>CM066315.1:58049069-60515319 GCA_033807775.1 Saussurea involucrata | reverse complement strand
GAAATCATTCCAATGACGTTGCGTTGGCGCTGAGCTAAATCTAGCTGACAAGTTCAGTGAGAAGTACAATATACGGTCAAGTGTATTATGTTGAGTACAATAATGCGCCTATTGTACTTAGGTATAGAATTCCAGCTCCTAACACCTCTTCGTCCTCATCCTTTAGACGAAATGGATCTTTCCTTTATCCAACACATTGACCGATAATGGGAGTGCTAATCGGATGTGCTTTGTCTATATTAGGTCGCCTGATCATTTTCTAGACATATGCGGATCAGTGGATTAATATTCCACAAACTCGGTGTCGTAGCTCAAGTATCTAGACAAAACCAAGTTTTCCCACGATCTTTCATCTCAAATTCAGATTTCAAGTAGCTTGTGTTTTCTCTTATTTCATCAAGAGTGCCTATTATGTTAATAACATCGACATATAGAGCTACTATGAAAATCTGGGACTTGTTTTCTTATATAAATACGCAAGGGCACAGTTCATCGTTCTTATTTATCGTTTCCCAATCAAGTATTCACTCAAGCGGGTATACCACATCTGCATAGATTGCTTTAATCTATAAAGTGAGTGTTTCATATTTATTGTAATCACATTTCATAGTTTAAAGTTACTTGATATTGGTATAATGCCATCAAACACTTTTATATCTCTGAATTTAGATCCCCATAGAGATATGTAGTAACTACATTGTTGAGCTGCAATTTCCAGTCCTTCGGAAACTACTTGGCTAATTAATTAGCAGAACGTTCTCCATCACGAGAGAGTAAGTCTTATTGTGGTCAATCCAGTGCGTTGTGAGAAACCTTGCGCCAAAGGAGAGCCTTATATATTATGACTTAATTATTCTCATTACGCTTCCCAGACAAATGATTTATATATGTCCTACAGGCTTTACACTTGGTCGGTTAGCACTACCGAACCAAATACCTTTTAATTTGTCAAATAATTATCCTGGGTTGCTTCTTTTCATTTAGGCCAATTTGCTCTTTGTTGACATTCTTCAACTGAGCATGGTTCGATGACATCGTGCTCTGTTATCTCATAAGCAACGGTATATGCAAATATATCATCATTGAGTATGTATGATCTGTCCATTGACTCATATTCATTTGAGATTTCTTTGACCTCTGGAATCAATATTAACTTCGGAGCGTCCTCCAGTAATGATTCATAGACATAGATTTAATCAGAGATGATCTCATGTATTGATGATATATAGTTGTGTCTTACTCTTCTCTTCCTTTAGATGAGTATCTATCGAACCAAGTAACTTCCCCCATTTCCTTTTGGGAGCTACGACCTTAACCACACCTCCACCATGTGTGATTGCAACGTACTTCCAGCGACGTTGTGCCCTTGTTTAGGGACTTTTGACCTTGCGAGTATATTTGCAGCTCGTATATGTGATCTTGTCACTCTAGATAATATTAAACGTATCAGGTATCAAGTCTGATTCGTTTGACTTCAACTTTACGTTGGGAAGTTTTTTTTAGGGATCAAAATGAGACATGGTTGAAATATTCAATGACACTTCCTGTCGTTCCATGGAAAATTCTTTTTCCTATCTACCCCTAATGACAGGAAGGTTGTCTCATCAAAGTGACAACCGACAAATCTAGCGGTAAAGGGATCACTCATCAAGGGTTCTAATTAGCGGATAATTATTGGGGATTCATATCCAACATTTGATGAATCGTCTTTAAGACCCATTTTGGTACGCTGTGGGGGCGTAATTGGCACATATACAACACAACCAAACATATGTAAATGTAAAACATCAGGCTTATATGGTAACTGGTACGCATAAGATTGGTTGGCTGGTTGTGGGTCTAAACACGAATAAGTAAAGTTGCATGTAATATTGCATAACCCCATGTAGATCTGGATAAATTGGTGCGCATAACCATTGCTCTAGCTACCATCTATATTCTTTTGATGACAACTTTTATCATTCTAGGAGACCATTTTATATATACACAAGGGGTATAGGAAACTCTACATTAATCTCTATACATATTCAATAATCATCAAATTCTTATGATGTAAATTCTCCAACATTCTAAGTCATGAAAACTTGATGAAAAAATCAGGGTGGTTAGTCCTTAAACGTATAACTAGTGCTAGGAGTGCAACATTTCATGTGGAAAATAATATTACACGTGCTCATCGTGTCAAAACCATAACCATAAAGTACTTTAATGGTACGCATTCTGGATGTTTATGTCCATAAATATCACCTTGTATTCGTTGTAAGAATGAAATCTTTTTATATTATGTCCTTAGCTTTAGGATTATCTCATTCCTGTCTTGGCTAAGAATCAGGGTATACAAAAGTTCGAGGTATTGGAGAGGGCATGTTATGATGGTGGTGTTGCTTCTTGTGCAGTAAAAGTCAACAGTTGCAATTTGGTTAATTCCCTTGTTTTGTCTTTCACTCGAAAGAGAATGTGTCTATGTGTATTTCCAATACATAGATCATTATGTCATGACCATAGTGTCCCACGTGGTCATGCCGAAACATATATGTGTCATTGTCTAAAGTTCTTTATTGGTGACAAAATATGTTTTAATGACATAGATAATCCATTAATTTTGACACATTAATTTCTCTAATGTATGTTCCCTTCATATCATTAGACTTGATATACCCATTTCCATTCTTATAAAATGATTTTCAATTGATATGAATATCTTAACAAGGTTTCTTGTAATATGATGTTTTAGTAACTATTAATCTTGTATTAACAAGAAAATGACAATCCATCGTCTACGTATTATGGTGATGCGGGGGGGGGGGGTAAAGATTAGTCTATTTCTTAGGATTAGAGGTCCTAAAAAAATTCTCCTCGATACATTCCTACACGGAACGGAGAATATTGAGAGTTTTGTATTTGTTTGTGTTTATTTACATCTATAACAACTATAAACTCAGGTGTATATATACGCAAATGCAATTAATTTGATAGTTAAAGTATATTTAAATAAACTTATACTTAACCAATCTTAGATATGACATAGTTCATTTATAACTTGTTCCATTTTCTATTAGGAGCGCGTTCCCGACTCTTCCATGAAATTGACCATTTCCACAACCTTGTCCATATGGTACATATTTAGCATATGTGTGTGGATTAATATGTTTAATTCACTATCCTTTAGAGTTCTTTCCACCTTCAATGCTTGCCTTATTAACCTCGAGAATTTTCTTTATCCGAGTATGTCTAGCGTTGTTAAAAAAACATTGTTACATCTCTTAGCCACTTGCATTAGGTTAATGAGCTTGTTAACAGTTATATTTCAATTTATACTTTTTTATTAGTATGATTGGTGGTATAGGAAAGATGAAAATATGTTATAATTCAAATAATATTTTGTGATTTCTTTGTCACAAATATTAAGATGCACTTTGAGACGGGACATTTATTTGTTAAAATCAGTTATCTTCTTGTAAGTAAGTAGGTTTTATTCCACTGTATGATTAGTTTGAGAAATATATGATATTGAATATTCCCAAATTTCCTTCTTGGGACATCCTGCGGTTCTTGTGGGTTTCTAGTTATTCCCTCCGAAGGTTGTGATTGATGTATCATCTCAAAATTTTCAAAATATTTACTTGTATCTTAACATCAAGTTTTTTTTCTTTAGGGTCAAAAGGGTTCGATGATTTTTACATATTTTCTTGTATTTTTCGAACCTATCTTATAGTAATCCAATCCTTCCGATTCAAAGATGTCGTATAAAATGGAGAATATATTATTTTCTAAAATAGTGAATTATGGTTTATGCATGAAATTTCATTATCATAATAATATTGGATTTTTGTATGCTTACTTTTTGTTGATAATATTTCATCATTATTTCAATTTGCGAATAGAAACCACTCATTCTATTAGATTTCTAGTAGGGGAATCACATGGATTCCTTAAGTCCCTATAAACCTTAGGGTTATTTACACCCATTTGACAAAATCCAATCGATATCATGTGATGTATTTAATTTGAAGATAACTGTTAATTATAGAACTTTTGGCACGAGGCCAAAACGAATATGAGTTTGGCATATGAAGCCGATTTCAATGTTTTAATATCTTAATAGCATTGTACGAGATTACCCTTAGACAAATAAATATTAGTTTTGACATAAAGTCAAATTCAAACTTTTAACATCTTAATAGTATTTTGTTTTGGAGCTTTTGGTAAAAGACCAAAATATATGTGGGTTGGAAGTGTAACTTCCAAAAGTTAATTATAAGTTGAAAGTTATGAATAGGAACTCACAAACAAGATAAACATTAATAAGATAAGCATTTAAATATTATGCGGTAATATTAATTAAAAAAAAGTAAATAAACATTTGAATAAATCAGTTATCATATCCAAGACCGATTTAAATAGTCTAAATCAAATTAGTGTATCAAATAAGTAAATAACATTTACATAATTATATTAATCAAATAAGATATCAAACTTGTAAACTAATTAAGCATACCAAGATAAATAATAAATTTAATACAAATTAACTTATTTAAACAAACTAAAAATACAATAATCCAAAATAAGTAACAACCGATTAGTCCAAATGATCGATCAATTAAAAGAAATCCATAAATAAATCTAATTTGATCGTCTATATTTTTTTTTGGTTCCTTGTAGTTTTTTTATGGTAGTCAAATACATCCCAATATGATCATGATATTTTATTTATTTAAGATTTCTTCTATGGCAAGAAAATAAAAATTATTACATAATTATTGAATTTAAAGAAATCACAACAAAATCTAATAAATTCACGTAATCTTGTTTTCAAAGGAAAAAAATAAACATTTTCGATTATAATTGGTACAAAAGAAAAAAATCCATTCGTCTTCCTATAACTTAATTTACTAAAATATTTATATATAAAATTGTATGTTCATATATGTATATATATAAAAACAAATAATTATAATAATAATAACAAATATAAAATATTATTATTAGGTTTTACAGTGGAGGTCGAAACCCATTTATGCTATCAGGAATACATATAAAAACTGAAATTACATAAACTCAAATATTAATATGATCGATAACACTTTATTTTATTTGTGTGTTTTTCTTAATAATCAAGATCACATAAGGGCATATTTAATCATTAGATTGTTATGCAAACAAAATGTAAAAAACATGATTATAAATTGTATTTTCTTTTAAAAAGAGAATCCAAAGCATAATCAAGTAGATGGAAAACTAGCAACAATGTTATTATGGATAAGAAACATTAACGGACATGGTTAATATTAATCCATACACAAAAAACGTAAATTCAAATAAAGATGCTTACTTGGATTGTAGAAGTATTCCAAACTGATTGATGAAGTTGGAGCCCATAAATCTATCCGTGAACTGATTGAGCGTACGTGCTGATAACGTGTTATAGAAAAAACAACATGACAGAACAACAGTAAATAGAGAGAATGAATCGTAATTCTCATTAATTATAAGCCCTTTATATAAGGAGGAGTTTACAACGAAAATGAAACATTAATTATGGTAATATCTAATAATAGGAAAATATTCTTTCAATCACTTTCTTTGGATGATGGCACGTATCCTTCAACAATTAATTGAATATAGCTTATATTTTGAACCGATTATTCATAACTTTCATTTAAAAACTGTAATAACCCAAAAAAATGGGCATTTTTGCTCTAAAATGGAAAATAGGGTGTGAAAGGGGTTCTTTTTGAAATTTATGGGGTTAAGAGTGTAATATGGGGAATTAATTCCCTCCATGTGCGCCGTTTTTGGTTTAGAATAGGAAAAACAATTTTAGGGTTTGGTGTGTGTAGCCTGCGAAATCGAGAGAGAGAAGTGAAGAGGAAGAAAACAAGTGAAGAGCTATGGGGGTGTGTGTGTGTGTTTTTCTGCTGCACGGCGAGAGAGAGAGAGAGAGAGAGAGAGAGCAGCGAGAGAAGGAGACTGCGAGAGAGATAGAGGCTGCGAGAGAGAGATAGACGACGAGAGAGAAGGGCAGCAAGAGAGAGAGCCGGCGGTTGGCTGTCGGTGGTGGTCGCCGGCGGTTGGCTGTCGGTGGTGGTCGCCGGCGGTGGCGAGTTTTGGCAGCAGTTTTCCTTTCCGTGAGGTTTTATCCCGGTAAGAAAACGATTCCCTTGCGTTTTCTCTTTTACAAGTAGCGCTAGATTTGTAGATTTCTAGCTATTCTCAGTTATGTAAGTTGAGAAATCAATTAAGGGTATTACTAGAGTTTTGATTTCCAATTCTTATTGTCAAGATTAAATCAAATATTTATGTGGGTTCTTGATAAGGGTAGTAATGGATTACAACACCAAAATTAGTATGTTGCCATGGTCTAATTAGATGTTTCGATTAATTAATTTTAGATATGAAATGGAAGGTTTGAGGTTGGGTTTAATGGTTGCTTTTGATGGTAGATTAAAGTCTATGTTTAAAACAGTTGACTTTTATAAAAAGTCAAACTGTTTTGGTTAACAATAAAATTGAGTCGTTTTGTGCAAGATTAAGGATTGAAATGGTATGGGTATAGTTATGAAAGGTATATAAAGGTGTTACAATGATCAAATCAGTATTTTCTTATGGGTTTAACGGATTTACAAAGTTAAGAAATGTTCAAGTTTGGTTCTTGGGTCGAGAAAGGTTTAATGAAATTATTGGTCTCCTCATTCAAAAAGTGTTGGGTCGAAAGATAAATGGATGGGCCGGAAGATTAATTCTTTCTTTTGGGCTTAGTTTATTTTTGAAGTCTATAATTATATAATAAGGGTGTGATAGTGTATTTATTAATTTGGGTCATATTATTAGTAACATGATCCGGTTTTGATATTTAGAATCAAGTGTTATAATTTTATGTTGGGAACCTAGAGTCGGGTAAATTAATGGATCCGGTTTAGCATATCAAATGGATGGGTAAGCAATGACCATTGATTATGATTTTTGAACTAGAAGCGTAATTTACCAGCTTAGATAAGTTTGGGTTGAGTTCGGGATTTAACTCGAGTAATAAATGAACGAATTATGACGTACGTTATTAATATAATAGGTGTTCCACCTAGAGATCGGAAGTGTAAGTGAGGAGCTTTGGAGCGAGCAAGCCAGGTGAGTTTTTCTAACTAAAATACGTGATCTTACGCACTTTACAAAGAAAGCGATTACGTGGAAATGCCCTGTTATTTCACATGAATTTTATGTAAATGAAAGCTTTATATTTTACTATCAGGATATGCTTTATGAACATGATTTATTTGCAAGCTTTTACGAACATTTTCTCATGATAAGTATGCTCTACTGAAAGGTTTATTCGGCAATGAAATAAATTGTAAAGTGTATTATAAATCTCATGTTTTATTACTATGATGGTTTATGTGAATGCTATGTGGAGTCGGTTGCACAGTGGGATCCGGGTACCAAGGGATTTCTAATCCCTTGGGCATATGGAGGTTAGCTTGTAGGATGGAATTTGTTTCCTCCTACATGAAGGAACGAGGAGTCCACTTGGACTTCGGCGTAGACGAGAGGGTGTCCGTTAGGCCCCGATCAGAGTAGCTTATGCGACCCTGAACCCTGTGTTTGACCTTGGATGATGTTTATGAGAAAGGTGTGAAAGTATGTTTTCTATGAAATGATTTTATACTGTGTTGAATGTTTTATGGAGGGAATTCACTAGACCTTTTGGTCTAACCCTCGCTTTTCAAAACTAAAACCTTTTCAGGTAAGCTTATAGTAGAAGGCTCCGGTAAGTGAGCAAGCGCAGGATAGAGTACAGAAGCAGTTGAGACAGTGTTGATGCCACATGTAGAAGTAGTTGTTCTCAATTGTGTATAGGTTGTCTCCGCCAACCTTAGTTTGTGAATGATGTAACGAAGTTTCGGGACCAAATTTTATTTTAAAGAGTATGATTTAACGCTATGTTTGTCCTATGGATTTTGGGTTGTTACAAATGGTATCAGAGCCATAGTTTAAGGGATTTAGGTGACCGGACGGGCCTAAACTTAAACTTGGGAGTAGAAATCACAACTGAGAATCAGGAAATGCGTTAGGAGGGCACTACTATAGATACAGGAAAAGCGTTACGAGGACACTATTATAGAGATAGGACTAATAGGGTACTAAGGACCGTCATGTAAGGTAAGTTTGAGATTTCACCTGGCCAGTGTAATTGCGAACTTACAGGTACATGTATGTGCTTAACCTACCTTATTATTCCGAAGTAGTAGTCAAAAGCTAGTGTTTATGTCGCGTGCCAGTACTTTAGAATGTCAGTAAGATCCCTGAGAAGTAGATTGAGACCCAATGTCGGGGAGATATCGTAAAAGATCAGTTATGATGTGATGTATGTATACATCGTAGAGAAGAAAGTTGTTTGGAATGTAGTGAGTCGTCTAGAGATAGATCTTCGTGGATTCGAAGAGGATGAGTGAATGCTTGTGAGTAAGACTCCTGGTTCAAGAGAGTCCCAGTTCTAGAAACCGTGGGATAGATCAGAAGGGATGGTAAGAAAGGACAGTGTCGAAATCTTGAAAGTGTTTTGGAACTCTAAACTTTAAATGAGCTAATCAGTGGCATGATTAATGAAATAAGATATTAATAGTGAAATGAAAGCATGTAGAAGTGGAAGGTGAGATAGATGATCAAAACGAAAATAGTATGAAATGGTGGAGTAAGTGGACCGTTGAATGTATGTACAGTAAGTTGTTGCATGACCGAGAGGGCGACCGTTGGTCGTAGGTGAGGTGTCAAGGATGAGTTGTGTGAGTAAATCGATTGACCTTGGTTGAGTGAGTAGCCTTCAATTGCAAGTAGAGTTTCATGCACTGAGTTGTACCTTTGTACATGAAATTTTTCATAAGTAAAGTGAATGTGTAAATTTCAAATTTGAACTAATATGAGTCGGCGGGTACAAGCGTATGTTTAAAGTAAAATGCAAATCCATTTACATCGTACAGTCCAGTTTTGAGGTTTACGGTTTGCAAAATATTCCACTCTTTTCATGACGAGTTAAATTATTGCAAAAGTCAAGAAAACGATTGAATGCAAAACTTTTATAACCAAAATGGGTATTGATATGTTGAAGTTATTTATGAGTATGAAAACCGATTGGTTTACTTCGTGTCGGTAATTTCTTTCAGGATGTGGTCGTATGAACAGATTTTCACTCAATATATTCCTGTCGTAACGACATATTTGGTGGAGTAAGATTAAGTTTATGGAAAATTGCATGCGAACGATTCTCGATATCGTGGTGCAGAGCATTGAATTTTAAGAGCGATGGGGGCATGTGTACCCAATATGTTTTCCAAGTGTTGTTTATTGAAAATGATGAAAGGTACGAAATGACTTATCTATTGCATTGTCATGCATGAAGGCTATGAACTCACTAGGTCGTAGGATGTTGTATTTAAAAGCTAAGAAAGAACTCAGAGAGTGGAGAGTTGTTGGTCAGATCAGGAGAGAACATTGTAGTATTGGGATATGTGTTCCATCAGAAGTGAATTATAGTGTCAATTGTATGAGGGTCTGTACCCTTGTTCGGTAACTGGAAGTACGGTTGTCAAGGGACGGTTGTGTCCGGAGGGAGGGCTTGAAGCCTTCAAGGTGTTGATTTTTGCAACTCGTTATGAGTAGTGTGGGGAGGAAGAATGAAATGTTTGTGGCGTGGGAATATGAGTTCGAAGTGAGCTTGTAACGTTGATGTTACATGAGTAGGTTTCGAAAAGAGGGAGACAGATCTTGAAGTTGGTTATGATATGTTGGAAGGATTAGATTCCGTAAGGAACCTTTGTTTAAGAATAAGTTAAGAAAGTAGTTACAGGTTATCTGTTGTTATAGAAGTCGATAGCTGTGTAAGATGGCCGAGGCCGAAGTCGTGAACCAGAAGGTTGAAAATTGATAGAACACCTTGTAGGGGTGTTAAGAAGATGGGAAGTGATATTTTTGATTAAGCGATCTATTTACTAGGTATGGAAGGATATGTAGAATGATGAGGCATGTAGCACGAGCGAAGCGAGGGTGTAGATCTTATTGTTCAGGGAGGGGTTGTGCCCTGTTTTGTAAGGGCACGGATTGTGAAGAGCTAGCTAGAATGTTTGCGTGTGAGATAATGGAGAACTCATGAATTATAGTTCAACAAGTTGGGAAAGGACTACGTAGCGAGATAGACTCATTGGTGGTATACGGGAGAATATGAATGAAAGTGTGAATTGTGTACGAATTACCATGAGAGATTTGGTCTGCAGTGTGATGTTATGAGTGAGGAATGTACAGTTATGTAATGGCATTAGTTGCCAAGTTAAATGTACCAGCTAGTATTTGGAGTGAAATGAAGTTAGATAGAAAGAAAGCATTAGATAGAAGCTTTTGGAGTTCACGGATGAGATACACGGTCCATTAATCGGATTGTTGGAGCACATAGGGTGTAAGTTGACTATGTGGTGAGATTATGTTAGGGATAGAAGGACGGAGTAGTTGTGGGAGTTTACTCAAAGGAGAAACCAAGTGTTTTGGTTGTAAGAGTCGCCAAGTAGGTATATGTTGGGATCATTGGAAGTTTAAAGAGGATGAAGAGTGTGTAGTCAAAATGTGTTATAGTAAATGCTAAATCTCTAAAGAGCGTGAATTGTTTCTTATGTGTGAGGGAATAATCCTAGAAGGAAACAGTTGGAAGTTTGGTTATGTTTAAAGAATGACATGATAGATGTATAAGCCTTTGGTGGATTGATTAAAATTTTATGAATTTGTTAAGTAATGACATTTATTTGTTATTACAGAATGCATTATGTTTCTACCGAAATTCTTACTAAGAGTTGATGAGAGAAAATCGATAGGTTAAAGTGAGAAGTTGATGATAGTGTGATGGAATATGTAAATTTCAAATTATTTTGATAAATTGCGAATGGTTGAGTTACTCAGTGGAGTTGTTGGTTAAGAAATCAGTTTTGACCGATGGATTTTGTGAATACCAGTATATCGAGATGTGATGCTAAGTTATGATATTAAGTGATTAAATATGATAATTTATGGTTGATAGAAAGAAATGAATTGCATCTAAATTGGAGTTTATCTTTTGAAACAAGTTGATAATTACAATTGAAATGAGTGGGTCGAGTTAAGGTTGCTTGTGATAAAGAGAAGGAATTTTACTGTTTGGTGCGGTAAGGATCAGTGGTGATATTGCACTAGCTGGGAAAGGCAGTTGAGTTCGGAAACTGGTAGTGTGGTCGCGAATGGGGTAAGAACAATTAGGGGGTGGTAAGTATTGAGATACTTACAACCTGTGTTCGCATGTCATGATTTATAAAGTGGATTACGAGAGTTCGTGGGAAAGTGCTATCGAGATTAACACACTGATCGTTAAGGAATCATTAAAGGTAAATCTAAGTAAGAAAGTCGGGATGACTTTATATCTATAGCTGTCTGATTTCATGGTCATTGTAATTAATCGAGAGAATATTGGAACCCGAGGTTCGTAAGGCCCTGGATTAATAGATTTGATTGGAAGATGAAACATAAGATGGTTGAGTTTTCTTATAACAGAGATTGGGAGTTTAATCTGAATCGCGCATCAAAGGCGTGAAAGTATGTTGTTAATGTTTTGTCATATGAAAGGTCTATAGCGTTGAGTTGAAATCCAAGTTTTGATAACCAATTACACCAGTTATCTTTGGAGTGAATTCCGGGACGGAATTCTGTTAAGGAGGGGAGATTGTAATAACCCAAAAAAATGGGCATTTTTGCTCTAAAATGGAAAATAGGGTGTGAAAGGGGTTCTTTTTGAAATTTATGGGGTTAAGAGTGTAATATGGGAAATTAATTCCCTCCATGTGCGCCGCTTTTGGTTTAGAATAGGAAAAACAATTTTAGGGTTTGGTGTGTGTGTAGCCTGCGAAATCGAGAGAGAGAAGTGAAGAGGAAGAAAACAAGTGAAGAGCTATGGGTGTGTGTGTGTGTGTTTTCCTACTGCACAGCGAGAGAGAGAGAGAGAGCAGCGAGAGAAGGAGACTGCGAGAGAGATAGAGGTTGCGAGAGAGAGAGATAGACGACGAGAGAGAAGGGCAGCAAGAGAGAGAGACGGCGATTGGCTGCCGGTGGTGGTCGCCGGCGGTTGGCTGTCAGTGGTGGTCGCCGGCGGTTGGCTGTCGGTGGTGGTCGCCGGCGGTGGCGAGTTTTGGCAGCAGTTTTCCTTTCCGTGAGGTTTTATCCCGGTAAGAAAACCATTCCCTTGCGTTTTCTCTTTTACAAGTAGCGCTAGATTTGTAGATTTCTAGCTATTCTCAGTTATGTAAGTTGAGAAATCAATTAAGGGTATTACTAGAGTTTTGATTTCCAATTCTTATTGTCAAGATTAAATCAAATGTTTATGTGGGTTCTTGATAAGGGTAGTAATGGATTACAACACCAAAATTAGTATGTTGCCATGGTCTAATTGGATGTTTCGATTAATTAATTTTAGATATGAAATGGAAGGTTTGAGGTTGGGTTTAATGGTTGCTTTTGATGGTAGATTAAAGTCTAAGTTTAAAACAGTTGACTTTTATAAAAAGTCAAACTATTTTGGTTAACAATAAAATTGAGTCGTTTTGTGCAAGATTAAGGATTGAAATGGTATGGGTATAGTTATGAAAGGTATATAAAGGTGTTACAATGATCAAATCAGTATTTTCTTATGGGTTTAACGGATTTACAAAGTTAAGAAATGTTCAAGTTTGGTTCTTGGGCCGAGAAAGGTTTAATGAAATTATTGGTCTCCTCATTCAAAAAGTGTTGGGTCGAAAGATAAATGGATGGGCCGGAAGATTAATTCTTTCTTTTGGGCTTAGTTTATTTTTGAAGTCTATAATTATATAATAAGGGTGTGATAGTCTATTTATTAATTTGGGTCATATTATTAGTAACATGGTCCGGTTTTGATATTTAGAATCAAGTGTTATAATTTTATGTTGGGAACCTAGAGTCGGGTAAATTAATGGATCCGGTTTAGCATATCAAATGGATGGGTAAGCAAGGACCATTAATTATGATTTTTGAACTAGAAGCGTAATTTACCAGCTTAGATAAGTTTGGGTTGAGTTCGGGATTTAACTCGGGTAATAAATGAACGAATTATGACGTACGTTATTAATATAATAGGTGTTCCACCTAGAGATCGGAAGTGTAAGTGAGGAGCTTTGGAGCGAGCAAGTCAGGTGAGTTTTCTAACTAAAATACGTGATCTTACGCACTTTACAAAGAAAGCGATTACGTGGAAATGCCCTGTTATTTCACATGAATTTTATGTAAATGAAAGCTTTATATTTTACTATCAGGATATGCTTTATGAACATGATTTATTTGCAAGCTTTTACGAACATTTTCTCATGATAAGTATGCTCTACTGAAAGGTTTATTCGGCAATGAAATAAATTGTAAAGTGTATTATAAATCTCATGTTTTATGACTATGATGGTTTATGTGAATGCTATATGGAGTCGGTTGCACAGTGGGATCCGGGTACCAAGGGATTTCTAATCCCTTGGGCATATGGAGGTTAGCTTGTAGGATGGAATTTGTTTCCTCCTACATGAAGGAACGAGGAGTCCACTTGGACTTCGGCGTAGACGAGAGGGTGTCCGTTAGGCCCCGATCGAAGTAGCTTATGCCACCCTGAACCCTGTGTTTGACCTTGGATAATGTTTATGAGAAAGATGTGAAAGTATGTTTTCTATAAAATGATTTTATACTGTGTTGAATGTTTTATGGAATGAATTCACTAGACCTTTTGGTCTAACCCTCGCTTTTCAAAACTAAAACATTTTCAGGTAAGCTTATAGTAGAAGGCTCCGGTAAGTGAGCAAGCGCAGGATAGAGTACAGAAGCAGTTGAGACAGTGTCGATGCCACATGTAGAAGTAGTTGTTCTCAGTTGTGTATAGGTTGTTTCCGCCAACCTTAGTTTGTGAATGATGTAACGAAGTTTCGGGACCAAATTTTATTTTAAAGAGTATGATTTAACGCTATGTTTGTCCTATGGATTTTGGGTTGTTACAAAAACACTAATCATAACCGAATGAATTTTTATGCTTTTCTAATTTAACAATAAAACAAATTTAGGTGGAAGTCATTTTTTTCCCTTTTTTTGGTCATTGCAACATAATTTAGTATAAGTTGTCACACCCCAAAATCTGTGACGGCTTAACAATCAAAACATACCTCAATCAAATAGTAACTTAAAATCGAAAATCTAGCAGTGGAAGTCTTTACATCAATATCAAAAGTACTAAAACAAATAACATCGTCTAAATAAGCTTAATATAAGAAGAGTGAAACTAAACATAGGCTAAATCTTCTCCTTTTCCTTCGAGCTCTCAGCCTTATCGAACCCTGATATACATGTTTAGGTCAGCTTTACGCTTAGTGAGTTCATGGTTTACATAAAAACACTTCAGTTATATAAAGCAAGCTTTGAAAAAAAAACATCATCGTCAAAAATCACGCATGCTAATAAATCGTCTTGACAAAATTAAACATCGAATACTATGTGGGTCAACATCGTCGATAACATCAAATCTCTAAGTACAGAGGTATACCTCACGATACATGTACTACATCTAATCCATCGAATCGGTACAAGGATACTTCGCAACATGTACCGATCGAAACATCGTTAATATCGTCGAACCAAGTACAGAGGTATAACTCGTGATACATGTACCGGATAACATCTATCGACACGGTACAAGGGTACTTCACAACATATACCGGTCAAAACATCGTTGTGGTTTCCCACCATCTCTACCAACCCAAAAATATCATAAAACTTTTCATGCATTTCAAATATTTCATTCATGCTTAAATAACACATCGATCATGCACTTTCATAAAACGTCGTAAACAAATAAATCATTTCTAAAATATCTTTCATATAAGCATGTATCCCAACTTTAAAATCACATGAAACTCACCTTGGTGTGTAAGCGTTCCTGACTTGTCGACAATCCTACCTACACACGTCATAACATAATACTAAGTATCTCAGTCAAGTGTTGGTTAATCTATGAACCAACAAAATCTTAACTAACTACATAAAACTTAGGCTAAATCCTTAAGTCGGCTCAATTGACTAAACGTTCGGTTCTATCGACGGCTCACCCAATTAAATTATTTTAAAGAATAGTAGCCTCAAAATCATTATTTATTTTATTTCAGGATCTCGTAGCGAACTTTTAAACTATATAAATAGTTGAGGCCACAATAAAACTTGTAAATAAAATACCCCAACGTATTTAACAATTTATTTTCCTTAAACATAATTTTGGCTAAAAATCATCAATTTAGAATTCAAACCATTCAAATATATTTTCGGAAATCATCAAATCTTTTATCTACCTTAAAATGGTAGACAAAAACTAATTCACATTTTGACAACCAAATTCATAACTAAAATACATAAACGAAAATGACTCTTTAATTTAATAAATAATTAATTAATTTTCCATCCCAAATTCTCATTCGATGAAAGAGTTTGCAACGTGGGTTTCAAACCCACCGACCCACCAATGCATTAAAATATGAGAAACCCATTACAAACAAAACCCAAGTTAGTGAGTTACGGCACCTCTGTTTTAGGAAGCAACAACGCGATCAATTTGGGGGTCGATTTGACTCAGTTTTTTGTCGTTTTAATTCAATCATTTTGAAATAACTTATTAACAATATTTAATACTGCTGATGGACGTAAAAAAAAATTACATCTAAATCGAACTATACAACTATAATTTTGAGTTTTACTTTGGGTTTATACCGAACCGTCGATTTTTACCGACTACAACCAAAACAATAGTTTTCAAGTCATTTACACGACCCGATTTCTACGGCAATAATCTTCGTACGTAACTACACCGTATAGAAAAACTTAATTATGAGTTTGGATCAGAAAACTTGGAAAACCCTAGCTCGCTTCTTCGGCCGACTCCTCACTCGACTCTTTACTTTTTCTCAATCTTTCAGAGAGATTTCGAACTACACATAATGATGAATCAGTAGGATAGTTTCTAGAATTTATATATACACAACCTAGGGTTAGCACCCTCAACTTTCATTTGATGTGTATACCTGTTTTTCAGTTGGCCTCATGTATATCTAGGCCAATGTGTCTTATTGGGCTTAGTATGTGCTTAGTTTCGGTTAACCCTTAGGCTCTTTTTGATTACGTAGAAACTTGGATTAAATTGACTCAATGATCTCCAAAAGTACTTAAAAAAGTACAACTTTTTTAAGTACTTTTGGAGATCATTGAGTTAGTCATTTTGGAGATCATTGAGTCAATTTAAGTACTACGTTTTTAGTACATTTTTAGTACTAAAAACCCGAATACACCTCCATAGTATATACATATATTTAACTATTTATTTAAAAGAAAATACCTAATTTTGAGGTGTTACATAAGTGATACCCTATTTTTAATGTATAAATTGTATTCAAATGGTGTCACCAAACCGGAGCAAAACACATCTCTCCGTAATCCGTATTCTCGTAATTGACGAATCTGCCCCTCACCTGTTTTTGTGGTCCCTACCTTTTTCTTCTCTACAGCAATTTAATGGCGACTTTCTTTGACTAAAGTCTAAAACTTACAAAATTGACCCTTTTACTATTTCAACTTCTACACATACGTCCCTTTCTAAAGGAAATTGTAACTTCTTCTTATTGATCCATTTCAAATCACATTCAAAACTATTAAAGGTAATTATATCGGTCACACTTGCATTTTTCTTAATATATATTAGAACATATTTTTTTCTGTTCTGAACAACCTTTTAAAAGAATAATCTGATAGAGTAACACATATTTTCATATGGTATGAGAGTCAAGATATATCACTTTAGCAACTCTACATTTTAGGGATATTTGTACTCATCAAGCCTCCCTCACCTATCTAAACTCTAACCCTCTTAGATAATTTATATTCGTCTACCCTCATTGGAGGGACATGTTAAAGTCTTACATCGGTTAGAATTATACCATTTTCTTAGTATATGTTGAAATGCCCTTTCTTTTCTCGGTGACTCCTTTGGAAGTGTTCTAATGAGGTTTCACACACAAACACACACACACACACACACATATATATATAGGGGTGGGTTCAAATGAAAACTCATTTTCAATTGTGAACATGAGGACAAGTCACAACCATTGACCAAGATTTGGAAAACTAATCAATGGTTAAAACTTAATTAAACCAATTGAGTAGTGATTAAGGGCAAATCTGAAAATTTGAATAAACGTCTACCATGTTTGACTTTTTATTTTTTATTTTAATTAAAAAACTTTTACCCCCTTAAAGTTTAAAATAATTTATCTTAAAAATTACTAATATTTTAATCAAACAAATTACATCAAAAAAACAAGAATTTCGTGCTCTTCGATATGACATCCATCTCGATATAGGTTTTTCTTCATTTTAACCGTTTTTACATGAAATGTTATGTATGTGTTATATTCGGTATGAATATGTATGCATGTTTCGTGGTGTGCATATTCAGTATGAATAACAAAGAGGAACGTTCATTCACTATTCATGACGAATAACACAGTATTCAAAATGAATAATACAACATTTAGGATGACTAATACACGAATTTCTGATTCATGTATTATAAAACATGAATCGTGTATTATTCATCCTGAATAACACATTATTCATCCTGAATAACACATTATTCACCCTGAATAACACATTATTCATGTTGAATAATATATGAATGACCCGTGAAGGTTGAACACATGACGCACACTCTTTATTTTTCGATTCACAACCGAAACTTGGTTTTATTCTTTATGAATATGTATGCACTTCTTCAGGTGTCCACATTCAGTATGAATAACAAAGGTGAACGTTCATTCACTATTCATGATGAATAATACAATATTCAGGATGAATAATACAGTATTCAGGATGAATAATACATGAATTCATGAATCGTGTATTATTCACCCTGAATGATGTATTATTCATACTAAATGATACATTATTCATGAAGAATAATACATGAGTGACTCGTGAAGGTGTGGAGACGTGACGCACTCTCTTTTGTTCATCGGTTCACAATCGAAACTCGATAGGTTCCCGATTCATCTCGATAGGTGTTGGGTTATGGTAATGAAGAACACGATACCTTAGGATGCTGAAGAAAGTGTTGTAGAAGGTGATGTCGAGTTACGGACTTACGGTGTCGAGATGTTGTACGCACTTGAACATACATAAATATTCATACCGAATATAACACATATATGACATTTCACGTAAAAACGGTTAAAACAACAAAAAAAAACTATATCGAGATGGATGTCATATCGAAGAGCACGAAATTCTCATTTTTGATGTAATTTGTTTGATTAAAATGTTAGTAATTTTTAAGTTAATTTATTTTAAACTTTAAGGGGGGTAAAAAAATTTAATTAAAAAAGAAAATAAAAAGTCAAACATGGTAGGCGTGGGTTTTAATTATCTTCCCTTTTACCCCTAATCATCTTAATTAATAATTTCAATTAAAAACTCTATTTAATATGAGTCATTGGATCAATATAAATGGAAGGGCCAAGATCCGTCCTCATGTTCACAATTGAAAATGAGATTTTATTTGAACTTTCCTCTATATATATATATATATATAGTGGGTAATAATTTGTAAACTTTCTAGAGGAAGTTGTAAACTTTCTTATCGTGTAAACTTTATAAACTTTGGATTTCATATGTTTTCTTAATAAAATTGTTTATTTTGATAAAAGTGTTTCATATCATTTATTTCTTGATGAAATTGTTTCATATATTTGTGTTTTTTATGTAAAAACGAAAAAGTTTCATCAAACTTAGAAAATATATAAAACATTTTCATAGAAATGAAAAAAATACATGAAACTATATAAAAACACAAATATATGAAACAATTTCATCAAGAAATGAATAATGTGAAACAATTTCATCAAAAACCTATGAAATCCAAAAGGTTTACACGATAAGAAAGTTTACAAAATAATGGCTCTCTCTCTCTCTATATATATATATATACACTTCGTTTTGATGTTTGTAAACATGAAATTATATTCATTTAGCATACGAGGAATCGTGTGACAAGAAGAGTAAGGTGAGAAGGTAAGGAAACTGGACCCCTGATCATATTTTATCTCAACTCATCTATGAATCATGCTTGATACATGGATTAATCGGGTGCATCTCGATGCATCTCAAAAATAGAATACATCTAAGGATGAAAATATCTTCTTACCCTTCTCCCCTATATACACCTTAAAACCTTTACTTATTTTAAACTAATGCAACTATAAAGAAATATTGCATACGGGTAACACAACTGATATGTATTTATAAATGTTATCTACACGACTTGGCAATCAAATTTTATGAAACAATAGTCTTCAAATTTATAATGGCAAAGTATTACAAACAATATTACAACTAAACAAATCTAAACTATCATCTTTAAGAGAGTTGAAGATGAAACCCTAATACATGAAACTCTAAATCTCAGAGAGAAAATGAGAGAGACTCAAAATGAGAGAATGAGAAAAATGAAACAATCTGATGACTTCAACGATTCCAACAAGTTTATATATGAATTGAGAAATTGTAGCTCGACCCCTGAACTTCAATAGAATTTCTCCGCTACCCTCTAAGAACTCCTAGATGTGAGGCACAGTCCTTGTGCCCTCCAACTATCAGCAATAGTGCAATCTGGTCCTTGAACTTCTGGAAATATAACAACCAACACAATAAATTAATAAGATGACAAGATTGGACCAAATAAAGCTTACCTTTTAACACTCGTCCTCAATCTTGACATCGGAAAAGATCCAACATATTTAATTTAGAAATGAGATAGTTATGTTGATTTACACCAAGTGATTTAGTAAAAATATCAGCTAGATTTTCTGAAGATAAAACCTTTACAGTTTTCAACATTCCAGTTACAATTTTGTTTCTTACTTGATGAACATCTATCTCAATATGTTTGGTTCTTTCATGAAACACATGATTGTTAGCAATTTGAATAGCAGACTTATTGTCACAGTTTAAACTTACCGGGAGCAAGTTATCTACTTTCAAATCTGTTAAAATGCTAATTACCCATATTATTTCACATAGAGTAGAAGTCATTGCTCTATACTCTGATTCAGCAGAGGAACGAGAAACAGTGGACTGTTTCTTGCTTATCCACGAAACCATGCAATTACCTAGGAAAAGACAATTCCGGTAATAGAACGCCTTGTTGATAAACAATTGCCCCAATCGGCGTCAACAAAGGCAGAAAACTTAAAATTAGAAGAAGAACGGGCAGAAAAATTAACACCCTTACTAGGAGAGGCCTTCAAATACCTTAGAATACGAAGAGCCAGTTTCAAGTGAGACTGGTGAGGAGAGTGCATAAACTGACTTAAACAATGAACAGCAAATGCAATATCAGGACGAGTGGCTAATAGGTAAATAAGTCTACCAATCAACTTTTGATACCCTGTAAAATCTTTTAGAAGTGGATCCTTTGATTCTGATCCAAAACAATCAGTAACAATCAGATTCATGTCCATAGGAGTACTTATAGGTCTGTAACCTAAGTACCCAAAATCATTTAAAAGTTCAAGACAATATTTTCTTTGTGACATACACACTCCTTTATCAGTTTCTAAAATTTCAATGCCTAGAAAGAACTTTAAAAACCAAGATCTTTAATTTTGAAATTTGATTGTAAATGATGTTTAAACCTTTTAATTTCAGATTCACAATTACCAGTTAGCACGATGTCATCAACATATACAAGAAAAACAACAAACACATTACCAATAATTTTAGTAAACAACGAATAGTCACTAGTACTTTGAATAAAACCATGATCAAGTAAACAAGAAGAAATCTTTGCATACCACTGTCGTGGTGCTTGTTTAAGTCCATATAGAGACTTCACAAGCTTGCAAACACGTTTGTCATTTGCAGAAAAATATCCAGGAGGCAAACTCATGTAAACTTCTTCTTCCAAATCTCCATAAAGAAAAGCATTGTTAACATCTAATTGACACAAGGGCCAATGGTCTTGAATAGCAAGAGCTATTACACACCTAACAGTCACCATCTTTACGACAGGTGAAAAAGTTTCCTCATAGTCGAGATATTCTCGTTGACTGTAGCCTTTGGCTACAAGACGAGCCTTATACCTCTCAATCTCACCAGTGGACTTATATTTAATTTTATATATCCACCGGCAACCTATAGGTGTAATACCCCGGGTAAGTTCGTTAGTTAAATGTTAGTTTCGTTAAATTTATTTAACTCTTTAATAGAAGTTTAGAGTAAATTTAGAGTAAATTATAAGTTTAAGGGTGTTTTGGTCTTTAGTGAGAAGTTCAAGGGCTAAATGGGTAAATTAGGTTGATATTACCCCTTTGAGAATTCAGATATTTCATTCAGCAAAATATCCAGATTAGTGTTGGGTGTGTGTGTGTTTGGAGAAGAAAAGAAGAAGAAAGAAAGTTTTGTGGCTAGGGATCCAAATTGGTACACTTGGAAGTGATTTCAGGTATGTTTCCTTTACAATTTATGTGTGCAATTACTATTAGGTAGTTTCTATCGGAATAGAATAGTCAAATTCATGTTTGGTAATGAATCAGTCGGTTTCTGGGTTAAATTTGGGTAAACATTCAGAGGTTCCCGGACAAGATGAATGTGTCCGGGTAGTTTTGTTGGTGGTGTCCGGATAATGTTCTTAAGGTGTCCGGACGGGTTCTTTATCCGGGTAAGTTCTAATTTCTCTAGTTTTCCGGATGAAATGAGTTACCGGATAGTATCCGAATTGTTATGATGTCCGGGTAGTTGGGTTGTCCGGATTATTCATGTTGTTCGGAAAGTTATGCTATCCGGATTGTATGAGCTGTCCGGAAAGATGTGTTGTCCGGATAGTTTGGGTTGTCCGGAAACTTTGAGTTGTTTGGTCATTTTTGAGATTTCAGATATTTTTAGCTATGGTTTTTGAATGAGGACTGAATAAGGTTTTCTAAAAAAATTCTAGGGGCGCTGCCCCCAGACTCCGCAAGGGTGTTGCCCCTTGACCCAATCCGTTAACCGGGTAGCGGAACCCCCGTGTTAAGTCGCCGTAGGGAAACAATTAAGGATAAGAGTGTGATAGGTTAAATAGGATTCTCAGCCTGCTAGAGAGTCTTCTGTGTTCTATATGGTAAAGAGGTATTGTATTTGAATTGTTTCAGATACTGTGAATTTGAAGTGAAAGACTGAATCTGTTGAAAAGGCTTGGAAAGGATTTTGGTGATAAGCAAAACAGGTGAGTTTTACTTTAAAACGTTTTTAAACTGGAATACATTTATGTGTGGATTGGGAATCTAATAGATGGTGTGATTATGTGTTTATGTCTGAAATATAATATATTGAGATATTGTATTTACATGAGTATTCTACTATACGAGAATACGTTGGTCGGGCTTAGGACCGGTGTGTTGGCTGTAATATTCGTACAGCGTTGTTGGCTGTAGTTGTCGTACAGCGAAGTTAATTTATTAGTTGGCTTGCAACCAACTAATATGGTCAAGAGAATGAGATGGGAAAATACATGATGATTGAGTCATAACTGGTAATTGTATTTTTATTATGTGAATGGTGGTGTGCAAAGGGTTTTCAAAGAAACAGGGATTTTCTCACTTAGACCATTAGGTCTAACCCTCATTTTGTTTTAAATATGTATTCCAGGGCATGGATCGGATAAGAGCAAGTAAGAGAAATAATTAGTGGATAGCTTTTGTGAAGACTTATGATTTGAAGACTAAGATGTGTTTTGTAGTTATAGTTTCATTACTAAATATCGTGTATGTAATTAGCGAAAAGTTTGTAACGAAATACCATATTTTGGTTGTAAAGACTAAAGGACCTTATTTGATATATGATGTATCTTTGTTATGTAACGATGTTAGACAATGTATGTTATTTGTTATCTATTTGGAAACCGGGTTGTTACAATAGGCTTACGACCAGGAGCCAAATCTGTTAGAACCCAAGTACCATTTCTATATAAGGCCTCCATCTCATTATTCATGGCATCTACCCAATTTTGATCTTTACTAGCTTCAAAGAAACTTTCAGGTTCAAAAGATTTATTTAAGGTAGAAACAAAAAAAAATTATTTGAACTAAGAAACGATTAATTAACAACTTTTTCCAAACCATATTTAACCTTTCCCTCAACCACATAATCATCAAAACGACGAGGCAAGTTAGAAGGTCTACTAGATTTTCGAACCGAAGTTATAGTTTGGTCAGAAACATTACCCTCAGGAGGGGACCCCAAATGATCATCATTATTATGTTGAACATTTAATTAGCGAAACTCAGTAGCTCGTGAACCACTGGCAGCCTCAGTTCTACCATGATCATTTGATTCGGCAGCTCTGTTAAGATCATCGGTAACATTAGTACTACAAGGGTTACAAGACCCAGCAACCCTATTTTGGCTACCAAGTGGGTCACAGTTGCTATGATTATCAGAATTATTAAGATTGTTTCCATTTTGAGGATTCACCCTAGTGTCATCATTGGGCATTTCAGAAGCAGAATCATTAGACTGAAAAATAACATAATCAAAAAAATTTGAGGAATTAATGTCACTAGAGTCATAATCTGAGGGTTTGCACTCATTTTGAAAGGAAAGATTGTTTCGTAAAACTTAACATCTCTTGAAACAATGATTTGTTTAGACTATAAACTATAAAGTCTATAACCCTTTTTCGAATTAGAGTAACCAAGATGAACACACTTCTCAGATCGAGAAGAAAATTTGTCTGAAACATTAGGTTTGATAGCAAAACATTAACACCCAAAATTTCTAAGATGAGATAAAACCGGTGCAAAACCAAACACAAGCTCATAAGGACACTTTCCATTCAATACAAATGAAGGAGTGTGATTAATAAGATAAGCGGATGTCAAAATACACTCACTCCACATATTTAACGGAACATTTCCTTGAAACATTAAAGCTCTAGCTACATTTAGTAAATGCCTATGCTTACATTCAACCACCCCATTTTGTTGAGGGGTATAAACGCAAGTAGTGTAATGAAAAATTCCATTAGATTTAAAAAACTCATCCAGACCCATTAAAAATTGCATGAGTTTTATTAACTGGTTATGTTTTGAAAAATCATGTGAAGCATTGCAGGTACATGAAGGCAGTTTGATCAAAGTGTCAAACTGCTTCCATAGAGAATTTAACTTGTGATAGTAGTCAAAGACAGAAGCACCATTCTGTGAAAGAGAGTTGATTTTTTGGTGCAAGTTGAAGGTTACAGAACCGTTTATTTTATCATGAGTTTTTTTTAGTTCAAACCAAACTTTAGAGGCGACCTTTGAAAAAACTTGACTAACAAACAGATCTTCTGAAATAGAGTTGAGAATCCAGGATAAAACGACAGAGTTACACATGTCCCATTCTTTTTCCAGAACCTCATTGTCATTAGAGCGAATCACAGAACCATCAACAAAACCAAGCTTATTCTTAGTTTCCAAAGCAAGAATCATGGTACAAGACCAAACCTTATAGTTTTCAGTACCACTAAGTTTCATATTCAATATAGAGACTCCTGAAGTGTCACTAGGATGGAGATAGAGAGGGTCACCAAAGTCCAGCTTAAAAACCACGTATGAACTAAAAGTTCAACTTCTCAAAAACATTCTCCAGAAGCAAAAAAAAAACCATTAAATCAAAGAGTTTTAAGAACATTTCACCCATTAAACCCAAAAACATTCTCCAGGAACCAAATGAAACTCAGTTAATCTTCTCGATCTGTCAGAGTGTCCCAAACCATTTAACACATTAAACCAAGTTCATCTCCTCGATCTGTCAGAGGACGATCAGAGGTTTGATGACGAGAAGGGTGACGATCGGTGACAAGAGGGAGAAGATCGGTCACGAGAAGGGTGAATTCGAAATGGTAGGGGACGATCGGAGGTTTAAGGTTTTGGAAGGTTTGAGGCGCTGCGATGGAGTTCAGATGGGTGCAGGTAAAGCACCGATTGCAGCTACAAATCCAAACAAGAAGGGAAAAAAATGATACAGAAGCAACAGGTCTTGAGCCTCTTAAGGAAAAAAACATGAAACGTTAATGGAGACCTTGGGGGAGAAGCTGAGTTGAAGAAGACCACGGTGACATTAATGGAGACCTTGGGGGAAGCTTGGAAATGTGATATGATGTTGAAGTTGGAATACTGTCAAAATAGATTTTTGTATTGAAGGGTAGTTGGGAGAGGAGCAAATAGGGAAAAGTGAGAGTTGAGTGTAAAGGAGTGCATTTTCTCAGCTGATTCGGTCAGTCCCTTATTTTTCCATTAAGCCGCTACCGAACGGGTAGATATGGCTGTGCGAATCAGCCATATCTCTCACACATCCCATTAAGCCGCTACCGAGCAGGCCCTTAGTTATATTGTAAAATGACATACATTTCAACCCGCCCAACCCAACCTGGTTTGAGTTGGGTTGGGTTTGGTTGAAAATTTTCAAATCGCAAACATATATTGAATTGTTCAAATGTCTTTAACCCGGTTAACCCAATTCATGTGCAATCAACACTATCTAGAAACCCAATTTTATTGTACTAAATCAAATCAACAATATTTAGCAATCTAAAACAATGGAGTTCTTTGGCATCCAATAACAGGTAAAGAAAAATATAAATAAATCTGAAGGTAAAGATGTACAAAGACCTTTGATTTAATATTTCATGTATATAAAAGAGATTGAGAAATGGTCATATATGGGGCCAAATCTAATTGGGAGAGTAATAAAAAGCAGGAGTAGAGTTTTATTGTGGGTGAAGGGTGCTCCACTTTTGTTTAAATCAAATTAGTTTAGAAACACAACCAACTTATGTAACACCATCTCTCTTTATCAAGAATTAAGCATGGAAAAAGGGCCTAGTATTTGTACCTTCTCATCATACAACTGCAGTAACGAGTTATTAACTTAAATGACTATTTCATACAACTAACTTCAACTTTTAACCATAAAAAATTTATGTTTTTACCAAAATGACAAGCATCCTGCAAGTCTGACACTGTAAGACAACTTTTACTTGTGGTGTCAGACTTTTTTTAACGCACTCTAAAAATATACAATTTTTTAAAAAAATGGACAACACTGCAAGGGATACGAGGCCACGTGGCATTATCCCCTTTAACGCAAGTCTTGAGGTATTGCCAAAAAAAGAGCCCCGCAAGCTGCTGCGTGCAAGTTAGAGCCCCGCAAGCTGCGGCTCGGAAGTTTGCGTCCCGCAAGCTAAAACGTAAAATCATACTTTTTAGATTGCGTCAGTTAAAGCCCGACACCGCAAGTAAAAGTTGCCTTACGGTGTTAGACTTGCGGGATACTGGTCATTTTGGTAAAAATATAAATTGAATGGTTAAAAGTTGAAGTTGCTTGTATGAAATGGCCATTTAAGTTAGTAACTCTTCAACTATTGTCCAAGTGCGATTTCAAAAGTAATCATTTTGATTTAAGAATAAATTAAGGTATTATTCGGCAAAAATAAGCTCATTAAATTGGTATGCATTGGAAGGTGTATTACGTGGCAAACCGCTCCTACTGCAAGGAGTGGTACATGCCACAAAGACCACCCAATTTTATCCATTAAAAATTTGGTTTTATATTTACATATATATAATTGAATAACTAATTTATTAAATTGAAAAATAGTTTAATAAAAATAAATTAATTATCAACTTGAATAAGTTAATTTATTTAATTAGTAACTTTTTATTTAGTATCTTTTATTTATTATTTTTTTGATTTTATAATTTTAATTTTTAATTATTGTCTTTTAATTATTGTAATTTTTAATTACTATTAGTTTTTAATTATTGTCTTTTAATTATAATAAGTAAATGTTAATTATTGTGGTTTTTTATTATATAAATCTTGAACCGGTCCATGATTGAGAGTAAAATGTTTATAAGATGAGTAGGAAAGAGAAAGTTGATGTGGTAGATAGAGAAAACTGATTTGGCAAGAGGATTAACCTCTAAAGAGGTTCATGATTGGGGATGCTCTAACTCATCAAATTAAAAATTCTCTTATAAATCTACAATGATAGTTTTTACAAAAATATTTTCTTTGTGGCATCCACTGATTTTTCTAACATAATAACTAACAATTATAGAGGAAGGTTCAAACGAGAACGCTAACTATTTAAGAAAACAACAAATCATGTACAAAATCATATGTGATTTTACATTAACTGCAAAAATTGGACTTTGGCCGCGACTTAAAGTGGCGGGAAAAGTCGCGTAATCATATATGATCTTGTACGTGAATCATATATGATTTTGTACATAGCGACTGTTTTCTTGTTTTCTTAAATATATATTAATAATTATAGAAGTAAAAAAACCTAGAAAAAATGTCATTTTACTCAAACTTGTAAGGATCAGAGTTCTTGTACAAAAATCTAAAAAATGGGATTTCTATAAAAAAATCTTCATAATAAAAGTTTTCTATAAACCATTTTACTTTTTTGGTAACAAAAATCTTGCATTGAAGATGCTCTTATAAACTCAAATCACATTTTTTAGTTTTTCGATAATCAATCGATAGAAAAAGAGGGAAAAAAGTTCAACCTTTTCTATGATCAATTTTTATTTTATTTTATAATCTTAAATTTTTGAAATTAGTAGGTGTCAATGTTCCATTTTTAAGTCTTTTTTTTGCATGTTTGATCAAAAATGTCTTTTAAATTATCATATATAATTATTTACAACCAACCCAACGATCATAAAAATAATTAATAAAACGGTACATTGATTGAATTTTATCGAGATAAATAAATAAATTAAATCAATCAAAATATTCATCAAATAATTTTACGTGTTTTATAATCTATTTTCCCTACAAAATATCGATTTGTTCCATTGAATATTTATGGGGGAAATTAATTAAAATACCCTAAGTCAAACCATGTTTTACTGAAATACCACAAATCTCTCCCATGTTACAAAAATACCCCAAAAATCCGCGATGGAGCCCGCGATCGCGGGCCCCAGGCCACGTGTCACCAAAGTTTGCCCACTTTGCCCGCGTTAGTCCCTCAAGAATGCCCGCGGTCCAGCTTTCCCCCCTCAAGAATGCTCGCGTGTGCAGTTTTGGTCCCTGCCCGCATTTGACTCTCGTTGACCCCCGCGATCACGGGCTACACGTGTCACCAATGTTTGCCCACTTTGCCCGCATTGGTCCCTCAAGAATGCCCGCGGTCCAGCTTTCCCCCCTCAAGAATGCCCGCGTGTGCAGTTTTGGTCCCTGTCCGCGTTTGACTTTCTTTGACCCCCCGCGATCGCGGGCAAAAGTGCCACGTGTCGGCACAGGGTTAACCCTAAAATCACTTTGACGAACCAAACCCTAAATGTTTTCTTCGGCCGCACTATATAAGGGGGGGGACCAAAAACCGGCCACTCTCATTTTTTTAATAACTCTCTCAATTTTTAATCAAACTCTCTCAATTTTCTCCCACTCTCTCAATTTTGTCGTGTGGAATACGCGTTCGGGTTTTGTGAAGATGTCTCGTATTACCTCTGTGGTATGTTTTCCTTATGTTTTTTGTTATTTTTTGTATGTTATTTTAAGTTAAGATATATGATTTGTAGGTTGTTATAGTGTTTATAACTTATGTTTGAATATGTTCTATGTTTAACATGATATGTATGGTTTTATGTTTGAATGTGATATTTGTATGTTAAAATGTGTATGTTGTTATAGTGTGTTTTTTTATAAAAAAATTGTTAAGAGTGTTTTTTTATAAAAAAATTGTTAAGAGTGTGTTATTATAAAAAAATTGTTAAAAATGTGTTTTTTTTTATAAAAACACACTCTTAACATTTTTTTTATAAAAACACACCCTTAACAAATTTTTATAAAAACTGTTTTTTTATAAAAAATTGTTAAGAGTGTGTTTTTATAAAAAAAACATATTTTTAACAATTTTTTTATAATAACACACTCTTAACAATTTTTTATAAAAAAACACTCTTAACAATTTTTTTTATAAAAACACACCCTTAACATTTTTTTATAAAAACAGTTTTTTTATAAAAAATTGTTAAGAGTGTGTTTTTATAGTTTTATGGTTTTATGTTTGAATGTGATATTTGTATGTTATGATGTGTATGTTGTTATAGTGTGTTTTTTCATAAAAAATTGTTAAGAGTGTATTTTTATAAAAAAATTGTTAAGAGTGTGTTTTTATAAAAAAATTGTTAACAATGTGTTTTTATAAAAAAAAATTAAAAACGTGTTTTTTATAAAAAAAATTGTTAAAAATGTGTTTTTTTATAAAAACACACTCTTTTAAAATTGTGTTTTTATAAAAAATTTGTTAAGAGTGTGTTTTTATAAAAAATTTGTTAAGAATGTATTTTTTATAAAAAATTGTTAAAAATGTGTTTTTTTATAAAAAAATTGTTAAGAGTGTTTTTATAAAAAAAATGTTAAAAATGTGTTTTTTCATAAAAAATGTTAAAGGTGTGTTTTTATAAAAATAATTCTTAAAAGTGTGTTTTTATAAAAAATTGTTAAGGGTGTGTTTTTATAAAAAATAAACCGCACTTTATCTCTATATAACAATATGATACGTTGAAATAAAATAAACCGCACTTTATCTCTATATAACAATATGATACATTGAAATAAAATAAACCGCACTTTATCTATATATAACACTATTATACGTTGAAATAAAATACCACCACACTTTATCTATATATAACACTATTATACGTTGAAATAAAATACCACCGCACTTTATCTATATATAACAATATGATACGTTGAAATAAAATAAACCGCAACATCTATATAAAATAAAATAAACCGCAACATCTATATATAACACTAACTATAACATTTGTGAATGACTATGTAGAAGGATTTCTTTAACATCGACTTGACGCTAAGGTGCAAAGTTTCCTACATCGAGGAATTAGGAGCGCTCTTTAGGGGATTAGGTGATCGCGCGGATACCCTTGAGACCATCTATAGAGGGACACCGTTCGGGCCATGGATGGATGTGTCTTACTCTGGTGGCGACCCTACGCTAGTACACATGTTTCTACAGTTAGAGGTCGAGGACGCCAACGCTGAGCCGGAGGAGATGCATTTTGATTTCTTCGGCTCTCAATTGCATTTTGGGCGTCGTGAGTTCTGTCTAATTACAGGACTACGTTTTGGAGAGGCTCCCCCCCTTCCTCCCTTAGAAGACTGCTCCTTCGTTCCTAGGGTTTGGGGCATTTCAGCATCTCGTTTGAAGCTGAAGGCAGCCCGGGACAAGATGAAAGAGGGCCTTAGTGCCCTAACCGACGACGATGCTGTCCGTGTATGCTTGGTGGTGATCGTGGATATGGGCTTCCTGGGCCGTGAGTATAGCCAGTATGCTTCATCGACGGTCCTTAGGGCCGTCGAGGACCTTGAGCTGTTTAACAGCTACCCGTGGGGTAGCCATATCTGGACACATTGCTACTCTATTCTGTACCGAGCCATAGCCAGACGCGTTGATCGACATGCAAAGATGAATCTTTGTGGTTTTACATACGCCTTCAAGGTTAGATACGTAGTATAACAATTGTTAATAATACATACAAACTGTTTGGCTTTTCTTTTTACGTACTTGCTCTTCTTGTCTAATTCCAGATATGGATCTTGGAGATGTTTCCCGCATCAATCCGATATTTCGTCAAGCGCGAAGATCGAGTACTTAGGGGAACCCGTTGGGACAAGCGTGTTACCCTAAGTAGGTCGCTTTGGATTCAGTTCTTCAATGCGTCTAGAAATGTAAGTTCTTTTACTATGTTTACAATTTGCATACGTTAGTCCCGCTTATTAATTTCTTTTATGTTTTATCATATATTTAGCAGCCACTCTTGCCTTTCGATCGCCTTGTGCCTACTGTCGACGAGATGGGCACAGATTGGTACAGAGACAGCGTGGCCTTTATTGACGCAGAGGCGGAAAGGGCTCGACCAGAGGCGGACCCAGGATTTTGGGTGAGCGGGTGCACAAACGAAAAGTCTAAGAAATTGTTGTCGATGTGTTTTAGCCGTAGGGGATTTTTTTAAGTTTTAGTTGATTTCGAGATATTTTTTCCAATCTTTTGGTTGATTTCGAGGGATTTTTTAAGTTTTTTGTCGTTTTCAATTAATTTTTTTGGTTTTTTTGTGTCGATCCGAGATAATTTTTTGGGGTTTTTTTATTGATTTCAAAATAAAATTTTGATTCTTTGGTTGATTTCGAGAATAAATTTTTGGATGTTTTGCAAATCAAAATTAACTATGCATATAGACTTTCATGTAATAATAATCAAATCAATAACTAAAAAATGAAAATTTTAAAATTCCGGAGATAGTTAATGATCAAATTAAATTATATTAATAGAGTATTTAATGTGTATTAAATGTAATTTATGGAGAGAAGTTGTGAGCTTTCTCTAGTTTTAACAAAAATTAAAAACATAAGTGTCAAGAGTAGGAATAGAACCCCAAACCTCTTGAAACTAGAAACTCTAATTAAGTTGACACAAACCATCTTACTGGAAGCTCATTTTGGTTAGGTATCCAGTTTAAAAATACTTAAAGAGCACTCTAAAAATTAAGTGGGCGCACTGTCAAACGATCTACATTTTTTCCCTTACGGCAAACAAGTGAGCGGGTGCACGGGACCCCCCGGAGGAAGGGTAGGTCCGCCCCTGGGCTCGACGTCCCCCTACTTCCACATTTGACGAAGATGAGGAAGACGACGACAGGCCCCCTTCCGGTGGATACCAGCCGCCCCCTTCCTCCTCCTACCAGCCGCCCCCTTCCTCCTCCTACCAGCCGACCCGTTCCTCCTCCTACCAGCCGCCCCCTTCCTCCTCCTACAATCCATATGAGACGGCCCCTTCCTACGAGCCACAGCGTGGCTCTCATGAGCACCTGTGGGACTACGTCCACGGGCCGCTAGAGTCACGTGTACAGCTTCTGGAGGGAGTCTACAGACAGTTTAGCGCTGTCAATGTTAGTGTTTAACTTAATTTGTTGGCCACGTTTATTTAGTTTGTATATTAATATTACGTTCTAAATTTGTTTTAGCTGTCGAGTACGACACCGATCCCCGCTCCGTTCGGACAGGGGGCACAGGCGACGTTTGCCACCACATCCTATCCGTCATTCCCTGAAAATGTAAGTGACATTGAGTAACCATTATAGTTATATGTTTGTTCCTAAGTTTGTAACTCTTATAATGATCAATGTCACGCAGGCCGGGATGTCGGGGGCCGGGATGTCCCAAACGCCGTTTGCCACCACATCCTATTCTACTATCCCGGAGAGTGTAAGTGACACTGAGTAACCATTATAGTTATATGTTTGTTCCTAATTTTGTAACTATTTTAATGATCAATGTCACGCAGGCTGGGATGTCGGGGGCATACACCTCGCAGATGTCGCCGCCGTTCACCACCACATCATATTCTACTATCCCGGAGAGTGTTAGTGACACTGAGTAACCATTATAGTTATATATCGATAATCCTAAATTTGTAACTATTTTAATGATCAATGTCACGCAGGCCGGGATGTCGGGGGCACAGCACATGCCGTCGTTCGCCACCACAGCAATCACAAACATCTTTGGCGGTTCGGCCGATGACTATTACAGGCCGGAAATGCATACTGTAAGTTATTTTGGTAGTTTTGGTTTAATTGTGAACATTTCCTAAATTGTACTTAAAACATTGAGTAACGTAATTTTCAGACGGGGTCTCCTATTATCCAGGATCACTTCTCGGAGCACTTCTCGGAGCCTGACGATGACTCGATGGATGTTGTAGATCCACCACCACAGGTGACCCCGCTCCCTCAAAAGCGGTCGCATAAAATTTCACAATGGTTTCGTCACCCGTTTGGCCAACAAGGATCTACGACACCACCGGCCGCTAAAAAACAAGCAAAGAAAGCGGGGGGAAATAAGGGAGGAAAGAAAAAGGGAAAGGTGTCTTCACCGGAGCCTCAACCGGCATCAGAAATATTGAGGATGTGCCGGACTGGTCGCCTCCCCCCCTTGATCTTCATCCCTCACTTGAACTTGGAAATCACCCCCTCGTTTTTCAATGTATTGCTGGTCGTTGACCCTTTGGAGTCTGACTTACTGGATGTGGTTAGTATGAAGTTTAATTATAGTCATATAATCAAATATATTTATTTTACATGTCTAACCATCTATTTTTTATGTATAGCACATCGATTGTTGGGTCTCGCTGTTGCAAAGACATCTAGGTCCCGCCTTCGTGGTTAATTCATGCAATGGCGTGGAAGGGACCTCTTGGGCTCTCCTCGATGTGGTATGTAAATCGTTTTACTCTTATTTTATTTAACTTGTTTTGTTGCTAACTAAGTTGTCTAATATTGTAATATTTCAGGTGTACATCCCAATATGCATTAATCCCCAACATTGGCTGCTTGGAGTGTTTGAACTTGACGCTATGACCTTGACCATATATGATAGCGACAGTGCCAATCTCTTCAGACAGCAATTGGAAGAGCAGATGACAAAGTTTAAAGCTGTGCTATTTGACTTCTTTTGTCGGGTCAAGGATGATAGACGTCGCGATATGACAGGTGTCTTTCGCTATAAGTTCGCCAAGAATGTACCCCAGCAGGCCGGGATAAATGCGGATTGCGGTGTCTGGGTATGCCGTAATACCCAAATGTTGATAAATAACAATGAGGTATGGGTACACCCTAACGAGGCCGAGGATGTTGCCAAAGATTTTCGCAAACATATGGCGGAGTCTATTTATGAGCATTGTCAAATAGGGCCACGTTAGGTTGTTTATGTAACATTAAATAATTGTTATTTTTAGTATCAACTTATTTTGTTAAAGTATTGTGATTGACTTACTGTTTACTTCATTTGGTTTTTGCTAATTTCATCCATTTACTCAACTTTGAGTATCGATATTTCTTTCACACATACTCCATTTTGGACGCATTATATATCATTTCGAAGCTCTCATATAGGAGAACATAAACCTACTAAAAGTTAGTTATATATAACACATATATATAAATTTAAATGCGTCCAAAGTTTAGTAAAACCCATATTTCCAACACCTAGTAAGTAGGTTTATGAAACTTGCGATAATCCTAATACAGAGATTATTGGATGAACAAGCATTTATTTATTGATTATTGGTGTATTGGTTCTTGTTGTCTGGAAGTGATTCATATGATGCAAAAATTGGTATCATGTAATGTAGAACAGTATCTATATTATAGAAACTTGCATTTGACAGTACTATATAAATCTGATCTAAATTCTCATTAATTAGCTATGTTTGACTACTTAAAGACTAATTTTCTGCCTAATGAAAGACCTTTATTCAAGAGCAGACGAATATTGTAGTTACTTTTTCAGTGGAATCTTACAGGCTCTTTTCAAACGAATCTTGCAGTGAACTATTCAGACGAATCATGCAGTGAACTTTTTCAGACGAAATCTTTGACCATATCTGATGAAGAACATACATTTTCCCGGCTATAAGTAGATGGCATGATGAAGTAGTAATTCACAACTTCCTATCTATCTTTTATACAAACACACTCTCGCTTTTTTTAACACAATGGATGGAGGTTCAAGATCAAGGGGGAACAGGTCGGCGAATGTGGCTGGAACTTCACGTTCGGGAGCCTACCAACCACTGAACGACGGAGCTCGCCGGAGTACCTGGAAGGTACCGGAAACAGACGAGGAGTGGACAAACTGTGGGCGAACTGCAGCCGATTTTCCATTCACGCCTGAGGAGGAAGCAGACTGGGAGATGGCATCCGACAATTACTACTTCGATAATGGCATGAGAACCCCACCAATGTATGATTTTATGCCGACGGGTCTTCGACAAAGTCAACGAATTACTCCCGCAGTGCAAAAAGCCATTGATGAGGCGAACGCCGGTATCGAAAAGGTAAAGGGTATGTGGAACCATAACAGGGGGATTCAGCAGGGGAAAATGGAGTATCTAGCGGAGAAGAAACGAGAACTGGCCATGACTAGGGCTCACGTTCGGCACCTGCAACGAGAGATTAAGGAAGCTGAAGAGGAACTAGAAGAACTCGAATCGGACTACATAAGAATGGAGGACGTGATCAAGGAAAAGGTTAACTTCATCACAGGACTCCAGGACGCCTTTCAGTAATAGATTTATTTGTTTACATGCACTGTATCCGTTTCGGTTGGGAAGATGATTTGCAATAATTTTTATATGATGTTGTTAATTAATTTCCTTGTTAAATAACTTAAGTGAATTTCTATATTAAAAACATTAAAATGGAAAGGAGACAATACATTAAAAACCACAAATTAAATAATTAACTATAAGAGTATGAATTTTAAATATAATTTTTTTTATGTAGTGTATAACTGTATATGATATATATTAAAATATATAAATCCAAAAAAATTCAAGATTGGACTCATTTCGAACGTATCGAAGAGACGATTATAATGGTGTAATTTGTTAAAATTAAAACGTATTTTTTAACGTATTTTAGTTAATAAACGATTATATGTGTTAAATGTAAAATTAAAATAATGAAAATAAAAGGTATAAAGTAAATTTAGTAAATAAGTATAGGGGTTAAAAGTGTAACATTTCATTTTAAATTCGTGTCAAAAATACCAAAATTTTCATAAATGGTCCCTGGAATTTTTCAAAAATGGTCCCTTGCAATTGAAAAGTCACAAAAATAATCCCATCGCGGGATTCCTTCGCGATCGCGGGATTTCATTTTTCAAAAATGGTCCCTGCAAGTTTAAAAAAGTGTCAGAAAGGTCCCTGTCCCGCGATCGCGGGCTCCCATCGCGGATTTTTATGGTATTTTTGCAAAGTAGGAGAGATTTGTGGTATTTTAATAACACATGGTCAAACTTTAGGGTATTTTAATTAATTTCCCTATTTATGGACACAAATAAAAAATAAATATCCCATGAAGTGGTAAAAAGAAATAAATAATACATCTATGTCGACTCTCTTTATTTATTCGAATGTTCCCTCTTTTATCTCAAAAATTGGCATGCCCTTTTTGGCAACAATATATAGATGACATAACATAACTCCACCACCAATCTTGGCATGACCGGCGGTTTTTGGTCACCGGAGACTCTTACCATTTTTTATACCCTCCTCGGCCTCTACCTCCTCCCCCAGAACCTCTGGGAAATCTGTCATTCCGGCGATCCGAGTAACCAATTCGTCCTCCTCTAGAGTACCCACCACCACCGCCGCCGCCTCCTGCACCACCTCTTCTGCTACCATATCCACCACGCCCATCACCGAATCTTCCCCTTGACTGTTCTCGCTCTTGCAGTTGCGGCAATGCTTTCACCACCACTAAGCTTACACCACCAGCATTCTCCTGGCCTGCAAATCGAAGACCAAAAGGTTAAAATGATCACGGTGAATCTTGCGGAGCTGAAGACGAAGAAAGATAATTAATTTACTGGCGAGGAAGGTGTCGAGATCATCAACAGCAACATCGAAAACGGCACTTTTTTGGTCAGCAGTCAATGCAAGACCTCTTACTGACTCCACCATTTCTTCGGGTAAAAACCTCCTCAAGACACCATACGCGAAACTGGAAATAGGAAAATGAACAACACTTGGGTATGAGACGGAATACAAACGCTATATTTGGCAAACTAGCTACCTAATAAGTTTTATGTTTTCTTTTAGTTGATGAACTAGTCATCTTCGGTAAAAACTAGCTGAAAAACTAGATGGCAATGTAAAATGATCTAAAAATACATGTTGAAAAATTAGTTGGTAACATATTAGGGGAATAACCGGAAGAAGGCAAAAAGCTTGTAGAGACATTACTTGAAATATCTTTTCAAAAAACTAGCTGAAAAACTAGATGACGATGTAAAATGACTTAAAAAGACATGCTAAAAAATTAGATGGAAACATATCAAGGGCATAACCGGAAGAAGATGGTAAAAATCTTGTCGAAACGTTACTTGAAATATCTTTTTCAAAAACTAGCATATAAGAGCATATCCAACATATTCTCTATAACTTCTCTAATAATAATGAACCAAAAGTTAAAAATCTAAAAAAAATTACACCCAACTCCGACAAATTATTTATTTGGAGATTTAACGTTAATTATATTATTGAAAAGTTCTATAAATCTATCATCACATTACACTTTAAAAAAAAGAAGCTTTATACATTGATTCTCATATGTAGGAAGAATTAGAGCATCTCCAACAACTTTGCTAAAATAGAAAAAATTGGGTTTTTGTTTCTTAAACCCCTCCAACAGTTTTGCTATCTTGTTCTCTATAATAGAAAAAACTAGAAAATTTTCCAAGTCTAGAGAATTCTCTAAAACTTGGTGATAGGAGAGAGAAATGTTTATTTTATTCAATCCCACCAATGAGATTGAATTTTATTATTTTATATTAAGTTGTTTTTAAAGTGTATTGGTAAGATAAATTAGAGAATATTATATTAATATAACTTGTGTTAAAATCTCTAAAATAGAGAATCTGTTGAAGATGAATTCAACTATTTTTAGAGATTTTAACTTATGATTCTCTATCCTCGCATTTAACTTGGATAATTCTCTAAAGTTATAAAATTTTACATCCTCCTCTTTCTTTCCTCTAATTTAGAGAACCATTAAACAATATGTTGGAGCACAAATATCATCAAAATTTCCATTTCCTCTATTTTAAAGAATATGTTGGAGATGCTCTAAGCTGTGGATAACCAAACGAGCTTTTTCAATAAGCTAGTTTATGGCGACCAAACATGGCCTAATAATGGAATGGAACAATGTACACACCAAAGGCATAGATAAAGATGGAAATACTCACGCAGGCGTGTAAATGGGTCTTCCAGCCTCGAGAAGTACTGTTACATAGTTCTCCATGGAAGTCAGCAGTGATCTCTGCTTAATCTCGGTATAACCCTGAAACAAAGAAGCAGATAAAAAGAAGAAGATAAAAAGAAGAAGATAAATATGAGACTTACGATGCTCTTGGCAAGCGCCTTTGCAAGCAGTTCTACTGGCGAGAGACCAGAAGTATTCAAGAGATCTTCGGCAGCCGACTTGAAAACGGGTATCACGCTGCGTTTCGATGTAGTTATGGAAATATGTTGAGAAGTTAATTAAACGGTAACCAATTATTATAAAGATCCATGATATGATACCTATCGGAGACTTGAAGTATTGCTTCTGCAGCATCCACACCAGCAGCTTTGGCAATATCCGATGGCTGAGGAGCAGACACGTGTTCGAATTTTACACCAGCTTCTCTCTCTAACTTGGAAATGTTTGCCCTCCTTGGCTCATAAAGTGTGATCGCAATACCAGAATTTCCTGGAGAAAATTTTGAAAGCCAAAGATCAAGAATCGCTATTTGATGCCCCACTAGACCCTACCTTTGCTCGAGATTTAGTGGGTCCATTTGGTTTGGTTTTTTTATAGAATTACCTGCTCTTCCTGTGCGTCCAGATCGATGAATATAGTCTTCAACGTCACGTGGTGGTTCACACTACAAGATGGAAAAGTAATTGCTGTTAATAAAGGAAAGAATTATTTCAAGATTTCAAGATTATGAACAAACCTGGATAATCAACTGAACATCGTGAATGTCAAGTCCTCGTGCCGCCACATTTGTTGCAACTAGTGTCATGAACTTTCCTGATCGGAAACCCCCAAGTGTTGCCTGTGTTGCCACAACTAGTTATTAAACAGTATATTAAGATACGATCACTCCTTTATGGCGTTTACCTATGTGGTGAAGGATCATGTGAGAAGTTGAGGTTAACGTGAAAAGTGGATCTGAACCATTGATCCTTTTAATCAAATGTCCTCACATAAATTGTGCCTTATAAGAGAATTGATCCGGTGCATCTCGGTGCATCTCATCCTGATGTGCGTTCATTTCTCATCCAACGGTTGATAACCACTTCTCATACTTGTCACGTTAACCTCAACTTCTCACCGGAACCCAACCCTTACCTATGTAAGGGTGAAGGAAAAGAGGTCTGCAAGTAATCAAACATGTGATCAAGTTATGAAAAGAACATAGATTTCCAGGCAACCGAGCTCAAAACTCAAAAGTGAATGCCATTATTGTGTACTCCCTTCATACCAAAATAAGTGTCCACATTTCTATTATAGTTTGTTCCAAAATAAGTGTAACTTTCAAAAGTGTCTACCTGAATGCCATTATAATGTACTCCATACCAAAATAAGTGTCCACATTTCTATTATAGTTTGTTCCAAAATAAGTGTAACTTTCAAAAGTGTCTACTTTCCAATTCTTTCCTTAACCATGAATGGAGAAATTCATTATTGTCTCTATTATTAAGGGTAAAATAGTCATTTAGTTAACTAACAATTGTTATAATTACACATTTCTCACTATGTTTTTCTTGTTTCTATATTTCAGAAGAACACAGACTGTTGAGACGAAGCATACAATCAAAGGAGAACAAGCAATCCTCCATGAAATACTTATTAAACATATCACTGCTAGAAGATAATACGCACCGGGCCCCATCCCCCAAGCCCGGTTTCAAACTTCGATAGGTCCAAAGGCCCTATAGTCTTGTTGTCAAAAAGCCGATTACTATGGATCATGCATATTTATCACTTTTACATACATAGCAGAGGAATTTATTGTCCAGACCCACCAAATTACTTCTCTTTGTACTCTATAACACACCTGCTTTGAATCAATTAATCAAAATCGTTTTTTGTTACAACAGGTATCCGGGCCCGCTTGTGCGCACCTCCACTAATCCCATGGGGCCAATAGAATTTTGGATATCACATTATCAGAATAATTGTAAGTGAAAGAGTAAGTACATCTCTCGATCATTTCTACCTCACGTTGAGACTGTTGTATGTCCCCATGCAAAGGACGGGCCCCGGGCAACACGCCAGCAAGTTCAGAACAATAATCTTTTGTCTCCGTGAAAACAATGGTGCGTCCTCCACTGAAAACAGAAAAAGGGTACAACGAATAAGGGCATTATATGTTTTTTCAGAAGTATCTAAAACTCTTATTACAGATTACCAAAATATCTAACCTGCTATGATGACGAATAATATCCGGAATGACCTGGCATCTGGCTGAACTAGAGCAAGGCATGATAATATGCCTCACATTTTCACTAGCTTTCATTACCTCCACACCAACAAGATCCACAGTCTTCTTGTTCACTTTCAAAAACTGTGAAGCAATCTGGTGTAGAAGAAGAAGAAATCAAGAAAATAGATGTTACAATGCTCATGCATACTACAAGGGTGATATGCCATACATGATTCAACTGAGCTGACTTTCACAGAAACATCATGTATTCACCCGATTGATTCTAGATAACACTATATTTCTTCTGTCCCAAAATAAACGTCCTCAACGAAAAAGACACGATTTTAGAAAGGTAAATTGACTCAAATAGCCATTTTACCCAAGTAAATTGGTCTCCTAGCCATTTATCTCCCATTTTTACCAAAATGTCACTACTTCCGCAATATATTAATTGCGGACCTAGCTCAAAACACAAAAAAATATGAATCTAATCGATTTTCCTTTAAAAGAAAATGCAGACTTCGGTCCACAATAACGGATGGTCTTGTTTTTTTTAATGGAAAATAGATCAGATTCATATTTTTTCGTGTTTTTGAGCTAGGTTCGCAATTACAACCGACATATTGCGGATGTAGTGACATTTATGTAAAACCAGAAGAGAAATGGCTAAGAGACCAACTTTGTTGTATAGAATAGCTATTTGAGTCAATTTCCCTTTTAGAAATGTGTAATTATTACACTTCTTAATTAACTAAATGACAATTTTACCATTAATAATAGAGGAAGTACTGAACTTGCCCATCCATAATTAAGGGTAGAATTGGAAAGTATGTGGACATTTCTTTTGGGACGGAGGGGGTAAGAATTAAAGAGACGTACATGATTTACCCAAGCTGGCAAAGTTGCACTGAAAAGAACGGTTTGAACTTTGCTTGCATCATTCACCTTGCCTTGCAAGTTCAACAGTAAACACCAGTTCAATAGCAGTAAAATTAAGAACTATATTTGTTTAGTTATATTTGGAGATGATACGTTCATGAACAATTTGACAAGCTAGAATTATAAAATATGCATGTTATATACAATTGAAATAACAATCAACTAATAAAACATCTTACGATTATCATAAATGATAATGCAGATATGAAAGAATGGCCAACTTTAATTTATAACCTAATATGTGAAGTTTGAACAGCACATACCTAAGATATACTCGACATCTTCAACGAAACCCTGCCTCAACATTTCATCAGCCTCATCAAGAATGCGGAACTTCAATGAACTGAAATCAAGATTTCCCCTCTCTATATGATCCTACATAATTATTGCATTCCATGGAGTTAACTTTACAAATGTAAGTTCTATTTTTTAAAAGGTCAACAAATTGATATCTTCAAAGAAACTCGAACTCACAACCTATTTGCTTGTAGGGACCCACTAATACCATTGGGTCAAAGGTCATGGTGCATAAAAAATACCTTAACACGGCCAACTGCGCCCACAACTATATCCACCCCTCTTTTCAATTGCACAGTTTGGGGAGAAATAGACGCTCCTCCTCCACCATACAAACAACATGATGTCAAACCCACAGCATCACCATAGTATTTAAAGTCGGTGAATACCTGTAGAAACAATGGAAATTGTCTAAAGACCTTGTCATAAACTTCAAATATCAAAAAGAAGGTATCAGAAGTTCAAGGGGAACAAAAGTTAACATTGACTTTAGGCACAATACCTGCTTTGCTAATTCTCTAGTAGGTAGAAGCACAAGAATCGTGGGTGCTCTACCATATCCGGTCCTCCGTGATGCTTTTTCTGGTCCATTTGTTAGGGACTCCAATATCGGCAAAATGAAGGCCAATGTTTTACCCTGTACCATTAAAATAAGTAACCAATAACTGTTTTGCTACAAAAAGATCATACAGAAACCAAACTACAGGTTGCAGAGGTGGTGCTAAATTGTGAAATCGCGTTAGGAGTAAGCAACAAGACACAAACAAACAACAGACAAAACATACCAACAGAAGCAGGTACATAAAAACATAACTTACACGTCCCTAATCTAACTTAGGACTCACAGGCTCACTAAACTAGGGTTGGGTTCCAGTGAGAATTAATGAAAGTTATGGTGAGAAGGGTGAGAAGGGATCTCCACCCTTAGATGCACTCAACCCTTGAGATGCACGGAGATGAGATGTACCGGATCAATTCCTGTGAGAAGCGCAACTCAAGGGTAGGGTGAGATTAAAAGTGATCTAAGGGCCCAAATCTGTTCTTACCATCTCACCTTAACTATTCTTCTCACACGACCTTCGTCCACTAAACTAACCCCCTTATCTTGAACAATGAACACATAAATGGAAAATGACCTACAATACAATTAAAAGATAACCCACACTACACTCTTCCAGTTCCATATGCATAAACCTAGAAATGCAAATTAGTGATCCAAGCTTCTTATGTATTTCCTAGTTTTAGAACCATAATTAATCTTCAAGAGACCTCCTGAGTCTAAATTGTAAAGTTTCATCTAGTGAACAAACAAAACAGTTAATGGCTTCATACTAACACACCATGATTCCTACTATCAGATAAACCTAAGCTTCACAAATGATTGAAGGTGATCAATTAATTTTGCATCCATGATGTTGAAGTTAAAACTGAAAGAGCTCCAATTAAGACAATGTTTTACTTAAATGGGGCAGTACCTGACCCGTTTTAGCCTTCCCGATCAAATCAAGACCATTGTAGATAGATTCAAACGTCCGAGCTTGAATAGGAAACAATGCCTCGATCCCCTTCGTCTGCAATGCAATCCTTAGGGGATCCGAAATCCTGAAATTTGAAACCGCATTAGGGTTCTTGTCTCTATCAATGTCCTCATCTTCATCCATCCCAAATGTCTTCATTTTCTTCTTCCTAATCTTCTTCATCGACTTGTCAACCTTCAAAAACCCCGAATTATTTTGAAATGAATCGATAATATCTGTATCCCGAACTAGGTTGGTAGGCTAAATCAGACGTGAAATCCAGGAAGAACATGAATGTAATTCAATATTTACGCTCAGACTTTTTGCAAAGCGATCAAATTTTGAGCAAATATTATGATCAAATTCTGTTAAGCTCAAAAACAAGTATAACGTGGCATTCTTACGTGGCAACTACATTCGAGAAATAAAAACATTCATGTAAAAATATAAATATAAAAATCATTTTTTGTATATATTGGTGATAATTTATAATAAATATAATAATTTATAGAAAATCGATATTTTTCTTGAATTGTCTCATTTAATATTTCAATTCAATTGTCAATTTATTTACAAATTTTTAATAATAAAAACTACTTTAAATTAGTTTTAAAAAATCAATTCTCAATATATTAGTGTACACTTTATATCTATACTACATCATTATAAGTCATTTATGAAAAACTTTTAAAAACTACTCCTAAAACTTTATGTACCGCTATTTAATGTTAATTACTTAAAATCTCTTAAAAATAACTAATGAAGTTTTATATACCGCTTTTAATGTTAATTACTTGATTAATATTTATCTCTAACAACCTTTAAATCTTTAAATCGTGAACTCTTATTAATTAATTTTTATCTCTAATCACTTTCAAATTCTCAAACTCCTTAAAAAGTGTCATTCTTTAAACAATTTTATTAAAAAAAACATGACCGTTTTTTAAAACCACACGTTAAAATCGAAATATATCGCGTTGCATTGTACGAGTAGACTTCTAGTATTTATTAAAATATAAACAAAATATCTTAGACCTAAAATTTTGCAACAACAATAAATTTATATTTAGAACTCTTAACTTTGATGTTTCATAAATGACCCTCTAAATTTATTGAACTATACTACAAATCGACTTAAAATGTATCTAATAAATAATCTCTAATTAAAATCCAACATGAGGTTTAGAAATCTTATGGGATAATTTCACTGGATTTCATGTAATTTGTTTTTAATAATGATTTAAAAAGATGTTAAAATATTTGTTTTGTAATAATTAACTTTTTAAAAAGTAAATTAACTATTTTTATAAAAAAAATTAAAGGCAAACAAAGTTTTATTACCAACCGAAAAACCAAGCAAAATACAACGATAGTCCAATAGTTCTCGAACAACCTCAGAATAAAATCAACACACGACACAATCCAACCACACCGAATGTGTTGGTTCGCAAGAAACAAACCAGCGCACTACCGAATGGAGAATAAACAATAAAAACGGAATGAAATGTCCTGGCCAGAAAACAGCTATTGGCTTAACCCCACCCAGAAAACAAAACCAAGCAGTAAATGGTCCCATGAACCCACGAGCAATCAATATAACTTACAATGGCCTGTGTTTACCTTGTCGGACCAGACCTTGTACGAACCCGATTCATACAACACCGGCTTAATGTAGATAGTTGTTGGGTACTGCTGATTCTGTGCAGACTTCACCTTAGTTCTTTCCGCAAGCAGTCGTTCCTAGCGATCCACTAACAGAAGGATGTACTTCGAAACAACCTCCTTCTGCAACTGAACACCCACTGTTGAATTCCACGCAAATTGGTTGATTGAGTATGCCGCAAACAGTAACATTACTTGGACCTTTGGAGTAACAGTAACAGTAACTATTTTTATGATTTGTTTTTATAAATTACTAGTGTTCGGCATCGCGCGTTGCGCGATGATCAAATTTTATGTTAACAAAACTGTAAAAATTGTTTTTATTATTTTCATAGATATGGAATATGTTGCAAATACATATATAATGATTTATTTTAGATATAGACTGACTTTAAAATTATTCAATTAATAGAATTATGAAATATGTTGGATGTGTAATGAAAATTATTAGTAATAACTAAGTTTAAATATTTATATATATCATTGATGAACGTTGTTTAAAATAAATCAATATAAAAAATAACATAAATTGAAAAATAAAACAAAGTCACCAAGGTAGTGGAAGATATCGGATAACCAATGCTCGACACTATACTAAGTAAAAATTAAAAACATTTAAGTTTAGAATAAATCTTCTATACTTATTTAAATGGAAACAACATATATACAAATTGTATCAACAATTACCAAATAAAATTACATTATCAAATTTTTTATTATCATTAAAATAGGTCATTTAAATAATCTTTATATAAAAACCAATAATATGATTATTTCTAAAATTGCAATCATCTTTTAAAAAAAATACGACAATACGTGAAAAGTTTAATAAAGTGTTTATATTTATCAATATTATTAAAAAATTTTAAGAAAAAACGTAGAATTCTTTAGATTTTAAGAGATATTTTTATCAAGAATCCACATTTTTTTTGTTTAGTCACCGACTTTTCTTCCAATATTTTATTCTCCTTTATCATCAATTCCTTAATTTTTTGGTAGTTTGGGTCAAATTTTGTATTGATGCATGAGTCAGATGAACACGATTACATAGCATTGTCAATCGGTTTTCATTTCCTGTTTAAATGTGATTCATCAACTTCATTTTCTAAATTGATTGTCTCAGATACATTGTTAACAGTGGTATCAATCACATTAAATTGTAGCAAAAATTTGATGTTGAAACCTATAAGTTAATGAAGCAAAAAAAATCACAAAATGAATTCGATCTAACTTTTAACATTATTCAAAATAACTGGAGGCCGAGAAAACAAATTCGAAGAATGTTAGTCAGTTTACATTTTAGTAGAACATGGATTTTTCAAATGAACACTCAAATCAAATCAAGAAACGAATATGAAAATAAAGATTTGTTGTCCTATGCGAGCAATAATGTAATATCAAAATAATCAATACTCAAATCTTCTTTTAACATTGTGGGATACATTCCTGGAAAAGGGACATAAAAATGAGAATTAATGTAGCAATAAATCACGAAATTACAAAATAAACAAAATCAATGATACATTGAAATTGAAGTAGTACTCAAATGAAAGACTTGCATGTAATATTAATATATGTGCTTCGATGATAAAACTTTGATGTTCTTCGACATATTTAGATAATTTGTTTCCCTTGTCACTTACTACAAAAAAGACAATATAAAAGACACTTGAAGTGAATACAATAACAAATAACTCAACAATAAACAAATATCGATAACAAAGATTAATATTTTAACATTTCAAATTGAGTGAGAGAAAACGTGTTAGAGGGAGAGAGTGAGATGTAGTTTGTTGAATGACAAATGGTTAAAAAACCAACATAGCCTACAAAAAAACACTTATGTTTAAATAAAAGAAATGAATGACATAAATTGAATCATTATATAAATTGCAATAAATTGAATCATTATATAAAATAAATAATGGTAAACAATAATTAATAACATAAAAAGAGGAAAACAAATGGTTAATAACATAAATTGTCATGAATATATAAAGATACTATTAAAGACCCTAATTTATAATAAAAATATAATTTATATGTGAAAATGGAAAATTCTTTAATATATTCAATATTTTAAAAAATAAAAAAATTGATAAGGAAAAAGAGAAGACATTCTAAGTATTAGAATGTGTCACATCATATCTTTAAAATCGTTTTTTATTGATATAAACATTACCAAGATGTTACATCATCATTTGATGATTCTCATTTATATAGATTTATTATGTAAATTAGTCTAACATTGATTAGCCTATATATTTATATAGATTTATTATTTAAATTAGGCTATATATTTATATAATAAAAAAATTCATATAACTTGTAAAATAAAATGAAATGTTCATTCATTTAATGCTACATTTTATTTTGAAATAACTCAAAAATTAAAGAAAATAACCACTAATGTTTCAAGCTTTTTCAAGAAGTCACATCATTATTTGATGATTCTCCGTTATATAGATATATAGATAGATTATAATCCTATGAATTTAATTAAAAGAGGTGGTCATTTAATAAAATGTTTGATTAAATTAGTGTAAGATAAATATAAATTATATTTGTTGATGTTTTTATGTTGTGCAAATAAAGATAATTATAAAATAATACAGAAAATTAGATGTTAAATAAAAAATGTAAGGTTAATAAATTATAATATTATTAGTTTAATTAAAAGATGGTGAATTCTTTTAATAAATGTTTGATTAAATTAGTGTAAGGTAAATAAAAATTATATTTGTTGACGTCTTTATGTTGTGCAGATAAAAATAATTATAAAATTATAAAGAAAATTGGATGTTAAATAAAAAATTTAAGGTAAATAAAAATTATAATGGTTGATGTCTTTGTGTATAATAGAAATAATTATAAAATAATATAAAAAATTAGATGTTAAATGAAAGTTAAAGTCATTTAAGAGTACCTAATTTTTTATTTAAAAATTTAAAAATTAGGAGAAATTAGGAAAAGGAAAATGGTGGCTTCTCATTATGCCACCTAAGCAACTCCACATTTTGCTTTTATATATATATATATATAGATATAGATTTACAAATCTTTTTTAGTCATTTTACATGTTAGTTGTTGTCAGACGTGACTTATTCATCAGCTACCAGCTATCTTATCCGTCAACAACTAGCTTATCAGCTAGTTTGCCAAACATAGCTCATTCCATATCTTTCTATAAATTTTGAATCTCTTAAAAAAACACTCCGTCGAACTAAACAATTGTATAGGGCCCACTTTTACATACTTTAATGTTATTTTTAAATATTAGTAAATACAATCATTATTCATTAATTTACAACATAACTATAAAAATAGAAAATCATCTTTAGGCTTGGTAAAAAAAAGTAGAAAATCACCTTTAGGCCTCATATAAGTTCAATAAGGTTAAGATAGAGCTGGGAACAAAGGAAAAGGCAACTTGGGTGTGTTTACTTGGGACTTATTGGGTTTAATGAGAAATCGGCTTATTTGCACAGACATTTTTGAGTGTTTACTTGCGACTTAATCGCACAGACTTTGGCTTATTCGCACAGTTAGATTAGAGGTGTTGTCCCCGTTAAGATGAAAATATGACTTTTATGCCCTTAAAAAAACACAGGGACTAAAAACCCTACCTTCCCCATTGCCTCTCACTTCCATCGCCCTTCTCCCACACCCTTACCCATCGCCTCTCACTTCCAGCCGGCGACACAGCTTCTTCTCCGACGACACAGGTCTTCCGGCGACACAGGTCTTCTCCGGCGACATAACAACCTTTCTCCGGCGACGCAGCTTCCATACGTATTTTTTGCTTTGTTTTTGCTCTCTTCCACTGCCCCTGTTTTTTTTCCGAACAACAATTTTTTTTTATTAAAAGACCAAAAGGCCATGGTTACAGCCAAGCAAAACCCAAATGGCAAGACCAAAACAGTGCCATTCACACCTCAGATTTAAACTGAACAGGAAGCAACATCAGAAGAACACCCTGAAGATCACCTGCAGAGAGAGCGAACAGTAAATTGGTCATTTATGTGAACACCCCGATGATCACCTGCAGAGAGAGCGAACAGTAAATTGGTCATTCACACCTTGATTTTTTTGCTTTGTGATTTATGTTATGTTTTATGTGTTTTTTTTCTTAAAATTGGCGTGATTATGTGTTTTTTGGATTATATAATGAATTTATGAATTTATATTTTGATGTTTAAATAATTTTGTGTTTCGGAAGATTAATTTGGCTTAAAAAATAAATAGAATATATAAAACAACTTATAATTCATACTTAGGGGTAAATTGGTCATTTCTGTTATTCAGATTGATGATTCAGATAAAAAAGTAAACAACAACAACAATTTATCCAGACCAAATTATGTTGAATTTAGATCAAAGTATGTTATAGAAAATCAAAATCTGACCAAATTATGTTGAATTTTCATATGTAAAGTAGCTACCTGTTCGTAAATATGATGTATAAAATGAAGGTTTTGAAACTATGTTACACTAAATAAGAATCAGAGTAAAGTATAAGTTGTCCGAAAACATATCTATAGTTCAAACTCAATTTGAGCTATATGTTGAGATTTTATCGAATTAGAGTTCTAGCTTTAGTATTTAACGAGCTCGAGACATATAATGAATCGAATTTACGTTTTTAGAACCCGACTAAATTTTTTTATCAAGCCATATGTATATTTATTATTTAAGTATTTTTAAATCTAATTTGAATCATATATGTTTTATTAAACATGCTATTCTTGAACTATTTGATCCATCCAATGAAAATTGCTCTATAACCTTTAATTCTAATAGATATTTTGGAGCTATTTGATATCTAAAATAAATAAATTACTGTATCAACATTAATAATTCTCATAGACATTCCCACACTAAAATAGGGGTCTATTTGTAGTTCTTGAAACATGGGGTTAGATTTTGTAAATATGGAAAGTATTGGGGTAGTTTATGTAACGTTACATTCCGCCTGAATAAATCTTTCAATCGCCGATTTTAATACGATCATCGCAACGAAATCCCACTTATTTTCGCCATCATCTTACGTAAACGGTTCTCCTCTCCTGGAATCCTTTGACTTTGAATTTTCATATCTTGATTGTGATTAGGGTTTGATTTTCTCTTTTCATATGAATCTTGTTGATTTCCTCTGAAATCTGCTTCAATGGCGAGGGTTTGCGCAAAACGGGATGGACGATTTCTTTGTCTTTTATACGTGTTCACCATCATCGCGTTTTGCGCAAGGATCGCGGTTTCCGCTAGATCTGATCAGGAAACCAGGGAAAGATTTTACGGAACTTTAGTTAATTCGACGGCGCCGGAGTCCGGCGATGCTAGCATCGCCAAGATGTTCGATCGTGTTTTAGAGAAAGAATTCTCAGAGAATGAGTCCAACGATGGTAACTAGTTCTCCGTCTTCTTATATTACCCGATCTCCATTCTTCCCCTTTCTTTTTGTACTAAATGTTATTCTGTGATCAGTATTTGAAGCTCTAACTTGTTAATTCAGTTCCTGAAGTGTCACGAGTGTCTTGTAATGCAGCCATCTTTCATTAATTTGCACAACTTTACTAGCTATATCCTGGTGGTTGAGGACTTAACAACTGTTACTCCTATACATGAAAAAATTACAATTCGACTTTTGGTTAAAACCTACTAATTCTGAAATATACAACTGTATAGATCTGGTTACAATTTAGATCGGCTTACAAATTGAAAATTAGACTGTTTGGACTCACATGTCTGGGTACATCTTCTTCAATTTTGGACACAGTTACTTAACAGTAAAGTAGTGCTTATTATGTGGAGTGACTTGAGCTATTGCCTGATGCTTGATGGAAAAGTAATTTAAAAGACAGACAACTGTCAGTGCTTGATCCTGAATCATCAACTGCCAGTGCTTGAAGTTGAGTTGGCACTGGGTTATTCCCAGTTAGTCGAGGTTCTATTTGCTTCTGGCGATTCCTGTCTTTTGGAAGTTATAATGGTGTTGATAATGAAATACTGGATCTCAATCAGTAGCAGGAAGTCAGGTGATTGGGGGCACACCTAGGGATATCAAAAGAATCTGAAGCCAAATAACCCATCTGAACGAATGAGGCTCGGGTTATTCAGGAATTTTTTAGTAAAACGTCATTAACTATAGCGAAGAACACATAATCTGATAAGATACCAAGCATTTCAAGACAAACGCCAGACTTAAATAACAAAACTATCCAAAAACACTAAATTGCCGAGAATTACGACACCAAAAGCATTGGGATAAATAGGAGATTTAGGGTTTACGAAGAAATTCACAATTTTTTCGACATTTGGATTGGGGGCATGTCCCACCTACCCTTAATTCGTGCATCTGCCCCTGATCTCAATCATTTGATACTCTCTTCATCCTTTTCAACATGCATTAGATAAATGTGAATTTAGGTCTTGCTTATTTTGAAACAAATGAGTGATTCATTGTAAGCAGTCAGCAACTCTGAGTCTCTGATTGATGAGCTTAGGCACAAATGAATGCAAGCATTTTGTCCATGTGTTGCAAATTCGCATTGTTACATGGAAACTGTTTAATCACATGATAAGAAACAGAAAGAAGATTTAAATGACTTGGAAAATGAAATCCACATTCAAAAGTCAAATTCGTATAAAAGCCCTAGGTCATCATATAAGAAAATGCTTACATCTCAATTTTAATGGTAATGAGGATTTGAAGCGTATACATCAATTGCACCCTTGACTCTTGTGCAGAGTGTGTTATTATCCCTTGACTCTTGAGCAGAGTGTGTTATTAATTTATTATCCCTTCAGTCATTCTTTTCAACATGGACTTTGCTATAGTTTCTTGCATATCTATGGCACCTTCAAATTGGAACTCTGAACATAGCATATATGCTAGTTCTTAGCTTTAAATCTAGACTAAGAAAAAGATATTGATTAAAGGAGAAGAATGTACATGCTTGTTGTACAGTAGTGCCTAGATGTTTCTTGCATTGCATGTTTGCGTGATTAGATTCATGAACTTTCTGATATATTTTTGCGTGTTTGCGTGATTAAATCCCTCGCATGATCCAATGGTATTTAGAACTTGGTTTCTACATTATGCCACCACAAATTAATTATTTTGCACTTTTCAATTCCATTGTTTTTTTCAGCTCATTTGTTATGTTGTTTAATTGGTATCTCACACCATTGACCTTTGATGTAGGTTCCACTCGAAGCAGTTTCAATAACAGTGTGGCTGATCAAGAAGTAAGAAATTTTCTGGAAGAAGTTCAACTGTTCAAGGATCATAACTAATTTCATTTGCATATATTATGAATAGGTTTTAAAAGTGTAAAACTTGGAAAGTCTTCTAGATATTACACTTTTGATTTAAATTGTCAAAGGCAGCTGTAACTTTTTGTGACTAGGAATGTGGTTGTTGGAGCTTTTTGAAAGCTGCATTATAGTAACTGATTTTTGCAATGATGAATGTGCAAATGGGAAACTGTCGCTAAAATCATATAGCTAATGATTTGTTGGAGTTGTATCATATACATGACATTCTTCAGATGCTGATTTGTAGGCTGTATTGGAGACTGTCGCTAAACTCACACATGAGAAGGCTAAGAATAATGAAACTCAAGCAACTAGGTAAGTATCTTAGCATGCTTATTGTGAATACACATAGCTAATCGAATTATAGACACTCAATAAAAGTTGGTGTAGCAGAATATCCCTCCTTTTCACTGCCCAAATGCTGCCACAGTGTCATTTTTTGTTTGCCTGGTCATGATTCCTTCTTATTGACTTATTGTATGTCTGTATATGATTTGGATAACAATATTAGTTCATTCCATTTTCTCTCTTGACAGCGAAGATGATGAAACGCAAACACTGATAGACAAACAGGACAACGTGTTTGTAATATCAAACAAGAAATCCAAATATCCAATACTTCAAGTAGATGTAAGGTCAGATCTTTTTGTATGTTCAGAAACTTTTTTAAATAAATTCTTTTAGTTGCAGGTCTTTATTGATATTGTTCTTATAACATAACCGTGGTTTTCATGGTTTCATATCTATAGGCTGATTTCAGATTTGGTGGTGATCATTGTTTCTGCTGCTATTGGTGGAATTATCTGTTCCTGCCTTGGACAACCGGTTTGTATATCTTGGTCCTAAGTGTTTCATGTTTGTGGTTTATCTTTCTCCATGGACCATAATGTTTTTTGTGCTTCATACTGAAATTAATATTACCAAGTTTCATGGCGGCTTTGCTAGGTTATTGTCGGGTATCTTCTTGCGGGTTCCCTGGTTGGGCCTGGTGGCTTGAAGTTTGTAAGTGAGATGGTACAGGTATGTTGTCATGACTCGCTGGTATTTTAACTTTTCCCCTTGGTTGGAAAGATGAACTTCTTTTATATTTTCTGATATTGTGTTGTTTGGTAGACAGTGGCTAGTTCTAGCATATTGAAGCTAAAAAAGTACACTACACCCAACATTATCATAGAGCTTATTAGCATTTGGAAATCTTTTAGCCATTGAATTTCATTCCCCTTTCCTTCTTTAACTAAGACATCTATGTATGTGTTTGCACCTCTCTCTAGATCTTTAATTTTGTGGCTCTTTGTTCATGAGTCATGACATGCCACATGCCAATCATTTTTTAATAGTATGTCTAATTTACCTTCTTGTTCTTTATCTCTATTATCATGACAGGTTGAGACATTTGCTCAGTTTGGCGTGGTGTTCCTTTTATTTGCTCTAGGGCTGGAGTTTTCTATGGCAAAGGTTTACTAAGATGCTTCCTCCGATAAGTTATTCAAAATTTTATGCCAGGTCGTTTCATCATGTTGTAAAGCTGTCGTCATTTGTTTCTAATGCAGCTAAAAGCTGTGGGTCCTGTAGCTATTCTTGGAGGTTTACTTCAAATAGTTATTCTTATGTTCTTGTGTGGAACATTGGCCATGGTACTTTTAAACTTCTTACTTGTAGTAAAAGTTTACATAGCTATGTTACATGCATACAACACATTTCTACATGGTTTCCACTGAGTGAATTTTTATTGTTCTAACTCCTTGATGGGTACAGTTATGTGGGGCCGAGCTGTCAGAGGGTGTTTTTGTTGGTTGCTTCTTGTCAATGTCATCAACAGCAGTGGTTTGTTACCTGAGCAGTTCTAGTTCTTGCTACTGTTTTTTTATGTAGTTAACTTCTGTTTTGCGACAGCCTGAGAATATTTTCTTTGTTTTTTCACTATACAGGTAGTGAAATTTTTGGTTGAGAAAAATAGCAATAATGCTCTTCATGGTCAAGTCACTATCGGGACACTCATTTTTCAGGTAATTAGTAGGCCTATTTTTTTTCCATGGTGGAGGAGTATATAATCAGAGACAAAGAAATGCATGTATTAATTTTCTCATTCTTTGGTTTATGGGGTTTTCCAGGATTGTGCTGTTGGCTTGCTATTTGCCTTGCTGCCAGTTCTGGGTGGTAACAGTGGGGCTTTGCAAGGGATGGTTTCAATGGGAAGAGTGTAAGTCCTTCATTTGGAGCTTTTTTGTATCCTTTTTTATTGTCAATGTGCCTGCTGTAACCTCCCTTTAACGTTCTACTTGAATTGTTTACGTTCTACTTGAATTGTTTATCGGGATAGATACTTAACTTCTCATTTTGTTTAATTAAGCACTTACGCTATTTTTGTAAAAATGTACTACAATTATATAAACATGAAAAAGAAAGGTAAAAATGTAAAATACAATAGGAGTCACCAGGAATGGGACACCAACTATAAGTTTTTTTCTGCTATAAAACTAATCGCAACCTGACAATGGTATTCTAGTGGTGCTACTATTTATTTGCTATGTTAAGAGTCCATCTCTAAAGGGGACTGTCATTGTATAACTTAAAACTTGTTGTTGTTTACCTCAGGCTGATGACTTTGTCAACATATCTGTTTGCTGCGTCACTTTTGACATGGTCATTCATGCCGCGATTCCTCAAGCTGATGGTGCGACTATCATCTGAAGTAAGTTATGCCAATTATCATGTCATCATCTACTTTTCACTAGAATGCTGTTTCTTCAAATTGCCCTATTGGAAATTAATTAGTAGTAGTAGTAGCCACTAGCCAGTTGGTAGTTGGTACCTGGTGGTTGGTTGGACTTTATCTAATAATAGCACGAGTCATGATACTTCTGATTCTGATAATGACATTGTGATCAAACCAGTTAAGTTGGTTACTTGGTGAATGATAATTCTTTATCTTATGCTCAGATGCTGATAATGTTATTTGCTGTTAAAAATATTTGTTCCCCATGGTCCATATAATAATATAATATGCATGCTGTGCAAGTCCAGTTAAAAGATATGCAAAGTGGTAAGACATAATTGGAGCTGCAGTTGTGCGGCTTAACTAAAAACATTTTCTTCACCAGTCATTTCTTGATTAATAGTTGGAGAAGGGGAGAAATCTTTTAAGGTCATAACTACACACGCTACTCATTTCACACACAATAGCCCTACATATTTGAAATTATAAGGGTTGTTTCTTCTTGTGTCGAAAAATCATCTTTCAAAAGTTGAGATTCAATGTTTGAATTATCAGTTTGGGGCTTCTGTTGTTTTGTGTTACTGCTACATCCACTAACAACTGCCTTGGTTGCATCGAGTTGCCTCTGTAAAGGCTGGTCCTGGCCAACTAATATTTTGCAGAGAGGTTGTCTCTGGTCTCACACAAGGCTTTATTTTAGGCTCCTTTACTTCATAATCCTATTGCAGTTCAGTGGGTGCAGGACATTCAGCTCATTTTCTATGTCTAAATATATCTTAAAATGGGTAAATCAATATATTGGACTTGCGTTGTATTGCCTATGTATGCATGCAACCAGGTATTTGATCTTGGACTCTGCATGTTATATATGTTATGAACCAGGAAACAAACAATGAACACCGGGATTGTGATCAAGGGTTGCTGAATCCTTTCATTAACAGGGAAAACGAAAAGATAGGAAACTAGCTATTCGAGAGGTTAGACTCTCCCAAAACAAACTCAATATTATCTGGATAGCTCCACTCTCCCACCTCACATCTATTTATTACAACAGGCATAACAGACTCAATATCACCCCTTCTAGAATATATATATATATATATATATATATATATATATATATATATATATAGTCTTAGGTTCAATAGAGAAGTGCAAATATTTTGAGAAATAGAGAAGTGATCTTGGCCATTCATTCGGTCAAGATCGGTTATAATTGGTCAAAAGTTGCGGCTTTGACCGGTCAAAAGTTGTGGCTGTTCCAAAAATAGAAGGGCAATTTCGTAACTTTTACAAAAAACACGGGTATATGAATCTGTGTGATTCACATATGAACTATACGTTCATATATGAACCTTTGTAATTCACATATGAACTCTTTATAACTAATTCATATATGAATCTTGTGATTCATATATGAACCTTTGTGTTTCATATATGAAACTAATTAACTGTAGGTTCATATATGAATCAGTTGAACCAATTAACTGATTCATATATGAATCTTTGTGTTCATATATGAACCTTTGTAATTTACATATAAACTTTTTTTAACTAATTCATATATGAACCTTTGTGATTTATATATGAATTTTTTTTAACTAATTCTCATATGAACAAATTAACTGATTCATATATGAATCACAAAGGTTCATATATGAATTAGTTAAAAATATTTTATATGTGAATTACAAAGGTTCATATATGAATCACACAAATTCATATATGAACCTGTCCTGCGTATTTTTTACGAAACTACCCCTCTATCTTGTGCAGACCACGCGAGGAATTATCCTCTGCTTCTCGGTTAAAGCCGCCGATCTTGACCGAATGCATGGCCAAGATCACTTCTCTATTTCTCAAAATATTTGTACTTCTCTTTTGAACCCTTCCCTATATATATATATCCTACTAATGGGCTTGGGTTTGGGTCATTGCATAACAATATAGAAGTCAGTGCAACATATTTAACCTGCTGCTGCATTTGCTAGTTGCTAGGACTCCTATTAAATTATATTGGAGTCTTCCAAATTGAATTCTCCTTTAGCAGATGACTATTACCAAAAGGAACTACATGTGCTTTCTGTTCCAATTATGACCAAGAACTTCTGAATTCATATTGAAACGTAGCCAGTCTAGGAAGTCAATTTATCAGCACACATTGCATCTTGATTACATGTTTTTGCACTAGATTGGGCTATATAGTCTTTCTCTTTCTGGATCTTCGCTTAAACATTATTTTACATTTTACTCTCAATTTAAAGAACTTTCTACTTGTATGATTTTGTCTGACATTTCCTTCTTAACTTTCCTTCATTCTCGTGCTTCAGACGAATGAACTTTACCAGCTAGCTGCGGTGGCATTTTGCTTATTATCTGCTTGGGTAAGTTAACTATTATCTTCATTTTTTTTCTATCTGTTGTACAGTCTTTGCCATAGAAAAAATGAAAAATACGTGTTGAGTGATATGTATCTTCTGCTTTTTACACTATTCACTGAAAATGCTGGTTGGCTCCTTTTATAGCTGATGTTGATCTTGCTAAACTTGAATCTTTCATGTGATTTAGACCTTTTAATTAAGAACCTGACCAATCAAATTACACTCATTTGTGGGCATTGCTTAAGAGCATCTCCAACAGATTCCCCAAAATTTCTCCAAAATGGAGGATCAAAAGTTAAAATCTCCAAAAAAAAAATTACTTGCATCTCCAACAGATTCCCCATTTTGGAGAAAAAAACATTGATTATAATATTTGTAATTGCTCATGTAAAGTGATATCTTTCTCATTCAACTACTAAGGAACACTACATAATATATATACAACCAAATAACCTACTTAAGAAAAGGATAATAAGAAAGCAAAACCCTAATTTACTATATCTAACACTCCTCCTCAAGTTGGAGCAAAGATGTTAATCATGGCCAACTTGCTACAAATAAACTCTATTTGAGTTTTCCGCAATGGCTTCGTGAGAATGTCTGCAAGTTGATGTTTCGTTTTGATGTGTACTGGTTGGATCGATGGAGGGTCTGTTCGTGTTCCCACAACACGGTCTCTAATGAGATGACAATCAACTTCAATGTGCTTGGTCCTTTCATGGAATACTTGATTCTTGGCTATATGAATGGCTGACTGGTTATCACAATACAATCTCATCAAGTCGTCCGTAATTACTCCAAGCTCTCCTAGGACACCCACGTCATTTCGCATGACACATCTGCCATGGCTCTGTATTCTGACTCGGCACTTGATTGGGAGACAGTATGTTGTTTCTTGCTTTTCCAAGAAACTAGATTTCCTCCGACGAATACACAGTATCCTGTAGTGGATCTCCTGGAGATGGGACATCCAGCCCAATCTGCATCTGAGAAACCAGATATTCTACCATCTCCTTCTTCAGTGAAAGCACCCACTCGACAATGACCCTGATCTGAATAGAGTATCCCTAAGCCTGGTGTGGCCTTGAGATACCTCAAAACGCGAAGAGCTGCATCCCAATGACCCGTATAAGGAGCGGACATGAACTGGCTCAAGACACTGACCGAGAATGAAATATCTGGTCGAGTAACTGTCAAATAGTTTAATTTTGCAACCAGTCTTCTATATCTCTCTGGATCCTTCATAGGACTTCCATCTTCCGGAAGAAGCTTTCCTGTAGTGAGCATCAGACTGTCCACTGGTTTACACCCCAATAGACCACACTGGGTCAACATATCAAGAACGTATTTCCGTTGAGATAGAAGAATCCCCTGTTGAGATCGGGATACTTTTATTCCAAGGAAGTAACGAAGTCGTCCAAGATCAGTGACTTGAAATTGAGTCTGTAGAAATTGTTTCAAGTCTGAAATTCCGGTGCTATCATCTCCTGTGATAATAATATCATCTACATAAACCACTAGTATGATTCGTCGACCGTCATTGTGTCTAAAAAACACAGAATAATCCTGGGAACTATGAGTCATACCAAACTTTTGGAGAACATCTGAAAAACGTCCAAACCAAGCTCTAGGGGACTGTTTGAGACCATACAATGATCGTCTCAATCGACATACCTTTGTGGCCTCCTCCTCAATAACAAACCCGGGTGGTTGTTCCATGTATACCTCCTCCTCAAGAATGCCATTAAGAAAGGCGTTCTTGACATCCAACTGATGAAGTGGCCAATGATTAATGGCAGCCAAAGCTATACAAATGCGCACAAACGACATTTTAGCCACCGGGGAAAAAGCCTCGTCATAGTCAACCCCATGGGCTTGAGAATAACCCTTTGCAACTAACCGGGCTTTCAACCGATGCAGTGAACCGTCAGGATGAAGTTTGACCGTGAATACCCACTTACAACCCACTTTGCGCTTGCCACGAGGAAGTTGTTCCAAATCCCAAGTATGGTTCTTCTGAAGGGCATCCATTTCTTCCTGCATTGCTTTAAACCATCCTGGGTGATTAAGAGCCTCAACCACATTCTTGGGAACAATATGACAATCAATGGATGTAGTGTAGGCACGCGACTCGCAAGAAAGGTGAGAGTAAGCAAGATAATCCTGAATAGGATATCGGGTAGGAGTCCTTTTGCCTTTTCGGAAGGCAATTGGAATATCGGGGAGTGGTGCACCGGGTGGGTCATAAGGCTCGGTATGTGGTGGTAGAGGTGTATCAGGTACTGGATCACAAACTATATCTGCAGGCGGTGATATGTGTGTATCAGGTGGTGGAACGGGAGACTCATCAGAATCATGATGTACATGTAAAGACTCTTGGGGCGGATGCACTTGTCTTTGGTGATGTCGGACATACACATTGGTGATGTCGGACATACACATTGGTGAATCGAGTATCAGTCGGAGCTATCTGACTAGAGGGATTTGATGCTGGTACAGGGAATCGTATGACGGGAGTATCAGAAGATTCAAAAGGGTCAGGAACAGGATTTGGCGACTCTAGAGCATTGCTAGTGGATTTGACAAAGAAGGGACTTGACTCGTTGAAGGTGACATCAGCACACGTGAAATATCTACGAAGGGTTGGACTATAACAACGATATTCTTTTTGGACACGTGAATACCCAAGGAATACACACTTGATAGCACGTGCTGCAAGCTTATTGCGTCCTGGACGATGATCGTGAACGTAAGCTATACATCCAAAGATTTTAGGAGTCAAGGGAAAAGGAGTGCCTTTGGGAAATAGAATGGAGAAAGGTGTCTTCCCTTTTAAGACAGAAGACGGCATACGGTTAATCAGATAATTAGCTGTAAGAACCGCATCAGCCCAAAAGCTTTGTGGTACATTATAGTGAATCATCATAGTGCGAGCCACATCTAATAGATGGCGGTTCTTTCGTTCGGCAATGCCGTTCTGCTGGGGTGTATATGCACATGATGATTCATGTATAATACCATGCTCAGAAAGGTAACTTGTAAAATCACGAGAGAAATATTCTTTTGCATAATGTTTTAATGGAAACATCAAACTGGGTTCTGACATAGGCATAGAACTCACAAAAGATAGAAAATATTTCGTCATGAGATTAAAGTAAGTAAACCCATGTTGCACGAGAAAATTCATCCACAAATGTAATGAAATATTTAAAACCATTTGTAGAACTAATAGGACACGGTCCCCATACGTCGAAGTGAATGAGTTCAAACAAAGAGTCGACTCGACTAGAATTGCTAGGGGGATAGGAACAACGAGTGTGTTTACCTAACTGACAAGACTCACATGTTAACTCACGAACAGATGAAAGATCAGGTCTTAATTGTTTCAGAACAGGTAAAGAAGGGTGGCCTAACCGACAATGCACCTCCCTAATACTGGAATCACAAAGATCCGAGCTGGAGATCGCAACATAGACAAGCGGTAAAGACCCTGAGATTCAAAACCTGTGCCAATCAACTGTTTTGTTCTCAAATCATGAAAAACACAATGTGTAGGAAAAAAGGTGACAAAACAATTAAGTTTGCGGGTAATCTGGCTAACAGACATTAAACTATCCGGAAAGGAAGGAACATAAAGAACAGATGAAAGGTTTAGGTTTGACAGATTGCTAGTGGATCCTATGCCCATGATTTGACATGAAGATCCATTAGCAAGTCGCACGGGGTTGTGGGATATATTAGTTTCAAGATTCGATAAAAGGTCTTTGTTCCCGGTCATGTGATCTGTGGCTCCCGAATCAATAATCCAAGATGGTGAGCATGCAGAGAGACAAGTAGATGTCATACCTGATTGTGTTGTACTAGCACAAAACGTCGATTGTGGAACCGGAAATTCGTCTCTCATTATGAAACTATAAATTCACAAGGTTTGGTCTCGGGCAAACGGCCGAGTTTCAAGTAGATTTCGAAGTGTTCTAGAAGATTTTGAGCAGTTCCAACAGATTTTGACGTGTGCCGGCAGGTTGCAACAGGTTTGGGTCTTTCTGGCAGATTCTGGTGGTTTCCGGCAGGTTCCGAGGTGTTTCCGGCAGGTTCCGGGGAGTTTCCGACAGGTTCCGGGGGTTTCCGGCAGGTTCCGAGGGTTTCAGCAGGTTCCGGAAGATTCCGGCAGTTACTGGGGGATTCCAGCGGGTTTTGGAGGATTCTTGGAGGATTCCGGCAGGTCTCCGGCGGCGGTTGGCGGTTCCGGTGACGACGACGGTGGCTGGTGGTTCCGGCGACGGTGGCTGGTTCTGGTAGTGTTCCGGCGACAGTGGTTGGTGGTTCCGGCGACGGCGGCTGGAGATTCCGGCGACGGTGGCTGGTGGTACCGGCGATGGCGACTGGTTCTTGTAGGGTTACGGTAGTGGCAGATGGAGTTCAGGTAGGTTCCGACGATGACGGCTAGGGTTCCGGCGAGATTCTAGCGATGACGGCTAGGGTTCCGGCAAGATTCCGGCGATGGCGGCTAGGGTTCCGAGCCATAGCTCTGATACCATGTAATTGCTCATGTAAAGTGATATGTTTCTCATTCAACTACTAAGGAACACTACATAATATATATACAACCAAATAACCTACTTAAGGAAAGGATAATAAGAAAGCAAAACCCTAATTTACTATATCTAACAATATTAAAATATTTCACTCATCTATTAAAGTATTATTTCTCTCTCCAATTTTTTTTTTTCAAACTATTCTATTGGTCCTTTCATTTTGTAATCATTTTTGGGGTTATCTCCATATTTGGAGAAAAACTCCTTCTCTCTCCTACTTTCTTCATTTTGGAGATAGTTTTGGGGAAGCTGTTGGAGCAAAAATACAACCCAAAATCCCCATATTCTCTATTTTCTCCAAAATGGGGAAGCTGTTGGAGATGCTATAAAGAACTAGCATACGAGCTCAGCCATATTTTCTTGATAAATCTTCAAAGCCCTTCAGTTGGGAAACTTTTCCAAAACTGTGTTCCTATGTAGTTTGTTGATTTTTAAAAGAACTTTGGATCTTACCAATGTGTTTTTTGGAACTATAAAAAATTAAGACTACTCCTTAACTCAATTGCACACGGAGCCCTGTCCAGTTTTGCTGCTCTAATATTGTACTCTAATCTTTCAGTGCAGTGATAAGTTGGGGCTAAGTCTTGAGCTGGGTTCTTTTGTGGCTGGTGTTATGATTTCTACTACGGATTTTGCACAACATACTTTAGATCAGGTATTTTAGCATGCAACGTTTGTATGGGCCTTTATGTTTTTTGGAACTTCTACATACACATGCGTGTTTGTCGTTATAGGAGAATCAAAATTCTAATAACTCAGAATGCAAGCCATTCTATCAATTGTCAATGGTTGTTGCCTTGTTGGCTCTGAGCTGTTTTCCGTCAAACTATGAAGTTTCATTTTGTTGCTATATGGAAAATATGTGATTGGATGAATGCTCTAATCATAACTTTTGTAGGTGGAGCCTATCCGCAACTTATTTGCCGCTCTCTTTCTGTCTAGCATCGGAATGCTCATACATGTACAGTTTTTGTGGACTCATGTGGATATATTACTAGCATCAGTTATTTTGGTTATAGTTGTTAAGACTACAGTTTCTGCGCTCATCACCAAGGCCTTCGGCTATGGTGTTAAAACGTCATTTCTTGTAAGTTCCATCACTGCACCTTAATGAATTTGAACAAACCAAATATACAAATTTTCAAATTTTTTTCTGTTATGTTATGCAGGTCGGAATTATGCTTGCTCAAATCGGGGAGTTTGCTTTTGTTCTCTTAAGTCGTGCCTCAAATCTTCATCTTGTTGAGGTTCTTTCGTTTTCTCCCCCTCTTTTGTATTAAGTAAATCATGCTTCGTTTACTGTTCTTTTGTAGCTTTGAGGATTTTTTTTAATAATAGAAGGCTTTTTTGGTTTATAGTCAACGTCCATATCCACATGTCTACAAGAGTTTGTGATGTCTTTAACACTGCCACCTCCTTTCAAATTCTTCTTTGCTGTTGTGGAGACTGATTATAGGACCCTTTTAATGTTTAAAACTGATTTTAACTTTATTTTGTGAGTCTGAGATTAGTCAAATCAGCAAATATCCAATTATCTTTAAGATGACATATATCATATTCCTTCCGTCCCATAGCCGTAGTTCATTTTTGACTTTCAATTGTTGCATAACTCATTAGAAGTTGATGGGCATCACTATGTTGCGGAGAATAATTGTTAAAGTATATTAAATGATGTAAAATATCACCCTTTATGATAATCCGCCTATATGTGCTAATTATATTTATTTCTTTTTTAGGGAAAGATGTACCTTCTTCTTCTTGGAACGACGGCTCTCAGTCTGGTATGCTTCCATTACACTCTCTCACAAAAAAGTGAAAAGTTTTTGTTCTTCCCTATCTAACATTGAACTACTGCAGGTGACAACTCCTGTGCTTTTCAGATTGATACCTGCTGTGATGCACCTGGGAGTTTTGATGCATTGGTTTCCTGCAGAGGCCACTCCACAGCCTGAGGTCTCTCTCTCTCTCTCTCTCTTATGTGAGTGTATATATGTATATGTATATATACAGATACACATGCGTAGCACTGATTGGATAACGGGAACACCTAACTGCTTACTTTATGCATACATCGCTCAAGATTTGGGATGTTAGCATTAATGTAGACTGAGGGTTGATGGGTATCTAGGGTTATGAATCCATCCGGAATTTAACAAAACCAGATTGACACCAAAAATTGGAAAATTTTAGAACCAAGAACCGGATTGAAAATGTCAGGCTTCTGTTTCAGCTTTAATACAAAACTGTGAAGTTTAAACTTTCTATTTTTGAACGTTATTTTTATTTAGGGTTTTTGGTTGTGTTTATTCATTTTGTAAGGAGTTATTACTTATTAGAGCATGATGGCAAGAAACATGGTGGTCTTTTTACATAAAGAAAAGAGAAATATGGTCAGTGTGGTTTCTGTTTGAAACCAAAGTTTGTAAGGTATAAGAACTTAGAACTAGAATGTATTTTGCTGGTTCTAAACTTAAAGAAGATTTTGTATGTATTTTCACTGATGATTAGATATTGAAGAATAAAATTCGCATAATTTCGTTGTGTCTGTTGAACTGGCAGGACAAAACATCTGTGATTGAAGTGCATACTACCAAAACGATGGAACAAAGAAACAGAATTTTATGAGTGCAACAGATGTGCATATATGCAAGTTAACATCAGCTCACAAAAATCGGCTATTTGTTTGTGTGACAGCCACCCACCGATGGAATTCATGATACCTTTCGAGTTATAACTAGCTATATATGGCAGTTAACTTAGTTAGGAATATTGATGTACATATAGGGGGTCTTGTCTTTGTGTAATATATACAAGTGCACTGTAGTAAATGATGATGTAGAAAATGTTAATGTTTGAAATTAGGTATGAAAAAGCCAATTTTGATCAAGTCTTTCTCAGTTTAATGTATTTCATGCTGCCAGGTATATAATCCCACCAAACCCAGTAAAACCAAACAGGCCCCAAGTATAATATAGGATCCATTTGGTTTGCCGGATTTTTGGAATTAGAGGAAAGTTTGGAATTGAAATATGGGGAAAGGAAAGTTCAATGGAATCCCTTGGATTTGGAAATCCATTTAAGTAGTTGATATTTCAATGGATTTCAAAGAATTTGTTTGTAATAATGTAAATTATGGATTTGGTCCCTGTGGTTTTATGAAGTTTTGAATTGGGTCCTCAAATGAAATACTTACATACTTACATGTATGGTCATCGTGGTTTAACTTTTGTTATGGATTAGGTCCCTGTCACTAACCCCCTTAAATTTTAGGTTCGTCAAATCAGGGGCCCTTTGGTCATTTTATATTTTCTTTCAAAAACAAAATATTATATTATACATAATTCATATATATTATGAAGTTTCCAGATCCGCTACAAGAAGGAACAAAGAAAAGATATTATATCTGATCTTTAAGCTCCTAGAGCTCCAATGTCAGGCTCTCAAACAACTCAATAGCAGCTTCGTTAATGGAGAATGATTTATTGACTTTCGTCCCAATAAAGTCAACGACTTTGGAAGTTTCCGATGAAACCAAATTGAACCCTCCATTCAGAAATCGAGTTCTATAATCATTCGAACAGTTGAATGCCAAAATCTGAATCCCAGAAGAAGTGGTATGGAATACATAACTGGATGAAGAAGATGAAGTCTCTAAAATTGTACGAAAAGCATCTGGAAGACTGGAATAACATCGATATTGCCCAGAAAACCACCCAGTTCCACTTCCTGAACCTGCAAGTTTTTTTTAATGCAAAACTCCATTAAAACAACAATATAGAAATAGAAAGTTGAATGTTGAAACCCATTTACAAAATTGAATATTTCATCAATACCTTGAAGAAATGCGGTTTAAGATCAATGGAAATGAAGCTTAATTACATGATTTTGCTCATCTTCTTTCTTGATGAAACTTCAGATTTTGATTTTACAGCTCGTCAAAAATTGAACGGGGGATCGATGGTTTTGGTGGTTTCATCTTCTGCGGGTGGTGCTATGTGGTGGCAAAAGGGGAACCAAGATAGAGGAGATGCAACGGTCGATTGTAGGTGGTGACAGAAGATTTCCAAGCCCAGATGGAACAACAAACACATCCCTGAATGGGTCAGATATGGGTTTTGTTCGTTTACCTCCTTTCACTTCCCAAACAACTTATTCGTTTTCAGTTCTCGATTCAATTGTGTAAGCTCGAGAAGCGGAGTGAAAGAGGAAAGCGAAGCATAGTGAAGAGATTAATGCGTAGAAAATAACACGTTTTGTGTGTGAATTTTCATCATCATCGTTGTCGTCACTAGACTAATTCTTCCACCAATTATTTGAATTTTCCACGACTGTTGGCACCGCCACCGGAACTTCCGGCGGCGAGAGGAAAATAGGGTAATTTCTGAGGGGTTTTTCGGGAAGTGAAGAAATGCGAAGTGGAAGGTAATGGTTTCCATGGGGTTGAGATTCTGGTGGGTATGGTGGTGGCCGAAGTGGTGGTGTAAAGAAAGGTGGGGCAGAGTGAAAGGGGAAGCATCAGTGGTGTGGTGATCGACGGTGGCGGCACCGGTGAGAATATCATGGTTTGGTTGCAGAGGTCAAAATCTAGACTCTCAAGAACGGCGGGTTAATTCATAATATATATGAATTATGTATAATATAAATATTTTATTTTTGAAAACAAAATGAAAGAAAATATAAAATGACCAAAGAGCCCCTGATTTGATGGACCTAAAGTTAAGGGGGTTAGTGATAGGGACCTAATCCATAACAAAAGTGAAACCACAATGACTATAAATGTAATTATTTCATTTGAGGGACCTAATCCAAAATTTCATAAAACCACAGGGACCAAATTCGTAATTTACTCTTTTAAATATGTTAAATTAATTTCTTTCTAAATCCTACAAACCAAACATCAAGATGTTCAAACCCCTCAGAAACATTTCGTCAAACCAAACACTCCCTTAGGATTTCGGTTTGGATTTTAATTTTCTATAATGGGGATGGAGAAAGGGGAAAGGACAATTTGGGAGTTAATGATTAAGTAAGCTATCTACAAAAGTAGTTTGTGTTGTAGCACTAATTAAACCATCTCTTTCGATGATAAATTAATTAAACTTAATTATACATAACACTTCTTTTATCATCGATCCCATGCACTTGGAAGAAATTGATTCCTTGCATGTATATATATATATATATATATATATTCAGGGATCCAGATTGAATAACAAACTCATACATAGAAAACAATATCGATATCTAACCGAAACTTTAATAGTTACGATATGTAAACAAATGTTTAATAACTCAATTGAAATTAATTAATGGTTCCTAGCTACTTAATTACTTGGGGGAAATTGAGAAGAAATTAACAAGTATGTATATATAACAAACAAGCAAAGCATTTACTCGATCCGGTTCCTTAATTTCCTGTCGTTATGATATATATGTTGCCAAACAAATTTAGATGGTGTACGTCCGAGCTACCTTGTGAAATCCAGTTCTAGATAGATATATAGACAGATAGATTGGTTGCAAGAGTATTGAGATGATATATATCATTTGCCAAAGCTAAAGATCACATTGATCACCAAACAGATATAAAAAAGGACTTCAACTAACATCTTGATAGGAATGCATCTTGAGTTCTATCCTTCTGGATCCAGGCTACAACTTCACTCCACAGGTACAACAGTGTGTTTCAGTACCTGAAAATGAAGAAACTATTACATTGCAATCAAGTAAAGATAAATAAATATACGAACATGAGAATATATGTATATATAGGCATAATCAAATGAGAGCCCCATATATATAATGATTGATTAACATATATTTGTTTTACGATATGTTTATTTCATATGTTTTTTTGGTTCACAATGTAAAACTTTGTTTACGTGTACTTTTTGTTTCACAAATATGCCAAAAAGTATCACATTGTAAAACCATTACATGTGAAACAAATATGTATTAATAAATACCCTAAATCCTAGCCTTAGACAGAAAAAAATATATATATATATGAAATAGCACATGATGCACTGGTTCTCCGTGTCCACACACATATATAGAATATATATCGGCTGGGGTACGTACATTAGCCAGATTGATGTTGCATACCACTTGTCTTGAACTGAAACTTCTGTAAAGCCATTTAACATAAAAAAAAAGGTTTAGAATCATACAACACATGCATGTATACCTTGGAAACAGATCAGATAGAAAATCAAGTGCTTCCTAACAGGTTCTATAGATCAACCTCTTAGGGCACGAACCAAAAGGCCTAAAGTTTGTGAGGTATAATACATGTGAATGAGTCGCTTTTATATGAACCCCGTGAACTAGTTAGGCCAGATTTTCAAAAAAAAGCAAAGAAGGAAGAAAAGGGATGCAATTAAAACAAACTAATTAAATACAACCTGAAATAAAGGTGAATATTGAGGCATGTTCTTCTTAAGCATGTGCAACGGAGGGGACTCGAATATCTGCCAAAAGATAAACATATGTAACACACGTCGCTATAATTAACTTCGTTTTAAAAATGGTGAGAAGCTAGATTTTTAAAATCAATGGCAGTTGGTGGAGAGGAGTACCCACTTTTCTATTCAATGGCAGTGCTTTGAAAGTATAAATATTTGCTTCAGGTTTACTCTGGGACCTAAACCTTGAAGATAGAATATATATTCAATGAAAGTTAATTAGCCACCGTGTTGGCTGTTTTGCAGCATACTTAATTACAATACAAGTAATTAAAGAAAATGCCGACAATTAAAGAAGTATATACCTACGCCTTTGAGCTCTCTCTTCTGTCATCAATTTAGGTTTACGAGGTATCGTAATTTTAGATCGAGAATTTGAGCTGGTCTCCAAGTGTTCAGCCTGTGAACAGAAACAATTAATGTGCTCGTTTTATGTTTATAAAGTTAATTAAGTACTAGCAGGCTAATTAATTAAGTACTTTAATTACCTTTGGGGTCATCTTGTGTGGAAATGATGTTTGGTGCTTCAATTGTGCAACCTACTTGAAAGATGAAGAGAGATTATGTATTATACAAGTTGATGAAACTACTTTAACAACTAGATTTTCAACTGATTCTCTCATCAGACAAGATGATATGTATGTGCTTAATAAGTTGCTATAGCCTATAAGATTAATTTGTTCCTTGTTACCTTAAATTCAAGTATATATATTCATTTGAATATATAAAAGACAAAAACTAGTGAAATGATCATAAATATACTTGCACATCCAACTCTATATGTGCACCTTACGCAAGAAACCGTTCTCTAACTTCTGTTTTTTGGTGTCTTCATTTTCACATCGAGTAGGGGTTTCTAGCTTATTTGACCTATTGGAAATCAGAAAAAGAAATGGAACATTAAAATCAAGAAAACTCAGGAGGAGAATTAATATTAGAAGAGCAGTACTGAAAAACATATATCAGAACAGAACCAAACAGTTTCATATATATGAATATTAGAAAACAAATTTATTTGTGTATTCAATTAATCAACAAAACATTAAATTAAAACTAGAATTGAGGTAGATAAACACCTTCCACAACTGTTGGCATGTACATCTATCATATTAATCTGCTTGGCCAAATGACTAGCAGTAGGTTTCATGAATGTTCTACTTGGTTTAGATGATTTGTTTCCGGACTTTGACTTAGCTTTCACAATATGATCATCATCAGTAAGATTATGATATTTCTGACCTGAACCAGCTGAACGCAGAAAACCAATTGTTAGGGTTACATAATAATAATATGATGAAAGTGTTGAAAAGCACGAACAAAAACAGGAAAACGGTAACAAAACTGCACCGAGTTCAACAGAAACGGTAAAAATTGTTGCATCAACTAAACCGCCAAGAGAATCATCGAAGCAGATACAAATTAAAAAGATCGAACACTTTAAATCTGGACAAACACCGGCCTATTTATACTGCAGGAAACCGGTTTAAGAAAAATGTTATTATTGCTGGAAGTTAAGAAAACTATCAACTTTCTAACTGTTTGTTTTAAGTACAAATTTCATTTATATCTTTATTTCTATAAAAATGACATGCTAAATAACCAGCAACAGAGAAAAGAAAAGTCAAAAAACATCACAGGAATTCAGGCAAAACATGACATGCTTGATTTTGAATGTGCATTTTGTGTGATAAAGCCCAACCAGAAAAATAAAAATAAAAATACTGATCAAAGCTCACAAAATTATGAGGCAAATCTGGAAGCCTAATTAGCAACTAAAATGAGAAAATAAATTTCTTTAAACTACAAGCAACAGAAATTCCCATGACCAGAAAGTTCATCCCTTCTGATCAAGTATTCAGTCAGAAGTTGCACATTGCGAAAACGCCATTGCATTCTCCCGTCATTTTCACTTAACGAAATACCTATAAACAGCAAGAAGATAATGAATTATATGAACAATAATAACATATAAATGAGTTATATCAAAACTAGCACCCAGATCCATCAATCTTTTTTTCATTGCCTAATATAAACCAATTGTTGATTTTTAAGTAATAATTGAAGAAACATAATTAGGACAGTTTTTCTGTGCAGAAACTGGATATTCAGTAATAGGTTTATTTGGTCTATATGTAATAATACAGAAAATTCCCTCCAGAACAGTACTGTAAAAACAGTGATTATTAAAACTCGATTTTCTGTACAAAATCTGTCTCAACCTTTTCTTTTTTGTGAATATTTCTTTCTCATTAACAACTCCATGCGGTCAAAGCCTCATCATAGCGGAGATCTAATGTACCACATGGAGATGCTATATATGGTCCACAGATGGCAGCCATAATTTTTTATTAATTTTTTTTATTGACTTTAAGAAATTGAATTGTATTAATTTAGTACTTTTGATCTAATGTAAAAGTACTAGTTATTTAATGCTGTGATGTCTTAATTATAACTTAATGGGTTTTCTTTCATTTTATATTTGTGAGCACGATTGTTTATTGAAAAAATTAGAATTTTTAAGAAGTTAGACCATGAGTACCGCTACCCAATGAACCCACTGAACCCGAATGCCACCTCAGCGCCACATCAGCTTTTCTCTTTCCTACCCTCCTTACCCTAAAGTGGAGTACCGCCTACCCACCGAACCCAACCCTATGTATATATGTGGATAGAGAGAGAGAGATGCTCGGGTAAGGCCGGATTCGTGAACCCGCACGCTGCTACCCGATGTGAAGCCCGCGCCCCTCGTACCGCCTACCTCCTTACCCTCTTGCTACCCGATGTGAGCACGATTGTTTATTGGATAAACAAACTTTTTACAATAAATAGTAAAGTACAACTTTTTTTAAAACAAATAAATTAGTTCTAAATATATATTAAAATGTAAAAAATTTAAATGAACCTGGGTATAGATCATTAAGACAGTAAATATTAAGTCCATAACATGTATAGATTTGTGGATTGGTGTATGGTGATATATGTCACAATTTAGTTATAAAATCTATCGATTTAGAAATGGTTGATATGTCACAAATTTAATTTGTTAAAAGATTAAGATGCTCCAAGAGGAACGGTTCGACTAATTAATTTCTAGCTATCCCTACCTTCCCGTAGCTTTGACCTGCTACCTGTTGTCGGACTCATTAACTATTAATGTTGCATTTTATGTTGACATGAAGTTTCCATGGCGTAGTGGTTAAGACCCTGGGGGATGTGGAAAAATATCCCATCTGTGCATAGTTCGAATCCAGACATATACAACAATTATGACCACTAAGATTTAATTAGGTCTTATATTTTACGGTCATAATTTGTTAAGGGATTAGTTAAACAGCCTAGGACATTCCAAAAAAAAAAGTTTCCATACTACCATGTCTATTATTTCAACAATGGATATATCATGGTCTTTACAACAAATTATATCCCTAAAACCATAGCAGATGATGTTGAATATTCAGAGAGAAAAAAAGTCAATAAAATTCATAGATATTTAATATGCGGGCACTTAGTTTTAATTTCTTTTCTTTTAACATAGAGAATTAGCAAAGCTGGCGTTGGATTTAGCTAGTCCTATTACAAAGAATTAGGAGCTTCCATACCTTCAGTTTTCTCTTCCGAAGAGGGCACGCTACGATCTGAAGAAGTAATTACGGAAGCAGTACTACCAACATGTTCATGATCAGCTTCAAGTTTTGAGGAGTTGGTTGTAAGAACGTTCGCAGGAACGCTCTTTAATATATTCGTCAAGTTAATCTTCATCATATAAGCTAATCATCCAGAACATAAAAAGTGTTAGTGGAAATCTACAAGTGTTAGCTAGTTATTGTGTTAATTAAGAGGACACTTAAAGCAAAATAGAAGCAAACTATATGTATGTTTCCCCTACATAATTGGCTATTAGTATTAGTAATCATTGAAAATCAATTCATATGGATTCATTCCAAACCCACATGAAATGAATATGAAGTGTATATAATGGCAATGGCAATTCATACTTACTTTTGCTATTCAATCCCCCTTAATTAAACCTTTTTTATATTGTTTATATTTAATATTTTTCTATTATTATTTAACATTGAAAACATAACTTTACTACAACTACATTAGTTTTAAGGATTAATTATATCTTGTCAAATTTCTTACAACTACCAGATTTGAATACCCCATAAGAAAAAAAGGATTGGTTCAGGAAGGGCTGAATTACAGCTCAAAATTCACCACCAAATTGATATAAGGTCACAATCTATGAACATATATCAGGATATATATTACACTCCCTCCTTAGGGGAAAAGTGTCTCTCTCTTTTATCTATTTTTGGATGGAAGGATATCTAATAAACTAATTAAATTAATTACTACAAAATTACATTGTGAGATCGAAGTTAATTAATTATCCTGCACCCACCCATGGGGTAATTAGCGCTAATGCGTTGCTTCGTTGTTTCACGTACTGCAAGAAGAGTGACTCGATCGCCAACTGACAAATATGTTGGAAATTAATGTCGAAGCTAGCTTGGTCGGTTTTATAATTAATTATGTGCAAAGGACGAAACATCAGTCAGGCGATTGATTTCTTTAACTTTTCAAGACATAGTTGACAACCACATACGATTAAACCTGCAAATAGGCATATGTTTGGAGAAAAGTAGATATTTTCAAAAAAATAAAACATGAGTTTAAAAAGTGCTAGCTTAACTAAAGTAGACTCTAATGGAACTATGGAAGGAATCAACAAGTAATATTTCATCTTCTAGCTCAAATGATCAATGCAATATATATATATATATATATATATATATAAACAAAATTCAGCGGTGTGGTACTTTGGTTCAGAGGTTGTATACTTGAACAAAATGTGGGAGCAAAAATTCATTGCGTACCTGATTTGCTCTCACATGATGTCTTGGGGCGGGACATTGTGGGCCGACTCGGGGGTTGCCGGTTAAAAACCACTCGCACAAAATTTAGAATTGAAGCATTTACTTTCCTAGTTAAACAGAAAACCCTATAAAAGAATAACTTCAAAAGATCTCTAGCTTGTATATATAGTTATGTTACATCTACATGAATCCAGATTACACTTACACAATGAACTACATTAATTCTATTGCCAGTTACACTCCCGTGACAACAATATTAAAGATACTTAAATAATTGACATATTACTTTACTCCAAAATTACATTCAAATTAAGTTCAACAGCTAACAAGTTGCCAATCTCAAACTTCGATCACTCATTAGTTTTGAGGTCCAAACAAACAAAATCTGAACAGCACCTCTCTTCGCAATGAACAAATAACAGATATATATATATATATATATATATATATACACACACACACCAATTGGATCGGCACAATTCAAGCAGCAAACAAACGAGGTTAACTTTCAAAATATATAGATGCATGTTTTCATTTAGTTAGCAGTTGGCTAATCATATCTCACACAACATAATCAACTAAAAAAACAAATTATCAAGTAATTAATCACATAAAGTTGAGATCGAATTGAAGCTTACGAGCAGGTGGATCTTGTCGAGCATATCTGAACCAGCGCTCTGCTTCTCGTACCTCGTAATCCGTTTCGTCAGCACAGAAATCGAAGAACTTGAATGCATCGAACTCGTATGCAGGATCATAGAACGTCGACGATTCTTCTTCTAAAGCTAAACATTCCATCATCTCCTCAAGTACAGCACCCATTTTTCAGCCGTATATGCGTATCAAATCCTCGTCGTAACAGTTGTCAGACGATAAAGAATGATGCACAGAAAGACGTGGTTAGGTCTCCGACAACGAAACCCTAATTGTTGATGTGATTGGTGAGATTTTTTGTGCACGGAAGAATGGATAGATATGGGTTGGCGCGACAAGCACCCTTTTGAAAATGTGGGCCCGTCCTCTTTTGACTTTTTAACATATATGTCAAAGCTTTTACTACAAATAAAAAAGTAAAGGCAGTATTTATTGCTCACAATATTTTCATTTAATTATTTATATATTTTAAATATTTTTTTTTCAATTTTGGGAAAAAGTAAAAACACCTTAATTTATGGGTTTTTCATCTCATACTAAAATTTAGTATATTGATTTTTATATAATTGTTTCATAATTATTAGGTTAATAATGTAAAAAAATTTAGTTATATCTTTTTCACAAACACATTAAAAATATTTATATTGTGAAATATGCAAAACAAATTAAATATATGTTAATCATATGCAAGATCCAAGCCAAAGATGAAAAAAAATGTGAAATAGCACATCATATTGCATCAGTTCTCCAAGTTATTACAAACTTATAGGTTCTCAAATGAAGGCTCCCCTTATTAATTAGCCTAGTCCATCATAATTTTTTGAGTAAATTACAAAAGTCACAAGGTTTTGGCAAAAGTTTGACTTTTTCGTCATTCAATTTCGATAACGACACAAGTGCCCCCGTGGTATTATTTTTGTTATGAAAATCGATCATGGCCATAACATTTTTTAGAGACTGTCATCAAGTGTTCGCACATACTATCATGACAAAAACAAAAGACTTTTATCCTAATCCGTAGCTAAAATTGGATCCATTGGTGATCCGTCGTACAATATATGCATGGTGGGTAAAGGCAATATTCACCGACGGATTGTCGTTGGCGATCCTTCGGTAATTATTTTTAATAATGAAATACCGTATTTCATGTAAAAATATACCTGCCAAAATAATCACGAATACATAATCAAGTTTTACACAAATAATACAAAAATACGGATTCTGGTTGTTGATAGTTATTTCGTAGGTGAAAATCAAATTTCTAGTAATGCTAGTCAAGTTACAAGTCACTTAACCATATGTGGAAGTGTTTTTTTGTTAATAAAAGAAGAGTGAATTACACATTTGGTCCTTGTGGTTTGGGCATTTTAATATTGTGTGTTCCTAAAATATAATAATTAAGAAAATTGTCCATATGTTTCAATTCCATTTTATAACAAATGTGTGTCCCTAACTCTAACTTTGTTTAAAATAATATTTAACGGTATTGTGATATTTTCAATAAAAATAAAAAATATAATTTTTAACTACCAATAACATGACGCTAGTGTTAAGAGTAGGGCTGAGCATCGGTCGGGTTCGGGCGGGTCGGGGCCCAAAACCCAATCCCCGATCGGGTTTCGGGGGGGATAAACAGAACCCGAAACCCGTCCAAACTTAATTTCGGATATCGGGTTCGGGTAAGTTCGGATATCGGGTAACTCGGGTCGGATATTTTTAAGTCTTCGGCGGTTTGGACAGAGTTTAGACCCACTGACATCTTTATTAAATAAAGCTAGATGTACGATATACATCCTGTATCCCATTCCCAACTTCGACTTTCTTTTCTCTCTCTAATTATGTTAGCTATATCCCAACTTCCAATATTTCTTTTCTCTATCCAATGTCGATCCTTTTCTCCAATGTCCGAAGAAAACTTATCTCTAACATCCCTTTCTCTCTCTAACATAAAACCAGCTGAGAAGACGAAGAAGAAATAAGGAAAACCTCGATGTCTCGTCTCTCACTCTCTCTCGTCGTTCATTACCAGAAGCTGTGGAGAAGAGATGCCTTCGTCAGAAGCTGTGGAGAAGACGATGCCTTCTTCAGAAGCTGTGGAGAAGACGATGCCTTCGTTAGTGAGAAGACGAAGTGAGAAGCTGTGGAGAAGAGTAGACAAAGTGAGAAGACGAGTGAATAGAAAGTTGTGGAGAAGAGTATACAAAGTGGTACTTCGGGTTTCGTACGGGTTCGGGTGTGGTGTATAGAGACCCACCCCGATCCGAAATATCCGGAAAGTTTAATCGGTTTCGGGCCTGTCGGGTTGCGGGTCTGTCGGGTTGCAATTTCTCGGCCTTTTCGGGTTGCGGGTCGGTCGGGTTATTCGGGCCGGTCGGGTTTTGCACACCCCTAGTTAAGAGCCACACATGAATCGCCTCCCCGTTAATTCCCCCTTTGATAATATATTTAAGGGAATTTAATTAAAGAGTTAATTACTGTTTTGGTCCCTGTGGTTTGTCAAAAAATACAGAATTGGTCCCTAAACTTCATTTATTACTGTTTTGGTCCCTGTGGTATGCACTTTCTTACGAAATTGGTCCTTATGAGGGACCAAAACCGTAATAAATTCTTATGCAGAAATTTACGAAAATGGTCCTTATGAGGGACCAATTTCGTAACAAAGTGCATACCACAAGGACCAAAACAGTAATAAATGAAGTTTAGGGACCAATTCCGTATTTTTTGACAAACCACAGGGACCAAAACAGTAATTAGCTCTTAATTAAAATACCCAAAGTTTGATTTTGACTTACCAAAATACATATTTCTCTCTGCTTTTACCAAAATACCCATTTTTTCCGCGAAGGGGGTCCGCAATCGCGGACAGGGAGCATTTTTGAAAATTGCACACTCGCGATCGCGAAAAAAAGTCCCGCGGTCATGTGATTTTGTGAGTTTTAATTTGCAATTTACACTTTCAACCCTATACTTATTTACTTACTTTACTTTATACCTTTTACTTTCATAATTTTAATTTTACATTTAACACATATAATCGTTTATTAACTAAAATACGTTAAAAAATACGTTTTAATTTTAACAAGTTACACCATTATAATCGTCTCTTCGATATACGTTCAAAATGAGCCCAATATTGAATATTTTTGAATTTATTTGTTTTATTATATATCATATATACTACATAAAAATATTTTTTATATTTAAAATTCATATTCTTATAGTTAATTATTTAATTTATGGTACTCGTTAAAATACGTTTTATTTATTTTATTATCGATGGTCCAAGTGTAAGTATTAAAAATTGACGGAGGCTTTGTGATGGACAGACATCGATCCTTTTGTGTATACTCTGTAACTGCAAATATTTCAGCTCCAAACACACATGAATCATCATTCGCCAAATACCCATTTTCACAATTCTTAAATGAGTCCAATGATACCAACTTGTCAAAACCCCATTGCATATTCTTCTCGTGAAACCTTGTCCTATTGCCATTCACGATATCTATAAACACATACAAATAATAATAATTTAAAACGATTTAATGAATTAGTTAATATATGATTATTATATATGTTAATGCGATAGAAGTGTAAAACAAAATTGAAAAAAATAAGAGATGTATCATAAATTAAATAATTAACTATAAGGGTATGAATTTTAAATATTAAAAATATTTTTATGTAGTATATATGATATATTGATAATAATCAGGTAACAATGATTTAACACATTTAGCTCTTGAAATAGATTAGAAAATGTAGAAGATGAGATTTAAGAACTATTGATTCAAACCCTCAGTGATTTGATAATGACTCTCTCTTATATACTTAGTGAAAATTGTAAGTAAACAATATGTATCAGAGTTTCACTATCGCTGATAAGTATTAAGATCTTACAGTACCGCTGATAGGAACTCTCACTCTTTAGATTAAACATTCAGCGAAACTGTTCACCATAATACTAGTATGTTCAGTACTTATGGTGATCGCTGATAAGTTAGTTGTTTACTTATGATCCCCGAAGACAAGTTTCACGTTAACATAGGTTCTACGCTGAAGTCGAAGATCAAGCTCAAGAACCAGCGACAAGTCTCCTAATGAACTGATGCGGATCAGCGAAAACTCAGATTTGTCCACTCAACGTGAAGTATCAAGTACAAGATTTTAGCTATCGCTGAACTCTATCATTCGCTGATAAAGAATGATAGATCGCTGAATCAACGAAAAGCTGATCATGAAGTCCTCCGTACAAAGTACTTTTGTCTAAACCACCCTTGCACGACTCCGTACGATATGTCAAAAAAAGAACCTCCTTATTGTCTGAAATCGTACAACCACTCTGATACTACACTGTTCAACATGCGGCTACTAAGGTTGTCAACAAAGGTCAATGACATGCAACCAATCAGCTGCTGCCACGTGTAAAGTATAAACTGCAATGCATTAAATGCATGCAGTATATAAGAAGATGAACTCACTTCATTTTGAAGTAACTTGCTAACTCTGGACAAGTTCATCCTTCTTATCTTGAGATAGGTTATTATTAGTAATTTCCTTCTCTTTCTTAGTGCAAGAACTTAGTGTTCCAACTTGTTTAGATTTAGGTTTATCCTTAATCTTGTTTCCGCAACAAGCTGTAAATTGTTAATGATTTATCAATAAACAATTTAGAACGTTATTTTTATTTAGGGTTTTTGGTTGTGTTTATTCATTTTGTAAGGAGTTATTACTTATTAGAGCATGATGGCAAGAAACATGGTGGTCTTTTTACATAAAGAAAAGAGAAATATGGTCAGTGTGGTTTCTGTTTGAAACCAAAGTTTGTAAGGTATAAGAACTTAGAACTAGAATGTATTTTGCTGGTTCTAAACTTAAAGAAGATTTTGTATGTATTTTCATTGATGATTAGATATTGAAGAATAAAATTCGCATAATTTCGTTGTGTCTGTTGAACTGGCAGGACAAAACATCTGTGATTGAAGTGCATACTACCAAAACGATGGAACAAAGAAACAGAATTTTATGAGTGCAACAGATGTGCATATATGCAAGTTAACATCAGCTCACAAAAACCGGCTATTTGTTTGTGTGACAGCCACCCACCGATGGAATTCATGATACCTTTCGAGTTATAACTAGCTATATATGGCAGTTAACTTAGTTAGGAATATTGATGTACATATAGGGGGTCTTGTCTTTGTGTAATATATACAAGTGCACTGTAGTAAATGATGATGTAGAAAATGTTAATGTTTGAAATTAGGTATGAAAAAGCCAATTTTGATCAAGTCTTTCTCAGTTTAATGTATTTCATGCTGCCAGGTATATAATCCCACCAAACCCAGTAAAACCAAACAGGCCCCAAGTATAATATAGGATCCATTTGGTTTGCCGGATTTTTGGAATTAGAGGAAAGTTTGGAATTGAAATATGGGGAAAGGAAAGTTCAATGGAATCCCTTGGATTTGGAAATCCATTTAAGTAGTTGATATAATAATGTAAATTATGGATTTGGTCCCTGTGGTTTTATGAAGTTTTGAATTGGGTCCTCAAATGAAATACTTACATAATCGTGGTTTAACTTTTGTTATGGATTAGGTCCCCTTAAATTTGTGAGTTTTAATTTGCAATTTACACTTTCAACCCTATACTTATTTACTTACTTTACTTTATACCTTTTACTTTCATAATTTTAATTTTACATTTAACACATATAATCGTTTATTAACTAAAATACGTTAAAAAATACGTTTTAATTTTAACAAGTTACACCATTATAATCGTCTCTTCGATATACGTTCAAAATGAGCCCAATATTGAATATTTTTGAATTTATTTGTTTTATTATATATCATATATACTACATAAAAATATTTTTTATATTTAAAATTCATATTCTTATAGTTAATTATTTAATTTATGGTACTCGTTAAAATACGTTTTATTTATTTTATTATCGATGGTCCAAGTGTAAGTATTAAAAATTGACGGAGGCTTTGTGATGGACAGACATCGATCCTTTTGTGTATACTCTGTAACTGCAAATATTTCAGCTCCAAACACACATGAATCATCATTCGCCAAATACCCATTTTCACAATTCTTAAATGAGTCCAATGATACCAACTTGTCAAAACCCCATTGCATATTCTTCTCGTGAAACCTTGTCCTATTGCCATTCACGATATCTATAAACACATACAAATAATAATAATTTAAAACGATTTAATGAATTAGTTAATATATGATTATTATATATGTTAATGCGATAGAAGTGTAAAACAAAATTGAAAAAAATAAGAGATGTATCATAAATTAAATAATTAACTATAAGGGTATGAATTTTAAATATTAAAAATATTTTTATGTAGTATATATGATATATTGATAATAATCAGGTAACAATGATTTAACACATTTAGCTCTTGAAATAGATTAGAAAATGTAGAAGATGAGATTTAAGAACTATTGATTCAAACCCTCAGTGATTTGATAATGACTCTCTCTTATATACTTAGTGAAAATTGTAAGTAAACAATATGTATCAGAGTTTCACTATCGCTGATAAGTATTAAGATCTTACAGTACCGCTGATAGGAACTCTCACTCTTTAGATTAAACATTCAGCGAAACTGTTCACCATAATACTAGTATGTTCAGTACTTATGGTGATCGCTGATAAGTTAGTTGTTTACTTATGATCCCCGAAGACAAGTTTCACGTTAACATAGGTTCTACGCTGAAGTCGAAGATCAAGCTCAAGAACCAGCGACAAGTCTCCTAATGAACTGATGCGGATCAGCGAAAACTCAGATTTGTCCACTCAACGTGAAGTATCAAGTACAAGATTTTAGCTATCGCTGAACTCTATCATTCGCTGATAAAGAATGATAGATCGCTGAATCAACGAAAAGCTGATCATGAAGTCCTCCGTACAAAGTACTTTTGTCTAAACCACCCTTGCACGACTCCGTACGATATGTCAAAAAAAGAACCTCCTTATTGTCTGAAATCGTACAACCACTCTGATACTACACTGTTCAACATGCGGCTACTAAGGTTGTCAACAAAGGTCAATGACATGCAACCAATCAGCTGCTGCCACGTGTAAAGTATAAACTGCAATGCATTAAATGCATGCAGTATATAAGAAGATGAACTCACTTCATTTTGAAGTAACTTGCTAACTCTGGACAAGTTCATCCTTCTTATCTTGAGATAGGTTATTATTAGTAATTTCCTTCTCTTTCTTAGTGCAAGAACTTAGTGTTCCAACTTGTTTAGATTTAGGTTTATCCTTAATCTTGTTTCCGCAACAAGCTGTAAATTGTTAATGATTTATCAATAAACAATTTAGAAAAGTAAAATCTGTGTGTTTGTATTCAACCCCCCTTCTACAAACTTGTATAGCCCTTCGGGACCAACAAGAACACTTTCTCTCTTGGAGGCCACACTCTCACACACACCGTGGTGTCTAGATACACTAATGACCTCACTCTCACACAAACCCTACAAATGGGTTTTTATACCCTTTGACCAAACCTAATTGAATGTTGACTTTGACCTTTGACTAATACAATTAGACTAAATACAATTATCCCTAAATCTTGGATACATTGTGTACTAACAATCTCCCCCTATGGATTCAATATTTAAAAAATTATGACGCTAGTCTTCAGCTCTTTATTCTTCAGGTCTTCAACACTTTAAATCTTCGACGAATCCTCAGATAGGCTTTTATCTTCAAGATCCAGTTTGGCGGCTTTAAATCTTCATTAGGCTCTTTTAAGTCAAATAGTTAACAAGTCTTGAAAACACGAACTTCAAATATGTGTAAGGTTGATCAAGGTCTTCAAAACAAAATCATTATATCTTCAAATCTTCGAATCATTGTAGCACGGATCTTTGCATCTTTGAGAAATATCTTCAGTCTTTGAATTATGAACGGGATTTGAGGTTGAATGGGCTTTGAGCTTTAAGACATTCTTGAATAATCTTTAAGCACGAATTGTCTTTGTATCTTCACGCATTTGATCATCTTGAAACACTTTATCTTGAACTTCTTTTACTTTGACAAATATCAACATTGACTTTCGGAGATTGAAATATTCGAGTTATCTCCCTCTTTTCTTCTGATTGATATTTCTCCCCCTTTTTGATTTGATTATCTTCCTCTTTTTTCTATTGATATTTCTCCCCCTTTTTGATGATTGTGAGCATCATGATCATCAAAATTCTTTACGATTTCAGCAGTCTTTGACGACGCTGACAGGTCTCACTACTACTCTTTCCGACAACTCTTCAGCTGTAACAAACGCTGGAGAGAATCTTACAAAGCTGACAACTGTCGTCGAAAAGAATGCCTCTAAAGCTGACTTGGAGAAGGTTGATAAATCACTCACCGACTTTGCCAAAGTTCTCTCTAATATCTACACAGACTACCTCGACATCAAGAAATCAGTTGACACCATGTCCAGCGAAGTAACAACGCTGAAGACATCGGTTGGCATTCTCGAAGGTGACATGTCTGTTGTAAAGGCTGATGTCAGTTCAGTAAAAACTGACATGAGTTCTGTGAAGACCGATGTCAATACGATGAAGAATGACATCACTTCTATTCAGACATTGTTGCAGCAGATCCTGACCAACACGACCGCCCCTGCACCTGCCCCTGCACCTCCATCTTTTACTACGGCGGATCGTGCTGAACTCGTGAAGATCAATCCTGGTATTTCTGGTATAGAAAACAGATTATCAGCGATTGAAATCTGTGTGGGGATCCCTGGCCAAGAAGACAGGGAAACAACACAAGCTGCTGAATCGTCACATTCCTCCCCAACTCATCATGAAAAAGAGGGGGAGAAGAGCGCTGAAGACCTTTCCAAGAGCGCTGAAGACCTTTCCCATGATGAATCTATCAGGGGAGAGAAGACTGAAGACCTCACCTTTACTGAAGAAGGTGAGAAGACAATAGAAGCAGCAGCCGCTGGACCTCAGGGAGATTTACACCCTGAGGGAACCGAGAAGCTTACCTCTGTATCTGAGGGGGAGCAACTGGAAGAAGAAGCTGAAGAAACTGAGTCTGAAGCTGAAGATGAAGAAGCCATCGACTTGTCTGATGATGAACCATCCTCTTCTCCAAAGAATGATGATGATGAAGATGACGATGATGAATACTCTTTTATCGTCAAGCCTGCTCAGAGAACTAAAGCTCTTAAAGGGATTCTGATAAATGAACCTACAGGGGAGCGGACAAAGACAAAGCCATCAGCATCTGAAGCTGACAAGGGCAAAGAAAAAGTGTCGCTGAAGATTAAAATCTGATGATCTTTCTTAAAAAGCCGGTTTGTCAGGTACACTAATCTTACTCCACATCCCTCCTCTATACACTTTATCAGCTCTACACTCACTACAACCTCCATACACTATCCCATTCTTTATCTATCTCTGTTCTACCCAAAGTTCTTACTTGTAAGATCGTTGTGTTTCAGCTAGTCCTCTCCCCTGTTTGAGGATATCGCTGAAGTTCCTACAGCTGCGGCTTCACCAATAATAATCCCAGCTCCCAACGCTGAAGAAATAATCCCGGTCTTAGATTTGATCTCTGAGACCGATGAACCTGAAGAACAGATGCTCTCTCACAAAAACAGACCTTCCTTGGCTCCTCAAAAGCTAAGTGAAGAGGATCAAGAAAAGAGAGATGAAATGATCAAGAGACTCGAAGATCAGCGAATCATTCTGAAGCGTGATCAACTTCCTTCCGTTTCTCCAAAGTTCAAAGTTTCCCAAAAGGAATACAAGGAACACCTCAGAGCTGAACGCCTAATCGCTGAAATAAGGGAAACTGAAGAAAAAGACAGAGAATACGTCATCCAGCTTACTCAACGATCAGTAAAAGACCCCAAGCTGAAAAGAGCTCCCATCGAAGTTCAACGTCAGTTATGGGAAGACGCCAAGAAGATCGTTGAAGAAAAGAGAACTGTGTCTCAATCTACCCTAGCCTGGTGCAAAGAAAAGGTACACTTCAGACTTCGACCTTCCAGAATAATCAAGGTACTCGTATCTGGAAGATCAACCATCAAAATTTCTATCGCTGAAATCGAGATATTCAGAGAAGCCGGAAAGTACGAAAATTTCTATGCTGAAGCTATCACGCAGTACGGTCTCTCTGAATGGTTGGAGATCAGATTATCCATCCAGAAGTCTCAGTCTAAGTACAAGGATCATTTTGAAAAGCTGATAAACAAGCAGATCGACTTAGTCTATTCTTGTGTGGATATTCCTCCTCCTCCTCCTCTCGAAAGTCAAAAACGAAGGGCCTCTGCAAAGAAAAAGTCTAAATCTTCAGAAGATGGTCCTCGTATTCGAAACGAAACAGGTATTGGTTTTTCTATGGAAGAAGTCCTTGGTCCTGAACCTGACCTTTCTGCACTTGACACATCTCTTCCTCCTGATGAGATTTTCATCCCTGGGAAAGTCTTAAGCAAACCCTACGGGATATTCTTCAATGACTGGGATGGACGAAAGCGTTTTCAACGTATCTCTGAACTTCCCATCACTCCCATAGAACAGCTGAAAGATCTCATCTACTGGTGTGACTTCAAGAACGACATTCAGGCACGGCATCTCAAACCCTTGATTTTTGAAGAAGCGCTGAACAAAAGAAATCAAGGAGTAACTGTCCCTGACTGGATGATTCCCACATCAATGACCCTTGATGAACAACTCATTAAGGAAGAACCTATTGACGGATAGGATCGCCTTGTAATTCTTTCTATCCTTATCTGTCTACATCTTTTGTACTTGTAATTTTATTCGCTGTACTTGTAATTTTTCACTTCCCTCTGTAATCTTTACAGAGTTTAAAGAAAAATTTCAGCGAACGTACTTTACTTCATCAGTACAGAAAAGATCCTAGAAAACAGTAAAAGGGACAAATATTTTATGAGTTCTTTTTATCCTTATGTTTTCATTAAATAGCAATTTTCTCTGTTGCTATGTCATAATCAAATAGGGGGAGATTGTTGATCCAAACCCTCAGTGATTTGATAATGACCCTCTCGTATATACTTAGTAAAAATTATAAGTAAACAATATGTATCAGAGTTTCACTATCGCTGATAAGTACTAAGATCTTACAGTACCGCTGATAGGAACTCTCACTCTTTAGATTAAACATTCAGCGAAACTGTTCACCATAATACTAGTCTGTTCAGTACTTATGGTGATCGCTGATAAAGAATGATAGATCGCTGAATCAACGAAAAGCTGATCATGAAGTCCTTCGTACAAAGTACTTTTGTCTAAACCACCCTTGCACGACTCCGTACGATATGTCAAAAAAAGAACCTCCTTATTGTCTGAAATCGTACAACCACTCTGATACTACACTGTTCAACATGCGGCTACTAAGGTTGTCAACAAAGGTCAATGACATGCAACCAATCAGCTGCTGCCACGTGTAAAGTATAAACTGCAATGCATTAAATGCATGCAGTATATAAGAAGATGAACTCACTTCATTTTGAAGTAACTTGCTAACTCTGGACAAGTTCATCATTCTTATCTTGAGATAGGTTATTATTAGTAATTTCATTCTCTTTCTTAGTGCAAGAAACTTAGTGTTCCAACTTGTTTAGATTTAGGTTTATCCTTAATCTTGTTTCCGCAACAAGCTGTAAATTGTTAATGATTTATCAATAAACAATTTAGAAAATTAAAATCTGTGTGTTTGTATTCAACCCCCCCTTCTACAAACTTGTATAGCCCTTCGGGACCAACAAGTGGTATCAGAGCGGATTTGTTTAATCTCATAAACAAGATCTAATCTATACTAAGATTTCTCTTCCTTGCTATTTCTGAAAATGGCTACCAACACAAACACAAATTATATCGACAATGGTTCTCTTGCAAAACCCCCTAGATTCTCCAGAGATAATTTTAATCTATGGAAAAATAGGATGACTCTCTTCCTAGAAGGTGTAGACCCTACTATGCCTTATTAACTTGAAAATGGCTCATTTATTCCTGTAAGAATTGATGCCGCAGTACCAGCCGCTGAGAATATACCTGCTATTCCAGAAAGGCTGGTACCCAAAGAAGTTCATACGTGGACTGACGAAGATAAGAAGAAAGTGGCTATCGATACCAAAGCCAGATCCATACTATCCATGGCTCTTCCTGACGAAGTCTACCATTCCGTCATGAACCTGAAATCCTCAAAAGCCATGTGGGACACAATCTGTGTTCAATATGAAGGTACTGCTGAAGTCCAGGACTCTCGAAAGATCAACCTGGTAAGACAGTATGAAAGTTTCATTTGTGGTAAGAATGAGACTCTCTCTGAAGTTCACCAACGTTTTAATTGCTTAATAATAGATCTAAAAACTGTTGGTAAGGAATATTCTAACTTTGAAGTGCTGACAAAGTTTCTAGAATGTTTACCTGAAAGCTGGGACAGTTATTTTATGTGTCTCAAGCTGTCAAAGGATCTAAGATCAATGACCCTTGCTACCTTATATGGCACGATGCTGAATCATGAGCAATCAAGCCATCTTAAGAAGAATCTTGTAAAAGATTCCAAAAGCACCCCTGTTGCTTTAATCTCATCTACTCAGCGACCCTCGGTCACTATCACTGAGTTAGAGAGTAACTCTGAAAGGTCATCAGATTCTGACTCTTCAGATGATGATGAATCTTTGGCTCTCCTAACTAAAAAGTTCAGGAGATTCGCCAAAAAGAAAATGTTCAGAAAGAACAAACCCCTTTGTATAACTGATAAGCCAAGATCATCAACTCCTGTTGATAAGGCTACTACTACTTGTTTTAACTGCGAAAAGATTGGACATTTCGCTAACGAGTGCAGGTTTAAGAAAGTATCGAGAAACTCAGCGTTTCCCAAGAAATCCTTTATTCCCAGGAATAAAGATGACAAATACGCTAAGCTAAAAGAAAAGTATGCGAAGCTGAAAAGCTTTAAGAAGAAAGGCAAAGGCCTGATGGCTTACGATTGGGCTGCCTCTGAAGAAGAAGAATCATCATCTGACTCTGAGGATGATGAAGCCAATCTCTGTCTTATGGCAAAGATTGAAGATGAGGAAGAAAGTTCAGACATTCCCTCTACTTCAACCTCTGCAATTCAGGTATCACCTTCCTTCTTTACAAATATTGCAAATATTGATGAAGCTGATAGTCTCCGTAAAATCGATCTCTTGACTAGAAGTTTATATGAAGCCATGAATGGCAAAACAATAGTTGAAAATCAAAACCTTGATCTCGCTGAACAGCTTAAAAACTGTCACCTTCAAATAGAAAAGCTTTCTAAAATTGAAGAAGATTTTAAAGATCAAGTGCACTTAAATCAGCTAGTCAAAATCGAACGAGCAGAAGCTATCGCTGCATTGAAAGCTGAAAAAGCTACTGTTGAAGGATGGTGTAATTCTTCAACAAAGATCACTGAGATAATTAAGTCTCAGATACCCCTGAGTGATAAACGTGGTCTCGGTTACAAATATGATACTCAAGAACCAACCACTGATCGTTCCATGCTCTTATTTGGAACTTTCGTATCCTCAGTCGCTGATACTTCATCCTCTCAGTATTCCTCGTCCAGACCAACTATCCCTGAGGAAATTTCTACCTCTTCAAAAGGTAAAGAGAAAATGGTTTATCCAAAACCTACCTCTGTCTTTAAAGATAAAGGTAAAGGAATTGCTATTAACCAAAATCCTCAGAAGGGTACTTTAGTACCAAAGCTGAATGCTTCTAAAGCTTTAATGATTTATTCCTCTGGATTAAGGAATCAAATCTCTGGATCTACTCAGCGTGGGTCTATTCAGCGATCTACTCCTAGACTCAGAGTGGATGTCCTTGGTAAGAAATCTGAAGAACTAAACGTTCCTCCCATTTCAAAAGCCAAAAGCTTATTTGGTGCTGGTCCTTCTAATTCTAAATCAAAAGCTCAGCATTCAAATGGTCCTAGAACTACTTTTAGTTATAGGAAATGTTATCACTGTGGACTCACTGATCATATTGCTAGTAAGTGCCCCACAGCCACCAAAGCTGAAAAGATAGCTAAGGTGAAGATTGCCCCCAAGGCAAAGAAGACCACTGAGGTTAAGAAATTAACCAAAGTGAAGACTGACAAAGCTGAATCTTCAAATGCTGCGAAGATTGCTGAACCTTCCATTCCAACTACTTTCACTGACAAACGTGTACACATGGTTAAGTGGGTACCCAAGAAAAACTAATCTTCCTTTGTGATGCAGGTTAAGAAGGGTATCTGGTATCTCGATAGCGGATGCTCTAGACACATGACTGGAAAGAAAAGCCTGCTCGCTGAATACAAGGAAGAGAAGGGTCCCTCTGTAACTTTCGGTGGAAATGGAAAAGGACATACCCGAGGGTTTGGTGTACTCTCTAATGGTATAACCACCTTCAGAAGAGTCGCATATGTTGAAGGGCTGAAGCGTAATCTTTTAAGCATCAGTCAGCTTTGCGACAAGGATAACAAAGTAATCTTTACTAAGGAATCATGCTTTGTCACCGACAAAAAGGAGAAGATAGCTCTCAGCGGTTATCGTTTGGAAAATGTTTATGTAATAAACATGGACTCAACAACCACTGAGAACTCCTGTTTCTTCTCAAAAGCCTCATCTGATGTCAACTGGCTATGGCATAAGAGGCTCTATCATCTGAATTTCAAGACACTGAACACTCTTTCTTCAAAAGAGTTAGTCACTGGTCTACCTCAGCACTCACACGCCAAAGAGTCTTTATGTTCAGCGTGTGAGAAAGGGAAGCAGACCAAAGCAAGCTGTAAGTCAAAGCAAGTCTCCTCAGTGTCACCTCCTCTACAACTACTCCATATGGATTTGTTTGGCCCTGTTAACAAACAATCCATCGCTGGAAAGAAATATACACTGGTCATAGTTGATGAATTCTCTCGTTATACATGGGTTATGTTTCTCCATTCCAAGAGTGACACCCCTGAAGAACTCATCACCTTTGTTCGAAAGATGGAAACCCTGAATAATTTGACCGTTCGCTCAATAAGGAGTGATCATGGGACTGAATTCAAAAGCAGTTCTCTTGATTCCTTCTTTGAGAGTAAGGGTATTTCTCACAACTTTTCATCAGTGAGAACACCGCAACAAAATGGAGTCGCTGAAAGAAGAAATAGAACAATTATTGAAGCTGCACGTTCAATGCTCAGCGATTCTCACCTGCCTACTCAATTTTGGGCAGAAGCTGTCAACACCGCTTGTTTTACGCAAAACAGGTCGCTGATAGTCAAAAGATTCAATAAAACAGCCTATGAACTTTTTCATGGGAGAAAGCCTTCAATCAGCTTTCTTCACATCTTTGGATGTCAGTGTTTCATACTGAACAATAGAGATGCCCTTGGAAAGTTTGATCCTAAGGCTGATGATGGAATCTTTCTTGGATACTCTTCAATCTCCAAAGCCTTCAGAGTCTTCAATCGAAGAAGACAAACTGTTGAAGAAACAATTCACGTCACGTTTGACGAATCCCGTTCAGCGAACTCTAAACCGTCCGCTGATACTGAAGAACTGAATCAATGGATATTTTCTCATCTTGGCGATTCAGAAGATATTCCCACTCCTCGTGCTCATACAGTTGAAGATGATGGTCCTACTATCATTCCAAATATGCAGAATAGTGAAGCTGAAACATCATGGGTCTCAGCTGTTCCTATAAACACTATACATGCTTCTGAACCCAATGTCTCAGACATTCCATCTACTTCTCAGCAATCAGTGAATATAATGACAATTGCATCCATTCCTCTCTTGGCTGATACTCCAGACGTCGATGAAGCTTCATCTTCAACTCCTCCAGTTCAAGTTGAGTCAGCGTCTTACACCCCGGTTCAGCGATGGACTGTAAATCACCCAATTGATCAAATTCTTGGTGATCCAAATGCTGGTGTTCAGACTCGATGAAGTGCAGGTAATATTTGTTTGTTTGTTAATTTTATTTCTCTAACTGAACCAAAGAAAGTAGATGATGCCCTCAAAGATCCAAACTGGGTCAGCGCCATGCAAGAAGAGCTGACTGAATTCGAAAGAAACAAAGTTTGGAAACTTGTTCGAAGACCAACTGACAAAACAGTGATAGGCACTAAATGGGTCTATCGAAACAAGTTGGACGAACATGGAACTGTTACCCGCAACAAGGCTCGTCTTGTTGCTCAGGGATACAGACAAGAGGAAGGCATAGATTATGACGAAACATTTGCTCCAGTAGCAAGACTAGAATCTATTCGTCTATTCTTAGCATACGCTGTACACAAAGACTTCAAAGTATATCAGATGGATGTTAAGTCAGCGTTTCTAAATGGAAAGCTGAATGAAGAAGTCTATGTGGAACAACCTTCAGGATTCTCAGATCCTAAGCATCCAGGTTATGTTTATAAACTAGATAAGGCACTTTATGGCTTAAAGCAAGCTCCACGTGCATGGTATGACACTCTTTCTACTTATCTCCATATTGAACAATTTGAGCGAGGTAAAATTGACAAAACTCTATTTTTCAGGAAAGTAAAAGGTCATATCATTCTTGTTCAAATATATGTTGATGATATTATATATGGCTCTACTAACCCTGATCTTTGTACTCGTTTCGCTGATAGAATGAAAGATGAGTATAAAATGAGCATGATGGGTGAACTAACATATTTCCTTGGTCTTCAGATAAAGCAAAATGAGAAAGGAACTTATAATCAGGGAAAGTATGTTAAAGATATGCTGAAGAAATTCGACTTAACCCAAAGTTCAGCTATGAAAACCCCGATGGCACCACCGCTGAAACTAGACAAGGATACTAAAGGAGTTCCTGTAAATGTCACGCTGTACCGTGGGATGATCGGCTCACTGTTGTATCTTACATCTAGCCGACCCGATATTATGTATGCAACATGTTTGTGTGCACGATATCAAGCTGAACCTAAGATATCTCATATGAAAGCTGTAAAGCGAATTTTTCGATACCTTAAGGGTACAACGAATCTAGGTCTTTGGTATCCCAAAGACTCAGGATTCGATCTAATCGCCTATTCAGATAGTGATTTTGCAGGTTGCAAAAGGATAGGAAAAACACCACAGGAGGATGTCAGCTCCTGGGTGGAAAGCTAGTAAGTTGGACAAGTAAAAAGCAAAACTCAGTGTCCACCTCCACAGCTGAAGCTGAGTATGTAGCCGCTGGAAGCTGTTGTTCTCAGGTCTTGTGGATGAGAAATCAACTACTGGACTATGACCTTCAGCTCTCAAATATTCCAATCTATTGCGACAACACAAGTGCCATCGCTATAGCAAATAATCCAGTGCTACACTCAAAGACAAAACACATCGAAATCAGGTATCACTTTATCAGAGATCATGTGATGAATGGTGATATAGAACTTCACTTTATCCCAACTGACTATCAGTTAGCTGATCTATTCACCAAACCTCTTGATGAGACAAGGTTCAACTTTCTCATCAGCGAGCTTGGAATGCTGAACTTTGAAGAGTAAAATCTTCAGCGATTCACATTTGATCAGCAATAGGATAAAATCAGCTTGTATAACCCATTCAATCATCCTCTCTCTGAATAAACTTGATTCGCTGATATCAAGGTATGTTTTCTCTCTCTGACAAATCGCATGTAAATGCAAGATTTCAAAATAAATTACATCGCTGAATATCTCTTCCTTATCAGCGATACTTTGAAATTTCTAAAACCAACACTGATATTTCTATTCAGTGCTTCATGTTTTCAAAAGTGTCCCTGAGTTTTCAAAACCTCAGAGACATCCAAGAATATGAAAGGACAGTTGTGACGTCATTACAACGGATAAGCCCTGGCACGTTTTTCTTTCTGACACACGTTTGCACGTTTCGTTTACTCACCAATCAAATGCAAACACGTGTCCGTGTCATGATGAAAATCTTTTCCCGCTCAAGATATTCTCTCACTCTAATCTCTATATAAACTCATTCTGGGTTTATATTTTTCTTTTACGCGAACTTCTTCTCCAAGCTAAGAAAAAGAATTTACTGTTGCATTTGAGCTCTCGATTTTTTCAAGAACTTCATCTTCTTCAACGAACCAGGTTAATAATTCTTTTATTTTACCTGTTTCTTCAAACTTGTTAATGATCTTCTCTTTGTTTTCACAAGATCAAACAAAAAAAGTTTTTAAAATAAAATCATTTCTTTCATGGTTTTATGAACACAACCTTTCATGGTTGTTCTTCAAGTTTAAAACGCAAAATCTTAAACTTGTTCTTCATACGTTTTTCCAGAATCCCAATCTTTAAAAGAAACTGGAAAACAAGATTTCTTTTGGGTTTGCATTTCGTTTTTCAAAAACAAGAAAAACCCTAATCTTCATTAAGACATTTTGTCTGAATGAAATGGACAAAATTCGAACCATCTTATTGGAAAATCTTTCCACATTAAGATTATTCTTATTTGTTAATCTTTGGTTGAACTGATAATACAGAAAATGGCATCTTCTGACATTTCCAAGAACACCATCGCTGAGAATACTGCTGCTGATAATACTGCTGAGGAAGTGGAAATCCTCAAGGCTCCTCAGGTCAAGTTCTCTCTTGACAAACTGGATTGGACCAAGGTAAATAACCTCTATGCGTTTCTCGAGTTTCCTCCTCGAAAGCAAGTCACACATCTAGATGATGCTGTGAACTTCCTGAAGAATTGTTGCATCTCCACAGCCCTGACCATAACACCTCCTGCACATCAGCTTTTGCTATCCCAATTCTGGTACTCTGCCAGACACTCTTAGCTACCATCAGCCAAAGACCCCTAAAAAACAATTGACTGCATCATCTGCGATATTGAATATTGCACTATGAAGATTACACATGCCATTATTCGCAAAGCCCTGAACCTTTCCTTGGCCACCATAGAAAAAACTTTTGTTCCTCTCCCTGATCCCAAGAAAAACTCAGACAGGGAAGTGATCATTGCATTCTTCGATGCAATGGGCTATGTATGGGAAACTGGAAGGGACATGAAGCCCGAGAAGAAGCTGACCCTTATCAAAAAGTCTAAAATGCCCAGCGAGATGAATTTCATCTTCGCTCATTTAATCAGCTGCATGACTGCCAAGACCGGCTCCTCTAACCAAGCCGCTAAGCCTCAGCAAGCAATGGGATATGCATTGCTGAAAGGTCTACATATAGACTGGGCATCGATCATCTATGATGACCTGGTACTCCGAGTGGACTCCGTCGCTGACAGATCTCCATGGGTTCCCTATCCTCGATTCATCAGCGCCATATTCCAAAAAGGCCTAAAGGACAGCTACCCAACAGAGGGTGACCTGAAACTCTCTCAGGTCGGCCCTAAGATTCTCGACTTCAAACCGGTGGAAAACGAGGTACGTCTTTCTACTCTTTTAACTCTTCTAAACCCTATCTCTTCTACTTCTGCAGCTCCTTCAGCGGACAAACCCACCGCTGATACCCCAGCTGCAACCTCTATTCCTTCTCTTAAAAGGAAACACTCTGAAACCCAACTTGGTTCCAAAAGAACTAAGAAAACCAAGGAGCAACCCCAGCAATCTATTGCTAAAGACTCCTCAGCTCCTCTTGTTGGACTGAAGGAAATTTCAGTGGTACGCTCTGCCACAGCTGAACAAGCCACCCGTTCTATCCCAACTTCAGCGTCTCTAAACGCTGAGGTTACAAACTTGGAATCTACCCAACCTCCTCCAGTCTCTCAAAAGACTGACGAAGCGATTCTCAGCGAATCCAACGCTGAACTCTGCACCCAACCTCCATTCTTATCCTTTGCTTCTCCCTCTACTCATTTGGACTCTACTCCAGTTATCACTGAAGCACCTGTCATTCCTCCAGAAGCTAAAGATAATACTCTTCAAGGAGTGATGGGCATAGGACCTGCAGAGATGACCATACGTCCACACACTTTAGCTGACGACATGGAACTTTTCTCAGGAACCCGAGATTTTGATGAATTCACCAATCCTCCTACAGGTATACACCAACCCCTATACACTGTTACTAAACCCCAAACTTCTGAGCTTTCCTCTGTTCACAAGTTCTTATATGTTACAGGTCCTAATTTGAGAGACATCAACGCCTCTCTGAAGACAATAGAGACGACGCTGACAGGTCTCACTACTACTCTTTCCGATAACTCTTCAGCTGTAACAAACGTTGGAGAGAGCTGACAACTGTCGTCGAAAAGAATGCCTCCAAAGCTGACTTGGAGAAGGTTGATAAATCACTCACTGACTTTGCCAAAGTTCTCTCTGATATCTACACAGACTACCTCGACATCAAGAAATCAGTTGACACCATGTCCAGCGAAGTAACAACGCTGAAGACATCGGTTGGCATTCTCGAAGGTGATATGTCTGCTGTAAAGGCTGATGTCAGTTCAGTAAAAACTGACATGAGTTCTGTGAAGACCGATGTCAATACGATGAAGAATGACATCACTTCTATTCAGACATTGTTGCAGCAGATCCTGACCAACACGACCGCCCCTGCACCTGCCCCTGCACCTCCATCTTTTACTACGGCAGATCGTGCTGAACTCGTGAAGATCAATCCTGGTATTTCTGGTCTAGAAAATAGTTTATCAACGATTGAAATCTGTGTGGGGATCCCTGGCCAAGAAGACAGGGAAACAACACAAGCTGCTGAATCGTCACATTCCTCCCCAACTCATCATGAAAAAGAGGGGGAGAAGAGCGCTGAAGACCTTTCCAAGAGCGCTGAAGACCTTTCCCATGATGAATCTATCAGGGGAGAGAAGACTGAAGACCTCACCTTTACTGAAGAAGGTGAGAAGACAATAGAAGCAGCAGCCACTGGACCTCAGGGAGATGAACACCCTGAGGGAACCGAGAAGCTTACCTCTGTATCTGAGGGGGAGCAACTCGAAAAGAAGCTGAAGAAACTGAGTCTGAAGCTGAAGATGAAGAAGCCATCGACTTGTCTGATGATGAACCATCCTCTTCTCCAAAGAATGATGATGATGAAGATGACGATGATGATGACTCTTTTATCGTCAAGCCTGCTCAGAGAACTAAAGCTCTTAAAGGGATTATGATAAATGAACCTACAGGGGAGCGGACAAAGACAAAGCCATCATCATCTGAAGCTGACAAGGGCAAAGGAAAAAAGTGTCGCTAAAGATGAAAATCTGATGATCTTGCTTAAAAAGCCGGTTTGTCAGGTACACTAATCTTACTCCACATCCCTCCTCTATACACTTTATCAGCTCTACACTCACTAAAACCTCCATACACTATCCCATTCTTTATCTATCTCTGTTCTACCCAAAGTTCTTACTTGTAAGATCGCTGTGTTTCAGCTAGTCCTCTCCCCTGTTTGAGGATATCGCTGAAGTTTCTACAGCTGTGACTTCACCAACAATAATCCCAGCTCCCAACGCTGAAGAAATAATCCCGGTCTTAGATTTGATCTCTGAGACCAATGAACCTGAAGAACAGATGCTCTCTCACAAAAACAGACATTCCTTGGCTCCTCAAAAGCTAAGTGAAGAGGATCAAGAAAAGAGAGATGAAATGATCAAGAGACTCGAAGATCAGCGAATCATTCTGAAGCATGATCAACTTCCTTCCGTTCCTCCAAAGTTCAAAGTTTCCCAAAAGGAATACAAGGAACACCTCAGAGCTGAACGCCTAATCGCTGAAAGAAGGGAAGCTGAAGAAAAAGACAGAGAATACGCCATCCAGCTTACTCAACGATCAGTAAAAGACCCCAAGCTGAAAAGAGCTCCCATCGAAGTTCAACGTCAGCTATGGGAAGACGCCAAGAAGATCGTTGAAGAAAAGAGAACTGTGTCTCAATCTACCCTAGCCTGGTGCAAAGAAAAGGTACACTTCAGACTTCGACCTTCCAGAATAATCAAGGTACTTGAAGCCCGAGAAGAAGCTGACCCTTATCAAAAAGTCTAAAATGCCCAGCGAGATGAATTTCATCTTCGCTCATTTAATCAGCTGCATGACTGCCAAGACCGGCTCCTCTAACCAAGCCGCTAAGCCTCAGCAAGCAATGGGATATGCATTGCTGAAAGGTCTACATATAGACTGGGCATCGATCATCTATGATGACCTGGTACTCCGAGTGGACTCCGTCGCTGACAGATCTCCATGGGTTCCCTATCCTCGATTCATCAGCGCCATATTCCAAAAAGGCCTAAAGGACAGCTACCCAACAGAGGGTGACCTGAAACTCTCTCAGGTCGGCCCTAAGATTCTCGACTTCAAACCGGTGGAAAACGAGGTACGTCTTTCTACTCTTTTAACTCTTCTAAACCCTATCTCTTCTACTTCTGCAGCTCCTTCAGCGGACAAACCCACCGCTGATACCCCAGCTGCAACCTCTATTCCTTCTCTTAAAAGGAAACACTCTGAAACCCAACTTGGTTCCAAAAGAACTAAGAAAACCAAGGAGCAACCCCAGCAATCTATTGCTAAAGACTCCTCAGCTCCTCTTGTTGGACTGAAGGAAATTTCAGTGGTACGCTCTGCCACAGCTGAACAAGCCACCCGTTCTATCCCAACTTCAGCGTCTCTAAACGCTGAGGTTACAAACTTGGAATCTACCCAACCTCCTCCAGTCTCTCAAAAGACTGACGAAGCGATTCTCAGCGAATCCAACGCTGAACTCTGCACCCAACCTCCATTCTTATCCTTCGCTTCTCCCTCTACTCATTTGGACTCTACTCCAGTTATCACTGAAGCACCTGTCATTCCTCCAGAAGCTAAAGATAATACTCTTCAAGGAGTGATGGGCATAGGACCTGCAGAGATGACCATACGTCCACACACTTTAGCTGACGACATGGAACTTTTCTCAGGAACCCGAGATTTTGATGAATTCACCAATCCTCCTACAGGTATACACCAACCCCTATACACTGTTACTAAACCCCAAACTTCTGAGCTTTCCTCTGTTCACAAGTTCTTATATGTTACAGGTCCTAATTTGAGAGACATCAACGCCTCTCTGAAGACAATAGAGACGACGCTGACAGGTCTCACTGCTACTCTTTCCGATAACTCTTCAGCTGTAACAAACGTTGGAGAGAGCTGACAACTGTCGTCGAAAAGAATTCCTCCAAAGCTGACTTGGAGAAGGTTGATAAATCACTCACTGACTTTGCCAAAGTTCTCTCTGATATCTACACAGACTACCTCGACATCAAGAAATCAGTTGACACCATGTCCAGCGAAGTAACAACGCTGAAGACATCGGTTGGCATTCTCGAAGGTGATATGTCTGCTGTAAAGGCTGATGTCAGTTCAATAAAAACTGACATGAGTTCTGTGAAGACCGATGTCAATACGATGAAGAATGACATCACTTCTATTCAGACATTGTTGCAGCAGATCCTGACCAACACGACCGCCCCTGCACCTGCCCCTGCACCTCCATCTTTTACTACGGCAGATCGTGCTGAACTCGTGAAGATCAATCCTGGTATTTCTGGTCTAGAAAATAGTTTATCAACGATTGAAATCTGTGTGGGGATCCCTGGCCAAGAAGACAGGGAAACAACACAAGCTGCTGAATCGTCACATTCCTCCCCAACTCATCATGAAAAAGAGGGGGAGAAGAGCGCTGAAGACCTTTCCAAGAGCGCTGAAGACCTTTCCCATGATGAATCTATCAGGGGAGAGAAGACTGAAGACCTCACCTTTACTGAAGAAGGTGAGAAGACAATAGAAGCAGCAGCCACTGGACCTCAGGGAGATGAACACCCTGAGGGAACCGAGAAGCTTACCTCTGTATCTGAGGGGGAGCAACTCGAAGAAGAAGCTGAAGAAACTGAGTCTGAAGCTGAAGATGAAGAAGCCATCGACTTGTCTGATGATGAACCATCCTCTTCTCCAAAGAATGATGATGATGAAGATGACGATGATGATGACTCTTTTATCGTCAAGCCTGCTCAGAGAACTAAAGCTCTTAAAGGGATTATGATAAATGAACCTACAGGGGAGCGGACAAAGACAAAGCCATCATCATCTGAAGCTGACAAGGGCAAAGGAAAAAAGTGTCGCTAAAGATGAAAATCTGATGATCTTGCTTAAAAAGCCGGTTTGTCAGGTACACTAATCTTACTCCACATCCCTCCTCTATACACTTTATCAGCTCTACACTCACTAAAACCTCCATACACTATCCCATTCTTTATCTATCTCTGTTCTACCCAAAGTTCTTACTTGTAAGATCGCTGTGTTTCAGCTAGTCCTCTCCCCTGTTTGAGGATATCGCTGAAGTTTCTACAGCTGTGACTTCACCAACAATAATCCCAGCTCCCAACGCTGAAGAAATAATCCCGGTCTTAGATTTGATCTCTGAGACCAATGAACGTGAAGAACAGATGCTCTCTCACAAAAACAGACATTCCTTGGCTCCTCAAAAGCTAAGTGAAGAGGATCAAGAAAAGAGAGATGAAATGATCAAGAGACTCGAAGATCAGCGAATCATTCTGAAGCGTGATCAACTTCCTTCCGTTCCTCCAAAGTTCAAAGTTTCCCAAAAGGAATACAAGGAACACCTCAGAGCTGAACGCCTAATCGCTGAAAGAAGGGAAGCTGAAGAAAAAGACAGAGAATACGCCATCCAGCTTACTCAACGATCAGTAAAAGACCCCAAGCTGAAAAGAGCTCCCATCGAAGTTCAACGTCAGCTATGGGAAGACGCCAAGAAGATCGTTGAAGAAAAGAGAACTGTGTCTCAATCTACCCTAGCCTGGTGCAAAGAAAAGGTACACTTCAGACTTCGACCTTCCAGAATAATCAAGGTACTCGTATCTGGAAGATCAACCATCAAAATTTCTATCGCTGAAATCGAGATATTCAGAGAAGACGGAAAGTACGAAAAATTCTATGCTGAAGTTATCACGCAGTACGGTCTCTCTGAATGGTTGGAGATCAGATTAGCCATCCAGAAGTCTCAGTCTAAGTACAAGGATCATTTTGAAAAGCTGATAAACAAGCAGATCGACTTAGTCTATTCTTGTGTGGATATTCCTCCTCCTCCTCCTCTCGAAAGTCAAAAACGAAGGGCCTCTGCAAAGAAAAAGTCTAAATCTTCAGAAGATGGTCCTCGTATTCGAAACGAAACAGGTATTGGTTTTTCTATGAAAGAAGTCCTTGGTCCTGAACCTGACCTTTCTGCACTTGACACATCTCTTCCTCCTGATGAGATTTTCATCCCTGGGAAAGTCTTAAGCAAACCCTACGGGATATTCTTCAATGACTGGGATGGACGAAAGCGTTTTCAACGTATCTCTGAACTTCCCATCACTCCCATAGAACAGCTGAAAGATCTCATCTACTGGTGTGACTTCAAGAACGACATTCAGGCACGGCATCTCAAACCCTTGATTTTTGAAGAAGCGCTGAACAAAAGAAATCAAGGAGTAACTGTCCCTGACTGGATGATTCCCACATCAATGACCCTTGATGAACAACTCATTAAGGAAGAACCTCTTGACGGATAGGATCGCCTTGTAATTCTTTCTATCCTTATCTGTCTACATCTTTTGTACTTGTAATTTTATTCGCTGTACTTGTAATTTTTCACTTCCCTCTGTAATCTTTACAGAGTTTAAAGAAAAATTTCAGCGAACGTACTTTACTCCACCAGTACAGAAAAGATCCCAAAAAACAGTAAAAGGGACAAATATTTTATGAGTTCTTTTTATCCTTATGTTTTCATTAAATAGCAATTTTCTCTGTTGCTATGTCATAATCAAATAGGGGGAGATTGTTGATCCAAACCCTCAGTGATTTGATAATGACCCTCTCTTATATACTTAGTGAAAATTATAAGTAAACAATATGTATCAGAGTTTCACTATCGCTAATAAGTACTAAGATCTTACAGTACTGCTGATAGGAATTCTCACTCTTTGGATTAAACATTCAGCGAAACTGTTCACCATAATACTAGTCCGTTCAGTACTTATGGTGATCGCTGATAAGTTAGTTGTTTACTTATGATCCCCGAAGACAAGTTTCACGTTAAAATAGGTTCTACGCTGAAGTTGAAGATCAAGCTCAAGAACCAGCGACAAGTCTCCTAATGAACTGATGCGGATCAGCGAAGACTCAGATTTGTCGGGTTATTCGGGCCGGTCGGGTTTTGCACACCCCTAGTTAAGAGCCACACATGAATCGCCTCCCCGTTAATTCCCCCTTTGATAATATATTTAAGGGAATTTAATTAAAGAGTTAATTACTGTTTTGGTCCCTGTGGTTTGTCAAAAAATACGGAATTGGTCCCTAAACTTCATTTATTACTGTTTTGGTCCCTGTGGTGTGCACTTTGTTACGAAATTGGTCCTTATGAGGGACCAAAACCGTAATAAATTCTTATGCAGAAATTTACGAAAATGGTCCTTATGAGGGACCAATTTCGTAACAAAGTGCATACCACAGGGACCAAAACAGTAATAAATGAGTTTAGGGACCAATTCCGTATTTTTTGACAAACCACATGGACCAAAACAGTAATTAGCTCTTAATTAAAATACCCAAAGTTTGATTTTGACTTACCAAAATACCTATTTTCTCTCTGTTTTTACCAAAATACCCATTTTTTCCACGAAGGGGGTCCGCGATCGCGGACAGGGACCATTTTTGAAAATTGCACACCCGCGATCGCGAAAAAAAGTCCCGCGGTCATGTGATTTTGTGAGTTTTGATTTGCAATTTACACTTTCAACCCTATACTTATTTACTTACTTTACTTTATACCTTTTACTTTCATAATTTTAATTTTACATTTAACACATATAATCGTTTATTAACTAAAATACGTTAAAAAATACGTTTTAATTTTAACAAGTTACACCATTATAATCGTCTCTTCGATATACGTTCAAAATGAGCCCAATATTGAATATTTTTGAATTTATTTATTTTATTATACATCATATATACTACATAAAAATATTTTTTATATTTAAAATTCATATTCTTATAGTTAATTATTTAATTTATGGTACTCGTTAAAATACGTTTTATTTATTTTATTATCGATGGTCCAAGTGTAAGTATTAAAAATTGACGGAGGCTTTGTGATGGACAGACATCGATCCTTTTGTGTATACTCTGTAACTGCAAATATTTCAGCTCCAAACACACATGAATCATCATTCGCCAAATACCCATTTTCACAATTCTTAAATGAGTCCAATGATACCAACTTGTCAAAACCCCATTGCATATTCTTCTCGTGAAACCTTGTCCTATTGCCATTCACGATATCTATAAACACATACAAATAATAATAATTTAAAACGATTTAATGAATTAGTTAATATATGATTATTATATATGTTAATGCGATAGAAGTGTAAAACAAAATTGAAAAAAAATAAGAGATGTATCATAAATTAAATAATTAACTATAAGGGTATGAATTTTAAATATTAAAAATATTTTTATGTAGTATATATGATATATTGATAATAATCAGGTAACAATGATTTAACACATTTAGCTCTTGAATTAGATTAGAAAATGTAGAAGATGAGATTTAAGAACTGTTGATCCAAACCCTCAGTGATTTGATAATGACCATCTCTTATATACTTAGTGAAAATTGTAAGTAAACAATATGTATCAGAGTTTCACTATCGCTGATAAGTACTAAGATCTTACAGTACCGCTGATAGAAACTCTCACTCTTTAGATTAAACATTCAGCGAAACTGTTCACCATAATACTAGTATGTTCAGTACTTATGGTGATCGCTGATAAGTTAGTTGTTTACTTATGATCCTCGAAGACAAGTTTCACGTTAACATAGGTTCTACGCTGAAGTCGAAGATCAAGCTCAAGAACCAGCGACAAGTCTCCTAATGAACTGATGCGGATCAGCGAAAACTCAGATTTGTCCACTTAACGTGAAGTATCAAGTACAAGACTTTAGCTATCGCTGAACTCTATCATTCGCTGATAAAGAATGATAGATCGCTGAATCAACGAAAAGCTGATCATGAAGTCCTCCGTACAAAGTACTTTTGTCTAAACCACCCTTGCACGACTCCGTACGATATGTAAAAAAAAGAACCTCCTTATTGTCTGAAATCGTACAACCACTCTGATACTACACTGTTCAACATGCGGCTACTAAGGTTGTCAACAAAGGTCAATGACATGCAACCAATCAGCTGCTGCCACGTGTAAAGTATAAACTGCAATGCATTAAATGCATGCAGTATATAAGAAGATGAACTCACTTCATTTTGAAGTAACTTGCTAACTCTGGACAAGTTCATCCTTCTTATCTTGAGATAGGTTATTATTAGTAATTTCATTCTCTTTCTTAGTGCAAGAAACTTAGTGTTCCAACTTGTTTAGATTTAGGTTTATCCTTAATCTTGTTTCCGCAACAAGCTGTAAATTGTTAATGATTTATCAATAAACAATTTAGAAAAGTAAAATCTGTGTGTTTGTATTCAACCCCCCTTCTACAAACTTGTATAGCCCTTCGGGACCAACAAGAACACTTTCTCTCTTGGAGGCCACACTCTCACACACACCGTGGTGTCTAGATACACTAATGACCTCACTCTCACACAAACCCTACAAATGGGTTTTTATACCCTTTGACCAAACCTAATTGAATGTTGACTTTGACCTTTGACTAATACAATTAGACTAAATACAATTATCCCTAAATCTTGGATACATTGTGTACTAACAATCTCCCCCTATGGATTCAAGATTTAAAAAATTATGACGCTAGTCTTCAGCTCTTTATTCTTCAGGTCTTCAACACTTTAAATCTTCGACGAATCCTCAGATAGGCTTTTATCTTCAAGATCCAGTTTGGCGGCTTTAAATCTTCATTAGGCTCTTTTAAGTCAAATAGTCAACAAGTCTTGAAAACACGAACTTCAAATATGTGTAAGGTTGATCAAGGTCTTCAAAACAAAATCATTATATCTTCAAATCTTCGAATCATTGTAGCACGGATCTTTGCCTCTTTGAGAAATATCTTCAGTCTTTGAATTATGAACGGGATTTGAGGTTGAATGGGCTTTGAGCTTTAAGACATTCTTGAATAATCTTTAAGCACGAATTGTCTTTGTATCTTCACGCATTTGATCATCTTGAAACACTTTATCTTGAACTTCTTTGACTTTGACAAATATCAACATTGACTTTCGGAGATTGAAATATTCGAGTTATCTCCCTCTTTTCTTCTGATTGATATTTCTCCCCCTTTTTGATTTGATTATCTTTCTCTTTTTTCTATTTGATATTTCTCCCCCTTTTTGATGATTGTGAGCATCATGATCATCAAAATTCTTTACGATTTCAGCAGTCTTTGAGTACCAGAGACAATCTCCTCCACTTGATCTGTATAACCGTCAATTCCAAAAATGTTTATCCGAATCTTTTCAAATTCAGATAATATAAAGTGGTAACCCTGACACAACGGATGAATCAGTTAAAATGCCTGTAAGTTGCACCAAGCCACTTAGTACAACAGATGTACTTTGGAAAGGAGCTTTTTGATGTTCACTCCTCCAGGGCTTCCATTCAATCATCGAAAAACACGAAAGAATTTCTATGAACGTTATGACAAGAAAACATATTCCTTGTGTGTACGTGCAAGTGTAGAAATGATTGAAGCAACTTATGCTTGATTTAATAATTAGGCTCAAATTGTGTAAACTGTTGAGACAGCAACAAGTTTTCCACGGACTCAATGTGCAGGATTGAAGTGCGAAGGTGGGGCAAACTTCCTTCTTTTTCAATATCCAACCTTCCGAGTGAAGATTAGATAGATAATATGCTGCATCCCCAAGAAAATGAAACATTTCTTTGTTGAGAAAAAATGAGTAGCTGGTGGGGTTAAAGTAAGAGTTGGCATGGGCTAGTTGCCTGTTTCAATGATGGTCACCAAATAAATGTGAACCAATCAGTAATGTGGCTGCCCGACTCAGAAAGTGGCTGGTGCAGAGTTCTCGTATTCTTTTAACTCTGTTCTCACACCCTATTTCTGTTTTTAATCAGCTCACTTCTAACCAAACTCTCTTTTTCATTTTACCTCAGCACAACGAGATTACTCAACCGTATGAGTTATCTCCCCCACTCTTTGATTTTGACCCCTCACCCCTCAATCACTCAAGGATAACTTCTTGGGTAGGAAACACTGGTTAACGTGGATCCATAGAAGTTCTTTTAAGCTCTCACACTGATTCCCATGAATGTTGTCCTAAAAGATATGTTGCTCAACAGTTTATTTTGAACAATTATAAATCTCAGCTTTTTGAATTACATTGTCATCAGAATGTATGCTCCTTAATAAAATCATGAAATATTTGAGCATTTGAACTTTGAAGATTTCTCAAAACAAGGATATTGAATGAATGAAGTGAATTCGAAAGACTTGTTTGAGAATCTGACAATGTATCAATCAGATCAAAATAACATGAATGATAATCATGTAAGGTTTAGGGTATCAAAGAATTGGATCTTTTGTTTATATGAACAAATATAAACAATCTTTGAATGAAACGGTTATGCTCTTACGCTGAAATGAATATGATGCTCAACAAAATTGTAAATTCAAACGGGAGTATTACCATCGATAAAGTTGTTTCGTTTTGAGACGTGGTAATAACAAAGTCAATATGAAGCTGAACCGGTGTGTATGAATACTTGAAAGTATATAGACAAGATAATACGCAAGTATTAATCTTTGGAAACACACGGTCAGAAATAATAATGTAATCTGAGATAATCATGAAAAACATTTAAAATCACACTTCTAAAATTATAAAATCTGTTTGAACTATATAAGTGGTTTGAACATTTAAGAACAGGTTTTTCATGCTTGAAAGTCGTTCTTCTTTCAAACAATCTCAGATTAAGTTCAGAAGATACTTACAGTGCTAAAAAATTAAGCTCCCCCTCAAATTATGATCGACTGATTTAAAATCGGATAAGCTCCCCCTCAAAATCTGCAAAGATCTTAATTTGAAAATATTAGCACATGTAACAATCAAAGGCTATTTTTATTTTTATTTTTATTTTTATTATTATTATTATATATATATTTTTTTAAAGATTAAGAACGAGTCCTGATCTGATATGATCAGAAGTCAAATTCTCTTTGAAGTACGGGTTCTGAACTGAATTATTCAGAAGTCATAATCTCTTTGAAATGTGGGTTCTAAACTGATGTGTTTAGAAACCATAATTATCATTGAAGTTCGGGTTCTGAACTGATTTATTCAGAAACCATTATTGTGTATGCTCCTCCTACAAAGAAGCATAAAAAGATATGTCAATAAGCACAAATATAAACCAAACAGTTTAAGAATTTCTCCCCCTGAAATTATGCATATGGTTTCAGCACATGTACTCTTCTTCAAATTGCACACTTCTCTTCTGTTTTCCAGTCATGTGTTTGGTAGTAATTAGGCATTCAGCACCGCACATGATAAACCTGCAAAACAGATTAAGTAGATTTTGGTACCCATTGCCAATTGGGTCCTGGCTTGTTATGTGCAGATTTCTTAGAAGGAATACTGTAAGTACCGTACCAATACTGAACATCTTCTTTCTTAACAAAATCATTAGTTCCACAATAAGAACAACATATGTGCTTTTGTGCTAACCTAATCAAATGATTTGCAGAATAGATAAGATTAGGTTTAACAAAAGACTTACCTTTCGGAGCATTGTTCTTCTTGTTCACCGTAGGTGGAGGAACATATGACTTTGGGGCATCTCTTTCAGGTGAAGATCCTTTCACTTTCCAAACCATCTTAACAGGCTTAAAGATAGGAGTATCTGAACTTGTAGCGGCATGGTTGTAGAAAAGATTAGAAGGGCGCATCTGATCCTTTGAAGGAGTACTTGATTTGACGGACTTTGCCGAAGAAAGATGTTCATGACTTGAACCAGAAGCAGTTGAATCATCATACGGAGATTGAACAATAGTATCGGCACTAGATTGTTCAGATAATTCAACGATGTTAATTGCTTCCAGTTTCTGAACCTTGTCGGACAGAACATTCCTTTCTCGAGAAATCAAATCAAATTTCTTCTGTAGATCAGATTTGATCTTCTGCTCTTTCATAGCTTCCGTTGCTAAAGCAGATAATCTCCTTGTTAGCTTTGAGATTTCAGCCTGAAACATCTTTCTTTCATCTGAATATACATCTTTCACACTTGTCGCTTGAAAATCTTTAATTTTCTTCTTTTCAGATTATTTTATTTCGATGTCTAATTCTTTCTCCAAATTAGATATTTGCAATGAAAGCTCAACACTTTTTGATTCAAAAACTTTTCTTTCAGTGTCAAACTCAGACATCTTTTTCTCAAGCTTTTCCTTTTCTAAAAATAAAACTTTTTCAAAATCGGAGTTTTGATTTGAAAGTTTTATGCATCTAAGCTCAATAGCTTTCTTTTCATCAAAACACTTATTGGAAAACTCAGAAAATTTCTTTCCAAAGCTTGCCTTTTCTTTTTCAAAAAATGTTCTTTCTTTTCCAAACTCCATTTGTAAATTGGAAATGTTCTTAACAAACTCAGAGTTCTCATGCTTTAGCTCAGCATTTTCAGTTTCCAATGCTCTTACTTTTTCCTCTCTCTTCTTCATCTCATCTATTTCTTTCTCAAATTCTTCTCTTTCCTTTCTCATCACTTGTTCAAGATCAGATATTTTCTTTGTTAGCTCAGCGTTCTTTTCCTCCAAAGAAAGCATCAGATTTGCTTTAGATTCACAATCACACTTCTTCACACCAACTTGTGTTTTCAGAACATTAAACGTGTTTATATAACCTTCAATAAGTTTATTTTGTTCTGCAATTTTAGCCATATATTTAGAATTATCGCTCTGAATTAGGCTAGCTCTTATACTTTCTTTTTCAAGTTCCTTTTCTAAATGATTTATCTTCTGAGAATCACTCAACCAACTTGGATATTTCGACATTGTTACCTGAAATGTTAAAAACGTCGGATCGTTAACAGATACTTCGTGAGAAGTAGAATTTGTGCGCTTGTACGATCAGAGAAAAACACGATTAAAGTCAGAAAAAATTTCAGAAATAAAATTTGAAAAACAAATTGTAAATTTGTCTCCAAAAATTAATTCCGAAAAATTAATGCGGAAAACTGGACTTTAAATCGTCAAACCTGCAAAATAAGAGAAAGATATATCAGTTACGGATAATTGCAGGCAAAAACTGATAAAAACGATGAAAAATGAAAAATAATGAAAAATAAGGGCTAAAACTGACAACTTACGAAACTAAAACGAAAAACAAGGACTAAAAATGACAAAAATTCTAAAATTAAGACTCAAAGGACTAAAAATGAAAAATCCTAAAAAGAGTAAAACTCAAAGGACTAAAAATGTAAAAATCTAAAACTTACAAAAGACAAGGACTAAAAATGTAAAAATTCTAAAACTTACAAGTCTAGGGACTAAAAATGTAAAAAACTGAAAGTTAAAACTAGAGGACTAAAACTGACTTAACCTAAAACCTAAACTACAGGGTCTAAAACTGCTAAACCCTGAAACTAGAAGTCCAGGGACCAGAAGTGTCAAACTCCTAAACTAATTAAATGGACTTAACGGACTCTTAACGGAAGGACCAAATTTGTAAGAGATCTAACGGGAACACTAACGGAACTGTTAGTAAAACGACTCTAACAAACCTAACGACCAGTTAACAGAAAAAGGACTCAAATTGATATAAAACTAACGGCCCTAAATGAACTCTGACGGGACTTGACGGAAAAAAGACCAAAAAAGTAACAGACTTAACGGAGACTTAACGGAATCCGTTAAGCATTGTTCATCATCACATCAACGTCGATTTTTCAGATCTGAGCTTCGATTTTGTTCTGTTTTACACGTTCAAATCAATTCCTTTTGGTTTCATTACGTTCTTAGATCACAAACCAACGATTTTCACGAAAAAACCGAGATTATACAACGAATTCCGGCAACCCAAGTATTTTCCGGCGAGATTTGGATTTTCCGGCGAAGTGGATTGCGACAACAGGTGGTTGCGATATGAGATGTCAGATGGTTGCGATATGAGATGGTTGCGACATGGTTGAACACCGATGAAGTTTTTCACGTTTTTCCGGCGATAGAAGCAGTTTCCGGCGAAGATGTCACAACTGAAGTTGCGACTTCAGCTGTTGCAACACAACTTTCACTTGAGTTGCGACACCGATGAACTTGCCGGCGAAGAAAACCCAGTTTCCGGCGAGATCCCGATTTTCCGGTGAGCAACTTTCAGTCCACTTTTCCTTACTGATTTCTTTGCGTTTTTTGAATCTGAAACTTGCTGGATGATCTAAATCACCACTAAAATCTATTTGTAAACACAACAACGATTAACAGCCTACAAAACGCTTGATCAATCATGAAATATTGAGAGACCATCGATGAACACTTTTCCAGATCTGTTCATTTTTAGATGGCATTGCTAACTGTTTTCTGCATCATTTCGAAATCTAAGACTTGTAGGATGGTTGAAAGTAATATACGAATCGATTTGCGATTACAGAAACGAATAAAACACATCTAACCGATTGGATCGATCACCATCGATTAACAAACCCATGAACATCCAACCTCGTATTGTCGATGATGTTGTTTTGTTATTTCGAATCTGTAAGCTTAGAAATTGTTCTAAATATAAACACAAAACAATCTGATAGAATCAAAATTAATCAGAAACAACTTAAACTTGAAAATCGAACATCAACTTTATGAGAATATGAACCTGTGGATGAACATGAACTTCAAATAAATGATTTTGATGATGAAATTCAATTTTATAAATTGCAAAATGTTCCAAATAACAAGTAAATTGGATCTCAAAACTCGAATCAATCCAAAAGTTCAAACAATTTCCAAATTTCTATAAAATCTCAAAACCAAACAACTCTTCAATTTCTTCAAAAATTGATAAAAATGTAGGAATGATTGCACAAATTCTTCTGTTAGGCTCTGATACCAATTGATAATAATCAGGTAACAATGATTTAACACATTTAGCTCTTGAATTAGATTAGAAAATGTAGAAGATGAGATTTAAGAACACTTTCTCTCTTGGAGGCCACACTCTCACACACACCGTGGTGTCTAGATACACTAATGAACTCACTCTCACACAAACCCTACAAATGGGTTTTTATACCCTTTGACCAAACCTAATTGAATGTTGACTTTGACATTTGACTAATACAATTAGACTAAATACAATTATTCCTAAATCTTGGATACATTGTGTACTAACATATATAATAAAATAAATAAATCCAAAAATATTCAATACTTGGCTCATTTCGAACGTATCGAAGAGACGATTATAATGGTGTAACTTGTTAAAATTAAAACGTATTTTAGTTAATAAACGATTATACGTGTTAAATGTAAAATTAAAATTATGAAAGTAAAATGTATAAAGTAAAGTAAGTAAATAAGTATAGGGGTTGGAAATGTAAATTGCAAATCAAAACTCACAAAATCACATGACCGCGGGACTTTTCTTCGCGATCGCGGGTGTGCAATTTTCAAAAATGGTCCCTGTCCGCAATCGCAGACCCCCTTTGCGAAAAAATGGGTATTTTGGTAAAATCAGAGAAAAAATGGGTATTTTGGTAAGTTAAAATCAAACTTTTGGTATTTTAATTAAATTCCCTATATTTAACCCTTCATATATATATATCTCCGTCTCTGACACCTTCCCTAGCCTCCCACATAGCTAAGTTACCACAAAGTCTATGACCATCCATTTCCATCCATTCAAACACAATACAATAAAATTCTAAAACATCAACATACAATTTAATCATAAACAACAGTTTTGTATAAATTCATTAAAAATGTGTGATACAAACCATAAAATCAGATATCTTAATCAATTACCTATATAAGCCCTAAATCAAAAACCTAAACCAAACATTGAATAGATTTGTCCTTGTGGTGGAAGAACACCTTGAATCAAATCATCCATGTAATAGGGCTCAGGATCACGATGAAGTGGTGTAGGCGAAGGAAGGAAGCTATAAATTCTAGTCTCTACGATTCAAGTTCTTCTGAAAAACTTAATTCTTCCCTACTAAAAGGCTTCATTTGAATATTTTGGATCCCTCCAAACCTATATTTTTCTCCATTCAAACTGTTGATGTCGAAATTCGATGGGGTGAGTGGGGCGGGGAGCCGAGAACGCCAGAGTGCAAAGGGAGAAAGGAGGAATTGAAGGTGGAGGAGAAGGAGAATCCCTGAAGAAGGAGGTCAATAATGATGTAGAATGGTAGAGGAGATGGTGGGTGGAGTGGGTGGGTCGAGAAGGGTAAGGACATACCTCCGACGATGGAGAATGGAGACGAAGTCCCTATAAACGTAAAGTGTCTTATATATGTGTGCGTAGATAATTTATTCATGAATATAGATAATATAGCACAACAATATAGTTTTTAAGAATTTTAATTGCAGATTAAAAGAATTGGGTAAAATGACGAAATAGCCTCAAGTTAATCAACCAAAGTAATATAACAGAGTTAACCACAAGGAACCAGAGCACCGCAATTAAATTATATCATTTTAGAGACACATATATAGTATTAAAACGACCGAACCACAAGGACCAATATCTAAAATCCTAACATTTGATGAAAATATATCATGTAAAAAAATATATTTTTATATCAGTTCTCAAAAGTTTATTTGTAGTTCTCAGATCCCATGCTCCTGGACCGATCTTACCTGGGATCGCAAATCCCAAATTTGTCTATGAAGAGCGGATCTAATTGTATTAATTTGTAAACTTCTAAATGTGTGTACACTTTGAATTTCATGAATTTTCTTGATGAAATTGTTTATTTTGATGAAAGTGTTTTATATCATTCATTTCTTGATGTAATTGTTTCATATATTTGTGTTTTTTTATGTAAAAACGAAAAAACTTCATCGAACTGAAAAAATATATGAAACAATTTCATAGGAATGAAAAAAAAATATGAAACTATATAAAAAAACACAAATATATGAACAATTTCATTAAGAAATGAATGATATGAAATAATTTCATCAAAATAAACAATTTTATGAAACAATTTTATCAAGAAAACCTATAAAATTCAAAGATTACACGAATAAAAAGTTTACAAAATAGTGGGCCTCATTAATGATATCAAAATAAATGAAATAAGATATTATTGTATGATTTGATTTGTTTATTTAAAAAATCAATTATATTAAATACTGTGATTTATTTTTATTGTTTTATTGTAATGATGGAAAAAGATACGGTTTTTTTTAATGTAATTAAAATTTTAAGTTAAAGAATACAAATCATAAAATCATATCTTATTTAATTTGTTCTAAATAAAATAAGATGTGGTTTTATGATTTGATTTGTTTAAATTACGACAATAAAATTAAAGTATATTTAATATAATTAACTTCATAAAATAATGTTATGATCCCTCTAACTTACGTATATGTTAACTCTGTTAAATCAAGAGTCATTTTAGTTTGTTTATTTAAAAAAAAAGATAGTTTTACACACCAATAAAAAATTGGTCATAACATGTATATCTAAAATATATTGATTCCGTAAATAGATTATACCTATATTTTTTTGGTCTTTTACTAGATTAATTGTTAAATTAACAACATGTTCCCTACGTACCCTCTTGTTATTCCTATGATTCCCCGTTGCACCTATTCTCCACAATCGTCGGTTCAGGTTTTCGTGCACTTGAGCTTCTGTTCAAGGCGCAGAGGAGAAGATAGGCAAAGTGGAAGCGGCTAGAACTTCTCCTCCAAAGCAGGAAGCAGCAGTGGTAAGCCAGTTGCCTTCTCGCATTCTCACTTATATATAGGCTGTTGTTGATGCTGTAGTCTCAAATAAGGCGTGCAGGCCTGCCCCTTTTTTTAGTAGGTGATTCACTACCGCTGGATCAAGAAAAGGGGAATATATTTTAATCATCATTAATTTGTAAATTTTATTATATTTGAACGTAATTGTTTTATGAGACATTGAACTAATTTTCATTTCAATTTTACAACAAATTATTTATTGCTAAAATTTGTATTCTTAGAACGTTGATTCAATTCAAAGTAAAAAAAATTAAAACATGGACAACAATAAATTAAAAGTATAAGAATAAAATGTAGCACTCCAACCATTCCTACTACATTAGATTTTATCGATTTGGTTTTAAAATCATATTATAGCACATTTCAAAATTAAACGGGTGCACACTTTTTGTCGATAAAGAATTTTCGTTAAGACAGAATGATTGAGGGGGAGCCTATATACCTAATACCCCTACTCTCTTAGGGTGCGTTTGGTACACTGGACATGACAGGACAGAACAGTGTCCACTGTCCCACGTTTGGCATAACTTTTATGTGGAACAGACTGGAACAGTCATGTTCCACCCCCACCCCATGGAACAAGGTGGAACAAACTGGAACAGTCCTGTTCCACCCCCACCCCATGGAACAAGGTGTAACAGACTTATGTTCTACCAACATAACCTCCAAATAAAATCTAATTCTCTTCTAAAACATCAAATAAACCTTCTATTTCATATTTTGTTCATTCTTTAAATTTAGCAAGGGTAAATTGGTCAATGTTATATGTTCTGTTCTATCCAGTTTTGTCTTACCAAACGTGGAACAATTGTTCTGTTCTGTCCTGTTCTGTCTCACATTGTCCTGTCCTATCCTGTCTGCGTACCAAACGCACCCTTAAGGGGTGTTTGGGATTGCTTATTTAAAGCAACTTATGTTTTTTTACAAAAGTGTTTATCAACTTATCACATGTCAAATTGGAGTTTTATATAAAAAGTAAATTAGGTTTTAAGGCTAATAAGTTATATCAAAAAGTGCTTATATCACCGGTTTGGCATCGGTATAAGCATTTTTTTCTCATCCAAACACTCAAAAGTAATTATCACCAGTTTGACACCATAATAAGTCATTAGTAGGTCCATCCTTGATGATTAATATTTAAAATATATATAAATACATGATTCGTTTTTTCTTTTTAAATAACTTTCATTATAATAATTACGTAGTGATAGTCTTACAAGATCACCAATACAAAAATACAAATTGAAATCATAAAACGGAAAACCACATGATATTTCTTTGAAAAGAGCACATTACAAAAGAACCAGAAATTAAACTATTAATTTGCTGGTTCATTAGATGATAGCAGAATGTATAGCAGCAAATTAAGTGGTAATCCTACACGAATTTTAGCTGCAACTGCAGCTGCCTCTTCAATTTATTCAATCCTCCAACATCAATATTACAGCATCCAAATGCATTCCTCATCATCAATTCCTGCCAGAAAATTAAAATTACCATCCAAGATTACAATTCTTGAAATACAAAATTATTAGTTATAAATAATTAATCAAGTAGAACCAGGATGATTAGAGCTATAATTTTGCTCCAACAACTTCTTCAAAACTATCTTCAAAATGGAGAAAGTCTGAGAGAGAATGAGTTTTTCTTCAAATATGGAGATAACCCAAAAAATGATTACCAGATGGCAGCACCAATAGAAATTTTTGAAAATAAATTATATTTAGAGAGAAATAATATTTTAATATTATAATCAATATTTGTTTATCCAAAACTAGGATCCTGTTAAAGATGAATGTAATTTTTTTCGAAGATTTTGACTTTTGGTTCTCCATTTTGGAGAAATTTTGGGTAAGATGTTCTTACCGTCGAGTGATTGTGTTCATGTGATTCGACAGCTTTCTTGAGATAGCTTCTTCTTCGACTCATCAGAATCAGCTCACCAAGTGTTAACGGCTTTCTCCCTCCACCATTGCTTACAGTCCGATCAATACAAGTGTTCGTTGGCGGAACCCTAATTACGGAACAACCAACGGTTTCAAAGGAACTAGATTGTGGAGTCAAGAGTGGAAACATGCATTCCAAGAACGATGATCCAGCAAGGGTTGTTGTTGTTGCATAGCTGCTTGCATTACTCTCGGTTTCCCAAGCTGGCGATGAAGGGGCTTGAAGGTAGCCACTGTCATCATCATCATCGCCTTCTGATTCCGCCATTCCACCATGTTCAACTTCTTCAAGTTCGTCATCAGAAGAATCGCAAAACGGATTCTTTTTATGGTGTTTCTGCTGATGATGATTCAGAGAAGAGTACGACTGGTCCAAAACTTGATCAAGATCAGAATCAGAATCGCAAAACGGATTGTTTTTCTTTTGTTGTTGGTTGAGATGAGGAAGTGGTGTTCCTGGCTTTTCTTCCCACTGAAACGGAACTGAAGCGATCAACTTAACGGGCATTTGCATAATGGGATTGACGCGTTTCCAATCTATTTTTGGTGTTCCTGGCTTTTCTTCCCACAGAAACGGGATCGAAATCGTTTGTTTGATCCGTTTCATGGAAGGGTTTTCGGTGGTTTCTTGATGTACCATACCCTATATGGTGTTTGATATGGATGTATAATGTATTGCAAGTGTGGTTTAGTTTTTTGCATGCCCATAATAATGTTTATATGATATGAATGAAGTCACTAGAGTTGGTAGAAGAATTGAAGTGGGTTAGGTTATGGGTATGTTCAACGGTAACATTGCCTATAAAATATATATATATATATATATATATATATAGGTGAGGTATCCGTTGCAAACCATTCAGTTTGTGCAAACCCCGTGCAAACCAATCTACAATCATGAATCTGCAATTTTTTTATGTTGATGCTTCATGAATCTATATTTTGGCTTCATGAATATAAAATTTGGATTCATGAATATATAATTTGGCTTCATGAATCTATATTTTCCGATAGAGCCTTAAAATACCCTTATGGATATAAAAAAGAAGTTATGGATATAAAAAAATAAGTTACGTGATTGGTGGAGATGAAAAAATATGCTAAAAGCCATAACATACCCTTATGGATAAAGAAAAAAAAGTTACGTGATTGGTATGGTTTGCACGGGGGTTGCACAAACTGACTGGTTTGCAACGGATACCTCCCCTCTCTCTATATATATATATATATATATATATATATATATATATATATATATAAATGTTCATTTCAAATTAAAAAATCTTAATTTAAGAAGAAAAGAAAGACAGACAAGGAAATGGTTGGTATTGGGGAGAGAGAAATTGAATTGGAGAGGAGAGGAGAGGAGAGGTATTGGATAGGAAAACCGATAACACCGTTAACCATCTTTTCTATAATTAAATAATTTTTGCTTATGTGGAAATCTGTGATTGGATGGGTTAGAGACGCTGGATTTTTATCCATTGTTTTTTCGGACGTGTGGAAAAGAGTTAATTTGGTTTCGTTTTTTGTTACACAAATATCTCATCTCTTTCTCATTTTGCACAAATACCCCTTGATCCTGCAATTTAACCCTCGATCCCGAACCCTGATAAAATACCCCTCGAATTTTGCTCGCGATGCAAGCAATGCCTCGATTGCAGGATTTCCGCATCACGTGTCGACCTGGGGTGGAAACCCTAATATTTAATGGGAAGCAACTCCCACCCACCCACTCGATCGTGGCCCCTATAAAATGAAGTGTTTGGGACCACAAACCGGCCACACCAACCCTCTCAAACTCTCTCAAAGATTTCGTGCTCCATACGCGCTTGGATCGACTCGGTTGGTGAGAATTTTTAGAACGAAGATGTCTCGTGTTGTAGGTTTGGTAAGTTTCCATAACCCCATTATAGTTTTTATTATTTTAAAAAATACATGTTATATATGTGTTTATTTTAGAGTATGTGTTTGAATGTGTTAATTTTAGAGTATGTGTTTCTCTTAGAATATTGTGTTAATTTTATTTCGGCTTTTTTAAAAAAAAAGTGTTTATTTTAGAGGGTTGTGTTAAATTTAGAGTATCATGTTTTTTTTTAAAATTGTGTTTATTTTGAAAATATTCTAGTGTGTTATGTTTATTTTAGAGTATCGTTTTTTTTAAATTGCGTTTAGTTTGAAAATATTTTAGTGTGTTGTGTTTATTTTAGAGTATCGTCTTTTTTTTTAAATTGCGTTTATTTTGAAAATATTTTAGTGTGTTGTGTTTATTTTAGACTATTGTGTTAAATATTACAATTCTAAATATAGTTTTCTAAACATAGTTTTTATCTTTGCTATAATACAACTTAGGTCCCTAATCTTTGTTAAATTATAACTTAGGTCCCTTATCTTTGCTAAGCTACAACTTAGGTCCCCAAACTTTGCTAAATTATACATTAGGTCCCTTATGTTTTCTAAATTATATCTTAGGTCCCCAAACTTTGCTAAATTATAACTTAGGTCCCTTATCTTTGCTATAATACAACTTAGGTCCCTTATCTTTGCTAAATTACAACTTAGGTCCCCAAACTTTGCTAAATTACACATTAGGTCCCATATATTTGGTAAATTACAACTTAGGTCCCCAAACTTTGCTAAATTACCCATTAGGTCCCTTATCTTTGCTAAATTGTTTTTATTTAAATGTTTATCTTGATTGTGAGTTCCTACTCATAAATTTAAGCTTTATAATTAATGTTTGGAAGTCACACTTCCAAACCCCCTTATATGAGATATTTTATCGAAAAACTTCTATAATTATTAAGGTTATATTCAAATTTAATAAATCACAACATATCGATTTGGATTTTGTCAAACGGGTGTAAATAGCCCTAATGTTTGTGGGGACATAAGCAATCCTTGTGATTCCCCTATTATCTGGAAGTCCAATAGATTGAGTGGTTTCTTTTCGAAAACTAAAATAGACGAAGAATTATCAAGAAAATATAAGCATACAAAAAAACCTCTATAACTATTAAGGTTATATTCAAATTTAATAAATCACAACATATCGATTTGGATTTTGCCAAACGGGTGTAAATAGCCCTAAGATTTGTGGGGACTTAAGCAATCCTTGTGATTCCCCTACTACCTGGAAGTCCAATAGATTGAGTGATAATGAAATTTCATACATAAAATAATACCTATAGCCAACATCCATTGTCTTAACAAACAGGAACTATATAGTATTCGTTACTTACAAGTTAGGTGCGTTGAAAACATCTATGAATTACTATGTAGGAGGATTTTTTTTACACGGACTTAACGCTAAAATGCTGCGTTGGCTCCGTGCCAGAGATTAGAGATCTTTTTCAAGCGTTAGGTGAACGGCAACGTAATGTAGTCGAGATATTTATTGGGACACCTTTCGGTCCATGGTCGGAACTTACCACTACTGGTGGCGACCCCATGCTAGTTCACATGTTTCTACAGTTTGAGGTCGACGTCGCCAACAAAGATCCGAAGGAGCTGTGTTTTGATATGTTTGGGCATGCCATGAGCTTTGGACGTCATGAGTCCTGTCTTATTACAAGACTCCTTTTCGGACCAACACCCTCACTTCCTCTCTTACTGGAAGATTCCTTCGTTCGTAGGGTTTGGCCAAGCCATTCACCAGGGACTTTGAAGCTTAGAAACGTCGTTAACACAATGAAAGACGACCTTGGGGCCCTATCCGACGAGGATGTTGTCCGTGTATGTTTAGTGGTGATGGTGGAGATGGTCTTTATGGGCCATGAGTGGAGTTAGCTTGTTACCGAGAGGGTCCTTAGGGTCGTCGAGGACTTAAATGCATTTAACAGCTATCCGTGGGGTAGCCACATCTGGGAACACACATACAAACAGATGCATCGTGTCATCGCCAAACGCGCCGAAAAGCTTAGCAAGATGAATATGTGTGGATTTACATACGTTTTCAAGGTTAGATAAGTAGTATAACATAAATAATAATACGTAGAAACTGTTTCGCTTTTTTTACGTACTTGTTTTTGTTGTGTTCCATATATGGATCTTGGAGATGTTTCCCATCTGCCGTAATAATTTCACCATGCGCATCGACAGGTTCATTAGGGGAACCCGTTAGGACCGGGGTGTTTCATTGAATAAGAATAGTTGTCTTGCTATCTTCAACTCAACTACAACTGTAAGTGTTTTTAGTATCTTTACAATATTGACTAAGGTACTCCTGCATATTAAATGTTATATGTTTTACAATATATTTAGACGAGGTTTGCGCCTCTCACAAACTTTCTACCTATGGATGCCGAGAGGGAAGCGACTTGGTACAGAAACAGTGTCCCCTTTATTGAAAGAGAGGCGACAAGGCAACGAACGAAGAGGGCCCGACAGAACTCTCCTTCCCCATCTGGATCCAGTTCCTCAGCCGACGAAGATGAGGAAGATGAAGAAGATGAGGCGCCCCTCGCTCCTCCCATCATGGTATGCCGCCTCCCGACCCATATCAAAAGAGGTGGGAAGATCTGTACACGTACGTACACGAGGATATGGAGAGACGCGTAAAAGCTCGAGGACTTCAAGAAACAGTTTCGCGCTATTTAGGTTAGTGTTTAACTTAATTTGTCGCCCACGGTCTTTTAGTTTGTGTATTAATATTGCGTTCCAATTTTGTTTTAGCTGTCGAGTACGACGCCGATGTCGTCTGCGTTCGGACAGGTCGCACATCGACATTCGCCACTATATCCCCTCCATCATTCCCTTAGAGTGTAAGTCACGACGAGTACTCATTATATTGATGTTTTTGTTATTAAGCTTGAAAATATTATAATGACCAATGTCACGCAGTTTGGGATGTCCGAGGCAGGGTGTTACAGACCCCAAATGACGACGTTAGCCACTACATCCACTCCATCATTCCCGCAGAGTGTAAGTCACGACGAGTACTCATTATAGTTCTATTTTAGTTATTAACACTGTTCTAAAAGGCTCGCCGCGACAACCGCCATGGCACGCCGTGGCTCAAGGCTTGTGTCTCACGCCACGTTATGCCTGTGGCACGCGATGGCCTAATGTGCGGTCTTTTGTAACATGATATTTGATTTTTCTTTACGTTTTTGATGTCTTATTTGATAGGTTTCTATATATAACCTAATTTAAGTTATTTCTTATCATTGACCCGTCGATTAGTAGTACAAAACATATGTTTTTATATAAAATACTATACATGATATTGAGATTTGCTGCCATAAGTCACGCCTTGATAAACGCCATGGCCTCGTCGTGGCTCCTAAGGCTTGAGGCTTGACCTCGCCGCCATGCCACGCCTCACGACATTTAGAACATTGGTTATTAAGTTTGAAAATCTTATAATGACCAATGTCACGCAGTTTGGGATGTCTGAGGCAGGGTGTTACACACCCCAAATGACGACGTTCGCCACTACATCTACCCCATCATTCACGCAGCTCCTTGGGATGTCGGAGGCAGACTGTTACAGACCGCACATACCGCAAATGACGACGACCTACGATATGGCGGTCCGTCGTACGTTATACCGCCACCTTACAGTATGCCGAGGTCGTCGTACGTCACACCCCCAACGTACACGCAAAATGTAAGTTTTTTTGGTAGTTTTGGTTTAATTGTGAACATGATGAAATTGACTTAAAATATAGAATCTTAATTTTCAAACGACATCTCCCTATGACGTAGGGTCGGGATGGATGTCGGATGTCATGGACGGGTATGTTTCCCTCTTCCGTTGGGTCTTCGGGGTTCGCTACCTCCCATTCGATGGGGTCGGGGATTGACATCATCCCGACGAAGTTGACGAAGAGCACTTCAGTGAGCCGAAAGATGACGAAGATGACCCGATGGATGTGGTAGCACCACGGACGGAGGTGGAAGCACATTCTAGGCCGGTTCAGAAGTCATTTTTTGGGAAATATTTTGGTAGCCCATGGACAAAACAACCATATACCACACCGCTCCCTGCGGGAAAAACTAGGCCAAGGGTGAATGCAAAGGGAAAGGGAAAGGGAAAAGAAAAGGGAAAGGGAAAGGGAAAGGGAAAGTTGACTTCATCGGCGCTCTTGACGCGGGTTTCAGCGTTAGATATCATGGACAAATGTCGCAATCGTGAACTCCCCTCCCTGTTATATCCATTTTATGCCAACCTCCCCTTGGAGAACAGGTTTTTTGAAGTACTGCTTGCATGTGACCCGGTTGACTCTGAACTAGAGGATCTGGTTAGTATTGAAGTTTAAAATTTAAATATAGTCATATAATCAAAGATATTTCTTATTACAGGTCTAACAATCTATGTTTTGTGTATAGCATATCGACTGTTGGATCAAAATGCTCCAATATTCTCGTCCTACATCCGCGAGGTGGACGATCATGATAACTAATTTTTTTGAGATGCTAGTCCGGCCGGATCAAGGTGTTGAATCCGTGTATCGGACCTGCAATGGTGAGGAAGGGCTACCGCATTGGGAGGACCTCGATACGGTATGAAAATCAATTTACATCTATTTTATTTAACTTGTTTGTTACTAACTATTTGTCTGTTATTGTAATATTTCAGGTGTTGTAACACCCTCAAAATTGAAAGAGCAACTAAATAAAAACGTCGATTAAAAGGACAAAAGGAGATGAAATTATTACTACAAACCATCCATGAAATCACCTCAAAATTTTAAACGTCACAACTCCAACATTATTCATAATCTAAGTCTTACAATAAGACCAAATATACACGGGTATTACTTAACACAAACACAAGTTGCTATTCACATAATAAATGCGGAACACTTAACTGAGCACTTCGCTCCTCGTATACACTACTAACACTCATCTCTTCACAGTGTCACTAGAATTGTTCCCAACCTGAACCTATTGCACATGCCGACAAATAAAAAGGTTAGGCTAACGCCTAGTGAGTTCAAGAGTTTTATCACGATTGCATAAATCAATAAACGAGGAGGATGTAGCTTGAAAACATAATTTTCCCAAAAGAATTTATAACGATTATGTAAACAACTCATTTTCCAGACGCACACAAATCTTGAGCCGAAAGCTTTCATATGAAACATTTTCCAAAAATAAACTTACTCCACAACTCACTCAAAATGGGCTATGACGTTAAATATCCCGAGTAATATAAACATGAATAAAACTCCAAAGTTTAAAACATCCAATAAGGATGAGGCACAATACTCCGCCAATAACCCATGAAAAAAAATTCATATAAATAAAATACGTCACCGAAAATTTGGATAAAAGTAAGTACCCAAAAACAACACCTTTCGGTGACGGGAGAGACCCGGTTCCATCGAAAGTGACGGGCACACAAAGTTAGGTCACTTATGATGTTATTGGATTACACCTCAAGTCCTGGTTTTAGTTCCCATGCCATACAGACATCACAACCTCAAACCATATACATGCCTTTATTGCCTACTCCGTCGAGTTACACCTCAAGGACTTATGGGACCACATTACCTATCCAATCTAGACGAGTTACACCTCAAGGACTTCAATGTCCCCCATTGCCTACTCGCTAGTGGCCCCGAACGGTATAACCATGCGTTCCATTAGTCCACTCCTCGTGCACAAAGTGGTAGACACCAAAATAACTCGTAATCCCGGAGTACAACCCATAACGGTTCCTCTCCATAAAAGGGACGAGACACCAACCACGCTAGTTCGGCATAAGCCCAAAAGTGAGAATATCAAGACTCACCATTATTAATTATGATTGACTTACATGCCTATGGATCCAATGCATTACAGTCTAAAACGCTACATGACTCAAAACAAATGAACTAATGCATTCAAAACATGTAACTTCCTAATAAGATGCAAACAAATGCGTAACATAACCAAAGCTCCATCTCGAGCTATTAAAACTGGGCAAAAGGCTCAAGACTCATTTGAGTATGATTCAAGCCTAGAAAGGCAAAACAACGTTTGGCTAACTACATGAGCCCATACAGTTATATAACCCAAAACATATCTTTACTGAAATATTTGACTCATAAAACATAATTGGTCCTCGACTCAAATCTAAAAGATTTACAATTCACAATGTCCATAAAGTCGAGATTGACCAAACTCTAACAACTCACACCTTTGTATTTTCCAAAATGTACCGTATCATATGTTGGACAACCTAAGGGGGGGGGTAAGGTTGTATTTAAAATCTTTTTCTTTCAAAAATTCTTTGAACAAATAAATACAGTACAAACAATACAGTAAAAATAAAGCAGAGTATAAACAAGTAAATATACAACAATTATATAAACAGATATAATTTAAATGCACAGCGGAAATGTAAATAGATAAGGGAAAGAGAATACTTGACAACGGTATTTTTAAAGTGGTTCACCAAACACAAAGTTGGCTAGTCCACCTCGAGAAAATAACACTTCTCGGAGATCCAATACGAAACGTGTTCTTTACGGTAGAAACACAAACCTTAATACAACAAACGCGAAACACTCTTCTTTGAGAGATTAATGTGGATCACTCACTCTAATTCAAACACTTACAAGAGGGTATAAATTTTAATATGAATAATCACTCTTGAATAAGGTTTATCACTTGGATATTTTTAGAGAGTTTGATCACTTGAGTTGTGTTGCTGATTCAACTAATCGAGAGATTTTAATCTGCTATCAACTCAAGATTTCTTGCTCAAAAAATTAATTTTATCAGTTTAAGTGATTTAGTGTGAGTAAGAAAGCAGCAGAATAATAATCAAATGCTGAGGGAGAATTTATTGCTGAAGTTTGGTGTAGCATTGAAGGCTGCTGGATGCTTGTATTTATACTGGATGATCATCAGTCTTGGGGATTTCGCGGTATACCGCCAGACCATCGCGGTATACCTGCGTCAGAAAAAGTGTACTGCAAGGAGAAGGTCAACCTGCAAAAGATCAACGGCTACAAGTACCCGCGGTATACCGCGTTGCACATGGCGGTATACCGCCTGAAAAAGTTGTCTGACAAAAGAAGCTTCATATGCAGATGATGCTGATGGTGAACAGTACCCGCGGTATACCGCGAAGACCTTGGCGGTATACCGCCTGAAGTTTTGTCCAATGAGAGCAAGGCAACGCAGGGTGGTTCGGCTGATCACACTTCTTGCAACAGATGATGAACAGTAGCAAACAGCATATATATATATATATATATCAAGTGATTTAATATATATAAAAAAAATATTGTATATATATATTTGATTCAAATATATTTATATAGATACGAAATATCCAAGTGATAAAATATTTTAGGGTGTTTATCATTTTAAAATAAAATGACGAAACTCTTCAGACTTGGATACTTCAGATAAAAAATTTATCGAGATCATTTAAATATCTGCACACTCGGATAAAATATTAGATAACAAAATAATGCGGTGTGTTTTGTAATCATCAAAATAAATATGGAGATGTGATTTTATGTGTACCAAAAATATATCACAATATTTAAAGCTGGGTACACTTGCACCAACAATCTCCCCCTTTTTGATGATGACAAACACAACGCTAAACACGAGAGCATACTCGGTTTCTCTCCCCCTTTTGTCGAAGCAAAAAGGGTTTAAGAAAATCGCTTATGCTCCCCCTCGAAAGATGCTCCCCCTCAAAATATGAAATATTTGAGAGTTAGTATTTATCAAGGGTTATACTCAAGCATGCCTAAACCAAGTCTTAATTTAAAGAAGGCTTTTTTGTTAAGAGCTTTTGTGAAAATATCGGCCAAATTATCTTCCGAATCAACCTTTTCAAGCACGATTTTGCCTTTTTGAACATTATCTCGTAAAAAGTGATGTCTCAATTCAATATGTTTGGTACGAGAATGCAAAACGGGATTTTTACTTAAGTTTATGGCACTTGAGTTATCACACATAATTGGAATTTTGGTTAGGTGTACCTCAAAATCGGTAAGTGTGTGTTTCATCCATAGGACTTGAGCACATGCTCTTGCGGCGGCTACATATTCCGCTTCGGTGGTAGACAAAGCTACGGATTGTTGTTTCTTAGAGAACCAAGATACAAGTGAGAGACCTATAAAGGCACATACCCCACTAGTACTTTTTCGGTCAACAATAGATCCACCAAGATCGGAATCGGCGAAACACGTTACTTCTAACTCGGGTTTCTTTGCGTACCATAAGCCAAGATTAGTAGTACCTCGTAAATATCGAAAAATACGCTTGACAGCTTCATAGTGAGATTGTTTAGGTGAAGATTGAAAACGAGCACATAAACATACACTAAACATAATATCAGGTCTACTAGCAGTTAAATATAATAAACTACCAATCATACCACGATAAATCTTTTCATTAAAATCGTTTCCCTCCTCGTCACGAGATAATTGCAAATTTGTGGTCATTGGAGTTTCAACGGGTTTGACATTTTCAAAATTAAACTTTTTCAACATATCTTTACAATATTTAGATTGACTAATAAAAATACCAGTTTCACATTGTTTTATTTGCAATCCTAAGAAGTATTTTAACTCTCCCATCATGCTCATTTCAAACTCGCTTGTCATTTTCGCAGAAAATTCATTACACAGTTTTTCATTAGTGGAACCAAAAATAATATCATCAACATATACTTGCACAACCACAATATCATTTTGAACATATTTCACAAATAAAGTATTATCTATTTTACCCATAATATAACCACTAACAATTAAAAAGGTTTTTAATCTATCATACCACGCACGCGGAGCCTGCTTTAAACCATAAAGCGCCTTTTTTAATTTATAAACATGTGTCGGGTTTTCAAAACTTTCAAAACCGGGAGGTTGAGAAACGTATACCTCCTCATTTATAATACCATTTAAGAAAGCACTTTTAACATCCATTTGAAATAACTTAAAATCTTTAGCATTTGCAAAAGCGAGAAGCATTCGAATAGACTCCAACCTTGCAACCGGTGCAAAGGTTTCGTCATAATCTATACCTTCTTGTTGACTGTACCCCTTGGCAACTAAACGTGCCTTGTTTCGTGTGACTCCACCGTTCTCGTCTACCTTGTTACGGAAGACCCATCTTGTGCCAATAATGGTTTGACTACTAGGGCTAGGCACTAAATCCCACACATCATTCCTAGTAAATTGGTTTAACTCATCTTGCATGGCCAATATCCAATCCTCATCACCTAAAGCTTCATCTATGGTTTTAGGTTCTATGGTTGAGATAAAGGCATGGAAAGCACAATGGGTAAGGATTTGTGATCTAGTTGTCCTTTGGTTTAGGTCACCTATAATTTGATCTACGGGATGGCCTCGAGCGGTTCTAAGGTTAGGATCATCTATACCTTGTGGAATAAAGCATGGAGGGGCATCACTAGATTCAATATTATTTGTGGAAGGTTGAGTACCTAAATCCAAGGTACTAAGTTGTTGGGCTAAGACGTCTCCTTCACGAATATTATCATTTGCTAAGGGTGCACTCGGTTTGGGAGGACTTTCGTCAAAACTAACATTAAGGGATTCTTCCACTACCATGGTTTCCTTATTTAGGATTCTATAGGCTTTGCTATTCCAAGAATAACCTAGGAAAACTCCCTCATAGGCTTTGGGGTCAAATTTGGTTAGGTAGGATTTGGTGTTTAAAATGAAACATTTACAACCAAAAACTTTTAGGTGAGCTAGGGAAGGTTTTCTACCTCGGTAAAGTTCATAGGGTGTCTTATTTAGGATACCTCTAATTAGGACACGGTTAAGCACATAGGTCGCGGTAGCAACGGCATCACACCAAAACTTTTGGGGAACTTGATGTTCGTTTAGCATAGTTCTACTCATTTCTTGCAACGTTCGATTTTTCCTTTCAACAACCCCGTTTGACTGAGGAGTTCGAGGAGCCGAAAAGTTATGAGTTATACCATGTTTATCACAAAAGGCACCAAATTGTACATCATTATCGAATTCTCGTCCATGGTCCGTACGTATGGAAACAATCGTACAACCTTGTTGGTTTTGAATTCGTTTTCCCAAAATTTTAAACTTTTCAAAAGCCTCATTTTTATGTCTCAAAAATAAAGTCCAAGTATAACGGGAATAATCATCCACAATAACCAAAGTATAAAAATTTCCTCCAAAACTTTGAATAGCCATCGGGCCAAAAAGATCCATATGTAAAAGTTCTAAAACTCTTTGAGTAGAAATAACATTTTTTGATTTATGAGAAACGTGATGTTGTTTGCCGACACGACAAGCATCACAAAAATGATTATCAAACTTTAATTTTGGCAGGTCACTCACAAGCTCCTTATTTTTTAAGTTTTGCATTAATCTTAGATTAGCGTGACCTAAACGCCTATGCCATAAAGTAGAAACATCATTAATAGAAGATAAGCATACATTATCAGATACAACAGTTTTACAAATATATAAATTTCCTTTTACAAAGCCATTTAAAAGAACTTTGCCATTTTTTATGATTTTACAAGAATCTTCTTCGAAGACAACAGTTGTATTATTTTTACACAATTGGCGAACACTTAACAAATTAAAATGTAAATTATCAACATGATTCACATTAAGAAATTGAACATTATTGCAAGAGACTGTACCTCTACCAATTATATTTCCTTTGGAGTTTCCTCCAAAAATTACCTGTCCACCATCACATGACTTATATGATGAAAAGAGATTATTGTTTCCGGTCATGTGACGTGTGCAACCACTATCGAGTATCCAGTCCATATCAAGGTCAATCTACAATAATGAAGATGTAACTTTTATGGTCCCCATTTCTCGTGGGTCCTTGACAATTAGTTTCAAAAGTCAACCAACATACATATATATAAAGTAAAACAGAATAAATATATATATAATATATTACACAATATTAATATATATATATAATACATCAAATCATATTAATATATATATATAACAAACACCATATTATATATATATATATATGTAATACGTATATATATGTAAACAAACAGTACATAGAATATATATTACTTATATATATAATGTATACAACAAAATATATTTAAACTATATATATATACATAACACATTTAAAACCATAAACGCATACCACCGGGATTATCATTACTAAACATTCCTTTTGGAATCCATTTATTTACCATTTTAATTTTGCGATTATATTTATCATACACATAAAAACAAGTATTTACATTCGCATTATTATTAGGTTTAGAATATTTATCATGGTACATGCGAGCATACGGTTTTCTCGTATTATAATTTACATTATTTATTTTACGCACATATTGATTTCTTGTATTTACTTTAGGTGATTCATAGAATCTTTTGATGGGTATACATGAACATTTATCAACACAAGTATTGGAACCAATGCCTTTTCTACATTTTATACGGTTAGGCATATTAAGCATGTTAAGAACTTTCTCATTGCTACTTTCAAAGGCTTTAGCTAGCATGTTATCTTTTTCATATGAAGCACATTTAGCCTTTAAACATGTAATCTCATTATCAAGAATATCACATTTTGTACAAATAATATTTTCATGTGATTTTTTATTCAAGCATGCAATTTCTTTATTTAAAACATCACAAGATTTACAAAAATCTTTTTCTCCTAATTTAGTTTCTAATTTAGCAATTATATCTATATCATTTTCAGATTTTTGTTTAACATTTTTTATTTCCTTTTTACATGCATTTACAGTTTCTTTTAACATAGCATTCTCATCTTGGTAACGATTTGCAAGAGCGGCCATTTTATGAAAAGATTCATATAATTCTTCAAGATTATTTTCACTATCACTTTCATAATCACTATCGTAATCCGAGTAAGAAGATTTTACCTCGTCGTCGCTATCGGCCATAAGACAAATGGCTTGATAGTCATCTTCTTCTTCACTCTCGCTCCACGCGCCTCCAATGAAGGCTTTCTCCTTCTTCTTTTGGAATTTGTTCTTTTTCGGACATTCATTGGCGTAGTGGTCTTTGTCACCACATGAGTAGCAAAAGCCTCTCTTTGGCTTAGCTTTATCGTCTTCACTCGAGTCGCCATTTTTCTTAACTTTTTCGTCTCGCTTATGGAACTTACGACTTCGATTATCACCACCACGACGGTAGTTACCGTTTCTTTGAAATCTGCCATTGTTAGAAAATTTATTATTATTATTAAGAAATTTGGAAAAGTTTCTTACCAACATGGCGACTTCATCGAGAGTTTCGGATGGATCTTTCGAGGAGCTAGCTTTCTCCTTTTTCTTCTCATCTTTTGGTGTTGAGACATTGAGAGCGATTGATTTCTTTTTAACTTGCTCCCGGTCTTTGTTTCTTTTAAGTGCAATTTCATGCACTTTAAGATTACCGATCAAGTCATCTATCTTCATTATGGAAAGGTCACGGGAGTCTTCTAAGGATGTTATCTTTTGCATCCACTCCGAAGGAAGAGCTCGTAGGATTTTCCTTATATAGTCCTCGTTAGGATAAGTGCGATCCAAACCTTTCAAAGTAGTCACAATAAGGTTAAATCTTTTAAACATTGAGTCAATTGACTCATCTTGTTTCATTTCGAATAGTTCATAATCGTGAACTAAAATATTTACTTTACTAGATTTAACCTCCGTGTTTCCACGATGAGTATTATTTAAACTTTCCCATATTTGATTTGCAGTTTTATAAGTATATACTCTTTCAATTTCGTCAGATGTTAAAGCAGCATATAATATATTCTTAGCTTCAAAGTTTAAACAAAAATGAGCTTCATCAGAAGTAGTCCAGTCATCTATAGGTTTATCAATATAAACATCATCTTTCACAATGGTGGGTTTAAAATTCCCTTTTTCTATGATGTTCCAAATCTTTTGATTTTTGCCACGCACGTGACATTCAAATAGCTCGGCCCAAATGCCAAACTTTTCAGTATCTATCAAAGGAGGTTTTGAAAACACGATATTAGTTTGTTGAGCCATTTAGAAGAATAAGAGAAAAATATGCAGAATATTTTGAAAGACCTGCTCTGATACCAAATGTTGGACAACCTAAGGGGGGGGGTAAGGTTGTATTTAAAATCTTTTTCTTTCAAAAATTCTTTGAACAAATAAATACAGTACAAACAATACAGTAAAAATAAAGCAGAGTATAAACAAGTAAATATACAACAATTATATAAACAGATATAATTTAAATGCACAGCGGAAATGTAAATAGATAAGGGAAAGAGAATACTTGACAACGGTATTTTTAAAGTGGTTCACCAAACACAAAGTTGGCTAGTCCACCTCGAGAAAATAACACTTCTCGGAGATCCAATACGAAACGTGTTCTTTACGGTAGAAACACAAACCTTAATACAACAAACGCGAAACACTCTTCTTTGAGAGATTAATGTGGATCACTCACTCTAATTCAAACACTTACAAGAGGGTATAAATTTTAATATGAATAATCACTCTTGAATAAGGTTTATCACTTGGATATTTTTAGAGAGTTTGATCACTTGAGTTGTGTTGCTGATTCAACTAATCGAGAGATTTTAATCTGCTATCAACTCAAGATTTCTTGCTCAAAAAATTAATTTTATCAGTTTAAGTGATTTAGTGTGAGTAAGAAAGCAGCAGAATAATAATCAAATGCTGAGGGAGAATTTATTGCTGAAGTTTGGTGTAGCATTGAAGGCTGCTGGATGCTTGTATTTATACTGGATGATCATCAGTCTTGGGGATTTCGCGGTATACCGCCAGACCATCGCGGTATACCTGCGTCAGAAAAAGTGTACTGCAAGGAGAAGGTCAACCTGCAAAAGATCAACGGCTACAAGTACCCGCGGTATACCGCGTTGCACATGGCGGTATACCGCCTGAAAAAGTTGTCTGACAAAAGAAGCTTCATATGCAGATGATGCTGATGGTGAACAGTACCCGCGGTATACCGCGAAGACCTTGGCGGTATACCGCCTGAAGTTTTGTCCAATGAGAGCAAGGCAACGCAGGGTGGTTCGGCTGATCACACTTCTTGCAACAGATGATGAACAGTAGCAAACAGCATATATATATATATATATATATCAAGTGATTTAATATATATAAAAAAAATATTGTATATATATATTTGATTCAAATATATTTATATAGATACGAAATATCCAAGTGATAAAATATTTTAGGGTGTTTATCATTTTAAAATAAAATGACGAAACTCTTCAGACTTGGATACTTCAGATAAAAAATTTATCGAGATCATTTAAATATCTGCACACTCGGATAAAATATTAGATAACAAAATAATGCGGTGTGTTTTGTAATCATCAAAATAAATATGGAGATGTGATTTTATGTGTACCAAAAATATATCACAATATTTAAAGCTGGGTACACTTGCACCAACATCATAGTTTGTGCATAATCAAGACAACACTAAAAGCACGTTTTTAACCAATAACCTCCATTTGTGAAAATAAGTTAAATAAATACTTTCAATCATGACTCATTTAACAAAGTGTCCAAAATCCCAAAAGTGGGTGTTAACTGGATCACTGGCTTCCGGGACGTCTACCCATAATAGATTTATATGTTTAGATGCACTGTATCCGTTTATATATTTTCAATAAAATGATGTTTTAATGTTTACTTTATTGTACACACAAGAAAACTTAACAAGCACGATAAAGTAGATAAAATCATGTTATATATAAAAACAAGAGCACATAGCATACAAGATTTACTCGTGAAAATCAAGGGAAATCAATGTTCAGGTCAATGCTATCGTATCTTAGAGTTCCATATGGATCTAGCTCCGATGGGCCTTGAGTGCTACTTCTTAGGCTAACTGAACGTCTACTCCTAAGCACGCTTGAAGGGGCAGGAGTTGGACAATCTCCACGAGTATGTCCTACTACTTGGCATCTTGACGGGTGTCGAGACCGTCAAATAATAAGTTTTTCTAACTGTCCCAAATTACAATATAAATTGTAATAGTGGTAACTCAGGTCGAATCCACAAGGATTGGTCGTGACAATTATTTTACTTCTACACGTTACGTGAAAAGGGGGGGTTGGATTTGATTAATTAAACAAAACATATGATAAAAATGAATTATAGAGTTGCAAGTTAATTAAAAACACCAACAATAATAGTCCACTTCAAGTAATGATGCAAAAACATTATCATCGATTCCTAACGGTGCAAAATGGTAAAACAAGCCCAAATTGGCCATGGTTATCAATAAGCTCTGACAACCTCAATTTTCCCTTAACTAAACATTGATTAAATAAGCTCTTAACCAAATCTTAATCAAAGGAATTGACAAGAAATTACCAAAGGAATTGACAAGAAATTGATGAGAAATTGCTCCCGAATCGATCTCCTTTTGCTCTCCCGTCTCCAAAATCGATTTTTCTGAGACGATTCCCCCTTAAAATGGCGGTTCCAAGTCGTATTTATACCAAAGGAATCAGAAAACCGCTCCAAAATTAAAAACCCCAAATCCGGTCCCTAAAAAATGACGGGCGCGGATGACGGCGCAAGTACGGTCGCGCGAGAAGGGGCGCGGGGCACTGGACAGAAGCCGGCGCGAGTTGTGGCGCCGGTATGGTCGCGCCGACAGCGGCGCCGGTGCTCTTTTCTGATGTTCTTGTTGCTGCGTTGACGAAAGGGAAAGAAGACGCCGGCGGATTTCTTTTTTTCTGGGCTGCACTATCTTCTTTTACTTTTAGGCTGGTGGACTGCATAACAAAATGGGCCTAATGTTAGCTATTCTTTTTTTTTTCTTTTCTTCCTTGCTGCACGCACCAACAAAAGTGTTTAGCAATTATATATATATATATATATATATATATATATATTTTTAATTATTATTTTGCTTCTTATTTATAAAACACATGCACCACACAAATAATTTTCAAAACTATTTTTTTGTTCCTTTTCTTTAGTCTAACTCATAATATAATTAAGAGTTTTTGTTTTTCTAATTATTTACGTATTTTTCACTTAAATATATTTACAAACAATAAAACACTAAAACTTAATAAACTAGGGGTACTTTAGGTATCTGATCAACATTAATTTTAGGAATTTTGACGCAAATATATATATATATATATATATATATATATATATATATATATATATATATATATAAATCGCACTTATCAAATTTCCCCACACTTAAATCATTGTTCGTCCCGACAATGATTTAAGTTAGCATGTAGTGATCGAAATGAATCAAACGGGAGTGTTAACACATATAACACATCATGAACTCGAGATTTGCAAACTTAGCATCAATTATAGCACATACCAATTAAAAGAGACATAAGCTAATCTCGAGAACTCTTACAAATAGAAATAATTAAAACAACACTCAATTCACTCCCTTGGGTTCAACAAAGTCTCTTAAGACATGAAGTACTAATTAACGATTGAACAACGTAAAGTTTAAATCCAAACATAGGAGGCATGCTAACATAAACATTCCTCAAGCCAGACCTTTGCCCTTATCGACCTCAAACTTTCCTAATCTTGAGATACACGCTAAAGTTAGCTTTACGCTAAGTGAGTTCATGGTTTTCACATCGTCATCCATCAATTATAAGAGTAAATCAGATACAAGTTGACATATCATAATTTATTCACAAATAGCATGCATTTAAAAACATTATCTTGCAATTAGTTAAGTTTACATCTTGCCATCGCCTTTGAGATTTACGTCCACTTGGCATGGTGGGGCTCCGTCATTCCGTCCATCTCAAGTCAAGCACAGAGGTGCCCTTAAGCACGTGTCTTAACTTTCGTCCCATAGTTCAGTCCCAAATGTACCCCTTCCGGCACGGGCACTGACTATCATCTTCTTCTGCGGTTTCCCGCCGTCCCAAACCGGCGTCCCGGTGATGAGCCCCACACATATAGCCACGTCTCATCATTTCCATTCCGTCATTTAAAACACATATCGCAAATAGCATGCTTTACATTCGATTTAAATCAATGGCATGCTCAAAACATTTCTCATCGCTAAACATCCAAAACGTCAAACATGCAACATATTTATATATGTAAATAAAAGTGTAGCATGCTTATCATTCACACATTATGTAACACGTTCGTGTAATCTTCCTTTCATGCATCATCCAACATACTAACATGCATTTCATATTAAATAAAACATAGCATGCTTAAAACTCATCGCAATCATATAAAAAACACACTTACATACTTGCGTGTATCCCATTTAAAAGTCACATGGAACTCACCTCGATTTGTGTAGATTTACCCGCTACTTGGTAGTTCCGAACCCTACATGAAATCATAACATTTTCTAAGTATCTTCTCGTTCTAAGTATATAATCGTTCAACTATCAAATTCTAGAACGAGTTCGTAAGACTTGATCCATTATTTATTTTCTAATTTAGTCAAATAATCAACATTATCATCTCCCATCTCTATATTACCATTGCTTAGCCATTATACATATATGCATACACATGTAGTTGCACATGCATAAGACATGTACATACGTATACTCAACCTGGAAGATTTAAACTTATGTGAGTCTCATCCCAACATCACCAATATATATATATATATATATATATATATATAATACATTTATCATAAAAAGACTCTCACCACCACATGCATGTCAAGTCCAAGACCAACCATGATTATCCTTTTTATTCATAAATTAATAAGCATAAACATAACCTTTTAAGGCTACTGACTATTCCCATCTTTCATCATGGTTTCTCTTTCTTTGATTTTACCTTTTTACACAACATGCAAACCATACCTGCAAACCATACATACGTACTATTAGGCCATCAGTACCCATGGAGGGAATCTTTCAAATATTCCACTCCACGTCAGCGCCACATCAGCTTTTCTCTCATCCCTCACTCAATCCCTAACAATCCCTAAACATCCGTACCCCATTCCCTAACCCACTCCCTCTCATTTCTCACCTGGGACCCACCTCTCCTCCTCACATTTTCTTCGGGATGAAACGGGATGGGGATCCCGCATCCCATCCCTTCCCGCAGATGCCGTAGCCCACCCCGCTCCATCCCGCCCTCCATCCCGCTGAGCTACGGATGGCCTTACTAGAGATGGAACACCACTCAAGGATTTTACTTTCCTTTCTTTTTGCTTAATTGACATCAAACATGATGTGCCATACATATAGATTCATCATAAAACCCAACTACCATTGCCATTTTAAATTGAAAGTCTACTGGTCAAAAGACCCATGGTGAATGCATGCTCCCTTACTATAGACATAATATAATATATACATACTCATGCAAGTACTACCAATATTCCTTTCTCTCTTTTTCTTCTTCCTTAAACCATCAGTAGCTTCCATGAATAATATATACACACACACACATATATATATATTTATATTTATATATATACATAGCAGTGTGTATTTTATTCCCATTTCGATTCTAAACCTACTGCTTCCATATGGCCGAACGTTTTCCGTTTTAGCCCCCAACACACCCCTTTCATTTTGTTCCAAAATACCAACTTAAATACGTTATTTAGGCAGAAAATCAGTCCAGTAAACATGTATATCCATCGTTCATTGCTGGGTTATCATCTACTTGTGAATGATAAGGATTTTCTTACCTCTCGTTCCTGAAAGTCGATCTCGAATACGACCTCCGTTGCTCGCTCCTTCCCAGAGACTCTTTTCTCCTTCTCGTTATCGACCCTCCTTGCTTTCTCTCTTGTACCGCCCTTCCCTCTCGACTGATAATGTTTCAACTGAAGATTGACCCATCTGCTTTGTATGCGAAAGATAACTGTTGCCGCTCCCCACATTTCGCAACCCTACTCCACGTTCCAGTTGAATACGGCGTCTTTTACACCCAGATTTCAAATTGCTACTTTTGATTTCTATCCAACATTTGCACTCTAGAACCAAGTGTTTTGAACTTTGACTCTTTAGGTCCTTGCACTTTCTTGAATTAATTATAATGTACATTTTGAAACTTGGGGTGTTACAGGTTTGAAGCTTTTAAACTTGAAATGTACAAGTTCAAAAAAAATGTAATTTGATACAACATTCTTGAAAATTTTATATATGATATTTAAAAATATTATTAAATTAAAAAAAATATTCAATAATAAACTTATTTTACGAGAAATTTTTTATGATATAATTTATGCATTTAAATTTGTATTTTACTTAATCTATAATTATATATTTTTAATATGATATTTAATAGAGTAAACTACGATTTTCGTCCCTATGGTTTGATGTTTATAACGGTTTTCGTCCACGTGGTTTAAAAACTACTTTTTTCATCCTTGTGGTTTCTAATTGCTTCTATTCTCATCCTTGTATCTAATACCGTTGAGTTTAGCCGTTAAAAAGTCTTTGGGAAATTACATATTTAATCCTTGTGGTATGTAAATTTTGTAAATTGTTTCCATTCTTTTTATTATATTTTTAACTATATCTATATATATATATATATAACAAATATACATATGTGTGTTTTTTATTTAATTATCAAATAAATTTGATTAATTAACAAAAGATAAATTTTAAATGAAAATATGGAATTGTGAGAGTAAAGTGATTTAATAAAAACAATTGGTTTGTATAAAATAAACTAAATTTTATTTTCTAGAATCATATTAAACTAATTCATATGATAATTTAAAATAAACAAAAGCTTAAGGCGTTGTTTGGCAAAAAAAAAATGCTAGCTTATAATGTAATGTCTCGGGTAAGTTCATAATTTTAATTTCGGTTTCGTTTTATTTATTTATTTTATTTTATTAGTTTAGGGTAAGATTGGGTTAGTTTCGTAAGTTAAGGGTGTATCCGTAATTTTTGTATAATCGAGTCTTTGATTGCAATTTGGGGTTTAGTATTTAAGGAGTCATCCTCCTTTACTTTTGATATGTCGGTTTCCAGAAGAAATAAGAAGAAATAAGAGTGTAGTGTGTGAGTGTGTGCTAAGCCGAGAAAGCATAGAGAAGATCGGATCGATTGAGTGTGTGTTTTCGACTTTGAGGTATAATTCCTTTTCAATATGTGTTCATACCCCTGTGCTAAGTCGCCGAAGGGGGGCATTTCTGGGTAAGGGAATGATAGGCTTATTTATGATTCTTAGCTTGTCATTGAGTGTTGTGTGGTAAATGGTTATACGTATTTTGTGTAATTCAGATTTCGTGAAGTCTGTGAAAAATAAGGTTCTTGCAAGTTGTCAAAAGAATGTGTTATTTGCGTATTTCTTTCAGGTGAGTTTTATTGTAAAACGTTTTCAAACTGGAATACATATGTATGTGGAATAAATATGTGGTAGGTAGTGTGATGATATGCTTATGATTGAAAATATGATATATTGAGATATATGTTGTATTTATATAAGCATTACACTACACGAGTGCACCTTGGCCGGACTGAGGGCCGGCGGAGTATTGGTTGTACGGAGGGGCAGCGGAGTTGGCTGTATGTTAGTGCAGCGGAGTAAATTGATTAGTTGGTTTAGCGCAACCAACTAATATGGCCATGTGAAAGAGTTGTACACGGTGCACACGATTCATGCTTGGTATTTATATACTTGTTGTATATATGTGTTTTATAAAAGAACTACTAAATCGACAGGGATTATGAGATTATCTTACTAGACCGTTTGGTCTAACCCTCATTTTGTTTTCAAAAAATATGTATTCCAGGTCGTGGAGCGAGTAATAGCAAAGGAAAAGATAAATTGTGACTTGCTTTTGGAAGCCGTGTGTTTTGAAGTTTCATGAAGTGTTTTGTATTAATAGTTTTGTTAGTTGTAATGTAAATTATTAGCAAAAAGTTTGTACTGAATTATGTATTGTACAGTTTTGAGACTAAGAGACCTTATGTGGTCTTTATGTATCTTTTGATCAAATGATGACATGTATATTATGTTATATGATGTATCTTTGGGATGAGTCGTTACATATAAGCTAGCGTTTTTTGTATATGTTTGAATGACCATAAGCTAGTTTATAAACTAGATTTTTTAAACGCTATTTGGAGTAGCATTTGAGTAACTTTTTGTGAATATTTCAATATTACCCTCATTAATATTAATTATTATTTATTAATTGTTATTATAGATAAATATTAAATTTAATTATTATTAATTAATTAATATTAGATGAAAATTATTAAATTAAATTTTAATTATACATTGATATTAATTTTTAATTATTTAGAGTTAATTTAATCATATAAATTATTTTTTATATTTTTTAATATTAATCAATATTTTTTAATTAGCAATTACTATTATCTTTTTAATTATTATTGGATTAGTTTTTTCATATTATATGTAATGGTTATTTAAAATCATAAGTTTATATATATTTTTTATAAAACTTGTTTTAACAATTTAAAACTTATATTATATATATAATAATAATTTTTAAATTTTTTTAATTAACATGTTATATATAAAAAAAATCACTATATTGGTTGTTTTAATTAACATATTATATTGCAATAAATTTCTTTTAATTATATAATTAAATATCGTAATTGATAATTTTTTGAAGATGTCATTTTGATCATTTACATGTTTATAAGCTAGTTTTTGTCAAACGTAACTTTTTTATCAGATAGCTTATAAATGATCAGCTAGCTTATCAGCTAGTTTGCCAAACATAGCCTAAGTAAACCAATGAATAAAAAACTATTAATTTTAAGAGATTTCAATATAAAACTTAGAAAAACAAATATCAATAATTTTAATTTAAAATTTTCAATTGTTATATTAGTAAGCTATGATTAACGGTAAATGATGTCTTTTTTTCTTCTTCAAAGTTTTAAGTTGAAATTTCCTAAAATTAATAATTTTTTATTTCTTGATTTACTTAAGATTTTTAAATTCAAAATATTCAATATTGGCTAATTTCGAATGTTTTGGCGAGACGATTACAAATGTATTTTTAATTGACTTTCGTCCATATACGATTATCTATATTAACGTGATAAAGATTTAAATTAAAAATGAAAAAAGTTAGGGATTGAAAGTAAATTAAAATATTTAAAAGGGTATTAAATGTAACGTATAAATTAAAAAAAGAAAAATTGGAACGTTAAGAGTTTGGAAAAGTGGGTGTGGAGTGGGTTGTGCATGCCTTAAGATATTATACATCATGCTTTAAAATGTAGACCTCTAAACTTTCAAGATTTTTGAAAATAATTATAATAGCATTTTAATATATTAGTATAGATAAATTGTGTAAAATGAAAAATGAACATATAAGTATTATAAACAAATTAATTCACATATATTCATGATATTTAATAATAAGATTTAATTCAAAAATATTCATTGAGCTTATTTTGAAGGTACTGACGAAACGATTACAATGGTATAATTTGTAAAAAAAACAAAGAAATGTATTTTCTAATGCAATTTAGTTCATATACGATTATTTATGTTAATATGATAAAGATCTAAAATGAAAAATGAAAAAATAAGGAATTAAAAGTAAACTAAATAACCAATTATGAGGGTATAAAATGTAACTTATACATTAAAATAGATTAAGTTAACGATAGATTCACGGGAGAGTGGGTGCGAGGGGTGAGCATAACCGGGTACCCGACCAAATTTGATAAAACTGGAACTGGCGATTCCTAGAATGAAGGAACCGGAACTGGAACCGCTTACATCGGTTCTCTATATTTTGGAAGCAGTCCTAGAACCGTTGGGAACCGGTTCCGATTCCGGGTACCCGGTGTCAATTTTTTTTAAACATTTCATTCAATAAAAATGTAAATTTTAAGCCTATTGCAAACTACAAAGTACCAAATGAAGAAAACTAATCCGATAAAAACTAATTATTACATAAATAAATTAGAAACACTCGAGTCTTGATTTCAACAAAACGACTTCCATAACACTTCACGTGTTCACGTCAACACATAAAAAATAAAACATTTGGATCAAAACAAATAAAACACCTAACAAAACCAATACCACGTCATTTTATAAATTGTTTAACCTAGGGTAAATCCATAAATTCATTTTTAGTTTTATTAAAATTTAATATAATAAATATATAAATAATTTTATTAAAATTTAGCGGGTACCCGTCGGTTCCAGTTCTGGGTACCGGGTCCCAGAATCGGTCTCGATGGGTACTCAGCGGGTAACGGTTCCAAAATGTGACAACCCAAAATTTGCCATAAAACAAATTCATATTAAAAGCCCATAAGAGTCCCAACAATCTAAAAAATTCAACAACATTCTCAAAATAGTGCAGCTGTTCACATTCAACCACAATGGAGATGTCTAACTAAACAAAAGAAAAAGGGTGACGGTCTCTAGCTCTCCGCCTCTAGACTTCAAGCATTCTCCTTACCCTTGGATGACGCACCTACCAAGCTCTTGCCTGAAAATGGTTTTTAAGATTGGGGAAGCGAGGGTTAGACCATAAGGTCTAGTGAATTCCCTCCCAAAAAAGTTTAAACAAAATATAAACCTTGTAATAACCAAGTCCGCCATAAGGCCCAGTTAACATATCAATAACACACATGGTAAACTGCACAATGTTCATGGACCACTTCTACCTCGCGGTAATAGCCACGATCGGGGACCAAGCCGACTCCCTTCTCGCCGACGGGGCCCAAGCAGACTCCCCATTCCCACATACACATGAAACACATTCCAAGCATACGGGGATATAATTTAACTCCCATGGGGTATATGATACCCCAAGGTACACTATTCTCATTGTGCAACCCGACTCACAAGCATCATGACAAATAAGGAATGATAACAAGTAAATCATGCATGTATAATTATAAATATTTCCATAATGTGTGTGATCAACCTTCTTATAAGTATAAATCATATGAAGGTGCTCAAACAAAATTCAGTAAGTGAAACTTGCATAAAACAATTCATTTGAGTGAAAAGAGTTAAGGGAACTCACCTGAAGTTTTGGTTATTCAACACCTAAACCGAAACTCACTTTTGAACCAACTGAGTGATAACTCTATGTTTAGAGTTATTATTTCCTTTTATTTTTATTTTATTTTGTCAAATTTTAGTCATTTTACTTGTTAAATCACCCATTTTTGGTCTTATTCCCAAAATTGAGCAAATAAAGTGAATTACAGTTTTTATAAACCATTTAGTAGGTTTTTGCTGCACTTTCACGTAAATTCTGCAGTGACTTTGGGAGTGCCCACTCCGAATTTCCACTGGCATGCCAAGAAGAAGACAAATAAATTTCAAAAATCAGCTTGAAGTCAATTCTGGAGAATGGAAGCATCGATGACAGCAGAAAACATGGGTGGAAAAGTAAGAAGCGTGTTCCCTAAAGAATGGCATTGGTATTATTTTAATGAAACCAAGGTGTACTTAAAAGTAGCTTTTTGGAAAAGGTGAAATGACCATGGGATATTACCTACAAACTCTTGGAAGAAAGCTTTGCTCAGTAGAATTAATCTAATATCTTCCACTTGGGGCCTTAGTCTTTAGGTAATCTTCTCACTTTTGTTTTGTCCACCTTTTCCTCTAAGTATATATAAAGAGGAATTGGTTCATTTAATTCACAATCATCTACCACACATTTAGTGCGCTTAGTCATTAGTTTAGCTCTAGTATTCACTGAAGTTAGTCTTAAATTTATGCATTTTAATTCCTAGTGTAGCTTTTAGTTTGAAGCAAATTACGATTCTGTAGTTGTGTTGTTCCTGGAGTGCCCACTGCGGATTTTAATCAAAGTTCGTATTTTAGTATGTTTGTTTACAACTTTTCATCTCTTGTTTTCTTTACTTCTTTAAATATGACCTAAGCATCCTTTGGGATGTAGGAAGGAAAAGTACCTAGATTTTATGAAAAATGCTTGAGTAATCTTTATACTTTGAATATTTATTGTTTTGGTCATTCACTCTCGATTATTGCCCAATAATGCGAACAAGCCGATCACTTGAGAGGATCTAAAGTCTAGTTCTCAACTCAGAAATGAGTAGAACGCAGTGACACGAGCTTGGATGATGTTAGGAAATTCGAAAGAATTCTTATGACACTCACGAAAGTGGGGTTTGCACAGTGAGATAATCTCAACCCACTAGAGTAGTAGGCAAGCTAGTTTGTGTGCTTAAAACACTTAGAGTATTTTTCTCTACACATTCCATCGAGACCTGAAAAGGTTCATTCTGAGATTACCATTGACAAAACAATAAGGACTAAAAGTATGGGATTTTGACTCGGAGGTGTGAGTGTTTGTGTAACCGCGCTTCTTTAACAGGAGTGCCCACTCTCACAAGTGCGGTGAGCACTCTTCTGGATCAAGTATTTAATATAAAATCTGGGGAAAATCTAACCTACATTCCTCCTTTTAAATCTTAAGTAATTCGTTAAAAATATGTAACACCCGGAAAATCCTTGTAAGTAATAATAGTCCTAATATTTAATTATATTTTGACTTTTTAGATTATAATTGATTTCTTAAGTAATTTCCGTGATTGTTACTTGTTATTTGATAACTTTCGATAGAAATCAGTAAGTTTATTTCTTAAGGAAATTAAGGAAAAATAGATGATAAAGTGAAATATTATATTTTATGGATTAGTTGGATGGGTAATTTGAATACGAGTCCAATGGTACTTTCCGGGGTAAAAACGGAGTTCTAACGAAGAAGTTACGGTCAAATCAGTAGAAATTTAGAAGGTTAGCAAACAGAAGCTGGCGCCGATGGTTTGGCGCCGATGCATCGGCGCGGGTGATCGGCGCCGAGCACCTGACGTGCTAAAAGGGGGTTAAACCCACCTCTTTATCCTTAGTCACTCTTTTCACTTAGAACTCTTAAGCCAGATTGTTTGCTTCTACTCTACACTTCTCAGACGAAATTTCCATCTAAGATTAAGGTAAGCACACATCTCTCAATCATAATCCAATTCAAGCAATTAGTAGATGAATCTTACCAATTAAACTTCAATTAGGGCTTTGCATCTTCATTTCATCTTGATTGGAGTAATTGGGTTCAAGTCTTCAAGTTAGGGTTATACCAATTGAAGAATTAAGGTGAGTAACTTGTATCTAATTGATTGTATTATACTTTACTACCATTCTTTATCTTGATTTTGGTATTGATAATGAGAAATCTTGATTAATAAGCTCTTAATGGTTAAGAGGGAAACAAGAAGAGTTCAAGTAAGTTATGGTGGATTAATTGTGTTTATTTACTTAGAATGCCATGGTAAATGTTAGTGTTAAAGGTTTGGGTTGGATTATACATCATTGATATGTGATTATGATGATATCTTAATATATGTCTTAATGAAGCAAAGATGGCTTAATGGTCAAAATGGACCCATTATTGAATTGTAAACATGGATGTTTATTATTGATATTATATAGAATGTGATTTGATACATATGGATGTATATGAACTACATGGAAGTAGTATTGATTATGTTAAATGGTTGGACCATTGTTAAGTGATTAATATGCTTTAATTATTACTTGGATTAACATATTTGGTATTCACATAATTGGAGGAGCACCTAGTAGGTATTGGAGGATATATTCTTACACACCGTGGGGTAAGTGTAATTGATTCATACCCTCGGATACCGTGGGGTTTTCCGTTGTGTTATGCCTTGTGACGCTACCGTGGGGTGCCGATCAAGGTATATCTTCGATTATGATGTAACTGGGTAGCATTATGGGCCTTCTCCATGGAATCCAATTTGTGACTATATCGAATTGTTATTCCTACATGCTATGATTATGCTCTATGTGCTATGTGTAAACCTCACTTAGGCTTTAAAAGCCTAACACTTGTTATGTGTTTTATGTGTTACAAATATTAGTGGTTCCGAACACAAGAAGGTCTAGAACGGGGTTGTGAGCATGGGATTATTGTTGGAGAGTGAAAGATTGGAAGACTTATGATAGAACTTTCCGACATCCTTTCTGTAATTTGATTGCCATAGTAGTGATCAGTTAAGCTAGTGGTCCAATAGTAGTTATAATTAACTAAATCTTTGTATTAATGATTATGAAATGTTAATTAGGTATACTTTTACTTTAGTAGTGTGTACCACTCTTCCGTTTTATGGAAGTTTTTGTTAACCCCTGTCTTGGGGTGTTACAAGTTGGTATCAGAGCTCTAGTTTAAGTGAACTAAGTATGCTGATGAGGTACTTAGACTTAAGCTGAGATGAATTAAGTTGTGACTTGTGAGATCTGGGTAGAAGTACTAAGACGGGATAGTCTTAGAGTCGACGGAAATACGTGAATTTAGTACTGTAGCGATGGTAACGAGAATTCTTATGTATGATATATTCACAATCGCAATTAGCTACTGATATTATGAATATATTACTACATGAGTATACTTGCTTATAAATTGTTACAGTGACTAACGTTTGGTATTATATGTTTTGTATGTTTAAGTAGATGTAACCATTTCTTGTGGATATGCGTTTGTGTTGTAAAAGAACAATGGTGAATACACCACTAAGGTCCTCTAATTCTTTTGAGGATAGAGCGGTAAATGATTGAAGGTTGGAAGGACAGCCTGGAACTGGCGGGACTCATGAAAGTACGCCGAGGCAAACTTTAAATAGGTAAATTGAAAGGTGTAGAGATAGAATGTGAGTTGATTGACCAAGACAGGAATAGTATGAAATGGTTGAGTAAGTGGGTCGTGGAATGCATGTATAGCAAGTTTTACAACACCGAGAGGGCGATCACTGGTCGGAAGTAGAGTGTCAATGATAAGGTGCGTGAGTAAAACGATTGACTTTGTTTGAGTGAGTAGCCTTCATTTGCTAGTAGAGTTTTATGTATGGTGTCCTAGTGTGTGTTACATGAGTTTTCGCGATTTCAAAACAAATGCATAAATAGCAATTTAGTCGATGATGAGTCAGTATGTGCACGTGGGTATTTAAAGAAAAAGGCAATACCATTTACGTCGCACAGTGAAATTTTGAGTTTAGCAAGTTGCAAAATACTTCATACTTTACAAGAAAAGTTAAATATAAATGAGTGTGAGACCCGATTAGCTTACTTCGTGTCGGTAATTTCTTTCAACTTTTGTCATATGAAAAGATTTTCATTAAATATATTACGGTCATAACAACATCGTTTTAGTTGAAAAAGAGTAAGTTTTTCGGAAAGTAGTATGCAAACAATTCTCGTGATCGTTGTGCAGTACACTGAAGTTATAAGAATTTTGGGGTCATGTGTACCCAAGTTGCTCTAAGTGTTATTCTTTAAAATGAGGAAATGTGCGAAATAATATATTTAATACATTGTTATGCCTGAAGGCTATGAACTCACTAGGTCGTAGAATATTACACTATAGGCTAAGAAAGAACTCCGATAGTGGAGAGGTGTTGAATAAATCATGGGAGAATGTTTATAGTTTAGGTATTTGTGTTCAAGGAAGAGGTGAACAGTGGGAAAGTCGAAAGTGGACTCTAGTGTCGGTTGTCGAGGGACGGTTGTGTCCGGAGGAAAGACTAGTAGTCATCAAGATGATGGAATTAGCAAATCACTATGGGTAGTGTGGTGAGACCGAAAGGAAATATCCTCGACGTCAAATGAGAATCTATGGTAATCTTGTGATATTAATGTTGTACGATTAAATTTGAAATAAAGACTATGGGATGTGAATTGAATTGTGATATATTGGAAGGATTAGGTTCAGTTAGGGACCCTTGTTAAAGAATAGGTTATGGAAGTATAGACAGATTGACTATTGACGTTGAAGTCGACAGTTGTGTAAGATGTATGAGGCCTTTTGCCTGTCACAGGGTGCGGTCTGGGTGCGTCCTGCGTATGCCTGTGCGGGCAGAAACAAAACCGTGAGCGGTACCGGCATGCTGTTATGCAGAGGGTATGCGCAAAGCGGACATTATCGTGTACGGTGAACTGGGGATGTTACAGAATGTTATAGAATGCGGACAATACATATCTTGTGAAACACCACATGTGGGGATTTTGAGTGATTGGCGAATAAATCACGAGTGGAAGAGGTTTTGGTTAAATTATTACATAAGTGAAAGTTAGGTGGTCAAAGTACGCTGAATGTTTATTGTGGTTGTGCAATAATTATGGTGTGATATATGCTTAATCGCATTTTTTTAATAAGTGTCGGTTTAACTATTGGTCTTATGTGCGAGGACCGTTTGATGATCTTGTATTCATAGTACCTTTTAGGATTAATGAACTTTGGCAAAATATATATATGTATATATTGTTGAGTATATAAGAGTTGCATATGCGTGTACATATAGATACATATATGATTTGACTTCATTGAGAAGGTAGCAATAAAAGGGGTCGTGGGATTATTACACCTCGGAGCGTGTGTTGCATGATGTGGGTTAGATGCATTTTAAATTACATGAGTTGATATTGATAAATGATTATTAAATTATTTAAGCAGATGGCTCGGTTTTGGACTCGGTTGAATCTCGAGGGCGTTCGCCCGGTTTAATAAGCTCGACATAGGCTTGGGGGTTGGAATTACATGAATTGTATTATAATTAAAGTTTACATAATATGAATACATTGATTTTTATTTTGAGATCATGTATGAATGTTAAGTTAGAATCAGAAGATTAAAAGTTGAAGGATCACCTTGTGGGGGGTGTTAGGATAGTGAAAGACTATTGTTGTAGATGAACATTCTACTTATGATGTAGATGGTTTATATAGAATGAAGAATTAGGCACGAACATGGTAAGGGTATGGACTATGTCGATTTGCGATGGAGTGTGCACTGTATATATAATGGTTTGGAATCACAAAGAATTAGTAAGAAGCGAGTAAGTTTAAGTTAATTAGAAACTCGTGAGTTGTAGTTCAAACTAAAGTTGGGGAGGAATAAAGTAATGAAATAGATTCGGTTAATTGTGCGGGAGAGCATGAAGGTAAATTTGAATTGTGTACGAATGACCATGAGGGATCTGGTCTACTGTGAGATGTTATGGGTGGAGAATGTACGAACGAGTAGTGGCATTAATTGTCAAGATAAATGTGTCAACCAGTAATAAGAAGTTATAAAGAGGGAACATTAGATGAAAGTCTTTTCGGGGATTCCAGATAAATAGTACTAGTTGTCAATAAAGCTGTTGGAATATGTGGTTGTAAGATGGTGTAGTGATTTGGCTATTATTGGAATAGAATGTCGAGCGGTAGTGTGAGTTTATCCAAAGTAATTTTGGTTGGGTGAGTCGCTAAATAAGTTTATGATTTTGAATCATAGGAAGTTTAATAAAGATGAGAAAGTGTTATCGGTATGTGGAAAAGTTGGGAGAAAGAGACAAATATTGATTGGAGGGTAGTACTCCGTGCTAAAGTAGGGGAGCAATAATAGAAAGATCGGACCTAAGAATGTAGTTATACTACAGGTTCAATGGAATTATCACCTTTGATATATAATATTGTAGTGCTTGGTTGCAATGTGGTCGCGTAGTGCGATATTGAGGTGAGGAAGTGGTAGTACTTTATACTGAAGAAACGTGTGGGTCATAGATGTAGTGATGGTTGCCGTAATTATAGAAGTATTCAAAAGTGGTGAGTATGCTCAATTTAAAGTAAGTATGGATTTTCAAGCAGTATACGTTAATGTTATTTTGAGACCTGGAGATTGAGATGTGGATGATGACGGTATTGAAGACCAAGCAATAGTCGGATAAAGGTTTAATGATAAACGGTTACTCTAAGGAGGCTTACAAATCTAAGTTGGGGAGCGGATAATGAGGAAAGAAGTAAGGTTCAGGAAATATGAAAGATAAATCCTTGTTCCTTCTAGATTTTTAATTGTGAATAAGTATATAAGACTTGAAATGAAGAGATGTATACAAAATATTTCGTATTGATATGATGTGATTTCACTAGTTGAAGTGAGAGCGAATGGTATGAGTCGTTGGGTGAAGGAATGGGGAAACAATCTTAGAGAAATCGTTGAGAAATTGCAATAGAGGAATGGGGTTATAGGTACAATAGTATTATATCAATAAAATGTTAATGTGACTTTAGAGTTGGAAGAAGATATGAAGATTAAATATCCACATTTGTTTTCTAAAATCTAAGATTTCGAGGACGAAATCTATTTCAAGTGGGGGAGAATTGTAACACCCGGAAAATCCTTGTAAGTAATAATAGTCCTAATATTTAATTATATTTTGACTTTTTAGATTATAATTGATTTCTTAAGTAATTTTCGTGATTGTTACTTGTTATTTGATAACTTCCGATAGAAATCAGTAAGTTTATTTCTTAAGGAAATTAAGGAAAAATAGACGATAAAGTGAAATATTAGATTTTATGGATTAGTTGGATGGGTAATTTGAATACGAGTCCAATGGTACTTTCCGGGGTAAAAACGGAGTTCTAACGAAGAAGTTACGGCCAAATCAGTAGAAATTTAGAAGGTTAGCAAACAGAAGCTGGCGCCGATGGTTTGGCGCCGATGCATCGACGCGGGTGATCGGCGCCGAGCACCTGACGTGCTAAAAGGGGGTTAAACCCACTTCTTTATCCTTAGTCACTCTTTTCACTTAGAACTCTTAAGCCATATTGTTTGCTTCTGCTCTACACTTCTCAGACGAAATTTCCATCTAAGATTAAGGTAAGCACACATCTCTCAATCATAATCCAATTCAAGCAATTAGTAGATGAATCTTACCAATTAAACTTCAATTAGGGCTTTGCATCTTCATTTCATCTTGATTGGAGTAATTGGGTTCAAGTCTTCAAGTTAGGGTTATACCAATTGAAGAATTAAGGTGAGTAACTTGTATCTAATTGATTGTATTATACTTTACTACCATTCTTTATCTTGATTTTGGTATTGATAATGAGAAATCTTGATTAATAAGCTCTTAATGGTTAAGAGGGAAACAAGAAGAGTTCAAGTAAGTTATGGTGGATTAATTGTGTTTATTTACTTAGAATGACATGGTAAATGTTAGTGTTAAAGGTTTGGGTTGGATTATACATCATTGATATGTGATTATGATGATATCTTAATATATGTCTTAATGAAGCAAAGATGGCTTAATGGTCAAAATGGACCCATTATTGAATTGTAAACATGGATGTTTATTATTGATATTATATAGAATGTGATTTGATACATATGGATGTATATGAACTACATGGAAGTAGTATTGATTATGTTAAATGGTTGGACCATTGTTAAGTGATTAATATGCTTTAATTATTACTTGGATTAACATATTTGCTATTCACATAATTGGAGGAGCACCTAGTAGGCATTGAAGGATATATTCTTACACACCGTGGGGTAAGTGTAATTGATTCATACCCTCGGATACCGTGGGGTTTTCCGTTGTGTTATGCCTTGTGACGCTACCGTGGGGTGCCGATCAAGGTATATCTTCGATTATGATGTAACTGGGTAGCATTATGGGCCTTCTCCATGGAATCCAATTTGTGACTATATCGAATTGTTATTCCTACATGCTATGATTTTGCTCTATGTGCTATGTGTAAACCTCACTTAGGCTTTAAAAGCCTAACACTTGTTATGTGTTTTATGTGTTACAGATATTAGTGGTTTCGAACACAAGAAGGTCTAGAACGGGGTTGTGAGCATGGGATCATTGTTGTAGAGTGAAAGATTGGAAGACTTATGATAGAACTTTCCGACATCCTTTCTGTAATTTGATTGCCATAGTAGTGATCAGTTAAGCTAGTGGTCCAATAGTAGTTATAATTAACTAAATCTTTGTATTAATGATTATGAAATGTTAATTAGGTATACTTTTACTTTAGTAATGTGTACCACTCTTCCGTTTTATGGAAGTTTTTGTTAACCCCTGTTTTGGGGTGTTACAAAATAGCATTTCACCAAACCAACCAACTTATTGCTTCCTCTCTAATTGAAACTTGTAAAAGGAAGCTCATGAGAACGATGGTGTCTTGACCCATGTCCCTGTGGATACGATTCTGGTATTTTACCAACTATTACTTGATGTGACGATCATAGTGGCCAGTGTACACTTGCGCTTCCCACTGTGGACAGTTTGCATCCCACTGCGATTAAACACATATTTCGCACGTACCACCGAGCACCTAAATTAGAGGTTATAAAAGTGGTGTTAAACCCTATAATTATACCCCAAAACATCTCTGCTAAACCCCTAAGACAAACCCCCAAACGATACCTCGATCCTAGGCTCGAACGAAAAACGAAACAAACCGAAGAAGCACACCAAACAGTGGCTTACGCCACTTCCCACGCAACTACACCCTGCGTGGGAAACCGCGCAAGTCACTGTTTGTGACTCTCAGGTCTGCACTTGAACAATCAGCCCAAAAATTCACTCCAACCCCCCCTTCCCCCCTAAAATGCTCCAAATCGTTTGAAAACTTCCAACATCGATAGTTTTAGCTAATCAAACCTTTAGAAATCAAAAACCCATATCTAAAACACATAAACCTCAATAAAATCAATCCAATGATTCATCATTTTCATCCCAAAATCCATATTCTTGACATAACCAATTTCTACCATTGAAATGGTGAATGATTCTAAAAAAGGAGGTAGTAAACCAATAAGAAACTCACCAAGCATTCCATTTCCATTGAAAATGAACTTAAAACATCACAATGGGTTACTCAAAGGAGTCCCAATCACAAATTTCCCCAAATCAAGCAAGAAGATGAAGAATGGAGAAGAAACCATACCTAGAAGATGAAGTCCTCAAGGTTGTTGATGCAATCCTTCTTCCTCTCCCTCCACTAGGGTTTTTGCTCTCACTTCTCCTCTTCTTTATACTCTAGCCGTCCAAATGAGAATGACATGGTTTTAGGGGTTTTACCCCATCTTATTTCTCAGCTTTGCCACTTAGTCCAGAAGTTTCCTCTTTTCAATCACACTTTGGCCCCAAACTCCCAACTACTTCAGAATTGGTGGACATGAGGTGTTACACAAAAAAATGAGAACCAGAATCGGAACCGTTCTTAATCAGTTCCATATTTTAGGAACCGGAACCAATTACATCGGTTCCGGTTGCGGAACCGGCAATTCCAGAGTGGTTCCGATACAAATAACGGGTACCCAGTTCCGATGCTCACCCCTACGTGTGCTTAAGAGGATTGTACGGCATATTATTATCTTAAAATTTTGAGAAAACCGTTTTAAGGTTTAATAAAGTAGTATAGATATGTTATCATATTTAATATATCAAATTTAATTACAAGACTATTAAAATAATAATAATCTAATTAATCTTTTAGTGAACAAATTATGAGGTTCTTAAGTTTGAAATTTTTTTGAAAAATCTGTTGGAGCATAAATCTGTTGGATTATTTCATCTATTAACATGTTAATGAAAATATGAAAGACGTTTTGTATTATGTTTTTGGTTAAATTTTTTGGCAAATTAATTGGAGAAATCTAAATGGATGTGTCACTTATATATAAGATCAGAGTACAAATCAATAAACCGTAGAACGAGAGATTGCAAACTTGTCAAGTAAAAACTAAAAGGAATCAAGGGCACGAATCGTGGAACATCCAAAGATGACAATTATCGGTAAAGGGTGTGCATTTGTTTGATTGTTTCCTGACATATATATTTTGAATTTACTAATGAAATTCAATACAGTGAAATATCGGTATTTAGCAATAAAATAGTTTAGGATATCTTTGGCAAACTAATTGATAAGCTAGCTGGTAGCTCGTAAACTAACTTGTTGCTAATAAGCTAGTAGTTGTCTGATAAGCTAGCTGATGAATAAGTCACGTTTGGCAAAAAACTGGCTTATATGTAAAATGACCAAAAATGACATCTTCAAAAAATTATCAATTATAATATTTAATTATATAATCAAATAAATGTATAGCAATATAATATATTGATTAATACAACCAATGTAGTAAATAAAAATTAAATAATATAATATGTTAACTAACATAATTTAAAATTTATTATTACATATATACTAAAATTTTGAATTTATTAAAACTTGTTTTAGAAAAAATATGTATTAACTTATGATTATAAACAACCATACATAAATAATAATTAAAATATATTGATTAATATTAAAAAATATATAAAAATAATTTATATGATTAGCAGTAACTCTAAATATGTAAAAATTAATACCAATGTATAACTAAAATTTAATTTAATAAATTTCAGTTAATATCGATTAATATTTCTTAATTAATAATAATTAAATTTAAAAACTTAATATTATTTATAATAGTTAATAAATAATAATTAATATTAACGAGGGCATAATTGGAATATTTACAAAAAGCTACTTCAAGTAGTTACATCGATAGAAACAAGACATCTTTAATGGTTAACACCAAATCCATAAAAGATGATGTAAAATTTAATGCAAACAATAAATCTTCTCTAATAGGTAATGCCAAAATGTAAAATGCTAGGTAGTCATTTTTATTCTCTTCCGTTCTGTCCAGTATCCATCCCCCATTCGATCCATGAATCGCTTTAATCACTTTTACCCAGGTTGTCGTCGAATCGTTTCTGAACTTCCACACCCATTTAGCTAAAAGAGCATCGTTGGCATTCGTTATGCTACCAATTCCTAGACCTCCGTTCTCTTTGCTTCTAATGGTAGAATCCTTTCGCAATTTTTCAAGTTTTGCAATTACAGCTTTCAAGGGACATAAAATAAATTGGCAGGCTGCCCAAAACAACTTGAGAAAGAATCCTTCTACCTCCAAAAGACAAGGATTTAGACCGAGTCTTCTCTGGAAAATATCAATGATCGGTTTCCAGGCTTTACTTCTAGACATATTCTCTCTGAGCCAAAAAAAATGTAAGATATGGTATCTAAATTAAATATGGCATGGTAAAAGTTGTGGCCACAATGAAAGAGAGGTCGATTGTGATAATTGGCAAATTGGTGATGATCAAGCATCTTAAAGATCAAAAGTATAAAATATAAAGAGAATTACCATTTGGGCAATATACACCAAATTGCAAAAATAACAGTAACAGACCATAGGAATGAAATCGTAGTTTACTCAAATTTTACTTCACCAAACTACATTTATAGTCATTGTGGTTTCACTTTTGTTATGGATTAGGTCCCTATCACTAACCCCCTTAACTTTAGGTCCGTCAAATCAGGGGCTCTTTGGTCATTTTATATTTTCTTTCATTTTGTTTTCAAAAATAAAATATTTATATTATACATAATTCATATATATTATGAATTAACCCGCCGTTCTTGAGAGTCCGGATTTTGACCTCTGCAACCAAACCATGATATTCTCACCGGAGCCTCCATCGTCGATCACTACACCACTGATGCTTCCCCTTTCACTCCGCCCCACCTTTCTTTACACCACCACTTCGGCCACCACCATACCCACCAGAATCTCAACCCCATGGAAACCATTACCTTCCACTTCGCATTTCTTCACTTCCCGAAAAAACCCTCAGAAATTACCCTATTTTCCTCTCGTCGCTGGAAGTTCCGGTGGCGGTGCCAACGGTCGTGGAAAATTCAAATAATTGGAGGAAGAATTGGTCTAGTGACGATGACAACAATGATAATGAAAATTCACACACAAAACGTGCTATTTTCTACGCATTAATCTCTTCACTATGCTTCGCTTTCCTCTTTCACTCCGCTTCTCAAGCTTACACAATTGAATCGAGAACTGAAAACGAAGAAGAAGTTGTTTAGGAAGTGAAAGGAGGTAAACGAACAAAACTCATATCTGACCCATTCAAAGATGTGTTTGTTGTTCCATCTGGGCTTGGTAATCTTCCTTGTCACCACCTACAATCGACCGATGCATCTCCTCTATCTTGGTTCCCCTTTTGCCACCACATAGCACCACCTGAAACTAGGGGTATTCAAAAAAAACGTTGGACCGCTTAAACCGGTCGAACCAAGTCAAACCGGACCGTTTTTTGCGGTTTGGCGGTCCGGTTTGGTTTGAAAATTTGTCAAACCGGGCGGTTCGGTCCGGTCTGTAGTTTGAAGGTTTTTTTGGGCGGTTTGGACCAAACTGACCGCCATATATATATATATATATATATATATATATATATATATATATATATATATATATATATATATATATATATATATATATATATATATATATATATAATTTTTTTAATTTTTAATTTTTTTATATATATTATTTAGAGTTTTAGACATTTCCTTATGGCCCAATTTTCTCATACACCCAAACCCAAATATTTTGAAAGCCCTAGTCATCTTCAACATCCTAAATCGAATAATATATTTAATTGTTAATCAGTAGAACCAATTCGGTGGAACAAATGTTAAGAATACACAAAATTACAAATGACATAAAATTCAAAATACCAAGTTACCAACATATATATATATATATATATATATAATAACAATAATAATATACCATTTTTTAGCTCTAAGAAGATTTAGAGGAAAACATTACTAGTAGACTTTTTAGCAAGTTTAATCGAGATGTCTATTAACTTATGTACTTAACAATATGTGTGTTTATGTTTTAAAGCCCATAAAAGGCCCAAACCGCCTAAACCGGTCGAACCAAACCGCCTAAACCACGGTCCGGTTTGACCGGTCTGGGCACTTGATGTCAAACCGCTCGGTTTGAGAATTTACCAAACCGCCACTTGTGGTTTGGTTTGTGGTTTGAGGGGTTAAACCGTCCCAAACCGGACCGCGAACACCCCTACCTGAAACCACCAAAACCATCGATCCCCCGTTCAATTTTTGATGAGCTGTAAAATCAAAATCTGAAGTTTCATCAAGAAAGAAGATGAGCAAAATCATGTAATTAATCTTCATTTCCATTGATCTTAAACCGCATTTCTTCAAGGTATTGACGAAATATTCAATTTTGTAAATGGGTTTCAACATTCAACTTTCTATATTGTTGTTTTAATGGAGTTTTGCATTAAAAAAAACTTGCAGGTTCAGGAAGTGGAACTGGGTGGTTTTCTGGGCAATATTGATGTTATTCCAGTCTTCCAGATGCTTTTCGTGCAGTTTCAGAGACTTCATCTTCTTCATCCAGTTATGTATTCCATACCACTTCTTCTGGGATTCAGATTTTGGCATTCAACTGTTCGAATGATTATAGAAGTCGATTTCTGAATGGAGGGTTCGATTTGGTTTCATCAGAAACTTCCAAAGTCGTTGACTTTATTGGGACGAAAGTCAATAAATCATTCTCCATTAACGAAGCTGATGTTGAGTTGTTTGAGAGCCTGCCATTGGAGCTATAGGAGCTTAAAGATCAGGTATAATATTTTTTATTTGTTCCTTCTTGTAGCGGATCTGGAAACTTCATAATATATATGAATTATGTATAATATAATATTTTATTTTTGAAAAAAAAATGAAAGAAAATATAAAATGACCAAAGAGCCCCTGATTTGACGGAGCTAAAAGTTAAGGGGGTTAGTGACTGGGACCTAATCCATAACAAAAGTGAAACCACAATGACTACACATGTAACTATTTCATTTGAGGGACCCAATCCAAAACTTCATAGAACCACAGGAACCAAATAAGTAATTTACTCTTATTTTTACATAATAATAAATTTTTTAATTCTTAAAAATTAATTACTTACCATAAATTAATTGCTTTAATTATATTTTTGACATTAATTTAATATTAAACCAAGAAAAGTGGATTGACTTTTTAATTTTGAGCGAAAGGTTAACTACCGACAATTTCAAGCAGGTTTTACATGGAAACCGTTTCAAACAACATATGATGAATATATTTTTTGGCTCACTCAACGACGAAGAATAGTTAGGAGGTTTAGGATCGAACCCAAATTAACATAGATTATTGTTTTTGAATAAAATTGTGTCACCTCTTTACCAATTGATCTACACACTATGTGCATGTTGATTACTAATTTATCTCGTCGAAATTTAAATCACTCTTAAAACATAAAAAGTTAATAATTAAATTAAAATGTAAAATAAAATATGGTAAAAATAAGTGTTAGAATTGATAAGTAGATTGATCGATAGGCAATTGAGAGAGATGTGGTTGGAATCAGCAGCGGCTTTTCATATATGAGAGAACGATTACAAAAGGAGATTAACCTAATACTGATACATAAGCAACCTATATATACAGCTAAGTTACAAGTAATTACAGAATAGACCTTGTACTTTACATATATACAATAATAACTCTAACACCCCCCACCCCCTCAAACTCAAGTAGGGGAAGATTGAGCTAAATTGAGTTTGGAAACAAGATCCAAAAACCGCCTTGGAAGATGAGCTTTGGTGAAGATGTCTGATCAATGGTTGAGATTGGAAGAAGTTGAACCGTCTTGCGAAGAACATGTTGACGAGTGAAATGACAGTCAATCTCGATGTGCTTTGTACGCTCATGAAATACATCATTGTGAGCAATCTGAATAGCACTATTGTTATCACACCACAATGGTGTTGGAGAAGTATGATGAGCACCCATATCAGATAGTAACCAGCGTAGCCATACAAGTTCTTGTGTAGTGTCAGCTAAGGCTCGATACTCAGCTTCAGTACTGGACCGAGCTGTCAGAGATTGTTTCTTGTTGCGCCAGGAAATAAGAGAGTCCCCAAGGAAGAAACAATATCTGGTGGTCGAACGACGGTCTGTTATGTCTCCATCCCAGTCAGCATCTGAGAATGCACGGAGCGTTAAAGACGATGTGGATGAGAAGTGAAGCCCATGAAACACTATTCCTTTGAGGTACCGAAGGATACGAAGAACTGCGGCATAGTGATCGGAGCACGGAGCAGACATGAATTGGCTGACTATATGAACTGCATATGCAATATCCGGTCGAGTAACAGTCAGGTAGATCAGAGATCCAACTAGTTGACGGTACCGTGTAGGGTCCCACAGAGGGGTTCCGGCATTGGGAGCAAGATGCAGATTTTGCTCAATATGTGTAGATGTAACTTTGTTGTCTGTAATCCCAGCTTTGGACAACAGATCTGAAATGTACTTGGCTTGGCAGAGATAGATGCCGGAAGAGTCTGACAGCACTTCAAGACCAAGAAAGTAGTGTAGCGTACCAAGATCCTTCATCTCAAAGCATGAGCTGAGAGATTGTTTGAGATGGGTGATACATGTAGAGTCACTGTCGGTAATGATCATATCATCAACATACAGTAGGAGTAAGATAGTACATGCGTCAGTGGTCCGAGTAAACAAGCCAGAATCATAATTACTCGGAGAAAACCCCAATGAAATGACAGTAGTGCTAAATTTTTCAAACCAAGCACGAGGAGCTTGTTTGAGACCATAGAGGGCTTTTCGGAGTCGGCATACATGACCCTGTCGAGAGGTCACACCTGGAGGGAGTCTCGTGTAGACTTCCTCTGAGAGATCACCGTTTAGAAAGGCATTCTTGACATCCATCTGGTAAAGTGGCCATCTTTTGGTGGCAGCTATGGCGAGAAGACTACGAACTGAGGTGACCCGAGCCACAGGAGCAAACGTTTCCTCGTAATCAATGTCATATTCTTGATTGAAGCTTTTTGCCACAAGACGTGCTTTATATCGATCAATAGACCCATTAGACTTTGTTTTGATTTTGAAGACACATTTGCAACCAATAGGTGACTTGCCCGGTGGGAGAGGTACAAACTCCCATGTATTTGCTTTGTCAAGGGCCTGAAGTTCCTCAGTCATAGCTTGCTGCCAAACAGGGTTAGAAGAAGCTTCCTTGTAGGAAGTGGGTTCATGATTGGACAACAGAGTAGCATAACAATGATAATCACGAAGGTGAGAAGGAACTTGTCTTACCCGGTCTGAGCGTCGTACTCCTTGTGATTGAGAAGAGCTAGGATCCATAGACTCAGCAGATGGCTCAGAAGTAGTACTTGGAGGTGGTGCAGATGATTGATCATGATCAGATGGCACAGACGAAGGCTCAGATTGAGGTGAGACAGAAGGAGGTGGAACAGGTGGGGAGGTGATTATGGGATCTAATTGGAGAGAGTCCAATGAGATAGATGTATCTGTGAAGAAGGAAGTAGAGGGTGTGTCATGAAATTTAGACACCGTTGAGAAAGGAAGATGTTCCCAGAATGTGACATGACGGGATATACGAAGTCTCTTAGAGACTGGATCCCAACAACGATAACTTTTGTGTTCAATACCATAGCCAAGAAAGCAGCATAATCGAGAACGAGGTTCGAGTTTGGTATGTTCATGAGATTGCAATTGAACAAAACATGCACAACCCCACACTTTTAGGAGTTCATATGCAGGAGAGACACCATGGAGTACTTCATAAGGGGACTTTTGATTTAGAATGGGAGTCGGGTTTCGGTTGATGGTGTAGACAGCCGTGAAGGCAGCTTCACCCCAAAAAACGTTCTGGACACTTGGCTGAGATTAATAGAGTACGGACAGTGTCAAGGATGTGACGGTGTTTACATTCTGCACGTCCATTTTACGGAGAGGTGCCGGGACAGGAGTACTGAGAAAGAGTACCCTGAGATTGAAGAAAAGAGAGGAGAGAAGATTCTTTGTATTCCATAGCATTATATGCTCGAAGAATCTTTATGGGCTTGGAAAACTGGGTTAGAATCATACGGGCGAAGGTAATATAAATTTGAGGTAGCTCTGAGCGGTGTTTCAAGAGATATATCCATGTAAAACGTGTGTGATCATCGATAAAGATAACAAAATATCGAGCACCTCCCATGGAAGGGTGTGGTGCTGGTCCCCAAACATCAGAGTAAATGAGATCAAAAGGAGAAGCAGATTTAAATTCATTTATTTGAAAAGGTAAAGCATGATGTTTGCCAAGTTGACAAGATAAACAAGAAACATTTTCAGAAGAAGTGTTCCCTAACAATCCTGAACTAGCTAACAATTTTATTCTAGCTAAAGATAGATGTCCTAAGCGCGCATGCCATAATTCAAAAGAAGGAGTATTGGAAACAGAAGAGACAAAATTTGATGAACGTATGGGAAGACGGAGGTAGACCACTTCAATCATCCGACCAACTTTACGGCCTACTCCAAGGATCTGCTTGGTCTTTGGATCCTGCACAACACAACCAGAAGGATGAAACAGAACAATTAGACCGGATTCCATAAGCTGAGTAATTGAAATCAGGCTCAGAGATAAATTAGGAATATGTAGCACATCAGGTAATTGTATATTGGGGGTGGAACCAGTTCCACTGAAAGAAACAGGCAAGCGTGTATCATCAGCAGTACGGACTGATGAGAAGATTCTGGAGGTTTGCTTTGAGACAAACTCGTCGGCCTTAGTGTCATGTGATTACAACATCCAGAATCAAATAGCCAAGGATTACCTTATGCGGAGGTATTTTACTGAGAATTTATACCCATAGAACCTGTCATGAGTTGCTCCATAAGCTCTTGGTTTCGGCGCATGAGTTTCATGAGATCAGGCGATGAGTTGTTGTTATGCTGTGCCTGAACTGCTGTCGTAGGGGAATCTTGAGTGATTGATCCAGCAATTGATTGAGTTCGGGATTGTTGCCTTTGATTACTGGAGTTCCTTGGATGTTTTGGACAATCAGATCCATAGTGTCGTGGATGTGTGACCCCACACCAACGACATTTTCGAACTGGGCAGTTGAGGAGAAGATGAGATGTAGAGTGACAGAACGTGCATTCACTATTGTTCCCCTTTCCTGCAGATTTAGACTGGTCATTGTAGTTCCACTTACCTTTTGGTTTTCCTGAGTTCGAAGTATAGAGCACAATATCTGATGGTAGTGGAAAACGTTGTTGAAGGCGAGTTTCTTCACTCAGCAGTTCAGTAATGGCCTCTTCAAGAGTAGGTAATGGATGCCTGTGTAGAAGCGAGGCTTGAACGTTCTCAAAGCGATCAATGAGTCCCATCAGTATAGTGATTAAATGCAGTTGGCTAAAATAGGCAGTAAACTTCCGAGCTGTGTCGTCAAAGATTTGAGGTGCACCCAAGCTCAAATGATCTCTAAGAGCTTGCATCTCAGAGATGTACGAGTTGATGGACTGATCAGGAAGTTGTCTTTTGTTCTGAAAGGTAGTCCACAACTGATATTGATGAGAGAGGCATGTAGAAGCGTACTTTTTTGCAAGAAAATCCCACAGTCCTTTTGTTGTTGTATACCCAAGAAATTGCTGATTGATCTCAGCAGTTGTGGATGCGTTTATAAATCCCAAAATGCGAGCATTCATGATATCCCAATCATTCGTGCGTTTTGCAAAATCAACTGCACTTTCACCTTCATTTTGAACCGGGATTTGAGTAGCACCTGTGACATAAGTATGCAGACCATGAGACTTGAGAAGAATGGTCATATGATGATGCCACAGGATGTAGTTATTCCCATTGAGAACAACTGAGATAGGATTGGAGTGACTGGAATTGAGAGCCATCTGACTGATTAGAGAACTGGAACAGAAGACCGAAAGGGAGTTCCGGAAATTAAGGATCGGAATGTGAGTTCCGGAATTGAGGAAAACGAAAAGTGAGTTCCGGAAATGTTCTCAAACCCTGTGTTCCGGAATATGAGGTATCGGAAGTGAGTTCCGAAATTATGTGAAGAAAGCAGTACCGGAAATGGACTAAAAGCAGTTCCGGAATTTAAGGTTCCGGAGTGAAAAAAAAAGGCAGTACCGGAAGTGGACTGTTCCGGAATTGATAAGTTCAAAACAGGTTCCGGTATTTGGGGTGTTCCGGTATTAGAAAAATAAAAGGTTCCGGAGTAAGGACGAGAGACACGTACCGGAAGTAAGGATCCGGAAAGTGAAGATCCGGAATTTTGTGAGATCCGGAATTGAGCGATTCCGAATTAGGTCGTTTTCGAACAACGACGAACAGTAATAGACCTTGTACTTTACATATATACAATAATAACTCTAACAATAAGATCTCAAATATTTGAAATTTTTATTTATTCATTGCCGGGGGGGGGGGGGATGATCCGATCTGCAAATACCGTATTTTATTTTGCTATTATTCCCTAATTATATACTTTTTATATATTATTAAATTTAAAGGAGCATCGTTAATGCATAAATTGTTCTAAATAAGTAGTAATAATGGAAAAATTAAAATTAAAATTAAAATTAAAAACTACCATTAAACCAGTTTAAACCAGCCACGTGTACCTCTATCCTTCAATCCTTGCAACAAAAGGAACCCCAAAATCCACTAAACTCATTGTATAAATAAACCAAATTCCACCCCAAAATTTCACACACTTAGTTTCAAAGAAACAAAAAGAGAAGAAGAAAGTATCAGCAATGCAAAGAGAGATGAAGATATCACCAAAGATGATGTCACCGGCGACCCCTCAAACCACCACCACGTCGACGCCATGCAAAAGAAGGTGTGGGTTTTCCGGTTCTCCGGCGACTGAAAACCTCTGCTCTATGTGTTTTAAAGATTATCATCTGATAAAGGAGAGAAGTGAGTTGCCAAGAATCAGTGTGAAAATATCATCAGACAATGTTTTGATAAACCCTAGTGGTATCTTGGATGATGATTCGAAGAAGAAAAGGGGGCAGTGTTTTTGTGGTAAAAAGGTTGGTTTCTTTGAGATGAATATGAATGGGTGCAGTTGCGGTCGAGTATTCTGTCGGTTCCACCGCTCATCGGAGTATCATGCATGCAAATACGATGATCAATACAACAAGCCTGGCCATGGATTTCTTCAAGGAAACCCTACTTGCAATGCAATGCTCTAGTTGATTAAATTGTTTGTTAATTAGCTTTCAGTTTTATTAATTATTGCGTATCAAATGTCAATAAATTTCCAAATTGTTATGTTCATAATTAAATATCGAATATATTTTTTTTTTCAATTCATTAATTATACATTTGGGTTGGCTAAATACATTCTTATCTATTAATTTCTTCCTCACATATATACATGTTAGAAGTGTATATCGTAACATCCTTATAGATCATATACTCATTATAGACATCGCTTTTTGTATATATAGCTATGATGTGTAGTTGATTTAATACGTACGATTTGTCGATTTCTAGGTTACTTATACATTCGAGCCAAAAAAACTCACTTTTAAATTAAATAAAACAGGGTTGGTCTTTTATTAAAAGAAAATCAATATCCAAATAAACTTTTATTATGAAGCGAGGTGAGGTTTAAATAGAAATTAACAATAAAAATGTTGGCAAAGTCAAAACAGATTTCAAGTATAGAGATTTGTCATTTGTCGTCATAAGCTACGCCGTGAAAAAACGTTAGTGGCATGTCGTGGCTCCTAAGGCTTGAGTTTTGGTCTCGCATCACGCCACACCTCACACCTTTTAGAACCTTGATTAATGGTCAATAAAAGGTGTGCAGACGACTTTGGCCGTGTCTTCAGGTTACGGGGCAAAGTTGCGTGAATCTATGACATGTGATTTTGTATGTGGTGTTAATGTAAAATCATATGTGAATCGACCGTTTTATTATTCTCTTAAATAAGAATTGTTCTCGTTTGAATCCTTTTTGCAATAATTGTATCAATTTACTATTAGTTAAGTTGAATACAATTTTCTTCCTAAGAAAGGCTTCGACTACTATGACAAGATTTTGGATGATTTCAAGTGGACCTCGCAGTCCGTCCTATATATAGTATACCCTCTGCTTAGGCCATCCACAGCGCATAGATAAAAGCCCTCAAGCCATCAACGCCACATCAGCGCCACATCACCTAAGCCCTCAAGCCCTAAACACCCCCAGCGCATAACTAAAAGCCCTCAATGCCACATCAGCGCCACATCATTTTTTTAATTCTTTTATTTATACATTTAATTTTTAACAAAATAAAAATATTTATATATTTTTGAATAAATAAAAATAAGATAAATAATAAAAATAAAAATTCATATCATTCATTAAAAATAAAAATTACAAAATACAAAACACTACCAATTATGAAATTTTTTAATTTTCTCTTTTCTCTTTAAAGTAACCCTCAAAACGTCTCCCGTAAGGTGATCATGCGAGGTCATGAAAAACTCGAAGTCTTTCTCAAATCGTTTTGAGCGTTCGATTTCGAGTTCTTGTTCCAACCTATCTCGTTCGAGTTTTGAGCGTTCGATTTCGAGATCGAGTTTTTTCATTTTGTATTCCATTGTATCACCAATCTTGTCGTTGAACGTCGTCAACAACTGAGTAACACTTTCGTTCGTATTCGACCCGGACGTATTACTCGTTGATGTTTTTTTTGCCTTGTTTCTCCCGATGGGTCGTTGAAGTTGCTCGATGGAGTTGTCGTCATCGTCATCATTGGAAGGGTTGGTACGTTTTGAACCCCGCGATGAAGTTGTCGTCATCGTTGGAACGGCTCCCCATTTTGGACATTTTTTGAGGACTTCCCAAGCTTGTTCTTTAGAGAAAGCAAACCCTTGTTGTGTTTGGTACCGTTCGTGTGCCACTCGTGAAATGTCGGCATCACTCATTCCGCTTGATCTATTATTGACCAAGTTGTTGTAGATGCCGCCAAAAAGAGCAATTTTTTTATTCAGGTCGTTGAACTTGGTGTTGAGTTGATGAGTTGTTCTATAATTGGCGCGACCCATCAAACTATAGAACACTTCCCCGATTCGGGTCCAAAAACATTCTACATTTATGTAAATTCAAGTATAAGAATAATAACAATAATAATAATAATAATAATAATAATATTAATAATAACAATAATAATAATAATAATAACAATAAAAATATTACCATGGGTTTGTGCGTTACCGATAACGGGGTCCTCCGAAACGTCAACCCACGCCGACACTAACGCGAGTTCCTCATCGTTAGTCCACATCTGTTTGGGGGCTCTATTTTCATATTGTTTGTTTTTTCCTTTTCTCGATGGTCTCGGGTTTGATGGTCCCGGGTTTGATGGTTGTGTGTAGATGGATTGTGGTGTGTGCGGGCTAGTATGTTGAGTTTCCGGAACAATGTCGTCGGCGAGATTGATTGCGGGTGAAGGAATATTGTAGTTGGCCGGAGTAAAACCTTGTTCAATCAAACCGGGACGTGTAAATTGGTAAGGAAATTGTTGGTGAAATTGTTGGGGAAATTGTTGCGACCATTGTGGCGGATATTGTTGCGAAATTTGTGGCGGAATTTGTTGCGAAAATTGCGGACGATAACCTGGTTGTGTAAACGCTTGGAAACCAAGCTCCGGGTCTTCTTGCGGTTGCGGTGTATGTGGTCGGTTACGACGGGATGTAGGTGTTTTGTTTGGATTCATGATGAAATTTGAGAGAGTTTGAGATATTGTTGGTGTGAAAAAATAAGAGGTTGAGGGTTAATATATATAGTGTGATTAAATTGGAAAAAAAAAAATAAATAAAAAGTAGCCGTTTGAAAGAGCCGTTTGAATAAAAAAATTAAATTAAATAAACAAAACATGTCCGGGTTCCTCGGGTTTTCAAACCCGCACCCCGAGCCCGAGCCCCAAGCCCGAGCCACCCCCACCGTTACCCGATGGAGCCCGCAGCGAGCCCATGGCCGAGCCCGCGGGCGCTGCGGAAGGCCTTACAAATTTCCGTTAGGTTTTCTTTTTCACACCTTCTTCAATACTCGTAATCTAATTTAACGAAAAAACTTAATAACCAACTGAGAGCCCATTTAACAATATACAAATAACAACACTAAAAACTCAGACCAAATGGGCCTTTAGCCTAGCGGTATCGGAACCCTTGGCCTTGTAGGAGGTCATGGGTTCAAACCTCACCAAAAGTGAAAAGGGTATGTGAGTTTATTTGTTTCATTTGCTATATATAAATATTATATACTTAAAAAAAACACTAAAAACTCAGTTTGCAAGATTTGTAGTTGATATATATGGTGAAATTTGAAATTGAATTTTCATTATAATCTGGAATATAAATTCCGCAAATATTGAATTATAGTTTTCATGAGGTAGTTGTATTTCATAAGATTTCATAAAGAAAATACAATAATATTTTAAAATATGTTACAAGCTGTTTCGAAGGATGAACAGTAACAAGATTAAATTCATGTGCAAAATCCATTTTTTAATTTGTGATAACTAACTAATAAAAGTTGATTTAAATATTTTATAATTTATCTTTTATAAATTATGTATAAGGGAAATTTGCATTAAAATGGAACAAACTTCAACTCAATTCTTATTTTAGGAAACCAACTTTTAAAATCGTCATTTAGGGTCCTGAATCAAACTTTATATTTATTTAAAGGTCTGGTCAAACCTGCCTAAATGTTTTGCCAACTAAGATTCAACGTCATTATTATATATGATTATAAATATAAACCTAAAATGTTGCCGTAACGAATAATTTTGTACTATACAAATTAAAATTCCACATTATATTTTAGAATAAAGATAACTTTAAAAAACTTGTTTTCTTTTTGACAATTCAATCAAAATCCATAGCGAGTAAGATTAAAGGTTTCATAACATTTAAATCCTTAAAATTAGAGTAAGATCAAACATAAGCCTGTTACAATCTTTCACTGCTTCAACCTTGGTTTCTTGAGATTAGATAGCTCCCAGTATAACCGTTTGTTTGGCTTCTTGATGACCTTAATGAATGGTTCATTTAGCTAGTTTGACCTTTTTTCAAATGCAACTCTGGAATGTTCAAATGTTACAAAATTAAAGCCAACGAACCTGAGATAAGTTGAATCCAATTCTAAATCCCACTTTCCTCCCTATATACATCTCTTAATGGTATCTACTGGCTATGATTCAAATAAACACTTGCCAAATTATACAATTTCACCACCCCTATATGTTACATGAAACTCATCTAACACAACCTATGCTAGCTACATTATGATCAGAAAACACAACAGCTAGCTAGCGGCAGCTCGAAAATGCTTCACAAGAAGCTAGTACCAAGTGTGAGGTCATTCAAATTTGATATGATCTGTGAACGTGTCGTCCCAATCTGGTTAGCGATTTCAAGCTGATGCTCGAAAGGGAGCATATCATAACTGCACAAAAAAAAAACATGAACATGTAAGATGCCAAGCAAGTAGGTAGGTATACATCTCGCACTTGAATGTTCTGTGAATGTGTTGTCCTTCTCTCTTCAGACAGAAGTAAGGCCTGCATAGAGCTTACCCCCTTTCCCGACCCTACCTCCAGATGGGAGGGATATACTAAGGGGGAGTTTGTTTACCTCTTAATAGTTCCATTAAGTGGCAATCTCTGAATCCCTGGTGAATCTTGTTTGGCAAAAACAAGTCTGCCTCTTAATGATTCTAAAACCCTCTGAATGATCTTGGGGATCCCTTAACCATTTAACGCCCTAATTTCATTGTGGATAATTACCAAACAACCATATTTCATTTTGCACTATATCATAAGAGCCTCTTAATCATTCTAACCACTTAATCATTCTGCACCAAACCATTCAGCAATTGCCAAACATCCCCCAAGTTTATTTGGTTTTCTATACGATGAGATTTAAGATTATCAGGCCCACTAAGGCTCTGTTCGGAAAACTAGCTTATAAGCTCATTGTTGTCCGATAAGCTAGTTGTTATAACTAATAAAGGAGTCCTGTTTAGTAAAAACAAGCTTAAAAGCTAGATCACAGTAATTTGACCTAAAAGAACAGCATTGAAACCTTAATTGAAAAAACTGTATAATTGGGGGGGGAAAAGCTCCTAGAGCTTATTGAAACGCTGCTTGAAGTAGTTATTTAATTAAACTAGCTTATAAGTTAGTTTACGGCGAACCAAACGTGACTTTTTCAATAAGCTCAAAAAATAAGCTAGTTATCTTTGGCAAACATGACCTTAGTTTGGTTTGGTTTGGTTTGATTTGATTTGCAAGGAAGTAGAACTTACTGGCATAGGAGCTCGCAGTCAACAATGCTGTCAGGTCCAGGGCGGTGAGCCTTTCCATTAGAATGGAACTGGCGGAAAGATCTGGGATTCAACCCAGCAACATGAGAAACAGCATCAACAAGTTTTTTCTGCAGTGACTGAAGTCTGCGAAATGTTAACTCATCAAGAGGCGCAATACACCCAATGCTGCCATCCAGGGTACCAAACACAAGTGCAAAACGGTTCGTCTTATCAGATCCTGCAGGAGCATTCGTCCGATCAGAACCTGGAAGCATCTGCAACCGTAAAAACTTAGTCACGTGTGCCCCAACATGAAACTCTGCCCTTGAAAGGAGCTTCTGCCCTTTCCAACTCTCAGACACCTTTGGTGCATAATAAAATATCTGCAAATTTAATGCAACACAATACACATTAATTAGCCAGATAAAAATCAACCATTAAGCTTATAGACGATAATAAGACCTATGCTGTTAAAATCGCGATATCTCGGCGAGATATCGACGATATATCGGAAATCGGTCAAAGTGTAAATATCGGTGGCAAATATCGGGTAAAATTTCGGTCAGGGATATATCGGCGATATTGACCGATATATCGCTGATATTTAGGTCAAAATACCGGCCGATATTACCGGTTTTTGGGATTTTTGTTTTGGGCTTTTTTAATGAAGGCTCATGTTGGGCTTTTTTTTATTTTTTAGCAAGTATTGGGCTTTGTAGCTTCTTAGAAGGGCTCAACATTAATGAAGTTAGGTTTCTACAAAAAAAAAGCGATCGAACCTACCCTTCGTTTCATTCATGAACACTGTTCCTATTTTGTTTTTTGAAACCTTATTTAAGTTAATGTTTTGATGTTGAAATATGTTTTCAATTAATGCATATGATATGTTTGTGGATGCATATATATATTTATTTATATATACATATATACATACATATATATATATACATATATATATAATAGAGGATATCCGCCAGAATCGTCCATTTATGATAGTGTATATCCGATAGAATCAATTTATTATAGTGTATATCCGATAGAATATTGTATAGTCTTTTGTAGATTATCTTGCCTAATTTATAGGCATTCCTTGTGTATTTATACGGTGTTTTAATGAGAGGAGGGACACACTTTGAAACCCATTCTATTATGTTGCTGCTGCCAGCCATTCCAAGGAAGAGAAGATGATTCTTTAAAAATTTAGGGTTTGGAGAGGATCGAGAGATGCTCTGATACCATTCTCACTCCCGGCGCCACCGCTGCCACTGCTTGGGCAGCCCTCGCAAACATCTATCAAGACAACAAGAATTCCCGTGCCGTCTATTTGGAGCAGAAATTAACCACCACTCGTCTTGACAGTTTTTCCAACATCACATCCTATTGTCAAGCCATGAAATTACTTGCTGATCAACTTGCTAATGTGGGGGCTCCGGTCTCCAACAAACGCCTTGTCCTACAACTCATTGCCGGTCTATCCGAGCAATATGATGGGATTGCCATGTTGATCCAGCAATCCGATCCTCTTCCTGATTTTTATGATGTCCGCTCCAAGCTTATTATGGAGGAAACTCGAAAGTCCCACCAAGCTTCCCATACGGCCTTGATATCCACTACCACCCCGGGAACCACACCTCCACCACAGCCACGGTCTGATAGTGGCAGGGGTCGTGGAACCTCCAACAGCCGGGGACGTGGCCGCGGTAGAGGGCGAGGCGGCAATGGGCGGGGTCGTGGCTCGCAACACCAACACGGGCCGACTCAACACCAACATCAGGGGCCTTATCCTTCTAACCGTGCATCTTCTCTTCCTTGGAATGGCTGGCAGCAGCAACATTATTTCCAGGGAAATTCGTGGCCGGTTCCCCCATCACAGCCACCATACGGACAGCGCCCCCAATGGGCTGTCCCACCTTGTCCTTACCCGACGCTGCCACAACCTACACCACCACGGTCATCCGCACCTCAAGCTTACGCTGGCATTCTTGGCCCTCGTCCTCCCCCATCTTCTGATGGCTACGATATTGGCCACACTCCTACGGATATCGATCAAGCGTTACACACCATGTCCCCCTCAATCCACCGGACAACAACTGGTACATGGACACCGGCGCCACATCCCACATGACAAACAACTCAGGTATTCTCTCGTCTTATTCTAACAATAAATCATTAAATGATATCACGGTTGGTGACGGTTCTAGAATACCCATACACGGATCAGGCCATACCACTCTCAAACCCCCTTTTCCACCTCTCAAACTTAACCACATTCTTCACTCTCCTCATCTTATTAAAAATTTATTGTCAGTTCGTCGATTTACAACCGATAACCAAGTTTCCATTGAATTTGACGCCTTTGGTTTTCTTGTGAAGGACTACCAGACGCGGACACCTATTCTCCGATGTAACAGCACCGGAGACCTTTACCCGCTCCTTCCTTCATCTCAAGCCGTCGCTCCTCTTGCCTTTTCCGCTATATCTCAACGTGTCTGGCACCAGCGTCTAGGACACCCGGGACCAGATTTAATTAGTCGTTTAAAGAAAAATAATGTTATCAATTGTCGAACTAGTTCCAAATTTTCTCGTTGTCATTCATGTATTTTTGGCAAACAAATAAAAATGCCGTTTCATGATTCTATGTCATCTACGTTTCTACCTTTTGATATTATTCACAGTGACTTATGGACATCCCCTATACCATCGAATGGAGGTCACAAATATTATATCTTGTTGTTAGACGACTACACAAATTTTCTGTGGACTTACCCCCTTATCCGGAAGTCCGACGTCTACGACATTTTTGCTCAATTCTCCACCTTAATCTCGACCCAATTTGAACGCAAAATTAAAACCTTTCAATGTGACAACGGAACCGAATACAACAACGTCCAGTTTCACAAATTTTGCAAACAAAATGGGATGATGTTTCGTTTTTCTTGCCCCCATACCTCTTCTCAAAACGGGAAAGCGGAACGGAAAATTCGTTCTATTAACAACATCATTCGGACCCTACTCTCACACTCCTCCGTCCCCCCATCGTTTTGGCATCATGCCCTCCAAATGGCTACTTATCTTCTTAACATCCTTCCCGCCAAAACCAAACACTATCTAACTCCCACCTCCCTTCTTTATAGCAACCAGCCCTCCTACGACCACTTGCGTACCTTCGGATGCCTCTGCTTCCCACTCACCCCTTCTTCCTCCATCCATAAACTTGAAAATCGGTCTTCCCCATGTGTTTTCCTTGGTTACCCCTCAAACCACCGGGGGTACAAATGCTTCAACCTCTCTACACACAAAATCATAATTTCCCATCACGTCGTTTTCGACGAAAATGTCTATCCCTTTAAATCTACATCCACACCCACCCCTTCCTACTCATTTCTTCAAACCGATCCACACCCCTCTTTGTGGTCTTCCGCTGCCACGGCAGCCCCCACTCCCAACCCCGCTGCCGACTTCCCCCCCTCCCCACCACCTGCCCCCACTCCCAACACCGCTGCCGATTCAAGACCGGTTGCGCCCTCCCTTCCACCTCTTCGTTTTGCCTACTCCCGACGGCCAAAACACACCGCACAACCACCCCAAACCACTGATCAGCGAAACACTGATCAGCGAACCGCTGATCAGCAGCCTCCTGTCCCACCTCCACCGCCTCCGTCTACCCGGACTATTCACACCCGCTCCATGTCCGGCATTAATAAACAAATCAGGCCGCTGAACCTCCACACTAACGCTTCTCCCGAGCCCATTCCTAAAACACCTGCTGCTGCCCTATCTAGCCCAGCCTGGAACCTCGCCATGCGTGATGAGTTTAATGCTATTATTGCTAATGAGACTTGGGAACTTGTACCTCGTCAACCTAATATGAATGTGATCAGGTGTATGTGGATTTTTAAACATAAGCTAACGGCCGACGGCCACCTTGAGCGGTACAAGGCCCGTCTTGTCTGTGATGGCAGGTCTCAACAGGTTGGTGTTGACTGTGACGACACCTTTAGTCCGGTTGTCAAACCGGCTACTATACGGATCGTGCTCACTTTAGCTTTGGCTCACTCTTGGTCTATCCATCAGCTGGACGTCCAGAATGCGTTCCTTCACGGCACTCTCAAGGAGACAGTCTACATGCATCAACCTTATGGTTTTCGGGATCCCTCCTACCCAAATCATGTGTGTCGACTCCGAAAATCCTTATACGGCCTGAAACAATCACCCCGGGCATGGTACCAACGCTTTACTGACTTTGTGTCTTCTATGGGCTTCACTCACAGTCAGTGTGATCACTCGCTGTTCATTTACCGCCAAGGTGATGACATGCCTTTCATCCTACTATATGTTGATGACATCCTCCTCGTCACCTCTTCCGACACTCTTCGGTCGGCCATCATGCGACAACTCTCACAAGAATTTGCGATGAAAGATCTCGGTCGCTTGAGTCATTTTCTCGGCATCTCCGTCACCCACACTCCGAACGGTCTGTTTCTATCACAACAAAAGTATGCTTCCGATATCCTAGAATGCGCCGGCCTATCTTCGTGCAAGCCGGCCCTCACTCCCGTTGATGTTAATGGCAAACTAAGTGCAAATGCCGGGGACCTCATGGAAGACCCCACACTCTATCGCAGCCTAGCCGGGGCTCTTCAATATTTAACCTTCACTCGACCGGACCTCACTTATGCCGTTCAGCAGGTTTGTATGTTCATGCACGCCCCTCGTATTCCTCACTTCAACGCCTTAAAAAGGATCCTCCGTTACGTCCAAGGCACCCTCTCCTTCGGGTTACACATGACACGACCCAACTCCTTGTCTCTCGTCGGCTACACGGACGCCGATTGGGCTGGTTGCCCCGACACCCGCAAATCCACATCTGGCTATTGTCTCTACCTTGGCGACAATCTTATCTCATGGTCCTCCAAACGTCAAACCACGATTTCGAGGTCGAGTGCCGAGGCCGAATACCGGGGCGTAGCCAATATTGTCTCCGAGTTGTGCTGGGTTCGAAATCTGCTCCTCGAACTACATCACCCTCCATCTAAAGCCTCTATCGTGTATTGTGACAATGTCAGTGCTATATATTTGTCCGGTAACCCGATCCAACACCAACGGACTAAACATATCGAAATTGACATACATTTCGTCAGGGAGAAAGTTCGCCAAGGACAAGTTCGTGTTTTACACGTTTCCTCTCGGTTCCAAATTGCAGATATTTTTACAAAGGGGCTGCCACGCGTTCTTTTCGAGGATTTTCGGACCAGTCTTAACCTACGATCTCCTCCGGCTACGACTGCGGGGGTGTAATAGAGGATATCCTCGTCCATTTATGATAGTGTATATCCGATAGAATCAATTTATTATAGTGTATATCCGATAGAATATTGTATAGTCTTTTGTAGATTATCTTGCCTAATTTATTATAGGCATTCCTTGTGTATTTATACGGTGTTTTAATGAGGAGGGACACACTTTGAAACCCATTCTATTAATATATATAATTCTAAGAAATATTATATGAACCGATATATTTGGACCGATATATCACTGATATATCACCGATATATCCGAGATATCAAATATCGGTCCTTGACCGATATCGCACCGATATCCGATATTAACAGCATAGAATAAGACAGCATGCACGAAGAGGTGCTAACCTGTACGTTCTTTTGGTCATCCGAGACCATGAGACTAAGAGTGCTTCCATCGATCAAAAACTCAGTTGCAAAACAATCCAGAGAACCAAAATCTTTGGCCAATAAAGTCAGTTGAGATCCCTGTTCTTTCCAACTTAAGAAATATATGCTTTTGTGGATATCCCCTAGCAGAATAAAATTCTTAACCTAAAAAAATAAAGCATCAAGAAAAACACGATTAGGATAAAACAAACAACCAAAACTCAAGAAATAATACTAGTTCCGAACTAGGCAGTAACCAAAATTAAAGACAATTCAAAAGACATGAAAGACGTTAAAGATCACTCACAATATTTAAGCTGACAACATAAAGTGGTGGAGCATCAAAAAAAGCAACACCACTCAACTCAGAACCAGTCCACTTATGTAGGATAACTTTTGGGCCTGAAGCTACTAACAGGTAACCTTGAATTGAAGCTAGAGCTGATATAGCACCTTTCATTTCCTTTGAGTAGACCTCTGAAACCTAAAAAGAAAAAACAAACATAAAAATGTCAAAATCAAGTTAAATATAAAATTATTGAGTGTCAGCATAATATATCGCTGATCAAGTTACCGCTGCCTGTGAACTTTCAGAGGCACTGTCAACAGAAAACAAAAGAACACGCCCTCTTGCAGCTACATCCTCCCCTTGCACATAAGCGGTCCCAATTGCCAAAAGTGTATCATTTTCTCTGGTTGTTGTATTCTACCTCAGGAAAAACAATTTCCGAATAATTAACGATGACAATAAAATTAACAAATACAAGACATCAGCAATTGTAAAATAACAAATCACTGGCTCAAACTTACAGCTAATGTAACCACTCGCACAGTTAACGCATTCTCAGAACTTTGCATTCGGATTGTTCCTTTAGTTTGCCATTGGCCACCGGAATTTTCCGGTTCCAAAATTCGGACCTCAAATTCTTCCACAGTATAAGTACCATCGAGATTTAAATTATCATGCTCAATTTGGTGACCACCTTCTTGATCAACCATAGATGATAGGACTTGATTTACAGGCTTTAGGACCTGCAGAGAACCCAGAAATACGCATTTTAGCTCAAAACAATAATTTGAACTTGAAGAATGTGTGATCTTTGCACAAAATAATCCAACAGCTAAAAATGTTCTATAAATATGAACCCTTTATATGACTAAACACAAAACCCAGTTGAGTATGATCATGTATCTAATCATAATCGGATGCAAGTTCTATTGGTGTAAATGTTGCAAATGAGGACTCCTAATTATGAAATATGAACTGAATGGTTCGAGCACAACAAATTATATTAATGGTCAGCCAAAGCAGGAGTAAGTTGAGAATCCACTCACAGGAACAGAAACAATAAGCGGGTATAAGTTCTTCTCAGCAAAGTATGTTACTTGATGCGGAGTAGCCTTCAAGGGAATCTGTCCAACCACAAATAAAATTACAAACTGTTTACATCTCAATCAAAATATTTGACTTGATAGCATGAAAATAGTTGTTACAAATTGATGAAGACCTTTTGTACAGGCCAATAATTGTCATAGGAAAGCAATGATGGAAGTTGGCAGATCTTCAAAGTACCCTATTGAAAGAAATTCATGCATTAATTACATTAGTCGTAAGATGGAATGAACGAAGAAGCATAGGTTGGCTCTCTGACCTGTGAGGTAACATATATGAACCCATGGTTACAGTACATGTTATGTAGAACTGTGAAGGCAATAATTGGTCCATCACAAAGCTGTAAATAAAAAACGAAACATTGTGAGGACTATAACGTGTAATCCAAATGCATAATATATTCAACGAATATTATTCATCCAGGACAGTGTGTTGCAGCACTTCTCTAGGTTCATTGCCTAACAATATAGATAGAACAAGATATGCATGGTTTGGTTTAGGAAGCTTTTGTTGGCATATTCTAAGAAACTTTAGCTCCACAAGAATAAATAAATAAATAAGTGCATAATTATGACATAACATGCAACTAGTTGTCTTTTAGCCTAATCTCGATGAGTCACCTAGTTACTTCTAATATTCAATCATCAACTCAATAGAGAAACAAAAGCAGACAGTCCAATAACAAAGAAATGATTTTGAACTGAGAGAGTAACCTGTGGATGAATTCGAAGCCGTTCTCTGAATTTCATGAACCAGGTAGGCCTTGAACCAGAAAGGAAGAAACCAGGGTAACCACCAACATTCTTGAACATTGTTATTCGTGGAAATGGGGTTTCAGCCGACATCTCCTCTCTTGTGTATGTATCCAAAGATACACGAGCGAACCTCAAATTTTTAAGCCTTGAAGCACTTGCCCCACTTGGGTTTGAAGACCTTTGAATAGAAACAACTTCACTTTTAGAAGCATTTTCTAAACCTTCATACAAGTAAGCATGATAACAAAGAATGGTCCCATCAGCCAAGATTCCAAAGAGGAAAGGACGGGTATTCTCTCCTGGCCACCTATGCATTGCCAATTCCACAACCTTCAAGTTCTGATTATTATCTTTCCTACCATGCCCAGCCCCTTCACTATTTCTAGATAACTTTTGAGAATCATCTAAAGATTCCTGGAATAAGTCATCTCCAAGAAAGATCCGTCCTGAGACAAAGCTGTCCACCGAAAAAACACAAGAGAAATTCGGCACATCGTATATTTCAAGGGTGCCACTCTCGTAACAAAGAACACAGTATATATCACCCTGATCATGAGGTGTACCATCAGGTCCTTCAATTGCCTCACTAACACCAGTCAAGAGCCAAGCATCGGTACTTGTCTTTCTTAGCCATGGCTCTGTTCCTCTATCATGATAGAGTGTACAGGCAGTTATTGATTTCTTAGAGCTCTGAAATACGGCCAAATTGTTGATGCTCATGGTGCATGTGGAGGGATCTGTGAATATGAAGAGCAAAAGTGATAAGAAGAAAGGCTTCGCCTTACTTGAATAACATGCAAGAAGTCCAACACAAAATACATAGAGGTTGCATAAATCCAAAAGGATATAATGATAATAATAATAGGAAGATAGTAAGAGAATTGATATATCATTGTTAAGAGGATAACATTATTTGCAATACACAATTATGGTATACACAGATGTCAAAATCAGTTGAATTATTGAATGAATCGAAAGGTTACAATCTACACAGGCTTTCGAGAGGCCTGGTTCTCTCCCAGAAACGGTTTCCTGCCCTAAAGAACTCACAAAACATAATAGAATGCCTTCCCTCTAATCTCTTCCCCTATTTATACTAAACCTACTATTGACCATACTACTGACTTATTGACCGCTATTAGGACCTCTTGACCCAGGGTATAACAAATTATTTGAAGGGATACAATTTTGCTGAAAATAAGAGGCATAGCATTTTTTGCAATACACAATTATTTTGAAGCATTGATACATACCTGTAAAAACAAGCACATATGCTTAACTACTTCAACTAAGATCTTACCTCAAAGTAGATGAATTCTACTATAAATGGATGGTCTATAAGTGGCAAATTGGGTAGGACAGGTGGGTTGCGTATCGAATCCAAACAGGTTAGGGTAAAAAAGTACTTTTTAAGTGCATGTCAAAATGGGTCGCATCAGGTTGACCTGCCAACACTTTTATTCAATCTTTTTTGAATTTCAGAAATGATTAATAATTTAAATATGATTAAAAGAACTTATATCGAATGACTTGTAAACACTTGAGTATATATGGATGACTTCTAAACTGTTTGACGCATTTCCTTTTTAGTTAAATTACTTCATTTTATACATAGAATGGTAAAAGAACTCAGTCAACATAGATGTACCTCCAACAAGAAGCTGAATACTTCCATCAGTCATCCTCAATAGTACATACGGATCAGCAATTGAGACAGATGACACTGCTGAATTCTGAGAATTCGTAGCAGGTTCAGAACTCGTAGCTCGGAAGCTTAGATCTTGAGTCATGAAAGCACCATCAAGAATCCGAGCACCACGAGAGTACACTTGTATTACTCGCCTCCTAATTGAAATGCAACAAACTTGTAAAAGTAGTCCTACTAAATGTGAACCAAAGAATATAACAAGCAAAGATTTCAATGCTCTGACGATACGTAGAAAACAGATTATCAAATATAAACTAGTTCAGAGACACACCAAAGTGAAACGAATGATAAAGTACACATAAAGCAATAATAGTAATATTAATGAAAATTAATCGACACAAAGTAAACATATGATGTTACAGTTCTTAACATTATAATGACAGAAGGAAAAGGTGGTGCAAATGCAATAGTTGAAGAAGTGAAGAATATCAAAGAACAGAACTCTTCGACCAATGTCGGTAATGACGATGGCTGAAAGAAGATTATTCATAGTCAGCTGTAAATTGAAGCATTTGGTCCCTGTTTTAATGTGTGATATCATATGCAACTAAATAGTGTTTTCTCTTAAGCTCTTTAACAGATTATGAACAATTGAACATATCATTCAAATAATATTTCACCTTCCAAAAAGATTCCCAGCATAAATGGTACTTCCTTGAACAAAGTAATCCACATTTTCCGTGACCTCCTCAAGATTACTAACTGTCTGTAGCACCTGCACATATAATAGCAACAAAATCAGTCTTTAGAAAAAATGGTCATGTGTTAAACATGTGAACAACTTGACAGCTATATGCCTCCAAAATATGTAGTGTTTGATACCGCGTATAGAGTAAACAATCCACAAGCACTAATGCACCGGTTTCGATTCAGCATTGGCTAAAAAATGGGGAGAAATCCCCAATTAGTAGTTCAAATCATTTTATCAATACGAGTGTATATTGATAAAATATTTATTTTGTCCAAATACAAGAAAGGCAGAGCACTAAGCTTGTGGTCCATTCCCTCCCCTCCTGTGTCAGTTCCTTAAGGGTGTGTTTGGTATCCAGACAAGATGGACAGAACAAGACAAAACATAACAGAACAGTTGTCAGCGCTTTGTAAGACAGAACTAGACAGAAAAGATAAAATGACCAATTTACCAATTTACCCCTAATAAGTTTTTTATATACTTCGATTAATAAATTATATGTTTCTATACTAAAATACATTAGAAAGTTTTCGTCAACACGATTAAAATGACACCAAAATAATAAGTTTGTCTCATTTTTTAGTTTATACCTTTTCTACAAAAATAATATTTTGAGGAAAGTAAAGTAAAAGTTTAAAGAGCATAAAATACAATGGATAAAATTAAAAAAAAAATGAATAAAATGTAAAGGGGAAGGCATATTTGATGTTTTAGAAGAGAATTAGGTCTATTTTGAGGTTATATTGGTAAAAAAATAGGTTTGTTCCATGGGGTGGGGTGGAATACGCATGTTCCACTTTGTTCCTGTTTGTTCCACTTAAAAGTCCTGCCAAACGTGGAATATTGATCCCTGTTTTGTTATGTCCTGTCCAGTGTACCAACCGCACCCTAAGGTAACTTGCTATTATAGACATGTATCATTAGACAGATAAAAAACATATAACTCCATGATTATGAATATCATCACCGCATATCCATGCAGCTCTGTAGTTCCCGAAAAGCTAGTGGGTGTTGACAAAGCTCCCACAACTTACTCTTGTCGCATAATAATTTCTACTCGTCTATCAAAGGTATGTCTAAACTTTACATGCCATACTTCATTTCAGGGATTCCTAACTCATTTCAGGGATTCCTAACTCATGTCATAAAAGAGTGAAGTGCTTCCTTGGTATTTATGGCATGTTCAAGATAAAGAAAAAAGTGTGGAAGAAAAAGAGCACGCATTTCTTCAAAACTTTGAGGATAATAACATTGACAGGCAAGGGAAATACAAATATCTTTTAAAACATGAATATTGGACCTGTCAGGTTCCTTACTCTTTAGGCTACGTTTGGTACATGGAACTGAACAGAACAAGACAAAACTCATTGTCCCACGTTTGGAGGACATGGGACAGGACAAAAAGTCAGTGTTCCACGTTTGCCGCAACATGGGACAGGGACAAAGGACTGGATGGGACAGGGTGGGACCAAAAAGGCTCTTTTTTTGTTCCACCAGAATAAGTAAAACAAGATGGGACAGAACCTAAAAAGTTACTAATCTACCCTCTTTCGATATAACCCTAATATGATATTTGTTTTAATAGCCACCACCGCCCAACACCGCCACCGCCGCCCAACACCGCCACCACCACCAACTACCATCGACGATCACCTCCACTACAACAACCTCATTTACCAACTCCACAACCATCGTCGTCCACAAGCCACCACTGCCCATCACCTCCACCATTACCGTTTTTGGCCACCTCCACCTCCACCAATTGTTTTAATAGCCACCACCCGCACGACCATCAGCTACCACTACCACTGGCCTCCACCACCATTGTCGTTGCAACAACCTCCACCACACCTCTGCCAATTCATTGTGTTCTACCAAACCGAATAAAACATAGTGTTTCCCCATACAGTTCTGTCCAATCATGTATCTCTCTTCTTCAGTTCTGTCATGTCCGGTCTCGTCCAATCATGTTTGTGTACCAAACACTACCTTATAGGACACAAAGTTGTTAGAGGCTCAAGACGCACTTTGGCGCAAAGAGGTCTTGGAGGCTAGAAGTGAGGCTTTGGCAAAAGGGAATCTACACACACGACTCAAATATAAGTACAAGCACATCTACACACGACTCAAATATAAGTACAAGCCTCAACACTTATCAATATATATATATATACACACACGCACATCTACACACGACTCAAATATAAGTACAAGCCTCCAATGCAACAACCAACAGTACTTCGATAGAGGCAAAAGGGAAAAGGGTTTAAAGTGTAAGCCATTAGGGAGAAGTTTTGAGGTTTGGGTATTTATAGAGACGGAGGCTTGAAGTTCTAAGGATTGGGTATTTAATATTAGGGTTTGACTTATGTCATCTTTTTAAAAACTTTTTTTAAGAAGTCTAGGAGATGAGACGATGAGAAAACTTATTTAATATTTGGGCTTGACTAAGTAGTTAATAACTCTTGTTAAAGAATACGCCTAACCTCCGCTTTAAAGAATCTCAAGACCTTAGCCTTGTGAGCATCAAAGCCTGGGCGCGCTTTTAACAACTATGATAGGACAACATAGCTTTGATGTCTATGTTAAGATTTCCCAAGGGAAGCACGTCAATGGTTTTCCCCTCTGCCTAATAACATTGGGTACATACTGGTTTCCTTACAAAAAAGTGTGATTTGAATTACCTCCTTTGTTCGGTGTTGGTGTCTCCATGTATTCATCCTCTGTAGCTATAGTTGATCATACTGATGATTTATGTCCGTTATATTATCAGCTTCATTCTTACTTTAAGCATAGTAACATTATTTTTAAGGGTTTTTATGTTTTGTCTACCAAATTGCTATCCTTTTAAATCAGAAAAAAAAGAGCAACAACAAAGCAAAAAAGCATGTAAGTTCTGAAGTAAAGATGACATGTAAAACAGATTACCATAGTCCGACTTTCCAAACTGATAATTAGATATGCATGATACTCATCATCTTCAGCTGCTGTTTTCGAATGTTCAGCTTGATTGCGTGAATTCTTGTGATAGACAGTCCAAAGCCCCTTGCAGCCCGGTATAGCTTCCTACAAAATGAAGAGGTTCACATACATAGACTTCTAAATTGCATGGTAAATTCGCATGAATGCGGAAGTACAGAAACAATCAAGGTTACTTCACTTGCAATAAAACACAAGACCGGGTTCTACTAATGACAATTTCAAAAATCATCCCTCCATCTGACCAAGACACTGAAGCCTAAACATGGGTGCAATGCACACAAGCAAATTAGAAGCCTAAAAATGTAATGATGGAGACAGACAAAGATACATATGACAAACTAATTGACATGAAGCCACATTGAAAGATTTGTTTCATGCAAAAGCTAAAGAGAAAGATAGTTGATACAGCAGTTATCAAGGGCCATGGATCCAGATGGCCAAGCGGAAGTATTTGTAGGTAGGCTCAAAAAGTACCATCTCGAAAAACACCAATGTTCATTAGTTTAGTAGGACTTGTAGCCATTAGAGGCATTATCAAAAGAAGACGGAGAACATAGATGTTGGTAATTTGGTATTTGCAAGCTGAAGATGTGTCATAACTCATAACCTCTAGGAAGAACGTATAGAGATTTCAGAGAATAATGGAATTGTCATGCACATTCTAAAATATGTAACAAAATTTTAACAAGCTCTTAAAGAGAAAAGTAAGTAGATGGACACACTTGAGTGATGACTTCTGGACGAATAGACCGCTGCAGCACGCAAAGAGCACCATTCTTTCCATGGCCAGAACAACACACCTGAAGACATTTTGAAAATAGAAATAAGGATTGAGGTAACGTAGACTTGTAAGCATTTGATGTAACAATAGCCACAAAAAGGACAAAAAAATATAGATTGAAATTCTCATGCATACAATTGACATTATAACTGCAGTAGCCAACCCACAGAAAGAGACAACTCACAAGTTCATAATTACTTTGTTTAGCAACCCCTGTTGCATTCGGATCAGCATTCATTCGTAAACCGTAGGAGAAGTCTTTCAAAGGGCCAACATTTATCAACGAGTCCCTCACAGTAAATGAGAATGTTTTCTGTATAATTAAAAAAACAAGATATATCATAAACACTGCATGGTGAATATAGGTTTAAACTGAAGAATAGGAAATAATTTATCTAGAATCAAGTGAACAGAACTTCCTCAATCGTTTATCTAGTTATTGTACACAATGAAACCAATTAATAGCAAATAAGCTGAGCCACTACAATATGAATCTAGTCAACATGGTTCCACAAGAATCACAGGGTACTGAAGTAACAATCTTATACGTTCCACAAGAACCAACAGGGTACAGAAGTAACAATCCTATACATTTGGAGGTACTTTTCTTGGTAGAAAGTGTAGAAATAAGAGTTATGCCGACAGGTTTCAGAAGTATAGATAAGCATACAAGGCTTTTAGTGTACTGCATGTTAAGAATAGGTTTTCCTAAGAAACTTCTAATGGATCATGGTACTTTGACCAAAACCATCCAAAGTTGAATTTAGAATATGTAGAAAATGATGAACCTGGGCAGACTGCGCATTGTTCAGATCCGAGCCATACAAGGTAAGTTCTTCATCATTTGCCATATCTTGCAAAGCATCAGAGGAAGATCTCCGCAATCTTTTTGTTGACGGGATATCGCCTTCAATATCACCAACCTTGTAAGATAGAAATATAGTAACAAATTATTTATAAGGTGAGGAAACACAAATGGCTTGGAAATTTGGCTTGAGAAAAACATGTTGTCTAGCCTTTTATACAACATAGGAACTGCATGTTAAGTGAACTGAAGTAGACAACTAAGACATTGGCCAACATACAAATACAATACTTCCTCCATCCCAAACGATCCCTTTGGCTGTTTTTTTTGCCGAAAAATTAAATGAGCATTTTCCTTTTTCTATTTTAACCAATATTTGCACCACTTTTTCCATTAACCCATTCCATAGAAACTCAACTATGACCCTACATTATTTGATAGCCTTTTTTTGATAATCATCTATATTAGCTCACCAAATGAGTGCCCCTCAAAACGAGCTTTTCAAAAAAAAAATCAATCTCCATAAAAAATCTATCAAAATTAATGTTTTCAGATGCTTAGCAACAATAAATGCTTATAGACGATAAAACAAGCAGTCAGTTGTGAATCGATTAGAGTTTTTTACATTTTGAGCAAAAGCTTCAAACATTTTGCCTACTCTGTAAGAACATGGGACACAAAAGTAAAACATATGCTCGACAAACCTCTTCCTTTGCACTGGGAGTCAACATAGAGGAACTTGATCCGCAATGGAACTGCACGAGCAAACTATCTCCTAGACGACTCCCCAGAAAGAAGAAAGAGCTTCCAACAGTAGTGATTCCCTGTAAAACAAGGAACCTCAATACACAGTGCAAAGACTGAGAAACATAAATGATTCTGTAGTGAGATATATTCGTTGGATGAGTGCTGACCGAAGTTAGTACTGAAGCTTTAGACTTGGAAAGGTCAAGTTTCTGCACAATCCTGCAAAGATAAAATTTGAAGTTTAAAATGTTGCACAGCAAACCAAAAAGGCAACGAATCCAAAACAACAGCACTCTGCACAATCCTTCGCGTTCCCATTTTGTGGCTAAAACGCCTCTAAACCAAAGCATCTTAATTACTTCATGCATAAATTTGTTATCAGTTCGTTCCTCTGCATTGTATGTCATATTGATTCTTCTGTTCCTCCAAATATTGTAGTTTAAAGAATCAGCAGTACAGATTTGTAACACATGAATCTATGAGATTATTATGAAATGTGAGAGCTGTGATGTTACAGCCGTCAATATCTGAAATAGCGGACAGGTTTGTGATAGGAAATAGCGATTATCACGATGGTAAAGTGTTGAAATACCGATCCAAAAATAATGATTCATATAATAATTAGAATTATATACATACACATATACATAGAGTCCGGTTCAAACGGGAACATTGGCCAAATAATAATCACGAGAACGGCCGAATCAAGTGTGATTTTACACTAAGTCACATGTGATTCGCACGACCTTGGCTGAGGTCGCGGGCCAAGTCACCGGCACACCTTTTCTTTGAGCATGTTCTGTAATCGCAAGTGATTTCAATGCAAAATCACATGTGATTTGGTCGTTAGTGTTTTCTTATTTTAACTTTGCTCTCGTTACATCCTCCCTCTATATACATATACCATAACATATTATGTATTAAATAAGAATATACAATTTTAATATAAATGCAGATTCCCTACTATTATGTTCAATATCACGCTATGTTATAAGAGAAGAGAAGAGACGGAGAACAGAAATGTGTATGTGCACACTGTGCAGAGGAAGTCACGTGAAAAGTAGAGCATGAAGCTGGAATACAAAGAGAAGAACACGTAAACAAGGAGATGATGTTCAGAGGATGCTCGAAGACGATGTTGTTGATGTGGAATGAAGATCAGAGGACGCAGAAGAGTAGAAGACGATCCTGGAAGAATATAGAACAGTAGAACCTAGACTATAATAAATGTCCTTGACAAAAGAACTCCAATATAAAATGCAAAACTAATTGGAATTTCGTGTCATTTGCTAAAACAAAATAATAAAAAGACAATCATAAGCAAACCCATGTTAATCAACTAGAAACGGTAGTAAGAGTAACAGCAGCTATTTGTTATAAGTTAGGGAAGATCAAAATAATAGGCTGAAAGTTACCCACCGCCCATCGTGAACAAGTGTCAACAAAAGTAGTTCTCCAGATTTTGTTGACAGCATGGCAACATCATTTGATAACCAAGTTGCATTCGCAGCATCAAGCTCCACGCTAAAACTCGATCTTGACATCTCCTGACTGATAAATCAATGAATGGCTACACGTCATAAATCATTTTACCTTGTGTGCAAGAGCAAGTTACATTTATCCAAAAAAAGAGCAACATACTATGTATGTACATGCATTTAAATTCACAGCAAACACCGATGTAACAAGTTAGAGGGCATTACAAGAAGCAGATATATCAAACAATTCCAATTCATACAGCTTATTAATTATATCAGGCTAGTCATTCTAATTTATGAATGTGTCTTCAGCAGTTGACTAGTAGTCCACCATGTATGAGAATTCCAGAATCCATCAAGTCTCACATACAAGATTAATGTAAATATGACATACTAAAGTACCGAGGTTGGCAGGCAAGAAGGTTCCATTAAAACATTTAAAAAGAGATCACAGCCTTACTAAGCACTCTTTGGAGGAGAGACTACAAGTCCAACCCTCACTCCCAACACCCAAGATGTGTACCTTAGAGGGCTTGGAATAGAATTTCAGCAAAATTGGTTGTTTGAAATGCACAACTTTAGCAAGCATGTTACTCAAGCTCCAATATAAAGCATACATACCAGGTTTTGAAATAATATGGAAGTTTATATTATGAAAGATGTTTTGGTGTTGAGCCAAGTGCATAGACTAGCTTTACTCATCCACCACTTCACCCAGATGAACATAAAAGAGATTAAACAGTATAACATTGAAAAGTGGGTAAAGGAATGTTTAACGTCGCAACGTATCGGATGCATGAAAGAGCAAACAAGGTTAAACAGTTGGCCTTACATTAATGTCTAAAGATACTAAATACATATACATTAATCGTAGTTGTATGTCATTCAAGTTCAGCCTGTCAGGGACTAGAGAAATAAAATTCTATTAAAGTGACTGATCAAAATTAATATTTTAACACATTGTTCTTTTCAAAATTTGACTGTTAATAATTAGTTGCAAGCTGGAATTCTACCTATTAGTAGAAAATAGAAGTAGAAAACATGGCAAAAGAATAAATGAGTTGAGACCAAAAGCATGTGAAAGTGAAATCAAAACTGACCTGCTATCCACGGGAACAGCATAATTGTTCAAAGCCAATATGCACGATGCTGACTGGACAAGAGCAGTTACTAATTTAAAAGCAGATCATACAAGATTTAATTACTACAAAAAGTAAGTGATGGCGTCCAGCAGAGATATTAGGGGTTGAAATCATTGATAAAGTACTCTGCCTTGTCTTTTTCAATGCTTTTTTATGTTCCTTGGGAAATAGGAGAGAAGGATTAACATTGCGATGGAAAGATATTTACCTGACTATGATAATGGATGGTATTTGCAGAAACGACAAGGACTCCACCAATTGGAGAGGGCACAGCAAGAAGCTTGTAGGCGTCATGTGGAAGATTCTGATACACAAAACATATGAAATTCTTTAGAAATGTAAGCAATATCTGCCATCCTATGAAAAAAACATGCAAAACTAGGATTTTATACTCAAACTGTAATCAGAACCAGTCTAAACTATCCAATAGATATACAACATGTTCAACATACCAATAAAATTGATGGTGTTATATTTAAGAGTGTTTTTATTGATAAATTTTACAGATACATCCTATCATCCCATCATAATTCACATCTACCAGCATTGCAGCCTACCCATATTTCTGAATTTCTGAGAATGTTTCCTCTAGAATGAATTCACAGTTACAACACTTATGCCCCAACTCAAAAACTGTATGAAAAAACAGATTCATAATTTCAGATTGTAGAAAGATTTTGATAGTTACAACAATGTAATGTTTGCTCATGTAAAAGCAAGAACTAAACCGGGTTCCATCCTAGGACTACGCGTACAGCATACTAGGAATGAAAGCTGAACTGACGATTAGCCTTGTTCATTCAGTTTCACAAAAATTATTTGTTTGGCATTTCATTCAGGATTTAATATCCACTTGCAAATCATTCTTCCTGCTTCCACAATAGTTATAGCTACCTACAACAGAAAATGCTGACAATCTTAGACGCTCAAATCCTCAAACTACTTTCAAGACATCTTATTTTCAATTTTAGGGTGTGTTAGGTATGCAGACAGGACGGAACAGATCAGGACAGTCGTTCAGCGTTGCTGCGTTGGTAAGACAGAACCGGACAGAACAAAACAGATCATATCGACCAATTTACCCTTAATAAGTTGTTTATATATTTTATATATTTTGATTAATTATGTAATTTATTAAATTATAATGAAATAATATTCTTTTATAACAAAATAAATAATTAGAAAGTTTTCTTCAAAACGATTAAAGTGACACCCAAATAAAAAAGTTATGTAGTTTCCAATTTCAATTTTCTAACATTTTCTATATTTTTTACTATTAGTATTTAATAATTTACATAAATTAATCAAAACATAGAAGCCATATAAAAATAATTTTTGAGGAAAGTAAACTGAAAGTTTAAAGAGCATAAAATACAATACATAAAATTTAATTAATAAATAAAATATAAAATAGGAGGCTTATTTGATGTTTTAGAAGAGAAATAGATTTTACTTTGTGGTTATATTGGTAAAACATAAGTCTGTTCCACCTTGTTCCATGGTGCGGGGGTGGAACAGGCCTGTTCTACTTTGTTCCACTCTGTTCCTGTCTGTTCCACATAAAAGTCCTGCCAAACATGGGACAGTGATCCTTGTTCTGTCCTGTCCAATGTACCAAACGCACCCTTAAAGAATCTAAATGAACAGGGTAGCAGCTGCTACACATTCGTGGATATTGAACTTGCAACTGTTAGATGCATATACTAAAAAGCTAAAATCTTAGAATCACAATCATATATAGTATACTCTTTTGTTCCAGAATCACACATCTATTTAAAAAATATATATAAGAGAGCTCAGTGCTCATTGAATACACAAGAACTCGGCAGAAGTAATTGATTCAGGCACAGGTTGTGGGATAAGAACTTACAGTGGCAGACCATATGAGTGGATGCTGCTTCAAAGTGGTACTGATACTAAGTGCAGAAATTTGACAAGTATGATGCTTATAAGGGAGACGCCCAGCCCAAGTGAGTTCTTTCTCATGAAGGATGACCAACACCGGTTCAATGTAACCTGTAAACTGAATGCTATCAATCTCGTAATGGAGTAAGAAACAAAAAACTCCATAAAAACTGACCGTTAATGCAAACACACTCTTTAAAAAACATGACTCGGCCAAAATTAATTAAAGAATTCATTCCGCAGGACCAGCATTTATGCATGATCTGCCCCAAAAAATTCGCCTCTTAATATCCAATAAATCAAGAAGAACGGATCTCATGTGGTACATTAGGGATCTTTTAATATGTTCAAAGCAGTTTCTTCAGACTCGCTAGATATTAAAACAGGTTGGTTTAATTTGCAACAGATTGATCAAAACACTTGGACCAGTTCTAAGAACGTTATATTACATTGCGCATTTTTATAGCAGAAAAAATAAAAGAAACAGCAGCTTCAACAATTTTAAGTCGTTATGATTCTGCTTTTTAGCCAACATGAAGAATTAATGAACAGAGTCACTGCAGAAAACAACAAACTCATGGTTTATTTTTTATCTGCTTCACTTAACTGCATAAGGTTATAATTTTCATCTTCATGATAAGAAATTCAGTATATAACAAAAATATTTAAACATGCATTTGAAGAAAATATATGTCCAAAGAGAACATAACTAAAAAGCTTCTCACCGTGAACGAATATAAAATCCTTGACATGTTTGACATCCAGATCTCGTAAGCTAATCATATATGACGACTGAATGCGTGCAGAAACTGATCCCCCAGTACTAGACGCACCATCATCGCCAGCCAAACCCCCAGCCTAACATCCAAATAGCAGAATGAAAAGCAATTTAACAATTTGCAATGACCACATACATAGAGAAACATATAACCATTCTCATTTCAGCTGCACTAGGTTGTCCTCACAGGGACCAGAAAAAAAAGGAGATGAGAATCTTGAGATTAACGATTAAAACAAATGGATTATGATATATGCATCCAACACATCATGAAATGAGGAAAACAATGGTACGTATCGAACATGAAACAATACTAAGTTAGAAGTAACAGAGAAGCAGCACTTATGTAACATGGTCAACCATTATGAAGATTCTAATGAGAAATAAATTAATAATCTTCAGTTTTAAAAGTATTCTTAAACAAAAAATCTACTTGTAAAGTCAACAAAAAGTTGATTGAAGCATCCAATAAGTTTTTAAAATATGTAAAAAAAAGAACCAGTAAAAGCACATTACCTATGATATAGAAAATGTGGGATAAGGTTCGGTTATGTGAAATTGTGGACAAGTAAATCCTTCGAGAACAAAAATTATATAAGATAATGGTTCAATCATAAACTAATGTTATGTCAGCACCTGTAATTTGATTGTGGATTCAGGATTTTCGAATTTACATTCATAGAGATTCGTAGTCATTTTGTCATAATAAGTTAATATATTTGAGATACTTCTTCCAAGGAGATTGTACATATCTTAAACCAATATAGAGACCAACGCAATTGAAATAAAAATGCTAAGCCTAAGCCTGTGCACACCTTTGATTTGATCTATAAAGCACCTGTACAGTCAAGTTGGAAGTTGGAAATGACAGATGTTACCATTTTAGATTCATCGTGTTATAGAAAACATGTAAAAATCAAACGTCTAATTTGCAAGAAAAATTATATGATATCAAAGTAAATGTAAGTAGAATGGGATGCACATTATCAAACTACAATAATTAACAATAAGAAAATGGCATGGAAATGACAAAGATAAAAGATAATCTAGCAGACAAGACCTCAGCAGCTTTGAGTATTATCATTTGTAGGCCATACACAAGTACCCCAGCACACCTGCCCAGAGGATCAACTTTGATTAACGGCCCTCTGGCAAAACATTCTCTGCCTTTTTTCAAATGAAGCCACTGTGGACCCTCAAAGCAGTGCATTGAACTGAAAAGAAGAAAAAGCATCATCCATACACAGCAGAGATTCAAATAGAGAAGAGTGCAAGTGTTAACTACTAATATAGATGTCAATCTTTAAGAAGAACACCGTAGAACATAGCATAAAGGAATTCTTTGGTTTGAAAAGTGAGAGGATTCATGTCATCTACTCTGCCTAATCAATAGGTTGAAAGAGATTCACCCAGAGAGTAATTAAGAGATCGGAAACTTGGTTAGAAGATCGTCGTTACATAATTACAAGCTTATAGAATCTTATTGCATGAAAATTTTGCATTATCTTAAGACAACATAACCACTACATCAATCCACAAGTCCCATTATGTTGACCCATTACAAGTTATAACGAATGAGTCACCAGTTGATAAGACAAACACTACGATGCTTAGTCTGGTGAGAGATGATTAGAAAACATATAGATCTATCATGAAACCTGAAAGATGCTTCATGCTTATGCCTAACACTGACAGAAACCCTAATTCTATTCAGATTGGGTAATCACTAAAAAGAAGCTAACGCATCTCATATCAAAAGTTCAAATGGATACAACTATCTGAATCTTAAAGTATATACAAGTATGCTTGGAGATCATACAATAGAAGTGCATTGTCCAAGCATGATAGACAAGGATAAAAAGGTATGCATATAAACAAGTCCAGTTGTCTTGGGACTAAATAGGCTTAGCTCACCTTGTACGAAGTCCATACACTGAATCATCAAATTCTAGAACTGAGATTTTTGCATCTTGAAAAGTTAAGATGATAGAATCTCTTCTTTTACCACCTGTCCGCTCCTCTGCTCCAGAAGACAGCACGCCCACCGATTCCACGTTACCATGCAACCTGTATTACAAATATAATTTCATATGCAGCAATCAGCATAAAACCTTCCAATTGTTTCCCAACATTGAGCATCTTTCTAGTTGCCATCTAGCAAATATCATGAATACTGTTTCGTCTTTCAGTTCGTAACTGTTCATTTGCAAGTTGAAGCCGTTAATTGAGCCTATCCTCTAATCTTTTAGCTTGGTCCTAGTTTATGAACTATGACAACGCATGCCTTGGGATTTTACTTAGATTAGGTTTACTTATATAATTCTGGAGTTACAATATTCCCACCCCACATAACTTTGAAGGTTTTGTCTCTTCATTACTCATACAATTATGCCCACTCCACCATGGGTCATGCTATTTGGTGTTTGTTTCCCATATGATTCTTAAGTATCAGTTATAAAATATTAACAGTTTATAGAAATGATGATAAGTCTCTGTTATTAGAAAAATAAAAATTAAAAAAAATGGGCTTTATATTTATGGGCTTACAATTCTAATAAGTAACAAAAAACATTTCCTACAAGAGTTGACAAGTTGTGAATATATTCTTGTTTATCATAAACTGACAGCTTGTCAAGTTCAAACTTCCACCCATTTAAGTCAACAAAAAGATGGGATACAATGAAACATCAACATTCTCTCTCCCTTCTTTCATGCTTTTTTCTCTCCTCAGTGAGACATGTTCTATTTCCCTGTCATACAGAAACCATTTCCAAAAATCCTAATTCAAAAAGATGTGTCCAACAACTATAAAGGATATCTTGAGGTAACATTAGGGAGTGAGGGTTCTACTATATTACTCAAGAGATAATTCGGATTCATTTATTTTGACCATGGTTTTAAAAGGCGTTTGAGGCGTAAGCCTCGAGGCGCGCCTCGAGGCGAGGCGGTCCAAAACCGCTTCTGAGGCTTAAGCCTCAGGGATCTGGACGAGGCTTACGCCTTGATGACTGAGGCGGTTCGGTGAGGCGGTGAGGCGTGAGGCGCTGGTGAGGCTTAAGCCTCAGCTCCTTTTCTATATTTTGGTTTAACTGAGTTTTTTTTCTCTGTGTTTAAAAAGTAACTTGTACTTAGTTACCTTTTGTCTTTTAAAAAAGTAGAAAAAGTCAAAAAGCAAATGTACTTTTATTAATTTTAAAGTACAAAATGTCTATTTGGGGTGTCCTTTCATCTTCTCTAGAAGAAATAAAGGGGCTGACCATCTTCTTCACTTCTCTCTCGGTTTCTCCTACAATCAAACTCCATTTTTTTTCTTCTTCTATTCTCACATTTTACTCTCTCAAGAAGCTGCACTTTTCTGAGTTGTTTCTTCATATTCTCTTCATATGGCGGAGCTATGCAATTTGATCATGTTACGGGGAACTATAAGTTGTAAATTATTATGTTTTTAGACTTATGACTAGTAATTTTGTGAACTTATGACTAGTAATTTTGTGAACTTATGACGTTTAAAACTTGGCATGGAATTATGTTTTGCTTAATATTAGTATTTATCAATTTTATTTGCTATGGAATTATGTATATATATATATATAAATACACGCCTCGAGGCTTACGCCTCGGATCGCCTCGAGGCTTACGCCTCGCCTCATTGGAGGAAAACGCCTCGAGGCCCGATTCCGCCTTTTAAAACCTTGATTTTGACAAATCAGTTTACGAAGGCACACAATGGGGGGGGGGGTATACCGTATTTAGACCTTGTTCATTTTGCAAACTCCGCTTAGCTTTTTTCCCATATTTTGGAAAATCACTTTTCCAAACTGTAGAAAAAGTTTAAAATGTGTTATTCCAACTTTTTTTTTGCCTAAGCATGTCCTTAGTAAACATTTTGAATTTCTTGGGGTATGCCCCTCATAGCTTGTCTTAATTTCTTTTGTTGAAAAAAGTTTTTCCGGGGTTCCGTCCCCTTTCCCAAAAAAAACATCCACAAGTAATATAATTCATAAAAACTAGATATCAGACCTAGAGAGAGTGAGGACTATTCAAAGCTATTAATTGTGTAATGTAAGTTTAACGAATGCAATAAAGTAAATCCGTTCAATTTTGAAGATATTGTGGACTAAAATTCAGACATATAATCCTACTCTATGTCTAACTAACATGGACAAGAACGCATATTAGTCCAACACAGCTACTCCAGCAGAAAATACGACCATGCAATAAAACACACTTAGGATCACTGAAATGGATACTTATCAATGTAGCCACAGGATCAAGATAACTTCGCACAACCTAAAATAAATATTTTTTATAAAGTAAATGCACTCGGCATAGCTCTGAAACAAAGCTCTTAGCAGTCTATCACATTTGATCTCAAAATCAAAAAGCCACTATCTTCTGAAATGGATGAAGTATCAGAAAAGAAGAACACGATTTAGTTATAGTAAATTGAACTAATCTCATAACAAAAACCTATCACGTAATTTACTGAATTGCAATGGTAGTTTCGACCACACCATTGAACTTAACTTTCTCCTATAAGTTAGCAAATATAGACAGTACCTGTAACTACAAACGAGTTCTAGTGAAGCACCAGATAAACCAGCCATGACACCGCCACGCTGTGGTTGAGCTACGGTGGTAGAATCCTTGTTAGCATTATTACCATCTTCATGAACCCTAACTACATAAACTTCAAGAACATTAGCCGCGGTGACGATGAGGTTTGGGATGGGGCCGACACCTGGAGTCGGCGTGGAGGGCCAGACGGAGTCGATGTCTTCAGTCTGAACAGGGAGAATGCGAGAAGTGAAGTCGGCGGGAGAATGCGTGATGTATCCGGAAGCGCAGTTGTCGATTCCGGTGGGAGGGTGCATCAATTTGTAAGCTGCGTAGCTCATTTTGTCTGTGTAATGTAACCTGCTGCTATGGTGATATTTGAAATGTAGAATTGGATTTTGAAGTGCAGAGTTATAACTAGGGTTTTAAAAGCTTAAACCTCCCTGTGGCGTTTGGCCTGGGGAAGAAGTGCTCCTAGAAGAAGAAGAATTGCAAAGAGGAGGCAAACCCTGTACGGATGGATATTTGACCCGCTGCCTAACGGGGCGATGATTCTCTTCGTAGGGCCAGCCGGAAAAAGAAAAAAGAAAAAAAAAAAAAAAAAAACTCCCACCCAACTAGGGTTTACCGTTGAATATCGAACGGGTTCGAATGGACAAACGATATGAAAATCAAAACCTGAATTTTTGATTTCGGATATCGTATTGTTTCGGTTGGGTTGGTTGGGTTCTGGGTTCGAGTATTATTATAATGGTGTATATACGTCAAACGGTTTTGAGGATGAATTTAATCGATAGAGTGATTAATTAAAACGATTGTAAATTTAGAATTTAGAAAACATTTCGAAGTTTATATAATACTAGTGTTCGACATCAACAAATTTTATGTTAACAAAACTATGAAAATTGTTATTATTTTCATAGATATGGAATATGTTGCAAATACATATACAATGATTTATTTTAAATATTGATTGACTTTAAAATTATTTAGTTAATAGAATTATGAATATGTTGGATGTGTGAGATAAATTATTAGTAATAACTAAAATTTAAATATTTATATGTAACATTAATGAACGTCGTTTAAAATAAATCATTACAAAAAATAACATAAATTGAAAAATAAAACAAAATACAAAGTAGTAGAAGATATCAGATAACCAAGGCTCGAGACTACAATAAATAAAAATTAAAAACATTTAGATTTAGAATAAATCTTCTATACTTATTTAAACGGAAACAGCACACATACAAATTGTTTCAACAATTACCAAATAAAATTACATTATTAAATTTTTGTATTATCATTAAAATAGGTAATTTAAAGAACCTTTATATAAAAAATAAATAATATGATTATTTCAACAATTGTAATCATCTTTTTAAAAAAATATGACAATACGTGAAAAGTGTAATAAAGTGTTTATATTTATCAATATTATTAAATTGTTATAACAAAAAACGTAGAATTCTTTAGATTCTAAGACCATCCACATCCCTGCAATTCATTTACACTTTCAATTGTGTCACATCAGTTTTTGCAATTACCTTCCACACACGTGCAATCCACCTACACTTTCAATTGGTCCCTACTATAACATTTATTAATTACTTTATTATAATTTAATCTATTTAAATAAATAGAAAATGAAAAGAGTTGATGATGTGGCATTGCAATTGCAATTGTTGCAATTGCTTTATGAGGTGGCATGTTTTTTTTGTTTTGAAAGTGGGTTTGCAATTGTAGTTGCAAGCATATGTGGATGCTCTAATAGATCTTTTTATCAAGAATCCACATTTTTTTATTTAGTCATTGACTTTTCTTCCAATATTTTTTTTTCTCCTTTATGATCAATTCCTTAATTTTTTGGTAGTTTGGGTCAAAGTTTGTATTGATGCAGGAGTCACGTGAACACGATTACATAGCATTGTCAATCCGTTTTCACTTTCTTTTTTAAATGTGATTCATCAACTTCATTTTCTAAATTGATTGTCTTGGATACATTGTTAACAGTGGTATCAATCTCGTTAAATTGTAGCAAAAAGTTGATGTTGAAACTTATAAGTTAATGAAAGCAAAAAAAAAATCACAAAATGAAATCGACCTAACTTTTAACATAATTCAAAATAATTGGAGGTCGAGAAAACAAATTCGAAGAATGTTAGTCAGTTTACGTTTTAGTAGAACATGGATTTTTCAAATGAACACTCGAATCAAATCAAGAAACGAATATAAAAACGAAGATTTGTTGTCCCATGCGAGTAATAATGTAATATCAAAATAATCAATACTCAAATGTTTTTTAGCATTGTGGGTTACATTGGAAAAGTGACATAAAAATGAGAATTAAGGTAGCAATAAATCACGAAACTACAAAATAGAAAAAAACAATAATACATTGTACTTGGAGTAGTACTCAAATGAAATACTTACATGTAATAATAATATATGTGCTTTGATGATAAAACTTTGATGTTCTTCGACATACGTAGATGACTTGTTTCCCTTGTCACTTACTACAAAAAAGACAACATAAAAGACACTTGAAGTCAATACAATAACAAATAACTCAACAATGAACAAATATCGATAACAAAGATTAATCTTTTAACATTACAAATTTAGGAGAGAAATGTGTTAGACGGAGAAAGTGAAAGGTAGTTTGTTGAATGACAAATGGTTAAAACACCAATAACATAACAAAAGAAAACACTTATGTTTAAATAAGGAAAATGAATGACTAATTAAAATAAATAAAGAAAAATGAATGGTTGGTAACATAAATAAAGGAAAATAAAAAGTCAGTTTACATAAATTACAATAAATTGAATCATTAATTAAAATAAATAATGGAAAACTAATTAATAACATAAAAAGAGGAAAACAAATGGTTAATAACACAAATTTCCATGGATATATAGAATTACTATTAAAGACCCTCATTTATAATAAAATATAATTTACATATGAGAATGGAAAAATCTTTAATATATTCTATATTTTAAAAATCAAAAAATTGATAAGAAAAAAGAGAATACATTCTATGTATTAGAATGTGTCATATCATCTCTTTAAAACCCTCTTTTATGGATATAAACATTGCCAAGATATTACATCATTTTTTTGACAATTCTCATTTATATAGATTTATTATGTAAATTAGTCTAATATTGATTAACTTATATATTTATATAGATTTATTATGTAAATTAGGCTATATATTTATATAATAAAAAATTCTAGAAACTTGTAAAAAGAAATGAAATGTTCATTCATTTCATGCTAAACAACTCAAAAACTGAAGAAATTAAGAACTAATGTTTCCAGTTTTTTCAAGAAATCATATCATCTTTTGATGATTCTCTGTTATATAGATATATAGATAGATTATAATCCTATGAATTTAATTAAAAGATGGTGGTCATTTAATAAAATGTTTGATTAAATTAGTGTAAGATAAATAGAAATTATATTTGTTGATGTTTTTATGTTGTGCAAATAAAGATAATTATAAAATAAAATAAAAAAATGTTAAATAAAAAATGTAAGGTAAATAAATTATAATACTATAAATTTAATTAAAAGATGGTGGATTCATTTAATAAATGTTTGATTAAATTAGTGTAAGGTAAATAGAAATTATATTTGTTGATGTCTTTATGTTGTGCAAATTATAATAATTATAAATAATAAAGAAAATTATATGTCAAATAATAAATGTAAGATAGATAAAAATTATATTTGTTGATGTTTTTGTGTATAATAAAAATAATTATAAAATACAAAGAAAATTAGATGTTAAATAAACAGTTAAATTAAAGTCATTTAATGAGAAGCTAATTTTTTATTTAAAAGAAATTCAAAATTATGAGAAATTAGGAAAGGGGAAATGGTGGCTTCTCAAGTTCTCATTATGCCACCTAACCAACTCCACATTTTGCTTTTATATATATATATATAGATTTAAAAATATAAGTATAGTATTTCGGTTTTTGGACGGGTCGTGTGGTGAAAGATCAAACTTAACCCGAACCCAAAGATTCCCAAAATTCGGTTTCAGATTTTCGGGGTCTAGGGTATTCGGATTTTGCAAAAACACCTTATTTTTTGTTTGGATTCGAATTTTAAACTATTCGGGTTTTGCACATCCCTACGCCCAACGTTGGACACGATTTGGCAATACTTGAACCCAATTTCATCAGGGAATTTTCATATATGGGACCCTATATATATACACACTCCAAGTATAATAATAAAATGAGAAATCAATTGAGTATATAGAATGTATAAATATAATTCATCATATAACTTGTTGTTTGGGTAAAAATTTAGCAGGCTCGACCACGACCGAAAAAAGAAAAATTTCTTATTTGACACATTTTTATGTTAAGACAGAATTACACACTCAACAAACATTCTCATTGGACCTAAGCTCAGGTCGAGCGTTGCTCTCGACACTTGACCATGATGTCGTCCAGCTCACACGACCGTCGTAGACTAACACGATTGACTAATGATATAACTGTTATGATTTCTTCGTTTAATGCAGGATCAAAGCCATTAATATCCAACGGCTATAACCGACGAAGTCATTATGAGCATTAAACCACGAAATCCGTTACAACCGTTATGCTACTTTTATGGAGTCATTTAATGCATTCGAAGGCTATATAAACAGAGGCCTCAACCTCATTTGCGCACAACCGAACTCCCGGAACACCTACAGCATATTAAGAGCTTTAAAACGAAGAAACATTCTCTCTCGAACAGACGACGCACGACACATAGTTCTTACGCACGACGCACTTGTTTTTACACACAATACACTTGTTTACTTTGCAAAATAGCTTATTTTTGTCATTTGTATTGTAATCATTGTACCCTCTACATTTGAAACACAAGGACATCGCCCCTGTTTGGCGACCATAGTGCAGCGACGACCATCATAGTCGTCTGCGGGTTTTTTCCTCGTTGAGGTTTTTCCCGCGTCACTAAAATCCTTTCGTCTCCTTTTTACTTTTTGTCTTGGTCGCATAGTTTTGTCGAACGGTTCCATTCTTTAGTTGTTAAGCTCCACGATCAACCTTAAGTTATCCTTCTGGACGATTTTTGGCATTAACAGTTTGGCGCCCACCGTGGGGCCCCATCTAGAGAAAATCTTCGACAAACGTGCGTCCGACTAACGGTTTCTTGGAGTTTCCTCCTTTTTCTGTTTCGGGAAAATGACAGGTCATGGAAATCCAGAGCAGATCATCGCCCAGATGCATCAGGAGTTGGAAGATGCGGGCAATCAAACGACGCCTTTGCTGATCAAAGTCGAAGGGCAGCCGAAGAGATCGCGCGATTGCGAAATCAGAATCCAAATGGATCGTTCGGACAGCAGAATGGTCCAGGACCATTTGTCGGCAATCCAGGTCCAGGTCCATTCGTCCAGAATCCGCAGTATGGGTCGTTCGTCTAGAATCCGCAGCAGGGATCGTTCAACCACAATCCTCAGTATGGACCAATTCCTCCTCAGCATTTGAGGCCACCACCCCTGCATAATGGGTTCCAGCCGTATTTTGTCCCTCTCAACGGGGACGCCAATGGATCGTCTTATGGAAATGGCACAAATTCAGGGATCAACCATCCAGCAGGTGTCGACCCCGTCTCTCAGCGACTAAAGATGTTAGAAGACCAGAACGAGCGCGTCATGTCCTTGCTCGCGAAATTGCCGGGGGCAGTATTGTCTGTCGACGTCGAGCCTCGCACGGGGTTTCAGGCCTCCCTTTTCATCGACGAGATTGCTCTGGTCGATGTCCCCAAGAAATATAGCATCCCGACCTTCACTCCTAAATACTCTGGTATCTCGGATCCCATAGAACATGTCGCTCAGTACAAACAGTGATGTGGACTGTGTCGATCCCCTACCAGTATCAAGAAGCCTGCATGTGCAAGAGTTTTGGGGCGACCTTCACGGGTGCTGCCCTCCAATGGTTGATTAACCTCAGGCCCAAATCCATCGGGTCGTTCGCTGAGTTAGTCAACCAATTTTCCCAGCAGTTCGCCTGCAGTCGCAAGATGGAAAAGCAAACCAGCGACTTGTACTACGTCGTGCAGAAGACCGATGAATCCATCTGGAGTTATTTCAACAGGTTCAATGCAGAGATGATCAGTGTCCGCAACTGCGACGTCAAGACCGCGATCGAAGCCTACAAACGCGGTCTAGACGACAGTTCGGGTCTATACACTGACCTAACAAAGTATCCTCCTGAAAATTTCAAAGATGTCTATGCCAGAACCCTGGCTTATATGAGGGTGGAAGACGACGCTGCCTTTCATCAAAAGCACTCTGACGATAAAAGGTCGCTGAGTGTAAAGAAGGCAGAGTTCAAGACGAAGGCGGTATCCAAATCAGAGCCTACACGACAAATCTCGAATGTGCGATTCGAGAAAAAGAAGACCGCAGCTTCGACCAAATTTCCTCAGTATCCTAAGATATCCTCCTATTGATTCAAAGAAACCACTAAGCACTTGGTCGAGGCCCTGAAGACCGTCCAGGCGACCATCCGGTGGCCAAAGAAGTCCAACAAAGATGACGGTAAGAAGGATAAATCAAAGTGGTGCGACTTCCACGTCGACCACGGTCATATGATGGATGACTGCATAACTCTCAAAAAGAAGCTAGCCTACCACGTCCCAAAAGGCAATCTCAAGGATATCGTCGATGATGTTGTTACTCCAGCTAACGACGTTCGACCGCCGACGCCCGACCACGCAAAGGTCGTCAATTGCATAACTGGTGGGTCCGACGTATGCGGTCTGACGTATTCCGCAGCCAAACGACACGCTAGCCAAGCACCTGACGATCGACCTACCCCTCGTTCATTAAGACCAAAAGGAGGTCTGGAGTTAGAAGCCATGAAGATTTCATTCGACCAAGACGACTCGGTGACTCGTTTCAAAAACATCATGACGGGTTGATCATTCAACTCACGATTGGTAATTGTCTAACCCGACGAGTCTTGGTCGACGGAGGCAGTTCAGCGAACGTCATCTTCCTTGACACCATCAAGGCCATTGGAATCGATCGATCGGAAATTACCCGACGCTCGACAACCTTGGTCGGTTTCAATGGAGACGCGACGAGTACCTTTGGAGAGATCACCCTGCCTGTCTATGCTCGAGGAATCAATAAATCGACAAAGTTCAACGTCATTGATTGCCCGTCGGCCTATAACATCATCTTAGGTCGACCGTGGATCCATGACATGAAAGCCGTTCCCTCGACGTATCATCAGACCATGAAGTTCCCTACGCCGTGGGGAGTCCAGGAGATCAAAAGTGAGCCGAAGGTCGCCCGCGACTGCTACAAGACGACCCTAAAGCCGCAGAAGCAGGCCATCTAGCAATTACAGTTCCAGGATGCTCCTGGGACAGCCGACGACTATCGATTAGAGGAAGTCGTCCTGGACCAGAGCAAGCCTGACCAGACCGTCTTTATAGGTTCGTCCATCGATCCCTCCCTTAAAGACAAACTAATATCTTTCTTGCAGGAACATGCCGACTGTTAATGCCAAAAATCGTCCAGAAGGATAACTTAAGGTTGATTGTGGAGCTTAACAACTAAAGAATAGGAATCTTGCGACAAACAATGCGACAAAGACAGAAGAAATGTAAAGGAGACAAAGATTTTGGTGACGCGGGAAAAAACCTCAACGAGGAAAAAACCCGCGGACGACTTTGGGGGTCGTCGCTGCACTATGATCGCCAAACAGGGGCGATATCCTTCGTTTCGGGTGTCGAGAGTACAACGATTACAATACAAATGAAAGGAAATACTTTAAATGTAAAGTAACAAGTGTATCGAATGTAAAAACGAGTGCATCGTGTGTATAAACTATGTGTCGTGTGTAAAAACTATGCGTCGAGCGTGGGAGTCGTGCGTCGAGAGAGAACTGTTGAGAGAGATTTCTTTGCTTCGAGTGTTCTTCGGAAAAGCAGATGTCCGCAAATGAGACTGTGATCTTCGTATTTATAGTCTTCGTAGCTTTAATTGACCATCATGATTGTAGGAATAACGGTCGCAATGGTCACTGCTGTTTAATGCTCATAATTGCTTCTGTTGGCCATAAATGACATTGACCCTGCATTGAATAAAAAAACGTAACATAAATATTATATGTTAGTCGGTCGAGGTCGAGGTCGAGAGGTATGTCACGACAGTCGAGGTCGAGAGCAACTTTCGATCTCAGCTCTGGTAAAAAAGATAAAGTGTTCATGCTTTTGACTTTATTGTGAGTAAATGTTCGTAGTGTTTTGGTCGTAGTCGAGACTGGTGAATTTTTGCCCAAACAGTTTGCCCCCAAAATTTAAAAAGTGGAGTGGCAAATTCAAATTTCAAAAGTTTTTAAATTTTGCTAGTCGAACGTCTAAGGTTGTGACACGTGTCGAAGATTTCCTTAGTTGCCTTGGAACTGGATCGGTCCAATTCTAACTAGAGAGGGAGTTGAAAAGGGGATAAGGTCGTGACGTCATGCTGACGCACGATCATGCTCGACAGCTGTAAGCGCCAGCTGTCGACGATCTGTCGAGTATTCGAAAAGGCAGGGCACGTGTCGACTATTGAGAGGCTCGATCTGACACGATCGTTTCCATAAATATTGACCCACGATGGATTTTTTCCATTTTACGTTTTCAGAGTGTTTTTTAGTCAGAGATTTCTTCTCGATTTCTTGGTGTTCTTCGCTCGATACTTTCAAAACCTGCAAAGATCTTCGACCTGCTTAGAGTTTCGAGGTTTTTTAGAGCGTCTATATAAGGTACGACTCTCCAGTCTGTGTATGCGTCGTAAGTCGATTGCTAGGAAGCCTAGAAGGAATTGGGATATTTGGGGCTTTTCAGATAGACAAACACTGTTGACAGGTTTAGCGTTGTCGACGGAGCCTAGGAGTACCATCCAGGATCAGGACGATCTTGATAGTTTTAGAAATCTAGCGAAAATCCCTGTGGGGATTTCAGTGAGCAAGGCCGGTCAGATTCGACCGGAAATGTGCCCCGAGTGGTTTGTCGTGATATACGAGTATCCCTTTAGAATAGGTTTCGTATGGCCCTATTCTCCTCTAGCGAAGTCCTTCATGTGCGAGTTTGACCTCTCGCCGGGACAACTGATGCCCCAATTCTGGAGGGTCATTCAGGTTATCGAGCGACTCTTCGGACACTGGGAGTCGCCGATGAATGTGAAAGACCTCTTGACCGCATATCAGGTCAAGAAGGATACGTACCGTCGCTACAGCCTCTTCTCGAAGCATAAGGTCGATCGTACCCTGGTTCTAGAAACTGCGGTTATTGACCGCAAATGGATGACCAGGTACGTCTTCGTGCGAGTAGCAACGCTGGACACTGACAGTGATTGGATCAGGTCTGGATGGAACATGGCGGGTGAGTTTTAGCTTTGGTCGAGCGTCTGCTTTGTTATATTTGTCACTTTGCTTTTTGGCTAATCTCCTTTCTCTGTGTTTTCAGACATCAACTTTGACAACATAGAGCCCAACGACTACGTTCTTGGAAATCAGTCCAGACGATCGGTCATTCGTCACGCGTCATTTAATAGACGAGGACGACGGCGTGGTTTTCTTGAATGATCGGTTTCAGACGAGTCGAGAGGAGAGAGGGAAAAAAAAGTAGAGGAGGAAGAAGAGAAGGAGGAGACTGAGGAAGAAGAGGGGGATGAGGAGTCGACAGAGGTAGAGATGACCGGTAAGTGTACCTTACTCTGTTTTCAACGTATTCCTTCTCTTGTTTCAGTCGCTTACTTGTTCTTTCTTCTTTGTTTTTCAGGAGAATCCCAGCAATCCCAGCTGAAGGTGTCGTCTGCGATGGCCAAGAGGGCGGCTCAAGCCGAATTGGCTCGCAAGATGAGGGAAAGGAGGAAGGATACCCCGACTACTGGGTCTGGGGTATTAAAGAGAAAGAAGGCCCCGACAGCTGGGTTGGGAGTCCCCAAGAAGACGAGGACGTCCATTCTGAAGGAACCGTCTTTGAAGACGGGCGGCTCATCGAGAGTCGTCTCTCCTGAGAAGGTGAAGGCGTCGACCGCATCTGTCGAGGAGACTTTCGATGCGATCGACGCGACACCCGTCGTCCCTGCGCAACCGGCGACATCGACGATGTCTCATGCTGCCACGTCGGACCCCTCGAAGGCCGACAAGGGCAAGGGCGTGCGGACGGTAGAGGGCGAGTGAGAAGAAACGACGGTAAACTTTACGTTGCCGTCGGATTTCATGGTCGATAATGTCGTGGACGGGACGAGCTTGTTCCCCCACTTGGATAAGTTTCAGCTCCCCTCTTTCAGGGAGCACTTCAACGGGGTCTCTATGGAGAGCGCGGGGTCTTATGTCGCCGATCTGGCGTTTATGGTAAGTCTATCTTTCAAGACTTTGTTTTTCTTTTTTTGTTTGTCGTTGTTGTTGTCGTTGTCATGTATTTTACTAACTAGTTTTTATGTATTTCAGACGTTTCAGTCTTCCTTGGCCCTGCATGCTGAGACGACGAAGATTGAGGGCCTAGTATCTTCGTCCCTCAAGAGGGAGGATGCGACACTGACGAGTGAGAAATCTGCTCTGGCATGTGCTGAGGATATGTCGGTACGGCTCGATGATGCTCTGAACGAGCTAGAAGCCGTCGGACATGCGAGGGACGACGCGAACTCTCGTTTGAAGCAATCCTTCTCTTTGATTGTCGATCAAATAGAGGAGTTGGTCAGGAGGCAGACATCCTTGGACATGAAGGAGAAGGAGGTCGAGGAGTCCAAGTCCAAGGTGGCAGACCTGGAGAAGGAGGTGAGGAGCTTAAGGAAGAGGCGGCGTCGACCTTCGCTTTGACTAGATTAACTGTGCGTGCCGCTATCATGAGGCAACACCTGTAGGGGAAGAATCCCCTTGCGTCCACGACTGAGGAGCTAGCCTTCTTCCTGGCCAAAGTCGGGTCTGAGAAAGATCTCGACTCTGGCGATGAGAAAGAGGCCGAGGAAGAAGAGGTTGTGGACAAGGGCCTCCAAGGTGAAGCTTCGGGAAAGGATGCTGCCGACGCTCCTTCTAATCTTTAGAGAATTTTTATCTTTGATTTTGAGTATTCGACCGTTGGTGGTCGAGTTACTTATATGTAATCACACATTCTATGAATGAAATTTTGCTCTTCTGTGGAACTCGTGTGTTATTTTGGTTTACACATGTCGTGGGTAAATATAATACCAACCGTGAAATTCATTAAGTATAGAACAAAGAAGGAATCGTGCGACTAGGCATCCATTGTAATTACAAAGACGAGCACACAAGTCACAAGACTTTGATATTTTAAGATTATGTTGGCAAACATAAGTACACGCGACCAAGGCATTCATTCAGAACACGAAACTAAGTTAAGAAACTCAATTCATGGGGTCGCTAGACCTGGATAATCGTACGACTATATCGTACGACGAAACTTGAGTCGTATGCTCCTGCGATGTAATAATCAAGTCATAGACCTGAACACTTATGTCGTGTGATATGAGTTGAAAAACTCGTAAAGTCGTGTAGTAGACTTTGCAATCTTATGTCGTGCGATCTGCGATAAAACAATGTCAGAGGTTGGTCGTTGGCTAGCCAACGACCCTCCGATGCTTAAGTCAGTAATCGTCGTGATAAAAAATCATACGAAAGATAGAAAAGGACTTAGAAGACATACCTTTCCAGACGTGCTGCATTATAGCCATGTGAGATACCTCGATCGTCGAGGGTTGAGAGTTGACAGATATCTTTACCCACGACTTTTTTGTGGCTTCAAGGAGGTCTTATAGCAATCACGGGCGACTTTTGGCTCACTTTTGATCTCTTGGATTCCCCACGGCGTAGGGAACTTCATGGTTTGATGGTACGTCGAGGGAACGACTTTCATTTCATGGATCCATGGTCGACCTAAGATGATGTTATGACGCACAGTCGATGACGTTGAACTTGGTCTGCTTGTTGATTCCTCCGGCGTAGACTGGCAAGATGATTTCTCCAAAGGTACTTGTCGCTTCTCCATTGAAACCGACCAAGGTTGTCGAACGTCGGGTGATTTCTGATCGATCGATTCCCATGGCCTTGATGGTATTAAGGAAGATGACGTTCACCGAACTTCCTCCATCGACCAAGACTCGCCGGGTTAAACAATTACCAATCGTGAGGTGAATGATCAACCCGTCATGATGCTTCTGATATGAGTCACCGAAGTCGTCTTGGTCGAAGATGATTTTCATAGCTTCCAATTCCAGATCTCCTTGTGGTCTTGATGAACGCGGGATAGGTCGGTCGTCAGGTGCTTGGCTGGCATGATGTTTGGCTGCGGAATACGTCAGACCACACACGTCGGAACCACCAATGATGCAATTGACGACCTTTGCATGCTCGGGGGTTGGCGGTCGATTGTCGTTAACTGGAGTAACGACATCATCGATTATACCTTTGAGATTTCTTTTGGGACGTGATATGCTAGCTCCTTCTTGAGAGCTATGCAATCATCTGTCGCATGACCATGGTCGACATGGAAGTCGCACCACTTCGACTTATCTTTCTTGGCATCGTCTTGATCGGACTTCTTTGGCCACCGGATGGTCGCCTGGACGATTTTCAGCGCCTCGACCAAATCCTTAGTGGTCCCTTTGAATCCGTAGGAGGATATCTTAGGGTATTGAGGGAACTTGGTCGTGGTCTTGAACCTGCTTTTGTCTTGAATCGGACGTTCGAGATTTGTCGCAAAGGCTCTGCCTTGGGCACTACCTTCACCTTGAATTCTGGCTTCTTTACGCTTAACAATCTTTTGTCGTCGGTGTGCTTACGATGAAAGGCAGCGTCGTCCTCAACCCTCATATACGCTAGGGTTCTTGCTCGGGCATCTTCGAAATTCTCTGGGGGGGTACTTGGTCAGATCGGTGTATAAACCCGAACTGTCGTCTAGACCGCGTTTATAAGCTTCGATCTCGATCTTGACGTCACACTTGCGGACGCTGATCATCTCCGCATTGAACCTATTGAAATAACTCCGGTTCGACTCCCCAGCTTTTTGCACGACATAGTATAAATCGCTGGTTTGCTTCTCCATCTTGCGACTGCTGGCGAACTGCTGGGAGAACTGATTGACCAACTCGGCGAACGACCCGATGGATTTGGGCCTGAGGTTGATCAACCACTGGAGGGCAGGACCTGTGAGGGTTGCCCCAAAACTCTTGCACATACATACTTCTTGATACATATGCGGGATCAAGACCGTCCACATGAGCTGCTTATACTGTGCGATGTGCTCCGTTGGATCGGTCACCCCCGAATACTTAGGTGTGAAGGTGGGGATGTTGTACTTCTTCGGGACGTCGACTGTCGCGATGGTATCGACGAAAGGCGATGCCTAAAATCCTGAGCGAGGCTCGACATCGACGGGCACGACTGCCCTAGGTAGCTTAGCGAGCAAGGACAGGACACGTTCATTTTGATCTTCTAACATCTTCAACCGCTGAGCGACGGGGTCGTTAGGATCGAAATTCGCACCTGCAGGAGGGTTAACTCCCGAACTGGTGCCATTTTCGTACGACGAGCCATTGGCGTCCCCGTTGAAAGGGACGTAATACGGCTGGGACCCATTGTTCATGGGTGGAGGCCTCAAATGTTGAGGAGGAACTGGCCCGAACTGGGGATTTGGGATAAAAGATCCCGGCTGCTGGTTCTGCATGAATGGTCCTGGCTGTTGATTCTGACCAAACGATTCAGGTCCTGGATGCTGGACGAAGGCACCCGCGCCTGGGTTTTGAATGAAGGGATCGGACCCTGGATTCTGCCCGAACTATCTTGGACCAGGATTCTGAACAAATGGTCTAGGACCATTCTGTGGTCCGAAAGGATTCCTCAGCCGCGCGATTTCCTCAGCCGCCCTTCGACTTTGATCAACAAGGACGTTGATTTGATTTCGCGCAACTTCCAGCTCTTGATACATCTGGTCAATGAGCTGCTCTTGATTTCCATGGGCTGCCATGATCCTGAAATAAGAAGAAGAGAAAACTCCAAGAAAACGTTAGTAAGACGCACGTTTGTCGAAGATTGTCTCTAGATGGGGCCCAACGGTGGGCGCCAAACTGTTAATGCCAAAAATTGTCCAGATGGACAACTTAAGGTTGATTGTGGAGCTTAACAACTAAAGAATAGGAATCTCGCGACAAACAATGCGACAAAGACAGAAGAAATGTAAAGGAGACAAAGATTTTGGTGACGCGGGAAAAAACCTCAACAAGGAAAAAACCCGTGGACGACTTTGGGGGTCGTCGCTGCACTATGATCGCCAAACAGGGGCGATATCCTTCGTTTCGGGTGTCGAGAGTACAATGATTACAATACAAATGAAAGGAAAGACTTTAAATGTAAAGTAACAAGTGTATCGAATGTAAAAACGAGTGCGTCATGTGTATAAGCTATGTGTCGTGTGTAAAAACTATGCGTCGAGCGTGGGAGTCGTGCGTCGAGAGCGAACTGTTGAGAGAGATTTCTTTGCTTCGAGTGTTCTTCGGAAAAGCAGATGTCCGCAAATGAGACTGTGATCTTCGTATTTATAGTCTTCGTAGCTTTAATTGACCATCATGATTGTAGGAATAACGGTTGTTACTGTCACTGCTGTTTAATGCTCATAATTGCTTCTGTCGGTTACGTCCGTTGGCCATAAATGACATTGACCTTGCATTGAATAAAAAAACGTAACAGAAATATTATATGTTAGTCGGTCGAGGACGAGAAGTATGTCACGACAGTCGAGGTCGAGAGCAACTTTCGATCTCAGCTCTGGTCAAAAAGATAAAGTGTTCATGCTTTTGACTTTATTGTGAGAAATTGTTCGTAGTGATTTGGTCGTAGTCGAGACTGGTGAAATTTTGCCCAAACACCGACTGCTTTGCCTGGTCGCACGAAGACATGGTCGGCATAGACCCCGACGTTATTTCTCATAAGCTCAATGTCGACCCGTCATTTAAGCATGTCAAGCAAAAGCGACGTGAATTTGCTCCTGAACGGAATAAGGTAATTAATGACGAGGTCGACAATCTCCTCAAGACAGGAAAAATTCGAGAAGTAAAGTACCCCGACTGGCTTGCCAATGTCGTGGTCGTACAGAAGAAAAATGGCAAATGGAGGGTCTGTATCGATTTCACAGATCTCAACAAAGCTTATCCAAAAGATCCTTTTCCATTGCCACATATCGACGTCATGGTCGACGCGACAGCAGGACATGAACTATTGACGTTCATGGATGCTTATGCTGGATACAATCAGATCCTGATGCACGTCGAGGACCAGGAAAAGACTGTATTCATGACAGATCGAGGTATTTATTGTTATAAGGTTATGCCCTTTTGGTCTAAAAAATGCAGGTTCTACCTACCAGCGTCTGGTGAATAAAATGTTCAAAAATCATCTTGGCGACACGATGGAGATGTATATTGACGACATGCTCGTCAAGTCGAAGCAAGCAGTCGATCACATCGAGCATTTGAGGCAGTCGTTCGACATCCTCCGAAAGTATAACATGAAGCTCAACCCGACGAAGTGTTCCTTTGGTGTCAGTGCCGGGAAATTCCTGGGCTATATGGTCACTCGTCGGGGGATCGAGGCCAATCCCGATCAGATCAAAGCCATTATCGAGATAAAATCTCCAAGGAATTTTAAAGAGGTCCAAAGGCTCATTGGTCGGGTGACAGCCCTGAACAGGTTTATTTCTCGATCGTTGGATAGATGTCATCCATTCTATAACGTCCTCAGGAAAAATAAAGGTTTCGACTGGACCGACGATCATGAGCAAGCACTGCAAAAATTAAAGGAGTACATGACGTCGCCTCCTTTGTTATCAAAGCCTGATGACCATGAGGCCTTGCAGCTATATTTGGCTGTTAGTCCTAATGCAGTAAGTGTCGTCCTGACACGAGAAGATGAAAAGTAGCAACTGCCGATCTACTATGTAAGTAAATCCCTCCTGGATGCCGAAACCAGGTATTCCTCCATGGAGAAATTGCTTTTATCGCTAGTCATAGCCGCTAAAAATTTACGACACTATTTCGAATCGCATCCTATTACTGTCGTGACTAACTTTCCTCTTAAGTCTGTCTTGAGAAAACCTGAGTTGACAGGTCGTTTAGCAAAATGGAGTATATATCTCAGCAGTTACGGCATCAATTTTAAGCCCAGGACCGCGATCAAATCGCAAGCCTTGGCGGATTTCGTTGCTGATTTCAGCCCCGAACTGGAAAAAGAAGTAGAGCTCGAAGTGTCAACCGTGGCGACTCACGACGACGTGCCTTGGACTCTGTATGTCGACGGTTCATCCAACATTAGAGGTTCAGGACTAGGCGTCGTCTTAAAGTCACCACAGGGGGGCAAGATGGTGTATTCCGTGCGATGCGACTTCAAGACCACCAACAACGAAGTCGAGTACGAAGCCCTGATCGTAGGAATGAATATGGCCTACGACTCGGGGGCAACCGCGCTACATGTCAAAAGCGATTCTCTTCTGGTCGTGAACCAGATGAATGGAGAATTCACAGGCACAGATTCAAAGATGGCAAACCTTGGGTCTGTACTCAAGCCTAAAGGTGGCAAAAGAAAAATCAGAAAAATTCAAACCATTTTCAATTGAACATATTCCAAGGGACCAGAATACTCAAGCCTACGCCTTAGCAAACCTTGGGTCTGTACTAGTCGAACCAATATTCGACAGCATTCCTATGATCCACCTGGCGACGTCGTCCATCGAAAATGATGATGTCGTCCAGGTCGAAGACCAGGAAGATGATTGGTCATGCGACATCCGAAATTTTCTTATGCACGACCAACTCCCAGAAGACAAGATGGAAGCTCGGAAGATCAGGTTCAAGGCATCCAGGTATGTCGTGATCGGAGATAGACTCTATCGACAGACTTAAACCTGAGACGCGTCATCAGCAAAAGTCAAATTTAGAAGATCCTTCAGGAAATGCACGATGGAGAGTGCGGTAATCACTCAGGAGGTCGCAGTTTGGCTAATCGTATCTCTCGACAGGGCTACTTTTGGCCAACAATGCGACAAGACGCCGTCAGGTATATCTAGAACTGTGATCCATGTCAGCGACACTCAGGTACGTCCCACAAACCTTCTGAACCTTTGCATTCGACACTGATTCCGTGGCCCTTCATGAGATGGGGTATGGATATTGTCGGCAAATTACCACCTGCCTCTGGGCAAAAGGTATTCCTCGTACTCACAGATTATTTCTCTAAGTGGGTAGAAGCAGCTGCCTTTTCCCAAGTCCGGGACAAGGAAGTCGTCTCTTTTATCCAGACTAACATCATATGCAGGTTTGGGATTCCATCCGAAATTGTCTGTGACAATGGATCCTAGTTCATAAGCAACAGGACTCGACAATTCTGTGAAGACCGCAACATCAAGCTGACGACTTCGACACCCAGGTATCCCCAGGCAAATGGACTTGCGGAGTCAAGCAATAAAACCATAATTGCTTCGATTAAGAAAAGGTTAAAAGCTGCGAAGGGAAAATGGGTCAAAGAACTCCCTTCGGTCCTGTGGGCAAATCGCACGACGCCCCGCACGTCCATAGGACAAACCCCTTTTTCTTTGGTTTATGGCTGTGAAACAGTTTTGCCAGTCGAGGTTCACTTCCCAACCTCGAGGCATACTTCCGTCAATCACAATCTGGTCGATTTAAGTTATGACCTCAACGCCCTTGAAGAGCTTAGAGAATCATCACTGATCAGAATGGCGTCGCAGAGGCAAGCGGTCGAGCGACACTTCAACAAGAATGTCAAAGTTAAAGTCTTTCAAGTAGGCGACTATGTCCTCTGACGAGTGTTCCAAAGCACTTAAGAGCTCAATGCAGGTAAACTTTCCACCAAGTGGGAAGGTCCTTATCGTATCTCAGAAGTCGTGGGTAAAGGTGCCTATTGGCTCCAAACCCTCGACAATCAAGATGTCCCACGTAGCTGGAATGCGACACATTTGAAAAGGTATTTCTTCTAAGTCTTTTTACAATTTTTATTCATCACGACGACTACTGACTTAAGCATCGGAGGGTCGTTGGTTAGCCAACGACCAACCCCTGACATTGTTTTGTCGCAGGATCGCACGACCTAAGTTGTTAAGTCTATCGTACGACTTCAAGATCGCACGACATGAGTAATCAGGTCTATGACTTTATTATTCCTTCGCAGGGACACATGATCCAAATTCATCGTATGATCTAGTTGTACGATCATAAGGTCTAACGACCTCTCGATCTAAGTTTTTTAGCTTAGAAAAATTTCATGTTTTGAATGAATGCTTTGGTCGTATGTACTTATGTTTGTTTACACAATTTGAAAACATGAAAGTCTTACGATCTATGTTCCAATTGTTGTATCACAATGGATGCCTAAGTCGCATGTCTTCTTGATTCATTTTTCACTTAATGAATTTTACAATTGATATTATATCTATCTACGACATGTATGGGTCAAAATAATACACGAGTTCAACAGAAAAGTAAGCTTCATTCGTAAAATAATTGGTTACATCCTAGTGGCTCGACCACCAACGGTCGAGCGGTAAAAAGCAGAAATAATATCAAGAAAATCTTTTCTAGGGCTGAGGAGGAGTGTCGGTCACGTCCTTGCCTGAGGCCTCGCCCTTGGAACCTTCATCCGCCTCTTCCTCCTCGATCTCCTTCTCGTCATCAGAGTCGAGGTCTCTTTCAGTCCCGACGTCCCTCAAGAAGAAGGCAAGCTCATCCGACGCCGAGGCCAAAGGATTCTTGCCCGACAGGTGTCTTCGCATGATCGCCGCCCGCGCGGTTGATAACGCCACTTTTTGGCGTTATTTGCAATCCACAAACCAATAAGATTGCCTTGTGTTGGAGAAAAGAGGCGGAACTTTATGGTTTATCGAGTGGAATGTATATGTAATCTAAAAGACAGCAATCATCGAGAAAAGAAGCAAAAAATAGTCCAAAACGAAGCCCAAGATCCAAGCCCGAGACCCGTGCCCAAACCATGACCCAGGACCTGACCCGGACACTTCAGGAAAGCGCGCGGTTTGTTGCGCGGTTTGAATCCACAGGACAAACCACGTAAGTCCCTGGTCGATTTCTATAGTTGGTGTTTTCCGGATTTTAGGTCATCACATCTCGACGGACGACGACAGACAGCAGAGGGGCGATTTTCAGAGGTTTTTCGGAGACTTTTGAGCCACGATAGAGGATCGGTTGAGGAGACGTTTACCACGCGAAGCGGATTAGAGCCGAGAGAAGGGAGTTTATCGTAGATTCTTCACGTTCACAACCATTATGTTTACACACACTATTTTCCTTCCTTTTCTTATGTTTTCATCCACCACCGAATGAACTAATTTTTAGATGTTGGGGGTTGGTTTGAATTTGGTTTAAGCTTATGAATACTTGATTTGAGACTTTTATCCGTTTTTCCTATTTAATGAAGCATGTGATTTGGGTTTTAACACTTTTGTGAGTTTGGCCAACTTTCATCTGTTTTGTTTGTTATCAATTAAGTTCGAGAGAGTTAATTGTTGACTAGAACTAGAATTGCATGCCTAAGGTGAGAATCTGGATAGAGATATACCAAGTAAGCCTTAGTCCCGTTGAAATCTTGAGTTTAATGTGTTTTGGATGCCATAGGTTGAGATCGAGAGATAAAACTTGTGCTTTCGAAATAAAACCCGTTGTTGCTTGAGAGAGAACAACGGTGATTTTAGAGATTGGATATTAATTAAAGGGAATAACTGGTAATTATTTAAAGTCAGGTGTTTATAGGTGAAAACCTTAGGATTTCCAACCCTCAACTATTTCCTTTATCCGAAGTCCTTAAGTTATCTATTGTCTTGTGTTTGATTTAATTATTTGCAATTAATTAGTTTCGTATCAACAACTCAATTTGCGACCGTTCAGTTAATAGAGTTTATAGTCATTGTGATACTTAGTTCCTAGTTCCCTGTGTTCGATACTCGTACTTTTGTACTATTACTTGATTTCTACACCGTACACTTGCGGTTAGATTTACGGGGATGTAAACCCGCCTATCAAGTTTTTGGCGTCGTTGCCGGAGAACTAGTAGCAACTGATAGCACTACTAGCTATAAGCGCTATTACATTGAACATTTTTATTTTTGTTATTTTATTTCATCACTTCCAGTTTTTGGATTGCTAATTTTGTTTACTTTCCGTCTCAGGTACTAATTGGTTTATGCCAAGGAAGACCCGAGGGGAAGGACTCGAACCACTCGATCCAGAAATCGAAAGAACCACCCGTAAGTTACGAAAAGAATCTAAAGTTAAAAGACACCTGAAGATGGGCGACGAATCTCCTCTTGAGAGACGCCCTATGCGGTCGTTTGCCGATCCGAATGTGGCAGCCGCACGCATAGGCATCCAACCGCCCACTACTGGGGCGAACTCCTTTGAGCTCAAACCGAGTACCATCGTGATGGTACAACAAAATCAGTATGGAGGAGCCCCAACAGAAGATCCTCATGCACATCTCCGTGCATTTGGGATGATTTGCAACACGTTCAAGATCAATGGGATGGAAGATGATGCAATCAAGCTGAGGTTGTTCAGCTTTTCACTCAATGGCAGAGCCGAAACTTGGACAGAAAGTATCCAGCCGGACTCGATCACCACCTGGGCGCAACTGAAAGCGGGCTTCCTCCAAAAATTCTTCCCACCAAGCAGAACTGCTCAACTTATGGCTGAAATCACCCATTTTGCTCAATGGGATCAAGAGACATTGTATGAAGCTTGGGAGAGGTACAAAGATATGATCAAGAAGTGCCCTCATCATGGGTTACAAGGTTGGGTCATTATCCAATCGTTCTTCAATGGACTTCACCCGCAGTTCAAAAACGACATTACAGCTGCATCGGGTGGAGCCCTAATGGATAAGTCTTATGAGGAGGCATGCGAGTTGATCGATAATCTGGCCGAACATAGTTTTTCTACTCCAATATCAGCAGTTAGAAGAGATGCGAGTGTGCAAGAGAATGATGAGATGAAGGTGATAAAAGCTCAATTAGCTGCTATCACAAACCATTTGAAGGGAGGTAGTCCAGACGTGTTCCCGCTTCACAAGAACCTGAACAGGTTCAGTTTTTACAAAACCGGAACAACCAGCCGAGGAACGACCCTTTCTCGAACACATATAACGAGGGGTGGAAGAAACACCCTAACTTTTCATGGAGTCAACCGCAAGGGCAACCCGGTCAACAACAACAAGGTAATCATTCCAACTTTTCTAATTCTCCTAACTCTAACAATGTTTACCGTCCTCCAGGTTACAACCAACGGAGATTTGATGAAGGACCATCCGGGGAGAAGAAACCGGGGTTAGAGGATATGATGATGAAGTTCATGACCAAGATGGATAGCACAGTTGAAAAATTAGCAAGCACGGTTAACACGGTCAAGGCGGCTACTGATCAGAATACAACATCTATTAAGCTCCTTGAATGGCAAGTGGGACAAATTTCTGAAGTCCTACAAAACCGATCTCCCGAGACATTTCCATGTCAAACCGAAAGGAAAACCCGGGATGAGTGCAAAGCCATTTGTTAGCTCCAATCTTTCTGTTTGTAAAAGTAGTAAAAAATAGGCTAAGTATAGAAGCCTCCAACAGAGGCTCTGCCGAGACACCAAGAAGACCGAAGGCAAGAATCGACAGAAGACTGCTCACAGAGGACCGAGCCGCAGAACCTCTGTCACCCTTGACAGAGCCTCTGCGGTACACTGAAGACTTAGAAGAAATCAACAAATATCTTTCTACTATTCCAGGATCCGTTCATCAACTTGTACGAGGAGTGCCCTAACAACCTCCACGTGTCAAACTCTGATAGGGCTCAGTACCAAGTTGATATCAGCGCATTTAATGCATGCAGTACCTGCTACTGTTCATACGATCTTGTATACTATAGATCAGTCCTTATCGTCTAAAGTATGTCCCCTTTGTAGTAGTATAAATAGAAGACTCATGTTGAGTTCTTCTATTAACAAGAATCAGATATTAAGCTACGCACAAACACACACACCAGCAGATTTCTTGTTATGTTCTTGGTGTTCTTGATAATATCAAATACAGTAACCTTTGAGATATTTATCTGTCATCTTCATTACTTCTTTGATATTGTGTGTTCTTCTATCTTAGCATTTCTTTCAGTTCATTAAATACGCTTCTGCAATATAAACCTATCTGAACTAAAAGAATCATCATTGTTTAAGCGAAAAGGAACCAACAATTGGTATCAGAGCAAACCTTGATTTTTAATATCAATGGATCCACTCTAAACAATGATCTTTGGTAGAAACTTGGATTTTTAACCTATTCTTCCTAAACAGTTTCTGTTTTTCTGCCATTTTCGATTCATTCGAACTTTGGTAAACTTATAGAATCTGTTATTCTGGTTAAAACACCATATTTGTGCCCAGCTTAAAGCTTTTAAACTTAGAAACATCATACGAAGCATCCACTTCACATTCTGAAAAATCTGCTGTTCATACCCTATCTTTCTGAATATTTTATTTCTCTCAAAATGACAAATACAAACAACTTCTTCACCGCTGGATCTTTAACCAAACCTCCCACTCTTCTTAGAGATGAGTACCCTCAATGGAAGATACGAATGATTCACTTCTTGGAGGGTACCGACAAATAACTCATGCACTATATCAACAATCCTCCTTTCGTTCTCATGGTCACAGTACCACGTATTCCTGCCACAGATGACACTCCTGAGGTTCCTGCGTATGAGAAACCAAAGACCAAGGACAAGTGGTCAGATCCTGATTGGGCAAAAATATGAAGTTGCTCAGAAGACTAAGAGACTTCTGATAATGGCCATACCCAATGACCTTTTCCAATCCTTAGATGCGTGTAAATCTGCATACGATCTGTGGAAGGAACTGGAAAAACAACTGGAGGGTGGGGCCAAAACTCAGAAGAACCGCAGAGCCCAATGCATCAACGAATACTATTGTAACACCCTAAAACAGGGCTAATTTGAACCTTAATTCAATACAAGTTATAACCAAAATAACCTTCAAACTTTTATAACCTGAGGATCATATGTAAAGGTTTTATATATACAATGCCTCTAACTCAAATAACCTATTAATCTAATCGTACATCATAATTAGATTAACTAAGTTATCTAATCCTTTGTCCCAAAAGCGTCAAAATAATATCTAGATCCTCCGTCATCTCTAAGTTTGAATCTTTCCAAAAGTCCTCATCACACATCCCCGCTTACTTCCCGGAGCTTGTACCTGGTAATAAAATTCAACTTGAAACGTTAGGCTTTCGCCTAGTGAGAATATTCAAATCAAATTAAAATTTAACAATCAACATCTCAACAGATAAATCAAACCTGTTCTCACCCATCTTACCGTACACGTGTTTAATCTCAACAGCGGGAACCTACCCAATCTCAAAACTATGACTAACCTTCAGTAAGTCATATTATCACAAACCAGAGCCAACTACGAATCAATCCCAGATTCTAGATCAATGCTCTAATCTAATAAATCGCAATTACCCATGCCTATTTATTAGAAAGGAGGTAGGGATTACAATTACTCATGTCAATCTCTATTCTTCCTTAGAAATCAGGAATTACGATTACTCACATCATCCCATGATTTCTCAATAATGCAAAATAGGAATTACGATTACTCACATCAATTCCATATTTAACATACACTCAGGAATTACGATTACTCACATCAATTCCTTAATTCATATAAATGGGAATTACGATTACTCACATCAATTCCACATTTAACATACACACACTGGAATTACGATTACTCACGTCAATTCCACATTCAACATACACACATTGGAATTACGATTACTCACGTCAATTCTATGTGTTCATATAAACTAGTGCCTATGGATCCATTACACTCTATCATAAGTATATACAATATTATATACTATATCCCGTAACATATTCTATATACATCTATAAAAATATTAATCTCGACACCTCGACTTCTCAACTATCCCCTCTTTGCTATTTAGCACGGGGATCAATATCTCAAATGTAAACTACATGATCGGACTCATAAATAAGTCTTTACAATTTATCATATCATGGCTTTCATATCAAATTCTAAGTTATAATCATATAACAAATAGCATATAAATATCAGATTGCATTCCACATAAAAGCCTCAAACTGCTACTGAAAGTCCACAAAATCGCACGCCACTGTAGCGAAAAGCTACAATTTTTGCAAGCCAAAGCTGCGAATTTCTTAATTATCGCAACCCACTGTTGCGAGTTTCTCCAAAATTCGCAAGCCACGTCTGCGATTTTCTCTAAAAGTCGCAGGCCACTCTTGCGATTTTCTCTAAAACTCGCAAGCCACCCTTGCGATTTTCTCTAAAACTCGCAAGCACTGTTCATCGTCTTCTTCATTTATCCAGTTCACAAATACTTCTAACTAAGCCTACTATTTATCAATTAAGTCATACTAAAGCATTCAGACACATATTTAACCATCTATTTCAACATTAATGGTTTAAATTTTAAAGAGATATGAGTAAACTCAATTGGATGACTTCTGAACACAATGTTCTTCACCAACAGCTTCACTTAAGCTTTTCCACAATATCTGAACAGAAAACCTACAGCTTAATTTACTATTCCGATTAAGAAATCAGTAGAAGAATCAGATTTCCTTACCACAAATTTCAAGTTATTTTCTTTCTTTTTCTTCTTCTTTCCTTTCGTTCTTTCTCTCAATCTCTTTGCTCTCTTTCTTTTGTCGTGAAGAATCCCCCACACACATACAACTTTTATGACTAATAGAGAAATAAGAGGACACCTCCTCATTTTAACAACACTTTAGCTGTAGTATTGACACCTAATCACCATTTAACCAAATAAGCCCCCAAACTATCATTCCTTGACAAGTTTCATCCCTTCCTTTATAAATACAATTAAAGTTTACCCCTTTAACTTATTACACCACAAAACCATTTACGTAACTTAATCGGGGATAAACTCTAAAATTAATCTATCACATAATAAATCATACCTTATCAAATAATTATACTCAAATTATTTAATAAACCCAAACATCATCTAAAAAAACGAGATGTTACAATACTCCCCAACTTAAAAGGATTTCGTCCCCGAAATCAAAGTTAGGTAACCAATTAAGGATATCAAATTTTCATATCTTACCTTGACTCTAACGTCACATTAGTATCTTTATTGTACAAGGACTCAACTTTACACATCTTTTGAATCTTACATCCTTCAACATTCCCCGCTCCCCAACTTAAATTTGCAATCCTACTTAAAGCAATCATTATCATCAAACCTTTATCCACATATAGCATTGATTTTCTTTAATTAATTCAATCACTATAGCATCCTTCAACACTAACAACTAATACAGCTAACTTTTGATACATACCAAAATATATAACAGATAAGTTAGCACAAAGAAATAACCATACTAGATGGTTACAATTAACCAGATACACGAAACGTACCTTAACGCTCATTAGTCACTGCAACAAATTAGGAACAAGTATAATCGTATAACAATATATTCAAAGTAACAGTAGCTAATTGCAATTGTGAACATACTATACACGAAAATCCTCTATACCATCGTTATGGTACTAATTTCACGTACTTCCGTCAACTCTAAGACTACCCCGTCTTAGTACTTCTACCCATTTCTCACCTATCATAACTTATTTCATCTCAGCTTAAGTCTAGGTATCTCACTTAGCATACCTAGTTCGCTTAAACTAATGCTCTGATACCATATTGTAACACCCTAAAAACATGGCTAATTTGAACCTTAATTCAATACAAGTTATAACCAAAATAACCTTCAAACTTTTATAACCTGAGGATCATATGTAAAGGTTTTATATATACAATGCCTCTAACTCAAATAACCTATTAATCTAATCGTACATCATAATTAGATTAACTAAGTTATCTAATCCTTTGTCCCAAAAGCGTCAAAATAATATCTAGATCCTCCGTCATCTCTAAGTTTGAATCTTTCCAAAAGTCCTCATCACACATCCCCGCTTACTTCCCGGAGCTTGTACCTGGTAATAAAATTCAACTTGAAACGTTAGGCTTTCGCCTAGTGAGAATATTCAAATCAAATTAAAATTTAACAATCAACATCTCAACAGATAAATCAAACCTGTTCTCACCCATCTTACCGTACACGTGCTTAATCTCAACAGCGGGAACCTACCCAATCTCAAAACTATGACTAACCTTCAGTAAGTCATATTATCACAAACCAGAGCCACCTACGAATCAATCCCAGATTCTAGATCAATGCTCTAATCTAATAAATCGCAATTACCCATGCCTATTTATTAGAAAGGAGGTAGGGATTACAATTACTCATGTCAATCTCTATTCTTCCTTAGAAATCAGGAATTACGATTACTCACATCAATCCCATGATTTCTCAATAATGCAAAATAGGAATTACGATTACTCACATCAATTCCATATTTAACATACACTCATGAATTACGATTACTCACATCAATTCCTTAATTCATATAAATGGGAATTACGATTACTCACATCAATTCCACATTTAACATACACACACTGGAATTACGATTACTCACGTCAATTCCACATTCAACATACACACATTGGAATTACGATTACTCACGTCAATTCTATGTGTTCATATAAACTAGTGCCTATGGATCCATTACACTCTATCATAAGTATATACAATATTATATACTATATCCCGTAACATATTCTATATACATCTATAAAAATATTAATCTCGACACCTCGACTTCTCAACTATCCCCTCTTTACTATTTAGCACGGGGATCAATATCTCAAATGTAAACTACATGATCGGACTCATAAATAAGTCTTTACAATTTATCATATCATGGCTTTCATATCAAATTCTAAGTTATAATCATATAACAAATAGCATATAAATATCAGATTGCATTCCACATAAAAGCCTCAAACTGCTACTGAAAGTCCACAAAATCGCACGCCACTGTAGCGAAAAGCTACAATTTTCGCAAGCCAAAGCTGCGAATTTCTTAATTCTCGCAACCCACTGTTGCGAGTTTCTCCAAAATTCGCAAGCCATGTCTGCGATTTTCTCTAAAATTCGCAGGCCACTCTTGCGATTTTCTCTAAAACTCGTAAGCCACTCTTGCGATTTTCTCTAAAACTCGCAAGCACTGTTCATCGTCTTCTTCATTTATCCAGTTCACAAATACTTCTAACTAAGACTACTATTTATCAATTAAGTCATACTAAAGCATTCAGACACATATTTAACCATCTATTTCAACATTAATGGTTTAAATTTTAAAGAGATATGAGTAAACTCACTTGGATGATTTCTGAACACAGTGTTCTTCACCAACAACTTCACTTAAGCTTTTCCACAATATCTGAACAGAAAACCTACAGCTTAATTTACTATTCCGATTAAGAAATCAGTAGAAGAATCAGATTTCCTTACCACAAATTTCAAGTTATTTTCTTTCTTTTTCTTCTTCTTTCCTTTCGTTCTTTCTCTCAATCTCTTTGCTCTCTTTCTTTTGTCGTGAAGAATCCCCCACACACATACAACTTTTATTACTAATAGAGAAATAAGAGGACACCTCCTCATTTTAACAACACTTTAGCTGTAGTATTGACACCTAATCACCATTTAACCAAATAAGCCCCCAAACTATCATTCCTTGACAAGTTTCATCCCTTCCTTTATAAATACAATTTAAGTTTACCCCTTTAACTTATTACACCACAAAACCATTTACGTAACTTAATCGGGGATAAACTCTAAAATTAATCTATCACATAATAAATCATACCTTATCAAATAATTATACTCAAATTATTTAATAAACCCAAACATCATCTAAAAAAAACGAGATGTTACAACTATGCATTCAAAGCTCTGCCAACAGAACCTCTGCAGACAACATATGATCGATTCAACTCTCTAATCAACAAATGCAAGAAGTTCGAAATCCACAGAACTTCTGAGGAAAACAATGTCATGCTCCTAATGAGTCTCAATGATGAATGGCTCCAGTTGTCTATGTCTCTAAAAACAAATCAAGACTTAGACTCCTGGACTATGTCAGATCTCTATGGAACGTTGGCAGCCCAAGAACCTCAGATTGCACAAGCAAAAATGCAAATCAGTGCACCTCTTGCGCTGATTGGTAAGACTACAGAAGATAAAGAGAAGCCAAAGGAGAAAGCTGCAGAGGTAAAGAAGGAGAAGAAAAAAAAATCATGATAGTTGATAGTGAAGAAGAGAAGGAAGAAGAATAAGAAGAAACAACCCTGGCCTCGATAGCTAAATCATTAGCACTCTTGACTAGGGAATTCATCAGAGGATACCAAAAGAAGACTGGAAATGAAAGCTACGAAAGTGAAGGGTCGAACGAAAGAAACGAAATAAGTGGTGACCGACAGCGGTCAAATGACAGAAATGACAGAGGTAATGACCGACAGAGATCGGACGATAAAACTGGCAACACTCCACAGAATCAAGAGTGGTACAAATGTGGTAAGCCAGGACACTACGCAAATGAATGCAAACCGACAGAAGTGGTGACCGACAGAGGTCAGACGACAAAGCTGGAAACGCTCCACAGAACCAAGGCTGTTACAACTGTGGAAAGCCAGGTCACTTCGCCAACGAATGCAGGAGCAAATCAAATCGCCCTCAGAGGGATGCTGCTTTCTACAAAAAGAAAGCTGAATACTATGCTCAGAAGTCATTAATGGTAAATCAAGAGAACTGGCTATCAGATACATCCTCTGAAGGAGGAGAAACAAAGAACGCCCTGTTCTGTGGCATGACAGAAGTCAACTCTGACTCTGATAGTGAGGTATCCACTTCTAACTCTAACTCTAATACAGCAGAAGCTGATTTGCTTAAACTTAACATTGAACACAATAAACTTAAAAGGACATGCGAAAGTGCTCAGAAAAAGCTCACCTTCTATGAGAGAGAAGCTAGACTTCTCACTCAAGAAAAAGCCAAAAATTTTCTAGAAAAGGAAGAAATTGAAACATACTGGAACAAAAAATTAAATCCTTTAAAAGAAAAGATTTCTGAACTTAATTCTTCTTTAAAAACAAAATCGAAAGAACTTATGGACGTTGAGTGTGACAGAATGAACATCCTAGCTCTTAAACATTATTTTCAAAAGGAAAGAGAAGTCCTCTGTCAAGATTTACTCAGAAGAGATATTTTAATTAAAAAAATTCAAGATGCACAGAAGGTGTACGAAAAAATCAATACACAAATAGGGAGAAGGGGAATTGGCTTCTGTGATATAGATCCATATACAGGAAACAAAAGAGACAAATCTTTGTCCTCTCTATTTCATATAGGAGATACAAGAAAACCTAGATTTCTAAATCTACTCTCTGTAAGTAAAAGGCAAAAAGTCTCTGGGGAACCTCACAAGAGGAAACCTCTAAAGATGACAAATATGTGGTTTGAAAACACATATCTGTCACCCTCAATCTCTGTCAAAAGAGAATCCAAACCTAAGAAGTATCTGAAAACTCAAGATCAGATAGGAATCTTCAAGTTTGGTGACCCCGAGACTCAAACTCAAGTTGCATTTGTCTGCATGATGAATTCTGAAAAGAAGTTATCAGCAGAGGCACTTGAGTTCAAGCCAAACCTTACAAAAGAAAAACTTGATATCTCTGAAGAAAACCTTTGTACACCTTCCAATAAGAAAAATCTCTCTGTAGAAGACCTAACAGATACTTCTGTTGACTTAGAAGATAGTGCCACGGAAAAGGAAGAAAGTGAGTATGGCACATGCTATGAAAGTCCAGCCCCTGTCGAAAGAGAACTAAGTGACTCAACCTCTGTATATGAGGACGATTCATCCTCTGACGAATCTGAGACTGACTCTGAGTCATAGATAGTACCTTGTGACACAGAGGATTTTAAACTACCCTCTGGAATTCTTAACAGAACTATTTCTCCCAAGGAGAAAATCACAAGAGTTCCTATCTGTCCAAACTTTTTGGACATGTGTATACAAGCCAAAACCTCTCTTGAGCTTGAAAATTTTAAACAACAGAAGCAAATGTCCACTAAAATTCCAACAAGTTCAAAGATTTTGAAGCCCTTAAAACCTATTAAAGAAAAATTAACATGGGAACAGAAGGGTAAATGGACCAAAAATAATAAATCTTTTTCTTCTGTGACAGTGAAACCTGCAGAAGTTCACCACAGAAGGGGTACACAGAAGGCCGCTCTCAACAAAGGATTTTGCAAACAACAATCTAGCCTACATAAACCTTCTTGTAATAGAAAGTCGAATGTTAGGATAAATTGTAATGCCTCTGTGCCCTCATTTAATGTCTTTAATAAAAAGTTCAAGAAAATCTCTTCGCACATTCAATACTGTCATTGCTTTGATCTCATGTTTCAATTAAGTCAACACTTCTCAAGTCCCAAATGTTTCCTCTATGTACCCAAAGAAAATGCTAAATTCAAGGGTAAGGAGAAACAAAATGGTTCTTCAACAGAAGTTAAAACAAAGACCAAGAATGTTAAGGCAAACTTGAAGACCCCTAACAAAACTGGACCCATTTGGATATGGGTACCTAAAACTCTCTGATTGTCTTGCAGAAGCAGTATGTGCCGATCTGGTATCTAGACTCCGGATGCTCGCGACACATGACTAGCGACATAGGTCTTCTATCCACATACAAAAAAAACACGATGGTGGATCTGTGACCTTTGGAGACAACAAAAAGGGGTACATTAAAGGCTACGGAGTCATAAAGAAGGAGAATATAACCGTATGCAAAGTTGCATATGTGGATGGCCTTAAACACAATCTTCTAAGTGTAAGCCAACTCTGCGATACGGGTTTCGATGTGATGTTCAAAAGAACCTTCTGCTCTCTACAAGGTGAAGACACAGGAGTCGAACTTCTGCGAGCCGAAAGAAGAGGTGATCTGTATCTCATGAACTTCTGTGCCAAGAACAAGGAAGAAAAGCTCTGCCTTGTTACATGCAAAAGCGAAGAAGCCTGGTTATGGCATAACAGGTTCTGTCACTTAAACTTTCATACTCTAGATAAACTTGCAAAACTTGATCTAGTCAAAGGTCTGCCAGATGTTAAGTTTAATAAAGATTATTTATGCTCTGCCTGCGAAATGGGAAAACTCAAAAGAGCTTCCCATAAAGGCAAAACTGATGTGTCTTGCCCTAGGATTCTGTATATGCTTCATGTTGACCTCTGCGGTCCAATCGCTACACAGAGCCTAGGTGGCAAGAAATATATACTTGTTTTAATCGATGAGTATTCAAGATTTACATGGGTTGAATTTGTCAGAAAGAAATCAGATGTTCCAAACATTCTGATAAATTTAATGAAAAGAATCCAAGTTTTGTATGAGTGCAGGATCCAGAAACTAAGAAGCGACAATGGCACAGAATTCAAAAACTCTGTCATTGAAGCCTATCTTACAGAAGAAGGAATATCACAGAACTTCTCTGCTGCACGCACCCCACAACAAAATGGCGTGGTTGAACGAAAGAACCGCACGCTTGTGGAGGCTGCCAGAACTATGCTAACAGCATGTGGATTACCAATAACATTTTGGGCAGAAGCAGTATCGACCGCTTGCTATACCCAAAATCGATCAACCATCGTAAAGAGGCACATCAAGACACCATATCATTTGATCAACAAAAGGAGACCAAACATCAAGTTCTTCCATGTATTTGGATGCAAGTGTTTTGTCTTAAACGACAGAGAAACAAGAGGAAAGTTTGAAGTAAAAGTTGATGAAGGCAAGTTCATTGGATACTCTGCCGCATCCAAGGCCTACAGAGTCTATCTTCTGAAGTCACGAACCATTGTAGAAAGAATCAACGTGTCTTTTGACGATTCTTTCCAAAAGACTTCTGAACAAATCAGTTCAGAACTCGGGCTAAAAGGGGAATCCTCTGGCATCTCAAAAACTAGAGAAGAAGACTTAAATCTTCTATTTCAAGAGATGTTCCATGATGATATTGATCCCTCTGCTGGAGCCGTCAGAGCCTCTGGAAAATCATCTTCTGTGAGCCAGATCGAGACATGTATAACTCTAACTGGACCCTTTAATACTTCATCGTCTTCTGTAAATCATACAGATGCAAATGCCGAGGGGGAGACAACAGAAGATAGTACAACAAAGAAAACAACTACAGAAGCTCCTGAAATACCAACTCCAGCAATAGCAGAGGAAAACGAGGACTCATTCTCTACTTCCTCAGAGGAAAGAATACCAACACTCATACCAATCATCCCACAAGCTGAAAAACCAAGCACAAGTGAAGAAGCACCATTTACGACAGAGGATGCACCAGAACCTCAGAACACAACCTATGAAGATCAACTTGATGACTTCGATGACCATCTCCCAAGAACAACAAAATGGACAAAAAGCCATCCTCCAAGCCAAATAATCGGCGAACCTTCTGAAAAGGTAAAAACAAGATCAACCACTGCTAACTTTTGTTTCTTTACAAATTTTATTAGTGTGATCGAGCCAAAAAGAATCTCTGAAGCCCTTGACGACCCAAACTGGGTAGATGCAATGAAAGAAGAGCTTCTACAGTTTGAACGAAACAAAGTATGGACTCTAGTTCCTCTGCTACGAGGAAAACAAGCTATAGAGACAAAATGGGTCTTCAGAAACAAAAAGGATGAGGATCGGGTGGTTATAAGAAACAAAGCAAGAATGGTGGCCAAGGGATATCGTCAAGAAGAAGGCATAGATTACGATGAAACTTTTGCCCCTGTCGCACGACTCGAAGCTATAAGAATATTTTTAGCCTTCGCAGCCCACAGAGGTTTTAAAGTCTTTCAAATGGATGTAAAATCTGCTTTTCTAAATGGTGAAATCCAAGAAGAAGTATACGTCCAACAACCACCAGGGTTTGAAAGCTCTAAGTACCCAAGATACGTATATTACCTCAACAAAGCTCTGTATGGACTGAAACAAGCTCCGAGAGCATGGTACGAGAGACTTTCAACCTTTCTTCTAAAAAATGACTACGACAAAGGTACGACCAATACAACTTTGTTTTATAAAAGAAAAGGTGATGAAATTTTGCTTGTACAAATATATGTGGACGATATTATTTTTGGGTCTACAAATGCACAGAAGTGCAAAGATTTCGAAAAACTCATGCAGAGTGAGTTTGAAAATGAGTATGATGGGAGAATTAACTTTCTTCCTCGGACTCCAAGTAAAACAATCATCGGAGGGAATTTTCATAAATCAAGCTAAATATGTCTCTGACATACTTACAAAAATACAGTCTCTCTGATGCCTCTGTAATGAAGACCCCAATGGCCACTGGAAATAAGTTATACTCAGATCCAGATGGTAAATCTGTAGAGTGCAAGCTCTACAGAGGTATGATTGGGTCTCTGTTATACTTAACCGCAAGTAGACCTGACATAATGCATGCCACATGCCTCTGTGCAAGATATCAAGCTAACCCGAAGGATTCCCATTATATTGCTGTAAAAAGAATCTTCAGATAAGGACCAAAAATCTTGGCCTCTGGTATCCGAAGAACCCTGGTTTTGGTCTTAAAGCTTATACAGATTCAGACTATGGAGGCTGCAAGCTCGACAGAAAGAGTACCTCTGGGAGTTGTCAATTCCTAGGTGGGAAATTAGTTAGCTGGACTTCTAAGAAACAGAACTGTGTATCGACATCTACGGCAGAAGCTGAATACGTTGCTGCTGCTAGCTGTTGCTCCCAAGTTCTGTGGATGAAAACTCAGCTAAAAGATTATGGTCACAACATATACAAGATACCTATCTTCTATGACTCAAAGAGCGCCATAGCCATCTCTGCCAATCCAGTACAGCACTAAAAAACAAAGCACGTCGACATCCGTTACCACTTTCTGAAGCATCATGTTGAATATGGCACAATTGAAATGCATTTCGTGTCTACAGAATACCAGCTTGCAGACTTATTCACCAAAGCACTAAATGAGAAAAGATTCCTTTTCTTGGTGGGTAAGTTGGGAATGATTAACATGAGTTAAAACCTCTGTAAGTATAATTCTATCCTCTGTAAATATGTAAATATATTGTTTTTATTGTTTTTGTTGTCTGATTTATTTCTGTATGTAAATTCTCCATCATAAAAGGTTCTAAAAATTCACAGAGCTTTTGTGGGTCTGCTCAGAACCTCTGACGGCCTACACAGAACCTCTATTGAACTTGACCTATGTTCTATGCAAAACTTATCTCATTTGATCCAAGCATAGGTCAAGGGGGAGTAGAAGGAGACCTTGAACTGATTTACAGAAGTTGTCAGTTCAAGGGGGAGCCAAAGAAGAATTGTGATCAACAACAACCACAGAAGTCAGGTATTTAACCGAGGTCAGAAGAGTCAAAGAGTGAGTATCTCGTATAAATCCTTCTTGAAAACAATTTTATAGGACACAAACTTTCAAATATGTCCTAGAAACCTTGCTTATGACCTTCCTTTATGAGAAATTTAAGGTTCCAGAGCCTCTGATGAGCTCAACAGAGCTTCTGTAAGACAGATCCTCCAATACTGCAAATATCATACAGGAACTCGATCAATCATCTTAAATGTCATACAGAAGGTCTTTAGTCAGAAAGTTCAACATACCACAGAACTTTTGCTGACTAACCTAGGTATTTAAAGACTACTCACACAAAATCATTTTCGAAAATAGTTTTCTAGGACACAAATTTCCAAATATGTTCTAGAAACACTTCAAAAGACATCTCAAAGTTTAAATGAACAAAAAGATTTATGAGCTTCCCGTTATTAGAAATTTAAGGTCATAGAGCCTCTGTTGAGCTCAACAGAGGCTCTGCTAGAGAAAAGCTCTATGATCGCAAATTTATAATGGAAACTCTATCGAATCATCTTGAAAGTCCTCTACAGAGTTCTCTTGTACAAATGCACGCATAAAGACACTGAAAGGTTAGTCACAAAGCCCATTCCATCACAAGAATCTCTGTTGATTAACCTAGGCAACTATAAGAGATACTCGAAGAAAACTTTTTCACAAACAATTTTCTAGGACATCAACTTTCAAATAGGTCCTAAAAACATTGTTAAAAACAATTAAAACTTTGGATGATCAAAAAGTTTCATAAATTTTTAGTTATGAGAAATTTCAACTCATAGAGTTTCTGCTGGCTCTGACAGAGCTTCAAAACCTCTGTGAATGCAATTTCTACACTAAAAATCTATCGATCCTCTCCAATGCTTTTCAAACATTTTTGGTAAAGGTGCAAGCAACAGAGGATATAACAAGAAGGTCAGAAACCACAGAGCTCCTATCACTACAGAGCTTCTGTCATTTTCTGATACTTAGGGAAATTCTGCAAAGTAACGGTAAAATTCTGCGAGTAAATTTCTTTTAAAAGTTGAAAAGCTCACGCGCCAAGCATTAATGGGCTGCGCACGACGTCCCGTCGTACTCTGACACGGCTAACGTGTCACATTTTCATTGGACGCACATGACACACGTTCTTCTGGAAAGTTGAACCAGCCGTATACACTCAAGTGCGGACCCCAAATTTTATTCACTTCCATATATTTACCTCTTCAGAATTCTAACCGTTATCCTTCAGTATAAAACCCAAGTTGCCAATACTCTCAAACTTTACGAACATACACTTTCTTCTCCGGCGAACTTGTGCAAAAACCTACAAATTCTTCATTATTCATCCTTTTCTTATCCAAGAAATGGCTTCCACCTCTCACGCCCAGGAAAACTCCCCTGCTCACTCTCCGGTGAACTCCCCTGAACACTCTGAACACTCTGAAAACCCAGCAATAGCCAGAGACCTGGAAAAGGACAACTCCGGCGACGAAGCAAACTTTGCTCCGACCACACACCTTCAAAATTTCTTAGAACATGAACATTTTGATAATGTTCTACCTTTAAAACCAAATAACCACTACCTGGTTCCATCTAAAACCGCTTTTGGGGAAGCACATGCTCTTCTTCTCCATATCTTGGAAAACCACATAATCTACCCTCTCCTAACCAAAACCGTCGACAAAATCCCTGCCAGATACCTAAATCAATTCTGGCAAAGTTGCAGATTTGATCCAGAGGATAAACAGATAAAGGGATACATTTCCAAGCCAGATAAATCCATGCACCTTGAACTCAAGTTCAACAGAACGATGTTCTCACTTGAGTTTAGCTTACCCACCAGAGGTCTTCTAGGGATAAAGGCCTATGCACAGGAACCCACAGACGAAGAGCTCTGCAGGTTCGTTGAAATGTTGGGGTACAACTTGCCACTAAGAAAGAGGAATGACTTTCGCAGAGGCAGATTACCACCTCTGTGGAATACACTCTTTTCCATACTCAACAGGTGCCTAACCGGAAAAGTGGGCAGTCCAGATCAATCTTCACACCAGATCTTAGCCATAATGTACGGGGTCTACTACGACCTACCTCTGGACTTCGCCACACTTATGATGCAAGAAATGGTTAACACCATAGACAGAAAAATCACCTTTCAGAGGAAAAAGGGACAGAAGAAAGAAGCTCTGCGTCCTCTGCAATTTCAACGAATACTAGGCGTTCTGTTAGAGCCTCTGCTCTTACTTAAAAAATGGCCTATGGAGGGGCCAACAACCAAAATGTATGCCATGACCAAAAACACCCCAACAGAACACGAAGATGAATACCCTTTCTGCAGACCTCTGCCAAAGAAACTTCTTGGATACGCTACAGACAAAACCCTTATGTTAGAATACATACGCGATCATAGGACTCCAGAACCGAGTCCTGTGACACCCCCGCGTCTAGGAGCCCCATTAGGAACTAGGGTTGTCAATAGGATGACAGATGAAGAATGGGCAGCAGCTTTTCAGAAGCATGAAGAAGTTCAGGCCAGATTCCTTGCACAAAGAGAAGCCATAATCCCTTCTGCAAAGAAAAGCAAACCCTCTACCTCTACCAAAAAGAAAACTCACAAGAGGAAAACCACATAGGGCACCTCTACTTCTGCTGCTCAAACACAAGAGTCTCCACCTCATGCAACAGAGGTTGGATCTTCTGCACCTCCCTCTCCTCCCAAACACAAAAAGAAGAGAAAACACAAGTCTTCTGAGGAGAAAGCACCCAAACCCAAGAGAAGGAAAAGCAAGAAGAAAATCGGGAAACCTCTGTCTCCCATGCAAACTATAGCAGATGATGATGTGATAGAAGAAAAAGTTCACCAATCACCTCTGCAATCCCCCAATCCCCTCAACTATGCACATCACGGAGATTTCTCTGACTTCCTCCAACGCCCTGAGTTTGCCAACACTCTTGACACTTCTGGATGGACTGCAGAACCCCTCTCCCATGGCTCTACAGAAGAAGCAGACTTCAGAATCTCTTCTGACCTAGAAGAAGATGATCAAACGCCACAAAACAATCAGTCTAAAACTCCAGAAGTACTACAGAACCCCTTCACTCAACCAGGATTTGATGTACAAAGGGCAAGCCGAGAGGAAGAGGTAGCTGCAGAAGAACATCACATGGACACCATGTTAGGAGGTCCAACAGAGGAGATGGTTGAAACTAGGGAGACTAGGGTAGAAGTCTCAGAAGTAGATTCTGATGAAGAGGAAGTAGATTCTGATGAAGAGGAAGCAGACCAAATAAGAAAAGGTCTTTATCATCCACATGTCATGCGACTAAATGGGACACATCCCTACTATGATGATCTAGGGAAAAGCCCAGAAGTCAGGGAAGAAGAAACGAGCCATAGGGTAGCTACAGAGGTTGAGACCATTGATGGAGAAGAAGTAGTTGGATGCTTCACAAAAGCAGAAGCAAGAAAAGATGCCTGGAATAGTAGAGGCACACAACCAAAACCAACTCCCAGTGCAACCCACATTTCTATTGCCGCCAGTCTAGTGGCAGAGGGCAATATTGAAAAAGAGCAGCACAACTCGACCCCAACCCAAACCATCCGGACAGAGGAAATTCTTTCATCCTATGTACTATTAGAAACCGGGGAAACCATTCCAGGGGAATCCTCTCTAAAGGATTTTCCCGTAGTAAGTGATCAATTGCCCCAGTTCACATCAGACATCCCCACAGAGGAATTCGTTTCCTCTGCTACACGCACACACATAAGTCCAAAAGGCTCTTCAGAGGAGCTTAGAGTGCACAAAGACGGAGAGACTCTAGACAAGTCTCCGAGTCAACCGAAGGATACTCTTGTACCCACCTCTGGAGTGGATCAAGACAATGTCCTTCTCAGAACCTCTATAGAGTCTGAAGCTGATAAAGCCTCTGCTCAAGGATTAGAGGGAAATCCTTCCGTCCTCAACATCAATACAGGGACGAAAGAAGGTGTTCCAGGAACGGGAACTCACTCTGGGGAAGAATGTGTTCCCCTAGAGGTTACAACTAGTTCACATGTATCAAGGGATGAGTTCCAAACCCTTGTCACCTATGTGGATAATACATTGAAGGAGTTGCAAAGCTCTTTCAAATCTTTTGCAGAAACAACATCCAGGGCAATCCTTAATCTGAACACCAAAATGGACAACCTGTCCACAGAGGTGCAAAATGCCGTAACCCAGATGAAGTCAACTGCTACCACCACTGCTACTTCTGCCGCTAATGAATTCAGAAAAGCCGCTACCTCTGCCTTCAAAGAGTCTGTCAAGCATTTCCTTCAAAAGCTGAAAGAGCAATCCTCCGCTTCTAAGGGCCTTACACCTGAAGATCTAAAAAAGGCATTAGAACAAGTTCAGGAAAAGACTCTGCAAGAAACTCTGGCCATGAAGCCTTCTGACTACATGACCAGAGCTCAGCTGACAGAGCTTGGTCAAGGGGTAATTAATCAAGTCACAGAAGTAATATTCACCTTCACTGCCGCCAACGCAAATTATGTTAAAGACTTCCAGAAGAGCATCGGCAAAATGCGCTTCAACACAGAAGCAGAGGTTCAAACACTCCTCGGCCTCTGTGATGATTTATGCGCCAAGATGATCGATGTAGGAGCTGTTCCGCCAAAGAAACCTAAAGCTTCGTGCAGAACAGAGGGTACTTCAGACAAGGGTCAGGATGACTCTGGTCATCAAGGTCATCTACTGTAAGTTCTCTAAAACCAGAACCTGGCCTAAAGTCTCTTACAACATCTACAAGGTCAAAAGAGAGGACATATCCGAGAACCAATTCTCTGATGCGGATCTTAGGAATCTAAATCCTTATGACCTACCTGATCTTCTGGACTGGACGAAAAAGAACTTCACAACCAATCCAGTTCGCAGAGCCTACAGGGTGATCAGAACTGTCATACGCGAGAAGCTTCTGCTGTACAGCATGGTTGATTTCCAACTAGCTAGAGACCTTGGAGTGAAGAACTTGGTTGTTCAACCACCAGAAGACTACTACCCTCCCTCTGATGTACCAAACTCAATCATCACATCATCAAGGGTCGGGTTAGTGTTTCAAGATCCTGCGGGAAGATCAAGATTGTTCGTAGAGATGGATTGTCAGAAGTACGCGGCAAGTAGTTTGACAGAGTTAAGAGCGATCCTAGTAGAGCACAGAGGAACAGAGCTAATGGATCAAAGCCTGGCCGACAGACTGATAGAGATCATCGATGCAACAATCAATTTCAGAAAACTCTGCATCAGTTTCTATCACGAGCTTATAAGGGAAGGACTCGACCGCAGAAGTTATAACGACTTCAAAGATGCCAACGTCTGAGTCGGTCAAACAAATCCTCTGTAATTTTTCTTTTCAAATACAATCATATGTAAATGCCTCTGGCATAATCTAATGTGAAAAGAAATGTGTTCTTAGTATATACTTAGCCTAAAAATCCATGTACTTTTCAAATTTTCATTTTTCACTACTTAGGGGGAGATTGTTAGCTCCAATCTTTCTGTTTGTAAAAGTAGTAAAAAATAGGCTAAGTATAGAAGCCTCCAACAGAGGCTCTGCCGAGACACCAAGAAGACCGAAGGCAAGAATCGACAGAAGACTGCTCACAGAGGACCGAGCCGCAGAACCTCTGTCACCCTTGACAGAGCCTCTGCGGTACACTGAAGACTTAGAAGAAATCAACAAATATCTTTCTACTGTTCCAGGATCCGTTCATCAACTTGTACGAGGAGTGCCCTGACAACCTCCATGTGTCAAACTCTGATAGGGCTCAGTACCAAGTTGATATCAGCGCATTTAATGCATGCAGTACCTGCTACTGTTCATACGATCCTGTCTACTATAGATCATTCCTTATTGTCTAAAGTATGTCCCCTTTGTAGTAGTATAAATAGAAGACTCATGTTGAGTTCTTCTATTAACAAGAATCAGATATTAAGCTACACACAAACACACACACCAGCAGATTTCTTGTTATGTTCTTGATAATATCAAATACAGTAACCTTTGAGATATTTATCTGTCATCTTCATTACTTATTTGATATTGTGTGTTCTTCTATCTTAGCATTTCTTTCAGTTCATTAAATACGCTTCCGCAATATAAACCTATCTGGACTAAAAGAATCATCATTGTTTAAGCGAAAAGGAACCAACACCATTTATCTGAGACGTGGCAAGGAGCTGATCAAGGAGCCTACACGAGAACCGTCATCAAAGGAAACCGAGCCCAAAAGGCAAGATGTTGAGATCGTAGATATGGATGAGTTGGAAGCCGACGAAGGTATGGTGTTTGAGGAGAACTCGAAGAGTGAAGAGAAGAAGAAAGAGCAGCCAACTATGCCAAAGCAACCACCGGTCAAGCCAATAGCTCCAAAAGTGCCCTATCCGAGCAGGCTTAAAGCGCATAAGGATGATGTTAATTTCTCTAAATTTCTTGATGTATTTAAAAAATTACATATTAACATTCCTTTTGCAGATGCTTTGGCACAAATGCCCTCATATGTGAAATTCTTGAAAGATATCCTCTCCAACAAGAGGAAGATTGAGGAGCACGCAACAGTTGCACTTACTGAGGAATGCAACGCGATCATCCAGCATAAGCTTCCCCCGAAGCTTAAGGATCCAGGGAGTTTTACTATCCCTATACAAATTGGAGATCTTAAGTATCAATTTAATGCCTCTATCTATTTTCAGGAAACTCGGCTTGGGGGAAGTGAAGCCGACATACATGACACTTCAACTCGCTGATAGATCAATAACGTACCCATATGGAGTGATAGAAGATGTCTTGATCAGAGTCGGTAAGTTCTACCTTCCAGTTGATTTCGTGGTCCTCGATATAGATGAAGATAAAGAGGTCCTGTTGATATTGGGAAGACCTTTTCTGGCCACGAGCAAGGCGCTTATCGACATGGAAGAAGGCGAGATGACCTTAAGGGTTGGCGGAGAAAAAGAAATGTTCAAGATGTTCGAGAGTGTAAGAGGTAGATGTGAAGAGGAACCCGATAATCACGGAAAGCCGAAGGAGTGATCAGAAGGAAGGTCGAGCCACGACCGAAACCAAGGCGCTAGGTGGGAGGCAACCCACCGAGGTTTGTGTTTTCTTTTTAATTTATGTTTTCAGTGTTTTTTTACAAAAACAAAATAATAATTAAAAAAAATGGAGCGGAGACATACGCGACCTAAGCCGCGGCCTCAAGCCGCGTGCCAAGCCGCGGGTGGCTCTGGTTGGTTTTTGCGAAACAGTGAGTTACGCGGGATGCCACGCGGTTTCAGGCCGCGACCCAAACCGCGCGGCTCCCCTGATGCTTCTGGGTGTTTCTCGTGCAGTGTTTTTACCTTTCTTGCGTTGTGCTTTTTTCGTTTTTTTGTTTTTCTTCGTCTTTTGCTTTGATTTCTTTTGTTTCTGCATTCTCTCCCCATCTTCTCCGATGTCTCTCAATTGGTCGCTCCAACTTTTCAAGAGAATCTCCTCCGTCCGGTCAAACAGGTATGTTCTAACTCTGTATGTTAACGAGTGGTGTATGATGTTTTGTTTCCTTATTAGTTAAACGAGACGCAACAAACCTAAGTTTCACTTAGGTTTGGGGTGCCTCACCTTTCAACATAGACACACTCACTTTTAATCCTGTGCAAACCTCGGTTTTGCCGAGGTTTGGGGTTGGCGTTATTTGACAAACCTAGGCCACGGCCTAGGTTTTGGGTGGCCATATTTGAAAAATTGTGGGCTAACTCTTTCATGTTTCGTGTTAATACTTTGTCTTTCCTGTATGAGAACTGCAATAACTGCACAATGATACATGTCACACATGTGTATCGCCTGCACCGACACTTACACATTGGGGACAATGTGTGGGTAAGGTTTGGGGTTGCCCAATCGGGCCCACGTTTATGCACGTAGATTTCCTGCACTTCTGAATGTTTAGATCATAGTAGCTAAATTTTTGTTTTGGATGATTGAAACCGACCATTGTGGGAAGAATCTTGTGATAGTAACGTGACCATTAGGGAAGGACCGGGAAAAGACATGACTAGGGACATTAGTGGAGACCACCCAATAGATAGATTTGAGCCTAAATGACGCCTTTCATTTCGAGGGATTCAAACACCTAATTCGTAAACACTTTTTCGAATTCCTTGTCGTGATTATAGAATGATCTCGCTATAATATTGCATTGAGTAGCAAAGACGACCATCGGGATATTGGGTAAGGGTATAGTAGACCATATCGTGTGGACCTTAAGAGATGATTTCAAGCATTGTGTGCACTTTAACCCATTTTTGTCTAACGTACCTTTTGACCCATTATGTGTGTACCCAAAACCACCTTGGTAGCCAAACACTCACCACTTGTTCTTTTCATACCCACCATTAAACCCTAGCCAAAAGCCTTAGCCAACCCTTATCCGAAAATGTGTCAATCAGAAGCAGTACAGGCTAATCATGAAAAATAGATAGAAAAGAGGGCCAATGCAGCCCCAATCAAATAAAGAGGGCCAATGATGCCCCATAAAAAAAAGAAAAAAAATATATAAAATAAAATAAAAATACAGTTAGTTAGATAGTATCTACAACAGATAATAAAAGAGTCAAAGCGACTCCAGCAATGACAAAGAGGGCCAAATAATAGTAAATGAAGTCAAGAAATTCATAACTGCTAAAAATTGACACACCAAGGATTTTTGATCCGTTTACCCTTCGTTTCTTAGCCATGACCTTAACCCCGTTGCAACCCTTGTAAAGACCTGGATGATCTTCTGGAAAAATGTGATTAAAGTATACGACTACCTTTACCAATATTCCCTGTCTTGCTACTTAATTCCTTTCTGAGATCGGCTTTTTGGACATTTGTGCGTCTTTCATTAGAGTTGTCATGTGATTTTCGAGTATTCATGTACATAACTTCCTTATACATGACAACATGTGCGACAGCCTAGGTTCGAGTGAAATGAGAGTATCCCGTGAGGTAGGGTCGAGGCGCAATGTTTTCCCTAGTATGTGTGGACCTAGTACGACCTTAATGTAATCGGAGCAGTCACGAGTTCAACTCACAATGGAAGGCCATAAATCAAACAGAATAAGGATGAGGCAATGGTGAGATAAGCATTCACGGGTATGGGAAATCACCAGTGTATTACGTGGTACCGATTGAGAGTTGTGCAGTTATTGTTTCACTGATATATGCTTTTATTCTATTTTATCGCTAATTTGCTTGAGGACAAGCAACACTCGGTTTGGGGTTGTTGATAACGCCACTTTTTGGCGTTATTTGCAGTCCACAAACCAATGAGACTGGCTTGTGTTGGAGCAAAGAGGTGGAATTTTATGCTTTATCGAGTGGAATGTACATGTAATCTAAAAGACAGTAATCATCGAGAAAAGAAGCAGAAAAGAGTCCAAAACGAAGCCTAACGGAAGCCCAAAATCCAAGCCCGAGACCCGTGCCCAAACCATGACCCAGGACCTGACCCAGACACTTCAGGAAAGCGCGCGGTTTATTGCGCGGTTTGAAGCCACGGGACAAACCACGTAAGTCCCTGGTCGATTTCTATAGTTGGTGTTTTCCGGATTTTAGGTAATCACATCTCGACGAACGACGACATGCAGCGGAGGGGCGATTTTCAGAGGTTTTTCGGAGACTTTTGAGCCACGATAGAGGATCGGTTGAGGAGACGTTTACCACGCGAAGCGGATTAGAGCCGAGAGAAGGGAGTTTATCGTAGATTCTTCACGTTCACAACCATTATGTTTACACACACTATTTTCCTTCCTTTTCTTATGTTTTCATCCACCACCAACATGAACTAATCTTTAGATGTTGGGGGTTGGTTTGAATTTGGTTTAAGCTTATGAATACTTTATTTGAGACTTTTATCCATTTTTCCTATTTAATGAAGCATGTGATTTGGGTTTTAACGCTTTTGTGAGTTTGGCCAACTTTCATCTGTTTTGTTTGTTATCAATTAAGTTTGAGAGAGTTAATTGTTGACTAGAACTAGAATTGCATGCCTAAGGTGAGAAACTAGATAGAGATATACCAAGTAAGCCTTAGTCCCGTTGAAATCTTGAGTTTCATGTGTTTTGGATGCCATAGGTTGAGATCGAGAGATAAAACTTGTGCTTTCGAAATAAAACCCGTTGTTGCTCGAGAGAGAACAACGGTGATTTTAGAGATTGGGTATTCATTAAAGGGAATAACTGGTAATTATTTAAAGTCAGGTGTTTATAGGTGAAAACCTTAAAATTTCCAACCCTCAACTGTTTCCTTTATCCGAAGTCCTTAAGTTATCTACTGTCTTGTGTTTGATTTAATTATTTGCAATTAATTAGTTTCGTATCAACAACTCAATTTGCGACCGTTCAGTTAATAGAGTTTATAGTCATTGTGATACTTAGTTCCTAGTTCCCTGTGTTCGATACTCGTACTTTTGTACTATTACTTGATTTCGACACCGTACATTTGCGGTTAGATTTAGGGGGATGTAAACCCGCCTATCAGCGGTAAATCGAGCAAGAGCGAAAACAGACTTCACCTCGTCCTTTAACTCTCTCACCTCACCCTCTAACTTCGTCGCCCTAGACCTGGAGTCTTCAGCCTCTTTCACACTCGCAGCCAAAGACTCCTTGGTCTTGTCTAGCTCGTCTCTTTGATCGGCAATCAAGGACAAAGACTGCTTCAGACGGTGGTTTGCCTCGTCCTTTGCACGACCGACGGCCTCTAACTCTTTCAGGCCTCGTCAAGACGTTTTGACATAGCCTCTTCACGTTCTAGGGCAACCTTCTCTCTGTCCAACGCTGCGTTCCCCTTCTCGTGGGAAGAAGACACCAAACCCCTTATCTTCACCGTTTCAGCGAACAAGGCAAGGGAAGACTGGAACGCCTGTAAAAACATAAACGAGCATTGTTAATAAACATTCGACAAAGTAAACATTGATAAAATAGAACAAGTCTTGAAAGAAAGACTTACCATGAACGCCAGCCCGACGACATGGGCTCCCGTCTCCTCGATCGGGAATCCCTTGAAACGCTCCTTGAAAGAAGGGATCAGCTATTTCCCCAGATGAGGGAACAAATTCGTCCCGTCTAGGACATTATCAACCATGAAGTCCAACGGCAACGTAAAGTTAACCTTCGTGACCTCAGCCCCTCCCGTCGTGTGACCCATGCCCTTGTCGGCCGACGAAAGGTTCGACGTGGCAGACGGGGACTTCGCCGTTTTCACCGGAGGCGCCAAACTAATGGGTATTGCATCGATCGCACTAGAAGACGTCTTCGTCTTCGCAGGCGATGCGATCGATACCTTCGCCTACTCAGGCGTGACGACTCTCGACGAGTCATCGGCCCTTGAAGATGGTTCCCTCGGGATCGTCATCCTCGTCTTCTTTGGAACCTCAGACCCAGTGGTCGAGGTCTTTTGCCTCTTTTCCTTGCCCTTACGGGCAAGCTCAAGTTGAGCTGCCCTTTTGGCACTCGCAGTCGGCACCTTTCCTTGAGATTCTCCTGGAAACAACGAAGGGAAAAACGTTACACGATGGATATAAAAGAAAAGATCGAGGTCGAGTAGCAATGAATAAATACCAGTCATCTTTTCTTCTCCTTCTCTCGACTCTTCCTCTTTCTCCTCTGCTTCCCCCTCATCCTCACGTTTCTCTCCCCGATTCTCTCCTAGATATACCAAGTCTTCGTCGTTGTCGTCCACCAGATGTGGTGTGAAAAATGATCGCTCCACAGTACTGAATTCCAAGAATGCGTCGATCTTTGCTTGAGAGTTAGCGTAGGGCTTCACGTCCTCAAAATTAATATATATCAACACATAGAATGCAGATTAGAAATAAGTTGAAAATTAACACACGACGTACGACATAAGGCTAAAAAATCTCACCCGACATCTTCCAACCGGCCCTAATCCAGCCGCTCTCAGGATCGAGAGTCGACTTATGCGCGAACGCGTACCTGGTCTTCCATTTACGATCATTTACAGCAGTCTTTAGGACCAAGGTCCAATCACCCTTATAACTAGAAAACAGGCTATATCGATGACATCCGTCCTTCTTGACTTGATAAGCCAAGAGGAGGTCGCGCACATTCATGGGAGATTCCCATTTTTTGGTAAGACGTTCGATCACTTGTACAACTCGCCATAATTAGGGCATTAATTGGCCCGGTGCTAAATCAAACTCGCGCATAAAAGCCTTAGCCAAAGGTGAATAAGGCCATTCGAAACCTATCTTAAAAGGGTATTCGTATACCACGATATACCCCTCAGGACACTCATTTGGTCGGGTCTGACCTGCTCTAATCAATGTAATCCCCGCAGGGATTTTTGCTAGACTTCTAAGGTCGTCAAGATCCGCTTGTTCTCGGATAGAACTTACAGGTTCAGTCGACATTTCTAAGCAAACTTACAAAAGATCAAGAAATCGTACCTTATATAGGCGCTCTAAAAACCTCGAAATCTCTAATCGAATCGAAGATTCCTGTAGGTTTGGAAAGGATTGAACAAAGAACAGCAAGATTCGATAAGAAAATCTTACTCTTAAAAACCCTCTGGAAACGTAAAATAGAAAAGATCCATCGTGGGTTTCTATTTTTTTAATCGACCGTGTCAGATCGAGCCTCTCGATGATCGCCACGTGCCCTTACCTTTTCGAAAGCTCAACGGATCGTCGACACCTGGCAATAACAGCTGCTGCTAAGCATGATCGTGCGTCAGCGTGGCGTCACAATCTTATCCCCTTTTCGACTTCCTCTTTAGTTGGAATTAGACCGATCCAGTTCCAAGGCAACTAAAGTGGCTTTTGACACGTGTCATGACCCTAGACGTCCGACTGACAAAAATTTAAAATTCGAATTTGCCACTCTATTTTTAAATTTTGGGGGCAAACTGTTTGGGTAAAATTTCACCAGTCTCGACCACGACCAACATAGGGAAAACATTTATTACACTTTTCCATAGTAAGGTTAATCATATATACTTTATCTTTGGACCAAAGTCAAAATCGAAAGTTACTTACGACACACGACTGATAGGTGGGTTTACACCCCCCTAAATCTACTGCAAGTGTACGGGTCGAATCAAGTAATAGTACTTAGAAAGTACGAGTATCGAACCAAATGAACCAGGTGTCAAGTACCACAATGACTGTATATATTATTAACTAGACGAATGCAAATTGATTTGGTTTTGTTGAAAGTTGGAATCACGAATTAACACTTAAATTAATTCAAATAAGAGAAAGAGTTGGAGGGTTGGTTACTCATGAAAACAATCAATTAGCTGAACAGGTTTTGACATGATTGAAATAACTTCAGGATGAAAAGCATAATCACATTCCATTACTATACTCTATCAAGCTATAGCAAATATCATTCAACACATTGTATCATCATTCGATCTTAACAAAAGTAATTGAACAATCAGTAATTAAAAGCCACAAAGAGTGAATTATCATATTGCTATCTCAAATTCAACCAAGACATGAAGGATTAATCAAACCTCAAAACTTTTCTCAAAGGTTAAAGATTCATAAAATCAAATAATAGTTGGTCGGACTATTACAAGCGTTAAGAACAATGCCACATGTTTCATCCATCTATATCAAACCAATCATACCTACTGTAAAGCTAAATAACTATCCAACCATGATTCAAACCAACCCCCCAACATGAACGAATTAGTTCATATTGGGGGTTTCAAAACTCAGAAATGACAAGATTAAAACGAAAGTAGACATGGTTGTTCTAAAAGAAATGAAAACTATAAACTCCCTGAAAAAGCCTAAGCCGCCGATGAACGTACTCGAATCGCCTTTCGATTCTCGTTAGTTGATGTTTCTTGCCCGCTTCTCGCCTTCAAAAATCGCGTTCTTGCTCCCAAAATCGCCAAGAGAAAGTCCCAAGACGTAACTGATTATGAATCCCCTCAACCCTAGCCGTCATAAGGAATAAAAATGGCCAGTGGGTCTATGTGGATGGCGACGCGGATGGAGTCGCGCGACGAAACGCGCAGAACACTGGAAAAACGCAGAACAGACCTCTGCGCGGATGGCGGCGCGACTCCACTAGCGCGAGCAGTAGCGTAGAGCTCTGTTTGCCAAAAACATTGCCATTTTTCGATTTTCGTCCTCCAATCTTCCTAAAACTCGCCTAACTCCGGAAACTTACAATGACCTGTATTCTCTCAAATAATATTATTAAAATCACCATTTTGCTCGGAAACTTACAACACAAACCCCGAGTTAGGCTTCAAAATAATGTCGAAAAACGACACTATCAACAACCCCAAACCGAGCGTTGCTTGTCCCCAAGCAATACAGCGACAAAAATAGAAACAAACCATAAAGCAAACAATCGCAATTTCGTGCTGTCGAGCATATCATTAGTGATCTCTAGTCAACTCAACAATCACCACGAGTTACCTGTGAGATGGACAAACAACCAGCAGACCTAAGTATGGAATTCTAAACAACACAACTTTGGGGAAGGGAGCTATCAGGGACCACACCACACTTGAGTGTACCTAGACTAAACACACACAAAGAGGATTTCGCCTTGACCCTACCTCACGGTTTTCTCTCTTCACTCAAGCCCTAGGTTTCACACATGTTGTCATGCTTTCAGGAGTTGGGTACAAAGAATTTACAATAGCATGCATGAGCAACAATTAAGCAAGAACGCACAATTGTACACAAATTGATCTCGGAAAGAATCCATTATCAAGACTAGGACATAAGAATGTTGCTCTGCTTCTCTTTAGAAACACTCCATGCTGAATTCAGATCTTTAAATTGGCCATGGTTGCTGCTTTTGGATAGAGGTCAATGGATTTAAGATGATAATTGGTGATCCTCTCCTTTTTCTTTCGTTCGGGCTTTCTAACACTTCACTCAAACTCCTTAAACTGACCCCTCATCTTTATTTAATTTTTTTTGGCAAACCCCTTTTTGACACTGGGTTTGCGGTTTTTATTTTATTTTTTTACTGAGGGGGGTACAACGGGTTTCATTTGGGAACCTTGAGTTGTGAAAAGCAGCGGGATAGCAGCAACCAAAAAGCCTGATGTCTTCACACATGGTTTGTTCACACAGATAGGCAAAAGCTTCACTCCTATTCCTATGGATGTCTTTGATAACGGATGCAAGTTATAGTGAGATCAGCTACAACAACGACCAAAAGACTAAATGAGAAGTGTATCGAGTAATGTGTAGTCTCTCGGAATCGAAGTTAGTAGGTGTATGGCTCAACAAACTCACGGGTGGTCTCCACTAATGTCTCTAATGTGTGCAGTCGCCTAGGTCCACCCTTTTGCTATATTATCCCTTCTAATTCCTCCCCCCAAAATTAGTGTCTTCGAAAACTCACACTAAGTCACGCTAAAAAGGTCGCCCACTCTTCACTATAAACAAAGTGATTGTTCAATCCACTGATATCACAAATGATAAACTCGACATTTCACCCCAAACCAAAGCAATACATTGTCCCCAATGTAATTCATCATAGAAGGTAAAAACAACCACGAACTATGCAATTAGAGTACAGATAACAATAATTATGCCACCCTAAACCTAATCTCTAGATTAGGTTCTTTTTCACGACACAGAATTATGCAAAGTGAGTGTCAACATGAAAAAGGGAACCCCAAACCTTGGTGAAACCGAGGTTTTCAAAGGGGTGTTGTGTAAATACCTGTCAGAATGCATGCGCGGATGGTGGTGCGGGCTGGGTCACGCTGAAGGTCGCGCAGGTCAAATATTTGCACATTCCAGTGCCTTGCACGATTGGTCGCGCGACATGGCTAGCTCCATGGGTCGCGCGAAATACTGCTCTTCCCTTTTGTGTTTTTTTCTGCCTTGCGCTTTTCACGTCGGAATTGCTATCAGGGTTATCAAAACTAAACACACAAAAACAATTAAACACCAAGCACACACAAAGCAATAACGAAAGTAAACACACAAAATAATGAAATTCTCAAAAGACAATAAAATTTAACCTATGGTGGGTTGCCTCCCACCCATCGCCTTAGTTTAAGTCGTGGCACGACTGTATGGCTCTCAACTTGGCTCGGTATCGCTTGCGGAGTTGAACCGCCCACACATACGATTGTTCCTGATTTTCCCCACATGCGTTTCCCCATTCTTACCAGTTTCTGATCCAATCTGCCTCACTCCTGGTTCACCTCTATCTTCTACTCTTTTGAGAACATGGAAGGTTACCTTCTCATTCCCAACTCTGAAAGTCATCACACCTTCTTCCATGTCTATCAAAGCCTTGCTTGTGGCTAAGAATGGTCTTCCCAAAATCAATGGCATTTCAACATCTTCCTCCACATCTAAAACAACGAAATCCACTGGAAAATAAAATTCTCCAACCTTTACCAAAACGTCTTCCACGATTCCATAAGGATACTTCACCGATCTATCTGCAAGTTGAAGTGTCATGTTTGTTGGCTTCACTTCCCCCAAGCCAAGTTTCCTGAAAATGGATAAAGGCATTAAATTAATACTTGCACCAAGATCACATATTGACTTACTGAAGTTAGAGTTTCTGTTGGTCCCAGCTATGGATTAGCAATGGTAAACAAGTATTGTAGAAGGGGGGTTGAATACAATACACAAAAAATTTCACTTAATTTAATTCTTTTATTGAAAAACTTCAAATAAGAATTACACACAGAAACTATTGATTGTTGCGGAACAGAACAGATAAAATCTACTCAAACAATCTAACACACAGTCATACAGAGAATGAAGAACAATTGTAACACACTAAGAAAACAAATGAACTTCTTGAGAGAGAAAGGCCAGCACTTGAAAGCTTGAGAGTCTGTAAAACTGGTTGTTTGCAAGGTTGAAGATGATCTCCTTATATAGTGCCTCATGCATTAAATGCATGGACACTTGTCAAGCAGGGCTGGGAAGGCAGGATGGAAGCAGGTCTTCTGAAAAGTACTGGGATGTACTTTTGTCTTTGCATATTTGTCTTGAAGCGTTGACCTGTTGTTGAAGCTGAACTTTCTTGAAAGAGATAAATAATCCAAAGAACCTTTTTCTGATCCTCGGATTATCTCTCTGTCATTCAAGATATCCCAAATATATTTTGCAGATAAAGTGGAATATACCTGTTGTAAACTGTTGGCCTAGGATCTCTTTGAAGATATCTTCAAGAATTCTTTCTTAAGGAATTCTCTGCCGATCATATCTTTAACATCTTCAAGAGATCCTGCAGATCAAGTCTTTAACATCTTCAAGAGATCCTGGCGATCATGTCTTTAACATCTTCAAGAGATCCTGGAGATCAAGTCTTTAACATCTTCAAGAGATCCTGGAGATCAAGTCTTTAACATCTTCAACATATCCTGCCGATCATGTCTTCAACATCTTTAAGAGATCCTGCATATCATGTCTTCAACATCTTTAAGAGATCCTGCATATCATGTCTTCAACATCTTCAAGAGATCCTACCGATCAAGTCTTCAAGATTTTCCTTGCTCTTCAAGTGTACTGGCCTAAAACCTTAGGACGTCCCAAGTAGCAGCTTAATCTTTGGTTGAGAAATCTATCTTCAATCCGCCTTGAAGATATACTTCTACTTTGTTTCTTCGGTTGATCTTCGACTTCACCGAACATTTTTATACAATTAAACTACTTGTAAAGAACCTATAAATTATTCTAAGTATGAACTGTGTAAAATTGAGAGACTGAGGTCATCTTCAAATCTTAAGTGACCCAACAAGCTCCCCCTATTTGAGGATGACATCCATACTTAGAATCTGAGAAGTAAACACTGAATAATTCATTTTTGACCCTTGTTTACTCTTTTGGGTTCTTTTCACATAGTCCATTCTTTTTGTTCTTTTTAGATTTTTTTTTTTGTTTTTGTATCTGACATTTACAAGTAAGAAGAAATGGTAAAGTATAGTTGTACAAACAAATGAAAGAAAAAGGAATTAAGTATAGACAATATGAACAGAACAAAAATTACTTGCAGCTTTGGAGGGACAAGTTGAAACTTGTGTCTGCTTGAGGATTCTTTATTTTGATCAGAAGCCCTGAGGATTCTTTGAGGGAGGGTTGAGTTTGAGTGAATCAGCCTCAGGATGCTTATGGCCATCTTTTACATCTTCTTTCTTTTGTTGGCATCTTAAGCTCTTCCTGTTCAACATCATCATCATTTGTCTTTGTTTTGCTCCCCCTCAGTAGATCAGCCGGTCTTTGTGTTCCTCCCCCTTAGTTAGATCCGCCCGAACTGATGTGCTCCCCCTTAACCGGTCCGCTGATTTCCTCAATTTTTTTTTGAGTTGGACGCTGGATATGAATACTGAGGGTTGATGTTGCTCCCCCTCAGCGGGCGACGAAGGAAAAACACTAAGAGGAAAAATCGGCCATGATGTAGGAAAATCGGCAGCTGATGTCTTTTTTTTTTCTTTTTTTTGGCTATATATAAAGTCAGGATGAGAGAAAAATGGGAAGAAGAAATGAGGAAAAGATGGGGTATTTATATTTGGGTAAGATATGGTAAAAAGGAGAAGAGTGAGGGAAATATTTGGTGGATAAAAAGATGTAAGAGGTGGAGTGTGATGGGAGATGATAGGTTAGGGTTTAGGATGAGATATATGGGGAATAGAAAAAGTAGGAGAGAGAGAAGGGAGTGAGTCTTAAAAAAATAAGAAGGATGAGAAGAGTTTTTTTTCGGTGGGGGGGGGGGGGGTCGGTGGGGGGTGGGAGTTGGTGGGTAGGGGTATCGGTGGGGGGAGGGTGTCGGCGGGAGGGAGGCGGTTGGGGAGGTCGGCGAGAGGGAGGTGGGTGTCGGCGGGAGCGGTGGAAGGGAGGGGGGGTTGGTGAGGTGGGGGTCGGTGGGATCGGTGGTAGGAAGATCGTCGGCGGCAGCAGTAGCCGACAACAGCAGTCGGCGTCGGTGGTAGGGGCGTCGGCAGCCGACGGCGAGTGAGGAGGTGGCTAGGTGGGGTTCTCGGCAGCCGACGACGAGGGAGGAGGGTGTCGGTGAGAGTTAGGCCGTCGGCGGGAGAAAGGGTGTCGATGGATATGCGAGTGTTTTGGTTGGTTGACTTAGTTGGTTAAGAAGGTTAGGATTGTTTGTGAGGAGAGATGTATGATATGGGTCTTAAGAAAATTTATAGGAGAAAAGATATGGTAAGGTGAAGGTTGAGAGTCACATGGATTGAGGATGGTAAAAAGGTAAGTGTTGTATTGGGATAGGTAATGATAGAAAAGAAGAGTAGAAAAGAATAATTAGAAAGAATAAGAGGTGAACTTTTCTTGTAACTGATAAGATATCAGTACTTGAAATTTTTAACTAGTAAACTAATAAATGCAGTAAAAAAAATTTTATTTTTCTTTTCTCCTTTTTTTTTATTTTTCTTTTCTCTCTCTCTCTCTCTCTCTCTTTTTTTTCTTTTTTTTGGGAAGATTTTGACAATGATCTTCGAAAGATTTGAGGAAAGCAAACATCTTCAATCTTCAAGAGTAATCTTCAGATGTGGGTCTTCAAGTCATCTTCAAGAGTGATCTTCAAGACCAGGAGGTTGTTTCACATAGACCTCTTTCAAATTGAGAGAGTTCTTCTTTCATTTCAGTGACCCAACATGGATCGGCCAAGCCTTCTTCAAATTTCTTTGGGTTTTATAAAAGACAAAAGATTCACATAGAAAGGGGATAAGGGAATATTTGGTGAGTGTGAATATTTAGTGGGATGGAGGAGGGAGGTAGGGTGAGAGGTATGATGGGAAGTTAGGGAAGTTGGTAAAAGGTATGGGAAAAGAGAAGAATAGGAGAGAAAAGTCTGTAGGCAAAGTCGGTAGGCAAGAATTGGTAGGCAAGAATTGGTAGGCAAAGTGTTAGGCAAGGAGAGGAATAGGTAGGAAAGAAGTTAGGATGAGGAAGATACCTGAAAGATGTAGGAGGGGATGATGGCAGTCTGTTAATGATAGGATCTCCAGAAGGTGGTAGACTTGAAGAGGAGTCATCATCAGAGGAGCTTTGATGTTCAGTATGGACTTGTGGAGATGTAAGATATATGAAGAAAAGATAGACTTAGGAAATGATACACTTAGGAAAGACATACTTAGGAAATGAGGGTGAGAGGTCAGGTAGAAAGGTGAGAGGGTTAGAGTGTATAGTTAAGAAGGGTAGTGATAAGGGGTAAAGACATCTTTAGTAGATTACCTGTCAATTCTGTGAAGAAGATGAGAAGCACTTAGCTGGTACTAGAGCAGTTGAGAGGGGGTGACCTTCAGAATCATCCATGTCATTTATCTGGGCCATGAAGCACAAATTTGAAATGTCCTTCTCGCTTTCAGATGTGGGTTCATTTGCCAGATCATGAGTTTTAGCAGGCAGACCCTTTCCCTTTCTGACTAGTCTTTCGTTTCTTTCCTTTTCTCTCTTGTATTTTTCTTTGTATCTTTCAGCCCGGTCAGAATCATATTTGGATCTTCCCGGTTTTGAAGAAAATCGGCCTGAGGAAAAAGTTCTGGGTTTTTCAAAACGTTTACTTCTACACTCAGAAGAAAAATGGCCCCTTTTACCACAGTTAAAGCATTCCTCATTAGATTTGTCTGAGGAGGAGTGTTTGGAGAGAGAAGAGGAGGGTTTTCGACTAAACTTAGATTTTTCAGAAGAAAAGTGAGTTTTGGATTTAGAATACCCATCCATCCTGGCCATTCCATCTGATAATTTGTCAACTGAAGTTTCCTCACATTCATCATCAGCATCACTAAGATATGCTTCTGAATGCTCATTGGGATCTCCTTTACTATCATGTTTAGAGTCAGATGGATAGGTGATTCTTGGAGTACACATAGTTCTTTTGGAAGAGTCACTTATGAGAGCTATAGAAGAGCCCCTTATATCTGTGATGATAGACTTCCTTTGCACCTTAGTCTGCTCATAGTTGAAGAGAGTTCCATAAAGAGCAGTGAGAGGCATGTGATCAAGATCCTTGGTTGTCTTTATACAAGTGCATATGTTTTCCCAAAAATCAGGAAGACAATCCATAAACTTGCACAGGACTTCCTCATTATCATACATGCGACCCAACAATTTAAGATCATTGAGAAGACTGTTAAAGCGATTATAGTAGACTGAAATAGATTCTCCTTTCTCATAAGAGAATAGTTCATATTTTCTAACAAGAGCACTTTTTCTGCTCTTTTTCACTTCAGAAGTTCCTTCATAAAGAACACACAGAGTAGACCACATTTCTTTAGCAGTAGAAAAGTTCACAAGAGAATGATAAACCTCATCAGGCAAAGAAAGGGCAACGATGGCTCTGACTTTAGTGTCAAGAGCTACAAGACGCTTGTCTTCATCAGTGTACTTACTGGGATCCTTTACAATGTATCTCCCAGTAGCAGGTGTTCGTTCTTCCTCATCAGAAGAAGAATCATCACCTTCCTTATCTTTGTTTTTAGCATTATAGCGATCCCAAACTCTTGGGACAAGAGGTCCTTCATTGAGTATGGTAGGATATCTGCTGTCAACTCCCTCAAGGAAGAGCATCATACGACTTTTCCACAGAGAGAAGTTATTGGGGTTAAACTTTGGTGGTTTGGCTATGGAGCCATTGTCGTATGATCCAGCATTAGCAATAGAGTTTTGAGAAGAAACATTGTTCAAAGAAGATGAAGCCATTGCAGATCAGATCAAGTTTATTAGATTAAACTGACCGGCTCTGATACCACTTGTTGGTCCCAGCTATGGATTAGCAATGGTAAACAAGTATTGTAGAAGGGGGGTTGAATACAATACACAAAAATTTTCACTTAATTTAATTCTTTTATTGAAAAACTTCAAATAAGAATTACACACAGAAACTATTGATTGTTGCGGAACAGAACAAATAAAATCTACTCAAACAATCTAACACACAGTCACACAGAGAATGAAGAACAATTGTAACACACTAAGAAAACAAATGAACTTCTTGAGAGAGAAAGGCCAGCACTTGAAAGCTTGAGAGTCTGTAAAACTGGTTGTTTGCAAGGTTGAAGATGATCTCCTTATATAGTGCCTCATGCATTAAATGCATGGACACTTGTCAAGCAGGGCTTGGAAGGCAGGATGGAAGCAGGTCTTCTGAAAAGTACTGGGATGTACTTTTGTCTTTGCATATTTGTCTTGAAGCGTTGACCTGTTGTTGAAGCTGAACTTTCTTGAAAGAGATAAATAATCCAAAGAACCTTTTTCTGATCCTCGGATTATCTCTCTGTCATTCAAGATATCCCAAATATGTTTTGCAGATAAAGTGGAATATACCTGTTGTAAACTGTTGGCCTAGGATCTCTTTGAAGATATCTTCAAGAATTCTTTCTTAAGGAATTCTCTGCCGATCATATCTTCAACATCTTCAAGAGATCCTGCAGATCAAGTCTTTAACATCTTCAAGAGATCATGCCGATCATGTCTTTAACATCTTCAAGAGACCCTGGAGATCAAGTCTTTAACATCTTCAAGAGATCCTGGAGATCAAGTCTTTAACATCTTCAACATATCCTGCCGATCATGTCTTCAACATCTTTAAGAGATCCTGCATATCATGTCTTCAACATCTTTAAGAGATCCTGCATATCATGTCTTCAACATCTTCAAGAGATCCTACCGATCAAGTCTTCAAGATTTTCCTTGCTCTTCAAGTGTACTGGCCTAAAACCTTAGGACCTTGTACTGGCCTGAAACCTTAGGACCTTGTACTGGCCTAAAACCTTAGGACGTCCCAAGTAGCAGCTTAATCTTTGGTTGAGAAATCTCTCTTCAATCCGCCTTGAAGATATACTTCTACTTTGTTTCTTCGGTTGATCTTCGACTTCACCGAACATTTTTATACAATTAAACTGCTTGTAAAGAACCTAGAAATTATTCTAAGTATGAACTGTGTAAAATTGAGAGACTGAGGTCATCTTCAAATCTTAAGTGACCCAACAGTTTCCTATATGAACAGGGATAGTAAAACTCCCTGGATCTTTAAGCTTTGGGGGTAAGTTGTGTTGGATTCTATCAATGCACTCCTCAGTAAGTGCAATTGTGTCATAATCTTCAATCCTCCTCTTCCTGGACACGATGTCTTTCATGAGCTTGAGATAAGTTGGCATTTGTGCCAATGCTTCCGCAAATGGAATATTGATGTGTAACTTCTTGAAAATGTCAAGAAATTTCTTGTGTTGTTCCTCATCCTTATGTGCCTTCAACCGATACGGAAACGGTAGTGGTGGCACGTATGGGTTGCTTGTCAGCATTGATGGAGTGCACTCTTGTTCCTTCCCCTTATCTTTATTCTTCGATATTTCAATCTCTATCTCCTCGTTTACCTCAACCTCTTCTACCTTGATGGGACCCATTTCAGTACCTTTAGCTTTAGTGTCATCAGTTAAAGGTTCTCGGGTAGGGTCTATAATCAACTCCTTTCCACTTCTCAGATGAATAGTCTTGCACTCCTCTCTTGGTATTCGTTCAGTCTGACTAGGGAATTGACCTTGAGTCCGGAATTGTAGTGCTTCAGCTATTTGTCCGACTTGTCTTTCTAGCATTCTGATTGAGGCGGTATTTTGATCAGTGGTTGACTTCACAGTGTTCACAGTACCCGCCAATCCTTCAACTGCACCTTCCATCTTTGGCATGAATTGCATCATCATGTCTTCCAAACCCGGCTTCTTGTCTGAAGATTGCCCCTCGTCATATTTCCTCTGATTGTAACCTGGGGGACGATAAACATTGTTAGACTGAAAAGAATTCGAAGAGTTAGAATGGTTACTGTTTGGGCAAAAAATCATGTCGTACGACCACGACCAGAACAGGTAAGACGCACGTCATAATCCAAATCTTGTATTAAGATAAGGTCTCGACAAGAACCCATAAAACATCCGTCGTCGCCCGTAAAAGGTAAGTCGTACGTCCTCCATGACGCTCGACCATAGTATCGCCCATCCTGTACGACCATCGCGTAAGATCATTGTACCTTCGACCGAACTAACGTTAACCTTGACTGTTACGTGTTTTAAGTGTTTAATGCAGGAGTCAAAGTCATTAAAGAGCAACGGATATAACCGACGCAACCATCAACGATCGATAGCTGTAACGGACGAAGATCATCATGGATAATCACTCCGGCGACCGTTTCCAACCGTTGTAGCCGTTGATTGAATCATTAATGGGGTTAATTAATGACGCGAAGACTATAAAAGACAAGCTAAAGCATCATTTCAAGGGACATCGGTTAACATCCAATACGCTTGAGCGAACATCATCATACAGCAGAGAAAATCATCCAAACTCATAGCAAAGAACATTCAAACTCTGGAGATTGAGTACTGAAAGCCAGAATCCTACAGCGAACTCAAGAACACTCGAAGGAAAAGCTCAAGTATCAGTCTCGACGCACGACATCAGCCTTCGACAGATAGTTCACACTTTGTATTCACACACGACAAACACTTGTACTTTACATTTCGAAGTATTTCCTTCATTTGTATTGTAATCATCGTACGACCGACGCCAGTACCAAGGACGTCGCCCCTGATTGGCGACCATAGTGCAGCGACGACATCCCTTGTCATCCGCAGGTTTTTTCCTCGATTGAGGTTTTTCCTGCGTCATCAAATCCCTTGTCTCGTTTATTTTTTCCCTCGTCGCACGTCTCGTCGAAAGATCCTTTCTTTAGTTGATTAAGTCCACATCGACCTTAAGTTGTCCCTTTGGTGCGATTTTTGGCATTAACAGTTTGGCGCCATCCGTGGGACCTCATCTAGAGAAAATCCTCGATGAACGTGCACCCTACTAATAGTTTCTTGGAGTTTCTCCTATTTTCTGTTACAGGAAAATGACAGCCTCTGGAAATCCGCAGCAAGCTGTTGCTCAGATGTATCAGGAGCTCGAAGTCGCCAGGAATCAGCTCAATGCAATGACAGAGCAGAATCACAGAGCAGCTGAGGAGATCGCACGGTTAAGAAATCCTCTTGGGCCTCAAAATGGTCCTAGGCCGTTCGTGCAAAACTCAGTTCCAAGACCGTTAGACCAGAATGGCCCTAGACCAGTTGTCCCGAATCCAGGTTCATCCGCGCAAAATCAGCATCCAGGCCCGTTCATGCAGAATCAACAGCCAGGGTCGTTCAACCCAAATCCTCAGTTTGCGACAGTTCCTCCTCAGCACATAAGGCCACCACCCGTGAATAATGGGTCTCAGCCATCACAAGGGTCGCAGCCTTTCCAGCAAGGGTCGCAACCATTTCATAATGGACCCCAAGGTGGATCGCAGCCTCTCCAGCAAGGATCGCAGCCGTTTCAAAATGGACCGCAGCAATTCCACTATGGGCCGCAGCCGTATTTCGTCCCGTTCAACGGGGACACCAATGGTTCATCGCATGGTAATGGCACTAGCCCAGGGGCCAATCCCTCGACAGGGGCAAATCCCGATCTTAACGATCCCATCGCTCATCGTTTGAAGATGTTAGAAGACCAAAATAAGCGCGTCCTGTCCTTGCTCGCCAAGTTGCCTGGGGCAGCCGTGCCTGTCGACGTCGAGCCTTGCTCGTGATATCAGGCGTCGCCTTTCATCGACGAGATTGCCACCGTCGAGGTCCCAGAGAAGTATAACATTCCTGCCTTCACTCCCAAGTATTCGGGTGTGACCGATCCAACTGAGCACGTCGCACAATATAAGCAGCTCATGTGGACGATCTCGATCCCATTTATGTACCAGGAAGTATGCATGTGTAAGAGTTTTGGAGCAACCCTCACTGGTCCTGCTCTCCAATGGTTGATCAATCTCAAACCCAAATCCATCGGGTTGTTTGCTGAGTTGGTTAATCAATTCTCCCAGCAATTCGCCAGCAGTCGTAAGATGGAGAAGCAGACCAGCGACCTATATTACATCGTGCAGGAAGCCAATGAGTCTATTCGAAGTTATTTTAATAGATTCAATGCCGAAATGATCAGCATCCGCAATTGCGACGTCAAAACCGCGATCGAAGCCTATAAGCGTGGTCTGGACGATAGTTCGGGTCTATACACCGACCTGACCAAATATCCCCCGGAGAATTTCGAAGACGTCCGAGCTAGAACCTTAGCATATATGAGGGTAGAAGATGATGCCGCCTTTCGTCGCAAGCATACTGACGACAAGAAGTCGTTGGGCGTCAGAAAGCCAGAGTTCAAGACAAAGGCTGTTTCTAGAGTAGAGCCAGCGCGCCAAATTTCAAATGTTCGTTTCAAGACGAAAGCAGAAGCCAAGACCGCAGCTAAGTTCACTCACTACCCCAAGATATCCTCTTACAGATTCAAAGGATCCACAAAGGACCTAGTCGAAGCTCTGAAAAGTTCCCAAGCTACCATTCGATGGCCAAAGAAGTCCGACTTGGACGATGCTAAGAAAGACAAATCCAAGTGGTGCGACTTCCATGCCGATCATGGTCATGCGACAGGCGACTGTATCGCATTGAAGAAAAAACTAGCATATCATTTTCCAAAAGGAAATCTCAAAGATATCATCGACAATGTCGTTGTTCCAACTAATAGCCATCGACCGTCGACTCCCGAGCACGCAAAAGTTATTAATTGAAATTTCCTATGCCATGGGGAATCCAGGAGATCAAAAGAGAAAATAAACTGAAGTCGTAAGGTCAAGCTCTCGACAAGTTCGTTTTTCTATACCTAAATTAACAATATCTTTTCCACAGGGATAAATCTACTATGGTGCCTCGTCGCACGACAACATAGTCAACCGCAGGACAATATTTCTCCGTGTCATTCTATCATTTAAAACCTATCTTTTCCTCCCAAAAAGAGTACGGTAATAAATGACAGGGGGCAAATAGAGAGAGTCTGAAATGGTACGTTATCTAACTCTTTCTCATACGATTTTTTCTCGCAAAACATTTACTGACTTAAGCATCGGAGGGTCGTTGGTGAGCCAACGACCAACCCCCGACATCGTTTTATCGCAGAATCGCACGACAGGTTATCGTAGAGTCGCACGACAGTAATCATTAAATCTACTGTATGACTTTAATATCGCAAGGTTGAACGACATAAACGATCAGGTCTCTAACTTGATTATTTCTCCACAGGGGCATACGACACAAACTCACTGTACGATATGGCCGTACGATCGCAGAGTCTAAACGACTTTACCCCTAAGTTTCTTAACTTTCATACCCTGAATGGATGCCTTAATCGCGTGTTTCTATATTTGTTTTACGTTCTTATCATCGTACTACAATGAATACCTTGGTCGCATGATTTCGTGTGTATTCTATGATCGAATTCATAACCAATGTGATATTTGCTTACCAAATATATGAAAACACAAGTTCAAACAAGAAAGGTGCATTTAAAAAGATCGTCAGATACACGCTCAACCACCAACGATCGAGCAACGAAGAAAATAAAATTCTTAAATTAAAGAGGAGCATCCATCGCGTTCATGCCCGAAGTCCCGTCCTGAAGGCTTTCACCTGCTACCTCCTCCTCAGCATCCTTCTCATCGTCCGAGTCAAGATCCCTCTCGGTCCCAACACCATTCAGATAGATGTCCAGCTCCTTCTTCGCCAAAGCAAGAGGGTCTTTTCCCAACAAATGTCGTCGCATGATCGCCGCCCGGGCAGTCAGACGAGCTATGGCAAAAACCGACTTACCCTCGTCCTTTACGGCTTGCACCTCCTTCTCCAAAATCTCCACCTTGGATTTATAATCCTCAGCCTCTTTCGAAACAGCAACCAAGGATTCCTTAATTTTTTCCATTTCCTCCCTTTGTTCAGCAGTCATGGACAAAGATTGCGTCAGACGATGACTAAGATCTTCCTTGGCAAGATGAACAATCTTCAAATGTTCTAAAGCATCGTCAAGCCGCTTCGAAAACTCCTCAGCACGACTTGTAGAGGCACTCGCTCTGTCCAGCGCCGCTTTCTCTCTTTCACGAGCAGCAGACAAGAGATATTTTACCTTCGCCGCTCCACTTCGCGAGGCCAAGGAAGCCTGAAGTGCCTGTAAAAGCATGAAAACAGACATCATCAGTGGACAACGACAATGACAACGACAACGACAAACGAAGTCTGGGCCTAGACAAACTAAGTCTTGAAAGAAAGACTTACCATGAACGACAAGCCGGCTATATGGGCACCCGTCTCCTCGATAGGAAACCCCTCAAAACGCTCCCTGAAAGATGGAGGTAGGAAATTATCCAGGTGAGGGAACAGGTTCGTCCCGTCTAGGACATCACCTGTCATAAAGTCCGATGGCAGCGAAAAGTTGACCGTCGTGACCTTCTCCCCTCCCGTCGAGTGATCCTCGCCCTGGTCGGCTGACAAAGGATTCGATGCGGCAGACGGGGACTTCACCGTTTTCGTCGGAGGCGCATAATTGATGGGTGTCGCTGCAATCACCTTCTTCGGCGATCCGACCCCTACCTTCTCAGGTGAAGTGACTCTCGACGAGTCATTAACCCCAGCCGACGACTCCCTCGGAGTCGTCGTCCTCGTCTTCTTCGGAATTTCAGGGCCAACGAACATGGCTTTTAGCCTCCTCAACGAACATGGCTTTTAGCCTCCTCTCCCTGCCCTGACGAGCATACTCCAGCTCAGCTGCTCTCTTAGCAGAAACCTTCAACACTTTGGGTTGAGATTCTCCTGGAAAAAAGGAACGTCATAAAGCACACAAAGGAAAAAGACTCGAGGTAACATAGGAAGAAAAGTAAATAAAACTTACCCGTCACCCCTCTCCTTCCTCTCGACTTATCTTCTTCCTCTTCTCTTCCTTTCTCTTCACACTTCTCCCCCTGATTCTCTCCTGAAGATTCTAAATCTTCGTCGTTCGCCGTATGTCGCACGACGAAAGACTTCTCGGCGACGCTAAATTCTAAAAACGAATTAATCTTCGCTTGAGAGTTAGCGTCTGGCTTCACGACCTCGAACTTTATGGCTGTCAATATACAAAAAACAAGTTATAAATCATATATAAATCATATACAGCGCACGACAGATGAAATAACGAGGCTCACCCGACGTATTCCGGCTCGTCCTAATCCACTCACTCTCAGAGTCAAGGGACAATTTACGCACGAAAACATATCGAGACTTCCACCCACGGTCATTCACACCCGTTCCTAAAACCAACACGCGATCGCCCTTGAATCTAGAATGTAAACTACATCGATGACATACGTCCATCTTGGCTTGATAAGCCGAGAGGAGGTCCTGAACATTCATGGGAGAATCCCATTTCTTAGTAGCACGCTCAATCACTCGTACGACTCGCCAGAACTGGGGCATCAACTGACTCGGTGCCAAGTCAAACTCTAACATAAACGCCTTGGCCAGAGGAGAAAAAGGCCATTCGAAACCTATCTTAAAAGGGTATTCATAGATTACGATGTACCCCTCGGGACACTCATTTGATCGGATCTGGCCTGGACGGATCAATTCGACCCACGCAGGAATTTTTGCTAACTTCCTAAAGTCCCGAAGGTCCGATGACTCTTGAATGACACTTTCAGGACCCCTCGACATTTCTAAGCAAAATTTGCAGAAGGCAGAGAAATCGTACCTTACTTATAGGCGCGTTAACCCTCGAAGAAGCCTAACCAAGTCAGGGATTTTCGCAAGATCGGAAGATATCAGACAAAAGACGGCAAGGAAATCACAGCACAAACTCTTCAAGGGCGAAATAAGGAAATGATCCGTCAAAATCCCTATTTAGACCGAAAAACAGGGTTGGAACGAATCCCTGGATAACCGCTGCGCATCCCCGTCCTTTCATACGCCCCAGTAAATCACCGACACCTGGCATCGATAGCTGGTAAGCATCATCGTACATCAACATGATGTCACGACCTCGTTTCCTTTTCAACTTCTCGTTCCGTTAGAAACGGACCAGCCTAATTCCAAGGTAGCAAAGGTAATTTCTAACTCTTGTCATATTTTTTCGACTGACAAAGTTTAAAACTTGGATTTGCTATCCTTCTTTCAAATTTTGGGGGCAAACTGTTTGGGCAAAAAATCACGTCGTACGACCACGACCAGAACAGGTAAGACGCACGTCATAATCCAAATCTTGTATTAAGATAAGGTCTCGACAAGAACCCATAAAACATCCGTCGTCGCCCGTAAAAGGTAAGTCGTACGTCCTCCATGACGCTCGACCATAGTATCGCCCATCCTGTACGACCATCGCGTAAGATCATTGTACCTTCGACCGAACTAATGTTAACCTTGACTGTTACGTTTGTTAAGTGTTTAATGCAGGAGTCAAAGTCATTAAAGAGCAACGGATATAACCGACGCAACCATCAACGATCGATAGCTGTAACAGACGAAGATCATCATGGATAATCACTCCGGCGACCGTTTCCATCCATTGTAGCCGTTGATTGAATCATTAATGGGGTTAATTAATGATGTGAAGACTATAAAAGACAAGCTCAAGCATCATTTCAAGGGACATCGGTTAACATCCAATACGCTTGAGCGAACATCATCATACAGCAGAGAAAATCATCCAAACTCATAGCAAAGAACATTCAAACTCTGGAGATTGAGTACTGAAAGCCAGAATCCTACAGCGAACTCAAGAACACTCGAAGGAAAAGCTCAAGTATCAGTCTCGACGCACGACATCAGCCTTCGACAGATAGTTCACATTTTGTATTCACACACGACAAACACTTGTTATCACATTCAAACACTTGTATTTTACATTTCGAAGTATTTCCTTCATTTGTATTGTAATCATCGTACGACCGACGCCAGTACCAAGGATGTCGCCCCTGATTGGTGACCATAGTGCAGCGACGACATCCCTTGTCGTCCGCAGGTTTTTTCCTCGATTGAGGTTTTTCCTGCGTCATCAAATCCCTTGTCTCGTTTATTTTTTCCCTCATCGCACGTCTCGTCGAAAGATCCTTTCTTTAGTTGATGAAGTCCACATCGACCTTAAGTTGTCCCTTTGGTGCGATTTTTGGCATTAACAGTTACCATATTGTTGTTGCTGCTGCCCCATCGTTTCCTTGCCCGGGCCTTGTTGAGGTTGACTCCAAGAAAAGTTGGGATGTCGTTTCCATCCCTCGTTATAGGTGTTAGAGAATGGGTCATTCCTCGGCCGATTATTTCGGTTCTGAACGAACTGGACTTGTTCCGACGATTGATAGTCTTGAGGATTCATGAATTGGTCTTGACCACCCATATCATTCTGAACATTCGGTTGAATAGAAGCTCCTCTCAATTGATTAGTCAACGCATTCAATTGTGCCTTTATAGCCTTCAACTCTTCTGTTTCTTGCACGCTTGCGACTTTTCTAACAGCGGATCTTGGAGTGGAATAGCTATGTTCTGCTAAATTCTCTATCAACTCAACCGCTTCCTCATAAGATTTGTTCATTAGAGCTCCGCCTGCAGCGGCTGTGAGGTCATTCTTAAATTGAGGGTGCAACCCCACATAGAATGTTTGGATAATCATCCACTCTTGTAACCCATGATGTGGACACTTCTTGAACATCCCTTTGTATCTTTCCCATGCCTCGTACAAAGACTCTTGATCCCATTGTGAGAAATGTGTGATGTCGGATAACAGTTGAGTCGTTCGCCACGGTGGAAAGAACTTGTTGAGAAAAGCTGTAACCATATCGTTCCAAGTTCGAATTGACCCCGGTGGTATATTCTCTTCCCAAGTAGTGGCTCGTTCCCTTAATGAAAACGGGAACAACCGTATCTTGATCGAATCTTGACCAGCCCCATTCACCTTGAAAGTATTGCATATATTTTCGAACGATCACAACTGTGCATGGGGGTCTTCAGTTGCTGCACCTCCAAACATGTTCGATTGCACCAATTGGATGGTACCAAGTTTAATTTCAAAATTGTTAGCAGCTATCGGAGGTGCATATGGTCCTCGTTGTGCAGCTCCCATATTCGGGTTGGCGAAATTTCTCATTGGTACCCTTTGTGGTGGCGGTGGTGGATGATTGACATTGTTGTTGACATTATGATGGATCCCATTGTTGGCGTTATGATTGACATTGTTGTTGACACCATGATTAACATTGTTGTTAACATTGTTGGCATTGTTGTGGTTCTGATTGTTCGCATTTGCGTTTGGAGGTGGTTGACCATTGTTTAATGGAGGACCATTGTTGATGGGCATATCCTCTTCCCAATCATTTTCAACATGGATGTTGGCATCAGCCATTCTGTTTCGTGCTTGTCTTCTCAGGTTTCTGGCAGTCCGTTCTATCTCCGGGTCAATCGGTAGTAATTCCCGAAATAGTCCCCTTCTTGGCATAAACCAAGAGGTAACCTGAAACGGAGAAAATAGCAATCTCAAAACCCGAAAATATATGAACTTTCAAAGCAAATTACAATAAAATAAAGACAGGGTGTCTAATGTAATAATTTCTACAGCTGGTAGTGATATTCACACAAAATAGGTTCCCCGGCAGCGGCGCTAAAAACTTGATAGGTGGGTTTACACCCCCCTAAATCTACCGCAAGTGTACGGGTCGAATCAAGTAATAGTACTTAGAAAGTACGAGTATCGAACCAAAGGAACTAGGTGTCAAGTACCACAATGACTGTATATATTATTAACTAGACGAATGCAAATTGATTTGGTTTTGTTGAAAGTTGGAATCACGAATTAACACTTAAATTAATTCAAATAAGAGAAAGAGTTGGAGGGTTGGTTACTCATGAAAACAATCAATTAGCTAAACAGGTTTTGACATGATTGAAATAACTTCAGGATGAAAAGCATAATCACATTCCATTACTATACTCTATCAAGCTATAGCAAATATCATTCAACACATTGTATCATCATTCGATCTTAACAAAAGTAATTGAACAATCAGTAATTAAAAGCCACAAAGAGTGAATTATCATATTGCTATCTCAAATTCAACCAAGACATGAAGGATTAATCAAACCTCAAAACTTTTCTCAAAGGTTAAAGATTCATAAAATCAAATAATAGTTGGTCGGACTATTACAAGCGTTAAGAACAATGCCACATGTTTCATCCATCTATATCAAACCAATCATACCTACTGTAAAGCTAAATAACTATCCAACCATGATTCAAACCAACCCCCCAACATGAACGAATTAGTTCATATTGGGGGTTTCAAAACTCAGAAATGACAAGATTAAAACGAAAGTAGACATGGTTGTTCTAAAAGAAATGAAAACTATAAACTCCCTGAAAAAGCCTAAGCCGCCGATGAACGTACTCGAATCGCCTTTCGATTCTCGTTAGTTGATGTTTCTTGCCCGCTTCTCGCCTTCAAAAATCGCGTTCTTGCTCCCAAAATCGCCAAGAGAAAGTCCCAAGACGTAACTGATTATGAATCCCCTCAACCCTAGCCGTTATAAGGGTTCTGAAAAAAGAAATCTCGCTCTAAAAGGGTTCTGAAAACGTAAACTGGAAAAGATCCTCCAAAGGTCTCTATTTATGTAAACGATCGTGTCAGGTCGAGTCGCTCGATGATCGACACGTGTCCATGCCTTTTCGAAGACTCGACAGATCGTCGACACCTGGCGTTCACAGCTGTTAGGCATGATCGCACGTTAGCATGACGTCACGATCTTATCCCCTTTTCGACTTCCCATTCAGTTGGAATTGGACCGATCCAGTTCCAAGGCAACTGAAGCGACTTTCGACACGTGTCACGACCCTAGACGTCCTTCTGACAAAAAATTTAAAAATTCGAATTTTGAATTTGCCACTATTTTTAAATTTTGGGGTCAAACTGTTTGGGTAAAAATTCAGCAGTCTCGACTCTCGACCACGACCGAAAAAAGAAAAAGTTTCTAATTTGACACATTTTTATGTTAAGACAGAATTACACACTCAACAAACATTCTCATTGGACCTAAGCTCAGGACGAGCGTTGCTCTCGACACTCGACCATAATGTCGTCCAACTCACACGACCGTCGTAGACTAACACGATTGACTAATGATATAACTGTTATGATTTCTTCGTTTAATGCAGGATCAAAGCCATTAATATCCAACGGCTATAACCGACGAAGTCATTACGAGCATTAGACCACGAAATCCGTTACAACCGTTATGCTACTTTTATGGAGTCATTTAATGCATTCGAAGGCTATATAAACAGAGGCCTCAACCTCATTTACGCACAACCGAACTCCCGGAACACCTACAACATATTAAAAGCTTTAAAACGAAGAAACATTCTCTCTCGAACAGACGACGCACAGCACATAGTTCTTACGCACGGCACACTTGTTTTTACACACAATACACTTGTTTACTTTGCAAAATAGCTTATTTTTGTCATTTGTATTGTAATCATTGTACCCTCGACATTTGAAACACAAGGACATCGCCCCTGTTTGGCGACCATAGTGCAGCGACGACCATCATAGTCGTCTGCGGGTTTTTTCCTCGTTGAGGTTTTTCCCGCGTCACCAAAATCCTTTCGTCTCCTCTTTACTTTTTGTCTTGGTCGCGTAATTTTGTCGAACGATTCCATTCTTTAGTTGTTAAGCTCCACAATCAACCTTAAGTTATCCTTCTGGACGATTTTTGACATTAACACTTGTAAAATGAGATAAATTATTGATTTGGTTATTTGTGAAATACTTTTGTTGATATAACGACATTTGTATACAATTTCAATTATTAAGTATTGTAACTAATATATTTGTTTTTTAACTATGTTTTTCCAATGAAATTTTTCATTCATACAATTGTTAAGTCCTTTACTAAATAATAGGCATTATGTTCCATATCAATATTCAAGAAAGACAATCATATCCCCCTCTATAATTCGTAAAAAATGTTGCTACCGTCGTTGTTGTAGCAACCACCACCGTTGTCATCGTTCTCGTCACCACCATCATGTAGTCTCTAAATTGTTTTGATAAGCCAACTTCTTCCTATCCAACTCACATGATTTTGTTCGATTGAACTTTTTTTGTTTTCATAAGTTGGTCTATCGGACATCCTTCTCTTCTTTGGAAGCAATGGTGATATGTACGAGGTCCTTGGCCACATATTAATTACATTAAGTGACTTATAGGGTAATTGTATGTGGTAATGAACATGACGTTTTTGTAGTAATCACTTACGATGTTACATGGATAACTGAATAAGGACAATGAAGGCCATAAAGTTGCCACATACATGTCCTCTCATTAGTAGTGAAAGCGTAAATACCATGTAGAACTTCAAACTATTGCCAATCACTTGCAACTACATGCCAATATCTAGAAAAACAATAAATTGAGGAATATGAAAAACCAAAGCTAAGACAAGGCGATTAACAAAAAAGAATATTACATTTGTATGTCTTTAATCACGTTTTTGGTTGGGAAGGATATTGAGAGGTACTGGATTTAGGCCTTTGTTAGGGTCTACCCAAAGCATGATCTTGGTAAACAATTTTGAGTTGTGACTTGTGATATGCATGTACATCTTAAATTCTCTAACTTTTTTCTATTAATTTCTCTAAGGATTATGTTCCGGTAATAAGAAAAAGTATCATTATTTGAAAGTTGATGATATAATAACCATATTCAATGTGCAACCAAGAAAGTAGATGGTTAGTCAAGTGATATATTTTCAAGAGTCTATTAACTAAAAGCACTTATCAAACAGTTATATTTTATTTAACATTATTGAGGGGTGATATGGTAATTATTTTATCATTCAGGTCATCCATTCAGAACATTTACCAAACAATCATTTGAATACAACAACTACACCTAAAATAGTTTAAGCGAAATCTATTTGATTTTTTTAAAACTTTTTTATAAACTTCAAAGAAAAACACCGTTAACATATTAATAGCATATGTTACCGGTTTATTTTTATTTCAATACCGTCGGACTTAATATATACAGTCAAAATTTGATGGTCGGCCAAAATTTACACAAAACTTCCATTCTATAAATTTATAAGCTTGCTCTACAACTAAAAGTTATCAAACTCTAACCTTCAATTTATAAGCTTTGCGAATAGGGATCTCCTTCAAGCATTAGCGAACTCATCAGAATTTCAAATGGTAGTGTTATCTGACCATAAAGGTGAAATATATATTTTTTAAAGGGAATTTAATTAAAATACCCAAAGTTTGACTTTGACTTGCCAAAATACTCATTTTCTCGTTGAAATTGCCAAAATACCCATTTTTCCTGCGATGGAACCCGCGATCGCAGGACCCACAACCACGTGGCACCGGCTTTGGCCATTTCTCCCGCTATGCCCCCTCAAGAAACCCCGACTACAACTTCCCCCCCAACTATGCCCGCAGGACCACTTTTGGCCCCTGTCCCGCGATTGAGTCCCGCGGTAGTTCCGCGATTTTTTGATATTTACAGTTTTGGCCCCTCCAGTTTGGGGCAAATTTAAAAAAGCATAAATGGTCCCTATAGTTTTTTTAGGTTATCATTTTATGTAGTTGAGGTTTTTAATGTATTGTTTCCTTTCCATTTTAATGTATTTAATATAGAAATTAATTAAAGAAAATGTTTTCCCCATTTTAAGTTATTTAATAAGGAAATTAATTAAAAGATCAGTTATTGCAAATCATCTTCCCAAACGAAACGGATACAGTACAGGTAAACAAAGAAATCTATGACTGGAATGCGTCCTGGATTCCGGTGATGAAGTTAACCTTTTCCTTGATGACGTCCTCCATTCCCGTGTAATCGTCTTCGATTTCATGTAATTCTTCTTCTACTTCCTTAATCTGTCGTTGCACCTCCCGAACGTGAGCCCTAGTCATGGCCAGTTCTCGTTTCTTCTCCGCTAGATACTCCATTTTCCCCTGCTGACTCCCCCTGTTATGGTTCCACATACCTTTTACCTTTTCGATATCGGTGTTCGCCTTATCAATTGATTTTTGCACTAAGGTAGTAATTCGTTGACTTTGTGGAAGACCCGTTGGCTGGGTACAATGATACATTGGTGGGGTAATTCTGTCATTATTGAAGTGGTAATTCTCGCATGCCATCTCCCAATCTTCTTCCTCCTCAGCCGTGAATGGATAATCGGCCGCAGTTCGTCCATAGTTTCTCCACTCCTTGTCTGTTTCTGGTACCTTCCAGGTACTTCGGCGAGCTCCATCATTCAGTGGTTGGTAGGCTGTCGAACGTGAAGTTCCAGCCCCATTCGCCGATTTATTCCCCCTTGATCTTGAACCTCCAGCCATAGTGTTAAGAAAAGCGAGAGAATGTTTGTAAACGGTGTAGAGGGTATAAAAGATAGATAGCAAGTTGTGAATTACTACTTCATCATGCCATCTACTTATAGCCGTGAAAATGTATGTTCTTCATCAGGGATGTGGATATGGTCAAAGATTTCTTCTGAAAAGTTGCCTGCATGATTCGTCTGAATAGTTCACTGCAAGATTCGTCTTAAAAGAGCTTGTAAGATTCGACTGAAAAAGTAACTGCAAGATTCGTCTGCAAAAGGAAGTCTGCTCATGAATAAAGGTCTTTCATTAGGCTGAAAAGTAGTCTTTAAGTAGTCTAAGGATTAATGCACATGTGAATCAAGAAATAAATGCTTGTTCATCCAATAATCTCTGTATTAGGATTACCGCAAGTTTCATAAACCTACTTACTAGGTGTTGGAAAATTTTAGTAAAATTATGGTTTTTACTAAACTTTGGACACATTTAAATATATATATATATATATATATATGTGTTATATATAACTAACTCTTAGTGGGTTTATGTTCTCCTATATGAGAACTTCGAAATGATATATAATGCGTCCAAAATGGAGTATGTGTGAATGAGATATCGATACTCAAAGTTGAGTAATTGGATGAAATTAGCAAAAACCAAATGGGTGTGGGAATGTGTCCCACATAGGAAGAGAGAGTAAAGTGTTGTTGCATGTTTTTACTGTTTTTGCCACACTTTTTAGGCTTCAAGTATTCATATGTGCAATACTTTAACAAAATAATAAACAAAATTGTAACTTCAATCACAATACTTTAACAAAATAAGTTAACACTAAAAATAACAATTATTTAATGTTACATAAACAACCTAATCATGTTGTTGTGGAATACAATGCGCATAAATGTTCTTCGCCATATGTATGCAAAAGTCCCTGGCCTCTTGTTCGGTGCGGGTAAGGGCTAAATCTACCACATCGCCCTCAATCAGGGTGCTGACATTACGGCATACCCAGACACCGCAATCCGCATTCATCCCTTGCTGGCGTGGTGCAGTCCTGTGGGTCCTGTGACGGAAGTGCACTGAGCTCTCGCGTAGGCCCACGTCCCCGATCAGGCTAAACAACTTCATCAGCTCACCTTTAAATGTGTGAAGATGCTGATGCAAAGGGTCTGTGTATATACTGGCAGGGTCGCTATCATATATGGTCATCAACATACGACGAAGCTCAAACACTCCGAGCACCCAATGTTTGGGATGAATCCAGATAGGGATGTACACCTGAAATATTACAATATTAGACAACTTAGTTAGCAACCAAACAACTTAAATAAAATAAGAGTAAAACGATTTACATACAATATCGACGTGCCGCCAAGAAACCCCTTCCACACCATTGCATGAGCTAACCACGGAGTCGGGACCTTGATGTGGAAGGATCATGAACGGAAAGAAAGTAGTGTGCATGATGGTCCACCTCGTGTCTGGTTGACGGGAACGTAGGAGCATGGCCACCCAACAATCGATATGATATACACAAAAAATAGATGGTTAGACATGTAATATAAATATATTTGATTATATGACTATAGTTAAACTTCAATACTAACCACATCCTCTAATTCAGACTCTATGGGGTCAACTACCAACAATACTCTGAAAACCCAGGGGGTGATTGTCAGGATGATGTAAGGGATGAATATCATGCGGGGGAGGTCACCAGTCTGACACAGGTTCAATATCTCCGAGGTCGGAAGACGCTCCGGTGAAGTGGTCATCTTTCCCGCCTTCTTTCCTGTCACATTTGGCTTGGCTTTCTTTTCAGGGGGCGGTGTGGTAGATTTTTGTCGGCCAAATATTGGGCTTCCGAACCATGTTGAACGTTTCCTATTCCGAACCGCCCTATCAGGTTCTACCACATCCATCGGGTCAACTTCCGGCTCCGAGAAGTGGTCCTCGAGAATTTCCGAGCACCGTAAGTCCTCTCCCGACCCCATTGACTGAAAATTAACTTATTAGATGTTTTAAGTACAATTTCATCGTGTTCACAATTAAACCAACACTACCAAAATAACTTACAGTCATAGTATGTGGTGGCGGTGTGACGTACGACGGCCCCGACATGTCCGACCTGTAATAGTCTGCCGCCGGTATATCAAGGAGGTATGTGAATGATGGGGTGGCCACTTGGCCGCCATAACCCTGTTGCTCCATCATCCCAATCTGCACGACATTATAACAGTTACAAACTTAAGAACGAAAATATAACGATAGTTATGAACACTTTGAACGTGACTTACACTGTGCAGGAATGATGTGGTGCCGAACGTCGACGTTGGGTGTGTATAACCCCCTGCCTCCATCAACCCAATCTGCATGAAACTTTTCATTATAAGAGTTACAAAGTTAGGAACGAAAATATAACTATATTGGTCATTCAGTGTGACTTACACTCTGTGGGAATGGAGCATAGGATGTGGGGGCCTCTGTCGTCATATGGTGTGTATAATCCCCTGCCGTCGTCATCCCAGTCTGCATGACATATTTCATTTTAACAGTTACAAACCTAGGAACGAATATATAACTACATTGGTTATTCAGTGTGACTTTCACTCTCCGGGAATGACGGATAGGATGTGGTGGCAAACGTCGTCGGTGCCCCATGTCCGAACGGAGCGGAGATCGGCATCGTACTCGACAGCTAAAATAAATATGGAACGTAATATTAATATACAAACTAAAAGATCGTGGCCGACAAATTAAGTTAAACACTAACATTTACAGAGCGAAATTGTCTGACGAATTCCTCCAGATCTAGAACACGTGTGTCTAGAGGCCCCTTGACGTAGTAAAGTGCCATAAGATGGCTCGGTGGAAGTCGGATCTTGATGGGAGGAGGAAGGGGGCGCCTCATATCGATCAGAAGGGGGCGACTGATATCGATCGGAAGGGGGCCTCGCGTCGTCTTCCTCATCTTCGTCAGATGAGGAACTAGACCCATGATGTCGTGCCTCCTCTCTATCGATAAAGGTCACGCTGTTTCTGTACCAATGCGTGTCCCTCTCGGTATCCATAGCCACAAGGTTTTCGAGAGGCGCATACGTCGGCTAAATATATGGTAAAACACAAAAACTTAATAACAAGGAATAACGTAGGAAACATTGTAAACATAGTGAAAGAACTTACGTTGCGTGACCGGCTGAAGAACGCAATGCAATTGTTCCTATTAAGGTTAATAACCCTGTCCCAACGAGTTCCCCTAATTAACCCGTCGGTGCGCATGGTGAAACTTTGATGGGCGATGGGAAACATCTCCAAGATCCATATCTGGAATTACACAAGAAGAGCAAGTACGTAAAAATGAAAGCCAAACAGTCTGTACGTATTATTGTTTATGTTATATACTACTTATCTAACCTTGAAGGCGTATGTAAATCCACAAAGAGCCATCTTTGCATGTATGTCGGTGCGTCTGGCGATGGCTCGGTGCATCTGTCTGTAGGTATATGTCCAGATGTGGCTACCCCACGGATACCTGCTAAACAAACGCAAATCCTCGACGGCCGTAAGGACCGTCTCGGAAGCATACTGGCTCCACTCACGGCCCATGAAGCCCATCTCCACCGTCATCACCAAGCATACACGGACAACATCCTCGTCGCTAAGGGCAGAAATACCATCTTTCATCGTGTCCATGATTGTCCTCAGCCTCAAACGAGATGGTGACACGTCAGGCCAAACCCTACTAACCCAAGTAATGTTTGATAACGGAGGAAGGGGGGTTCGTCTCCAAAAAGTAGTCTTGTAATAAGACAGAACTCGTGACGGCCAAACCACATATGATGCCCGAAGACATCAAAATACATCTCCTCCTCATCAGCATTGGAGACCTCGACCTCCAACTGTAGAAACATGTGGACTAGCATGGGGTCGCCACCGCTCATGGTAAGATCCAGCCATGGACCGAAAGGTGTCCCTCTGAAGATCTTATCAACCGCACGTACCCGATCTCCTAAATTGGCGAAGCGTTGTCTCATCTCTACGATGAACGAAACGCGACACCTTAACGTCAAGTCGACCGTTAAAAAATCGCGCTGCATAGAAAATTCACGGGTGTTATAATGCTTGTTTGGTTTATTGGGTTGATAATTATTTGTGTATTTTAGTTTTAGAAAAGAACCCACTCAATCAATTGGAATTCCATGTAGCAGGGGAATCACAATGATTGCTTAAGTCCCCACATACCTTAGGGCTATTTACACCCGTTTGACAAAATCCAAATAGATATGTTGTGGGTTTTTTTTATTTCAATGTAACATTGTTATATATAGATGCTTTTGGCAAGAAGCCAAAATGAATTTGAGTATGGCATGTGAAGCCAATTTCAATGTTTTTATATCTTCATACCATTTACGGATGTTTCGGTAAAATGTTACATATACATATTAGGGCTTCGGAAGTGTGACTTCCAATAATTATTTATGAGTAGGAAACTCAAAAGAATGATAAACAATTAAATAATTCACTAAAGTTTAGTGACCTAAGTTGTCATTCACTAAAGTTTAGTAACCTAAGTTGTTATTCACCATAGTTTAGGGACCTAAGTTGTAAATTAGCAAAGTTTAGGGACCTAAGTTGGCATTCACTAAAGTTTATGGACCTAAGTTGTCATTCACTAAAGTTTAGGGACCTAAGTTGTCATTCACCAAAGTTTAGGGACCTAAGTTGTCATTCATCATAGTTTAGGGACCTAAGTTGTAAATTAGCAAAGTTTAGGGACCTAAGTTTGCATTCACTAAAGTTTATGGACCTAAGTTGTCATTCACTAAAGTTTAGGGACCTAAGTTGTCATTCACCAAAGTTTAGGGACCTAAGTTGTCATTCACCATAGTTTAGGGACCTAAGTTGTAAATTAGCAAAGTTTAGGGACCTAAGTTATAAATTAACAAAGTTTAGGGACCTAAGTTGTAAAAACACTCATCTTTTTATAACCAACACTTTAACATTTTTTTTTATGAATAACACCAACTTTTTTATAAAAAAAACACTAACATTTATTTTATAAAACTCACTCTAACATTTATTTATTTTAAAAAACACTCTTTTTATAACCAATAAAACACTAACATACTTTTTTTATAAAAAAAATTTAACATTTATTTCTATAAATAACACCAACTTTAAAAAAAACACTAACTTATTTTTTAGGGAAATTAATTAAAATGTCACAAGTTTGAAAGGGACTTACCAAAATACCCAAAAAAAAAAATCTTACCAAAATGCCCTTTTTCCCGCGATAAGAGCCCGCGATCGCGGGCAGGGACCAATTATGAAAATTTTTGCAAGATATATTTACACTTTCAGTCCCTGGCCCCCGCGATCGAGGCCCGCGATGGCCCGCTATGGGGACTGAAAGTGTAAATAATCTTGCAAAATTTTACACTTTCAGTCCCTGCCCGCTATAGAGGGCTCCCTCCGCGGAAAAAAGGGCATTTTGGTAAGAAATTAATTTTGTGGGGTATTTTGGTAACTCACTTTCAAACTTGTGGCATTTTAATTAATTTCCCTATTTTTTATAAACTCACTCTAACATTTAATTTTTAAAAAAATACTCTCTTTTTATAACCAAAAAAACACTAACATACTTTTTTTATAAAAAAAATTAACATTTATTTCTATAAAAAACACCAACTTTTTAAAAAAAACACTAACTTATTTTTTATAAACTCACTCTAACATTTAATTTTAAAAAAAAACACTCTCTTTTTATAACCAAAAAAACACTAACATACTTTTTTTATAAAAAATTTTAACATTTATTTCTATAAATAACACCAATTTTTCTTAAAAAACACTAACTTATTTTTTATAAACTCACTCTAACATTTATTTTTGGAAAATACACTCATCTTTTTTTAACAAAAAAACACTAACATATTTTTTATAAAACCACTTTAACATTTTTTTTATAACAACAAAGTTTACATATTATATATTTCAAAAATTTAAGATAACAACAAAGTTTAAACAACAACATTCAAACAATAAAGTTCAAACAACAAAGTTTAAACAACAAAGTTCAAACAACAAAGTTTACATATCATATATTTTGAACATTTAAGATAACAACAAAGTTTAAACAACAACATTCAAACAACAAAGTTCAAACAACAAGTTTAAACAACAAACTTTAAACAGCAAACTTTAAACAACAAAGTTTACATATCATATATTTTGAATATTTAAGATAACAACAAGAAACTACAAGAAGTTAAGAAAAATGAGTTACCACATCCCTAACACGTGACATCTTCAAACCGAACGCGTAATCGACACGAGAAGTTGAGAGAGTTGGGAGAGAGTTTAAAAATGAGGTATGGTGGCCGGATGTTGGTTCCCCACCCTCTCTCTTTATAGCCGACATTGGAGGGTGGGGGTTCGGAAATACACGTGGCAGATAAATCCCGCGATCGCGGGACAAGGGGCCATTTTGGTAACCGCGGGCATAGTTGGGGGGGGGGGGGAGTTGTAGCCGCGGGGTTTCTTGAGGGGGCATAGCGGGAGATTTGGCCAAAGATGGTGTCACGTGGTGCCACGTCGTGCCACGTGGTTGTGGGTCCCGCGATCGCGGGCCCCACCGCGGGAAAAATGGGTATTCGGAAAATTCGACGAGAAAATGGGAATTTTGGCAAGTCAAAGTCAAACTTTGGGTATTTTAATTAAATTCCCTTTTTTAAATTATGGTGATAATCTTTATATATATTAAAGGGAAATTAATTAAAATACCCAAAGTTTGACTTTGATTTATCAAAATACCCACAATCTCGTTCGTTTTACCAAAATACCAATTTTTTCCGCGATGGAGTCCGTGATCGCGGACAGGGACCAATTTTGAAAAGCCTCCAATGCAACAACCAACAGTACTTCGATAGAGGCAAAAGGAAAAAGGGTTTAAAGTGTAAGCCATTAGAGATAAGTTTTGAGGTTTGGGTATTTATAGAGACGGAGGCTTAAAGTTCTAAGGATTGGGTATTTAATATTAGGGTTTGACTTATGTCATCTTTTTAAAAACTTTTTTTAAGAAGTCTAGGAGATGAGACGATGAGAAAACTTATTTAATATTTGGGTTTGAATAAGTAGTTAATAACTCTTGTTAAAGAATACGCCTAACCTCCGCTTTAGAGAATCTCAAGACCTTAGCCTTGTGAGCATCAAAGCCTAGGCGCGCTTTTAACAACTATGATAGGACAACATAGCTTTGATGTCTATGTTAAGATTTCCCAAGGGAAGCACGTCAATGGTTTTCCCCTCTGCCTAATAACATTGGGTACAGACTGGTTTCCTTACAAAAAAGTGTGATCTGAATTACCTCCTTTGTTCGGTTATAACCAGGTTGGTGTCTCCATGTATTCATCCTCTGTAGCTATAGTTGATCATACCGATAATTTATGTCCGTTATATTATCAGCTTCATTCTTACTTTAAGCATAGTGACATTATTTTTAAGGGTTTTATTGTTTTGTCTACCAAATTGCTATCCTTTTAAATCAGAAAAAAGAGCAACAACAAAGCAAAAAAGCATGTAAGTTCTGAAGTAAAGATAACATGTAAAACAGATTACCATAGTCCGACTTTCCAAACTGATAATTAGATATGCATGATACTCATCATCTTCAGCTGCTGTTTTCGAATGTTCAGCTTGATTGTGTGAATTCTTGTGATAGACAGTCCAAAGCCCCTTGCAGCCCGGTATAGCTTCCTACAAAATGAAGAGGTTCACATACATAGACTTCTAAACTACATGGTAAATTCGCATGAATGCGGAAGTACAGAAACAATCAAGGTTATTTCACTTGCAATAAAACACAAGACCGGGTTTTACTAATGACAATTTCAAAAATCATCCCTCCATATGACCAAGACACTGAAGCCTAAACATGGGTGCAATGCACACAATCAAATTAGAAGCCTAAAAATGTAATGATGGAGACAGACAAAGATACATATGACAAACTAATTGACATGAAACCACATTGAAAGATTTGTTTCATGCAAAAGCTAAAGAGAAAGATAGTTGATACATCAGTTATCAAGGGCCATGGATCCAGATGGCCAAGCGGAAGTATTTGTAGGTAGGCTCAAAAAGTACAATCTCGAAAAACACCAATGTTCATTAGTTTAGTTGGACTTGTAGCCATTAGAGGCATTATCAAAAGAAGACGGAGAACATAGATGTTGGTAATTTTGTATTTGCAAGCTGAAGATGTGTCATAACTCATAACCTCTAGGAAGAACGTCTAGAGATTTCAGAGAATAATGGAATTGTCATGCACGTTCTAAATATGTAACAAAATTTTAACAAGCTCTTAAAGAGAAAAGTAAGTAGATGGACACACTTGAGTGATGACTTCTGGACGAATAGACCGCTGCAGCACGCAAAGAGCACCATTCTTTCCATGGCCAGAACAACACACCTGAAGACATTTTGAAAATAGAAATAAGGATTGAGGTAACGTAGACTTGTAAGCATTTGATGTAACAATAGCCACAAAAAGGACAAAAAATATAGATTGAAATTATCATGCATACAATTGACATTATAACTGCAGTAGCCAACCCACAGAAAGAGACAACTCACAAGTTCATAATTACTTTGTTTAGCAACCCCTGTTGCATTCAGATCAGCATTCATTCGTAAACCGTAGGAGAAGTCTTTCAAAGGGCCAACATTTATCAACGAGTCCCTCACAGTAAATGAGAATGTTTTCTATATAATTAAAAAAACAAGATATATCATAAACACTGTATGGTGAATATAGGTTTAAACTGAAGAATAGGAAATAATTTATCTAGAATCAAGTGAACAGAACTTCCTCAATCGTTTATCTAGTTATTGTACACAATGAAACCAATTAATAGCAAATAAGCTGAGCCACTACAATATGAATCTAGTCAACATGGTTCCACAAGAATCACAGGGTACTGAAGTAACAATCTTATACGTTCCACAAGAACCAACAGGGTACAGAAGTAACAATCCTATACATTTGGAGGTACTTTTCTTGGTAGAAAGTGTAGAAATAAGAGTTATGCCGACAGGTTTCAGAAGTATAGATAAGCATACAAGGCTTTTAGAGTACTGCATGTTAAGAATAGGTTTTCCTAAGAAACTTCTAATGGATCATGGTACTTTGACCAAAACCATCTAAAGTTGAATTTAGAATATGTAGGAAATGATGAACCTAGGCAGACTGCGCATTGTTCAGATCCGAGCCATACAAGGTAAGTTCTTCATCATTGCCATATCTTGCAAAGCATCAGAGGAAGATCTCCGCAATCGTTTTGTTGACGGGATATCGCCTTCAATATCACCAACCTTGTAAGATAGAAATATAGTAACAAATTATTTATAAGATGAGGAAACACAAATGGCTTGGAAATTTGGCTTGAGAAAAACATGTTGTCTAGCCTTTTATACAACATAGGAGCTGCATGTTAAGTGAACTGAAGTAGACAACTAAGACATTGGCCAACATACAAATACAATACTTCCTCCATCCCAAACGATCCCTTTGGCTGTTTTTTTTGCCGAAAAATTAAATGAGCATTTTCCTTTTTCTATTTTAACCAATATTTGCACCACTTTTTCCATTAACCCATTCCATAGAAACTCAACTATGACCCTACATTATTTGATAGCCTTTTTTGATAATCATCTATATTAGCTCACCAAATGAGTGCCCCTCAAAACGAGCTTTTCAAAAAAATTATTTCAATCTCCATAAAAAAAATCTATCAAAATTAATGTTTTCAGATGCTTTGCAACAATAAAACAAGCAGTCAATTGTGAATCGATTAGAGTTTTTTACATTTTGAGCAAAAGCTTCAAACATTTTGCCTACTCTGTAAGAACATGGGACACAAAAGTAAAACATATGCTCGACAAACCTCTTCCTTTGCACCGGGAGTCAACATAGAGGAACTTGATCCGCAATGGAACTGCACGAGCAAACTATCTCCTAGACGACTCCCCAGAAAGAAAAAAGAGCTTCCAACAGTAGTGATTCCCTGTAAAACAAAGAACCTCAATACATAGTGCAAAGACTGAGAAACATAAATGATTCTGTAGTGAGATATATTCGTTGAATGAGTGCTGACCGAAGTTAGTACTGAAGCTTTAGACTTGGAAATGTCAAGTTTCTGCACAATCCTGCAAAGAAAAAAATTTGAAAGTTTAAAATGTTGCACAGCAAACCAAAAAGGCAACGAATCCAAAACAACAGCACTCTGCACAATCCTTCGCGTTCCCATTTTGTGGCCTATTGTGCAGGAGTCCCGCGATCGAGGGAGGAGTCCCGCGGTCATGTGATTTGGTGACTTTTTGATTCATATTTATATTTTCAACCTCTATAATTATTTACTTAGTTACTTTATATCTTTTACTTTCCTAATTTTAATTTTACACCTTCATCATATTAACACATATAATCGTTTATTAACTAAAATACGTTAAAAAAATACGTTTTAATTTTAACAAGTTGGACCATTGTAATTGTCTCTTCGATACCTTCGAAATGAGCCTAATATTGAATATTTTTTGATTTAATTATTTTATTATATATCATATATACTACATAAAAATATTTTTAATATTTACAATTCATACCCTTATTGTTAATTATTTAATTTATGGTACATCTCTTATTTTTTCAATTTTGTTTTACACTCCTATCGCATTAACATAATAATCATATATTAACTAATTCATTAAATCGTTTTAAATTATTATTATTTGTATGTGTTTATAGATATCATGAATGGCAATAGGACAAGGTTTCACGAGAAGAATATGAAATAGGGTTTTGACAAGTTGGTATCACTGGACTCATTTAAGAATTGTGAAAATGGGTATTTGACGAATGATGATTCATGTGTGTTTGGAGCTGAAGTATTTGTAGTTACAGAGTATGCACAAAATGATCGATGTGTGTCCATCACAAAGCCTCCACCAATTTTTAATACTTACACTTGGACCATCGATAATAAAATAAATAAATAAAAAAACATTCAATATTGGGCTCATTTCGAAGGTATCGAAGAGACGAGTACAATGGTGTAACTTGTTAAAATTAAACGTATTTTTAACGTATTTTAGTTAATAATACGATTATATGTGTTAATATGATGAAGGTGTAAAATTAAAATTAGGAAAGTAAGGTAAAAGGTATAAAGTAAAGTAAGTAAATAAGTATAGGGATTGAAAGTGTAACATTGAATTATAAATCACAAATTGATTTTATTTACACTTTCAACCCCTATAATTGTTTACTTAGTTTACTTTATATCTTTTACTTTCCTAATTTTAATTTTACACCATCATCATATTAACGCATATAATCGTTTATTAACTAAAAATACGTTAAAAATTAAAACGTATTTTTTAACGTATTCTAGTTAATATACAATTATATGTGTTAATATAATAAAAGTGTAAAATGAAAAATATAAAACTAAAAGGTATAAAGTAAATTAACTAAATAAGTATAAGAGTTGAAAGTGTAAATATGAAATCAAAACAATCAAAAATCACATGCGCCGCGGACTCTTCTTCGCGATCGCGGGAGACAATTTTTCAAAATACCCCCTGGTCTGCGATCACGGACCCTATCGTGGAAAAAATGGGTATTTTGGTAAAATCAGCGAGAAAGTGGGTATTTTGGTAAATTAAAGTCAAACTTTGGGTATTTTAATTAAGGGAAAAGTCTAAAAAAACCCAATGCACTTTAGTGTTTGGAGTGATTAAATCCTTGGACAATTTTTTGTAACAAAAAAGCCCTTAGACATTTCAAAAATTGTTAAATAAACCATTGGACTTTTGGAAACATATTAAATACACCATTATTACAATTTTAAGGATGTATTTAACAGGTTTCCAAAAGTCCAATGATTTATTTAACAAATTTTAGAATGTCTAAGGACTTATTTGTTCCAAAAAAATTGTTCAAATATTTTTTTCTGTTTAATAATTGTTTTTGGCTATAAAAAGAAATGAATTAGAAGACATTTTTTTAGAAAAACATTTCACTTCACATTCTTATATATCAAAAATACGTTTTTTACAAGTTACACCATTATAATTGTCTCGTCAATACGTTCAAAGTGAGCTCAATATTGAATATTTTATATTTAACCTTATATCATTAAATATAATAAATAGGTACGAATTATTTGTAATACTTACATTTTATATCCTTTAAGGTCATTTATTTATTAATATAAGATTAATCTGTAATTATAGGGTATAAAGCAACACCAATTTGCAGTTACTCAATCTCTAACAATATATAATTAAAGCCTATATGTGTTAATGTTTATGTTGAATTGGTAATACATCTTTACAGTAATGCTTTTATTTAGTGATATCATTTTGTTTTAATTTGTAATCGTGATGAAGTCGTTATTCTTGTTTACAAAATGGCATCTGACTGCAGTAATGATTGTAGTGATGATCTTAACCATGTTATAAGCGATAATTCAAGTGAACATATGTCTGATTGTTGATCTTTAGACCTTTTGGTGCAACTGTTGGCATTTCTTTGTGCAACTTTTGGTATATTTTGGTTCAATTTTTGGTAAACAATGTCTAACTTTTATGTATATCTATTTATGTTTTGGATACAACTTCTATATGTTTTGGGAAGAATAATGAAAAATGGTATATTCGTTTCGTTTTATAAATTGTATTTTTTTCCGTTCAAAAAATGTATAAGGACTTAATAGTTTAAAGTATGTAACTTTGTTTGGTTTTTTCGTATTTTTTTCAATCATATTTACCACATTAACCAATTTTATAAGTCATAAGGATATATGTAACAAGTTTTAGAAAGTCCAATGGTTTATTTAACAAGTTTTAAAAAGTGCAATGGTTTATTTGTTTCAAAAAATTGTCCAAGGACTTAATCATTCCTAATACTAAAGTCCATTGGGTTTTATTGGACTTTTCCCTTTAATTAATTTCCCTATATTAAAGCAAAACCTTAAGATGATGACATGACACAATGAGAATCAAGAATTCATCAAATGGTGAATCGTGGTGGATTCTTCATTGTCCCACATTGGTGGCAAAAGTAAAAAGTAAAAAGTGCAAGTGACTATATAAAGAACAAGATATATGTTGAATGGTCATCCAAATTTTGATCCATATTTTGGGTTAAATTTATATATATTAAAGCAAAACCTTCAGATGATGACATGCCACCATGAGAATCAATAATTTATCAAATAGTGAATTTTGGTGGATTCTTCATTGTCCCACATTGGTAGCAAAAGTAAAAAAGTTGGAATTGCAAGCAGGGGCGGAGCCAGAAAAATTAACTAGGGTGATCATCTGATCATCTTCAATTTAAATATTTAGTGATCGAGTAATTGGGTTATGGTTAGCCTAATATAATATTAGTTAAATGGGCTTATCATTTAGTGGATGGGTTATGGTTAGCCTAATATAATATTAGTTAAATGGACTTATCATTTAGTGGACTTTTGGCCTAATTTTTTTTTAAATCAGGGTTAGCTTAATCTAACTCTGGGCATTAGCTGGCTCCGCCCCTGATTGCAAGTGACTATATAAAGGACAAGATATATGTTGAATATTCATCCAATTTTTGATCCATTTTTTTGGGTTAAATAGTTATATTTTATTCACGCGACGAAACATTTTATGTGATAGTTAAATATCAATTAATCTTTATATATATTAAAGCAAAACTTTAAGATGATGTCATGACACCATGAGAATCAAGAATTCATCAAATGGTGAATTGGGGTGGATTCTTCATTGTCCCACATTGGTAGCAAAAGTAAAAAGTTGAAATTGCAAGTGACTATATAAAGAACAAGATATATGTTGAATATTCATCAAAATTTTGATCCACTTTTTGAGTTAAATAGCTATATTTTATTCACGTGACGAAACATTTTATGTGATAGTTAAATATTTTGAGAAAAGTTTATCAATACCGCGCAACGCTCGGTGGACAACACTAGTTTTAAGAAAATGTAGAAGTGCAGGGATAAACCATAAAAGCCAAAAATATAAGAGCAAGAGCTATAATAAAATTTATCAAAATTAAAATAGATATGCTAATTGCATTTATAAGGAAGGGTCATAAGTTTGATTCCTCTTACATTCTCTTTCTTTATATTTGCGCAAAAAGTTGATTACTGACAACTTTAGCCGGCCCCACACGAACCTTGCCTTCAAGGACACCAATGTAAGAGCATTTTTTTGGCTCACTCGACAGTTGAGGCTAGTGGGGGCCTAAGATCGAACCAGAACATGTTATGTATTTAGACAAAGACACCCCATCGCCTTACCAACTAAGCTACACATCGTTCTTTCTATTTTACTTCACCAGAAACAAAATCCATAAAACGAAACTTAAACCCACACCCCTAAAAGGGAACCTTAATCTCACACTCAAACTACCACAACAATTTCAAACTTATGTCCTTAACTTTGTTTTAAGAAATATAGTGGTACATAACGAAACAATATAGTGACATCTAGGGGCGCAATGCACGTAGTACATAGGAGCACACAGTGGCACAAACCACTACTTCATGGTTTTTTTTTAAAAGGGTATCCTTAGGCTTTGCCTAGACTAATCCTTGGCACTGAATGACTGCTAAGCATGCAACCCTGAGATAATTCCTCAGTAGCCACAAGTTGCCAACGCCTGGATTCGAACCTGGGGTAGATGGGTTTCTGAGCCACATCCCCCCAAGGCCTTAACCAGTACGCCACAAACCTTGTGGTTACCACTGCTTCATGGTTGTCGTAAAGGAAAAAATTACGTTTCAGAAGGGTGTTACCGTATTGTTTTGTTGGGTGCCCTTTTTATAGTTCTTGAATCTGAAATAGTGGTATACGTTTTTAATTGTGAAGTTGTGAAATGATGCCAACATTATACAAAAACCCCGAGTTCGAGTCCCACGTTTGTGACGCACAGGCGCACAACGTTGCAACGAGGCCAAGCATCGATCCTTACGAGTTACTATGAGACCACACAATTTTTTCAAGGCGTGTTCTAAGGTGCATGGCTAATCCTAGAGTTTTTGGTGCCCTGGGCGAAATCAGTCAAAAGCGCCCCCAATTAAAAAAAACCCTTCATTTTTTACGTTTCATAACAATGTCGAAAATGATGTTACAGAGCACAAAATGTGCGCTTCACCAGGGATGACATAAAAATCTTTGTTCAATGGTTTCTAAAGAGTAAACGTTTATGTAATGGAAAGTAATAGCCATATTGGTCATAAACTATTTGAGACAAATATTCAATGCTTGTAAACGATTCTCTTGAAGTCGGTTCTCAGACAAGGTTTAAAAGAGTCAATTTGCAGCAAACTCATATAATTCATTAAAAACTAAATACAAACCAAAGATACATGTGCAGTAGATGAAACAACAAAGTAACTTACAAATTTTTTATATGAACATATTTGATGAAATCATACACAAAGTAAAAGTAACATGCCACAAGGGTTGTGGCGTACTGGTTAAGGCTTTGGGGATATAATGGAATATTTCATCCGCCTAGGTTCACATCCAGACGTACACAACAATTGTGGCCATTAGGTTTAATTAGGGTTGATATCTTACCGTCTAATTTGTCAATGGATTAGTCTAGACATAACTTAGGACACCTTCCAAAAAAAATCATAGTGTTTTCTCAAAACAAAAAAAACTTTACAAAATATCCATTGTTGAATTTATTAATTTTATTTTAATCCAAACAAATATATCATTTATAAAGTGGGGACAAAATCAATAAGTTAAAAAAAGAATCCGAAAAGAAATAATTAAAGTTGAATTGGAGCCAAATATAAAACAAAATCATTAGTAGCCTAGTGGTAAGGTTGTTTTTAATGATCTTAGAGGTCTCATGTTCTAGTCTTATTCTTAGTAGTTCTAGTCTTATTCTTAGTATGTGATAAATTTTTTAATGTAGCAAAAATGTTTGGGTCCAATTCGTGAGTTGATGCCCCTTAGGCCTATGTTGCCGTCGCCCGACTCGCCCATCACCTCAGCCAGCCCTGCTAAGGTGGCATAAGTATGCATGTATGCATGCATGCTTGCGTCTACTTGTTTGTTAGTGTTTTAAATAATCCCTATAACACATAAGTCATAAAACTAGAAAGGAAAGAAAAACAATTATATCAAGTATATCGAGCTAAAAAAGTGGCGGTTTGATCTTTTTTTACCATACCAGACTATAAGTGGCGATTTGAAACAATGTGTCCAGACAGTTTAAAGCAGACCACAAAATTGTGGTATGGTCTGACCGGTCTATACAATTTGGGCTAAATCGAGATTAAATCTCTTGATCCTTCACTCGATACTTTCTTCAATCTCCAAAGAACTCTTGTTCGACCTTCTGTGTATGGGAATGACAGTAAGGAGCTACCTATTTGGGGTTTTAGTTTTCATGTTTCTTTACAACGTTAGTTATGTATTAGATATCGCACATAATTATCATTTATTGTCAAAGTATATGTTTAAAAAAGATAAAAAAAGAAAGAAAACTAATGTCTTACAAAATAACATATCATAACGCGATATAACATGTGCATAACGTGTTACAAAAGATGTCAAGCCTTAGAGTGGAGCCACATGTGTTAACATTGCAAGCCTCGATGCCATAACGCGCCATAACAAGTTATTTCTGAAAAATTGTGTTGTAAAAAATGTATACATATTTGTTTTTATAATCAAATTGTGTCACCATTTAAAAAAGTTTTGGACCCGCATCCGATAACACTTTAAAGAGATGTAAAGCAAATTCTACTATGACAAGACCATGAAGCGGTGGTAAGGGATACGGTATACGCCCCTACGTAGGTTCACCCTTGTTAACAAACCTAAAATTAATGGTGTGAACTAGGGATGAGATCGGGACCAGACCGATTGGTACCGAATTTTTTTGCGACTAAAAACTAAAAAGTAAGACCGAAAACCAAACCGTATGTACCGGTTCGACTTCAGTTTTGGAACGGGAAAATCGGTACTAAGACCACTTATGACCGAAAATATGAAAATGTGTATCAAAACCAATCACAAACCAAAATACATTCATAATGTTTCAAACGTCTATCAAAACAAATCTCAAAAATCAAAAGTTCAACAATCAAAAGTTCAAAACCAATCAAAAGTTCAACAATCTTCGATATTCTTTTACGTTTTCCTTTTCCATTTAAGAGATAATATATATCTTTGAAACTTTATGAAAATAGAGAGAGAGAGAGAGAGAGAGAGAGAGAGAGAGATGGAAACCGATGTTGCATTTTCTTGACTAATTAATACAATACTCTTACATAGCTTATATAATCTTATGGTAACCAATCTAAGACACAAGTGACTCTAGCAAAAGTATCCAACAACTTTCCAACTAACACTAACTAACAACTTCTTAACACTTGGGTGACTATACTAACAATCTTGATTATAAAAAGATAAAGTTAGTTTATTTAGGAGATGATATGCATACTTAGATAATTTAAATAAACATTGGTTAGTTTATTTAGGAGGAGATGATATGTATACTTAGGTAATTTAAAAAAAATGTTGTCTCTTAATATTCTGGTTCAGTTTCAGGATTTTTTTGAGGAAATCCCAGTTCCGAATCTCGATTTTGTCGAATACTTGGAACCGAAAACCAGATCGATTACATGGTATCGGTTCGAGTTCGGTATGGTAATGGTTCGGTCCCAGTTCGGTTCGAAAAAATGGTCCCTCGTCCTTTTTTTGGTAAGGGTATCTCAGGCACAGCCCGGACTAATCCCTGGCAATTTAGAAACTTAAAGATGTCTTATCAATGTTGATGACGCCTGAGATCGAACCCTGGGTGGATGAGATATTCCACCACATCACCCAGGGTGATCAACCACTGCGCTACAACCTGATTGACTGGTCCCTCATCCTTAGTGTGAACTGATATGATATACAAAACACAAAATAAGGACCAATGATATAATTATACCAAATCTAAAATTTATATACAAGACATGACCAAGAATGTAGTAGAAATAAAGTTGCTTCCAACATTAAAATCTAATTATCCGCTTAATCATTAACATCCCAAAAGTGCTAAAATTTTCGTTACTCCCGGCCCGGGTCAAAAGAGACAGAGAGCATGGTTTCAGTGTTTTTTTCTTTCTTTCTTTCTAATTCTGATTTATTATCTTCCTCTTGTTTTCATCTCTTCTGTGCCTCTCACGTTTCACCATAAACTCTTCTGTTTTCCGTGCAATCAATCGCTCATTTTCCGGCGACCGTCCGATCCTAGGCGATCTCTCAACTCCTCCGCTCCATACACGGTATGTTGAACACTCTCACTTTACGCGCTGATCACAGATCACTTGATTCTAACCCTAGCACATTTCGTCATTTGATTCTGAAGTTCGATTTGATCTGCTTTAGCTTAGCTCAATTGGTTTGTTTATGATCTGATAAATGCTTTAGATTTGGGAATCGGGACTATCTAGTGCAACCACAGTAATTTCTATCGAAGTTAACACAATTGTACGTTTGTGACTTGTGAGTCTCTCATTCTCAGTCTGTACGCTCGCGTTCTCTCCAAAAAGGGAAGGGTATTAGTTTGATCAATTGATTGCCATTTGGAGGTTGTCATAACTTTCCTCTTAATGGCGATGATTTGTTTGGTTGATATGTACACGTATACTGTGTAATTTATGCAAATGTTCTACAATAGCAAGTACAAATTGACATTCTGTTTTGTTAAATTGTGTAACTTCTGACATGGCGATTGGCTTATAACTCTCTTAACCTATTTGTGTATAACTTTCAACCACATCCAACGACCATATCAGGGATGTACAAGTACACAACAACTAGCTACGTCCTTCCACATTCGAGTTGATAGGAGAATACCAGATGATTTCCGTCCTAGAAAACCTCCAAGCTCTTTAAGAATCACAACAGCACTAGAGCCCAAAGGTTAAAAAGAAAAAAAAAACCAATCCTAATTTCTAAACTGCATTTAAATGACTATTTCATCACCATATTCAGTTCACATAATCTCTAATATGCGATCTAACAACACATATCACATGTTCTATGTGTTTTTGGGTGTTTTGGCTTACCTTACATTGTCTGCTTTCAATGTCATTACGCATTACTTTTTCTTACTTATTTCTCTAGTCTTACAAATACTATCTGCTAGTCAATGTCCCTTCTACATGTTTATTCGCACTCTTACATAAGTCGGAAGTTCTCATGAAAACAGCTGTTGTACTCTTTCGGTAGAGGACAAGGTCTGCATGTCTCCCCCACCCCCAACATCCTACTATCGAGTGGGATTTACTAGGTCGGTTTGGTTTAGGAAACATTGGTGGCATATTGTAAGAAACTTTAGCTCCACAAGACTAAAAAAGTGCATAATTATGACATAACATGCAACTAGTTGTCTTTTAGCCTAATTTTGATGAGTCACCATGTTACTTCTAACATTCAATCATCAACTCAATATAGACAAACAAAACTACACAGTCCAGTAACAAAGAAATGATTTTGAACTGAGAGAGTAACCTGCGGATGAATTCGAAGCAGCTCTCTGAATCTCATGAGCCAGGTAGGCCTTGAGCCAGAGAGGAAGAAACCAGGGTAACCACCAACATTCTTGAACATTGTTAGTCGTGGAAACGGGATTTCAGCTGACATCTCTTCTCTTGTCTATGTATCCAAAGGAACATGGGAGAACCTCAAACTTTTAAGCCTTGAAGCATTTGCCCCACTTGGGTTTGAAGAACTTTGAGTAGAAACAACTTCACTTTTAGAAGTATTTTCTAAACCGTCATACAAGCAAGCATGATAACAAAGAATGGTCCCATCAGCCAAGATTTCAAAAAGGAAAGGGCGGGTATTCTCTTCTGGCCACCTATGCATCGCCAATTCCACAACCTTCAAGTTCTGATTATTATCTTTCCTACCATGCCCAGCCCCTTCACTGTTTTTAGATAACTTTTGAGAATCATCAGAAGATTCCTGGAATAAGTCATCTCCCAGATAGATCCGTCCTGACACAAAGCTGTCCACCGAAAAAACACAAGAGAAATTCGGCACATATAGTAAGAGGCTAAGAGCATTGATATATCATTGTTAAAGAAAACAAAGATGGTTCCATCTTCCAATTTAATTAATGTTTGTCACATATACACGTTCAACTCATCATGTTCCCCCAAAAAATACAATTACAAAAAAAATGCAAGGGAAATATTGCCTATGATATATACTTCCCTCCTTGACCCTTGTAAAGCCAAGGAGCCCTGGTGCAGATGGTTCTCCCGTTAAGGTCAGTATTAGAGCGCGGCTAGCATACAAAAAAACCCACATCTTTATTATTTAAAGGGATACAATTTTGCTGAAATTAAGAGGTATATCATTATTTGCAGTACACAATTATTTTGAAGCATTGATACATACCTGTACAAACAACTACATATGTTTAACTAGTTCAAATAAGAGTCTAAGATCTTACCTTTTACTATATATAAATGTTCTATAGGTGGCAAATTGGGTAGGTTTAAACTGAAGAACAGGTTAATAACATTAATACGCTATTCAGGTCATGTGGTATACAAGTGAGTGAGAGAGACCCAGGAATCCAGGATGCACACTTCGCTATTACAGGCTACAGTTGTATAAATTTCAAACATCCTGCATTCATATCCTTTGGCAGTGAAATGTTGTTGATATCATGTTTACAATGATTCAATGTGTCTTCATAAATTCATTATGTTGAGTGGTACTGTGTTTATTTGATTGGACAAAAGGGGAATTCAAAAGTCAAAATAGAGCTCCTACCTAAAACGCCAATAGGAATAGGAAAGTCTCTTGTTTAAATTGAGCAGGTGAATCATATATCAATTAAATAAGTGCAATATTTCACTACTTACCTTATCCTTTTCACTTGTATTTGAACATATAGAAATACAGCTTAGCATCCAAAGAAACAACCACTCTATCTTTTGGGGTAGAGGTCAGGTCTGCATACATCTCACCGCTTCCGGACCCTGCTCTCGAACGGGATATAATGGGTTTGTTTGGTTTGGTCATCCAAGGAAACATGAAAGCATAAAATGCAGGAGTGTCCGTATTATCGAGATATAATGGGTTTGTTTGGTTTGGCTAGTGGTATGGAGCCTTTGACCTCCTAGGAGGTCAGGGGTTCAAACCTCACCAAAGGTGAGGAGGGTGCGTGAGTTTATTTGTTGCATTTGCCGTATATAAATATTATACACTTAAAAAAATATCATTTCTTGATACTATCTTGCCATTTCATTCTAATGTATCTGAACTGTATCATACTTATAAACTGTAGTATGAAGTTGAAAAAATTAAGTTATTTGTCACATGACTAGCGCTAGGTTTGAGCAATATGCTTGTTGTTTGATTTTGGATATTTAGTTATTTCCCTTTCAAAATGCTACAGGTGGATTTTATTTCATTTCACTTTGTTGGGACAAGATGACGCGATGGAGGAGTTAGTTTCTTCAAGTAGACGCTTCTGCCACAAGTATTGCTTCTTTTTAGTTTTTTGGATTTGGGAAAGCCATGAGATCGGGTTCCCCTAAATCAATGGCTGCTTATCCAAAGGTGCTTCTACCATTTGCAGCTTCAGTGGGGGGACTTGCCTTGTTCTTAGTTTTTGCTTCCTTGCTTCTGGTCTATCAGCCAATTGGGTCTAAAGTTAGTGGGTATTTTTATAATCCAAATCAAGCCAGCGAAATTGGGTTCTCGCCTTCTAATAATGAAACAAGTGTATTTGGGATCCCGGTGAATGATACAGTAACAAAAGGAAAGATTGTTGATTTGGGTACCAACAAGACTGTTGATTCGGGCACCAATACGACTGTTGATTCGGGTACCGACAAGACTGTTGACTCGGATACCGACAAGGCTGTTGACTCGGATACCGACAAGGCTGTTGACTCGGATACCGACAAGGCTGTTGACTCGGATACCGACAAGGCTGTTGATGCGGAGACCAACAAGGCTGTTGACGCGGAGACCAACAAGGCTGTTGACTCGGAGACCAACAAGACTGTTGATACGGTTACCAACACGACGGTTGATACGTTTACCAACACGACGGTTGATTCGGATACCAACATGACCGTTGAGTCAGGTACCAACACGACTGTTGAGTCAGGTACCAACACGACAATTGATTCAGACACCAAGACGACCGTTGATTCAGGTGCAAACCTCTCTTTCATTCGTATCTAAACTAGTATTGCTAATGTCTTTACAGTTCTTAGTCCCCCCTTCACTTATGTTTGCTTAGACCTTTGCTTTATTTGTTCTCCTTGATTTGTTCATTTGCTCTTGAACCTTCATTATTTTGTAATTTTTTTAAGCGTATACACAAACTTATCAATCTTTATTTGGTAGGCTTATGAGCTTATGAGCTTATCATCTAATCAGTTTATCTTTTTTAGTGGCTATACCATCACTGGTGGTTATCCTTTATCTGATCCTCACTGGAAGTGATGTTTTGCAGTCATCATTTACTTTTGCTGCATCCGAGAGTTGCATAATGTCTGCTTCATGGAAATTGAAAGGCATAATAATAGAATGGACATGGAGCGGAGCGTTTAATCATCTAAGGGGCTGTTTACCAAATTTTCTATTACGTCCTGTATGGATAAATTTGTCTGTCTGGATAAATTTGTCTGCCTGGATAAATGGGTATTGTTGTTTACTTTTTTATCTGAATCAACAATCTGACAAATGACCAATTTACCCCTCAATATTAATTAAGTATTAATTATGCAATGTTTGATTAATTAGTGTTTACTTTTTGTAATCCAAATGATATTTATGCAACACAAAAATTATCGGAACATCAAAACAGAAAATCATAAAGAAAATATCATCCAAAAAGCAACACCCTTCATCTCTGCAAAAATATCTTCTTCATTTAAACCCTTCAATCCATTACCAAGAACCTCCAATCTCTCCTTCAATTCCTTTGCAGCATCTGAAGTACCATTTCCATTTCAATTTCCAGTTGACATAATCAAACCCACACCCTCATTCACTCTTTCCAATTGCTTCACCAATCCCCCTCCTCCATCATCTTCTTCCTGAAGATCGAATCCAGAGCCATCGATCTAGAAATCGAGCCACTCTTTAATCCCGATGATACAACCCCACGTACCCAAAATCCATTACTTTTCAGAATTGATCTAGAAATCGAGGATACACCCAAAATATAGTAGTTCCCGATGATACGCCCCATAGAAGAAGAAATCGATGTAGAAAAATAATACTGGAAGGGAAGTAACCAGATAGAAACCGATCTAGAAAAATATTACCGGAAAGGAAGTCACCACATAGAAATCGATCTTTTATAGAAACAGATCTACAAGTCGATACCTTTATAGAAATCGATCTACAGATCGACGGTCGACTGTCACCGGAAACGAGGTCGCCGAAAGGAACAGTTGCCGATTGCTGGAACAGTGGTCGATGATGAGGGCTGTCTCATCTGGGAAGGAGGCCGACTGATAGGGGTGTCTCATTTGGGAAGGAGGCGTGTTTGTGTAAAAGTGGCGTGTATTAAATAAGGGGTAGGGTTGTCATTTTTTAGGCTGAATGGGGACAACACACCTATTTCATCTGTGCGGTTAAGTCGTTAGCTGTGCGAATAAGCTGTATGTAAACAACCCAAAAGAGCTGTGTGAATAAGCCAAATAGACCAATAAGCCCAATTAAGCCGCAAGTAAACATGCCCTAAGTTGTCAACTTGTATAACATACATGACTAATTGTATGTTAAGGTTTCTTTATTATTTTTTTTTACTTTCTGTTGGTTCTGTACATGGTTCTGATTCATGAAAAGGGAAATGGAAATTTTGATCAAAATACAAATTTAGAATTTGTCAACTTTGAATCGGCTAAAACCTAAAACAACTATATTCCTTCTAAAAGGCTTGATAAGAACTTCAAAATCTGTCGTAGCGTCTCCCTACCACATTCCTTACCCCAATAACTGACCACAAATACATGCGAAGTAGTATAGATAGTTATGCCATGTAACTTGTAGGGTTGGGTTCCGGTGAGAAGTGCGAAATTTGGTGAGAAGCGTGAGAAGTGGTTATCAACCGTTGGATGAGAAATGGACGAACATTAGGATGAGATGCACCGGATCAATTTTCTTTTAAGCCACAATTCATGTGAGGGTATTTGATTAAAAGTGTTTAAAAGTACTTCTCACACTTCTCACCAAAAATGACACTTGTCACATGATCCCATGCCGTAACTTGTATTAGCATGATTGAATTGGTTCAAGGACATTTGGTGTCATTTCTGGTATAATTTCCCATGGATGATTGAATTTCTCAAGGAGCCTTGATGCATGAGGATTGTGGGGGTCCTAAATATTTTGAAATATTCATGTTGGCCATAACTAAGATGAAGAAGGCACTATAATATTCTTGTATCCTGAAAAAATATTATATGCTCCAACTTATAGATCACACCGAATGCGGTTGGATATGCTAACTCATGATTTTGATGCTCAAATTTGTAGGCTGTGATTTGTATCATGGGAAATGGGTATATGATTCGGCTGGACCATTATACTCGAACAACTCATGCCCTGTCTTGACACAGATGCAGAACTGCCAAGGAAACGGTAGGCCCGACAAAGAGTATGAGAATTGGCGATGGAAACCCACACAATGTGACCTTCCTAGATTTGACCCCAAGAAGTTTTTGGAATTAATGAGGGGAAAGACATTGGCTTTCATAGGCGACTCGGTTGCTCGAAATCAAATGGAGTCGATGCTATGCATACTTTGGCAGGCAAGTGTTTCTTCTATGTGTTGTCTTATAAGTACTATATGCAGTTATCTTCACTTGTATTTTGGCTTTACACAGAGAATTTTCAATGCTATTAGTGTAACTTCTGATGATTATAGTAATGCCTTCTCCCCTCGATCTTGTGAAGTTCTATGCCTTCGTTTGACTCGTGCTCTGACAGTAAATTGCAAGCACATGAAACTCAGGCATTGTTGACAACCATAAACTAGCTTATTTTTTTGAGGTTTTTTAAAAAGCCCTGTGTGAATGCTAGAGATTGAGAATGTTGGTACCAAAATTATAATAGGAATCCATGTTAATTTTCAATTTGGGAGGTATTAGCTTTTGAAAAGCTGTTTTCCCCCCTTCTTTTCAGTTTCCTTCTATTTTTGAATGCAGGGAGTAGCATTTAAGACAATTTGTGGCTCAATTATATTAATTAATTTTTTGGTTTTAATGTTGCATGAGATGAAACTGTGACTGCTAGTAAATATTAATGCATTCTTATCAAGAAATAAACAAATTACACATTTCTTCAACTATTTTAATTTCCATTTGTAAAATTACAGGTTGAAGCTCCAATAAACCGTGGAAACAAAAGAATGCAGCGGTATTATTTCCGGTCAACATCCACAATGATTATCCGAATATGGTCGTCATGGCTTGTCCACAAAACAAACGAAAAATTCGATTTTGCACCCGCGGGTGTAGACAAGCTCCACCTCGATATCCCAGACGAAACTTTCATGGACATCATCCCCAGCGTTGACGTTCTCGTCCTTTCCTCAGGTCACTGGTTCGCAAAACAATCCGTCTACATTTTAAACAACGAGATCGTTGGCGGACAGTTATGGTGGCCCGACAACACCCGCAAGAAAAAAGTCGACAACACCCAAGCTTTTGAAATATCCGTTGCAACCATCATGTCCTCACTCGTGACCAACCCGAATTTCAAAGGGCTCACTGTGGTTCGATCATATTCACCAGATCATTATGAGGGTGGAGCCTGGAATACGGGCGGGTCGTGCACCGGGAAGGTGAAACCGGCGGTGGATGGTGAGTTGGTGGAGAGTTGGTTCACGAACACGATGCATGATAAACAGGTGTTGGGGTTCGAGCGTGGTATAAAGAAGAAGACGAATAAGTCAAGGGTGAGATTGATGGACATCACGAAAGTGTTTTCGTATCGGCATGATGGTCATCCGGGTCCGTACCGGAGTCTTGACCCGAATAAGATAACGAAAAGGAGTGCGGATGGGCGGCCACCGCCACAGGATTGTTTGCATTGGTGTATGCCTGGTCCAGTGGATACATGGAATGAGTTTTTGCTGGAGATTATAAAAAGGGACTTTCGGGATGAGGGTTCATGAAGTGACTGACTGGCTGACTGACTGACTGACTTCAGCTTTCTGAGCAGTCTTATTGGTGTTGTTTCCACAGGGTGTAGAAGATAAACTAGTTGTACCATGTTGTAATAGGCCGATAATATATGATGAGCTTTTCATTTTTATTTTTTTTAAATATTGTCATAAATCACTATATGACTTGCTTATTACTTTTCATTCAAGTTTCTGACCCCTTAAATTATAATTTATATATCATATATTTATATATATATAGGAATATTATGGCTGTATCGGGTTATATCATTAAAACCATGTCATTTTGTTTGATTAACTTTGTGCTATGTGTTCATTTAACCTTAGGTAAAGCCTAGGTATTGGGATCCTATTTAATAGATTAGAGTAATTGATGATCTTTTTTAACGATAAAATAAATTTAAATAGCAAGGAACTACAAAAAAAACATTTTATAATAATAGTTAAGAGAGGATTTTGAAGCAACTAAGAAAGTCAACACTTTGACTTCACTGATATGATCATTTTTTTTTTCATTCAAACACTAAAAACTTTTTATTACCGATACCACATCGAAATAAGTTAATAAACAATTGCAAACCCGGTCTTCAAATTCTATGGGGTTTGCTTTGAATGAATGATCTTTCTACAAAAAATAATTGTTTCTATTTTGCCATACAACACTATGATTCCACACTTGAGTACTAGATACAAATTCATTTGCTACTCACCATTTCCATTTCCAGATCCTTTCTATTTACCCATTCTTTGTGAGATTTTGGATAAATTTGTGCCTAGAAGAGAGAATGTAAATTTTTTCAAATTTATTGAACATAAAAAAGAAAATACCTTCTTATTATATTCTTATCAATAAAGAATCTTAATTTTAAATATTTATAACATAAAAATAAGATTTTTTAAAATATTTTAATGATACAAATAATATTGTAATTTTTTGGATAGAAAATTCATTCCCGAATATACGTTTGTATAAGGGGTTTTAAGTTATGATTTTCAATAAGGATTTTTTTAAAGTCCTTTAAAAGTGCATTCATAATTAACAATATATCATTAAATTTAATTTTCATATATTTTCCCACAATTTTATAGTTTTAGTTACACAATTTATAGAAAACTTTTTTTAAGCTTAAAAGCTATAGTTGAATCTAACGATACATTTAATTAAAATAAACCAAATGCTATAAGATGTTTAGACCAACCGGGATTTAGACGGAGCATCAAGAAACCAACAAATGTTTTTTCTATGATAGTCGACACACGAACACGCACCCCGCCTTTACCGGGTGCTTGCTCAAAAACTCTAGATCAATATGTGTTTTACATAAAAAAATGTTTATTTTCAGTTGTAACACCCCGACCTTTGGAAGATATCGACATTTGAAGATACATATGAAAAATAGGATTTTGGATTAAATCCTAGATTTTATAGTTTTGTTGGATGAGGAATTCAAAAACAAACCCAATGGGTATTTCCGGAGCGAAAACGGAGCAAAAACGAAGAAGTTATGGTCAAAACAACTTTCGGTACGACCTCGACTAAAGTGACCAGCGAAAGTGACACTTGTGTCACTCTCGCACGTCACTTTAGCAGTCGGGCACCTGGAGCATAAAAACGCGATTTTCACCCTTTCAACCCCATTTTTCATTCCCACTTCTCCCCCTTCATCCCTTTCTCTCCCAAACCTAAAACCCTAAGCCCCAAAGTCGATTTTGAGCCATTTAGCCACAAGATTCGAGATTTGCAAGTGATTTCTTCATCTACCATGTTTTGGGAAAACAAATCTTGAAACCCTTTCACTTCATCTTCTTCACCCAAAGCTTTCTAGGGTTTTATCCAACCTTTTGTCCATTTTGAAGAGTTGGAGCTTGTGGTGTTTTGTTGGTGATCTAGAGGTGCTTTGGTTGGTGGATTCAAGTTGTGGTTAAGGTAATCTTATCTTATCTTCATCTATGGAAATTAGGGTTTTGGTATAAGTTTAGATCTTGATGTAAAAATGTTTTGGGAATGATTCTTTATGGTTGGATGTGAATATTTATGGTTGGAAACTTATGAATCTAGGTTTTTGGAAGATTTGGCTTGAGGATTCAAGTTTCTTCAAAGAAGCTCAAGTTTGGGGAAAATCTAGATTTAGCCTAAATCTAGCAAGGTGAGTTCAAGTTGATTTGTGAAAACGTTGTACATGCCAAAAATGTTATTTTTCAAGTATTTGTGTGTTTTACTTAAAATTATCAATTGTTGAGTTATTTGGTGAGTTTGACCTTTTGAAGTGTTTAACTTTATAAACTTTGTAAAAACCCATATTTGGGATTTTCGGATATTTTGATGAGTAGAACTCATAAATATGTCCTTAAATGATTTATTGCTCAAATAGAGTTTATTCAATGGTTTAAGCATGTTGGTGTAATTGATTTTATAATCCACTTGGGAAAAATGCACATTTTCGTGTCATGAGTCATTTTGGGAATTATGAGAGTATGAGTCCAATTGAGAAACCATTTGTCTCTGTAACGAGTTTTGGGTTAATAATGACTTTGAGGTATACGTTTACATAAGTGTCGTTTAAATGCATTTTTTTATTATGAGGACCGTTAGGCACTTTAAGATAGGATATTTTGAGGTCAATGGAGTCGCTAGAAATAAGAAGCACGTCGAGGGTAGCAAGGATGATCATGTACGGTACGTTCATAATTGCACCTGACCAGTGTTATGGTGAACCTACCAGTTACATGTGTATACTTGAACAACTTTGATGTGATGACCGTTGGGGTAGTGAAGGAGTTTCTAAGCGAGTATCCGTTAAAAGGAGTTGATGATCTTAGCAATTGCCATTTGGAGTGACGGTAAGCATGGTAAATGCATTAAGTGGACCGTTTCGGGTAGGCATGGCAACGGGGCGGGTATGGGGCGGGGATCTCCACCCCCGGCCCCAGCCCCGGTTTGTGAACCCTCCCCCGGCCCCGGTCAAACCCCGATCAACCCCCCGGTCAAGACCCTAAACCCTTAATAACTAATAAGATATATAATTTTTTTTAATATATATATATATATATATTTAATAAAATATACAATTTTTTTAATATATATATATATACCGGGTCCGGGGCGGGTCGGGAGATGGGCATCCCGGCCCCGGCCCCGTCCCCGGTTTTCTGAAATGGGGAATCCCCGGCCCCGGTACCCGGTTTGGCGGGGAATCCCCGGCCCCGGTCGGGTCGGGTGGACCGGGTTCCGGGGCGGGTCGGGCCAAATTGTCATGCCTAGTTTCGGGTCAAAATTCATGGTTGGATTAGGACCAGAGGCTTATTGAATCGACCTTAATTCGAGGAGAAATCGTAAGGCTAATCGATGTAACTTTCAATTTTGCCTTAAGATGTTTGAGCATCCGGATGACGATAGTGTGATCGGAGGAATTTGGAGGAGTGTGGTTTGAGACGTTGAGTGCCGACTAAATTCATGCACAAAATTTATTTTTAAAATAAGTTGCATCAGTTGTTTCTTGTGTTTCAAATCGTCATGTGGGTGGTGTTACGAAATCTCGGGAAAAACGTTTAGCACACACAAGATTTTAAATCATGATTTTGAACATGCATGAAATTATTTTATTGCGGGGAGTTGCAAACTCTGTCGGGACTTGCGATATTTTTGTTGTTGTCCAACGTTACTTTCGGATACAGTAATATCCATATTTTAATGTTGTTTAGGATGTTGGACAAGTAACTACGACTTATGACTTTATCATTGGATCTCCTCCACATATGTTAAGGTTTGGACGGAGAGTTATCTTCCATTATGTTTATGTTGAGCTTTATTGGAAAATTTATTTAATGCGAGTTTTGTTGAAAAGTGTTGTTTATATTGTATTACAACAAAAAGGGAATTTTTGGAATTATGACATTTTAGTCGTGATTTTGCCTTGTGCAATTTTGGTTTTTGGAAGCGAAAAGTTGGGCACCATATGATTGATTGGATGCCTTTGAGTTTCATTAAGTTCTATGGAGTTTTGTTTTACGACGTTTTGTGTCGCGTGAGTGCAATTTTGTAATGTGCATACTTTAGTTATTACGCATGTTAATTTTTGGGTTATATTGGGCATTTCGTCTCATGCAAGTTTTGTTGAGAAATGTTGTTTTATGTCGTAAGGCAACCAAAAAGAGTAGTTTTTGAAATTTTGATGTCGCATGGTTTTCCCCTTTGAGATTTGTGCTAGCATATTTTGTTGCACCTTGTTAGTGTACAAATTGAGTTATACCCGTGGCGCGAGTAAGCATATAAAAGCATCATGGTAGTTTATCTTAATGTTTTGTTTTATGCATTGTCGGTTGTTGATACTTTTGTTATCGTTTCACGCGAATATGTTATATTGACTTATTGGTATACTTGACATTATAGCCACTATTTTGGGACGTTAAAGCGCATTGTTGTACGGCTTGAGATTGAGGTCGATTTAAATTATTTTGCGTATCAACCAAATTGCATGCACTTATTATTCTCCTAAATCCTAAGAAAACACATTAATGTGTGTGAGTTTCGTCAGAAGATTTTATTTCCATGTCATTATATGGCTAAATGAGAAAATTTTGAAATTTGATTTAATGAATTTCATCTTTTGAAATTATGTATGAACTATCTGTTGCATGTTATTTTATTTCAAGAAAACTACTAGGAGAGCGTTACAAGTTTGCATGCATATTATGATTTGAGATTTTGTCACGATATTTTAGCCGATATCTTCAAAGAATGAAAGCATGTTGTTATTTTGGCTTTAAACTTGGAACCGCCGCAAATCATTTTATATTCTAACCAAAGTGTATTTATGGATCGTTTAACCGTTTTTGTGAAATAAACTGAGGCGTGCGAATTTTGTTCCATGTCATTTTATGGTTAAAAGGAAAAATTTTGGAGTTGGATGTCGTTTAAACATCCTTTTGAAGTATGTATAACCCTTTTTGTTGCACACTATTTTAATGCAGGAAATTACTTTACGTTCATGGCATGAATAAATCTGTACTAGGACCGTAGTGGTTCATGTAACACCTCGATTTTTGTATAAAGTGTTACAAATTAGTTTTATTGATGAATGGAGTATAATTATTTGATAGATTAATTTTAGAGTTTATCCCCGAGTAAGTTTCGTTATTTATTTTAATAGAATGATAAGTCAAGGGGTAAGCTTTAATTTAAATACATAAGTTGGAGGGTTAAAACTGCCAATTGATGGATGTGAGGGGTTAGTTTGGTTAAGATGATGAAACTTGATTTCATCCTACCGCCTCACTTTTATTAAAATCAGATTTGTTCACTTTCCTTTTTAGAAAAAGAGATATTTTCTTTAGGCTTTGTGTGTGTCTCGTGAGGAAGAACCCAAAGAGAGAGAGAGAGAGAGAGCCGAAAGAGAGAAGAAAGAAATCATAGATTTATTTGAAGAAGAAGGGACTGAATTTCTGCAGTAAACTAAATGTGAAACTGGAAGATTGAAGGTATGTTTCTATATATATTTATGTTTATATGTATATATAGAAAGGATTGTTATTGGTTTAAAAATTGGGTTATAGTATTTTTGGAAGATATGAGAAATCTGAGTTTATGAGCCTCTTCTACTAGTAATCTTAAGCATATCTGCAAGTTTGTAGAATTAGATATGGCTTAAAAGTATCGTTTGTAGTTTAATTACGATTTATGTGGGTTGAGACAAGTAAGAATGCCACAACATGATAGTTGCGATAAGTATGAGTCGCAACAGTTAGTTGCGATAAGAATTTTATGTCGCAATAGTTGGTTGCGATGAGAGGGTATGTCGCAACAGTTGGCTGCGATAAGTGTGATTGTCGCAAGAGGTGGATTGCGACAAGTGATGTCGCAAATAGTGGGTTGCGATAAGTGACGAGATTTTGGGTTATTTAGGATTTTTAGTTTTTTAAGAGTCCTATTCAGTAGATTGACACACGTACAATATGTATTTGGATATTTCAGACTTTTGGAGGTTTGGTGGCGGAAATCATTGCAAACTTAAGGAGTGACGTTATTGCTACCAAGTGAGTTCATTCTTACCTTACCTTTTTAAAATATGTTTAAATTATGGTATGATACATTTTATGATGAAATGTTTTCTGGATGAATTTAGATGAATAGTTATACGAAATAAGATTGTTTATCTTTGAATTAATGGTTTTGTTTAAATTCATTCACGTTATTTGAAAATGAATTATAGTAAGCAATAACCTTCATGAGTACGAATATGGGTAATGGATCCATAGACACTAGTATTAATTGATAACCTAGAATACGCAAGATATAAATGCTATTCTCGTTTGTATTTTAAAATTGAGGAATAAACAAGGTATAAATTATTATTCCCTTTATTATGACATTGAAACATGGAATAGGCAAAGTAGAATTGCTATTCATGTTGAAATGATTGAATAGGCAAAGTAGAATTGCTATTCAAGTTGAAATGATTGAATAGGCAAAGTAGAATTGCTATTCATGTACAAATGATTGAATAGGCAAAGTAGAATTGATATTCATGTTGAAATGATTGAATAGGCAAAGTAGAATTGCTATTCATGTTGAAATGTTTGAATAGGCAAAGTAGAATTGCTATTCATGTTGAAATGCTTGAATAGGCAAAGTAGAATTGTTATTCATGTTGAAATGATTGAATAGGCAAAGTAGAATTGCTATTCATGTTGAAATGATTGAATAGGCAAAGTAGAATTGCTATTCATGTTGAAATGATTGAATAGGCAAAGTAGAATTGCTATTCGTAATTGAGACGTGGAAACATGAAATAGACAAAGTGTAAGTGTTGTTTCCGTTTGCTTTCTGCGGATTAGAAATATGCAATATATAAGTGCTACTTCTGCTTCCATTCCAAGAAGAAGGTATGGCGATTGAAAGTAAGTCCTTAGGCTTGATCGATAAACTATAATCCGTGATGATTCGTAGTAGGCTCTCGAATATGATGATATGACTTTCCGAATGTTAGTCATACTCATGGGGTCGGGTATGTTCCCGTCATTATGAGACGAGTACGAATACGGTAAGAATGGTGGCAAACCAGGTTTATTTATATGCTTTGAATATTTGAGTTTCCAAAGCTGTTAAAGATTTATTTTGAAATTGGATGTTCTCACTAGGCATTAGCCTAATCGTTTCGAATTAAATTTCTTACCAGGTATGAGCTCAGGGAATTAATGGGATGAGTGGAGAATATACGGTGGTGACAAGTTTTGATGTAAATATCTTTTGAAGATCCGATAGTCTTTTGGAAATTCCTTTAGACAACTCAGATAATCTAGAATCATGTATGAATGGTTTAGATTAGTAAGTTGTTATGTAATGATCCTTTGATGTAATCTGACTCTTGTCACTAGTTCCACTCATTATGAATGAATAGGCTATGGATATTAGATGCGTAAACCATTTTATTTCAGGTTTAAATTTGTCCTGATTTTTAGGGTGTTACAGTTCACTTTAAAAGTTTGTTAAGCATACTTTTGCATTTGCTAGTAAAGCGAGTAATGATCGAGTAATTTTCAAATGATTTTCATATATGGGACAAGTGTGCCCATTTTGCACAACTCTTGAATAAGTGGTAGTGGATTTTATAAGTACAATTTATTGTTAAAAATAATTCGTGTTGAAAATAATCTTATGAAATTTTCGATTGGCATAATTGTCAAGTCGGTCACTTGAAAAACCTTGAACTCATTAGGCTTTGAAAGGTTAAACAACCCGGTTAAGGGTGCGGACGTGTAAAACCTTGTTAGTAGAAGGTTAGGTTTCCGATGCATGATATTACTGTAGGCCGAATGGTATCGGTTGCAGAGTCGATGTGCTTTTTGTATCTGACGGGTGTGGCTCGCAGTATCTTTTGTTAATGCTTGTGGTAAACTGTTCATTTCGGCAACCTTGTTTGGTGGTTAGTCTTAATGGACGAAATTCGTGTACGAGGTTTCGTAGTAATTTGAATCTTGGTGGAGTGGTTAGGTGTCAACTTCGGATTTTGAGGCCATTAACCGTCAGTGTATTTGGAGTGTTGTAGTCTAATCTTAAGGGGCAATCGTATCGCTTGGAGTGGTTTTAAGAAGTTTAGATTGTGATAAGTGGATTTAGTAGGACGACTTTCCTTGAATGATAAAAGAATCTGTCAATTGGATGATTGGTAATTGGGCGTATTCTAGGAGCTGTATAATCTTTGGGTCGAGGATGACCATCCGTTTGGTGACTAAAGGTACTCGTTAAAGTAAAGAGCAGTTCGGTAGCGGGAACAGTTGGATTGGGGAATTTTGTTTGTTTTGGTAGTGATCAAACCTTGTATTGGTTGAAGGAAGAGTTTAAAGGCGTGTAGATCTGGGCTGAATGGAAGTCAAGATTTACCGTTGGGGAAGTATGGATCACCTAAGGTTGGGAGGCAACCAAAGTCTTGCGGATTGAAGCTACTCTAACAAGTTAAACGTTTGTTCAGATGTTTCTTCTCTAGTTTGGGTGTGGTGTGGGAAGTTAAAGTCTCTTGGCATCGATGTTCGGGAGAAATCTATGGCCAAAGTTAACCGACACAAGAATGAAACTCGAATTTATGTTGGAAACTGAGGGAACATGATAAGTGTTGAGTTCAGTAACCTTGGAGTGTAGGGGAACCAGATTTCGAGGACAAAATCTCTTTTAAGGTTGGGAAGATTGTAACACCCCGACCTTTGGAAGGTATCGATATTTTAAGATAAATATGAAAAATAGGATTTTGGATTAAATCCTAGATTTTATAGTCTTGTTGGATGGGGAATTCAAATACAAACCCAACGGGTCTTTCCGGAGCGAAAACGGAGCAAAAACGAAGAAGTTATGGCCAAAACAACTTTCGGTACGACCTCGGCTAAAGTGACCAGCGAAAGTGACACTTGTGTCACTCATGTCACTCTCTCCGGTTTTGTACCGAGAGCCATGGGACCACGGCGAGAGTTCCCAGCGAAAGTGACACTTGTGTCACTCTCGCACGTCACTTTAGCCGTCGGGCACCTGGAGCATAAAAACGTGATTTTCACCCTTTCAACCCCATTTTTCATTTCCCACTTCTCCCCCTTCATCCCTTTCTCTCCCAAACCTAAAACCCTAAGCCCCAAAGTCGATTTTGAGCCATTTAGCCACAAGATTCGAGATTTGCGAGTGATTTCTTCATCTACCATGTTTTGGGAAAACAAATCTTGAAACCCTTTCACTTCATCTTCTTCACCCAAAGCTTTCTAGGGTTTCATCCAACCTTTTGTCTATTTTGAAGAGTTGGAGCTTGTGGTGTTTTGTTGGTGATCTAGATTTGCTTTGGTTGGTGGATTCAAGTTGTGGTTAAGGTAATATTCTTTTATCTTCATCTATGGAAATTAGGGTTTTGGTATAAGTTGAGACCTTGATGTAAAAAATGTTTTGGGAATGATTCTTTATGGTTGGATGTGAATATTTATGGTTGGAAACTAATGGATCTAGGTTTTTGGAAGATTTGGTTTGAGGATTCAAGTTTCTTCAAAGAAGCTCAAGTTTGGGGAAAATCTAGATTTAGCGTAAATCTAGCAAGGTGAGTTCAAGTTGGTTTGTGAAAACGTTGTACATGCCAAAAATGTTAATTTTCAAGTATTTGTGTGTTTTACTTAAAATTATCAATTGTTGAGTTATTTGGTGAGTTTGACCTTTTGAAGTGTTTAACTTTATAAACTTTGTAAAACACCCATTTTTGGGATTTTCGGATATTTTGATGAGTAGAAATCATAAATATGTCCTTAAATGATTTATTGCTCAGATGGAGTTTATTCAATGGTTTAAGCATGTTGGTCTAATTGATTTTATAAACCAATTGGGAAAAATGCACATTTTCGTGTCATGAGTCATTTTGGGAATTATGAGAGTATGAGTCCAATTGAGAAACCATTTGTCCTAATCTGTGACGAGTTTTGGGTTAATAATGACTTTGAGGTATACGTTTACATAAGTGTCGTTTAAATGCATTTTTATATTATGAGGACCGTTTACATAAGTGTCGTTTACATAAGGTCAGCCGTCTCTTTGGGTGTGACTTGAAATGAGTTGTAGGGACACTTGGGCATTCATGTTGTGAAGTGTCATACGATTAACGTTGTATGAGTGTCATACTTTTGTGTTCCTCCACTTTCAATGGATACGGGTCTCCCCCGTTGCCGGCCAACATTATTTTGGATATTATAATGTCCTTGCTTTATTATCGTTGGTCTTGTGCGATTGACTGCAATTGATGACTTCAATATCGGAATTCCCTTCACGTGTATTAAAGTTTGAATGAGGCATGTCACTTCCATATTGTGGTATTTGAATTTCATACTATTTTATGCTCGTGTGAGTGTTGAGTTTTGTACCATGTTTTCGGTGATGTATCAAACTTATATAGATTGTTCTTCCATGATTTAAGGGTTGAGTATTAGGTCATCATCCGTATTGGAAGGTTTTGCATAATATAGATTTATTCACGTTTGAGTGAGTTTGGATTGTGATTCATTTTGGAAAACGCTATGTACATTTTTGGGAACTTTCCTCGTAGATTTTGTGTGCGTTGGAAAATAAGTCGTTTACATACTTATCATAAACTCTTTTGGAAATCGTGATTTAAGTTGCAATCTTTCATTCAACAAATTATTTTAATCATGATGTAAACTCTTGAACTCACTAGGCGTTAGCCTAACCTTTTAATTTGTCAGCATGTGCAACAGGTCCAGGTTGAGAATTATTCTAGTGACACTGTGAAGAGATGAGTGCTAGGAGTGTGCTCGAGAGGTGAATTGATTAAGTGAAGTTTTCCGCATTTATTTTGGGAATAGTAAATTGTACATTGGGTTAAGTAACATCCGATTTGGATTTAGTCTTTGTAATAAGACTTGGGTTATAAACTGTTGAGGTTAATCATAGAATCTAATTGAGATATTTACCGTATTGGTTCATAGGAAGAAATTCTATTATTTTGGATGTATTATTGAAAATTTTATTTAGTTGTTCTTTCCAATTTCGAGGGTGTTACATCTGTAGTTCTCTGTTTTGCTAAATTCTAAAATTCAAACTTTATTTATACTAATTGAATTATAAATAGACATATAACTTAAATAAGGTTTGGAGTTATATGTAATATATATATATATATATATGATGAGTATCAAATACAAACCAAATGGATTGTACAAACCCTACAAACTCAATCTGGCTTCATGAATATATAATTTGGCTTCATGAATCTATATTTTGGTTTCATGAATATATAACTTGGCTTCATGAATCTATATTTTCCGGTCGTCGGTGCCGGACAATGAATTTAGTTTTTCATCTAACAGTTACAAAGGGTAAAATAATATATTTAAAAAAATAAATTTAAAAATATGCTAAAAGCCCTAAAATACCCTTATGGATATAAAAAAAGAAGTTACGTGATTGGTGGAGATGGGTTTGTTCAGTTTGTACAATCTATATATATATATTGATAATACCCAATAACTATCATAATTACAGTTTAACACATATTTTCTTAATTATCCTTTAAGAAAAATAAAGATTTAATCTGAATTTCTAAAATTGGAAACATGCGTATACGACCTTATAGATTTACATACTTCTAAACAATATTCTCGTATGACAAGTGTCGATAATAACTTACACCATGAATTTATAAAGAAATTATTTTTAGAGTAAATTACACTTTTGGTTCCTGTGGTTTTCATCTACTATCAAGTGTAGTCTCTATTTCAAACTAATTACAATTTTAGTCATTGTGGATGCCTTTCTTTTACAATGTTGGTCCCTCAAACTAGCTTATGTTAAATAGATCTACTAACTTAGGGGTATTTTTGTCTTTTAAACTTTTTTCTTATTTGAAAAAATTGTCTTTTTAGGGGGTGTTTGGGATTGCTTATTTTAAGGGCTTTTTGACTTATTCCGGTGCCAAATCGGTGATAAACACTTTTGAGTGTTTGGATGAAGAAATATAAAAGTGCTTATATTTTTTTTTTGAACGGCAATGCGGCATCGAACCCACGAACGACTACCACGAACACACGCACACACGCACGCACACCGTCCCGGCGGTATCGGGCATCCAAGGGCAGCCCACTAATCCGCCGCGTCCGCAGCCCAGCTTACGCTTGGGCCTATTCCCAACCACACTGGGCTGGGGCGATAGCCCAGTCTTCGACTGGACCACCTAAGGACGGCCCAACCAGAGGTTAGACGGGTATCTCAGACATGCTTACCACGGGGTTCGAACCCTGGTAGTCAGGGATACCATCCACTGACCCCCCAAGGATGTTACCTTACCACTGAGCTACACATGCTTTGATAGAAAAGTGCTTATAGCGGTGTCAAACCGGTGATAAACACTTTTTGATAAGTCAAATGATTCTAACTTATTGAAAATAACTTATTAACTTTGAAACCTAATTTACTTTTTATATAAAACTCCAATTTGACATGCAATAAGTTGATAAGCGCTTTTGTAAAAAAGCTTAAGCAATTTTAAATAAGCAATCCCAAACACCCCCTTAGTTTTTGTTTCATATTCCTTTATATATTAAAATTAAAATTAAAATTAAAGAATATATTATAATATTAATATATCATTAATTATGTATAGAGTAAATTACAAATGTCTGATGAAAGCTACCTCCGGCCACGATAGCCAACGTCGGCCATCTCCGATAAAAGCTACCTTCGGCCACCACCTTAAGACCGCCTCTACCCACCTTGCCCCCTCCGATCATCCCATCTTGTAGACACCGTGTAAACCACAACCTGCCATGTGGTACGAGATCGGCCAGACCCTTCCTCCGATGAAGCCATCGTCCTCCATCTCCAGCCAGTCACCACCGCTCGTTTTTCCACTCTATAAAACCCCTTTTCTCCTTCTCTATTTCATCCGGCCACTGCCACAATGCACTTTCCAGTTCATCAAGCTCATCGAGTTGATTCATCACTTTCCAGAGTTCATCGATCCAGTTCCTTGGTAGTTCTCATCAACAACTTATTTGTGTAAACATTCAGTGATTTAAACATAGGTTTATTTGATCGATCCATATGATATCATCGGTCTGGATTCATCTTCTATTTTGGATTTTTCATCAGCAAATCCACCTTGTAAATATTCGGTGATTTAAACCTCGATTTAGGTTAGTGATCCAGATTGTTGGTCTCAATTTTGGTTTTGAGAGCCAAGAGATAAAATTAATCCCTAAAAATCGAACCCATAGGGGTTTGTGGGTGTGCGTAGGGATGAGCGGAGAAGGGGACGCCGAAACGATTATGTGTTTGACGGTGGTGGTTCTCGTTGGTGCAAGGAGGACCGGGAACTAGAGTTGCAGAAAAGAAGGTGGGAGTAGCGAGAGTTGCAGGTGGGTTTGTAAAAAACACGGTGACTTCCTACCACTGTAAAGACTAGTAAACCCCACTTGCTACCACCGTAAACCCTCGATATGAGAAAGCTGCCACCTGCAAATACCTCCGGTAGGTTTCATCTGGGTAACTCGATTCCAATCAAGGTGACAAAAAGGGATGAAGACAATACATTTGTATGCATATATTAAAAATATTATAATAATTTACAATATAATAAGAAAATTAGTATTTTGTTTAATTTTTAAATTGGCAAAATATAAAAAGAGAAAAATACTCTTTAATTAACATACTTTTTTAATAGAAGTTAGTAATAGTAATAGGGACCAAAATTGAAAAAGAATGACAACCACAGTGACCAAAATTGAATAAAAATGCCAACCGTAATGACTAAAATTGTAGTTAATTTAAAATAGGGACTACACTTGATAGTAGGTGGCAACCACAGGGACAAAAAATGTAATTTACTCTTATTTTTTAGAATTAGTACTAATAATTAAAGAAGGTATTAATTAATTAATTACGACTAGTAAAGTAAACCAAATGATAATTAAAGTTTTGAATACCGTTAGCAGTATTGGGCCACATTTGAATTGAAAAAAAGAAAAAGAGGAAACAGTGGTAGAGACAAGTAGACAACAACCCCCTCCCTCCATTTGAAAATTGAAATTCAAATCCTCTTCCTCTTCCTCCCATCGTCTTTAATTTCTCTCGTTTATCTATCCTCTCCGGCTCTGCTCCCTTTCAACGGTCGAATTCCTTAAACAATCCTCCATCTCACTATTTCACTAACTTTCTTCTGTTGCAAATCCACTCCAATTCAGGTTTGTTTTTAAGATCTCAACTGTTTCTTCTTCTTTTAATGGGTTGATCCTTGTAAAATTTGCGGCTTCAGCTTCGATTGACTGAACGTGTGTTCTTGCCTACACATGTAGTAGAGATTATACTTAGGGTTTAAATTTCTTCAGGATTAATTGGCTATTTTCAGCTTTAATTGAATGGATGGGTGTTTTTTGCTACATGCTTACCGGTTTGTATGTTTATTATGCTTAGATCCAGACATCCAGCAGATGAACTACACTGATTTCATGTCAGATTATATGCTCCGTCTGTTTTAATGTATAGTAAAAAAAGATACCTAGCTTTCAATTTCAAAATGATGTGAATTTTCTAAATTTCAAGTTGCTTACTTCAACAAAATCCTTAGCAAATACAACAAACATAAGAGATTGAGGTTTAGATTGTAAGATATCATTGCTTGTTCTTAACTTGAAAGGGCTAGTTTGACCTGAAAATTATTATTAAACTAAAGGAGTAAATTTCTCCATATTAAGATGACTTTATAATTTGTGTGAACTGTAATGTCTTTTGGCAGAAAATTGCCTGTGTGTACGTGGCTCTGCTCAGAGTTGGTGCATATGTTGCTCTTGTTTTGTTTCACTTTATGTTGATATGGGATGTCTGAAGTTTTGAAAAAATCTAATAAAAAGAATCAATTTTAAGATGTTTTCCCCCAAAACTAACTTATTTCAGAACTTAACTTTAAGATAGATAGATTATATTTCCAAGTTCCACTCCCTTTGAAAAGACTAGAATATATTTCTAAGATCCACTTCCTATAAAAAGACTAGATTACATCTCTAAGATTCACTTCCTATAAAAAGACTAGAATCATATCTCTAGGATCCACTTCCTCTAAAAAGACTAGATTATATCTCTAGGATCCGCTTCCTATAAAAAGACTAGAATCATATCTCTAGGATCCACTTCCTCTAAAAAGACTAGATAAAAAGACTATCCACTTCCTATAAAAAGACTAGATTACATCTCTAAGATTCACTTCCTATAAAAAGACTAGAATCATATCTCTAGGATCCACTTCCTATAAAAAGACTAGAATCATATCTCTAGGATCCACTTCCTCTAAAAAGACTAGATAAAAAGACTTCATTTTAAGGTGGATTCTTCCCCCTCCTCCTTGGAGATGGATGGACTAATGAAAATGTGTTGTTGTTATCATGTCAAATCCTGATCTTGCTCATTATGTTCATCATCAGTAGTATAGGGTATATGGGTCCAAAGTTTGCATTTTTCTGTTTAATATCGTATTTAACGAATCAATTCAAAAATGTTGTTTCAGAATGTCTACTCCCTCAACTGATCCACTTCTGCAAGTGGAAACGACATGTGGATCCCTTCTTTATGAGCTTCAGGTATTCTTTTACAACATCTTTAAATTCTAGCTCATGGCATGGCATTGCTTAATCCCAGATTTTTAGTTAAACCTTGGTAATTTGTATGCGAATTGTGTAAGCAGATTATATGGGATGAAGTGGGTGAGTCCGATGTTGAAAGGGACAAGATGCTGTTAGATCTTGAAAGAGAATGCCTTGAGGTATACAGGAGAAAAGTAGATTTTGCAAACAGGAGTAGAGCTCAACTAAGACAAGCCATTGCTGATTCTGAAGCGGAGTTAGCAGCCATATGTTCTGCTATGGGGGAGAGACCCGTACACATTAGGCAGGTAATAATAAATGTAATACTTTGGGAATACTTCAAATAACAGAATGATGTACTATCTTGTTTTCTTAAACAATAACTCGGGCAAGTATTGATGCTACTTTTGAAGTTCATTATGTTAACTTCACTATCACAACTTATGCTGATCTTAGTAGCATTGAGTCTAAAATACAAATTACTAGAATTGACAACACTAGTTATTGCATGTAGACCTCAGTAAACCCTGTCTGGGTTGCTTACCTTTTTTTACATTAAGCCTTGTATGGGTTAATTTTACAGGATAAATCTGTCTGTTTGAGGGATGGGAGACCAATGAGTTTGAGGGAGGCAAAGAGAGAGTGTTGGTTATTTCTGGGTCTTTCTGGTATTGATTTGTTTAGGGTGGCTTAATGGGAACAAGTGAGAGGTCCTGGCTTATTCCATATAGCCATTTTATCTTAGTGGCTTAACAATTAAGCCGTAAATAAACACTCATGTATTGGCTGAGCGAATAAGCCGCCCAGACCATTAAGCTCATTAAACTGTAAGTAAACAGCCCCTAAAGGGTGATATTGGGAAACTTTGCTTTATACGTTAATCTCCATTCATACACATGGATTGCTCCCAGAGTTGTCATTACACAAATAACTGTAAGTATGGACATGTAAGTATTGGCCTTATGACCTGTTACTTTTTCAGTCTGATCAGAACCCTGGGAGCCTGAAGGCAGAGCTCAGAACCATTCTTCCGGAACTAGAAGAAATGAAGAAAAGGAAATCCGAGAGGAGGAATCAGTTTCTTGAAGTCTTGGAACAGATACAGAAAATACAAATGGAAATCTATGTAACTTCTTTAAAGACAGTGTTGGATGAGACTGACCTGTCTTTAAGAAAGCTTGAAGAACTTCATGCACAGCTGCAAGCACTTGAGAAGGAGAAGGTAATTATATTTTCTTTAACATTAAATTTATCAAAAACAGTAATGCTCGAATTTGTTCTTTCTAGGAAATAGATTACTATTCACTTATTATTGCTTCTAAATATCCAGAGTGATCGTCTTAACCAAGTTCTAGACCACATGAACACCTTAAATTCGCTGTGCTTGGTGCTCGGGATCGACTTTAAGCAGACAATCCATGATATAAACCCTAGTTTGGCAGAAACCGAAGGATCAAAGAGCATAAGCAATGAGGTGATTGGGAGGCTTGCAGCTGCTATAGAAAGATTCCGCGAGGTCAAAATGCAGAGAATGCAGAGAGTAAGTAGAAGAGGGTTGGAAATGAAGTAAAGGCACTATCATGGTTTTTATGCTGACTTTATAATTTGTCAAAATTTTGTTAGATTCAAAATCTTGCAACCTCTTTGTTAGAGCTTTGGAATTTGATGGATACACCGGTTGAAGAGCAACAGATGTTTCAGAGTGTAACGTGTAACATTGCTGCTTCAGAGCAGGAGATAACGGAGCCCAACTTACTATCTGTTGAGTTCATTAATTATGTAAGTTATGGTGTTTAGATTAGTTGGGGAAAGTTCAAGTGAGAACTCTAGATATTTTGAGAACCTGAGAATGAACTATTTCATGTATTGTTCATTATGAATATCCCTGAATACATGAATATTATTCATCATGAATATCTATCACAACATTCATTATGAAATATGAATAAAGCATGAATAGCCAGGTTCCCAAAATATTTACGCCACTCATTTTAACCCGCCCCTAGATTAGTTAGTTATCCATAGGTATAATTAGTTAAGTTTTCAAGAAAGTAGAGACTCTAATCTGTTTTGTGTTGTAGGTTGAGGCAGAGGTATTGAGGCTAGAAGACTTGAAGTCTAGCAAAATGAAAGAACTTGTTTTCAAGAAGAGATCTGAGTTGGAAGACATTTGCAGGAAGACTCGCTTGCTTCCTGAATCTGATAGTTCAATGGATATTGCTATCGAAGCTATTGAATCTGGTACTATGCAAAATTTGTACTGAAAAAAGGATAATATTACTAACAACAATTAGATTGCATATTCACTAATGAATATTTTGCTTTTCTAAACAAAGGAGCTATTAACCCTGCTAGTCTCCTTGAACAAATCGAGCTTCAAATTGGGAAAGTTAAAGAGGAAGCTTTCAGCAGAAAAGAAATACTTGAGAAAGTCGAGAAGTGGATGGCTGCTTGTGAAGAGGAGTGCTGGCTGGAGGAGTATAACAGAGTTGATCTTCTTTCTTTTCTTTTCTATTAATATTACCTTATTCATTTTGAATGCATACTCCAACTAAAATAATCGTTCTTTCTATCTAGGATGATAATCGGTATAATGCTGGAAAAGGTGCTCATCTTACTCTAAAACGTGCAGAGAAAGCTCGTGCTTTGGTTACTAAACTTCCAGGTAAGTTCCAAGTTTTACTCTTTATCGTTAATTGCCAAAATATTTGTTTGCCCATCTAACATTTTCATTTTCAATTTTGGAACAGGAATTGTGGAGGCATTAGCTGTGAAAACAATAGCATGGGAGGATGAGAGAGGCATTGAGTTCACATATGATGGAGTAAGAATTCTTGAATTCCGCTATCTAATCTCAAGATTTTTGTTAGTTCCGGCCTTTTTTGAAATTTAATCTGTCATATGCAGATCCGACTTCTTTCCATGCTCGAGGAATACAAGATCTTAAGGCAAGAAAAAGAGGAAGAACGAAAACGACAAAGGGTATGATATGATATCAAAGACTTTGTCAGGTTATTAGTTTTTCTGTTATACAACTAATGTTCAATTAAAGAGACTTTTTATTATTATGTTTATAGGACCAGAAAAAACTTCAGGGACAACTGATAGCAGAACAGGAAGTCTTGTTTGGGTCAAAACCAAGCCCAATGAAACAACAAAGTGGTAAAAAGGGGCCTAGAATGTCATGTGGTGGTCCAACTAACAGAAGATTATCATTAGGAGGAGCTATGCATGCACCTAAAGCAACACCTAATAATACCCGTCACAACAAAAAGAACGAGCGGCAGTTAAATAACAGGGACGATGGATTTGCAGCCCTTTCAGCCGGTACATTTCTCATTCACTCTAATAATTCTTGACTTTTTTGGGTAAACAAGTGCAAAATACCATAAAATCTTGAGCTTAATAAAAAACCCCGTTTGGTTGAACATAGGCCAGCTTTTTGAAAAGCTACTTCAAGTAGTGTTTCGATTAGCTTCAAGTTGTATTCCCAATTAAATATTCAACGTGTTCTTTTATGTCATTTTACAATGTCATCTAACTTATCAAACCGTTTTTATGTTTGACTAGTTTATCGGTTAGCATATCAGCTAGTTTGCCAAACATAGCCTAAAGAAATCTTGATCCATGAACTTTAGAAAAACCGTATATGGCTCACCTTCACCCTAGGATGATATTTTAGTCCTTGAACTTTATTAAACTATTTCTTTCGTTGTAACCGGGCCGGTTAAGCACAAGTAATCGCAAGTGTTATTGATGAACTTTATTAAACTATTTCTTTCATTCTATAACCAATTCAACTCTTCAATACATCTTTGACTTTTTTTATGATCTTTATGACAATCTTTTTTTTTGTTATTTGAATTGATATCAGGGAGGAGAGGTTTGGACATAGCAGGACTTCCTGCTAGCAGAAAACATTCACTTAGTGAAGTCGAACCATCGCAACCAATCTTTCGCAAACCCTTCTCTCCCATTTCTTCCACAGAATCATCAAAATCTTTGTTGGAAGACGTAAACAGAAAACACGAAATGTTGCAGAAAACTTTTCAAAGCAGCAGCAACAACAACACACCCTTTACTACTCCTTCCAAAAACACATTATCTGCTGCTACTGTGGATGAAAACAGAACTCCTAAAACAAACATGATCCCAATGGTACCTTGCACACCATCAACGGTTTCTGTTCCAATGCAGACTGCGATAACGCCTGTGCCTTTGAATAAGGAGACGATTCCTGAAGAGATCATTGAGTACTCTTTTGAAGAAAGGAGAGCTGGTTTTGTGCTTCCTATAGCACATTTGAAGACCATTGTTGCAATTTAATCTTTTCATTAACTTGGATTTAAGTTTCTTTATTGTTGTTATTTACATTGATGCTTTAAAGTCAATTGTAATTGGCTTTTTACCAGAAAAAAAATGGTGTGTGTGATCAGCCTGCAAGAGCTTGCTTTTATGGTCTTTATTCTTGTAAAATTTAAAATCTTGGGTACGATCTTTCTTGGAACTTTCTTTACAGAAACAACTGTTCTACTTCTTGGGTGAAGGTCGGGTATGTGTACATCCCACTCATACTGGTCTTTATTCTTTTAAAGTTGAAAATCTTGGGTATGATCTTTCTTAGAATTTTCTTTACAGAAACAACTGTTCTACTTCTTGGGTGAAGGTCAGGTATGCATACATCTCATCCATACTGTACGGTGTTTGGTTTTTGGTTTATGTTGTGTAACTACTTTGATGTTGATGATAAAGATTATTGACCTTGGGGATGCTAGGAAATGGACAGATTTGACTTCCATTTTTGCATGGTTGAGGTCATGTTATTTTTTTGTGCAATTTGAAATTGACCCCACCAACCCAATTGGAATTTGTCACCAAACAGCATCTTGTGATTATACTGAATTATGAAATGTAGCAGTTCAACTGCCCCCAAAATAAATTCAAAACCGGTTTTCTAATGGTTCATTTTAAACAAAAATTACAGCCATCTTGAAACCGATAAATTGACAAAATTACAGTTTTTAACGAGTCAAGAAACAAGAGATGAGTTCAATTTTTCTGCTTTCCAAATTCTATTGGTCTTGTTAATGAATTCTTCCACTCTCCTTCTGAGTTCATCGTCGTCATCATTATCATGATGATGTTGTTCTTCTTCCTGGTGATCATCGACTGATAAATCGCCGTCATCGGAGGAGTTGTCAACGTCGATGGAGACATTGGCAGCAGGCAGCAAATTGATGGTTTCCAAGGTTTTGTTTTGGTTAATGGGATTAGAATTTGAGGTGGGTTCGAAGCTAACGAGAATAAGAGTGACGATGATGAGATTGCAGAAAAGAAAGATCAAGTGTGGGTTTGAAACAGCAACTGTGATCAGTTCATATGCCACTTCAAACATGCTGAATTTGTGTGTGTTTCTCTCTCTCTCTGTGTTTTTGTGTCTGTGTGTGTTTGAGAGAGAGAGAGAGAGAGAGATATGATGATGATGATGATGAGATGAGATGAGATGAGTTGGTGTTATTTGGGAGAAATGAACAATTTATAAGCAGCAATAAGAAGTGTGTGTGTGTGTGCTGTGCAAGCTTTTGGATATTGGTGTGGGGTGAAAGCTAATGACAGTTGACCTTCCCATAAGAAAATGGACTTTTTAAATTGATTATTTATACTTTTCATTATTTATGAATTAAATAATCAATTTAGAGATAATTGGAATTAGAGGGGTTCAAAGTATCATGTTTTTTAAGAGTAAATTACATGATTGGTCCCTGTGGTTAGGTCCAAATCTAGATTGGGTCTCTTAAACAAAATAAGTACACCAGACGTCATTGTGATTGTCATTTTGTTTCACGCCGGGTCCCTTTCACTAACTCTGTTAAATACATTCTGTTAAATCAAGGGTAATATGGTCAATTTACCTATAAATTAAAAATATTTGTTAAAGGTACTGACAAGTGTCATTTTAATCTTTACCTTTTTAACATTTCCCCACCCACCCCACCCACCCACCGTCTCCTCCTTCCCCCATTTCCTCCTCCTTCCCCCGTTTCCAATTCATTTGATCGGAGAGAGTAAAACCACATGATTTTGTTTGTGGTAACGGTAAGAACCAATATGAGCCACATATTAAGCAATAAATTAGGAAATTATTATTTTTGGTAATTTTGTTTGAAATTTAAATTAAAGGGTATTTTAGGTTTTTTAAAAATCTTTTCTCTCTCCTCTCTTCTCTCCTCTCTCCTCTCTCCTCTCTCCTCTCTTGCAGGCCCGTTGCCTCCGGTGATACCCAGACCACTGTGAATCTGTGATACCCACCACCAGAAGATCACTGTGATACAACACCACCAGAAGATCACTGTGATACCCACCACCGAAATCAAACCCACCACCAGAAACTGTGATACCCATACCATTGTGATACCTAGACCACTGTGATACCCACCACCAGAAGATCACTGTGATACAACACCACTAGAAGATAATTGTGATACCCATACCATTGTGATACCCAGACCACTGTGATACCCACCCCCACATCGTCATCGTCTCCACCACATCGTCATCGTCTCCACATCGTCATCGTCTCCACCACATTGTCATCGTCTCCACATCGTCATCGTCTCCACCACATCCGACACATATACCGACAACTTCTCCGCCGGATCCCGGATAATCATAAGCCATCACAGACAACGCAATGTTAACCACCGCCACCGGTGGCTCTTTCAACGGATCAGCCGTCAAAACAAACACGTCTAGTCCCGGATACTCACTCTCCTTCACCACCTCCGGCAGGTTCTCCGGAAAAACCTGCCGGTGAACCGGATTCAAGAAGAAAGCTTGCCATGTTGCCCACAAGAAAGCTAAGACGAGATCTGATATGAATAGGGTGATGGCGGTTAAAGAAGGAGAGTAGATTAGGTTAAGAAAATGGCGATAAAAGTGGGCTAAAGTGGCGATGCCATAGACGAGTATGAAGGTTCGATTGAGGAAAGTTGCAAGTGAGGGTTTGCATGTATGAAGCGAAGGTTTTAGCATGGTGAAACTGGAACTGAGGTGGGTTGATGATGGATAATTAAGGTTTTAGCATGGTGAAACTGGAACTGAGGCGGTTGTGATGAAGGCATGGAGGGTCTTAGGTTTTTGGAATTTGCTAGATAGAAAAAGTGAGGGAGAGGAGAGAGACGTAATATAGGGAGATATTTTAGAATTTAATTATTTAATTAGATTTAGGAAACAAATTTACTAAAACACCATTTTTATATTTATTTAAAATTTATATTAGTTATTTTAAATGTGTGGCTCACATTGGTTCTTACGGTTACCACAAAATAAACAGTTCTCATTTGATTAAGCCCTATATATATATATATACGTGGGAAAAAAACGACCCACCTGTACATGGTAAAAAAACGACCCACCGGTCACCTTCTCCGACCACCCCTCCCCCTCTTCACTGCTAGATCTCTCGATCCCTACCACCTCCATTTTGTGACCCTCTTTCTCTCTTTAACACACCTACAAATATGAGTTGCAAGTTTTGAGTTCATCGGAGAAGATGGTTGGAAGTGTGTGTGTGTGTGTGTGTGTGTGAGAGAGAGAGAGAGAGAGAGAGAGGGAAAACACATTTCTTTGTTTTCTATGGTATTCATTAACACACACATATATATTTATATATATGTATATATATTTACAATATGTGTAGAACAAGTTTTGCATACACACACACACACACACACACATATATATATATATATATATATATATATATATATATATATATATATATATATATATGGGTGGTATTTTTTGCAAACCAGTGTATTTGTACAAACTCGTACAAACCATACCTAGCTTCATGATTTTGTAAATTTGGCTTCATGAATATTTATATATATATTTTGGCTTCATTAATATATAATTTGGCTTCATGAATATATCATTTGGCATTTTTAACTAATTTTTTTACAAAAATAAGGGTATTTTAGGGCTCCACCGAAAAAAATTAGTTAAAAATGCCAAATGATATATTAATGAAGCCAAATTATATATTCATGAAGCCAATATATATATATATATATATATTCATGAAGCCAAATTTACAAGAAATTACTCCCGATTTTACACTCTTGATACAATTTTCCATAAGCTCTATAGATTTGGTATCAATTGTCTTTTTTTATTACTTTACATGAATTTATTTTGTTGTACATCATTATTCTATACACTAGCACACAAGTGTGTATCTATGTGTATACATATATATATATATGTCGCCTTAAGGCACGCCTTGAAAAACGTCGTCGTCTCGCCGTAACTTGTAAGGCTTGAGGCTTGACCTCACCGCCACGCCACACCTCACGTCATTTAGAACCTTGAGCATAAGGGTTCCGATCTGATGGGTAAAGAAAATATGGTCTTCAATTTCTAGTCTTAAAATTAGGATTGATCAACAAATTTAAGTGATTATTTACATAAAAGAGTACTTATTTACCATTTTGCTTACCTAAATTTTGGAGATTTTCATTAGCATTTATGAATCCAATTATTATAACCTCAAACAATAATACATCAAAGCATTATCTTCTATAAACACCTTTTATTATAAGCAACTATTTAGGCTATATTTGGCAAACTAGTTGATAAGCTAGCTGGTAGCTGATAAGCTAGTTGTTGATTCATAAGCTAGTTGGTAGCTGATAAACTAGTTGATGAAGAAGTCATGTTTGGCAAACTAACTTATAAACATGTAAAATGACCAAAAAGGACATCTTCAACAAATGATCAATTATAATATTTAATTATATAATTAAAACAAATTTATAGCAATATAATATGTTAATTAATATAATCAATGTAGTGAACCACAAGGGTTGTGGCGTACTGGTTAAGGCCCTAGGGGATGTGGTGGAATATCTCATCTGCCCAGGGTTCTAATTCAGGCGTACACAACAATTGTGGCCACTGAGGTTTAATCAGGGCTGATGTATTACAGTCATAATTTGCCAAGGGATTAGTCTAGGCATAGCCTAGGACACCCTTCCCAAAAAAAACCAATGTAGTAAATAAAAATTAAAAAATATAACATGTTAGTTACAAGAATTTAAAATTTATTATTACATATATACTATAAATTTTGAATTTGTTAAAGTAAGTTTTAGAAAAAATATATATTGAGTTATGATTTTAAATAACAGTTACATATAATATGAAAAAAAATAATTAAAAAAGATAATAGTAATTGATAATTAAATATATTGATTAATATTAAAAAAATATAAAAATTTAATTTATATGATCAATAATATCTCTAAATAATTAAAAACCGATAATTTAATAATTTTTAATTAATATTTATTAACTAATAATAATTAAATTTAAAATTTTCATATTTGTTTATAATAATAGTTAATTAATAATAATGAGGGCAATATTGAAATATTCATAAAAAACTACTAAAAAGTTATTTCAAGTAGCGTTTCAATGTTAGCTTATGGTCACCCAAACATTTATCAATCTAGCTTATAAACTAGTTTTTTTTTGTCAAACGATGCCTTAATCTTTTACAGATTAACTGTTTAATATTATGATCATCTCCGAAAGATATATTCAATTAGCCGTTTTAACTATGTATGGTTTGAAAAAACTTGAGATATTTAATTATTTTAAAGAATTATAAAAAGAACACATAACAAAAACAAACATGGTACTTATCATTTTATAAAACACGAGTTAGAGCATCTACAACAAGGATTTCATTACAATTTTATTTGGATTGTAAAAGTGACACGTAGGATTGCTAAATTAAAAATTGTAGTGGTTGTGAGTATGATTGCAAAATTAGAAATTGGTTTTGGTAATTTGCAAATGTCAAATCAGTATTTTTTGCTGATGTGGCAGTGAATAGTATATGAAATTGTAGGGAATAATTTCTAAATTAGAAATTGCTTTATGTCAAATAATGTTTTGTAGAGAGTATTTAATTGTAGTTTTGTAGAGAGTATTTAGTTATAGTTATTTAATTAATAAAATATTTCATATTAAATTATAGTAGAGTATTTAATTGTAGTTTTGTTGTTATTTGATTAAAATATAGTTTTTTATGATAAGGTGTCACTTTAGAAAGTGGGTGAAATTTCATTGTTGTGGAGGATAATTTCAAGATAATTGTGGTTAATGGTTTTTATATTTTATTTTATAATTTAGACCAAGCGTCAAGGATTAAATATTTTTTATTTATGATATTCTGTAGAATAGTCTTGGTGAAGCTTGTATCCACGTTGACGCCTTGACGATGAGGAGTTGGACTTACAACTAATAATATCTAATGAATTCATATCACAACTAGATGTTTGGTTTAATCATACTTAACCCCACAATTAAATCTATATTTTATTTTCGAATATTTGTCACAAATAATTATCCTGGAGAATCATCCAGAGAACCTAACAAAACAAGAAAACTCCTATTATTCATTGATTAATAAAATAGATTACTAGATACTAATCATAACAAATCATCGATTTAGTTTTTTATAAATTGTAATTATTTCTATTATTCACAACTGTTGAATTAAAATAAAAAAATTATTTCAATAACATTTCTTGTTCTTTTTTTAGTATTCTCTGTTAAACCTGTTTATCAAGTAATTACACATATAAAAATAAAGTTTGTAAGCACATATTCTCTAATAATCCCATTTTACTTGGTAACTTATGTTTAGTAATTTATTTGTTATTCCACAAAAAAAAAGGTGGACTTGTATGCAATGAAATCAAGAATCTAGAAAAAGATGGATGCAACTTTTGAACAAAAACTTTGACCCAAAAAAATGATCCTTCTCCCCCAGCTTGATGATATCCAAGTCAATAAAGATAAAAGATGCAGTCCAAAGTAATGGTTTCATGCCAAGACCAATAGAAAAACTAAAACAGATATTGATTTAAAATTTGAATACTTAAATGAAAACAACAATCTTACCTCAAACAACAATCACCCTTTCCCAACAACAATCAAACACAGTTATCATCACTTGTTCCTTTTCTTATTCTGGAAAGAATCACTTTTGTTGAAACCCTTAAAATCATTAGTGGTTTCAGCTGTGTTCTGTTTCTTCATCCCTTTCTTTCCTCCAAACCCATACTTTGAATCTTTAAACTCTCTACTCTTCCTCTTCCCAATCCCAATCCCATTTCCTCCTTTTCGGTCTTTTCCAACTCCTACCTTTGCTTTCCCACCTGACCTATCCCACGGTGAAACCCCTCCTGGCCTCTTATTCTTGTTATCTTTTTTCTTCGTATCTTTTCCATCCGCAAATGGCAACCCCATATCACCACCTTCTTTCTCATTACCACCCGCAAACCCACTTTGTTGTCGCTGTTTCCTCCACTTCTTAACAGATTCTATCTCATCTTTCTTCTGTTTCACCCTCTCTTTCTGTTTCTCAGCCTGCACTTCTTTCGCCTTCTTTTTGTTGTCTCTAGCCTTTCTTCTCTCATCAGCTTCCTCGATTCTCCTCTTTTCAACAAGAAGTCTGCCCTTGATTTTCTCCATGTGGGAATCGGTTTTCACCATTTCAGCATAATAATCGGATGGCCGAAGAAAAGGGAGACCCATGGTTTGAAACTTCACGAAAGCTTGTCGTGTGCCCTCAAGTGCTTGAGTATAGAAAGCAAGCTCTCGGTTTAAGTCATCGTTAACATCCACCTCTTGTTCTTGGTTAATATCGAGTGAAAGTTTATGGATCCATTCCAAATCCTCAGGCCAGCTGATATCTCCAAGTTTATCAAGTATCCCATCTTTGTTGTATATGGCGGTTTTTGAAGGTTCAGTTAACTTCACATCCTCATCTTCATCCCCTTCTGATTCTGAATCTGTTTCAGGGTCAGATTCAGATGCCTCCATATCAAGATCTTCTATTTCAGCTTCTGGTAATGTTTCTTCCAACAACTTTGGTGTGAGTTTCTTTATAGCCATCTAGTAATCTATTAAGAATATACCAAAAACCAGTCATTCAGCAAATCATTTTTTTTTCTTCCAAAAGCAAGAATCATTTGCAATAATCATAAACAAGTGCATTAAAATTGTAACACAATATGTTATTACAAAAAGACTTCACACAAGAACAGATCATTCACAAAATCAGTAACAAATCATACACAAAATCAGTAAGAATCGGTAACAATTCATACACAAAAATCAGTATCAGATCAGTAACAAAGATATAACCCAGCAACCAGTAACCAAAGCCAAAACAGAAATCGTACCCTAAACCCTATATCCCTAAACCCTAAAGCACTAACCAAAACCAAAACGATAACAAAAATACCAAAGCAGTAACCAAAACCAAAACCAAAACCAAAACCAAAACCAAAACCAAAACCAAAACCAAAACAGTAACAGTAACTGAAATGGAAAAACAGTGAAAAAACCAGTAACCAAAACAGTAACGAAAATGTAACCTCCGTCTACATGAAGAACAAAATTGGAGAAATCGAAATCGAAGAAAACCTAATGAAGAAGTCGTGAACATGGAGAAATCGAAATCGTACCTGAAGAAGAAGCTTGAACGATATGAGTCGATTGGGAGCCCATAACGCAAACTCGTGACGGAGCAGGTCGTATGTTTTAACTAAAGATGCTTCAGGGGGTGTTTGGGATTGCTTATTTTTTTAACTTATGCTTATTTTTAAAAGTGCTTATCAACTTATGTGGTGAGGAAAAGGAGTTTTTTAAAAAGTGTTTGGATTAGCTTATTGTGGTGTGGAAACATGATAAGCAAATAAGGAGTTTTTTAGTGTTTGGCAAAATTATGCTTATCTATACTATATATATAAGCATGAAGAGGCGGTTTTTGTTGAATTTTAAGTAGTACCACCTCCATTGCAGTATGTACTACTTGTTAAGCTAAAACAACCGGGCTCAAGGATCTACGCACACTCCTCCGGTCCTCCTTGTTGGGATGTAGGCTTCGGCCCACTGGTCAGGAAAAGAGAGAGGCGCAGCCGGCCCTAGGCCCTCTACCCTAGTTTCCTTAATTAGGTGTTTACCCTAATTATGTTTGTCTATATATTGATCCCATTGTACTTGTAAACATTGTAGCAGAAATAAAGAAAACCCTAGTTGCCCCCGTGGATTAGCATGATCACCCTGATCGTGTGAACCACGTAAATTCTCGTGTTCTTCTCTTGCTTTTCGGTTGTGTGCGTATTGTGTGTGTGTAACGTTTAATCTTAACAACTGGTATCAGAGCTTTAGGCTCGTGATCTGTTACACATCGCTGAAATCCTCACCGCTGCCAGCCGCCGCTGTCCGCCGCCACCGTCGCCGCTGCCCGCCGCCGCTGTCTGTCAACCACCGCTGCCCACCGCCGCCGCTGTCTGTCAACCGCCGCTGCCGCCGCCACTGCTGCTCAAAAGGTTTTTTGTTTCTGTTCCTTTATTGCCAACAGTTTTAATAAGACTGATTGCAAAGGTAGTGTTCAATAGAACAGCCGTCAAGTTCAGGCAGCCAGCCACTGCTGTGTTTGAACACTATTCTCAGTCTTGACTCGAATTGTAAACTGTTATGGGATAATGGCTGAGGACGGAAAAACCAAAATTGAGAAATTTGATGGACAAGATTTTGGATGGTGGAAGATGCAAATTGAGGATCTGCTGTGTCAGAAGGACTTGGAACAAGCCTTGACTGGAATAAAACCCGAGAAGATGGAAGACGCTGAATGGGCTGCTCTAGACAGAAAAGCCATAGTTGTTATCAGATTTACACTGGCTAAGAATGTGGCCTTTAACATTGTGAAGGAGACTACCGCATGTGGATTGATGAAAGCTTTGTCAAACATGTATGAGAAACCTTCTGCTTCTAACAAGGTATTTCTGATAAGACAGTTAGTAAACACCAGAATGAGAGAAGGTATGTCTGTTACCTCACACATTAATGATTTCAATACCATTATATCCCGCTTGTTATCTGTTGATATTAAGTTTGAAGATGAAGTCCAAGCTTTACTCTTGTTATCCTCATTACCGGAAAGTTGGTCAGGAACGGTCACTGCCATTAGTGGTTCAGCTGGAACCTCTAAACTCACCTTTGAGGGCATACGTGACTTCATCCTAGGAGAGGACATAAGGAGACGAAGTTCTGGAGAATCATCTAGTGCTTTGCTAAGCACTGAAGGGAGAGGTAGAAAGACAGAAAGGGGTAATGGCAGAGGTAGATCAAAGTCTAGAAAGAGGAGCCAGTCAAAACCAAAGAAAGACATCCAATGTTGGAAGTGCAAAGAAACCGGGCACTTCAGAAACCAGTGCCCTAAACAATCAGATGGAAACAGAGAGGTGAACGCAGCAACTGATGATTCAGAAGATGCCCTTATCTGCTGTGTTGAGAATGCAGCAGAGTCTTGGATCATGGATTCCGGTGCATCTTTTCATGCTACCTTCAGCACGAAGATGATGAAGAATCTACGGACAGGTAACTTTGGTAAAGTCCGTTTGGCTGACCATCGCACTCTTGATATCACAGGAATAGGTGACACAGACATAAAGACTTCATTGGGTACCATTTGGACATTGAAGGACGTTCGGGTCGTTCCCAGCCTTAAGAAAATGTTGATTTCTACTGGGCAGTTGGACGACCAAGGATTTAGAACTACCTTTGGTGATGGGCAATGGAAGGTTGTCAAAGAAAACCTTGTAAATTGCCAGGGGTAAAAAGCGAGGCACCTTATACATGGTTGAGGTTCCTGACGACGAGGTGAATGCAGTGACCACCGAGCTGAATCCTTCCAGATTGTGGCATCAACGTCTCGGCCACATGAGTGAAAAAGGAATGAAGATGCTCTTTGCCAAAGGAAAGCTTCCTGATTTGAAAAAGGTGGATACAGAGTTCTGTGAACCCTGTGTACTTGGCAAGAAAAAGAAGGTATCCTTTGTGAAGACGGGTCAGACGCCGAAAGCTCAGAAATTAGAGCTTGTTCACACGGACGTTTATGGACCGACACCAGTCTCTTCCTTGGGAGGATCGAACTACTATGTGACCTTCATCGATGATTCAACACGCAAGGTATGGGTTTACTTTCTTAAGAATAAGTTTGATGTTTTCAATACTTTTAAGAAATGGAAAACTGCTGTTGAATTGGAAACTAACCTGAAGGTAAAGTGCTTGAAGTCGGATAATGGTGGGGAATACATCAGCACAGAGTTTACTGAATATTGTGCTGAACATGGCATTCGGATGATAAAGACAGTTCCAGGCACTCCTCAACAGAATGGAGTGGCAGAAAGGATGAACAGAACTTTGAATGAAAGGGCTAGAAGTATGAGACTTAACGCCGGGCTTCCAAAGACGTTCTGAGCTGATGCAGTTAACATTGCAGTTTATCTTATCAACCGAGGAATATCAGTACCATTGGGCTTCAAGATACCAGAGGAAGAGGAAAGGTGAAGCAGTAAAGTATGAACACTTGAAGGTGTTCGGATGCAGTGCCTATGATCTGAAGAAAGATGGTGACAAGTTGGATGCAAAAGCCAAGAAATACACCTTCATTGGATATGGCTCAGATAGCATGGGCTACAGGCTTTGGGACTTTGAAAGCAGAAAGGTAGTCAGAAGCAAACATGCAACGTTCAACGAGGCTGAACTTTATAAAGACAGGAGCACAGTAAACTCAAATGATCAGAAAGAACAAGCTGAGTTTGAAAGTGATGACATCAGAATCAGAGGGCCAGAAGATACTCAGGATAGTGGGAGCACTGAGCCTGATTTTCAGAATAATGATGAGTCTGAAGATGTTCATGAAGACACTGTCAACAGTGAAAGCTCAGAGGATGAAGACGAAACATCTTCTCCAGAACAGCCTCAGCCAGTTGAATCACACTGGGTCAGGAGATCCACCAGAGTCTCTAAGCCTCCTGAAAAATACAATCCATCAGTCAATTATCTTCTTTTGACTGAGAATGGTGAACCAGAAAGTTACTCTGAAGCTGTTAAGCTGAAAGATTCGTTGCAGTGGGAGCATGCAATGAAAGAAGAAATGGGATCTCTAAACAAGAACCAAACTTGGGTTTTAACCAAGCTCCCGCAAGACAAAAGAGCGTTGCAGAATAAATGGGTATTCAGAATCAAGGAAGAGCATGATGGGTCTAAACGGTACAAAGCCCGTTTAGTGGTCAAGGGTTTTCAACAGAAAAAAGGGATTGATTTCAATGAAACTTTCTCTCTAGTGGTGAAAATGACCACCATCAGACTGATCCTGAGTATTGTAGCTGCAGAGGGCTTACATCTAGAGCAGCTAGATGTCAAGACAGCATTTCTACATGGTGACCTTGATGAGGATATCTACATGGCACAACCTGAGGGGTTTCAGGTTGCTGGTAAAGAAGACTGGGTCTGCAAACTGAAAAGAAGCTTGTATGGTCTAAAACAAGCACCCAGGCAGTGGCACTTGAAGTTTGATGACTTCATGGAGAGGACCGAATACAGAAAATGTGAGACGGACCATTGCTGTTATGTGAAGAAATTCAAGGGCTCCTATATCATTCTACTTCTCTATGTAGATGATATGCTGATTGCAGGTGCTGATATAAAAGAGATCAGCAAGTTAAAGAAACAAATGTCTGAAGAATTCGAGATGAAAGACTTGGGTCCAGCCAAACAGATACTCGGTATGAGCATTACTCGAAACAAGAAAGATGGATCTTTGACACTATCCCAAGAGAAATACATCGGGAAAGTGTTAGAAAGATTCAAGATGAATGATGAGAAGACAAAACCTAGAGACACACCTTTGGGAAGTCATTTCAGGCTTACCAAAGATCAGTCTCCTAGATCAGAAGATGAGAAAGCAGATATGGCTAAAGTTCCTTATGCATCTGCTATTGGTAGTCTCATGTACGCCATGGTTTGCACGAGACCAGACATAGCCCATGCCGTCGGGGTTGTTAGTCGTTTTATGTCGGATCCGGGAAGAGAACATTGGCAAGCAGTCAAATGGTTGCTCAGGTATTTGAAGGGTACTTCAAAGTTGGGATTATGTTTCAAAGGTAAAGATTCAGTTCTCAGAGGATATACTGATGCTGATTTGAGTGGATGCAAAGAGACATTTAAAAGCACTACAGGGTACGTCTTTACAATGGGAGGAACAGCAGTTAGTTGGATGTCCAGACTTCAGAAAAGTGTAGCCTTATCAACAACAGAAGCTGAATACATGGCAGTTGCTGAAGCCAGTAAAGAGCTAGTGTGGTTACAGGACTTTCTTGAAGAACTTGGGAAAAAGCAAGCTGATTACTCGTTATACTGTGACAATGAGAGTGCAGTGAAACTAGCTAAGAATCCAGTCTATCATGGGAAAACAAAGCACATTGGGAGGAAATATCATTTTGTCAGAAATTTGATCCGTGATGGTACGATAAATTTGACGAATATCTCAGGTGCAAAGAATCCAGCAGATATGTTCACCAAATCTGTGACGCTGGATAAGCTGAAGTTCTGTATGACTTCAGCTGGCCTTCAGGAATAGTGTTGAGAAGGCAGGTGGCAACTAAGGGGGAGCTCAAGCTCAGTTGGTGTTTACAGAAGTACAGAGGAGTGCAGGTGTTCGTGTTTCGAAGCCTCCAAGTGGGAGATTGTTGGGATGTAGGCTTCGGCCCACTGGTCAGGAAAAGAGAGAGGCGCAGCCGGCCCTAGGCCCTCTACCCTAGTTTCCTTAATTAGGTGTTTACCCTAATTATGTTTGTCTATATATTGATCCCATTGTACTTGTAAACATTGTAGCAGAAATAAAGAAAACCCTAGTTGCCCCCGTGGATTAGCATGATCACCCTGATCGTGTGAACCACGTAAATTCTCGTGTTCTTCTCTTGCTTTTCGGTTGTGTGCGTATTGTGTGTGTAACGTTTAATCTTAACACTCCTAAACCCACGAGACACGTCCACGTCCCACAAACCGCTCCTAAACCTACACCCCCACAACCCTCACCAGTTCTTCTCAAAACACGAATCACGTCCAGAAACCACTCCTAATCCCGTCCTGAAAGCCAATCGATTCACGCTCTCTACCACTTTGATGATTTCGCTCAGTAAATTCCGATTCAACCAGTGAAATCTCTCCATGAAAACTACATGACGATATTCAAAGCTCTTATATGTGGTATACGAATTATGATCAGGTACCAGGTTACTCTGTCGCTTTCTTCGTTACTTCTCTCGCTTATGTAACCTTCCCACATGGTTACTTTCTTTCTGAATTGTTCTTTCCTTAAATGTGTATTTGCAATTTTGCATCCTTTTTTAATCTTTCTGGCTCTCTCGATCACTAGCAGTTGATGAAAGGAGAACCATATTCTGTAAGGGCTGCACTGATTGACCTCAAGGTAAGAAATTCCAAATCAAGGATGGGACGTTGGGTAAAATGGGCGACACCCTAGGGTTTGGTCTCATCGTCTCATCTGATAATGGGCTGAAAATCTTTATTCTCACTTCTCTGTTGATCTTAGGGTTTCTTTTTTGTTGTTCCGGTATTTGTATTTTAGGCGTATATTGTAGTGAGCTAATCAAAATTTACCGATGATACTAGGACAATTTTGCAACTCTTTTGCAGATTGATCAATACATGGACGAATTTCCTCTCTTAACAGTCTTTGAAGCAAGTTAGTCATCAAAGCCCTACCACTCATAACTTGTAAATTACTACTAATTACTACCAAAAACAAGTGCTGGTGTGGCTTCTTGTTTTATAGGCTGCCATTCCTCCTAGATGGCCCGCTTCACAAATTAAATGTGCTGGCGGTATCCCTCCAACTCCTCCAAGTCTAATGGCAAAATATGTAGTTTGCACAACAACAATTCGATTGAACTTGAGAATGCTTTTGACCCATGTTTGGAGGTAATAATACAAATATTCTCGATGTGCACATTATCGTGTGCATTTAGGCCAATACAGTGCTCTCAAATAAGCATTCTTCCAAAAACATCCATTGGAGTTTGCAACTTTAAACCTATAGGCTCTAATGATTTGGGTATATGGTAATATTTTGGTTCTTGTCGCCTTTGATGATAAGTAGTTAAAAATCTGTTGATGGTGATAAAATTTAATTCAGGTTTTGGTTTGTTAGTAGCTTCGTATAGATTAACTGATGTGTACTTGTTTCAGTTCAGAGTATGATGAACACCAGTGTTTCCGGATCCGGACCAAGCCAGGTATTTTATACAATTACAATTCAAAGTCTTATTTTTTTTTCTTTCTTTTCATGTGTTCATTGTTAATTTGATTAGCCCGTCTTTGTTGAATATTCTTAGATACAAAGATTGGAATTAAATTTGTAAAGCATCGTAAACTTCCCCAATTAAGAAAATTGACTCAGATGTTTTATTTTTGTAAACCAAAATGCTTCTTTTCTGTTGCACATTACACAATTTAATGTAGAGGGCTCTTGCAGTGTGTTATTTTATTATAGACTACTACTACTACTAATTACTAGCTTAAATTCATGATATATGTATCACCCGGTTCTTTCTTGATTTATGCTTGCATATTATTTCTTTTTTCAGTATGAGAAGTTTGTTTCCAGTGACCTTTGTTTAGGTTCGTTGATTTATGAATGTTAAGTTTACTTCCTTGCAAATTCATTTTTGGGTTATAGAGAAAGCTTCAAACCACATTCTTCTTTAGCATTTGAGTTGGTTCGGGTTTTTGTGCCCATATGAAATTTGAACGAAAAAAGACACTTGAGCAAGTTGATTCTTCAACATACTTTCAAGTAATCGGCTTTAGATGCATTTTTTTGGTATACTATATGTTTGCTTATGATTCGTAGTTATATTTGTTAAAACTGCTTGATGCCAAATATAGTTGTCCTTGCTGTGTTTTTGACATGTTAGCCAGACAATTACTTGGTTTCTTGAGGTTTAGGAAAAAGAAGGTGAATTTCCTTGAAATGTCTACTGTAATCTTATCCTTCATATTAGTCTATATTAAGCTCAACCATGAAGATCGAGATGAGCGTATCTTCTGTTAAAAGAGAAGAATACCTTTTGTTGAAATTGTTTTTATTGATCATGAATATATCCTGTTGATATCCCTGATTAGAACCACTTAAGCGGCCATCTAAGGCATTAAGCATCCCATCACTACGTCTATTGGTGAACACTGTTTAATTGCCCACATACAACTTAAGCATTCTATACTATTATCAACTGATCATTTAATTAAGCGATTAAAAAATGATTCAATTTTATAATCCTTGTTTTTTGATGGATTATCATTTTTCTCACAGAGATAGCGTACATAGATGGTGTGACAAGAAGCGAAAAACAATTTGTGAAATTTGTCTCCAGATTAGGTTTATTCATGCTTCTTTTCTTCAGAGTTAGTTGTTCCTTATCTTGGTTTAAATGTTGCCCTTTTCATTTAGTTTTCATCTAAGTCCCATCTGACATCTGACATCTGACATCTGAAGTTATACACTCTATTACGCATATAGCATCTAATCTACCAGTCCCAATAGCCTAAAGATGTTGACTGAAAACTGGAATGAATGGTATATCATCCTTTTTTAATATATCTAATCATGTCAATATTCGTTAGTTCTCTTTTTCTTATTCTTTATTAGATTTTTATTTTATTATTATGATCAATTTTGGGATTTAATCCCTTCAAGAAGTGGGTCGTTCAGATCTTAGGATAACAACCAAGGATCTTACATTTGTTGTTGCAAGGGTTTTTCAGCTAAGAGACACTTTCCAAAACTACTATATGGTATTTGAGGATCCATAACTTGCATATCCACGAGGACATTTTCCTTCAATATTGTCTCATGTGACCTCAAAGTAGTTGTATGTTAACCTCTTACCAAGTGTCTGTTAATTTCTTTAATTGTTTCCTTCATATGGGCATGTACCTTTTATTCTTAACCTCATATATTGTGTTATTTTATATGGGCAAGTTTTTGTTGGATTGTTACTGTTGGGAACTACTTAATCAAGGGCAGGCAACTGATTAATTAAGGGCAGGCTAAACAGGTTTTTCAAATGGCATTTGGTTCCTTGATGCTTGATGTTCATTTTGTTGCCTTATGCTTATGAGAGATGTTAGTTTTTTTTATCAATATTAGTATGTACCTTTCATCTAATTCCTAAATCCTAATCTATATTGTTCCATTGTTTTAAGGTAATCTTTGTTTTGATAAATCTGTGACTCCCAACTGCTAGGGTTATATAATATTTAGACTTTTGCATTAACAGGTTTCTTATTGATGTTATTTTTATAGAAGCTTATGGCCCACATAGAGGACACCTGTGGATTTGGCCTCCTTTGTACTTATATTAGAAAAGTCAGTTGTATACATACATATATATATATTCTGGATTTCTTGTGATATAGTTCATAGAATTGATTTCCTTCGGGACTCTGCAACGCTGGTTGCTTCCACTAATTCAGGTTGCACTTTTAGGACTCTTTATTATAGTTTGGATAATGATTTTTAGTTGCAATGGAGAAGCTTCAACACTTTAGTCACAAATACTTGCTTAGCCATGTCTATCTGCAGCCAAATGACAAGCATAAAGATGATAATTTGATTTTGTGGTGAAAGAGCAACATGGTGGTTGTTGCGACATATGTGAATAATAGATCTATTTATTTCATTTGTGTTGCTATGATTGCGGTACGAGATGATCCTGCTACTATACTTGCGCCATTTTTCAATGTGGTAGGATTTCCCAGATTTTATTAACTCCATGTTCAGCAATCTACCGAAACTAAAGCCAACCAAAAATCTTTGGTATTGTGCCTTATAACAGTGGTTTGTGGTGGTTTTTTGGGGTAGAGACATGTGCTTCATGATAACCATCCTTGGATTAATCAACAAGAGGGTCAACAGAGGTACAAATAATATTGTTCTATTGATCAAATAAATGTTAATTGCATTTTGAAGTATTTCACTTTTTACATTTTTTATGTTATCATGTAGATCAAAATCAGTGACAAATATCAAAGTGAGGTTGCTACTTAGATGAAAGAAAGTTATGGTATTTAGACCAAAGATTTTCACAAACAAGGGAAGAAAACACAATGCAGTTTGCAAGCCTGTCAAAGATTTGCCCAATGCTTTTTTGTTTCTTTTATTTGTTTGATATATCAAAATTCATCTTATGATCCTTTCATTTTATTATTTGTGGACTTGTAATATTAAATCATTCTTAATCTGAAATATGTTATCCTATACTTGCTATAGTCTTTTATTGTTCCATATCAGCTATGAATTTATATACCATACAAAAACACAGAATTAAAATCGAGCTTGACAAAAAAAACATCAAATATGATTGCCATTTTGAGTTATTCTCTTTTCGACAAATTTTATATTTCGCTGCATTGCAGCAGGCATATAACTAGTTTATGTAAAATTACCAAAAAGGACATTCTTCTGTATTATTTATTTATTTGCTTTTTAACATATAACCAGCACCAATTCTTAAAACACAACACCAATTCTTAAAACAGCAAATAAACAGTATCTAATCGATGGTAAAACAGCACCAAATCAGATTCTTAAAATTAGCAAATAAACAGTACCAAATCAGCACCAAATCAGACTCTTAACACAGCAAATAAACAGTACCAAATCAGATTCTTAAAACAGCAAATAAACAGTACCAAATCGATGGTAAAACAGCACCAAATCAGATTCTTAAAACAGCAAATAAACTGTACCAAATCGATGGTAAAACAGCACGAAATCGATCGTTAAAACAGCAAATAAACAGTACCAATCGATGGTAAAACAGCAGCAAATCGATGTTAAAATGAAAGATATACCTGGCGATTTTCTTGAACAAATCGATCGTGGGAAGGAGACGATCGAACACAGTGATGAAGGCGTGGAGAACGATGGAGGATGGAGGTGTGGAGGCGATGGTGATGTAGGATGGAGGTGATGGAGGCGTGGAGTACGATGGAGGATGGAGGATGGAGGATGGAGGTGATGGTGATGGTGATGGTGATGGAGGCGAGTCTGTGGAGAACGATGGAGGATGGAGGCTGGTATCAGATATGTGTTGGTGTAGGGTTTATAAAAAAATAGGGTAAAAAGGTAATTTGGTAAAATAAGTTAACAAAGAGAAGCAAATAAGTAGGTATGGAATAACTTATCAAAAACAACTTGGTGTTTGGGATTGCTTATTTAAAACAATTTATGCTTATTTTCAAAAGTGCTTATCAACTTGTGTTGTGATAAAAAGAAGTTAGGGTTAAAATGTAATTTGGGTAAATAAGTTATAAGTAGTTTCAAATAAGTTAAAATGGATTAACTTATCAAAAACAACTTATTTGTGGTGGGGAAAAGTCATAAGCACTTTTCCTTTTTTCAATCCAAACACTAAGGTGTTGTTTGTTTTTTAAGAGGTCTGAAGTCTGAAATCTTATTTCACTTCTGTTTTATAAGAGGTGGTGCTGAAGTCTGAAGTCTGAAATCTGAATAATAAGACTGTTTGTTTTTTAAATTGAAACGTCTGAATCTGAATCTGAATCAGAATCTGAATCAGAATCATAAGACTGTTTGTTTTTTGTAAATTGAAACGTCTGAATCTGAATCTGAATCTGAATCATAAGACTGTTTGTTTTTTAACAGGTTCAGCCAAATACATCAAATCTAATTTCAAATCAGGGATTAAACTAAAAATAAGGTATACATACATCTTATATTACCCCACTGGCTCACACACAACCCACCTTAGAATGAGATATACTGAGTTTGACTAAAATCAAAGATGAACCATGAAAAACCCAAGCAACAATTATGAATCCCCAAAATGCAACAAAAGATAACATCTACAAACAAAAACTTCAATCAACTCCACATCATAATAAACAAAAACAAGTTCAAATCCCAAAAATTCGAACCAAAAGAAGCAGAGAAATTCCCAAATCATTAACATCAACCACAGAGAAATTCCCAAATTCCAAATGTTATTAAGCACAGAAATCAGAAAAAAAGCTATTAATTTGAGGTTTTATGCGATAGAGATGAACTTGTAAACCACAGAAATTCCCAAACTTAATTATTCTATCAAAGCTATAATTCATAAACCACATAAATAAGGGGCAAAAAGAAATCAAGGGGGTGTTCAAAATCGAAGCAACATCTTCGATTTTACTTGCTTTGGTACAGTTCTATAAAAAAAATCGAACACAACAGTGAAATTGAACCCTATAGATGGAGCGAAAGCATACCTAAAGAAGAATCGGGCGAGAGGAGAGGAGAGTTATGCAATGTCGAGACCACCGATTGTCCAGAGAGGAGATGCCGAGATGCGATTTTCGAGTCGTCTGGAATGTTGATTAGGAACTTGGCGGTCGGAGAAATGGGAGGAATCGCTGAGACGAGGAACTATGTGGAGACGAAGAACAGTGGATGGAAACGATGGAGGGTGAGGAGGGTGATGGCGATGGAGGCGGAGGCGGAGGCTGAGGGTGATGGCGATGGAGGCTGCTCGTTTTAGGGCACAAGAGCTTTTAAGAGGATGAGTTGCCTCTTGTGAAATAAGAGAGATAAAGAGGTATCCAGATCTTATTTTTTTTTTAAAAAACAAACAGCCTTTTTATCTATTTGTCTGACCGAAAAATACTTCAGACCTTTTAAGAGTTTTTTTTTTAAAACAAACACACCCTAAAAATAGCTTATTTGCGGTGAGGAAAAGCAATAAGCAAATAAGTCAAAAATATAAACAATCCCAAACACCTTTGTGGTGAGGAAAAGTCATAAGCCCTTTTAATTTTTTTCAATCCAAACACTAAGAATTACTTATTTGTGGTGAGGAAAAGCTAAGCAAATAAGTCAAAAATATAAGCAATCCCAAACACCCAATCAGATAACCAAACTAGGGTTTTATGGGAGAGAAGGGTTTTATGGGTAGTATTGTCTTTTTCCAAAATAGATACGGGTGAATTATTTAGAGTAAATTACATGTTTAGTCCTTGTGGTTGTATATTTTTAACGTTTTTATCTTCTTTTTTTAAAGTTAACGGAGGTTATCGTTGCATTTTTATAATGAGTTGAGTCCCTGTTATTAACTTCTGTTAAAAATCCGTTTGGATGAGAGACATATTTTGCCTTTTTATGTTTTCTCAATTAAAAATTATATTAATAAATTATATATTATATATGTGTGTTTGTATGTGTATATATAATATGTTTTGTGTATGACAAATAAATAGAGACGATGAAGTCGTTGGATGACCAACTCCGACGAAGCTTTCTCCTCCGCCAGTGAACCCTAACAACTCCTCTTTGTTACCCACCACCACACTATGATTTATACACCATTACCACACCATAGAGATTGTTGACGACCACTGTGACAATTTCCATTGTCGATAGTAAACACTAAACACAGGCTGTAAAGCCCGTGTTCCGGTATGGTTTTATTCCTATTTTATTTATTTAATTATTTGCTTTCCTCCTTTTAAATGCTTTTAACGTAAGGTAACACCATTAGTCTAGCGTTAGAGTTTTTAGGATTTGGGTGTTAATTGTTATAGTAGGGTTGTCGAGGGGCTAAATGTGGATTTTTGGCAAAAATTTAGCATGATTCGGCCCATGCAACGGGGAGGGCCGAACCCTCCTATTTTCTTTCTTCCTCATTGCCTTGCGACACACATAATACTCTCAACCCTAATCCCTTCTTTCTCCCCCTTTGCCGTCGATCACCATCTTGCCCCTTTTCTTTTGCCGCCGTCGCCACCGGAAGAGTCCCTCCCCGCCGCTGCCGTTGTTGTGTTCAGTCAAAAAAAGGGAGAAAGTCGAGTTAAGGTAAGTCCTCTCCTCTCGTTGTTTTCCTTTTTGCCGTCGCCGGAGTTTTCCGGTCACCACCGCCGCCGCCGCAGGCGGCCTTGGCCGCTGCCGGCGGTGGCCGCCGTGGTCCCCCTCGTGTAGTGGTTACTCTGGTCGGTAGGAGGTAGGTGTGTGTGTGCGTTAGGGATGGTGAGGTGTACGTAGGGTGGTGCGCGGTTGCAGCCATTGCCGGAGCGCCGTCGCCGCCGCCGCCATGACCCACTGCCGGAGGTGGCAGTGGGTGGAGGCCGCGGCAAAACCCTAGTACCATCCTCTGGCGGAACCCAAAAACCGCTAGGTCTAAACCCTAACCCGCTATCGGCAAACCGGAAACCATCGTTATGATTTTATGTAAACTATATGGTTCTGCCCAGTTTTTATTTCGCTCTTAACTTTTCCGTCGTAACTCGGTTTGAGACGAATCTGGTGCCCACGGTTCACATTCTGTGTCGGGCACATTTTTCGTGTTTCGGCAAAAGCCTGGTTCGGCCTCTAGCTAAGTGCAAAATAGCCATTTTTACAGCAGGTCCGAATCTGCCGGAATGACGTTTCAGTTTTAGAAAAATCATATAAAATCGTAGGAAAATCGTTAGAACGCGTATAATATGTCCCTGGAAAGCTAAGACCTAGACCTATCTGTTGGTAAAAAGTGATCTCTAGAATTGTGGGTCTAGAAGGGGCTAAGCAGGTCCCGAACAGACCTGCAGTTTAGGCCGAAAAGGCGAAATATCACCCGTTTAATCTTATGTTTATAATTAAGGATCCCGGGCTTCGAGTTGACACTTTATAGTACTTATTTAGGCGTCGAGAAGTGATTTTGGAGTTGTCTAGCTCGTGTGATCGTTCGAGATTTCTACATCGCTTTTGAGGTGAGTTCACTCACTACGTAGAACTATGGTTATATTTACATTACTGTAGCTCGCGTGTGCTAAGTGGTATTACTTGTTGTGTGGTACTAGATAGTGTTGTGTCTAGTATGGACCTTGGGTGTCGTGTAAACTCGGTGGGACCGAGGATTGTGTACACGAGTGGCGTAGGAACTCGGTGGGACCGAGGGATACGTGCACGGTTATCGTGTGTCATCGGGGAGACCGATGAATGCTTGTTTAGGTGGGTTGGTGTGAGTATGCTTGTTTAGGATGCGTTCTTAGACTTGCATGATTGGTTATGTGTATCTACCTATTTTAGGGGTAGTGTTATATAATTGTGTTGTATGTGGTGTTGAATTCACTAAGCTTCGTGCTTACCCTTTCCCTATAAACTGTGGTTTCAGGTACTAGTGGCTCCAAGACGTGACGGTACACACTGGCGCGTACGAAGGGCTCTTTGCAGTCATGAGGTTTAATTTATACTTAAAAACAATTTAATTCCGCTGTTTAGTTTTAATGAGAACGTTTATTATTTAAATTTGCAAACGAAACGGTTAATTGGATTATTAATGGTGTCTTATGCAATTAAATGATTATTTTTAAAAGTTCAAAATATTTGAAATTTTTGGGACGTTACAAGTTGGTATCAGAGCACAGCTTGAGTGAATCAAACACATCTCGGTGTGTTTGATCTCAAGTTGCGGCTATGAAATTTTTCCTTTTTTTAAATTTTTTTTGGAGAATAAAAGAAAGGAAAACCCGTTTGAGAAACGGTGATCGAGGGCGCAGTGTGTACAGTCAGCCGGAGCCAAGGGGTAGGGTACATTACTTAGTGTATTTACTGCGTTCTAGATCATAGGGTATGCATGCTAGATTGCTTGTGTTGTTTACACTGTACTGTATGGTTATTGCTTGCTAATAGGAATTACTGCTAATCATATTAGGTTGTTAAGCGAATGCCCTATAGGTTGTATGCAGTAAGAATCACATAGCCTTAGAATATTGATTTAGTTATATTGCGCAGCTCTTGTTTGAGTCCAACCGTTCTAGGATAGAATCATGTATTCGAATGTCTATTTGTTTCGCGCGGCATGCGACTGGGTATTCGCGAGACAACTCGCTATGGTTAGTAGGGATTCAGTGGTAGCAAGGGTAGTGTTTTGGGATGGAATTCCTAGGGAGCTAGGAAGAGTGTGTACATATGCCGGTGCGGGAATATGTGTATAGTTTTCGGCGAGAAACTACTTGGACACTTCGGGATGGGACTCGGGACGAGCAATGATAGGTGTGGATGGTAGTAGTAGAGCTCCTACTACCGGAAGCACAGGATCAATGCTCGAGTCGGGGAAAGTCACGAGGAATCCAAGGAGTTGAGTGTGAGCGTTGTAGTGTGAGTTATTATGTACTAATAACTCGTTGTAATTTCTACCCCAGAAATGGCCATCACTAGGAGGAACAACACTGCTGATCCAGAGACTGGCGCCGGGATCACTGCAGAACAGATCCGGGAGATGATTGCTGCCGAGGTGGCACATGCGATCGGGGAGGCGATCCCCGAGATTATCACTGCCATACGCGACGAGGTGGTAGTTCTGATGGAGGAACGCATTGCGGCGATTCCACCACCGGCGTGTGGACAACCGCGTGCTAGAGAATTTCAGTACCGGGACCTCTCTGCTTGTGCTCCGCCTGAGTTCAAGGGAGACCCGAATCCGATCATCAGCATGCGATGGATATCGGACATGGAGTGCGCATTTTTGACCAGTGGTTGCCCCGACAACTTGAAGGTTCGCTTCGCGGTGAACTTACTACGTGACGGAGCGAAGGATTGGTGTGCTACGGCGTTGACGCTGGCTGAGCGTACTACTTTGACCTGGGAGGAGTTTGTCACCCGGTTCCGTGCAGAGTACGTGCCCCCGGTGGAGATAGAGAGGATCGCAAAGGAGTTTCTAGAGCTCACTCAGACGACAGAGATTGTGAAGGAGATGAACCGGAAGTTCACAGAGATGGCGCTGTTCTGTCCTCAGTATGCTGCTTCGGAGGGCATGAAGATGTCTCGGTACAAGGACATGTTACGTACCGAGATTAGGGAGTTCGTGAGCACTGCGCAGTATGCTTCACTTACTGCGATGATGGAGGCTGCCCGGAGACGGGAACTCGAGTTAGAGACTCAAGCGAAGAAGAGAAAGGCGGCACAGGCGGTGACGCCAATCTCTGTTGTACCGAAGAAGTCAAGGTTCACAGACTCACGCTCGAGTCCAAGGAGCGGTGGGTTTAAGCCCATGGATGCTAGTGGGAAGAGAACTGACGGATGCTTCAAGTGTGGGCAGGCCGGTCATTTCAGTCGAGATTGTAAAGTGTCGTTGATGGTCTGCTTTAACTGCAAGCAGACAGGTCACGTGAAGGCCAACTGTCCGAACGCGAGGGTAGCTGATGGGAGTGGGGCACAGAGGGCTCCTGCGAATGCCCCACTGCGTATTACTGACGATCGAACGGGTCAGCCGGGGACGGAGGTAACCCGAGGTAGAGTCCACCAGCTGAAGGTGGACGAGGCGCAGGCGACGCCTAAGGTGGTGACACGTACATTTCATTGCTTTTTTCCTCTTTGTCTTTCCTATCTCTGCGGTATGTATTTATATGTTGTTAAATTGCATGTTAGGTACGTTCCTAGTAAACTCGGTGCCTGCGGTAGTGATGTTTGATAGCGGGGCTACTCATTCGTTTGTGTCTCGCACTTTTAGCGAGAGTTTGGGCCGAGTTGTAGGACGGTTAGGGTGTCCTCTGGTAGTCAAGGTTGCTGATGACAGGACCTTGACGGTTACGGATGTGTATCGGGGATGCACATTGGAAATCTCGGGGGTGAGGTTTCCCATCGACCTGATTCCGATTGCTATGCGTGAGCTATGTGTGATTGTGGGCATGGATTGGATGGATACGTTTGATGCGGAGATTGTTTGTCGTCACAAACAAGTGCGAGTTCGAACCCCAAGCGGGGGAGAACTGTTGGTTCAGGGAGACTCGCCTAGACGGAATTCAGCGATATGTTCAGCTGCGAGGGCTCAGAGGTATTTACAGCATAATGGGCAAGGATACTTGGCATATGTGATAGACGCGCGAGTTGACGAAGGGAAGGAGACTGCGGAAGACGTGCCAGTCGTACGGGAGTTTACCGATGTGTTTCTCGATGATTTGCCGGGGATACCTCCCGAGCGACAGGTAGAGTTTCGGATTGGTCTGATTCCGGGTGTTGCTTCGGTGGCCAAGGCACCTTACCGCCTGGCTCCACCGGAAATGAAAGAGCTGTACGCTCAGTTGCAGGAACTTCTCGAAAAGGAGTTCATTAAGCCGAGTTGTTCACCGTGGGGAGCCCCTATTTTGTTTGTGAAGAAGAAGGACGGGTCTCAACGGATGTGTATAGACTACCGCGAGCTGAATAAGCTTACGGTGAAGAATAGCTATCCTCTGCCAAGGATTGACGATCTGTTCGACCAGCTTCAGGGAGCCTCGTGGTTCTATAAGATTGATTTGAGGTCGGGATATCATCAGATGCGGGTAAGGAGTGAGGATACGGAGAAGACGGCCTTTCGCACGCGTTATGGCCATTATGAGTTTGTGGTGATGCCTTTTGGGCTCACCAATGCACCAGCAGCGTTCATGGACCTCATGAACCGGGTATGTAGCACGATGTTGGACCGGTCGGTGATTGTGTTCATTGACGATATTCTCGTATATTCGAAGACAAAGGAAGAGCACGAGATGCATTTGCGAGAGGTTTTAGATGTTTTGAGGCAGGAGAAGCTTTATGCTAAGTTCTCCAAGTACGAATTCTGGTTACGAGAGGTCCAATTCCTAGGACATGTCGTGAATCAGAGTGGTATTATGGTCGATCCGGCCAAGGTTTCAGCGGTGATGCGGTGGGAAGTGCCGAAAACTCCCACCGAGGTACGGAGTTTTCTAGGGTTGGCGGGGTACTATCGGAGATTTATCCAAGATTTCTCCAAGATCGCGTTGCCTATGACCCGATTGACAAAGAAATCTGCGGCTTTCAGCTGGGGTGAGGAGCAGCAGAGGGCCTTCGAGGAGCTACGCAGACGGTTATGCGAGGCTCCGATGTTAACCTTGCCCGAGGGCATGGAGGACTTGGTGGTGTACTGTGACGCTTCACACCAGGGTTTGGGTGCCGTGCTTATGCAACGCGACAAGGTTATAGCTTACGCTTCGAGGCAGCTGAAGCCTCATGAGGCGAACTACCCGACTCATGACCTAGAGTTGGGAGCAGTGGTGTTTGCCCTCAAAATCTGGAGACATTATCTATATGGCGTCAAGTGTACGATCTACACTGACCATAAGAGCCTCAAGTACCTGATAGATCAGCAGAATCTCAATATGCGTCAGAGAAGATGGCTCGATGTGGTCAAAGATTATGATTGCGAGATACTTTACCACCCGGGTAAAACGAATGTGGTCACGGACGCACTTAGTCGACATCCGGTTAGTGAACCACTGAGAGGGTTGTGTCAACGATTGACAGTGGTTGCACCTCTTCTCGAGTCGATAGGTAGTGCTCAGGAGGTGGCAGTTTTGGAGGAAAATGCCAAACATGAGAGGGTTACGGGAGAAATCCCAAACTTTATCCGTGATAGTCGGGGGTTGTGGACTCGGTACGGTAGGGTCTGGGTTCCATTTACTGGTGGGAACCGACAGATACTGTTGGACGTGGCGCACAAGTCCAAGTTTTCGATTCATCCGGGAGCTACCAAGATGTACCGAGACTTGCGGGAGGATTATTGGTGGCCCGACATGAAGCGGGATGTCGCCAAATGTGTAGAGGTATGCATGACCTGTCGGAAGGTCAAGGCGGAACATCAACGACCGCATGGGAAGTTACAGCCTTTGGAGATTCCGGTGTGGAAATAGGAGCAGATTACGATGGATTTCATCACTAAACTCCCCAGGACTTCGCGGGGGAATGATGCTATCTGGGTAATTGTGGACCGTCTGACTAAGAGCACTCACTTCTTGGCTATCAGAGAGAGTTCCTCAGCGGAGAAGCTCGCGGAGATTTTCATTCGGAAGATTGTGACTAGGCACGGGGTGCCAGTCTCGATTGTCTCGGATCGGGATACTACCTCCCGGTTTTGGGAGAAGTTTCAGAGTGAGATGGGTACACGATTGCATTTCAGCACAACTTTTCATCCTCAGACTGACGGGCAAAGTGAGCGTACCATTCAGACACTCGAGGACATGCTGCGGGCTTGTGTTATTGACTTTGGGGGTAGTTGGGATCAGTATCTTCCGTTAGCTGAGTTCTCCTACAATAACAGCTATCATTCCAGCATCGGCAGGCCACCTTACGAGGTGTTATATGGCAAGAAGTGTCGGACGCCCATTTGCTGGGGCGAGGTTGGTCACCGAGTGTTGGGGAGCACTGATGTAGTGTTGAAGACGACTGAAATGATCCAGATGGTACGGGATCGGTTGGTGACTGCGCAGAGCCGTCAGAAGAGCTACGTTGACAAGAGGCGGTCAAATTTAGAATTTCAGGCCGGGGATTATGTTCTTCTGAAGGTGTCACCCTGGAAAGGGGTGATTCGGTTCCGCAAGAGGGGAAAGCTAGGACCCCGTTACATTGGACCTTACAAGGTCATTGCGCGCGTGGGGAAGGTAGCTTATCGTTTAGAATTACCGGATGAGTTGAGCTTGATTCACAACACCTTCCATGTCTCCCAGCTGAGGAAGTGTGTGGTGGATGAGTCGGCAGTGATTTCCCTTGAAGATATTCAGATTGACGAGCGGCTCAACTACGTAGAGAAACCAATAGCCATTGCCGGGAGGAAGGAGAAGACTCTGCGAAACAAAGTCATTGGATTGGTGAAAGTCCAGTGGCAGCACCGGAAGGGTTCAGAATGGACGTGGGAGCCCGAAATCGAGATGCGCGAGAACTACCCCGAGCTTTTCGCCGACCAAGACTTCGAGGACGAAGTCTGAGCCAAGCGGGGGAGAGTTGTAAAGCCCGTGTTCCGGTATGGTTTTATTCCTATTTTATTTATTTAATTATTTGCTTTCCTCGGTAACACCATTAGTCTAGCGTTAGAGTTTTTAGGATTTGGGTGTTAATTGTTATAGTAGGGTTGTCGAGGGGCTAAATGTGGATTTTTGGCAAAAATTTAGCATGATTCGGCCCATGCAAGGGGGAGGGCCGAACCCTCCTCTTTTCTTTCTTCCTCATTGCCTTGCGACACACATAATACTCTCAACCCTAATCCCTTCTTTCTCCCCCTTTGCCGCCGATCACCATCTTGCCCCTTTTCTTTTGCCGCCGTCGCCACCGGAAGAGTCCCTCCCCGCCGCTGCCGTTGTTGTGTTCAGTCAAAGAAAGGGAGAAAGTCGAGTTAAGGTAAGTCATCTCCTCTCGTTGTTTTCCTTTTTGCCGTCGTCGGAGTTTTCCGGTCACCGCCGCCGCCGCCGCAGGCGGCCTTGGCCGCTGCCGGCGGTGGCCGCCGTGGTCCCCCTCGTGTGGTGGTTACTCTGGTCGGTAGGAGGTAGGTGTGTGTGTGCGTTAGGGATGGTGAGGTGTACGTAGGGTGGTGCGCGGTTGCAGCCATTGCCGGAGCGCCGTCGCCGCCGCCGCCGTGACCCACTGCCGGAGGTGGCAGTGGGTGGAGGCCGCGGCAAAACCCTAGTACCATCCTCTGGCGGAACCCAAAAACCGCTAGGTCTAAACCCTAACCCGCTAGCGGCAAACCGGAAACCATCGTTATGATTTTATGTAAACTATATGGTTCTGCCCAGTTTTTATTTCGCTCTTAACTTTTCCGTCGTAACTCGGTTTGAGACGAATCTGGTGCCCACGGTTCACATTCTGTGTCGGGCACATTTTTCGTGTTTCGGCGAAAGCCTGGTTCGGTCTCTAGCTAAGTGAAAAATAGCCATTTTTACAGCAGGTCCGAATCTGCCGGAATGACGTTTCAGCTTTAGAAAAATCATATAAAATCGTAGGAAAATCGTTAGAACGCGTATAATATGTCCCTGGAAAGCTAAGACCTAGACCTATCTATTGGTGAAAAGTGATCTCTAGAATTGTGGGTCTAGAAGGGGCTAAGCAGGTCCCGAACAGACCTGCAGTTTAGGCCGAAAAGGCGAAATATCACCCGTTTAATCTTATATTTATAATTAAGGATCCCGGGCTTCGAGTTGACACTTTATAGTACTTATTTAGGTGTCGAGAAGTGATTTTGGAGTTGGCTAGATCGTGTGATCGTTCGAGATTTCTACATCGCTTTTGAGGTGAGTTCACTCACTACGTAGAACTATGGTTATATTTACATTATTGTAGCTCGCGTGTGCTAAGTGGTATTACTTGTTGTGTGGTACTAGATAGTGTTGTGTCTAGTATGGACCTTGGGTGTCGTGTAAACTCGGTGGGACCGAGGACTCGGTGGGACCGAGGATTGTGTACACGAGTGGCGTAGGAACTCGGTGGGACCGAGGGATACGTGCACGGTTATCGTGTGTCATCGGGGAGACCGATGAATGCTTGTTTAGGTGGGTTGGTGTGAGTATGCTTGTTTAGGATGCGTTCTTAGACTTGCATGCTTGGTTATGTGTATCTTCCTGTTTTAGGGGTAGTGTTATATAATTGTGTTGTATGTGGTGTTGAATTCACTAAGCTTCGTGCTTACCCTTTCCCTATAAACTGTGGTTTCAGGTACTAGTGGCTCCAAGGCGTGACGGTACACACTGGCGCGTACGAAGGGATCTTTGCAGTCATGAGATTTAATTTATACTTAAAAACAATTTAATTCCGCTGTTTAGTTTTAATGAGAACGTTTATTATTTAAATTTGCAAACGAAACAGTTAATTGGATTATTAATGGTGTCTTATGCAATTAAATGATTATTTTTAAAAGTTCAATTTTTTTGAAATTTTTGGGACGTTACACAGGCCGACCTCAACAAAATGCCCCATCTCTGCCATATTTGTTACCCATCTTATTCGGTTGATTTTCAACCACTACAAAATGAAACCAGATTTAGAGGCCATTAATTGGGAGGGGTAAGGCACGTAAATCATATGTGAGGGGACAATGCCATAAACAATCCCAAATGTAGAAGCTCCTAATACGATAAAAGTAAGGACAAAAAAGCCAATGTAGCATTCACGGCAAATTATGTTCCATTATTACACCAAGTATTTCATCGCAAGTTTGTGTTAGAAGCTCCACACTAAACTTAGTTTGTTTCTCATTTTATTTCATTATTTTGTCGGTAGTCGTATCCTAGAAAATGAATGGTTTGGTTGGTGATGATTTCTTGAACTCTTAAGTTGAACGAAGAAAATTAAGGGGTCGTTTGGTTCGCAGAACGATTTCCGGAGGAATGGAATGTGTAGAACAAATTGGATGGAATGTTATCAGGTTTGACCAAATGTTTGGTTGGCATGAAATGGAATGTAATTTGTTAAATGAATTGGAATTTGTATGTTTGGTTTACAAAAGGAATTGAAATAGAATATTGGAAATTAACAAAAATGCCATTTCTTTGATGTACATATTTTTTAATTTTCTAAGTATAAATAATAATAAAACAAACATTTAATTTAAAAAAATATGTAAATTATATATACTATTGACCTAGACGAGTCAACCGTTTTTAGACTCGATCTAGGCCGTTTAAATTCATCTAACTTTTAATCTGGGCCATTCAAATTCATTAGATAACGGTTACTTAGACGCCTCTATTATCCCAACCTGATTTCTCTCCCCTCCACCACGTCTCGACCCTGATTTCTCTCCCCACTCGCCTCCCTCTCAATCTCTTTGACAACCGCAAGAAATCAAAATCATGAGAGTTCCAACAGAATCAAGAGATCCCGTTCAACCCCCTCACGCCCTGATTTTCTCCTTCAACCTCCACGTTCCTGCTTCCCCAACTCCCCACGATCCTGATGGCAACTATAAATGCTCGATTAAGGAAGAGAGAGCGTTAGGAAGGCCCCCCTATGCATCCCCGTCGCTATCTACAATTCGATTATCATCTTCGGTATATAAAGACCGATCGATCGATCAATCTATTGATTAATCATCTTCATAAAAAAATATCTAAATTTCCTGATTTTGCTTCAGGCTATATAGTTAGTTTCTCTTCTTATAAAAGTGAAACATCCAAAAATCACAACAAATTTAAACCTTAATTTTATAAGGTCCAAGACAACTACTTCCAAATATTTTATACATAAATGGAGAAGTCATAACAAGGTTCGTATATACATCCAACTATTATAAACAACCTACTAATCTAATCCACAACGTGCACGATCAGATTATAAGGGTTGTCTATAAATCTCCAAAACATCAATGCTTTCCCTAACTTCTCCATTACATCACCCAAAAAAAACATAGCTCTAGAACTTCTCGACACTCATCCCTGTATATCCCTTCCCGAGCTATTACCTTGTAAGAAAAGTTAATTTGAAAAGATTAGGCTTACGCCTAGTGAGAACATCCAAATTTTCCAAATTAACACTTTATAAGCTTTGAAACCAAATGTAAGCAAAGCATATTGTTGGTTCCCGTTTTGCTTTAAACAAGATTATCAGATCTATTAGTTCAAGTTAATGTTTGATGCGGAAGCGTATTTGAAGAACTAACAGATAAGTTTGATAGATTTAGACCAAAATATAAATAAACAATGAACAGGAAATAATATTTCAAAGTTTACTGAATATATATTAAGAACAGATTTAAGAACAATGAGTAAGAAAAGCTTCAAAATAGATATGACTCTTAAGGTGAATAAGCTTTTTGTGTTCTTATGATGGTCGATTTATATGTTATTGATAAGGAAGAACTCAACATGAGTCTTCCTTATATACTACTCTAAAGGGGACCATAAAGCATATGCTACTATTCAGACGGTACTGATGAATAGTTGAACGGATGTCGTGAACAGTTGCAAGAACGGCATGAACAGTAAGACGTGTTGTATTGCATTTAATGCATCAGGCGTCTATTATGTACTAAGCCCTATTGAGTCCAATCAGAGTTTGACACGTCGACGTTGGACAGGGCATGCTACCATGCAAGTTGATGAACGGGTCCTGTAACAGTAGCAAGATATTATAAATATCTTCAAGTCTTTCAGTGAGGACCACAGAGGCTCTGTAATAAGTTACAGAGGTTCTGCGGTCTGGTCCTCTGTGGAGCAGTCTTTCCTATAATCTGAGATATTGGTCTTCTTTGCGCGTATGACAGAGCTTCTGTAGCGCGCCTCTTTAGCTTCTGTAGATTCTTGATCTTGAGCCCTCGGTAAGTCCGGCAGAGCCTCTGTAAGAGGCTTTCTTCACTTAGCCTATTTTTCACTACTTCTAAATACTTCTATGATTAGGAAGATTGAAGCTAACACATATAAACAAACCTGATTTGCCACCATTCCTACCGTACCATAAACATCTTTCGATGACGGGAACATACCCGATTCCATGAATATGACTAACACTACGTAAGTCATATCATCACGTTCGAGAGCCTACTATGAATCATCACAGATTCTAGATCGTTGCTCATGTCCAAGAAATTACAATTTACTTTATGCCTATTTCTTGGAGTGGAAGTAGAGATTACAATTAAACTCATGTCTATCTCTTATCTTCCCATAGAAACCAGGAAGTACGATTAACTCACGCCTATTCCAAGATTTCTCGTCACAATACGAAATGGAAATTACAATTTACCTTATGCCTATTCCTCATTTCTCGTCACAATACAAAATGGGAATTACAATTTACTTTATGCCTATTCCTCATTTCACGTCAACGGGAATTACAATTTACTTTATGCCTATTCCACATTTTCAATTAATATCAGTGCCTATGGATCCATTACACTTACTAGCATACGTGCATATTAACTCAAACACATAACGTCTCATATCATACTCTAAATTGACTTACAATCATGTTCGTAGGTTAAATGATTAAGATCCTTTTCATAATCGGAAAACACTTAATCCTGAAAAAATCTTATACATCAAGTTATCCGGAACAACCTATCCAGTAACTAATCCGTAATTCAAACCCCAAAAGAAATCCGGATTCCAAGATTTCCGGTAACATCCGGAATAGTATCCGGACTCTAAATCCGGAACCTTCCGGAAATCATAATCCGGTAATTCAATCCGGGACACCATCCGGAATCCGGAAATCATCCGGACATCGAAATATTCGGAATCTGGTACCCAGATCCGGAATCCGCTACCCAGATCCGGAATCCGCTACCCAAATCCGGAATCCGCTACCCAAATCCGAAAGTACCGGAAAAATCATCTTCCGAGTTCGTGCGATTTCCAGATTACTTAAATTCCTACCATGTTCTTTAATTCACATGTACCAATACTTTTAACATGTACATAGATTCAATAAAATCAATTCCAGTTTATCTAATCATTTTTGAAATGTAAAAACATACATTTTAGTAAGAATGAACTCACCTGGATTGAATTCAAAGTCGATAACCCAAAATCAAAGATCCAAATTAACTTCACTTCTTGTCAAGAACCCAAATCAGGAACCTAATTACAGATAGAATATAACTATCAAACTGACAAAGGATTTATTCCTTATCTTGTTCCGCAACAAGCTGTAAATTGTTAATGATTTATCAATAAACAATTTAGAAAAGTAAAAACGTGTGTTTGTATTCAACCCCCCTTTTACAAACTTGTATAGCCCTTCGGGACCAACAAGTGGTATCAGAGCAGATTTGTTTAATCTCATAAACAAGATCTGATCTATACTAAGATTTCTCTTCCTAGCTATTTCTTAAAATGGCTACCAACACAAACACAAACTATATTGACAACGGTTCTCTTGCAAAATCCCCTAAATTCTCCAAAGATAGTTTAAATCTATGGAACGATAGGATGATAAACTCAACTTTTCCTAAAGAATCCTCTAACCTCAGGTGTAGAGATGACATGTATCAAAAGTTGAAAGAAGAAGATGCAAAGCTGAAAAGCTTTAAGAAGAAAGGCAAAGGCCTGATGGCTGACTATGATTGGGCTAACTCTGATGAAGAAGAATCATCTGACTCTGAAGATGATGAAGCCAATCTCTGTCTTATGGCCAAACTTGAAGATGAGGAAGAAAGTTCAGACATTCCCTCTACTTCAACCTCTGCTACTCAGGTATCACCTTCTTTCTTTACCAATATTGCAAATATTGATGAAGCTGATAGTCTTCGTAAAATCGATCTCTTGACTAGAAGTTTATATGAAGCCATGAATGGCAAAACTGTTATTGAAAATCAAAACCTTGATCTCGTTGAACAACTTAAAAATTGTCACCTTCAAATAGAAAATCTTTCTAAAATTGAAGAAGATTTTAAAGATCAAGTTCACCTAAATCAGCTAGTCAAAATCGAGCGCGAAGAAGCTATCGCTGCATTAAAAGCTGAAAAGACTACTGTTGATGGATGGTATAATTCCTCAACAAAGATCACTGAGATAATTAAGTCTCAGATTCCCCTGAGTGATAAACGTGGTCTTGGTTACAAAGCTGATACTAGGGGTGAGCAAAACCCGACCGACCCGAAGAACCCGACCCGAAAAATGCACCAAATCCCCGAACCCGAAATATCCGATACCCGAACCCCCGAACCCGAATATCCGATTGCCTTTTAAAGATCGGGTTGGGTTTGGGTTTTCCCACCCGATCCGACCCGATTATCCGAACTTTTTAAAAAAATTAATTTTTTTTACTAAATTTAAAATAAGTATATAACTTTCTTGTTGGAATTTTTTAGTAAAAATATGGTTTTTACTAAACTTTGGACACATTTAATTATATATATATATATATATATATATATATATGTGTGTGTGTGTGTGTGTTATATAATTAACTCTTAGTGGGTTTATGTTCTTCGATATGAGAGCTTCGAAACGATATATAATGCGTCCAAAACGGAGTATGTGTGAATGAGATATCGATACTCAAAGTTGAGTAATTGGATGAAATTAGCAAAAACCAAGTTGGGTGTAGGAAGGTGTCCCACATAGGAAGAGAGAGTAAACTTTCTTTGGTTTATAACCAAAGAAGTGTGAGGAGTTGACAAGCTCCTCGATTGGTTTTACTCTAGTTCCTACCCGCGCGCAGGGGGGGGGGGGTGCCGATTGACGATTTCGTAAGCTAAAATCGTCGAACTTGTGTGTGAGCGCGACCTGCGGACACGAATGCAGCTCCAAAATCTTGTGCTCACGCAGCTCGGTTTTGCTAAATATCTTTTGACCCAGTTTTGTATTTTTTTTTGCTGTATTCCCTAAAAAAGCCCAAGAACCAGTTCAAATTGGGCCAAAAAATTAGGCTGGACTTTTCAGGCCCAAACCCGACTACCCGACCGATCCGAAACCGAATCCGATCGCCCCGAACCCAAAAATCCGATCTGCTTATCGGACGGTTGTCGGATGGCCATACCCCACCCCGATATCTGATCGGGTTCGGTGTTTTGGGCCTCGACCCGTCCGACCCGTCCGTTTGCTCACCCCTACCTGATACTCTAGAACCAACCACTGATCGTTCCATGCTCTTATTTGGAACTTTCGTATCCTCAGTCGCTGATACTTCATCCTCTCAGTGTTCCTCTTCTAAACCGCCCATCCGTGAGGAAATCTCTACCTTAACTTCTAAAGGTAAAGAAAAGGTTATTTATCCAAAACCTACCTCAGTCTTTAAAAACAAAGGTAAAGGAATTGATTTTAACCAAAATCCTCAGAAGGGTACCTCTGTACCAAAGTTGAACGCTTCTAAAGCTTTAGTGGCTTATCCCTCTGATTCAAAGAATAAGATCTCTGGATTTATTCAGCGTGGATCTATTCAGCGATCTACTCCTAGAATCAAAGTGGAAATTCTTGGTAAGAAATCCGAAGAACTGAATGTTCCTCCTATTTCAAAAGCCAATAGCTTATTTGGTGCTGGTACTTCTAATTCAAAATCAAAAGCTCAGCATTCAAATGGTCCTAGAACTATTTTTAGTTATAGGAAATGTTATCACTGTGGACTTACAGATCATATTACTAGTAAGTGCCCCACAGCCACCCAAGCTAAAAAGATAGCTAAGGTGAAGATCATTGCCCCCAAGGCAAAGAAGACCACTGAGGTTAATAAATTAACCAAAGTGAAGACTGACAAAGCTGAATCTTCAAATGCTGTGAAGACTGCTGAACCTTCCATTCCAACAACTTCCACTGACAAACGTGTACACATGGTTAAGTGGGTACCCAAGAAAAAATAATCTTCCTTTGTAATGTAGGTTAAGAAGGGTATCTGGTATCTCGATAGCGGATGCTCTAGACACATGACTGGAAAGAAAAGCCTGCTCGCTGAATACAAGGAAGAGAAGGGTCCCTCTGTAACTTTCGGTGGAAATGGAAAAGGACATACCCGAGGGTTTGGTGTACTATCTAATGGTACAACAACCTTCAGAAGAGTCGCATATGTTGAAGGGCTGAAGCATAATCTTCTAAGCATCAGTCAGCTTTGCGACAAGGATAACAAAGTAATCTTTACTAAGGAATCCTGCTTTGTCACTGACAAAAAGGAGAAGATAGCTCTCAGCGGTTATCGTTTGGAAAATGTTTATGTAATAAACATGGACTCAACAACCACTGAGAACTCATGTTTCTTCTCAAAAGCCTCATCTGATGTCAACTGGCTATGGCATAAGAGGCTCTCTCATCTAAACTCCAAGACAATGAACACTCTTTCTTCAAAAGAGTTAGTCACTGGTCTACCTCAGCACTCATACGCCAAAGAATCCTTATGTTCAGCGTGTGAGAAAGGCAAGCAGACCAAAGCAAGCTTTAAATCAAAGCAAGTCTCCTCAGTGTCATCTCCTCTACAACGTCTCCATATGGATTTGTTTGGCCCTGTTAACAAACAATCCATCGCTGGAAAGAAATATACGCTGGTCATAGTTGATGAATTCTCTCGCTATACATGGGTTATGTTTCTCCGTTCTAAGAGTGACACCCCTGAAGAACTCATCACCTTTGTTCGGAAGATGGAAACCCTGAACAAATTGACCGTTCGCTCAATAAGGAGTGATCATGGGACTGAATTCAAAAACAGTTCTCTTGATTTCTTCTTTGAGAGCAAGGGTATTTCTCACAACTTTTCTTCAGTGAGAACACCGCAACAAAACGGAGTCGCTGAAAGAAGAAATAGAACTATTATTGAAGCTGCACGTTCAATGCTCAGCGATTCTCACCTGCCTACTCAGTTTTGGGCAGAAGTTGTCAACACTGCTTGTTTTACGCAAAACAGGTCGCTGATAGTCAAAAGATTCAATAAGACAACCTATGAACTTTTTCATGGGAGAAAGCCTTCAATTAGCTTTCTTCACATCTTTGGATGTCAGTGTTTCATACTGAACAACAGAGATGCCCTTGGAAAGTTTGATCCTAAGGCTGATGATGGAATCTTTCTTGGATATTCTTCAGTCTCCAAAGCCTTCAGAGTCTTAAATCGAAGAAGACAAGTTGTTGAAGAAACTATTCACGTCACTTTTGACGAATCCCGTTCAGCGAATTCTCGACCTTCTGCTGATACTGAAGAACTGAATCAATGGATGTTTTCTCATCTTGGTGATTCCGAAGATATTCCCACTCATACTCATACAGTTGAAGATGATAGTCCTACTATCATCCCAAACATGCAGAATAGTGAAGCTGAAACATCATGGGTCTCAGCAATTCCTTTAAACACTATACCTTCTTCTGAACCAAATGTCTCAGACATTCCATCTACTTCTCAGCAATCAGTTAATGAGATGACATCTGCACCTACTCCTCTCTTGGCTGATATTCCAGAAGTTGCTGAAGCTTCATCTTCAGCTCCTCCAGTTCAATTTGAGTCAGCGACTTATGCTCCTGCTCAGCGATGGACTGTAAATTACCCAATTGATCAAATTCTTGGTGATCCAAACGCTGGTGTTCAGACTCGATGAAGTGCAGGTAATATTTGTTTATTTGTTAACTTTATTTCTCTGATTGAACCAAAGAAAGTAGATGATGCCCTCAAAGATCCAAACTGGGTCAGCGCCATGCAAGAAGAGCTGACTGAATTCAAAAGAAACAAAGTTTGGAAACTTGTTCGAAGACCAACTGACAAGACAGTGATAGGCACTAAATGGGTCTATCGTAACAAGTTGGACGAACATGGAACTGTAACCCGCAATAAGGCTCGACTTGTTGCTCAGGGATACAGACAAGAGGAAGGCATAAATTACGACGAAACATTTGCTCCAGTAGCAAGACTAGAATCTATTCGTCTATTCTTAGCATACGCTGTACACAAAGACTTCAAAGTATATCAGATGGATGTTAAGTCAGCATTTCTAAATGGAAAGCTGAATGAAGAAGTCTATGTGGAACAACCTCTAGGATTCTCAGATCCTAAGCGTCCAGGTTATGTTTATAAACTGGATAAGGCACTTTATGGCTTAAAGCAAGTTCCTCGTGCATGGTATGACACTCTCTCTACTTATCTCCATATTGAACAATTTGAGCGTGGTAAAATCGATAAGACTCTATTCTTCAACAAAGTAAAAGGTCATATTATTCTTGTTCAGATATATATTGATGACATTATATTTGGTTCTACTAACCCTAACCTTTGTACTCGTTTCGCTGATAGAATGAAAGAAGAGTATAAAATGAGCATGATGGGTGAGCTAACATATTTCCTTGGTCTTCAAATCAAACAAAATGAAAAAGGAACTTTCATTAATCAGGGAAAGTATGTTAAAGATATGCTGAAGAAATTCGATTTAACTCAGAGTTCAGCTTTGAAAACCCCTATGGCACCACCGCTGACACTAGACAAGGATTCAAATGGAATACCTGTTAATGTCACCCTGTACCGTGGGATGATCGGCTCTTTCTTGTATCTTACAGCTAGCCGACCCGATATTATGTACGCAACCTGTTTGTGTGCACGATATCAAGTTGAACCTAAGGAATCTCATATGACCGCTGTAAAGCGAATTTTTCGATACCTTAAGGGTACTGCGAACCTAGGTCTTTGGCATCCCAAAGGCTCAGGGTTTGATCTAATCGCCTATTCAGATAGTGATTTTGCAGGTTGCAAATTGGATAGGAAAAGCACCACAGGAGGCTGTCAGCTCCTGGGTGGAAAGCTGGTGAGTTGGACAAGTAAAAAGCAAAACTCAGTGCCCACCTCCACATCTGAAGCTGAGTATGTAGCCGCTGGAAGCTGTTGTTCTCAGGTCTTGTGGATGAGAAATCAACTACTAGACTATGACCTTCATCTTTCGAAAATTCCAATTTATTGCGACAGCACAAGTGCCATCGCTATAGCCAACAATCCAGCGCTACACTCAAAGACAAAACACATCGAAATCAGGTATCATTTTATCAGAGATCATGTGATGAATGGTGATATAGAACTTCATTTTATCCCAACTGACTATCAGTTAGCTGATCTGTTCACCAAACCTCTTGATGAGACAAGATTCACCTTTCTCATCAGCGAGCTTGGAATGCTGAACTTTGAAGAGTAAAATCTTCAGCGATTCACATTTGATCAGCGATAGGATTAAATCAACTTGTATAAGCTATTCTATCATTCTCTCTCTGAACATAATTGATTCGCTGATGTCAAGGTATGTTTTTCTCTCGCTGACAATCGCATGTGAATGCAAGATTTCAAGACAAATTGCATCGCTGAATATCTCTTCCTTAATCAGCGATACTTTGAAATTTCTAAAACCAACACTGATATTTCTATTAAGTGCTTCATGTTTTCAAAAGTGTCCCTGAGCTTTCAAAACCTCAGAGACATCCTAAAACATGAAAGGACATCCGTGACGTCATGAAACGGATAAGCCCTGGCACGTCTTCTTTCTGACACACGATTGCACGTTTCGTTTACCTTCCAATCAAATGCAAACACATGTCCGTGTCATGATGAAAAACTTTCCCGCTCGAGTTTTTCTCTCTCTCTACTCTCTCTATATAAACCATTTTGGGTTTATATTTTTCCTTTACGCGAACAACTTCTCCCTCAAGAAAACTACTGTTGCATTTTTGCTCTCAAGTTTTCAAGAACTGTTCATCTTCTTCTTCTTCAACGAACCAGGTTAATATTTCTTTTATTTACCTGTTTCTTAAAACTTGTTAATGATCTTCTCATTGTTTTTACAAGATCAAACAAAAGAACTTTTTCAAAAATGAAATCATTTCTTTCATGGTTTTATGAACACAACCTTTCATGGTTGTTCTTCAAGTGTAATCGCAAATATCTTAAACTTGTTCTTCATACGTTTTTCCAGAATCCTAATCCTCAAAGGAAACTGGAAAACAAGACTTTTTATTGGGTTTGCATTTCTTTTTCAAAAAAAAACCCTAATCTTCATTAAGACATTTTTGTCTGAATGAAATGGACAAAATTCGAACCATCTTATTGGAAAATCTTTCCACATTAAGATTATTCTTATTTGTTATATCTTTGGTTGAACTGATAATACAGCAATGGAATCTACTGATATTCCTACTGCTGAGAACACTGCTGCTGCTGAGGAACTGGAAATCACCAAGGCTCCTCAGGTCAAGTTCACGCTTGAGGAACTCAATTGGATAAAAACAAACAATCTCTATGCGCTTTTCGAGTTTCCTCCTCGAAAGCAAGTCACACATCTGAATGATGCTGTGAATTTCCTCAAAACCTGTTGCCTCTCTACAGCCCTGACCATAACACCCCCTGCTCATCAACTACTACTATCTCAGTTCTGGTATTCTGCCAGACACACTCAGCTCACATCGACCAAAGACCCCACGAAGAAAATCGATTGCATCCTCTGTGACACTAATTTTGGCACCATAAAAATCACCCCTGCCATTATCCGAAAAGCACTGAGCCTTCCCATCCCCACAAAAGAAAAACCCTTTGTTTATCTCCCTGACCACAAGAAACATGCTGATAGGGAAGCCATCACTGCATTCTTTGATGCAATGGGTTATGTATGGGAAACAGGGAGGGACAAGAAGCCTGAGAAGAAGTGACCCTCATCAAGAAATCCAAAATGCCCAGCGAGATGAACTTCATCTTCGCACACTTGATAAGCTGCATGACTGCAAAGACCGGCTCCTCTGATCAAGCCGCTCAACCTCAGCAAGCAATGGGCTATGCATTGCTGAAAGGTCTTCATGTTGACTGGGCCTCGATAATCTACGATGATCTTGTGCTCAGAGTAGACTCTGCTGCTGACCGACCATCATGGGTTCCATATCCTAGATTCATCAGCGTCGTCTTCCAAACCGGCCTGAAGGATAAGTACCCAAAAGTAGGAGACCTGAAACTCTCTCAGGTTGGCCCTAAGGTACTCGACTTCAAGCCAATGCCAAACGAGGTACGTCTCTCTACTCTCTACTCTCTTAACTCTTCTCAATCCTCCTTCTTCTACTTCTGCGGCTCATTCAGTGGAAATCCCCACCGCTGATACCCTAGCTGCAACCTCCACTCCTTCTAGAAAAAGGAAACACTCATCTTCCCAACTTGGTTCCAAAAGGACTAAGAAAACCAAGGAGCAACCCCATAAGTAATCTCTTGCTGAAGACTCCTCAACTCATCTTGAAGAGCTGATGGAAAGTTCAGTGGTACGCTTTGCCACAGCTGAACAAGACACCCCTTCCATCCCAGCTTCAGCGTCTCTAAACGCTGAAGTTATAAACTTGGAATCAATCCAACACTGAATCAGCTCCACATCAAACCTTCTCAACCTTCGCTTCTCTCTACTCCATTGGACTATAATCCAGTTTTCACCACGATCACTGGAGCACCTGTCATTCTTCCAGAAGCTAAAGCTGATACTTTTCAAGGAATGATGGATGCAGGACCTGCAGGAATGTCCATGCGTACACGCACTCTAGCTGACGACATGGAACTTTTTTCAGGACACAGAAGTTTTGACGACTTCACCAGCCCTCCTGCAGGTATACACCAACCCATATACACTGTAACTAAACCCCAAACTCCTAAGCTTTCATTTGTTCATAAGTACTTATCTGTTACAGGTCCTAATTTAGGAGACATCAACGCCTCTCTGAAGAACCTGGATACAAAGCTGACAGGTCTCACCACTACTCTCTCAGACAACTCTTCAACTGTAACAAACGCTGGAGAGAATCTCAACAAGCTGACAAAAGTGGTTGAACATAATGCCTCCAAAGCTGATTTGGAGAAGGTTGATGGTACTCTTGGTGATTTTGCCAAAGTTCTTGCTGACATCTACACCGACTACACCTCTCTCAAAGCAACAGTTCAAACCATGTCCAGCGACGTCATAACGCTGAAGACATCGTTTGGAAATCTTCAGGGAGAGATGTCTGCTGTAAAGACTGACGTAAGTTCAGTGAAGACAATGGTGCAGCAGATCCTGAATCACATGACCGCCCCTGCCCCTGCACCTTCACATTTTACTCCGGCGAATCAAGCTAAACTTCTCAAGATCAATCCTGCTATAACTGGCCTGGAAGCCAGATTAGGGGAGATTGAAATTTATGTCGGAATCCCTGGACAAGAAGACAGGGAACCAACACCATCTGCTGAGTCATCACATTCCTCCCCCACTCATCATGAGGAAGGGGGGGAGAATAACTCTGAAGACCTTCCCCATGATGAATCTATCGAGGGGGAGAAGACTGAAGACCTTCCCCTTACTGAAGAGGGGGAGAAGACAAATGAAGAAACAACTGCTGGACCTCAGGGATATGAAAACCCTGAAGGAACCGAGAAGCTTACCTCTGTATCTGAGGGGGAGCAACTCGAAGAAGCTGCTGAAGAATCTGAATCTGAAGCTGAAGATGAAGAAGCCGTCGACATATCTGACGATGAACCATCTTCTTCTCCAAATGATGATTACGATGATGATGATGATGATGATGATGACTCATTTATCGTCAAGCCTGTTCAGAAGACTACAACTCTTAAAGGGATTTTGATAAACGAACCTTCAGGGGAGTGGACCAAGACAAATCCTGCAGCGTCTGAAGCTGACAAGGGCAAAAACAAAGGCCTCGCTGCAGATGACAATCTGACGATCTTGCTTAAAAAGCCGGTTTGTCAGTGTTGGTACAAGTGTACCCAGCTTTAAATATTGTGATATATTTTTGGTACACATAAAATCACATCCCTATATTTATTTTGATGATTACAAAACACACCGCATTATTTGTTATCTAATATTTTATCTGAGTGTGCAGCTATTTAATGATCTCGATAAATTTTATCTGAAGAATCCAAGTCTGAAGATTTGCGTCATTTTATTTTAAAATGATAAACACCCTAAAATAATATACCACTTGGATATTTCGAAAACCACTTGAAATAATTAATCTTTTAATATTAAATTCAAAAGTTTATTTAATATATATATATAATATATATAAACGTATGAGATATATATATATATATTATATTATATTATTAAGTTTCTCATCATTACTTTTTATATATATATAATATATATATTGGATGTCATCATTACTCTTTTTTAAAATTAAAGTTTTTATATGCATATGGTGTGTTTGTCTGCTCAAAAAATCAGTTTTCAATCTTAATTACTATTCATCATTTAATGTGAAGAGTCTTCAGCCGAAAGCAAATCCATCGCTGCCGTGCTCCTTTTGGACGATGTGTCAGGCGGTATACCGCCAAGGACTACGCGGTATACCGCGACACTGTTCACTGTCAGATGTAGCAGGTAGTTTACGTTGCAAGCTTCAGTATTTATACCGGCTTCTCCTCAGCTTTCAAGATACACCAACTTCAGCATTTAATTTCTTCCTCAGCATTTGATCACTACTCTGCTGTTTCTTCTCTCAACTGTTATAATTTATAAAAATATTTTTGAGCAAGAATTCTTGAGTTGATAGCAGATTAAAATCTCTCGATTAGTTGAATCAGCAAAACAACTCAAGTGATCAAACTCTCTCTAAAAATCCAAGTGATTAATATTTTACAAGAGTGATTGTCATATTAAAATAATACCCTCTTGTAAGTGTTTGATTAGAGTGAGTGATCCATATAATTCTCTCAACTGAGTAGAGATATTCGTGATTGTATTATTGTATTAAGGTTTGTGTTTCTACCGTAAAGAACACGTTTCGTATTGGATCTCCGAGAAGTGTTATTTTCTCGAGGTGGACTAGCCAACTTTGTGTTTGGTGAACCACTTTAAAAATATCATTGTCAAGTACTCTCTTTCCCTTATCTCTTTACATTTCCGCTGTGCAAATTTAATTATATCTGTTTATATAATTGTTGTTTATTTATTATTTCTATACTCTGATTTATTTATACTGTTTCTGTACTGTATTTATTTATAAAAGAATTTTTGAAAGTAAAAGATTTAAAATACAACCTTACCCCCCCCCCCCCCCCCTTAGGTTGTCTAACATTTGGTATCAGAGCAGGTCTTTCAAAAAAAAAATTTTCTGCATAAATTTCTTTTATTCCTTTAAATGGCTCAACAAACTAATATTGTGTTTTCAAAACCTCCCTTGATAGATACTGAAAAGTTTGGCATTTGGGCCGAGCTATTTGAATGTCACGTGCGTGGCAAAAATCAAAAGATTTGGAATATTATAGAAAAAGGGAATTTTAAACCCACCGTTGTGAAAGATGATGTTTTTATTGATAAACCTATAGATGAATGGACTACTTCTGATGAAACTCATTTTTGTTTAAACTTTGAAGCTAAGAATATATTATATGCTGCTTTAACAACTGATGAAATTGAAAGAGTATATACATATAAAACTGCAAATCAAATATGGGAAAGTTTAAATAATACTCATCGTGGAAACACGGAAGTTAAATCTAGTAAAGTAAATATTTTAGTTCACGATTATGAACTGTTCGAAATGAAACAAGATGAGTCAATTGACTCAATGTTTAAAAGATTTAACCTTATTGTGACTACTTTGAAAGGTTTGGATCGCACTTATCCTAACGAGGACTATATAAGGAAAATCCTACGAGCCCTTCCTTCGGAGTGGATGCAAAAGATAACATCTTTAGAAGACTCCCGTGACCTTTCCATAATGAAGATAGATGACTTGATCGGTAATCTTAAAGTGCATGAAATTGCACTCAAAAGAAACAAAGATCGGGAGCAAGTCAAAAAGAAGTCGATCGCTCTTAATGCCTCAACTCCGAATGTCAAGAAGAAGAAGGAAGAAGCTAGCACCTCAAAAGATCAATCCGATAAACTCGACGAAGTCGCTATGTTGGTAAGAAACTTCTCTAAATTTTTTACTAACAAAAATTTCTCTAAAAATAATAGATTTCAAAGAAACGGTAACTACCGTCGTGGCGGTGAAAACCGGAGTCGCAACTTCCACAAAAGAGAAGATAAAGTGAAGAAAAATGGCGACTCGAGCGAAGACGAAAAAGCAAAACCAAAGAGAGGTTATTGTTACTCTTGTGGTGATAAAGACCACTACGCTAACGAATGCCCCAAAAAGAACAAATTCCAAAAGAAGAAGGAGAAAGCCTTCGTTGGAGGCGCGTGGAGTGAAAGCGAAGAAGAAGATGACTATCAAGCCATTTGTCTTATGGCCGAAAGCGACGACGAGGTAAAATCTTCTTATTCAAATTACGATAGTGATTATGATAGCGATAGTGAAAACAATCTTGAAGAATTATATGAATCATTTCACAAAATGGCTAATCTTGCTAATAATTATAAAGACGAAATTGCTATGTTAAAAGAAACTGTAAATGCATGTAAAAAGGAAATAAATAATGTTAAACAAAAATCTGAAAATGATTTAAATATAATTGCTAAATTAGAAACTAAATTAGGAGAAAAAGATTTTTGTAAATCTTGTGATGCTTTAAATAAAGAAATTGCATGCTTAAATAAAAAATCACATGAAAATATTATTTGTACAAAATGTGATATACTTGAGAATGAGATTACATGTTTAAAGGCTAAATGTGCTTCATATGAAAAAGATAACATGTTAGCTAAAGCCTTTGAAAGTAGTAATAAAAAAGTTCTTAACATGCTTAATATGCCTAACCGTATAAAATGTAGAAAAGGTATTGGTTCCGATACGTGCAAAGATAAATGTTCTTGTAAACCCATCAAAAGATTTTATGAATCACCTAAAGTTAATACAAGAAATCAATATGTGCAAAAACATCCGTATGTGCGTAAAATAAATAATGTAAATTATAATACGAGAAAACCGTATGCTCGCATGTACCATGATAAATATTCTAAACCTAATAATAATGCGAATATAAATACTTGTTTTTATGTGTATGATAAATATAATCGCAAAATTAAAATGGTAAATAAATGGATTCCAAAAGGAATGTTTAGTAATGATAATCCCGGTGGTATGCGTTTATGGCTTTAAATGTGTTACATATTATATATATAGTTTGAATATAATTTATTGTATATATTATATATAAGTAATATAATAGTATATGTACTTTTATATTGTTTATATATATGTACTGTTTATATATATATATACCTACGCACTACATATATATATACTTTGTGTGTTTAATATATTATATATATATTTTGTTTGACTTGATATGTGTTATATATATATTAATATTGTTTGATGTATTATATATATATATTAATATTGTGTAATGTATTATATATATATATTCTGTTTGACTTTATATATATGCATGTTGGTTGACATTGAAACTAATTGTCAAGGACCCACGAGAAATGGGGACCATAAAAGTTACATCTTCATTATTGTAGATTGACCTCGATATGGACTGGATACTCGATAGTGGGTGCACGCGTCACATGACCGGAAACAATAATCTCTTTTCATCATATAAGTCATGTGATGGTGGACAGGTAATTTTTGGAGGAAACTCCAAAGGAAATATAATTGGTAGAGGTACAGTTTCTTGCAATAATGTTCAATTTCTTAATGTTAACCATGTTGATAATTTACATTTTAATTTGTTAAGTGTTCGCAAATTGTGTAAAAATAATACAACTGTTGTCTTCGAAGAAGATTCTTGTAAAATCATAAAAAATGGCAAAGTTCTTTTAAATGGTTTTGTAAAAGGAAATTTATATATTTGTAAAACTGTTGTATCTGAAAATGTATGCTTATCTTCTATTAATGATGTTTCTACTTTATGGCATAGGCGTTTAGGTCACGCTAATCTAAGATTAATGCAAAACTTAAAAAATAAGGAGCTTGTGAGTGACCTGCCAAAATTAAAGTTTGATAATCATTTTTGTGATGCTTGTCGTGTCGGCAAACAACATCACGTTTCTCATAAATCAAAAAATGTTATTTCTACTCAAAGAGTTTTAGAACTTTTACATATGGATCTTTTTGGCCCGATGGCTATTCAAAGTTTTGGAGGAAATTTTTATACTTTGGTTATTGTGGATGATTATTCTCGTTATACTTGGACTTTATTTTTGAGACATAAAAATGAGGCTTTTGAAAAGTTTAAAATTTTGGGAAAACGAATTCAAAACCAACAAGGTTGTACGATTGTTTCCATACGTACGGACCATGGACGAGAATTCGATAATGATGTACAATTTGGTGCCTTTTGTAATAAACATGGTATAACTCATAACTTTTCGGCTCCTCGAACACCTCAATCTAACGGGGTTGTTGAAAGGAAAAATCGAACGTTGCAAGAAATGAGTAGAACAATGCTAAACGAACATCAAGTTCCCCAAAAGTTTTGGTGTGATGCCGTTGCTACCGCGACCTATGTGCTTAACCGTGTCCTAATTAGAGGTATCCTAAATAAGACACCCTATGAACTTTACCGTGGTAAAAAACCTTCCTTAGCTCACCTGAAAGTTTTTGGTTGTAAATGTTTCATTTTAAACACCAAATCCTATCTAACCAAATTTGATGCCAAAGCCTATGAGGGAGTTTTCCTAGGTTATTCTTGGAATAGCAAAGCCTATAGAATCCTAAATAAGGAGACCATGGTTGTAGAAGAATCCTTAAATGTTAGCTTTGACGAGAGTCCTCCCAAACCTAGTGCACCCTTAGCAAATGACAATATCCGTGAGGGAGAAGTCTTAACCCAACAACTTAGTACCTTGGATTTAGGTACCCAACCTTCCACAAATAATATTGAATCTAGTGATGCCCCTCCGTGTTTTATTCCGCAAGGTGTAGATGATCCTAACCTTAGAACCGCTCGAGGCCATCCCGTAGACCAAATTATAGGTGACCTAAACCAAAGGACAACTAGATCACAAATCCATACCCATTGTGCTTTCCATGCCTTTATCTCAACCATAGAACCTAAAACCATAGATGAAGCTTTAGGTGATGAGGATTGGATATTGGCCATGCAAGAAGAGTTAAACCAATTTACTAGGAATGATGTGTGGGACTTAGTGCCTAGCCCTAGTAGTCAAACCATTATTGGCACAAGATGGGTCTTCCGTAACAAGGTAGACGAGAACGGTGGAGTCACACGAAACAAGGCACGTTTAGTTGCCAAGGGGTATAGTCAACAAGAAGGTATAGATTATGACGAAACCTTTGCACCAGTTGCAAGGTTGGAGTCTATTCGAATGCTTCTCGCTTTTGCAAATGCTAAAGATTTTAAATTATTTCAAATGGATGTTAAAAGTGCTTTCTTAAATGGTATTATAAATGAGGAGGTATACGTTTCTCAACCTCCCGGTTTTGAAAGTTTTGAAAACCCGACACATGTTTATAAATTGAAAAAGGCGCTTTATGGTTTAAAGCAGGCTCCGCGTGCGTGGTATGATAGATTAAAAACCTTTTTAATTTCTAGTGGTTATATTATGGGTAAAATAGATAATACTTTATTTGTGAAATATGTTCAAAATGATATTGTGGTTGTGCAAGTATATGTTGATGATATTATTTTTGGTTCCACTAATGAAAAACTGTGTAATGAATTTTCTGCGAAAATGACAAGCGAGTTTGAAATGAGCATGATGGGAGAGTTAAAATACTTCTTAGGATTGCAAATAAAACAATGTGAAACTGGTATTTTTATTAGTCAATCTAAATATTGTAAAGATATGTTGAAAAAGTTTAACTTTGAAAATGTCAAACCCGTTGAAACTCCAATGACCACAAATTTGCATTTATCAAGTGACGAGGAGGGAAACGATTTTAATGAAAAGATTTATCGTGGTATGATTGGTAGCTTATTATATTTAACTGCTAGTAGACCTGATATTATGTTTAGTGTATGTTTATGTGCTCGTTTTCAATCTTCACCTAAACAAACTCACTATGAAGCTGTCAAGCGTATCTTTCGATATTTACGAGGTACTACTAATCTTGGCTTATGGTATGCAAAGAAACCCGAGTTAGAAGTGACGTGTTTCACCGATTCCGATCTTGGTGGATCTATTGTTGACCGAAAAAGTACTAGTGGGGTATGTGCCTTTATAGGCCTCTCACTTGTATCTTGGTTCTCTAAGAAACAACAATCCGTAGCGTTGTCTACTACCGAAGCGGAATATGTAGCCGCCGCAAGAGCGTGTGCTCAAGTCCTTTGGATGAAACACACACTTACCGATTTTGAGGTACATCTAACCAAAATTCCTATTATGTGTGATAACTCAAGTGCCATAAACTTAAGTAAAAATCCCGTTTTACACTCTCGTACAAAACATATTGAATTGAGACATCACTTTTTACGAGATAATGTTCAAAAAGGCCAAATCGTGCTTGAAAAGGTTGATTCGGAAGATAATTTGGCCGATATTTTCACAAAAGCCCTTAACAAAAAAGCGTTCTTTAAATTAAGGCTTGGTTTAGGCATGCTTGAGTATAACCCTTGATAAATACTAACTCTCAAATATTGCATATTTTGAGGGGGAGCATCTTTCGAGGGGGAGCATAAGCGATTTTCTTAAACCCTTTTTGCTTCGACAAAAGGGGGAGAGAGACCGAGTATGCTCTCGTGTTTAGCGTTGTGTTTGTCATCATCAAAAAGGGGGAGATTGTTGGTACAAGTGTACCCAGCTTTAAATATTGTGATATATTTTTGGTACACATAAAATCACATCCCTATATTTATTTTGATGATTACAAAACACACCGCATTATTTGTTATCTAATATTTTATCTGAGTGTGCAGCTATTTAATGATCTCGATAAATTTTATCTGAAGAATCCAAGTCTGAAGATTTGCGTCATTTTATTTTAAAATGATAAACACCCTAAAATAATATACCACTTGGATATTTCGAAAACCACTTGAAATAATTAATCTTTTAATATTAAATTCAAAAGTTTATTTAATATATATATATAATATATATAAACGTATGAGATATATATATATATATATATTATATTATATTATTAAGTTTCTCATCATTACTTTTTATATATATATAATATATATATTGGATGTCATCATTACTCTTTTTTAAAATTAAAGTTTTTATATGCATATGGTGTGTTTGTCTGCTCAAAAAATCAGTTTTCAATCTTAATTACTATTCATCATTTAATGTGAAGAGTCTTCAGCCGAAAGCAAATCCATCGCTGCCGTGCTCCTTTTGGACGATGTGTCAGGCGGTATACCGCCAAGGACTACGCGGTATACCGCGGCACTGTTCACTGTCAGATGTAGCAGGTAGTTTACGTTGCAAGCTTCAGTATTTATACCGGCTTCTCCTCAGCTTTCAAGATACACCAACTTCAGCATTTAATTTCTTCCTCAGCATTTGATCACTACTCTGCTGTTTCTTCTCTCAACTGTTATAATTTATAAAAATATTTTTGAGCAAGAATTCTTGAGTTGATAGCAGATTAAAATCTCTCGATTAGTTGAATCAGCAAAACAACTCAAGTGATCAAACTCTCTCTAAAAATCCAAGTGATTAATATTTTACAAGAGTGATTGTCATATTAAAATAATACCCTCTTGTAAGTGTTTGATTAGAGTGAGTGATCCATATAATTCTCTCAACTGAGTAGAGATATTCGTGATTGTATTATTGTATTAAGGTTTGTGTTTCTACCGTAAAGAACACGTTTCGTATTGGATCTCCGAGAAGTGTTATTTTCTCGAGGTGGACTAGCCAACTTTGTGTTTGGTGAACCACTTTAAAAATATCATTGTCAAGTACTCTCTTTCCCTTATCTCTTTACATTTCCGCTGTGCAAATTTAATTATATCTGTTTATATAATTGTTGTTTATTTATTATTTCTATACTCTGATTTATTTATACTGTTTCTGTACTGTATTTATTTATAAAAGAATTTTTGAAAGTAAAAGATTTAAAATACAACCTTACCCCCCCCCCTTAGGTTGTCTAACAGTCAGGTACACTACCTTCTATTCCCTTACACTACACCCCTCCTTTATCCCTTCTCAATCTCAATCCTTCTATCCATAAAACCTCTATACACTTAACCACATTCTTTCTCTATCTCTTTCATTCCCAAGACTTACTTAAACGTTCGCTGTGTTTCAGCTAGTCCTCTCCCCTGCTTGAGGATTCAGCTGAAGCTCCCACAAGTCCAACAATAATCCTAGCTCTCAACGCTGAAGAAATAATCCCAGTCTTGGATTTGATCTCTGAGACTGATGAACCTGAAGAAAAACTGCTCTCTCACCAAAACAAACCTTCCTTGGCTCCTCAAAAGCTGAGTGAAGAGGATCAAGAAAAGAGAGATGCAATGATCAAGAGATTAGAAGATCAGTTAATCATCCTGAAGCGTGATCAACTTCCTTCTATTCCTCCAAAGTTCAGACTTTCACAAAAGGAATACCAGGATCACCTAAGAGCTGAAAGGTTAATCGCTGAAAGAAGGGAAGCTGAAGAAAAAGACAGAGAACTCGCCATCCAGCTTGTCCAAGAATCAGTCGAAGACCCCAAGCTGAAACGAATTCCCATTCAAGTCCAACGTCAGCTTTGGGAAGATGCTCGAAAGATTGTCGAGAAGAAAACTGAAGTATCTCAATCCCCCCTCAAATGGTGTAAAGAGAAGGTACACTTCAGATATCGTCCAGCGAGGATCAACAAGGTACACATCTCTGGAAGAACAACTATCGGAGTACCTATTGTTGATATTCAATTGTTCATAGAAAATGGCCAAACTGAAACCTTTGGTGCTGAAGCCGTCACAAGGTATGGTCTCTATGAATGGTTGGAGATGAGGATAGCCATTCAGCAATCACGTTCAAAGTACAAGGATCATGTTGAGAAGCTTATAAATCGACAGATCGACTTGGTCTCATCTGTTGTGGATATTCCTCCTCCTGCTCTTAAACTGAAAAGAAAAAGGGCCTCTGCAAAGAAGAAGCTACAAGAATCAGATTCAGGTCCTCCCATACAAAATGAAACTGGTATTGGTTTCTCTCGCGCTGAAGTGCTTGGTCCTGACCCTGATCTATCTGCCCTTGACATATCTCTGCCACCCGGTGAACGTTTCATCCCTGGTAAAGTCATAAGTAATCCTTACGGTATATTCTTTCGTGACTACGAGGGACGAGAATGTTTTCAACGTATCGCCGAGCTACCAATCACTCCAATCAAACAGCTCAGAGATCTCATAAACTGGTGTGAGTTTAGACAAGACCTTCTCGGACACTTCATGAAGCCGCTGATCTTCAAGGAAGCCCAAGAAAGAAGAAATCAGGGAGAAAAAGTCCCTGACTGGATGATCCCTACAACCCAGACCCTTGATGAACTTCTCATCAAGGAAGAACCTCTATAAGCTGATAGGATCACCCCATTCTTCTATTTTATCAGTTAATCTTTTGTACTTGTAATTTATTTCGCTTGTACTTATAATTTTTCTACTTCCCTTTGTAATCTGATACGAAGTTTAAAGAAAGATTTCAGCGAAAGTACTTTACTCCATAAGTACTGAAAAGATCCCAGAAAACAGTAAAAGGGACAAATATTTTATGAGTTATTTTTATCCTTATGTTTTCATTAAATAGCAATTTTCTCTGTTGCTATGTCATAATCAAATAGGGGGAGATTGTTGATCCAAACCCTCAGTGATTTGATAATAACCCTCTCTTAAACACTTAGTGAAAATTGTAAGTAAACAATATGTATTAGAGTTTCACTATCACTGATGTACTAAGACTAATTCAGTACCGCTGATAGGAACTCTTGTTCTTTAGATTAAACATTCAACGAACACTGTTCACCATAATGCTCTGAGCCTGTTCAGTCCTTATGGTGATCGCTGATAAGTTAGTTGTTTACTTATGATCCCTGAAGACAAGTTTCACGTCAACATAGGTTCTACGCTGAAGTCGAAGATCAAGCTCAAGAACCAGCGACAAGTCTCCTAATGAACTGATGCGGATCAGCGAAGACTCAGATTTGTCCACTCAACGTGAAGTATCAAGTACAAGACTTCAGCTATCGCTGAACTTTGTCATTCACTGTTATAGAATGATAAAGCTCTGATTCAACGAAAGCTGATCATGAAGTCGTCCGTACAAAGTACTTTTGTCTTAACCACCCTTGCACGACTCCGTACGATATGTCAGAAAAGAACCTCCTTATTGTCTAAAATCGTACAACCACTCTGATACTACACTGTTCAAACATGCGGCTACTAAGGTTGTCTACTAAAGTCAGACCCAACAACCAATGAGCTGCTGCCATGTGTAAAGTATAAACTGCCATGCATTAAATGCATGCAGTATATAAGAAGGACTCCGACTTCATTCTTGAAGCACTTGCTAACTCTGGTCAAGTCATCTTCTTATCTTGAGATAGGTTATTATTAGTAATTTCCTTCTCTTTCTTAGTGCAAGAAAACTTAGTGTTCCAACTTGTTTAGATTAGGATTTATTCCTTATTTTGTTCCGCAACAAGCTGTAAATTGTTAATGATTTATCAATAAACAATTTAGAAAAGTAAAAACGTGTGTTTGTATTCAATCCCCCCCCCCCCCCCCCCCTTCTACAAACTTGTATAGCCCTTCGGGACTAACAACAACAATAATTATGCACTCAAACAAGCGCGACTTGTGAGTGGGGTGTCAACCAAATAGCGCTATCCATAATTACCAATGGCTCACACTCGTGAGTTAAATGGGTAACGTAGATTAAACGGGGACTTAGTACGATAGAGAAAGCTCAAAATCTTACAACATGCACAAAACATACATACCATAGAGCATAAGCAAGTATAGCAAGATTAGTATTTCCAAGAAAATGAGACAACCGGTGCGTAAAATAATTGTAGTAACAACATGCTTTTCACCCCAAAATATGTAAAATATTAAAAAGGGGCTGTGTAACTCACTTGATGCGCGATGGAATTTCGGGAATCTCTCACAAAATACCTCGGTGTGATCCTACTTCGAACCTACGAACGTAAGGTCACTAGTGAGTTTTAATCTTAAGGGTTCGGTAGGCTAACTATCCAAATCGTCATAAAATGCCCTTTTATAAATTTATTTAGTGTTTGAATTTTTGTTACCTTTCAAAATAATATATGCATGTCAACAAACAACTGAGATTTTATCATAAAAGTGGCAGATTTACATCATAAAATAATTATATAGAAATAAAGTTGCTTTTAAGCCACTTTTGAGATTATTCTTTTGCTGTCCAGATTTAGGTGCCACTTTCTGTCCACTTTTGGATATCTTCCAGGGGTATTTAGGTCAAGATATTTTATGTCCTGATAACTTAATGTGTTAGGAAACTTTTGACATAATATTCATAATTTTTAGAGGTGATTAAGTACATGAAATAATTCTTGACGTAAAATCACTACAGAAAGCTTTGCTGTTTGCGCACTGTTTTTGTGAAAAATGTTTGAAGGTCGAAATCTTTGAGTTTTTGAGTGAAACCACTTGGGTTTGAAACCTAACTCATAAAAATAATTTCCAGAAAAGAATCACCCAATTTGGAGTATTATTGAGTGAGATATGACCTTTTGAAGAGAGAGATAGAAATCTGGCAGTAAGCTGTCAAAACTAGTCTTTATACATGTGCACCCCTTTTGTCTTTTTATCAAGATTCTTATTCTTCTTGCATGCAATCCGACTTGACTCATCCCCATACAGATATTTTCAGTTCTAAAACATATTTTAAGCCATTTAAACCACATGCATGCTATTTATCAACTCATCTTTTGTAGAAATTTGAAAATGGGTCTTTTTGAAGATTTCTTGGGTGTTTATGCCAATAACTTCTTCATGCAACTTAAAATAGTAACTTTTTGGCACATGTATGTTGATTAAAACATGTTTTTAGTGAAATCAAAGAGCTTTTCATTCAACTTTTGGATCAAAAGTATAGATCTTCTTAGAAAAACTACATGCATGCAAGTTAAGAGCCCATCTTTGATCTTAACATAGGTTTGATCATGGATTCATCATCTTTTTAACAACATGCAAGTGTTATGGTGGTAAATCTACAAACATTAAGATGTATATATGAAGATGTTTCTTAACAAAATTTAAAGAAGATGAAGAAGAAGAAGATAATTGCTTAAGAAAAGTGCAAAAGTTAAGAAAAGGGTGTGTGTGGATTTCATCCAACACACATGCATTTACCTTAGGATACTTGAATCACTTGAAGGAGAAGTGTTTTAGGGGCTGAGTGGTGGTTTTTTGTGGTACTTCTTGAGAGAAAATAGAGAGAAATAGAGAGAAAAGTCTAGTGTGAGAAATTAGAGAGAGAGAGGTAGGTTGCAAATGATGACAGGAGTGGAAAAATAAAGAAGAGAGGGGAGGGTTATGGTGATGGTTTGGCCGGCCAAAGGGGGGGGGGGGGGGGGAATGAGGTGGTGTGTTGTGAAAATATGTCAAATCCTTGTCTTTTTGATTTATTTTCAAACATGCAAAAATTTTCTTTTAAATTTGAATTTTAAACAACACTTTAAATTTTAATGGTAAAGGTTTTGATATCATTTAGGTTGAAGTAATTTAGGTTACTAAATATATATATAATTGTGGTATAAATATTGATTAGGTTGGCATTTTATGAGATTTATGGATAATTCCCTAAATTGAGGGATTTCTAGGCTAAAATTCTTAAATTTTTTCTACCGTACTGAGTTTGCTGCTAAATTGGACTGTGTGACTCATGACATAAATATTGGATATGCTTAGGCTAATTCTAACCTGAAACGCTTTCCAGACGGTTGTCACAGCTTGGGCCCCGATCGTGGATAGCTTGTACGATCCTTAAACACTGTGCAGTACCATGATTGATGCTTATGTGGAGAATGTTAATGATTTTTATAAAATGATTTTATACTGTTGATATATGCTGTTTACGGAGGGAATTCACTAGACCTTTTGGTCTAACCCTCGCTTTTCAAAACTAAACCATTTTCAGGTAAGCGAAGCACTAGTTCTTCCGGTAAGAACTAAGAGATGGCGTGAGAATGAAATGGAGCTTAGAGCGACTCCAAAATTTTGGCTAGTATAACTATAGATAGAAGCTCTCGGCTGTGGACTTGAAGTTTCCGTTGTCCAAGTTTGGTTTAGTTTTAGACTTATGATTGATTAAAGACAAGTTTTATTATGTAATTTGGGATGTTTAATCTATATTATTGCATGTTATGTTTTGGGACGTTACAAATGGTATCAGAGCCTTAGTTTAAGGGATTTAGGTGACCAATCGGGCCTAAACTTAAACTGTAAGATGAGGAACACATCCGAGACATAAGATTGCCTCTAGGAAGATCACTCTAAACGCGCTTAGGAATAAGGTACCGAGGACAAACATGTAAGGTAAGTTTGGGATTACACCTGGCCAGTGTAATTACAAATTTACAGGTACATGTGCGTGCTTAAAATTGCCTTATATAGCAACTTGATGTGTCATGTCTAGCAAAGGTTAATCGTTGGTTTCTTTCAGTTTATCGTTATGGCTAGAAGAACGTTGAGGAGCAGGTCCGTACCTGCTAACCCAAGGACTCCGAACGATGAAGTCCTAGCTAACGGGCCATTGGAGCCCACCAGGCCGACTACCACCCGAGGCAGGGGTAGGGGTCGTGGTAGGGGTCGGGGAAGAGCGCCCCGCCGAGCCGCCACTCAAGTGGCAGGGGATAGGGGAAACCCGATCCGGAGAACGACTCGAGTAACCTGAAGGGCGAGGAGTGTGGAGATCCCCGTCCACCAGGAAGAATCTCAGCAGGAGAGTTCGGCTACTGTGAGAAGGGGTAATCAACCGAGGGGACGTGGTCGAGGCCGCGGATCTGCATTTGTGACTCGAGAGAATCTGGCTGCTGAGCTGGGAAAGATTCAGGAGACTCTGCAAGCTCTCCTCACCAAGCAGGATCAGTCAGCGTCGGGAAGCAAAGGGACGAGTGAGAACAGAGAAAGTGTGGAATTGTCGAGCCCGTTGGTGACAGGTACGGGGAGTCACTCGAAATCAACCCCTCCAGTGGTGAATGAGTTAGCAGCTAAAGGATGTAACTACAAGGCCTTTGCCTCTTGTAAGCCTCCTACTTTTAAAGGAGAATGTGACCCAGTTTTGGCGATGAAATGGGTTAGAGAGATGGAACTGGTATTTGATACGTGCAAGTGTGCTGATGGGGATAGGGTGATGTTTTCCCTATCCATGTTGAAGTCTGACGCAATGTACTGGTGGGATGCGGAGTCCGGAGGGAAAGGATCGGTAGCGGCTAAGGAAATGAAATGGGAAACTTTTGTGGAAAGGTTTAAAGCGCAGTTTTGCCCACTCGTGGCAGTAAAGAAGTTGGAGGAAGAGTTTTTGGGATTAGAACAGGGTGAGTTGTTGGTGCGGGAGTATACTTCAAAGTTTATCGAGAAATCTCGATTCGCCGATCTGTATGTGCCGACAAAGGAACGTCGTGTGGAGCGTTACATCTATGGGCTGAAGAGTAGTATCAGGGTGCTAGTATTGACAATGAATCCACTACCTTTCAGGCGGTCATCAATGCGGCCGAGCTGACCGAAAGGGAAAAGAATCGTCAGATGTCCGAGAAAAGTGGCAAAAACGCAAGTGGGATGGGCAAGGAAACGATGCGAGGAAAGGGAAGGTGTTTTGACCAGAAAATCGTGCGAGCAGAGATACAGCCGACAAACCATGTAGGAAGTGTAACAAGGCGCACCGGGGAGAATGTATGGCAGGTTCAAATTCGTGCTACCGGTGTGGGTTGCTCGGTCACGTATCGAAGGATTGTCCCAGTGGGAAGTCATGTTTCCAATGTGGGGCTACTGGTCACATGCGGTATGACTGTCCGCAGTTGAAAAAGGGAGGATCAGCACAGTATGGTGAACGTCAGGGAGGGAAAGGTAATGGTAAGGGAGCAGAACCGACGCGTCCGAAGGGACGTGCGTTCCATATGACAGCAAAAGAGGCGGAAGAGGTTCCAGATGTTGTGGCAGGTACGTTTCTAGTGAACTCTTTGTGTGTCAAGGTGTTGTTTGACTCGGGAGCGAATCGCTCTTTTGTATCACATGCTTTTATGAAATGTTTGGGGGTGAGGCATAGACGTTTGGAGAGGGCATTAGAGGTGGAAACTGCTGATGATAATCGTGTGTACATTAGGGAGGTGGTAGAGGATTGTGTCATAGATATAGAAGGGAGGTTGGTGTCTATGCAATTATATCCCATGGCAATGGGAGAGTTTGACGTGGTGTTGGGTTTGGATTGGTTAGCTAAGAATGATGCGAATATTGTTTGCAACAAAAATCTTGTCAGGATTCGGTTACCGGATGGGGATTCCGTAGTGATCTATGGGAATCGCCGTGATAGGAAGACTAGCCTTATCTCTATGATTAGGGATACTAAGTGTTTGAGGAAGGGTTGTCAGGGATTCTTGGCGTACGTGGTGGACGCCAAGAAAGAAAAGCGTGGGGTGGATGACGTGCGAGTAGTAAGTGAGTACCCGGAAGTATTTCCGGATGCCTTGACAAGTCTACCCCCGGATCGTCAGATTGAATTCAGAATTGACCTGGTGCCTGGAGTTGCACCAATCGCCCGCACACCTTATAGATTGGCACCGTCCGAAATGAAGGAAATGATGACTCAATTGCAAGAGTTGCTAGATAAGGGATTCGTGAGACCGAGTACGTCTCCGTGGGGAGCGCCAATACTCTTCGTGAAAAAGAAGGACGGTACTATGCGAATGTGCATAGACTACCGTGAGCTTAACAAGGTCACGATCAAGAACAAGTATCCTATACCGAGAATCGACGACCTGTTTGATCAGTTGCAAGGAGCCAGTTACTTCTCTAAGATAGACTTGAGATTGGGTTATCACTAACTCAAGGTAAGGGAGGATGACGTACCGAAAACCGCCTTTAGAACCCGGTATGGGCACTACGAGTTCCTGGTGATGCCTTTTGGGTTAACCAACGGCCCGACATCTTTCATGGATCTGATGAATAGGGTGTGCCAACCTTATTTAGACAAGTTCGTGATAGTGTTCATAGACGATATTTTAGTGTTCTCAAGGTCGAAGGAGGAGCACGAAGGCCACCTTCGGACGATTCTCGAGTTATTGAAGCAAGAGAAACTATATGCAAAGCTTTCTAAGTGCGAATTCTGGTTGAGGGAAGTGCAGTTCCTCGGACACATGGTGTCTAGGAAAGGTATAATGGTAGACCCATCTAAGATTGAGGCCATCCGAGATTGGGAGCAACCAAAGAATCCGTCAGAAGTTCAAAGCTTCCTCAGATTGGCGGGATACTATCGAAAGTTCATAAAGGACTTTTCGCGTATCTCCACGTCATTGACTTCTTTAACCAAGAAGAATGTCAAGTTCGCCTGGTTAGAGGCACATGAAGAATCCTTTCAAAAGCAGAAGGATATGTTGAGCAGTGCTCCGGTGTTGTCATTACCGGACGGTTCTGACGATTTTGTGGTATTCAGTGACGCATCTAAGCTGGGATTGGGTTGCGTACTCATGCAACGTGGAAAGGTGATCACTTATGTCTCCCAGCAATTGAAGGATCACGAGGTTCGATACCCCACTCATGATTTAGAATTGGCGGCCATGGTTTTCGCTCTGAAGATTTGGCGGCATTATCTCTATGGGACGAAGTGTCAGATCTTCACGGACCATAAAAGCCTATGTCACCTCTTCGATCAAAAAGAGTTGAATATGCGCCAAAGAAGATGGACTGAGCTGTTGACAGATTACGACTGTAAGATTGAGTATCACCCAGGAAAGGCAAACGTGGTGGCGGACGCTTTGAGCCGAAAGGAAAGGAATGAGACCCCCAACATTGTGGCCATGAGGGCCGAGGTGACGTTCAATTTGTTAGCCGAGATAAAGAAATGTCAGGCCGAAGCACTCGAAATTGAAAATCTCAAGAAGGAAAGAATGGTAGGACAAACGACCTCGCTAGTGGAAGATAGTCGAGGGGTGAAATGTCTTAGCGGGAGGATCTGGGTCCCGAAACTTGGGGAGCTCAGGAAAGTGATTTTAGAGGAAGCCCACAAATCGAAGTACACGATTCATCCAGGAACTAACAAGATGTACGGAGATCTACGCCGAGACTACTGGTGGCCCGGAATGAAAAAGGACATAGCTCATTTTGTAGAGACTTGTATGACGTGTTCGCGTGTAAAGATCGAACATCAACGACCGTACGGGAAGCTTCAGTCCTTGGAGATACCTATGTGGAAGTGGGACCAGATTACGATGGACTTCGTAACCTATCTGCCTAGAACCCCAAAGGGTTATGACGCCATATGGGTGATCGTGGATCGACTCATGAAATCAACGCATTTTTTGTCTATATGAGAGTCTTACTCGTTGGAGCGGTCAGCAAAGTTATATATCAACGAGGTGGTAACCCGTCATGGCGTGCCGTCGTCGATAGTGTCGGACCGAGATAGCAGGTTTACCTTCGCGTTTTGGAGGAGCTTCCAAAGGGAAATGGGGTCGCAGATCAAGATGAGTACCGCTTATTGATACGTGCGAAATATGTGATTTAATCGCAGTGGGTTGCAAACTATCCACAGTGGGAAGTGCAAATGTACACTGACCACTATGATCGTCACAGCAAGTAATAGTTGGTAAAAATACCAGAATCGAATCCACAGGGACTGGGCAATCAAGACAATACGGTTCTCATGAGCTTCCTTTTACAAGTTTCAATTACAGAGGAAGCAATATGTTGGTTTGTTTGGTGAAATGCTACTTTAACGATTTTACTTAAGATTTAAAAGAAGGAATGTAGGTTAGATTTTCCCTAGATTTTATATTAAATACCTGATCCTAAAAGTGATCCTTGTACTTGAGTTTGGCATTTTCGCTAGAAAAGCCCGGTTACAAAATACTCACACCCTTAAGCAAAAATCCCATACTCTTAGTATTTATCGTTTTGTCAATGGTAATCTCAAAATGGACCTTTTCAGGCCTCGATGGAATGTGTAGAGACAAATACTCTTAAGTGTTTTTAAATACACCAACTAGCTTGCCTACTACTCCAGTGGGTTGAGATTAGCTCACTGTGCCGACCTCACTTTCGCAAGTGTCATAAGAATTCTTTCGAATCCCCTAGCATCATCCAAGCTCGTGTCACTGCGTTCTACTCATTTCTGAGTTAAGAACTAGACTTTAGATCCTTACAAGTGATCGACTTGTTTGCATCATTGAGCACAAATCGAGAGTGAATGACCAAAACAACAAATATTCCAAGTATAAAGATTACTCAAGCATTTTCTCTAAAATCCAGGTACTTCTCTTTCCTACATCCCAAAGGATGCTTAGCCCATAATTACTGAAGTAAAGAAAACAAAAGATGAGAAGATGAACATAAATAAACTGAAAGTGACTTGAATTAAAACCGCAGTGGGGAATGAGGGTACGTCACTGCCACTGATTACTTGAACCTACAATTACACTAGGAATTGAAAATACAGAAACTTAGAGAACTACTGCAGTAAATGAAAGCTAACAACTTGAACTAAACTAGCACTATATGTGGTAGATGAGAATTGCAAGATCAATTATATGAAACCCAACACCTCTTTATTAACTAAGAGGAAAGGTTGGATTTAACAAAAGATGGGTTATAACTAGAGACTAAAGACTGAAGATAGAAAGCATCAAATTCAACTTCTTTGAGTAATTCCTCTATCCACAAGCTTGTAGCTCTTTTACCCATAGGTCCCTTCACCTTTTCCAAAAAGTCCACTTCAAGTACCATGGGTTTTATTAAACAATTCATCTTGCCATGCTTTTGGGAACATGCTTGTACTTCTCAATCCCATGCCTCTGCCAATTGAACCTTCTATTCTCCAGATTTTTACTTTCAAGCTAAGATTTGATTTTCTTTTGTCTTCTTCTCTGCTCGATAGTGGGGTCCGGAGTGGGATGCGCAAGTCACTGCGGATATTTCGTGAAAAAGCAACAAAACTCCACCAAATGATTTATAAAAACTATGGTTCACTTTTTTTTGCTCATTTTCATGAATATTACCAAGAATGGGGGTTTTGAGAAGTGAAATGGCTAAAATTTGACAAAATAAAATAAAAAATAAAAGGAAATAATAACTCTAAAAATAGAGTTATCACAACCTCAAACTTAAACCATTACTTGTCCCCAAGTAATAAAAAGAAGAAAAATAATAAAATAAAATTATGCACTTTTGAGCTTTCAGGGACTTACCGACTTCTCACTCTGAATGAATGTTGATCTCCCTCCACAGATACTTCTTTCGGTTCAAAAATTAAAGCTTCACTTTTATACTCGACGAAATCTTTCCCTTGTTCACATTTGATCAATAGGACTTTCTTGGGTTCGAAGGGTTTGTGGTTTTGAATATTTTCCCAAGGGTTTTGCATCAAACAATTCCAAACATGGACCGAGAATCTCGCTTTGAGATTTTTATTTCAAGAAGTGAGTGTTTTGTATTTTGCACAGGTAAGATCGTACACTTCAGGCTTTTATTTGGGTATGGCTATTTTTTGTGAGAGTGGGTATTCTGATGGTCCAGAATAGGCACACCATCTTTTTCTGGGAGTGAGCACTTTGATGGTCTAGAAAAGGCACACCATCAATCTTTTGTAGTAACACTCCGATTTTCTTCTGTTTTTGTGTTTTTTTGGGAGGGGGGTATAGCTTACCCACCTCAAACTTAGGACTTCACAGTGTCCCCACTGTGGAAAGACTGGAAGTCACCACCTCAAACTTAAGATTGACAGTGTCCTCACTGTGACATGGAAATTGGGTTCAAGGAGGTGTTTTAGGGTACAAAAAGGTCGAGTTTGGATGCGAAAAACGGCCTATATCACTTCATGGCGACAAGTTGAGATTCGTACTTACAAAAGGGACCTTTTAAGTCGGAAGCCGAAAGTTGCACCTTGAAATGGAAAAGGATCAAACAAGCATTCAAACAAGAAGTAAGTTAGGGTGTGTTTACTTATAACTTAATGGGCTTAATGACATTTTTAGCTTATTCGCACAGCCCAAAACCATTGTTTACTTTTGGCTTATTCGCACAGACAGCAGCATACTCGCACAAATTGTTTTGGGGTGTTGTCCACGCTCAGCCAGAAAAAGACCCACTTGCCCCTCTCCTTCAACCCACCAGATTTTGGGAAAAAAGACGCTCTCCTTTCTTCTAAAAAAAAGGGACGCTCTCAACCCTAAATCGGTTCGTGAAATTGAACCAGATGAAGATGAAAGTTCCAAATGGAAACCGAACAGATGAAAAACCGAATGAGGATGAAATCTACTAACGGGATCGAACATAGATGAACTATCGACTAGGCTTCTAGATGCTTTTGCATATCGAAGGTGAAAATGAGCATTTTCTATTGTTTCTTTTGGAGAAGATGAAGATGCCATTCGAAGAGGAAGATGCAGATCCAATCGAACAAAGAAGACGTGTTTCTTGATGTTATTTCTTTTGGAAAAGATGAAGATGCAGATAGAAGAGGAAGATGCAGATTGAAGAGGAAGATGCAGATCGAAGAGGAAGATGCAGATCGTGAAATCCAACATCGAAGATGTGTTTCTTGTTGTTTGTTTCTTTTGGAGAAGATAAAGATGCAGATCGAAGATGAAGATCGTGAAAATCGAACAGAGAAGATGTGTTACTTGATGCTTTGTTTCTTTAGAGAAGATGAAGATACAAATCGATTTCATATTTTCTATTCTTTTTTTGGAGAAGATTTGTTGGTGGAGAATATATCATCAGATGCTTATAATTCATATCAGGGGCAAATAAGTGATTTTTGTTATTCATACTGCTGATTCAGATAAAAAAGTAAACAACATCACCAATTTATCCAGACAGATAAATTTATCCAAACAGACAAATTTATCCATACAGGACTTAATGAAAATTTTGGTAAACAGCCCCTTAGTACCAAAAGGTCCTGCTTAGCAGCAGGAAATCATGCATCATTTAACAAAAATAAAAATAGTAGCCATATTGTCATACGCCTAGCCATAGGCAAAATATTAAACCAAACAGAAAATAAAATTGTTTTTGAGAGCATCAAAGTGGGAACCAAAGTCCCAACAAACCATTCAGTGGGTCGGAGTTGCTGGCGGTGGGCTTTCTACGGAGTCGTGACTGAGACCATCTTCACTGTCATTGGAGGGACAGATTCCTTCTGGAAAATCAGGGAGTTGTGCAGCAAGCAGGGGATCAGCACCCTGATATATCTGATTAAGGATCACATCCCTATCTCGTGTGTACATCCAGAACGATTCTGTGGCCCGGTTCATGTGCTTCTGCTGGGCTTCCATAAGACCGACACGATAAGTGAGAGCTGTCAATGCGCTCAGAATGGCATTCATGGGATTTCTAGAGCTTCCTGAAGTGGGTTGGCGGAGTGGGGTACCGGTGGATCTCACTGTGGGCTCGTCATCAGCAGGTTCTTCGGGGGTAGCAGTGATTACTCTCCCCATCTTCTTGATTGTGACGATGCTGATGTTGTTCATTGAAGTGATTCACTTGCCATCCTGAGCAGCTGGCACTCCAGCTTCGATTAGTAACGATGTAATAAGACAAGGGAGAGGGAGGATTACCTTATTTTGGGTTCGAGCTTGGTAGATGGCAGAGTGCATGAGGATTCCCAGGTTGATTGGTTTCCTCGCAAGGATGCAGTACAACAGAGCGCACTTGTGCATCGAGAGGGTCGTATCATGAGTAGTTGGTGATAAGGATGCACGCAAGAATTGGAACCACACAGCGGCCTCGGTAGTGAGGGAGCTAGCGTGTAGGCACCTCCTCTGGCCATCCTTATCCCAGGGCTTTCCTTCAACTGCCAGTGCTTTCAAAATAGCGTCTTCATCCGCCGGGGTCATTTTTTTCAGAAAATTAGCAAAGGTGCACACAGGTGGGGTCCTTATTCCATGGACCTGATTGATAGCAGTTGCATTATAGTGCACAATTCGACCCCAGACTGTTACAAATGTGTCCTTAGTCTGAGAGGTTTCGGCATAAAACTCCCTTACAAAAGAGGCGTTGGCCCGTCGATTGGCAGTTGCCAACGTCGCCCAATCTTGTTGTAAAACCCTCTCTTTGATAAAAGGGTTGGTTTCTACAAAGTCAGGGTCAAAACCCCTCTCTAGGTTCAACTTTTGCTTGGAAATGCAGTCATAGTGGGCAGCGACCTCTGGGGTCGTAAACTGCCTGGGCACCCCACTGGGGGCATGCTCAGTGCCCACTATGGACTGATGTGGGTTTTCAGATTGAGTTTGCTCATCCCCAACATCAGATTCATAAGATGAAGAACTTAAAGAGGGTTCAAGACCCTTACCTTTCCCAGAGGTTGTCTTCTTCGATTTCTTGGCCGGTGTTTTCGCTGAAATGGTCACCCAAGATCTGGTGACCATAACTCTCTTCCTCAAAGCTCTTTTCATAGGGTTCTCCTCACTGTGGGCTGCTTTCTGGAGTGCCTCCAAATCAACAGTGTTGGTGACTTGGAAGTTTTGATCGGTGTGAACCTGTTCCTCTTGCTGGAGTATCGCAGCCTCTGCATCTTTTCTTTGTTTTTCCCCTTCTTGTCTGATTCGGTACTCTTCTTCTTTTCTCAGCCTTTCTTCTTCTGCCCTTTTCTTCTCTTCTTCAAGTAATCTTTCTTTTTCAATCCATTGTCTTTCCTCCTCCTCTCTCAACAGTCTTTCGGCTTCTTCTTTTCGGATTCTCTCTTCCTCCTCTTTTCTAAATCTTTCCGCCTCCTCCCGTGCCAACCTTTCTTCCTCTTCTTTTCGTTTCTTCTCAACCTCCTCTTTCTTTTTGCGAAGGGCTAGGAGTTTTTTATTATACTCCTCTTCAAGCTTTAGCATTTCCTCATCAGTTTGTTGTTTCTCCATGTCAAAACCACTCAGATTGGTGTCTGAGACTTTTGGTACGTGCGAAATATGTGTTTTAATCGCAGTGGGTTGCAAACTGTCCACAGTGGGAAGTGCAAGTGTACACTGTCCACTATGATCGTCACAGCAAGTAATAGTTGGTAAAATACCAGAATCGAATCCACATGGACTGGACAATCAAGACAATACGGTTCTTATGAGCTCCTTTTACAAGTTTCAATTAGAGAGGAAAATAATACTTTGGTTTGGTTTGGTGAAATAGCTACTTTAGCGATTTTACTAAGATTAAAAGGAGGAATGGAGGTTAGATTTTCCCTAGATTTTATATCAAATACTCGATCCTTAGAAGTGATCCTCGTATTCGTGGTGGACATTTTCGCTAGAAAAGCCCGGTTACAAAATGCTCACACCGTTTAGATAAAAATCCCATATTTTTAGTACTTATTGTTTTGTCAATGGTGATCTCAAGAATGGACCTTTTCAGGTCTCTATGGAATGTGTAGAGACAAATACTCTAAGTGTTTTTAATACACAAATTAGCTTGCCTACTACTCCAGTGGGTTGAGATTTGCTCACTGTGCCGACCTCACTTTCGTAAGTGTCATAAGAATTCTTTCGAATCCCCTAGCATCATTCAAGCTCGTGTCACTACATTCTACTTATTTCTAAGTTAAGAACTAGACTTTAGATCCTTGCAAGTGATCGGCTTGTTCGCATCTTTGGGTAAATATCGAGAATGAATGACCAAAACAACAAATATTCTAAGTATAAAGATTACTCAAGCATTTTTAATAAAATCCAGGTACTTCTCCTTCCTACATCCCAAGGAATGTTTAGCCCATACTTGAAGTAAAGAAAGCAAAAGAGTAGAAGTTGCACATAATTAAACTGAAAGTGACTTGAATAGAACTCATAGTGGGGAACGAGGGTTCGTCCCTGTCACTGTGTATTGCGAACTACAATTAAGCTAAAAAAATAAATTACTGAAAATAAAGCTAGTTACTGCAGTAAATAAAAGACTAAAGCTAATGTGGTAGTTGAGAGAATTTAAGGCTAAGCAAAAACTCCAAGGATCATCATAAATGATACCCAAGTGCTCCTTTAAATACTAGGAGAAGGAGTTGGGTAATACACAAAAGAGGTGGGTCTTCCAATGGGTAAAGACTGCTGTGTTGTGGCAGAAATCAGTTCATTGTGCAATCCTTTTACCCAATGGACTCTTTTCCAAGTCAATCTCCAAGTACAAGGAGGTGTACTTGATGCTATCTCCAATGAAAACTACCTTGTACTTCTCCAGCCCATATTTTCCTGCCATTTGAACCTTCTAAACTCCAGGTTTTATATTTCCAGCCCATGGTTTTCTTTTGTTTTCTTGATCTGCTCGAAGAGTGGGGAACAGTGGGCACAACAGTGGTCACTGTAGGATAAAACGTGAAAAACACCCAAATTCTACCAAATAGTTTATTAAAGACCATGGTTCACTCCTTTTGCTCGTTTTCGTGAAATATATCAAGAATGGGGGTTTTAAGAAGTGAAATGGCTAAAATTGACAAAATAAAGTGGAAAATAAATGGAAATAATAACTCTAAAAATAGAGTTATCACAACCTCAAACTTAAACCATTACTTGTCCCCAAGTAATAAAAAGAAAGAAATAAAATGAACAAAATGCAGTAGAACTTTTAGGGACTTACTTACTTCTTGACTTGAATGGGCGTTGATCTCCTTCCTTCGATACTTCCTTCGGTTCCAAACTTGAAAATTTCACTTTTGAGTTTGACGAAATCTTTCCCTTGTTTTCCATTAATCAATAGGGCTTTCTTGGGTTCGACGGATTTATGGCTTTGAATATTTTCCCATACTTCCAAACATGGACCGAAAATCTCGTTTGGAGATTTTTATTTCAAGAAGTGGGTATTTTGGATTTTTCATGGGTATGTACGCACACTTTCAGGCTTTATTGTGGGTATGGATATTTTTGTGAGAGTGGGTATTCTGATGGTCCAGAATAGGCACACCATCTTTTTCGGGGAGTGAGCACTTTGATGGTCCAGAAAAGGCACACCATCAATTTTGTTAGTGACACTCCGATTTTCTTTTGTTTTTGTATTTTTTTATTTTTTTTGGAGGTGGGTATGACTTACCCACCTCAAACTTAGACTTCACAGTGTCCCCACTGTGGGCAAACTGGAAGTCACTCTGGAAGTTCCCACCTCAAACTTAAAATCTCACAGTGTCCCCACTGTGACATTGAATTAACGAACAAAGGTGGTGGTTTGGGGTACAAAAAGGATTGTGTTTGGATGCGGAAAATGGCCTATATCATTTCATGGTATCAAGTTGAGATTCGTACTTACAAAAGGGACATTTTTAAGTCGGAAGCCGAAAGTTGTACCTTAAAATGGAAACGAGATCAAACAAGCATTCAAACAACAAATACGTTAGTACCCAAAAGTACCTACCCAGTGGTAGGATTTCATGCATCATTAAACCAGAAATAAAAATGTGGCAAATTGTCAGAAAGCCTAGCCATAGGCACAAAAGATGAAACAAACACAAAATAAAATTGTTTTGTGAGCAAAACGAGATAAACCATTGTTTTAACAAACCATTCAGTGGGTTGGGGTTGCATCTGGTGAACTGGAGGCGTAATCTTCATCAAATTCATCATCGCTAGCATAAGTCGGGCAAATATCCTCAGGAAAATTTGGGAGCTGAGCAGCTAGCACCGGGTTGGCCTCCTTCATCATCAGGCCCATCACCTCATCCCGTTCTCTTGTATACATCCAAAATTTCTGCGTGGCCCGGTTCTGATATCGCTGCTCACTTTCCAGCAACTCGATCCTGTATGTGAGCTTCTTCAAAGCTGCCAAGATCTCTCCCATTTGGTTGCTTGACGATCCTGCCCCGGTTGAATGGATTGGTGTACGCAGCGTTCTCACAACATGCTCCTCAGCAATGGTCACAGTGGGGTGAACAGTCCCCACTGTGGGGATATCTTCTTCTGGTTCAGATGGAGGAGTGGTGACGTACCTTCCCATCTTGCGGATGGTTTGTGTGCTGATGTTGCTTGTGGAGTCAAACCACTGATCCTCCACCGCTGAGGGTACACCTGCGTCTATCATTAGTAACGTAATGAGGCAAGGAAGGGGCAAGACTACCTTCTTTCGGTTCCGAGCTTGATCGATGGCCGCATGCATAACAATCCCGACGTTGATCTTTCTTCCAGTGAGGAGGCAGTACAACAAAGCACATTTATGCATAGACAATGTGGTATCGTGCGATGTTGGGGATAAAGAGGCACGGAGAAATTGGAACCAAACAGCGCCCTCGGTAGTGAGGGAGCTAGCGTTTAGGCACCTTCTCTGGCCGTCTTTATTCCATGGCTTTCCCTCGGCTGCTATTTCGCGCAAAACGAGATCCTCGTCCGCCGGGGTCATTTTCTTTAAAAACTGGGCAAACTCACACACAGCTGGGTTCCTTCTTCCTAATACCCGGTTAATCGTTCCTGGATTATAACTCACTTGTTTTCCCCAAACTACCACAGTGGGATCCTTTGCTTGAGAGGCCTCGGCGTAAAATTCACGCACTAACGAGGCATTCGCGCGTCGATTGGCTGCGGCCAAAATCGACCAGTCTTGCGCTACAATCCTATTCTTAACAAATGGGTTGGCCTCAACAAACTCAGGGTCGAAACCCCTCTCCAACTTCAGTTTTTGTGTAGCAATGCACATATAGTGGGCAGCCACCTCCGGAGTGGTGAACTGCCTGGGCACCCCACTGGGGGCATGCACAGTGCCCACTGTGGATTGATGTGGGTTTTGGGTTTGAATTTGGTCATCCCCAACATCAACCTCAACAGAAGATGAACTCAAAAAGGGTTGAAGATTTGTACCTTTCTTTGACGGTTGTTTTGCCGGCCTTTTCGTCGGTTTTTTCAGAGCTTTGGTCACTGCAGACCTGGTGACCACGCCTTTCTTTCTCATGGCTCGCAGAATTGGGTTCTCCCCACTGTGGGCATCCTTCCTCACTGTCTCTCTTTCAACATTATCTCCAAGCTTGCGGTATTGTTCCTGATAGTCATCATCAACCTTCCTCTGAATCTCAATTTCTTCAGCAAAAACCTCTGCTTCAGCCCTTTTCCTTTTTTCCTCAAAAATCCTTTCCTTCTCAGCCTTTAACCTTTCTTCCTCCATTCGCTTTTCCTCTTCTTCCTTTCTGATTCTTTCTTCTTCCTCTCGACGCCTCCTCTCGACCTCTTCCTTTCTTTTTCTAATGGCTTCCATTTTCTGTTTGAACTCCTCTGCTAACCGCCTCTCTTCTTCTTCGGCTAGAAGTGCCTCGGTCTCGAAATGGGTGACACTGGTGTCTGAGACTCGCGAGGATGAAATAGCCTTTGGACTTTCGTGCCTTGAAGAACCCTCGTCGGCCGCACCGGAGATGATCGGGTTTTCGCCAGAGACTGGCGGCGGTTCGTTTAAGTCGCCGGTGACAGTTTCCGGCGGTTGTTCCTCGGCGGTCCTGCGGCGGACGGCCGCACGTGTGGGTGCATCGGGGTTGGTGTTCATCCTCTTGGTTCTTGCCATTTTTAAGGTTTTTTTCTTTTTCTTTTCTGATTCGTGAGAGAGAAATGGAGAAGAAAATGAGAGTGTTTTTGAATTTGTGGAAGTGAAAGTGGTTTTTGAGGGGTTAAGGTGGTTTTTTGGAATTTTGGAAGAAGGGTTTAGGGTGGAACCGTCGGTTTCTAGGAGAGAGAGAGAAGGACTATGATGTTTTTTCTTGGAAAATGGTGAACTATGACAACATGGCAGAAAAGTAGACTTGATGGCAGAAAAAGGTGAAAGCTAGTCAGCATTGGGCCCCAAAAATGGTCCCATCTTCCGTCAGATTTAAGAGTGGGGAGCGCAGTGACCTGAGCCTTCCCCACTGCGAAGCATTTTCTTCCATAAAACGACAATTTCGCGTACATACATAAAAACAAACTACCATGCAGAATTAAAAACACTAAAATTAATAAAAAGACAGTAAACAACTAAAATAAAATATTTACAAACAGTGTTGACTTTGCTTAACCATAGTTGGGTGGAGAGTGGGCTGGAATGTGGGCACTTTCATTTAGAAAGTGCTTCACCCTTTGCCCATTGACTTTGAACGTTTGACCAGATTGTGGGGACTTCAGCTCCACTGTTCCAAAGGGACTTACCTTGACAATGGTATATGGTCCCGTCCAACGAGATTTTAGCTTACCTGGAAAGAGTTTAAGACGAGAATTGAACAATAATACCTGTTGTCCCTCCATGAACTCCCTATGGTTAATTCGACGATCATGCCACATCTTGGTCTTCTCTTTATACAACTTTGCGTTCTCATAAGAGTGATATCACAACTCCTCTAGCTCATGCATTTGTAAACTCCTTTTGATTCCCGCAGCATCCTCACTCATGTTAAGCTCTTTAAGGGCCCAAAATGCCTTGTACTCTAATTCAATTGGTAAATGGCAAGCCTTGCCAAAAACCAATTTAAATGGAGACATTCCCAAAGGAGTTTTATAGGCCGTTCGATAGGCCCAAAGAGCATCATCAAGTTTGGTTGACCAATCTTTTCGGTGCGGTTTAACAACTTTTTCCAAAATTCCTTTGATCTCACGATTTGAAAGTTCGGCCAAACCATTGGTTTGTGGATGGTATGCGGTGGCTACTCTATGATGAATATCATACTTAGCAAGAACCGAGGCCATGACTTTGTTTACAAAATGGGTTCCTTCGTCACTGATTAATGCCCGTGGTGTTCCAAAGCGAGTGAATATATTTTTATGCAAGAACTTCACCACGGTGTTAGCATCATTGGAGTGACATGCAATGGCTTCTACCCATTTTGAAACGTAGTCTACCGCGACCAAGATATAAAAGTTGTTGTTGGAATTCGGAAAAGGTCCCATAAAATCTATCTCCCAAACATCAAAAAGTTCAACCTCTAAAATGTTGTTAAGAGGCATTTCATTTCTTTGCGATATATTCCCCATACGTTGACATTGCTCACAATTTTTCACAAATTCATACGAGTCTTTAAAAACAGTGGGCCAAAAGAATCCACTCTGCAAGATTTTTGCAGCGGTACGGTTTCCACCGAAGTGGCCACCATAGTGGGATGTGTGACAACCATGGAGTATTTGATGTTGCTCACTCCCATGGACACAACGCCTCAATATTTGGTCCACCCCTATCTTGTCCAAGAAAGGATCGTCCCAAACGTATTGTCGTGTGTCGTGTAAAATTTTTTTGAATGGTTGTCCACTCATCCCGTGGGGCTTAAGTCCACTTGCTAAAACATTTGCAATATCAGCATACCAAGGAATATTATTTTCACGATGTTGAGCAGATAATAGTTGTTCATCGGGAAAAGTTTCTTTTACCGGAGTGGGATCAACAGTGCCCACTGTCTTCTCGACCCTGGACAAATGGTCGGCAACCTGATTGCTTGTTTCTTTTCTGTCGACGATCTCAAGGTCAAATTCTTACAGCAATAAAACCCATCTAATCAACCGTGGCTTGGAATCAGCCTTGTTGACCAAATATTTGATCGCTGCATGATCTGTGTGCACTATGACCTTAGTCCCTATCAAGTATGACCTGAAATGATCAAAAGCAAACACCACCGCAAGTAATTCTTTTTCAGTAACAGTGTAATTAATCTGAGCTTCAATCAGTGTTTTACTTGCATAATAGATGGGGTGAAAAACTTTGTTCTTTTTCTGTCCGAGAACAGCCCCCACAGCCCAATCGCTGGCATCACATATCACTTCGAATGGGAGTGACCAGTCAGGAGTGGTCACTATGGGTGCTGTGACTAATGCTTCTTTGATTTTTTCAAAAGCTTCTCGGCATTCTTGGGTAAAAATGAAGTCTTTTTCATGTTGTAACAGGTTACATAGGGGTTTTGTAATTTTCGAAAAATCCTTGATGAACCTCCTATAAAAACCTGCGTGACCCAAAAAACTTCGAATACCCTTCACCGTTGTAGGTTCGGGAAGTTGTGCCACTACCTCAAGCTTGGCTTTATCAACTTCCAACCCTCTTTTTGAGACAAGGTGTCCTAAAACAATACCCTCTTCGACCATAAAATGACATTTTCCCAATTCAAGACTAGGTCGTGGGTCTCACATCTCAGTAGGCTTTTCTCTAAATTTCCCAAACAATTGTCAAATGATGTCCCTATCACAGAAAAATCGTCCATAAAAACTTCTATGGTATCTTCTATCATGTCGGTAAAAATGGCCATCATACAACGTTGAAAATTGGCGGGGGCATTACACAATCCAAATGGCATTCTCCGGAATGCAAAAGTGCCATAGGGACAAGTAAAGGTGGTCTTTTCTTGGTCCTCGGGTGCAATGTGGATTTGGTTGTATCCGGAGTATCCATCTAGAAAACAATAAAATTCCTTTCCCGCTAACCTATCAAGCATTTGATCGATGAAAGGTAAGGGAAAGTGGTCTTTCTTAGTGGCCAAGTTGAGTTGTCTATAGTCCATGCATATCCTCCATCCCGTGACAGTCCTAGTGGGAATGAGCTCGTTCTTTTCGTTCTTCACTACAGTCGTCCCTCCCTTTTTAGGGACACATTGGACGGGGCTCACCCAACTACTACTAGCAATGGGATAGATAATACCGGCATCTAACCACTTCAAGATTTCTTTCTTAACTACCTCCTTCATGATGGAGTTCAACCTTCTTTGAGGTTGGACTTTCCCCGGGTGGTCACTCTCCAAGTTAATCTTATGTTGACATAAAGAGGGGCTAATTCCTCGAATGTCCGCTATGGTCCAACCAATTGCCTTCTTATGCTTCATCAATAAATCTATCAGAAGTTGTTCTTGTTTCTCGCTAAGTTTTGAAGAGATAATAACGGGAAGCTTATTATTCTTAGCGAGATAAGCATATTTCAAGTGGGAAGGCAATGGTTTAAGCTCTAACTCGGGGGGTTGTTCTATTGAAGGGGGTTGAACATCTCTATCCTTAAAGTCCAGAGGTTCAAAGGCTGCTACTATGGCGTTACACTCATCCTCAAAAGTGTCATCACTCTCAGATTCAGAGTGCTCACTCTTACTGCCCATTGTGGGCACTGTTTCAAAATCGTGGATTTCATTAATCAAACTCAAAGCAAAACAGTCCTCGGTATTTATATACTTAAGAGACTTAAAGACATTGAAGGTCACTTCTTGGTCATTAACTCTCATCGTGAGTTCTCCTTTGTGCACATCAATCAAAGTTCGTCCGGTTGCTAGAAACGGACGTCCTAAGATGATTGGGATTTCTTTATCGGCCTCATAATCTAGAACTAGAAAATCGGCGGGGAAGATAAATTTATCCACTTGGACCAAAACGTCTTCTATTTTTCCCTTGGGATAGGCAATGGACCGGTCGGCTAGTTGTAATGTCACGGTTGTGGGTCTAGCCTCTCCAATACCTAACTTCTTAAAAATGGACAACGGCATCAAATTTATACTAGCTCCCAAATCACAAAGTGCTTGACCTAATTCTTGTCCTCCTATTGTGCATGGAATGGTGAAACTACCCGGGTCTTTCAACTTAGGTGGAATCTTGCTAGTAAGAAGGGCACTACATTCTTCGGTCAAAGCCACAGTCTCAAATTCACCCAACTTCCTCTTTTTGTTCAAAATATCTTTTAAAAACTTAACATAGTTTGGCATTTGGTCAAGAGCTTCTACCAAAGGTATGTTAATATGAAGCTGTTTAAAAATGTCAAATTTTTTTTTAAACTGAACCTCGACATTTTTAGGCTTCATTCGGTGAGGAAAAGGTATGCTTCGTGGGTCAATCTGAGTTTGTTGTGGTATTGGCTTTGGAACAGTAGGTATTGGCACAAGTTCAAAAGTGGGAAGGTCAGGGATGTCGGTCCTCACTGTGGGGACCACAGTGACCTGAGGAGTGCCCACTGTGGGAACCACAGTGGGTATTTGAGGCGAATCATCAGACTCAAAAACGATATCTTTCAGATCCTTTCCACTCCTCAGTGTTATGGACTTGACATGTTCTGGCCCTTTTCCTATCACCCTAGCTTGCTCGGTGTCACTAGGTAATGTTCCTGGTTGTCTATTCTTAACTTCAACGGCTAGTTGTCCTACTTGAGTCTCTATGTTCCTAATGGCTGCTTGAGTTTGATTCATAAAACCCTTGAGAATTGATTCAATCGATTGTTGGCCCTCAGCTGGTTGATTGGATCGTGGTTGGTATTGTTGTGAGGATTGGCCTTGGTGAAAGTTTGGTGGGTTCTGCCCACTGTGATGTGAGTTCTGCCCACTGTGATGTTGTTGAAATCCAGGGGGGTTGTGTGGTCTTTGCTGAATATGACTCGGCCCTTGGGGTTGGAGTCCTTGATTACCAGACCAAGAGAAATTCGGATGATTTCTCTAACCTGGATTATAAGTCTGCGAATAAGGGTTGTTCCTCGGGTTGGTCCCTATGACATTAACCGATTCGGGATTTGCTGGACAAAAATCAAAAACATGCTCTTCTCCACAGAGGGAGAAGTTTTCAGGGAGATGTGTTGCGGAATTGACTTGGCCTCTATTTTGATTTAAAACGATTTTGGTCAAGGCTACTAATTGCGCATTCATGGTTTTAAGTGCCTCGGAATCGATGGTGTTGGTCTTTGGCATGGGTGCTCTCGGATTTGACCATTCGGTATTGTTGTTGGACACTTTTTCTAAGATTTGATATCCTTCGTTGTAAGTCATACTCGTAAATGTTCCACCGGCTGTTGCATCTAAGATGATTTTGGCTGCATTGGAAAGACCATTGTAAAAGGTCTCCAATTGGATGCAATGCGGGATGCCATGGTGTGGGCACTTTCGAAGTAATTCTTTAAATCGTTCCCATGCATCCGAAACAGCCTCATCTTCTTCTTGTCTAAACAAAATAATATCATTTCGAAATCTTACATTCCTTGTGGGAGGAAAGAATTTTTGTAAAAATTTATCCGCAAGATCTTGCCAAGTGATTATCGAGTGAGGTGCATGTGCGTTCAGCCAAGATTTCGCCTTGTCCCTTAATGAAAAAGGGAAAAGCCTTAGTCTTAATGCCTCATCACTAACACCTTGCAACTGAAAGGAATCGGTCATTTCTAAAAAGATTTTAAGTGCGAGTGCGGATCCTCAGATGGCGATCCTCCAAATTGACCCATGGCTTGGATCATTTGAAACATCACCGGTTTGAGTTCAAAATGCGTTGTTTCAAGAACGGGCCTTTGAATCCCGGAGCCTAAATCACTAACTCCGGAGGTAGCATAGTCCCGTATTTTTCGATCTTTGCTATCGGCGATCGTGATTGTGGTCTCCACTACAGGTGGCGGTATTGCAGCCATGTTTACAGTGGGGATCACAGGGGGTTGTCGATTTCTGTTTCTGCGTCTTCTTCGAAAAGTTTTCTCTATTTCAAGATCGATTGGTAACAAAGGTTCGTGTTGTTGCCTTGGCATGCAACACGAAAAGCTTAGAAAAACGAGTTACTCGGGCTCGAACAAAAACTAATGTCTTGAGATTTAAAATCACGCCAGTCCCCGGCAACGGCGCCAAAAACTTGGTACGTGCGAAATATGTGTTTTAATCGCAGTGGGTTGCAAACTGTCCACAGTGGGAAGTGCAAGTGTACACTGTCCACTCTGATCGTCACAGCAAGTAATAGTTGGTAAAATACCAGAATCGAATCCACAGGGACTGGACAATCAAGACAATACGGTTCTTATGAGCTCCTTTTACAAGTTTCAATTAGAGAGGAAAATAATACTTTGGTTTGGTTTGGTGAAATAGCTACTTTAACGATTTTACTAAGATTAAAAGGAGGAATGGAGGTTAGATTTTCCCTAGATTTTATATCAAATACTCGATCCTTAGAAGTGATCCTCGTATTCGTGGTGGACATTTTCGCTAGAAAAGCCCGGTTACAAAATGCTCACACCGTTTAGATAAAAATCCCATACTTTTAGTACTTATTGTTTTGTCAATGGTGATCTCAAGAATGGACCTTTTCAGGTCTCGATGGAATGTGTAGAGACAAATACTCTAAGTGTTTTTAATACACAAATTAGCTTGCCTACTACTCCAGTGGGTTGAGATTTGCTCACTGTGCCGACCTCACTTTCGTAAGTGTCATAAGAATTCTTTCGAATCCCCTAGCATCATTCAAGCTCGTGTCACTACGTTCTACTTATTTCTAAGTTAAGAACTAGACTTTAGATCCTTGCAAGTGATCGGCTTGTTCGCATCTTTGGGTAAATATCGAGAATGAATGACCAAAACAACAAATATTCTAAGTATAAAGATTACTCAAGCATTTTTAATAAAATCCAGATACTTCTCCTTCCTACATCCCAAGGAATGTTTAGCCCATACTTGAAGTAAAGAAAGCAAAAGAGTAGAAGTTGCACATAATTAAACTGAAAGTGACTTGAATAGAACTCATAGTGGGGAACGAGGGTTCGTCCCTGTCACTGTGTATTGCGAACTACAATTAAGCTAAAAAAATAAATTACTGAAAATAAAGCTAGTTACTGCAGTAAATAAAAGACTAAAGCTAATGTGGTAGTTGAGAGAATTTAAGGCTAAGCAAAAACTCCAAGGATCATCATAAATGATACCCAAGTGCTCCTTTAAATACTAGGAGAAGGAGTTGGGTATTACACAAAAGAGGTGGGTCTTCCAATGGGTAAAGACTGCTGTGTTGTGGCAGAAATCAGTTCCTTGTGCAATCCTTTTACCCAATGGACTCTTTTCCAAGTCAATCTCCAAGTACAAGGAGGTGTACTTGATGCTATCTCCAATGAAAACTACCTTGTACTTCTCCAGCCCATATTTTCCTGCCATTTGAACCTTCTAAACTCCAGGTTTTATATTTCCAGCCCATGGTTTTCTTTTGTTTTCTTGATCTGCTCGAAGAGTGGGGAACCGGAGTGGGCACAACAGTGGTCACTGCAGGATAAAACGTGAAAAACACCCAAATTCTACCAAATAGTTTATTAAAGACCATGGTTCACTCCTTTTGCTCGTTTTCGTGAAATATATCAAGAATGCGGGTTTTAAGAAGTGAAATGGCTAAAATTGACAAAATAAAGTGGAAAATAAATGGAAATAATAACTCTAAAAATAGAGTTATCAACTTTCGAGGAAGAAGCCGCCTTCGACCCCTCTTGCTTCGACGACTCCGCATCCGGCGTGACGGTGGTCATTGGATGCTCGCCGGAGGATGGTGGAGGCTCGTTTAGGTCACCGGTGATGTTTTCCGGCGGGTTTTCGTCGGTGGTTCTGCGGCGGACTGCAGCACGACCGAGCTCATTAGGGTTAGGGTTGAGTCTCTTGCTTCTTGCCATTGAAGGGTTTCTTTGGTCTGGTCGAGAGAGAAAATGTAGGGAAGAAGAGTGTGTGTTTTTGAATATTTAGGGTAAAGGTGGTTTTTGGAATTTGGTGTGGAAATGATTAATTTTCTGGGTAATATGTTTTAAGAGGGAACCGTTACTTTTGAGAGAGAGAGGTTATGATGATTTTCTTGAAAAATGGCGAAATAGATGCAAGGTGGCAGAAAAAGTAGACACATGTGTCAGAAAAGGTGATAAGCTGTCAGTTCTTGGGCCCCCAAACCGTCCCATCTCATCGTCAGTCCGACAGTGGGAAGCGCTGTGACTTGCGCGATGTCACTGTGAGGCAATTGTTTGACTTTTTCTTCAAAAATTGGCAATCTCTCCTACACACATTAAAATAAACTACCACATAGGATTAAAAATAATAATTATAAAAACACAGCAAATAACTGAAATAAAATATTTACAAATGGTTATGACTTTTCTTAACCAGAGTGGGGTAGAGAGTGAGATGGAATGTGAGCACTATCGCTCAGAAAATGCTTCACTCTCTGCCCATTGACTTTGAATGTTTGACCAGACTGTGGGGACATCAATTCTACTGTTCCAAAGGGACTAACCTTGACCACGGTTTATGGTCCCGTCCATCGTGATTTTAGCTTACCTGGAAAGAGTTTAAGACGGGAATTGAACAATAGTACCTGTTGGCCTTCCATGAACTCCCTATGGTTGATTCTTCGATCATGCCACATCTTGGTCTTCTCTTTGTACAACTTTGCATTTTCATAGGAGTGGTATCGCAACTCCTCTAGTTCATGCAAGTGCAAAAACCTCTTGATTCCTGCAGCATCTTCACTCATATTGAGCTCTTTAAGGGCCCAAAACGCCTTGTGCTCTAATTCAATCGGTAAATGGCACGCTTTGCCAAAAACTAATTTAAACGGAGACATTCCCAAGGGCGTTTTGTAGGCTGTTCGATAGGCTCAAAGAGCGTCATCAAGTTTGGTCGACCAATCCTTGCGATGTGGTTTAATGACTTTCTCCAAAATACCTTGGATTTCTCGGTTTGAAAGTTCGGCTAAATCGTTGGTCTGCGGGTGGTATGCGGTGGCCACTCTATGATGTATATCATACTTGTTGTTGGCATCATTAGAGTGACATGCAACAACTTCCACCCATTTGCGAAACATAGTCTACCGCAACCAAGATATAAAAATTATTGTTTGAATTTGGAAAGGGTCCCATGAAATCAATCCCCCAAACATCAAAAAGTTCTACCTCTAGGATGTTATTAAGAGGCATCTCGTTCTTTTGTGAAATGTTCCCGGTGCGTTGACATTTCTCATAAATTTTCACAAATTCGTAGGAGTCCTTAAACACAGTGGGCCAAAAGAACCCACTTTGCAAGATTTTTGCAGCAGTGCGGTTTCCACCAAAGTGTCCACCGTAGTGGGATGTGTGACAACCATGGAGTATTTGATGTTGCTCACTCCCGTGGACACAACGCCTCAATATTTGGTCCGTCCCTATCTTATATAACAAAGGGTCGTCCCAAACATATTGTCGTGTATCATGTAAAAACTTTTTAAATGGTTGTCCACTCATCCCGTGGGGTTTTAGTCCACTTGCTAAAAAGTTTGCAATGTCAGCATACCAAGGAATATTATTTTCGTGATGTTGGGATGTTAAGAATTGTTCATCGGGAAAATTCTCTTTGACCGGAGTGGGATCTACAGTGGTCACTACCTTCTTGAGCCTGGACAAATGTTCAGCTACCTGATTGCTTGTTCCTTTTCTATCAATGATCTCAAGGTCGAATTTTTGCAGCAGTAAAACCCATCGAATCAAACGTGGCTTGGAATCAGCCTTGTTGATCAAATATTTTATCGCTGCATGATCAGTGTGTACGATCAAAAGCAAACACCACCGCAAGTAATTCTTTTTCAGTGACAATATAATTAATCTGAGCCTCAATCAGTGTTTTACTTGCATAATAAATGTGGTGAAAGATCTTGTTCTTCATTTGTCCGAGAACAGCCCCCACAGCCCACTCGCTGGCGTCACACATGACTTCGAATGGGAGTGACCAGTCAGGAGTGGTCACTATGGGTGCAGTGGCTAAGGCTTTTTTGATTGTTTCAAAGGCATCTCAACGTTCTTGGGTAAAATTAAATTCCTTTTCATGTTGCAACAGGTTACATAGGGGTTTAGTTATTTTTGAAAAATCTTTGATGAACCTCCTATAAAAACTGACGTGACCCAAGAAGCTTCGAATACCTTTTACAGTTGTGGGTTCGGGAAGTTGTGCCACTAATTCAAGCTTGGCTTTATCAACTTCCAACCCTCTTTTTGAGACAAGATGACCGAGGACAATACCTTCCTCTACCATAAAATGCCATTTTTCCCAATTCAAAATAAGGTCGTGGGTCTCACATCTCACTAGGCTTTTCTCTAAATTTCCCAGGCAGTTGTCAAATGATGTCCCTATCACAGAAAAGTCATCCATAAACACTTCTATGGTGTCCTCAATCATGTCGGTGAAAATGGCTATCATACAACGTTGGAAAGTGGCTGGGTGATAACTCCACTTTTTGGCGTTATTTTCGGTCCTGAAACCAATGAGATTGGCTTGTATTTAAGCAAAGAAGCGGAACTTTATGGTTTATTTAGTGGAATGTGCAGGTTCTTTAACAGGCAGCATTCATTGAGAAAAGAAGCTTAAAAGAGCCCTAAAAGAGCCAAAACGAAGCCCAACGGAAGCCCGAGATCCAAGCCCGAGACCCGCGCCCGAACGAGGACCCGAAGCTGACCCAGACACACCTTAGAAAACCAGGCGACTTGCCACGCGGTTTGCAAACCGCGGGACAAGTCGCGGGACCTCATGTTCCAGATTATAACTTTGGCGATTTTGCTGATTTTAGGGCACGCTCGATACGGAACTCAGACAACGAACGACAGCAGTCCATAGGCGATTTTGGGAGATAGTTTACATCTTTTGGAGCCACGAGAGAGGATCAATCGAAGAGGAAGTCACGACGTGACGCGGATTAGAGCCGGGAGAAGGGAGTACATCTACCACATTCACCACGATCACTTTTATCATGTTTTCGTTCATTGTTTCCTTTTCTTCTTCTATGTTTTTATCCCCCAACATCATGAACTAATCTGTAGATGTTGGGGGTTGGATTGAATTAGGTTTGAACATATGAACGGATGACGAATGACTTTTATCAGTTTTTCCTATTTTAATGAAGCTTGTGATTTAGTTTAATGCTTTTGTGAATTTGGCCAATTTACATCTGATTTGTTTGTTCCAATTAAGTTCAAGAGAATTAATTGCTACTTAGAACTATAAATTGCATGCCTAAGGCGAGAATTTGGTGATAGAGATATACCGATTACGCCTTAGTCCTAATTGAACCAATTAGGTTGAGATCGAGAGATTAAATCTATCTGTTCAAACATGAATATTGCGCTTAATGTGTTTTGAAATCCATAGGTTGAGATCGAAAGATAAAACTTGTCCTTTTCAAAATAAAACCCGATGTTGCTCGAAAGAGAACAACGGTGATTTTAGAGATTGGGTATTCATTAAGGGGATTAACTGGTAATTGTTTTAAGTCAGATATCCGTATGTGAAAACCTAAGGATTTCCAACCCTCAACTGTTTTCTCTATCAAAGTTCCTTAAGTTGTTTCTGTTTCGTTTGTGATTTACTTTAGTTGCAATTAATTACTCAATACCAACCTCTCAATTTTCGATAGTTCAGTTAATAGTGATTATAGTAATTGTGATACTTAGTTCCTAGTTCCCCGTGATTCGATACTCGTACTTTCTAGTACTATTACTTGACTTTGACCCGTACACTTGCGGTTAGATTTAGGGGGGGGGGGGGGGGTGATACCCGCCCTATCAAGTTTTTGGCGCCGTTGCGGGGGAACTAGTTGCAACTGATAGCACTACTAGCTATAAGCGTTATTACATTGAACAATTTTTTTTTCTGTTATTTTATTTCATCACTTCAGTTTTTGGATTGCTAAATTTGTTTTCTTTCCGTTTCAGGTGCTAATTGGTTTATGCCAAGGAAAACCCGAGGGGAAGGAATCGAACCAATCGATCCGGATATTGAAAGAATTGCCCGTCGTCTACGAAAAGAAGCAAAAACCAAAAAAGATATAAAGATCGAGATGGACGACGAAGCACCTCCAGCGCAATGCCCTATGAAGTCGTTTGCCAATCCGAATGTGGCAGCGGCACGCATAGGCATTCAAGCACCTGCTATCGAGGCGAATTCTTTTGAGCTCAAACCGAGTACTATTGTCATGGTACAACAGAATCAATATGGAGGAGCGCCAACTGAATATCCTCATGCACATCTCCGTGCATTCGAGAGGATTTGTAACACATTTAAGATCAATGGCATGAACGAAGATGCCATCAAGCTGAGGTTATTCGGATTCTCTCTCAAGGGCCGAGCTGTAACATGGATCGAGGGTATCCAACCGAACTCGATCACTACTTGGGAGCAGTTGAAAGCTGCATTTCTTCAGAAGTTCTTTCCTCCGAGCAGAACCGCCCAACTCATGGCCGAAATCACACATTTCGCGCAATGGGACCAAGAAACCTTGTATGAAGCGTGGGAAAGGTACAAGGAGATGATCAATAAATGCCCACATCATGGGTTACAAGGTTGGGTAATCATCCAGACTTTCTTTAGTGGACTTCACCCGCAATTTAAAAACGACATCACAGCTGCATCGGGTGGAGCACTAATGGATAAATCTTATGAAGAAGCATGCGAGCTGATCGATAATCTGGCCGAGCACAGTTTCTCTACTCCACGATCAGCTGTTAGAAGCGTTGAAAGTATTCAAGAGTTGGATGAACTGAAGGAAATAAAAGCTCAACTAGCTGCGATCACGAACCATTTGAAGGGAGGTAATCCGGAAGAACCCGAACAGGTTCAATTTTTGCAAAACCGGAACAATCAACCGAGGAACGACCCGTTCTTGAATACCTACAATGAGGGGTGGAAGAAGCACCCAAACTTCTCTTGGAGTCAACACGGTCAACAACAACAAGGTAATTCTTCTAACTTTGCTAATTATCCTAATGCTAACAATATTTACCGTCCTCCAGGTTTCAATCAAAGGAATTTCAATGAAGGACCATCTATGGAGAAGAAGCCGGGGTTGGAAGACATGATGATAAAGTTCATGACCAAGATGGATAGCACGATTGGAGAGCTAGCAAGCACGGTCAACACGGTCAAGGCGGCTACTGATTAGAACACCGCCTCCATCAAGATCCTCGAAAGACATGTGGGGCAGATTTCGGAAGCCCTACAAAACCGAGCCCCCGGCACATTCCCGAGCATGACTGAAAAAAAACCAAGGGAAGAGTGTAATGCCATTTATCTGAGAAGTGGCAAGGAGCTTAATGGAGATCTTACAAGAAAGCCGTCATCAAAGGAAGTCGAGCCCGAAAAGAAAGAGGTTGAGATTGTGGATATGGACGAGTTGGAAGCTGATGAAGAGGTGGTGATTGAAGAGAGCTCAAAGAGTGAAGGGAAGAAGAAAGAGCAGTCCACCACGGCAAAGCAAACACCGGTCAAGCCGGTAGTCCCGATAGTGCCATATCCGAATAGGCTTAAAGCCCAAAGGGAGGATCTTAACTTTTCTAAATTTCTTGAAGTTTTTAAGAAATTGCATATTAACATCCCTTTTGCAGATGCGTTGGCACAAATGCCCTCATACATGAAGTTCATGAAGGAGATTCTATCCAAGAAGAGGGAGATCGATCACCAGTCCACCGTTGCACTTACTGAGGAGTGCAGCGCAATTATTCAGAACAAGCTTCCCCCGAAGCTCAAAGATCCAGGGAGTTTTTCAATCCCTATTCAAATTGGGAAGTTTTCTTTTGATAAGGTATTATGTGATTTAGGAGCTAGTATTAATTTAATGCCTTTATCTGTTTTTAGGAAACTGGGATTGGGAGAAGTGCAGCCGACGTTCATGACGCTCAAGCTCGCGGACAGATCGATCGTATACCCGTACGGAGTGATAGAAGATGTGCTCATCAAGGTTGGAAACGTTTATTTTCCTGTGGACTTCGTGGTGCTAGACGTTGATGAAGATGTAGAGGTCCCACTCATTTTGGGGAGATCATTCCTGGCCACAAGTAGAGCATTGATAGATGTGGAGGAGGGAGAGATGACCTTAAGAGTTGGCGATGAGAAGGAGGTTTTCAAGATGTTCGAGCATGGAAGGCGTAGAGACGGAGATGGCAAAGGAGAGCCAGATGAGGAAAAATCCGCGAAGAACCGCAAGTGTGGGCGATTCGAGTCCGCGGATACCGAGCCAAGTTGAGATCCACACAGTCGTGCCACGACTTTAACTACGGCGCTGGGTGGGAGGCAACCCACCAAGATTAGTTTTCCTTTTAATTTCCAGTTTTTGAGTGTGTTCTTATTTACGAAAAACCATAAAAATGAAAAAACGAAAAATCAAAAAAATAGCTGAAACAGGGACTTACGCGGCTTGTGCCGCGGCCAACAAACTGCGTGCCAAACCGCGAGGTCCTCTGTTTGTTTTCTGAAGCAGGGAGTTACGCGGCTTGTGCCGCGGTTTCCAAACCGCGCGCCAAACTGCGCGGCTCCCCTGTTTTTGTTTTCGTGCTGTGTTTTCTTTCTTGCTTGGCGTGTTTTGGTTCTTTGTTTTCTTTCGCTTTCTGCTTTGTTTTCGTTGCTTTTGCATTTTCTCTCTTCCTTTTTCTCCGATATCTCTCGTTCGTGATTGCTCAATCTTTCAAGAGGATTTCTCCGTCCGGGCAAACATGTATGTTCTCAACTCTGTAGTTAACGAGTGGTGTATGATGTTTTGTGTTCCGATTAGTTAACGAGATGCAACAAACCTAAGTGTCACTTAGGTTTGGGGTGCCTCATCGTTTCAACATCTACACACTCATTTTTAATCCTGTGCAAACCTCGGTTTCACCGAGGTTTGGGGTTGGCTTTGTTTGACAAACCTAGGCCACGACCTAGGTTTGGGGTGGCCATGTTTTTGAAAATATTTAGACTGGCTCTTTGAGTTTGTGCTTTAATGTTATGTCTTGCCTGTCTAATACCTGTAATAACCGCACAACGATACTTGTCTTAGTATCACCTACGCCGACACTTGCACATTGGGGACAATGTGTGGGTAAGGTTTGGGGTTGCCCAATGGGGCCCACGTTATGCACGTAGATTCCCTGCACTTCCGAGTGCTTAGATCACATTAGCCAATTTTTTTTGTTTTGAATGATTGAGACCAACCATTGTGGGAAGAATCTTGTGATAGTGACGTGACCATTAGGGAAGGACTGGGAAAGGACATGACTAGGGACATTAGTGGAGACCACCCATTAGCGAGTTTTGAGCCTTAAAGACGTTGTTCATATTGAGGGATTCATACACGAAAATCGTATACACTTTTCGAGTCCTTGTCGTGAATATAGAATGATCTCGCTATATTATTGCATTGAGTAGCAAAGACGACCATCGGGATATTGGGTAAGGGTATAGTAGACCAAATCGTGTGGACCTTAAGATGTGATTCCAGGCAATGTGTGTTTTGTTTTAACCTGTTTTTAGCTATCGTACCCTTTTCACCCATCTGGGTGTAACCATAGCCCCCTTTGTAGCCATACACTCACCCTTTCATTTCAGACCCACCTTTAAACCCGAGCCAAAAGCCTTAGCCAACCCTATCCGAAAGTGTGTCAACTAGAAGCGGTAATGAACTATGAAAGACAGAGCGGAAAAGAAGGAATACAGGCCAGTTATGAAAATAAATAGAAAAGAGGGCCAATGCAGCCCCAATTTGAATAAAGAGGACCAATGAAGTCCCAATTTTTTTTTACAGTTTTTAGATAGCTTCACAGCAGCTGAATAAGAGAGTCAAAGCGACTCCATTAGTGACAAAGAGGGCCAAATGATAGAGCATAAAGCTAGGAAGTTCAGAATTGCTAAAGCTTGACACACCAAGGATCTTTGTACCGTTTTACCCTTCACTTCTTAGCCGTAACCTTAGCCCCGTTACAACCCGTGTAAAGGCCTGGATGATCTTCTGGAAAACGTGATTACGGTATGCTACCACCCTTACTGATATTCCCTGTCTTGCTACTTGATTCCCTTCTGAGATCAGTTTTTTTGGACATTTGTGCGTTTTTCAATAGAGGTGTCATGTGATTTTTGAGTATTCTTGTACATAACTTCCCTAGACATGACAACACGTGCGATAACCTAGGTTCGAGCGAAATGAGAGAATTCCGTGAGGTAGGGTCGAGGCGAAATGTTTTCCCTAGTATGTCTGGACCTAGAACAACCTTAGTGTAATCGGAACAGTCACTAGTTCAACTTACAATGGAAGGTCATAGATCAAACAGAATAAGGATGAGGCGAGAGTGAGATAAGCATTCACGGGTATGGGAAATCACCAGTGCATTACATGGTACCGATTGGGAGTTGTGCAGTTATTATATTTCACTGAAGTGTGCTTTTATTCTATTTTTATCGCTAATTTGCTTGGGGACAAGCAACGCTCGGTTTGGGGTTGTTGATAACGCCACTTTTTGGCGTTATTTTCGGTCCCGAAACCAATGAGATTGGCTTGTATTTAAGCAAAGAAGCGGAACTTTATGGTTTATTTAGTGGAATGTGCAGGTTCTTTAACATGCAGCATTCATCGAGAAAAGAAGCTAAAAAGAGCCCAAAAAGAGCCAAAACGAAGCCCAACGGAAGCCCGAGATCCAAGACCGAGACCCGCGCCCGAACCAGGACCCGAAGCTGACCCAGACACACCTTAGAAAACCAGGCGACTTGCCACGCGGTTTGCAAACCGCGGGACAAGTCGCGGGACCTCCTGTTCCAGATTATAACTTTGGCAATTTTGCTGATTTTAGGGCACGCTCGATACGGAACTCAGACGACGAACGGCAGCAGTCCATAGGCGATTTTGGGAGATAGTTTACAACTTTTGGAGCCACGAGAGAGGATCAATCGAAGAGGAAGTCATGAGGCAACGCGGATTAGAGCCGGGAGAAGGGAGTACATCTACCACATTCACCACGATCACTTTTATCATGTTTTCGTTCATTGTTTCCTTTTCTTCTTCTATGTTTTTATCCCCCAACATCATGAACTAATCTGTAGATGTTGGGGGTTGGATTGAATTAGGTTTGAACATATGAACGGATGATGAATGACTTTTATCAGTTTTTTCTATTTTAATGAAGCTTGTGATTTAGTTTAATGCTTTTGTGAATTTGGCCAATTTACATCTGATTTGTTTGTTCCAATTAAGTTCGAGAGAATTAATTGCTACTTAGAACTATAAATTGCATGCCTAAGGCGAGAATTTGGTGATAGAGATATACCGAATACGCCTTAGTCCTAATTGAACCAATTAGGTTGAGATCGAGAGATTAAATCTATCCGTTCAAACATGAATCTTGCGCTTAATGTGTTTTGAAATCCATAGGTTGAGATCGAAAGATAAAACTTGTCCTTTTCAAAATAAAACCCGATGTTGCTCGAAAGAGAACAACGGTGATTTTAGAGATTGGGTATTCATTAAGGGGATTAACTGGTAATTGTTTTAAGTCAGATATTCGTATGTGAAAACCTAAGGATTTCCAACCCTCAACTGTTTTCTCTATCAAAGTTCCTTAAGTTGTTTCTGTTTCGTTTGTGATTTACTTTAGTTGTAATTAATTACTCAATACCAACCTCTCAATTTTCGATAGTTCAGTTAATAGTGATTATAGTAATTGTGATACTTAGTTCCTAGTTCCCCATGATTCGATACTCGTACTTTCTAGTACTATTACTTGACTTCAACCCGTACACTTGCTGTTAGATTTAGGGGGGGTGATACCCGCCCTATCACTGGGGCATTACACAATCCAAATGGCATCCTCCGGAATGCAAAAGTACCGTAGGGACAAGTAAAGGTGGTATTTTCTTGGTCCTCGGGGGCGATATGGATTTGGTTGTATCCGGAGTATCCATCTAGAAAACAATAGAATTCATTTCCCGCTAACCTATCAAGCATTTGGTCGATGAAAGGTAAGGGAAAATGGTCTTTTTTAGTGGCTATGTTGAGTTGTCTATAATCCATGCATATTCTCAACCCCGTGACAGTCCTAGTAGGAATGAGTTCATTCTTTTCGTTCTCCACTACGGTCGTCCCTCGCTTTTTAGGGACACATTGGACGGGGCTCACCCAACTACTACTAGCTATTGGGTAGATAATACCGGCGTCTAACCACTTCAACACTTCTTTCTTAACTACCTCCTTCATTATGGGGTTCAACCTTCTTTGGGGTTGGACTTTTCCAGGGTGGTCACTCTCCAAGTTAATCTTATTTTGACATAAAGAGGGGCTAATACCTCGAATGTCCGCTATGGTCTAACCAATTTCCCTCTTATGCTTCATCAACAAATCAATCAGAAGTTGTTCTTGTTTCTCACTAAGTTTGGAAGAGATAATAACGGGAAGTTTATTATCCTTAGCGAGATAAGCATATTTTAAGTGGGAAGGCAATGATTTTAGCTCTAACTCGGGAGGTTGTTCTATTGAAGGAGGTTAAACGTTTTTGTCCTTGAAGTCCAGAGGTTCAAAGGCTGCCACTATTTCGTTACACTCATCCTCAAAAGTGTCATCACTTTCGGAGTCGGAGTGCTCACTCTCACTCCCCACTGTGCTCAATGTGTCAAAACTTAGGTTACCACTAATCGAACTCAAAGCAAAACAATCTTTCGGTTTCTATGTACTTAAGGGACTTGAAGACATTGAATGTTACCTCTTGGTCATTGACTCTCATAGTGAGTTCCCCTTTGTGCACATCGATCAAAGTACGTCCGGTTGCAAGAAATGGACGCCCTAAGATGATTGGGATATCTTTATCGGCCTCATAATCTAGAACTAGAAAATCGACGGGGAAGATAAATTTATCCACTTGGACCAAGACATCTTCTATTTTTCCCTTTGGGTAGGCAATGGACCGATCGGCTAGTTGTAATGTCACGGTTGTGGGTCTTACCTCTCCAATACCTAACTTGTTAAAAATTGACAATGGCATCAAGTTGATACTAGCTCCCAAATCACAGAGTGCTTGACCTACCTCTTGTCCTCCTATTGTGCATGGAATTGTGAAACTACCCGGGTCTTTCAACTTAGGCGGAATCTTGCTAGTAAGGAGGACACTGCATTCCTTGGTCAAAGCCACAGTCTCAAACTCACCCAACTTTCTATTTTTGTTCAAAATATCCTTTAAAAACTTAACATAGCTTGGCATTTGCTCGAGAGCCTCTACCAAGGGTATGTTAATATGAAGTTGTTTAAAAATGTCTAAGAATTTTTTAAACTGAGCATCGACATTTTTAGTCTTCATTCTTTCAGGAAAAGGTACACTTCGTGGGTCAATTTGAGTTTGCTGTGGTGTTGGCTTTGGAACAGTAGGTTTTGGTATAGGTCCAAAAGTGGGAAGCTCAGGGACATCGGTCCTCACTGTAGGTTTAACAGTGACTTGAGGAGTGGCCACTGTGGTTTTAGGGACAGTGGGTATTTGAGGCGAATCATCAGAAACAAAAATGATATCTTTCAGATCCTTTCCACTCCTAAGCGTTATGGACTTGACGTGCTATTTTCCTATCACCTTAGCGTGTTCGGTGTCACTAGGTAACGTCCCTGGTGGTCTATTCTTAACTTCGGCGGCTAGTTGTCTTACTTGAGTCTCTATGTTCCTAATGGCTGCTTGAGTTTGATTCATGAAACCTTTGAGAATTGATTCGAGTGATGGTTGAGTCTCAGCGGGGTGAGTTGGTCGTGGTTGGAACTGTTGTGAGGACTGTCCTTGGTGAAAATTCTGTGGGGGATGCCCACTGTGATGTTGCTGAAATCCAGGGGGTTTGTGGTCTTTGCTGGACATGACTCGCCCCGTGGGGTTAGAGTCCTGGGTTACCCGCCCAAGAGAAATTTGGGTGATTTCTCCAGCCTGGATTATAAGTTTGTGAATATGGGTTGTTCCTCGGGTTGGTTCCTATAACATTAACGGCCTCAGGATTTGCTGGACAATAGTCAAAAACATGCTCCTCTCCACAGAGGGGACAATTCTCAGTGAGATGTGTTGCGGAATTGACTTGGCCTCTATTTTGATTCAACACTAATTTAGTCAAGGCCACTAACTGCGCATTCATGGTTTTGAGTGCCTCGGAATCAATGGTGTTGGTCTTTGGTATGGGCGATCTAGGATTGGACCACTCAGTGTTGTTGTTGGACACTTTTTCCAAGATTTGATATCCTTCATTGTAAGTCTTACTCGTGAATGTTCCACCTGCTGTTGCATCTAAGATGATTTTGGCTGCATTGGAAAGACCATTGTAAAAGGTCTCCAATTGAATGCAATGTGGGATGCCGTGGTGTGGGCACTTTCGAAGTAAATCTTTAAATCGTTCCCATGCATCTGAAACAGCCTCATCTTCTTCTTGCCTGAACAAAATAATATCATTTCGAAACCTTACATTCCTTGTGGGAGGAAAGTATTTTTGTAAAAATTTGTCAGCGAGTTCTTGCCAAGTGGTTATCGAGTGAGGTGCATGTGAGTTCAACCAAGCCTTTGCCTTATCCCTTAATGTAAAAGGGAAAAGCCTTAGCTTTAATGCTTCATCGCTCACACCTTGCAATTGAAAGGAATCAGTCATTTCTAAAAAAGATTTTAAGTACGAGTGTGGATCCTCAGATGGTGATCCTCCAAACTGACCCATGGCTTGAATCATTTGAAACATCACCGGTTTGAGTTCAAAACGTGTTGCAACAATGTTGGGCCTTAAAATTCCGGAGCTTAAATCACCAACTTCGGAAGTAGCATAGTCTCGTATTTTTCGATCTTTGCTATCGGCAATCGTCACTGTGGTATCCACTACTGGCGGGTTAACGGGTCGTTCTACCATGTTTACAGTGGTGTTCACAGTGGGTTGTCGATTTTTGTTTTTGCGTCTTCTTCGAAAAGTTTTCTCTATTTCAAGATCGATTGGTACCAAAGGTTCGTGTTGTTGCCTTGGCATGCAACACGAACAGCTTAGAAAAACGAGTTACTCGGGCTCGAACAAAAACTAATGTCTTGAGATTTAAAATCACGCCAGTCCCCGGCAACGGCGCCAAAAACTTGATACGTGCGAAATATGTGATTTAATCGCAGTGGGTTGCAAACTATCCACAGTTGGAAGTGCAAGTGTACACTAACCACTATGATCGTCACAGCAAGTAATAGTTGGTAAAATACCAGAATCGAATCCACAGGGACTGGGCAATCAAGACAATACGGTTCTCATGAGCTTCCTTTTACAAGTTTCAATTACAGAGGAAGCAATATTTTGGTATGTTTGGTGAAATGCCACTTTAATGATTTTACTTAAGATTTAAAAGAAGGAATGTAGGTTCGATTTTCCCTAGATTTTATATTAAATACCTGATCCTAAAAGTGATCCTTGTACTTGAGTTGGGCAGCTTCGCTAGAAAAGCCCGGTTACAAAATACTCACACCCTTAAGCAAAAATCCCATACTCTTAGTATTTATCGTTTTGTCAATGGTAATCTCAAAATGGACCTTTTCAGGCCTCGATGGAATGTGTAGAGACAAATACTCTAAGTGTTTTTAAATACACCAACTAGCTTGCCTACTACTCTAGTGGGTTGAGATTAGCTCACTGTGCCGACCTCACTTTCGCAAGTGTCATAAGAATTCTTTCGAATCCCCTAGCATCATCCAAGCTAGTGTCACTGCGTTCTACTCATTTATGAGTTAAGAACTAGACTTTAGATCCTTACAAGTGATCGACTTGTTTCCATCATTGGGCAATAATCGAGAGTGAATGACCAAAACAACAAATATTCCAAGTATAAAGATTACTCAAGCATTTTCTCTAAAATCCAGGTACTTCTCTTTCCTACATCCCAAAGGATGCTTAGCCCATAATTACTGAAGTAAAGAAAACAAAAGATGAGAAGATGAACATAAATAAACTGAAAGTGACTTGAATTAAAACCGCAGTGGGGAACGAGGGTACGTCACTGCCACTTATTACGTGAAACTACAATTACACTAGGAATTGAAAATACAGAAAATTAGAGGACTACTGCAGTAAATGAAAGCTAACAACTTGAACTAAACTAGCACTAAATGTGGTTGATGAGAATTGCAAGATCAATTAAATGAAACCCAACACCTCTTTATATACTAAGAGGAAAGGTTGGATTTAACAAAAGATGGGTTATAACTAGAGACTAAAGACTGAAGATAGAAAGCATCAAATTCAACTTCTTTGAGTAATTCCTCTATCCACAAGCTTGTAGCTCTTTTACCCATAGGTCCCTTCACCTTATTCCAAAAAGTCCACTTCAAGTACCATGGGTTTTATTAAACAATTCATCTTGCCATGCTTTTGGGAACATGCTTGTACTTCTCTATCTCATGCCTCTGCCAATTGAACCTTATATTCTCCAGATTTTTACTTTCAAGGTAAGATTTGATTTTCTTTTGTCTTCTTCTTTGCTCGATAGTGGGGTCCGGAGTGGGATGCGCAAGTCACTGCGGATATTTCGTGAAAAAGCAACAAAACTCCACCAAATGATTTATAAAAACTATGGTTCACTTTTTTTTCTCATTTTCATGAATATTACCATGAATGGGGTTTTTGAGAAGTGAAATGGCTAAAATTTGACAAAATAAAATAAAAAATAAAAGGAAATAATAACTCTAAAAATAGAGTTATCACTTATCATCCTCAGACCGACGGTCAGAGTGAGCGAACAATCCAGACGTTGGAAGATATGTTAAGAGCTTGCCCCCTAGACTTTCAAGGCTCATGGGAAAAGCATTTACCGCTAATCGAGTTCGCTTATAATAACAGCTATCACTCGACTATCAAGGCAGCGCCGTATGAGGCACTTTATGGTAGGAAATGTCGGACACCCTTGTGTTGGAATGCGGTCGGAGAGAGACAGTTAGCCAGGCCAGAGATAGTGCAAATCACTTCGGACAAGATAGTCCAAGTACGCGAAAGGCTGAAGGTCGCTCGCGACCGACAGAAGAGTTATGCAGATAAGAGACGGAAGGATATAGAATTTCAAGTCGGAGATTATGTATTGTTAAAAGTATCCCCTTGGAAGAGAGTTGTGTGATTCGGGAAGCGTGGGAAGCTAAGCCCACGTTACATCGGACCGTTTGAGATCACCGAATGAATTGGGGAAGTAGCGTATAGGTTAAATCTACCCGAAGAATTGCGAGGCATTCACAATGCGTTTCACGTGTCTAACTTAAGGAAGTGTCTGGCAGACGTGGATAAAGCTGTACCGCTAAAGGACATAAGGGTAGATGAGAAATTGAATTTTGTAGAAGAACCCGAAGCCATTTCGGACTTCAAAGTGAGGAAATCTCGGAATAAGGAGATCAGACTGGTAAAAGTACAATGGCGACATCATAAAGGTCCAGAAGCAACTTGGGAATTGGAATCAGAAATGAGGGCGAAGTACCCGCATCTTTTCCCTTGAGGAGTTCCGGGGACGAAATTCTTTTAAGGGGGGAGTGTTGTAACAACCAGATTTTTAGTTAAGATTTGAATGTTTGGTGGCCAAAGTCTAATTAAGAAAAGTTATGAAAAGGGGCGTTTTTGCAATTTTAGAAAGGTATACAAAGGGGTGCAAATCCCTAGGGTTCTCACTTTCACTATTCCATTGGTGTGTCGGCTAAGAGAAGAAGCAGGAAGGAGAAAGAATTGCCTAGCATCGATTTCTAGTAGGAAAAATTTCATTATGGTAAGCAATTGATCTCTTCTATTTCATTTCTTGCTTAGTTGTTAGATTGATAATATTTTTCTGAGGTTTTCCATAATGTTTGAGCTGGGTAATCCTAGTAAGAACAACAATGAGGTTTAACTATAAATCGGACTGAGTAATGATTGAATTGAAGGTTTATGTGAGGATTGGAGGATTGGGGTTTAGCAATTCATTGTGTGTTAAAGAATGTGGTGGTAAATTTACCGTGTTAGGCTAATTAAGAAGAATTTGGGTTTTTGTGGTTCGACAAATCGGCAGTCGCCGACTCCGGATCCCATAAGGGATTTCCGGGACTACAAACACCGGATCCCGTAAGGGATTCCGGAACCGTAGGATGTCCGGAACTTAAGAGACACCGGAACCATTAGAGAGTTCCGAAATTGGAAGTGACACCGGATCCATAGGGAGTTCCAAAAGGTAGAAGTACCAGATCTTAAGACTCCGGAAGACTCAAATACCGGATCCCATGTGAGGGATTCCAGAACTGTAATACCGGATCCCAAGGGGGATTCCGGAACTGTAATACCGGATAAGGGGGGTTCCGGAATTGTTATTACCGGGACCAGTAGGAAGGATTCCGGAAGTGCACGAATAAAGTATGGGTCCAGATTAGAGAAGGATCTAGGATCAGTAGTTGAGTTGTCACTAATTCAATTATACGCTATGCTTTAGGTGTAAGAACAGTTCGGAACGAGACGCGTGGTTAGGAAAGTCACTACTATCAGGTGAGTTCCCTAAACCCTTTTTACACGAAATAAGATGCTAAATATTTACTGATTATGGTTCATTTATGAGCATGAATTGTTTACCAACTGTTACGTATGCTTTCCCATGAAAAGTATGTTTTAATTAAAAGACTATTTAGCAACATGAAATGATTTATAAAGATTTATAAAGAGTTCACGTTTCAAGATCTATGGTGAGCTATGTGTATGCTATGTGGAGTCGGTCTGCACAGTGGGATCAGAGTACCTCGGGATCCGATGATCCCTTGGGCATTTGTGATGAGCCGGTAGGATGGAATTCGTTTCCTTCCTACTCGGATAGAGGGGAGTCTGCTTGGGCCCCGATATGAGGCGAGAGGGGAGTCTACTTGGGCCCCGATCGTGGATAGCTTGTACGATCCTTAAACACTGTGCAGTACCATGATTGATGCTTATGTGGAGAATGTTAATGATTTTTATAAAATGATTTTATACTGTTGATATATGCTGTTTACGGAGGGAATTTACTAGACCTTTTGGTCTAACCCTCTCTTTTCAAAACTAAACCATTTTCAGGTAAGCGAAGCACTAGTTCTTCCGGTAAGAACTAAGAGATGGCATGAGAATGAAATGGAGCTTAGAGCGACTCCAAAATTTTGGCTAGTATAACTATAGATAGAAGTAGGGGTGCTCAAAAACCCGATCAACCTGACCAACCCGATCAACCCAACCCAACCCGACGTGGAATAACCCAACCCGAAGCAACCCGATGTCCAATCGAGTTGTAAAATCTTCAAACCGTATGTATTCGGTTGATATCGGGTTACGATAATTTGAACCCAACCCAACCCGATGAACCCGATATATATTTATATTCAATCTCTTATCCATCTCTATATAACTCATTCACACACACACACACACACACACACATATATATATATATATATATATATAGTAGATGTTAACATATATGCAAATTGAGAAAAACATTTGATGGCGATATGTTTAAGATTTAAGAAATATGCAAATTGGAGACGTCAAGTTATTTGATCATATTTGGTTTAGACAATTTTTATATGTAGTATCTAAATATTGTTTGAATTAACGGTTGTATTTTAAAGACATGTTTCCTTTATTTTTATGTTTTTAATTTTGGTTTTACCTTGTTTAAACACAACCCTACCAACCCGACTAACCCGATCAACCCGAACGGGTTGGGTTGAAATTTTTTCAAACCGCCAACATTGGTGATTGGGTTGATGTGTCGAAATGCCTTCAACCCGATCAACCCAACCCATGAGCACCCCTAGATAAAAGCTCTCGGCTGTGGACTTGAAGTTTCCGCTGTCCAAGTTTGGTTTAGTTTTAGACTTATGATTGATTAAAGACAAGTTTTATTATGTAATTTGGGATGTTTAATCTATATTATTGCATGTTATGTTTTGGGACGTTACAATTATCGATCTAAAAGGTATCAAATTTTCATATGTGTTCATCGACATTTGAAAAAACGGCGCTGTGTTCATCTTATTTTTTTGGGTTTTTGATTTGTGCAATCGTATTGAAATTGGTTTGTTCTAATCCATTCTATATTATCTTAAACTGATTTCTACAAACTTTCGGGGTCGAATTCTATGTTTTTGATCATCAGTTTTGAAAATTCGAAGTTCTGGGTTTTATAGTCTCTGTTTTACAAATTTTCTTGAATTATTGGTCAAAAGTGGTTTAAAATCGATTTGGTCAGTTGTTTGTGTCTTCCCTATTTGTTGGTTTTGGTACTAAAGTGTTTGCAGAAGCTTTCTAAGTCAAAAGAGGTGCAGATTCGATTTCCAGGTAAGTTTTTCGTGTTCCAGTGTTTGAATACGGGACTCAGTTCTTAAGTTCTGGTTCCTTGTTACATACCGGATCCACAAACATACTGGATCTTATTCCGGTTCCGGTTTCTTTCCGGGTTCCTGATACCGGATCTGTTTTTGGTTCCGGATCCACCTAGTTCCGGTTCCTACACATCCGGTATCCAATCCGGATCCGGTTCCCAATTTTTGCACACCATCTTTGATTCCGAATCTCATATATTCTGGATCTGATTGTTCTCAGTACCGGAATTTTACACTCCAGAATTACTCATTTTGGATCCATTTCTTTGGTATTCCGGATCCTTAAGTTCTGGATTCCTGATTCCAGATCTCCACTCCGGATCCCCTAGGCCGGATCGGATCTCAAATTCCGGATCCTTTACCGATATCCAATTCCTGGACTTCCTTCCTGGATCCAAATTCCTGGATTCTCTATCCGGGAAACCACACCCGGATCACAAATCCAAGAGTGTTCAGACCCCTAGTCCCAGACCCCGCAAGGGCGCTGCCCCTTGACCCCACCCGCTAACCGGGTAGCGAGACCCCCGTGCTAAGTCGCCGAAGGGGGACATTTGTGTATTCTTTGATACACCGTTTGATTATTTTGGGATTGATATCTTGAATTTTCTCACGATCATATTTTTTCGAGTAACAATGTCTTATCCAACTTACTCTGAGCTCAAAGATAAAGTTTCTCATTTAGAAGCGCAAATCTCTAAGCTAGAAGCCGATGCTAAAATAAAATATGATACCATAGGCAAACTAGCTATTGAAAAGGCTGAGGATAAATGTGTGATAGAAAATTATCAATCTGAATGCTCAGCCATTTCAAAAAGAGCCGAATCCCTAGAAACCCAATTATCTGACATCACTGAAAAGCTCGGTAAGTCTCAGGAAGAGAATAATAAGATTGTCAATCTTCGCTTAACCGTTCAAAAAGAAAATGATAATTTGACTAGCAAGCTTAAGGATCTTGAATCCAGACTTTACAAGCGAGGTCAAACAGATCAAACGATTCACTTGAACAAACCAAAGGAATTTAAGTATTACAATTCACAATGGGGACTCGGATATGATAATCCATGTTACCTTAAGAAAATCTTATCTAAGGTTCCCACCCTTTATGAATTCAACTTTTTGGGCCTAGATAAGCATTATCCTGAGTATAAGATCGAGTGGACCAAACTGTCTCAGAAAGATGAGGAAGAGGAAGACCTTAAACGCAAAACAGGTATTCCACTACCAAAAGTAGGGGAAAAGCCTGCTAATGCTGAACCTAATTCGGAAGAAGAGCCGCCTAGGAAAAACATACATGTATAGATACCTTTCGTGTACGAAACGCTTAATGCGTCATATTTAAAGAGCAAAACTCCTTATCTCTCCAACGATTACTTCGACATCTGTTCGATCGCCAAAACGGTGGAAACTCCGGTTCCCGTTCCGGCACCAGATGTAGATTCTAACGATAAATCAGAGTTCAAATGTTATGTTCCACCTCTGATTTTGGAAAACATCATTTTTAAACTTGAAGAATCGATTGCGATGGGATAAGGTCATTTATCAAACCGAAAGAACTGTACTTTTAGTTGCTATTGAGAAGCTCAAAAAGAACAAACCCGAGACATTACCCGAATCAGAAAGAGCGACTTATCGAACCGAGATTGCTAAGTTGACCTCTCAACTGTCTGAATTGGTGACATAAGCTTTAACGCTGAGAATGGCTAAGGAAAATCCAGTGGATACTCCAATGACGCCTGTCACTTCTGAAACAATCTCGTTTGATTTCGCTCCAATTTATTCGGATAACTCCTCGTGTAAAGCTTTTCTAGGCGTGTCCCTTGACACAGATGACAAGCCTTTGTTTTCACAAAATAAAGGTAAAGCGGCTCAATCTGAATCAGTTCAAAGGAATCTTTTCCCTGATTTAAATAATCCGTTTGCGGATGATTCTTTTAACTTTTCCTCATCCGATTCTGACTGTCCAAATCCACTTGACTCTGCTCATCGATTTTCTGAGTTCATGAATTCCTTAACTTGTCAAGATGATTATATTTCTAAGATCGACTTTGCTCCAAAGCTTGCAAGTCATCTTCAATTTTTGGACAAAATGCCCACACCGGTTAATTTTGAAAAAGAGAATGTTCGAACTCCAAACACGTTTCTACAACCGCTTCTTCGAAATCTAAACCTAAAAGACGGTCAAAGAAGCGCTCAAAAACCGGTAATTCTCACAAAAGACAATCTTATTACTCTAGTTCTTCTGACAACGAGCTTAATGATTCTTCAGATAATCATGTTTTTAGAAAAGTAAAAATCGTTTGGAGAAAGAAATCAACTACAGAAGACAGTGATGGAAACAAGTCTCATAATTCTCCTGTAGTTGATACAAAGTCATTTACTTCCAAGACTGGCTCACGTGCTTATGTTTAGCCTATAGCTAAGCTAACCAGTCTAAACCGAGCAAAGCTCTGCTGCACTTATTGTGGAAAGAGTGACTTTGTACATCCAAGGTATGTGAACAACTGGTATGGTACCTATAGCATCCCCAATCCCCATTTTACAGTTAAGGCATCTAACCATCAAGGATCCATCAAAGCATGGATACCAAAATCTTTCTAATTTGTTTTGCAGGAATGTCATGTGTAACACAATTCAGAATAGTCCTTTCACATGACAGCAATAAAAGGTTACGCCAAATTTGAGGGGAGCATCAGGTATTTGACATATACATGAATTTTTCAGTGAATTTAAAGAACCGTGGTAATTCATTCTGGATAACTTACTTGTGTTTGTTATTCTCCAATGTTAACTTCCATGAATGCCACGTGTTATATTTTCTTGACTTAGTTATTTCCATGTCTCATATACTTGTTGATTTTTCGATGGAAATACACTCATTTGAATTCCTACTTGTGTTTCAAAGTTCGTCATTTCATGTGAATCATTCAATTCGTATCTGACACACTAATTGTGACTTGTTCTTCACAATTAAACTTTCTGATCAATTGTTTCATTTGTTGCAAACACTGTGCGTAATGAGTCATTCCTAGTTCACGCTTGAATTTGTACTTTGACATTCTTTATCATTTTTATGACTTCTGATAATCTCAGATCAGAAGTCGTTCTTAAATGCTTTGACTTCTGAACATTTCAGTTTAGAACTCGTACTTCACTGTTTACTTAACTGATTATTTGATATATGCAATGAGTGTTAGGACTTTATGTTGTTTCTATGGTCTATCCAGAACCGGAAGGACCTACCCAAGAAACACATCCATTTATAAACCATAGTGAGGGGTCTAGATACTAGACGAGTTTGGAGAGAAAAGAAAATTGGTGAGGTTGTGACAGGACTTAACAGAATTATTGGTCCTTACCAAACCGAGTCAGTTATCCGGGTAACCACATAATCTATTCATTCTCGTTCTTTGGAGATGAATATTGAAACAGACATGGACCCAGTGTCGATAACTCGTGTCACCCCACCCAGCCACTCAAGCATCTCACAAAAGATGCTTGTTTCATAAATGCACGGAAATTTAGCACATAATCTATCTATTCCTCACTCGGAGGTCTTAGATATTGAAAAAGGAAGACATCAGCTCCGGTCTCCGAACTTCTTATTCTACTCACTGTGTCTATTGCCTTTTAACTTGAGTCCCAGATTAAATCAATTTTTGAGCCAAATTGATATAATTTATTTCTTTCACACTTGTACGAGTCTTTGTGATTCCCATCGCATATCTTCGTGATATTGCCAGAACAGTTTGAGGAGTAATTTTTTTAATTTTACTTCAGTGATAACTGGAAGTCCTATCAGAGATACCCCGATGCCAACTCTAAACATAGGCCATACAATTATTTTAATTGGTGTGATAACAGTTACTCTGTGTTTCTGTGTTAGTTGATTACCCCATTTTGGTTACTGAACGTCTCATCACTGTTGTCTTTGAAGTTACATGATGCTCTGGATGCTCCTAATCATCATGAGGGGGAGAACTGATACAGATTCAAAGACACAGATCATCATCATGAGGGGAGAAACGTTATAAAATTTCAAAGACCCAGATTATCAAGTTGAGGGGGAGTAAGCAAAAGTTGAGGGGGAGTAACTGTTATAATCTGTGCAGAAAAGATTACAAGTGCATGGTTTTTCTCATCCCTTATCAAGAAGTGTTCGCAACAAGTTGATTCCTCCATCGAGCATATTGGTTCAACAAGTTCTGAAGTTTTTCAAAGCCAATTCAACTCGTGGCTCAACTCGTGATACTATGAAGACCAAGAGCATTATTCAAGAGGGAGCTTGGAAATATCTGAAGTCAAGCAACGCCAACATATGTCAAAGATTCAAGAGAGAGAGAATATCAAGACCTGAAGATTCCAAGATCATAATTTTTTTAATATAACTTTAGGGGGATTGTTAGGACTAAAAGTCCTATAAAATAGAAAGTGATATAAAGAAAAGAATTAGTTTTATTTATTTGTTTGTAAAAGCCTTTAAATGATAATATGAGCTTATTGTGTATTAATGGGCTTGGGCTTTAGGCTTCAAGCCCTTGGTATTTAAAGTTAGTTTTCTAATCATTAGGTCAGAAAAGCTTAGTGAGATTAGTCGTTCGCCTAATTGAGTTTAGAAAGAGTTTGTTCTTAATTCCAATCTTGTATCTCTCCACATTCAATCAATAAAGCTTAATCATTTCGTTATATCATTGTTACTTGATCAAACTGGGATCTACAAAATCTAACTAGATTATATAATGTGATGGGTTTATTCATGTTATTTTCATTCTCGACTTTAAACTAAACAACTCCTAATAATGTTTGCATATGTTATGTGAGTAATAATTAAATTAAAGGTGAAAGATCGTGTGAGAATAAAAGTTAAGATAAAAAATGTAATTTTTTTTGACTTTTAATGTTAAAACGACCCATAAATTGCACTTTAAAAAGAAATCGTTCTATCGTATCTCATTAGTGTTGATCTTTTTATTATTATTGATCCAAAGGTGGAGATCATTTCTTACAATTCTTCTCATAACTTTTTTTTTCGAAAAGCAGCACGCTTTATTAACAACCACATATATACAAATGTACAGGAAAAACACACCACCAAATCAACCACAAACAGAAACCAAACTAAACAGAAAACAACCGGCCCTTAGGCAAAACAGAAACAAAAGACCAGGCTGCTTCGCAGAGAAGAAGCCACAACCCACTAACGCCAAACAGAACCAGAACAGCCCCATCTCCAAGTCGCGTTCTTGAAGCAACAACCCCGAACAAACGACCGAAACTCGACCAACAACGACTCTTTCACCACCATAACACTATCATCGCAGAGCCCGAGTGGGGTCCGAGACCCAAGCTGTCCAATCCAACTTTCTCCCCTGTAGCTTACCAGAAATCCACTCAAAGCTACAAGTTTGTAAATCAAAAATCATCTCGTTAATTTTTCGATTATTTGCCTTAAAAACCATCTGATTTATGTGATTCTAGATTTGGTATAAAATTGACCAAAAAGTCGTTGTCTGAACCTCGCTTAAAGCCACACTTCCACCCCTTGATGATCTTGGCCCACGATCTCTACAATTGAACTAATCACGGTCCTCGGGATGTTTCACCATCTACATATTTCTTTCCAAAGGCGGTTAACGTCATGACAATTTACCAAAGCATGTTCAACCGTTTCAACCTCGAGTCCACATCTAGGACAAAGAGTGGAATGAAGATCCAAGCCTAACTTGTCAAGAACCCATCGACATGGAAGTCTTCCAAAGCTCGCTCTCCACACGAAGATGCTTATTTTTTTGGCACAAGTCTTGACCACAAAGTCTCCCCCTCTATTACCCCCCTTGAGTTGTCTTTCTCCTCAATCAATTTTTTAAGATTTAACACCGATAAATCCCCATCATCACGAAGCCACCATTTGGGTTGATCCGCCTTTCCACGTTTTGGTGAATTTCCTTGAAGGGCATTTTGAAGCTCCTCTAGCTCTCCCAACTCTCTTCCTCTCGGCTCTCTTCTCCAACCCCATTCCCACTTCCAATTTTCTCCACTCCAACTCCCCCTTTCCACTACAGTTGCCTCTTTGTTGGTTTCTAAATTATATAATCTAGGAAACCTCTCCCTCCACTCCCTATTTTCAGCCCACTTATCAACCCACACCCTTGTATCCTGACCATCCCCGACTCCTTTGCCAAATGAAGAAGAAAATTTTATCCCGATCTTCCAAAGTTCATCCCCTACCCGAATGATATTTGTCCACACCGAATTGAACCTCCTTCTCTCTATAAAGTTACCCTTCATACCTCCCTCCTCCCTATAAATACTCTTCACAATTTTTACCCAAAACGACTCCTTTTAGCAAACGAACCTCCATCATCATTTCCCCAAAAGACCCCAATTGCTCGATTGAAGACTACCCACATTAAGACCACCCTTTTTGAAGTCTTTAAGGACCCTATCCCACTTCACCCACGCCATGCCTCTTGGTACGTGCGAAATATGTGAAATAATCGCAGTGGGTTGCAAACTGTCTACAGTAGGAAGTGCAAGTGTACACTGGCCACTATGTCGTCATAGCAAGTAATATTTGGTAAAATACCATAATCGTATCCACAGGGACTGGGCAATCAAGACAATACGGTTTTCATGAGCTTCCTTTTACAAGTTTCAATCACAGAAGAAACAATATTTTGGTTTGTTTGGTGAAACGCTATTTTGACGATTTACTTAAGATTTAAAAAGGAGGAATGTAGGTTAGATTTTCCCTAGATTTTATATTAAATACCTGATCCCAAAAGTGATACTTGTATTTGAAGTGGGCATTCTCGTTAGAAAAGCCCGGTTACAAAATACTCACACCTTTAAGTAAAAATCCCATACTTTTGGTACTTACTGTTTTGTCAATGGTAATCTAAAAAATGGATCTTTTCAGGCCTCGATGGAATGTGTAGAGATAAATACGCTAAGTGTTTTTAAATACACCAACTAGCTTGCCTACTACTCCAGTGGGTTGAGATTAGCTCACTGTGCCGACCTCACTTTCGCAAGTGTCATAAGAATTCTTTAGAATCCCCTAGCATCATCCAAGCTCGTGTCACTGCGTTCTTCTCATTTCCGATTTAAGAACTAGACTTTAGATCCTTACAAGTGATCGGCTTGTTCGCATCATTGGGTAATAATCGAGAATGAATGACCAAAACAATAAATATTCGGAGTATGAAGATTACTCAAGCATTTTTCATAAAATCCAGGTACTTTCCTTCCTACATCCCAAGGGATGTTTAGCTCATCATTACCGAAGTAAAGAAAACAAAAGATGAAGAGTTGCACATAAGTAAACTGAATGTAACTTTGATTAAAACCGCAGTGGGGACCGAGAGTAAAGCACTGCCACTAATTACTTCAAACTAACGATTACACTAGGAAATTAAGTGCAGAAAATTAAAGAGCTACTGTAGTAAATTCTAGAACTAACAACTACAACTACTTGCACTAAATGTGGTAGATGGAATGGATGAATTAAATGAAACCCAACACCTCTTTATATACTTAGAGGAAAAGTTGGACCAACAAAAGATGGGTAATTGTCTAGAGGCTAAAGATTTGAAGTGGAAGAAATAAAATTCAGCTTCCATGAGTAAAGCTTCTTTCCACAAGATTGTAGCCTTTTACCCCAAGGTCTCTTCACCTTTTCCAAAAAGTCCACTTTAAGTACCATGGGTTTTAATAAACAATTCATTTTGCCATCTCTAAGGGAACATGCTTGTGCTTTTTATCCCATGCCTCTGCCATGGATCCTTCCATTCTCCAGGATTTTCTTCCATGCTAAGATTTGATTTCTTTCTTTGTTTTCTTCTTGGTTCGCCAGTGGGATTTGCAGTGGGCACTCTGCAAGTCACTGCAAATTTTCGTGAAAAAGCAAAAAAACTCTACCAAATGGTTTATAAAAACTATGGCTCACTCTTTTTGCTCATTTTTAGGAATATTACCAAGAATGAGTGTTTTGGGAAGTGAAATGGCTAAAATTTGACAAAATAAAATAAATGTAAAAGGAAATAATAACTCTAAAATTAGAGTTATCACAACCTCAAACTTAAACCATTACTTGTCCCCAAGTAATAAAAAGAAAGAAAAATAAAAATATGCACTATAAGCTTTCAGGGACTTACCGACTTCTCACTCTGAATGAATGTTGATCTTCCTCCATGGGTGCTTCTTTGGGCCCCAAGACTAAAATTTCACCTTGTGCATTCGACGATATCTTTCCCTTGTTCACATTTGATCAATAGGACCTTCTTGGGTTTGAAGGGTTTGTGGCTTTGAATATTTCCCAAGGGTTTTGTAGCAAACAATTCCAAACATGGACCGAAAATCGCTTTGAGATTTTTATTTCAAGAAGTGAGTGTTTCTGTGTTTTGCAAGGGTAAGTACGTACATGATAGACGGGTTTACACCCCCCTAAATCTATCCGCAAGTGTACGGGTCGAAATCAAGTAATAGTACAAAAGTACGAGTATCGAACATAGGGAACTAGGAACTAAGTATCATAATGACTATAAGATCTATTAACTGAACGGTCGCAATTGGATGATGGTTTGAAAATCGTTTAAAAACTAAGTAGAACTAAAATAAGACTAGAATCGCTTAACGGAAGGTTTTGAAAAGACTTTTGATGGAGAAAAGGTTGAGGGTTGGACTTCCTATGGTTATACTGCTGATGAACAAATACCCGAACAATAATTATTACCGATTATTTCTATGAACCCTAGTTTGCAAAAGTCACTGTTATTCTTTCTCAAGCAATAACAGATTTTATTTCAAGACACGTAGGTTTTATCTCTCGATCTACACCTAGGGTTTTAAAACACATTAGGTCAAACTATCTAGAGCAGAAAGTGATTCGGCTATCTCTACCCGAATCTCCTTTCCGACACTTGATTACTTGATCTAGCCTTTAATTAATTTTTTCAAACTTAATCAAAAACCATAAAAGTCAATTGGAGGTGATCAAACTACAATTGATAATTAAAACTGAATTCAAATGCTTTCATAGATCAAATCAGGTAAAAAGAATCATTCGGTTACACGTCATCCATCATGAAATCCATAGTTGTTCCAACCCCCAATATCTAAAGATTAGTTCATGTTGGGGTGGATAAAAACACAAGAATTAAGGTAGAAAGTGGTGTGTGAAATCATAGTGAACGTAAACGTGAAGAATGTACGATGAAATCCCTTCTCTCTCGGCTCTGATCCACTTCGCGTGGTGAACTGTCCTCAATCAATCCTCTATCGTGGCTCCAAAGTACGTGAAAATACTCTGAAAATCGCCCCCTCCCCTGCCTACCGTCGTACGTGTCGAGATAATCACCTAATTCCGGAAAACATCAACTATAGGAACCAAACAGGGACTTGCGCGGTTTGTCCCGCGGCTTCAAGCCGCGTGGAAAGCCACGCGCTTTCTGGAGACATCCGGGTCAGGTCTGGTTCATGGTTCGGGCATGGGTCTTGGGCTTGGATCTCGGGCTTTCGTTTTGGACTCTCTTTTGGCTCTTTTCCGCTTCTTTTTCTTGATGTTCATCTTCTTTCGGATAACCTGCACATTTCACTAGATAACCCATAAAATCCCGCCTTTTACTTCAACACAAGCCAATCTCATTGGTTTATGGACTGAAAATAACGCCAAAAATTGGCGTTATCAACAACCCCAAACCGAGCGTTGCTTGTCCTCAAGCAAATTAGCGATAAAATAGAATAAAAGCATATATCAGTGAAATAATAACAACACAACTCTCAATCGGTACCACGTAATGCACTGGTGATTTCCCATACTCGTTAACGATTATCTCAACCTCGCCTCATCCTTATTCTGTTTGATCTAAGGCCTTCCATTGTGAGTTGAACTCGTGACTGCTCCGATTACATTAAGGTCGTACTAGGTCCAAACATACCAGGGAAAACATTTCGCCTCGACCCTACCTCACGGGATACTCTCATTTCACTCGAACCTAGGCTGTCGCACATGTTGTCATGTATAAGGAAGTTATGAACAAGAATACTCAATAATTACATGACAAATCTAATGAAAGACGCACAAATGTCCCAAAAGGTTGATCTCAGAGGGGAATCAAGTAGCAAGACAAGGACTATCGGTAAAGGTGGCCGTATACCCTAATCACATTTTCCAATAGATCATCCAGGTCTTTACAAGGGTTGTAACGGGGCTAGGGTTATGGCTAAGAAATGAAGGGTAAGCGGATCAAAAATTCTCGGCGTGTCAATCATTAGCAGTTCTGAACTTTCTTCACATTCTATCACTTGGCCCTCTTTGTCACTATCGGAGTCGCTTTGACTCTCTTATTTAGCTACTGCAACTACTATCTAACTAACTGTATTTATTATTTTTTTTGTGGGGCATCATTGGCCCTCTTTCTTTTTTGTGGGGCGACATTGGCCCTCTTTTCTATCTTTTGGGTTAAAATGCACCCAATTTATTCTCGTGACTGGCCCGTACTTTTTCTTTTTTTGCTCTATCTTTTGTTGTTCATTACTGCTTCTGATTGAGCCACTTTCGGATTAGGGTTAGCTAGGCTTTTGGTTCGGGTTTAATGGTGGGTTTGAAATGAATAGGGTGAGTTTTTGGCTGCAAAATGGGTTATGGATACACACAAAAGGGGTCAAAAGGGACGATAGATAAAAATGGGTTAAAATTGCACACAATGTCTGAAGTCATCTCTTTAGGTCCACACGATATGGTCTACTACCCTTTACCCAATATCCCGATGGCTGTCTTTGCTACTCAATGCAATATTATAGCGAGATCACTCTATAATCACGACAAGAAATTCGAAAAAAGTGTATATGAATTTCGTGTTTAAATCCCTCGAATATGAAAAACATCTTTTTAGGCTCAAATATCGCTATTAGGTGGTCTCCACTAATGTCCCTAGTCATGTCCTTTCCCGGTCCTTCCCTAATGGTCACGTATTATCACAAGATTCTCTCCACAATGGTCGGTCTCAATCATCCAAAACAAGAAATGTTAGCTACAATGATCTAATCATTCATAAGTGTAGGACATCAATGTGCATAACGGGGGCCCGATTGGCAACCCCAAACCTTACGCACACATTGTCCCCAATGTGCAAGTAAGTGGTACAAAGTGTGATAGTATTGTTGTGCATTATTACAGTCACCCAACAGCAACAAATAAAGCAGTACAGTACATCATCAAGACAAATAAAAAACAAGAGAGATCATGAAAACAAACCCACTACCGGCGTGAGGATGATGAGGCACCCCCATCTCGCCGACCTCTCACTCTCCTCCGTCCTTCGGGCTGCGCAGGTGGTGCTTGTGGTGGTTGTGGTGGTGGTGGTGGAAAGCCAACTTGGGTGAGACGCGCGTCGTAGCCATCCATGCATAGGTTCATGTTTCGGAACCCAAGATCCACCCGCTCATCTACTCTCCTCACCTCGGTCGTCATGTGATCCATAAATCGGCGCATATAAGGAGGCGTGTCGCCACCGTGCATGGCCACCTCCGCTTGTGGTGCATCCGGGTCGAAGTCGGGATCACTGTCCGAGGCACTCTCGGACGAAATATGGACCTGTTCGGCAAGACGCCGCCTTTGGTAATCTGGATCCGCTCGCCTTCTCTCCTCAAGCTTCGCCGCCGCCGTGATTTGGTGTGAATATTGCGTATTCCGGAAGTCCCCTTTGGATGCGGTAAGGTGTCCTATCGGGACACCGGCTTCCCTACAAAAATGAGTTATCAAGCAAGGGAACGGTAAGATACCGTCGAGGGTCATACCCGCGTCCAAAATCTCCATCCATATGATGTGCCCGATATCCATCGGGAGGTTGTTGTGTAGGGAGTATAGGACTTCCGCCATTTGGCTGTCGACGGTGGTGTTGTGAGAAGAAGGCTTTAAGGAAGCCTTAACGAACAGCATGAGGAAGGCAATATCATAGTGCCTCTCGCTTTTCAAGATGTGTTGATCCCGTTTATTCCACCCCGTGCGTCCATCTCGCCGTAGATATGCGGCGATGGTCGAGCTTAATTGCTCCCGGAACGCCGGGTGAGGAGATAGGCCGTAGGTGGCGCTCAATTAGGGCCGGCGGGGGGCGTGGAAGTATGCATCTATGTCATCCGGAGAGATCCGGACTTCCATGTCGCCCATCTTTACCACACAGCGATCGTGGTACACAACTGGGATCATACAGGCAAAAAAATCTCTAACCGTTGCAATGCAATATATGGGAGGGGTTCGGATGAATCCCTCCCAAGACTGTTGCCGTATGATCTCCGGCACCCTGGAACCGGCCGGTAGGTCCGCAATCTTGATGCCTCGCTCCCCGAAAGGATTGCATGCGTTCACTCTCATCTGCTCGTGCCGCTCGTTCTTATCGGGGTTTTCGTGATCAAACATTTGCCTCCGGTTGTTTGGATGAATCTACTCGTATTCCATAAAGGAGAGGTAGGTGCTTGGATGGGTACTCATATCTGCACAATAAAAGAATAACCTCAAATGAGATATCTCGCTCATAGCCACCCCAAACCTCGGCAAAACCGAGGTTTGCAAAGGGTTATATGTGAGTGTGTGAATGTTGAAAAGGGAGGCACCCCAAACCTAAGTGAACTTAGATTTGTTGCATCTCCTTTTCTTGACATGTACGTACAGTTAAAACTCACAATTTCCATGCATGCAGATTACCAATAAAATACTGTTTAGCTCATGCATCTTGACCAAAAATCACCACATACTCCCTAGTGCATACATCTAAAATCCCTCAACAGTTTGTACCGTTGGACAATACATCGAACCCCAAACCTAAGTGAAACTAAAAGACAAAACCCACAAAATTAACGTAGGGACTGTTTGGGCAAAAAATCACGTCGTACGACTACGACCAAAACAGGTAAGACGCATGTTACAATCCAAATCTTGCATTAAGATAAGGTCTCGACAAGAACCCAGAAAACATCCGTCGTCTCCCGTAAAAGGTAAGTCGTACGTCTCCCATGACGCCCTACCATAGCATCGCTCGTCCCGTACGACCATCGCGTAAGATCATTGCACCTACGACCAAAGCTAACGTTAACCTTGTCTGTTACATTTGTGAAGTATTTAATGCAGGACTCAAAGCCATTAACAGCAAGCAGTCGTAACGGACGAAGAACATTATGGATAATCACTCTGGCAACCGTTTCCGACCGTTGTAGCCGTTAATCAAAGCATTCAAGGAGCTAATTAATGGCACGAAAACTATAAAAGCCAAACTAAAGCCTCATTCCAAGGATCCATCAGAAAAATCCGACACACATCAGCGATCATCAGCGAATATTACCAAACAGCATAGAAAAACATCCAAGTTCACACAGAAGAATAATCAAACTCTGGAAATCATGTATTAAAGTCCAGAATCTCGCAACGGACTCAAGAACACTCGAAGGAAAGCTCAAGTTATCGCTCTCGATGCACGGCAGCAGCTTTCGACCAACAGTTATTTACACTTTGTATTCACACAACAAACACTTGTATTTTACATTTCGAAGTATTTCCTTCATTTGTATTGTAATCATCGTACGACCGACGCCAGTACCAAGGATGTCGCCCCTGATTGGCGACCATAGTGAAGCGACGACACCCACTGTCGTCCGCAGGTTTTTTCCTCGATTGAGGTTTTTGTTGCGTCATCAAATCCCTTGTCTTGTTTATTTTTTCCCTCATTGCACGTCTCGTCGAAAGATCCTTTCTTTAGTTGATTAAGTCCACATCGACCTTAAGTTGTCCCTTTGGTGCAATTTTTGGCATTAACAGTTTGGCGCCATCCGTGGGACTACATCTAGAGAAAATCCTCGACGAACGTGCACCCTACTAACAGTTTCTTGGAGTTTTTTCTGCTCTCTATTGCAGGAACAATGGCAGCCCCTGGAAATCCGCAGCAAGCTGTTGCTCAGATGTATCAGGAGCTCGAAGTCGCCAGGAATCAGCTCAATGCAATGGCAGAGCAGAATCGCAGAGCAGCTGAGGAGATCGCGTGGTTAAGAAATCCTCTTGGGCCTCAAAATGGTCCTAGGCCGTTCGTGCAGAACCCAATTCCAAGATCGTTCGACCAGAATGGCCGTAGACCATTTGTCCCGAATCTAGGTTCATCCGCGCAGAATCAGCATCCAGGCCCGTTCATGCAGAATCAACAGCCAGGGCCGTTCAACCCAAATCCTCAGTTTGGGACAGTTCCTCCTCAGCACAAAAGGCCACCACCCGTGAATAATGGGTCTCAACCATTACAAGGGTCGCAGCCTTTCCAGCAGGGGTCGCAATCATTTCAGCAGCCATTTCAGAATGGACCTCAAGGTGGATCTCAGCCACTCCACGGTGGATCGCAGCCTTTCCAGCAAGGATCGCAGCCGTTTCAGAATGGATCGCAACAATTCCACTATGGGTCGCAGCCATATTTTGTCCTGTTTAACGGGGATACCAATGGTTCGTCGCATGGTAATGGCACTAGTCCAGGGGCCAATCCCTCGACAGGGGCAAATCCTGATCTTAACGATCCCGTCTCCCAGCGTTTGAAGATGTTAGAAGACCAAAATAAGCGCGTCCTGTCCTTGCTCGCCAAGTTGCCTGAGGCAGCCATGCCTGTCGATGTCGAGCCTCGCTCGGGGTATCAGGCGTCGCCCTTCATCGACGAGATCTCCACCGTTGAGGTCCCAAAGAAGTATAACATTCCTGCCTTCACTCCCAAGTATTCGGGTGTGACCAATCCAACCGAGCATGTCGCGCAGTATAAGCAGCTCATGTGGACAATCTCGATCCCACATATGTACCAGGAAGTATGCATGTGCAAGAGTTTCAGAGCGACTCTCACTGGTCTAGCTCTCCAGTGGTTGATCAACCTCAAACCCAAATCCATCGGGTCGTTCGCTGAGTTGGTCAACCAATTCTCCCGGCAATTCGCCAGCAGTCGTAAGATGGAAAAGCAGACTAGTGATCTATACTATGTCGTGCAGAAGACCAATGAGTCTATCCGAAGTTATTTCAATAGATTCAATGCCGAAATGATCAGTATCCGCAATTGTGACGTCAAAACTGCGATCGAAGCTTATAAGCGTGGTCTAGACGATAGTTCAGGTCTATATATCGATCTGACCAAGTATCCCCCAGAGACTTTCGAAGACGTCCGAGCTCGAACCTTAGCATATATGAGGGTCGAGGACGATGCCGCCTTTCGTCGCAAGCACACTGACGACAAAAAGTCGTTAGGTGTCAGAAAGCCAGAGTTCAAGACAAAGGCTGTTTCCAGAATAGAGTCAGCGCGCCAAATTTCAAATGTTCGTTTTAAGACGAAAGCAGAGGCCAAGACCGCGACTAAGTTCACTCAGTACCCCAAGATATCCTCTTACGGATTCAAAGGATCTACAAAGGATTTAGTCGAAGCTCTGAAGACCGCTCAAGCTACCATTCGATGGCCAAAGAAGTCCGACTTGGACGATGCTAAGAAAGACAAATCAAAGTGGTGCGACTTCCACGTCGATCATGGTCATGCGACAGACGATTGTGTCGCATTGAGGAAGGAATTAGCGTATCATTTCCCTAAAGGAAATCTCAAGGATATCATCGATGATGCCGCTATTCCAGTTAATAGCCATCGAACGACGACCCTCGAGCACGCGAAAATCGTCAATTGCATCACCGGTGGTTCAGACGTATGTGGTCTGACGTATTCCGCGGCCAAGCGTCATGCCAGTCAGGCACCCGACGATCGGCCTATTCCTCGCTCGTCCAGACCCAAAAGAGATTTGGAGCTAGAAGCCATAAAGATTGTGTTCGACCACGTCGATCTGGGCGACTCGTATCAGAAGCATCACGACGGGTTGATCATTCAGCTCACAGTCGGTAACTGCCTAACGCGTCAAGTCTTGATCGACGGGGGCAGCTCAGCAAATGTCATTTTTCTCAACACCATTAAAGCCATGGGAATCGATCGCTCGAAAATCACCCGACGTTCGACAACTTTGGTCGGTTTCAATGGAGAAGCGACAAGCACCTTTGGAAAGATAATCTTGCCCGTCTACGCCGGAGGAGTCAACAAGCAGACCAAGTTCAGTGTCATCGATTGTGCGTCGGCCTATAACATCATCTTAGGTCGACCATGGATCCACGATATGAAAGCCGTTCCTTCGACATATCATCAAATGTTGAAATTCCCTACGCCTTGGGGAATCCAGGAGATCAAAAGCGAGCCAAAAGTCGCTCGTGAGTGCTACAAGTCTACCTTGAAGCCACGGAAATAAACCGAAGTCGCAAGATCAAGCTTTCAACAGGATCGCCGTATCGTTCTGTCATTTAAAACCTGTCTTTTCCTCCCAAAAAGAATAAGGTAATAAATGACAGGGGGCAAATAGAGAGAGTCTGAAAAGGTACGTTCTCTAACCCTTTTTCATACGATTTTTTCTCACAATAGGTCAAGTGGCAAAAACAACAAAGAAAGAAAAAAATTCTAGACGACAGGGGGAACATCGGTCGTATCCCTGCTCGAAGTCCCGACCTGAGGGCCTTCATCTGCCACCCCTCCCGCACGAATCTTCTGCAGTTCATACTGAGCATCGAAAAGCTGGATGGCTAGCTCGTCAGCACGCGCCAAGGCAAACCTCTCCCTATCTAAAGCCACCTTCTCTCTCTCCAACGCCGCAGCTTCTCTTTCAAGGGCAGACGCCATCAACCCTTCAATTTTCGACATCCCAGCGTGCAATGCCAAAGACGACTGGAACGTCTGAAAAATAACACAAGAAAATATTAGACGACTAAACGAATGAGACAAGTCATGAAAGATTGACACTCGCCGTGAACGCCAGATTGGCAACTTGAGATCCAATCTCTCCGGCCAGAACTCCACGAAAACGCTCCCCGAAAGACGGGAGCAAATACTTCCCCAGATGAGGGAACGACGCCGTCCCGTCTAGGACACCATCCGCCATAAAGTTAGACGGCAATGTAAAATTGACCGTCATAACTTCGGCCGATGATCCCTCGCCCCTGTCGGCAGACATTGGGATTGACACTTGAGACACCGGTTTCGTCACCGTCGCCGGAAGCGCAGAACTTGCTGGTGTCGCGTCCATCACGCCAGGACGGCTAGATGACGCCCTCGCCTTCTTAGGCAAAACAACTCCCTGTGAGTTATCAACCCTAGACAACGGTTCCCTCAGGACTGTCCTCCGAGTTCTCTTTTCGCTCGATCCAGCTGTCGAAACATTTTCACCCCAAAGGGCACGCATAACCTGCTTCCCTCTCGCCCTAGAAAACGATTTCCTCTCGGTCGGCACTGATCAAGAAATGAAATACATGAAGCGTCAGACAGATAGAGTAAACAAAATAAAATAAAAACTATGGTACACTTACCAGTCGCCTCTTCCTGTACGTCTTCATCTCCTTCTTCTATCACGTCCTCATCCTCGTCCTCAACCGCCGATTGCCACGAAACGAAAGATCGGTCATCAACGCTAAGACTCAAGAACTTGTTGATCTTAGCCTGGGAATCCACAGTCGGTCTCACTTCGTCAAACCGAATCTCTGAAGGCAACAAGAGGAGAATGATAAATAGAAGTCATAAAAATAAATAAAACTCAGAAACAAATGAAGCATACCTGTCTCATTCCAGTCTGACCGCATCCAATCGCTGCTGGAATCTAATGACTCGGTAAGAACAAATACATACCTCGACTTCCACCCACGATCATTAACGCCAGTTCCCAAAACAAGGGCACGATCACCCCTGAACTTAGAATAAGGACTATAACGCCAGTTCTTATCCCTCTTAACTTGGTACACCGCCAAGAAATCATTCATGATCATAAGAGGCTCCCATTTCGCGGACGTTCGCTCAATGACCAACAAAACTCGCCAAAGTTGGGGCATCAATTGTCCTGGCGACACATCGAAATCCTGCATGAATGACTTGGCTAAAACAGAAAACGGCCATTGAAACCCTATCTTAAAAGGATACTCGTACAAAACGAGATATTCCTCAGGGCAATCCTTAGAACGAACAATCCCCGGACACCGCAACTCTACATTCGCAGGAATTTTTGCTAAACTCCTAAAAGCATCTAAGTCTACGTGATTCATGATAAGACTAGCAGGCTCTATCGACATTGTGAATCAGAGGACAGAACAAGGTCTTATATAAACGCTCTCAACTGCGTTTTGAAGATTTGCAACGATTCGAGTAAGTTCGGACGAAGAATGGAAAGGAATCAAGGCGAAATCTCTTCCCAAATAAGCACTTCGAAGAATAGCAAGAAAAGATCCGTCGTGATCTTTATTGATACCAACAATCGCATCAAATCGAATCCCTGGATGATCGTCGCGCATCCCCGTCCTTTCGCATGCCCGGCCGGATCTTCGACACCTGTCCTCGGCAGCTGGAAAACATCATCGTACGTCAGCATGACGTCACGACCTCGTTCCTCTTTCGACTCCTCGTTCAATTAGAAGCGGACTAGTCTAGTTCCACGACAACCAGGTAAGTCCCTCAACCCAAGTCACGAGTATTCGACAAGCAAAATTTAAAACTTAAATTTGACATTCAATTTTTAAATTTTGGGAGCAAACTGTTTGAACAAAAAATCACGTCGTACGACTACGACCAAAACAGGTAAGACGCACGTTACAATCCAAATCTTGCATTAAGATAAGGTCTCGACAAGAACCCAGAAAACATCCGTCGTCTCCCGTAAAAGGTAAGTCGTACGTCTCCCATGACGCCCGACCATAGCATCGCTCGTCCCGTACGACCATCGTGTAAGATCATTGCACCTATGACCAAAGCTAATGTTAACCTTGTCTGTTACATTTGTGAAGTATTTAATGCAGGACTCAAAGCCATTAACAGCAAGCAGTCGTAACAGACAAAGAGCATTATGGATAATCACTCCGGCAACCGTTTCCGACCGTTGTAGCCGTTAATTAAAGCATTCAAGGAGCTAATTAATGGCACGAAAACTATAAAAGCCAAACTAAAGCCTCATTCCAAGGATCCATCAGAAAAATCCGACACACATCAGCGATCATCAGCGAATATTACCAAACAACATAGAAAAGCATCCAAGTTCACACAGAAGAATAATCAAACTCTGGAAATCAAGTATTAAAGTCCAGAATCTCGCAACGGACTCAAGAACACTCGAAGGAAAGCTCAAGTTATCGCTCTCGACGCACGGCAACAGCTTTTGACCAACAGTTATTTACACTTTGTATTCACATAACAAACACTTGTATTTTACATTTCGAAGTATTTCCTTCATTTGTATTGTAATCATCGTACGACCGACGCCAGTACCAAGGACGTCGCCCCTGATTGGCGACCATAGTGCAGCGACGACACCCACTGTCGTCCGCAGGTTTTTTCCTCGATTGAGGTTTTCCTGCGTCATCAAATCCCTTGTCTTGTTTATTTTTTCCCTCATCGCACGTCTCATCGAAAGATCCTTTCTTTAGTTGATTAAGTCCACATCGACCTTAAGTTGTCCCTTTGGTGCGATTTTTGGCATTAACAGGGACTTCATGTTGCCAAGAAATCCCTCACGTAGCCTTTATGCACAAAAATGGGAGTATTCCACAAAAACCATAGATCCTACCACATTTATCCCCATTTTACTTCCCAAAAATTCCCCATCACAGATTTTAAGCATATTCTCACACAAATGACATACTCAATCGTATATAGGCATATAATATCATGATCTAAGCATACAACGAACATGTAAAAAAAATCTAAGCATGAAACATCATAGGAGCAACACATTTGTGAGAAAACTCAACAATGGGCAAGTAACATCAAAACACTCGGAAGCAAAAATGGGAGAAAAAGATTATACCTACACCACATCATCGCAAAAGAAGACCAAAAACGAAATAAGAAACAGTTACATACCTTGGTCTTGAAGAATGGAGAAGCAAAATACTGAAATTGGAGATGAGAGCTTCTTAAAATCGATGGAGACAAAGAGAGATTAGAGAGAAATCGAGAAAAGAGAGAGAGAGTTGCAGGAAAGTGAAAGAAGAAAGTAGAAGAAAAGAAAGAAGAAAGAGGTGAAATGACATAAAAGAAGAGACAACTACACACAAAAATACAAATTGAAACCCTAGCTGTCAGACGGGACGTGCGGCTTGCCACGCGGTTTGTAAGCCGCGGGATATCCCGCGCAATCCTCTGTTTCACAAAACACCTCAGAGGCTCCCGCGGTTTGTTGCATGGTTTGGAAGCCGCGGTCTATACCGCGTAGCCCTCTGTTTGCAATTCCACCAGTGCATTGCGCGACTTGGAAACCGCCTAATAAACCGCGTATGTCTCTGGACAACCTTTCCATTTGATTTTTTTGTAAATCAAAAACACTCTAAAACATAAATTAAAAAGAAAACAAACCTCGGTGGGTTGCCTCCCACCCAGCGCCTAGGTTTCGGTCGTGGCTCGACCTTCCATCTCATTACTCCTTCGGATCGTCTAGATACGTGGCGTCCGATACCATCGTCTCTCCTCCATAATAGGGCCTTACTCGCTGGCCGTTCACTTTGAAGGTCGCCCCGTCTTTTCCTTGTAGCTCAACTGCTCCATACGGGTATACGTCCTTGACAGTGAACGGTCCGGACCACATCGATTTGAGTTTACCTGGAAAAAGACGTAATCGTGAGTTAAATAAAAGAACTTGCATTCCAGGAATAATTACCTTATCACGAAGTCGCTGATCATGGAATCTCTTCGTTCTCTCCTTGTAGATGGCCGCGTTCTCGAATGCGTCCAGCCGAATTTCCTCTAATTCGCACAGCTGTAGTAATCTCCTTTTTCTGGCAGCATCTAACACCATATTCAGCTTCTTTATTGCCCAAAACGCTCTACACTCGAGTTCCACTGGTAGATGGCATGACTTGCCAAACACTAGCCGATATGGAGTGGTACCAAGAGGAGTTTTGTACGCTGTCCGGTATGCCCACAATGCGTCATCCAACTTCAATGACCAATCCTTCCGAGCTGAATTCTTTCCAAGATCTGTTTCAGCTCTCTATTGGAAACCTCCGTTAGGCCGTTGGCTTGTGGGTGATATGGTGTCGTGACTATGTGTTTCACTGAATATTTCTTTAACAGCGCTTCCAAATATCGATTGCAGAAGTGACTACCACCATCGCTGATCAGTGCTCTCGGAACTCCAAACCTCGCAAAGATATTCTTCCGTAGGAAATTAATCACTACTTTCGAATCATTTGTAGGAGTCGCGATAGCCTCTACCCACTTAGATACGTAGTCCACCGCAACTAAGATATACTCATTCCGATACGAGTTCGGGAACGAACCCATGAAATCTATGCCCCACACGTCAAAGAGTTCGACTTCCATGAAGACTTGCATTGGCATCTCATCCCTCTTGGTTATGTTCCCCGTTCTTTGGCACCAATCACACTTAGAGATGAAATCTCGAGTCTTTTTGAACATAGCCGGCCAAAAGAAACCCGACTGAAGAACCTTTGCAACTGTTCTATCGGTGCTAAAGTGGCCTCCACATTCTAAGGTATGACAGTGGTTTAGAATGCCGGCCTTTTCGTCATCCGTGACACATTTCCGGATCATACCGTCGGTGCACATCTTATAGAGGTAAGGGTCATCCCAATAATACCTCTTGGCCTCAAAGGGAAATCTCTTCTTCTGGTGGGAGTTCATCTGATAAGGCACTACTCCTCCCACCAAATAGTTCACCAAGTCCGCGAACTAAGGCTCAGAATGACTAACCTTGAAGAGCTGCTCATCCGGAAACGAATCATTGATGATGGTCTTATCCTTCCTTTGCTCCTCACCTCCCTAAAGTCTCGAGAGGTGATCCGCTACCGTGTTTTCAGAACCCTTATTATCCAGAACTTCCAAGTCGAACTCTTGGAGCAAAAGTACCCACCGGATGAGTCTCGGTTTAGCATCCTTCTTGGCCATTAGATGCTTTAAAGCGGAGTGGTCGGTGTAGACAATTACCTTGGCCCCCACTAGATATGACCGGAACTTCTCGCAAGCATAAACAACAGCTAGCAGTTTCTTCTCGGTAGTTGCGTAATTGAGCCGAGCATCATCCAAAGTCTTACTCGCATAGTAGATCATATGCATCCGCTTATCTTTCTTTTGACCCAATACCGCTCCAACAGCGGCGTCACTCGCATCGCACATCAATATAAATGGCCAACTCCAATCGGGAGCCGTGAGAATCGGTGCAGATATCAACTCCTTCTTTAACCTGTCAAAAGCAGATATACAGTCATCAGTGAAATCGAATTTAGCATCTTTAAGCAATAAAGAACACAAAGGTTTAGTAATTTTAGAAAAATCCTTAATAAACCGCCGGTAAAACCCGGCATGCCCCAAGAAGCTTCGGACTCCCTTGACGGAGTTCGGGTAAGGAAGATTCTCAATCACCGCCACCTTTGCCTTGTCCACTTCAATCCCCGCTTTCGATACTTTGTGGTCGAGCACTATTCCCTCGGTCACCATGAAGTGATACTTCTCCCAATTCAAGACAATACTCGTCTCTTTGCATCTTTGTAATACTGCTTCTAGGTGTTCCAAACATGTGTCAAAAGATGGTCCAAACACCGAAAAGTCATCCATGAAGATCTCTATGGTCCGCTCCACCATATCCGAGAATATTGCCATCATGCATCGTTAGAAGGTGGCCGGAGCATTGCACAAACCGAATGGCATACGACGGTATGCAAATGTTCCGTACGGACAAGTGAAGGTTGTCTTGTCTTGGTCCTAGGGTGCAATAGGAATCTGGTTGTACCTGGAATAACCGTCTAGGAAACAGTAGTACTCATGCCCGGATAACCGCTCTAACATCTGATCAATGAATGGGAGAGGGAAGTGATATTTCTTTGTCACATCATTCAGCTTTCGGTAGTCAATACACACCCTCCAACCGGTAACTGTTCGGGAAGGAATCAGCTCGTTATTGTTATTCCGAACAACGGTTATACCACCCTTCTTTGGCACTACTTGGACCGGGCTCACCCACGGACTATCTGGAACCGAATAGATAATTCCAGCATCAAGGAGTTTTAGAACCTCGTTTTGGACCACTTCTTTCATATTTGGGTTGAGCCGACGTTGATGTTGAACTACCGGTCGATGCCTTTCTTCAAGATTGACGCGGTGCAAGCAAAATGTTGGGCTTAAACCCTTCAGATCAGCTATCGTCCAACCAATAGCAGTTTGATGCTCTCTCAAAACTCTTAGTAACTTCTCTTTATTCTCAGAATTCAGCTTAGACGATAAGATTACCGGAAGCGTGTCTTTTTCTCCCAAGTATTCATACTCGAGATGATCGGGCAGCGGTTTGAGCTCGAGCTTTGGTGGTATCTTCGATAAAGGTTCGGACTTGGGAATTGGTTCTCCCAAATTTTCAATGACCGGACTTCTTGGGCCTTTTTATGATGGCGATGCATTTAAATGCATCACTCTCTCGCTTTCCGGATCATCATCGATACCCATCAACACATTATTCAGTTGATCGTCGGAAACTTGCATGCCACATGTTTCTCTCATCAAAGAATCCATCACATCTACCCGGTAGCATTCGTTTGGTCCCATGCTTTGCTTGGCTGCCCGGAAAACATTGAAGACAACTTTTTTGTTACCCACTCTCAAGGTGAGCTTTCCTCCTTTCACGTCGATAAGTGCTCCTCCCGTGGCCAAAAATGGTCGGCCAAGTATCAGTGGTATCTCTTTATCCTCATCCATGTCAAGGATCACGAAGTCGACTGGAAGATAAAACTTGTCCACCTTGACCAACACATCTTCAATTACACCATACGAGTACTTGATAGATCTGTCAGCAAGCTGCAATGTCACACTGGTCGGCTGCACCTCTCCAAGTCCGAGTTTCCTGAAAATAGACAAAGGCATTAAATTAATACTCGCTCCAAGATCACACAAAGCCTTACTAAATTCAGAATTGCCTATATTAACAGGGTTAGTAAAACTCCCTGGATCCTTAAGCTTCGAGGGAGCTCATGCTGGATGATCGCGCTGCACTCCTCAGTAAGTGCAACTGTCGCATGCTCCTCAATCTTCCTTTTGTTAGAAAGGATATCCTTCAAGAATTTCACATATGAGGGCATTTGTGCCAAAGCATTTGCAAAAGGAATGTTAATATGTAACTTTTTAAATACTTCAAGAAATTTAGAAAAATTAACATCATCCTTATGCGCTTTAAGCCTGCTCGGATAGGGCACTCTTGGTGCTGCCGGCTTAACCGGTGGTTGCTTTGGAATGGTAGGCTGCACTTGTTTCTTCTTCTCCCTTTTTGAGTTCTCTTCAATCACAACCTCCTCATCAGCCTCCAACTCATCCATATCTATAATCTCAACCTCTTGCCTTTTGGGCTCGGTTTCCTTTGATGATTCTCGGGTCGGGTCTTTAAGCAGATCCTTGCCACTCCTCAGATGAATGGCCTTGCAGTCCTCCCGGTTTTTCCTTTCGGTTTGACTCAGAAATGTACTGGGAGCTCGGTTCTGTAGGGCTTCAGAAATTTGCCCCACTTGCCTTTCAAGGAGCTTTATGGATGCCGTGTTCTGATCGGTAGCTGCTTTAACTGTGCCTACCGTACCGGCTAATCCCTCGACCGCGCTATCCATCTTGGACATAAACTTCATCATCATGTCTTCAAGCCCCGACTTCTTCTCCCCAGATTTTCCTTCATCGAATTTCCGTTGGTTGTAACCTGGAGGACGATAGACATTGTTAGTATTAGAAGAATTAGAAAAGTTGGAGTTATTACCGTATTGTTGCTGTTGTTGTTGGGCCATGGTTTGTTGCCCTTGCGGTTGACTCCACGAGAAATTTGGGTGCGTCTTCCAACCCTCATTGCAGGTGTTTGAGAATGGATCGTTCCGTGGCCGGTTGTTCCGATTTTGCAGAAATTGAACTTGTTCCGGCTCGTTCATGGGTAGTGCCATCTCTGGCATACCCTCATCCATCATAAATGCTGATTGAAGAGAAGACCCCTTCATCTGACTCGTGAGTGCGTTCAGTTGAGCCTTTATGGCTTTCAGCTCGTCATTCTCTTGTACACTTGCAACTCTTCTAACTGCTGATCTCGGAGTAGAAAAACTATGGTCGGCCAGATTATCGATCAGCTCACATGCGTCCTCATAGGACTTATCCATTAGGGCTCCACCCGCCAGCTGTGATGTCGTTTTTGAACTGCGGGTGAAGTCCACTGAAGAACGTTTGGATAATGACCCAAACTTGTAACCCATGGTGAGGGCACTTCTTGATCATATCTTTGTACCTCTCCCAAGCTTCATATAATGTCTCTTGATCCCATTGAGCGAAATGGGTGATTTCAGCCATGAGTTGGGCGGTTCTGCTTGGTGGGAAAAATTTCTAGAGGAATGCCGCTTTCAATTGCGCCCAGGTGGTGATCGAGTCCGGTTGGATACTTTTTGTCCAAGTTATGGCTCTACCTTTGAGTGAAAAGCTGAACAGTCTCAGCTTGATGGCATCCTCGTTCACCCCATTTATCTTGAACGTGTTGCAAATCCTCTCAAATGCACGAAGATGTGCATGAGGATCTTCTGTTGGGGCTCCTCCATTCTGATTCTGCTGTACCATCACGATGGTACTTGGTTTGATTTCAAAGTAGTTCGCCCCAGTAGTGGGCGCTTGGATTCCTATGCGTGCGGCTGCCACGTTCGGATCGGCAAACGATCGCACAGGGCGTCTCTTAGGAGGAGCTTCGTCGTCCATCTCGATCTTGATATGTTTTTTTGCTTTTGATTCTTTTTGTAATCGACGGGCGGTTCTTTCAATCTCCGGATCGATCGGTTCAATTTTCTCCCCACGGAGTTTTTCCTTGGCATAAACCAGTTAGTACCTGAAATGGAAGAGTAAACAAAATTAGCAATCCAAAAACTGAAAGTGATGAAATAAAATAACAAAAAAAAATGTTCAATATTATAGCGCTTATAGCTGGTAGTGCTATCGGTTGCAACTAGTTCCCCGGCAACGGCGCCAAAAACTTGATAGACGGGTTTACACCCCCTAAATCTAACCGCAAGTGTACGGGTCGAAATCAAGTAATAGTACAAAAGTACGAGTGTCGAACACAGGGAACTAGGAACTAAGTATCATAATGACTATAAGATCTATTAACTGATCGGTCACAATTGGATGATGGTTTGAAAATCGTTTAAAAACTAAGTTGAACTAAAATAAGACTAGAATCGCTTAACGGAAGGTTTTGAAGATACTTTTGATAGAGAAAGGGTTGAGGGTTGGACTTCCTATGGTTATACAGCTGATGAACAAATACCCGAACAATAATTATTAACGATTATTTCTCTGAACCCTAGTTTTCAAAAGTCACTGTTATTCTTTCTCAAGCAATAACATATTTTATTTCAAGACACGTAGGTTTTATCTCTCGATCTACACCTAGGGTTTTAAAACACATTAGGTCAAACTATCCCGAGCAAAAAGTGATTCGGCTATCTCTACCCGAATCTCCTTTCCGGCACTTGATTACTTGATCTAGCCTTTAATTAATTTACTCAAACTTAATCAAAAACCATAAAAGTCAATTGGAGGTGATCAAACTACAATTGATAATTAAAACTGAATTCAAATGCTTTCATAGATCCAATCAGGTAAAAAGAATCCTTCGGTTACACGTCATCCATCATAAAATCCATAGTTGTTCCAACCCCCAACATCTAAAGATTAGTTCATGTTGGGGTGGATAAAAACCCAAGAATTAAGGTAGAAAGTGGTGTGTGAAATCATAGTGAACGTAAACGTGAAGAATGTACGATGAAATCCCTTCTCTCTCGGCTCTGATCCACTTCGCGTGGTGAACTGTCCTCAATCAATCCTCTATCGTGGCTCCAAAGTACGTGAAAATACTCTGAAAATCGCCCCTCCCCTGCCTACCGTCGTACGTGTCGAGATAATCACCTAATTCCAGAAAACATCAACTATAGGAACCAAACAGGGACTTGCGCGGTTTGTCTCGCGGCATCAGGCCGCGTGGAAAGCCGCACGCTTTCTGGAGACTTTCGGGTCAGGTCTGGTTCATGGTTCGGGCACGGGTCTTGGGCTTGGATCTCGGGCTTTCGTTTTGGAATCTCTTTTGGCTCTTTTCCGCTTCTTTTTCTCGATGTTCATCTTCTTTCGGATAACTTGCACGTTTCACTAGATAACCCATAAAATCCCGCCTTTTGCTTCAACAGAAGCCAATCTCATTGGTTTATGGACTGAAAATAGCGCCAAAAATTGGCGTTATCAGTACACTTCAGGCTTTTATTTGGGTATGGCTATTTTTTGTGAGAGTGGGTATTCTGATGGTTCAGAATAGGCACACCATCGTTTTCTAGGAGTGAGCACTCTAATGGTCCAGAAGAGGCACACCATCATTTTTTTGTAGTGATACTCCGATTTTCTTTGTTTTTTTGTTTTTTTTGGGAGGGGGGTATAGCTTACCCACCTCAAAGTTAAGACTTCACAGTGTCCTCACTGTGGAAAGACAAGAAGTCACACTGGAAGTCCACACCTCAAACTTAAGATCGCACAGTGTCCTCACTGTGACTTGGAAAGTGGTGTCAAGGAGGTATTTGGGGTACAAAAAGGTCGAGTTTGGGCGAATGGATGCAAAAATGGCCTAAATCATTTCAATGTGACAAGTTGAGAATCAGAACTTACAAAAGTGTTTTTTTAAGTTGGAAGCCGAAAGTTGTGCACCTTGAAACGGAAGAAGATCAAAAATCATTCAAACGAGAAATATGTTAGTACCCAAAAGGACCTACTTGACAGTAGGTATTCATGCATTCATCACAAAAAGTTAAAAGTAGCAAATTGTCAAGAGCCTAGCCATAGGCAGATACCGACCAAATAGAAAATTAAAATTGTTTTACGAGCATCAAGAGTGGGAACCAAAGTCCCGACAAACCATTCAATGAGTAGGGGTTGCGTACGGTGAGCTTTCTGCAGACTCGCCACTGTAATCATCATCACTTGCGTTTGTTGGACAGATTCCCTCAGGAAAAGCAGGGATTTATGCGACCAGCTCGAGATCGGCACCTTGATAGATCTGATTTATGACCGCATCCCGTTCTCGAGTGTACATCCAGAAGGATTCCGTGGCCCTGTCCATGTGCTTCTGTCGTTCCTCCATAGTGGTGATGCGATCAGTGAGGGCTTTCAATGCATCCAGAATGGCGACCATAGGATTGTTGTTGCGTCCTGGAGTGGGATCTAGGAGTGGGTTGGTGGTAGATATCACTGGGACTTCCTCAACAGTGGGTTCATTAGTGGGAACGGTAATTGCTCTTCCCATCTTCTTTATGGTCACCATGCTGATATTGTTGGCGAAAATGATCCACTCATCATCTGGAGCAGATGGCACTCCAGCATCGATTAGTAAAGAAGTAACGAGACACGGGAGTGGGAGGATTACCTTTTTACGAGTTCTGGCCTGGTAGATCGCGGACTGCATCAGAGTTCCTAGATTGATCGTTTTGCCCGCTAGGATGCAATATAGAAGGCCGCATTTGTGCATCGAGAGAGTGGTATCATGAGTGGTGGGCGACAGGGAGTGGCGTAGGAATTGGAACCACACAACGGCCTCGATAGTGAGAGAGCTAGCGTGAAGGCACCTCCTACTGCCATCCTTGTCCCAAGTCTTTCCTTCAATTGCCAGATCTTTCAAAATGGCCTCTTCATCAGCCGGGGGCATCTTTTGCAAGAATTTAGCAAAGGTGCATGAAAGTGGGGTCCTTATTCCAAGAACCCGATTGATCGTGGATGCGCCATAATGCACCTTACGACCCCGGACTGTTACGAATGTGGCTTTGGTTTGAGAGGCCTCGGCATAAAATTCTCTCACCAAAGAGGCGTTGGCCCTTCTATTGGCAGTGGCCAATGTTGCCCAATCTTGCTTCATAACCCTCTCTTTGACAAAAGGGTTGGCCTCTGCAAAGTCAGGGTCAAAACCCCTCTCCAGGTTCAACTTTTGCTTAACAATGCAGTCATAGTGGGCAGCGACCGCAGTGGTCGTGAACTGCCTGGGCACGCTACAGGGGGCATGCTCAGTGCCCACTATGGATTCATGAGGGTTTTGGGTTAGAACTTGTGCATCACCAGCATCAGATTCATCTGATGATGCACTTGAAGAGGGAGCAAGACCCTTACCTTTTCCAGATGGTGCCTTCTTTGCTTTTCTGGCCGGTGATTTCTCTGAAATGGTCACCACAGATCGGGTGACCATGCCTCTCTTTCTTGAAGCCTTTTTGATGGGGTTCTCCTCACCGTGGGCTGCCTTCTGAAGGGCCTCCAAATCGATGGTGTTTCCGATTTGGAGGTATTGATTTTGGTAATCCTCTTCTTCCTTTCTCCTCAACTCTTCTTCTTCTTTGAACAATTCGGCCTCTGCCTTTTTCCTCTCTTCTTCGAGCAGTCTCTTTTTCTCCACCCTTTTTCTCTCCTCCTCCTCTCTTAGCAACCGTTCGACTTCTTCTTTCTTTAGTCTTTCCTCCTCTTCCTGTTTCAATCTTTCCTCTTCTTTTTTCCTTTTCTTCTCGACTTCCTCTTTCTTTCTTCGAAGTGCTAGGAGTTTTTGTTCAAACTTCTCCCGTAATTTTAGCATTTCTTCCTCTGTTTGTTGCTTTTCCTTGTCGAAATCACTCAGACTGGCGTCTGAGGCTTTCGACGATGATGCGGCGTTCGATCCCTCCTGCTTCGATGACTCAGCATCCGGTGCGACGGTCGTTATTGTGTGCTCGTCGGAAGATGGCGGAGGCTGGTTTAGGTCACCGGTGATGGTTTCCGGCGGGTTATCGGTGGTGGTCATGCGGCGGCGCGTGGCACGGCTAGGTTCATTAGGGTTTGGGTTTGGTCGTTTGCTCCATGCCATTGAAGAGGGTGTTCTTTTCTGGTTCTTGAGAGAGAATTTGGGAAGGAAGAGAGTATTTTTGAAATTTTTAGAGTAAAAAGGTATGTTTTGTGTTTTTAGTATAGGAAAGGATTATTCAATGGGTAAGGATTTAGGAGGGAACAATTATTGAGAGGGTATGAGTGTTTTCTTGGAAATAGGAGTATTAGGGTGAGGTGACAGAAAAGTTGATGGAGTGTAAGAAAAAGGTGATGGATATTCAGTTTCTTGGACCACCAAACCGTCACATCCAGTCGTCAGGCACGTAGTGGGATGCGTAGTGACATGGTCGATGTCACTGCAAAGCATTTTCTTCAAAAGTCGGCAATTCATCCTACACACATTCAAAATAAACTACAACCAGGAATTAAAAATACCAAAAATAATAAAAAGGCAGCAAATACTGAAATAAAATATTTACACATGATTTTGACTTTTCTCAACCAGAGTGGGTTGGAGAGTGGGCATTGTCGCTCAGAAAGTGCTTCACTCTTTGCCCATTGACTTTAAAAGTCTGACCAGACTGTGGGGACATTAACTCAACAGTTCCGAAAGGACTTACCTTGACCACTGTATATGGTCCCGTCCATCGAGATTTTAGCTTACCAGGAAATAATTTGAGACAGGAATTGAACAATAATACTTGTTGGCGTTCGACGAACTCCCTATGGTTGATTCTTCGATCATGCCACATCTTGGTCTTTTCTTTGTACAACTTTTCATTTTCATAGGAATGGTATCGCATTTCTTCTAACTCATGCAATTGTAAAAATCTCTTGGTCCCCGCAGCATCCTCACTCATGTTAAGCTCTTTAAGGGCCCAAAAGGCCTTGTATTCCAACTCAATTGGTAAATGGCAAGCTTTGCCAAAAACCAACTTAAATGGTGTTAGCTTCAATCTTTCTAATCATAGAAGTATTTAGAAGTAGTGAAAAATAGGCTAAGTGAAGAAAGCCTCTTACAGAGGCTCTGCCGAACTTACCGAAAGATCAAGGTCGAGAAGCTACAGAAGCTAAAGAGGCGTCATACAGAAGCTCTGTAATACGCGCAAAGAAGACCAAAGACTCGGAATCCGGTGAAGACTGCTCTTCTAAGGACCAAACCGCAGAACCTCTGTGGCACTTCACAGAGCCTCTGCGGTCTTCAACAAAGACTTCAAAGATATTTATAATATCTTGCTACTGTTCCTGGACCTATTCATCAACTTGCATGGCAACGTACCCTGTCCAACTTCAACGTGTCAAAATCTGAGTGGACCCAATAGGGCTTAGTACATAATAGACGTCTGCTGCATTAAATGCAATACAGCACATCCAACTGTTCATGCCATCCTTCCAACTATTCATACCGCCCGTTCTGAATAGTAGCTCATGCTTTATGGTCCCCTTTGAGTAGTATAAAAGGAAGACTCATGTTGAGTTCTTCCTAATCAAGAATCAAGAAATATAAAAAAACAAAAAAACAAGAGAGAAAAACATCACAAGAACACACAGCTTAAACACTTTAAGAGTCATATTTGTTTTAAAGCTTTGCTTACTCACTGTTCTTAAATCTGTTCTTGATATATATACATTCAGTAAACTTTGAGATATTATTTCCTGTTCACTGTTTATTTATATTGTGTTCTAAATCTATCAAACATATCTGTTAGTTCTTCAAATACGCTTCCGCATCAAACATAAACTCGAACTAATAGATCTGACAATCTTGTATAAGCAAAACGGGAACCAACAATTGGTATCAGAGCAAAGCTTGATTTTCAATATCAAGTGATCCTCTTTATTACAAGATTGGTGATAGACATCATTCCTCTTTTAACCTATTCCTCATTTCTAGATTAAAACTCCATTAAAGTGTACTCTGGGAACTGTTCAAACCCAGAAAACTTTTCAGATCATCAGACTCATACTCTTTAATCATTCTATCTTTTCAGAACCTTAACAATGACAAATACAAACAACTTCTTTACTGCTGGTTCACTCACCAAGCCTCCTACTCTCCTACGAGATGAGTATCCTCAATGGAAAATAAGAATGGTTCATTTCTTTGAGGGTACTGAAAAAAAATCTAGTACAATATCTTTACAACGTTCCTCCTGTTCCCATGATAATAGTACCACGTGTACCAGCTACTACTGAATCTCCTGAAATCCCTGAACATCAAAAACCGAAGCCAAAAGAAGAATGGTCAAATGAAGATAAGGCAGAAGATGAAGTTGCACAGAAAACAAAAAGAATCTTGATAATGGCTATCCCCAACGAACTTTTTCAATCCTTAGATGCATGCGAAACTGCGCACGATCTTTGGAAAGAATTAGAAAGACAATTGGAAGGGGGTGCTAAAACACAGAAGAACCGAAGGGCACAATACATAAATGAATATCATGCATTCAGAGCCTCTGCAACAGAATCTCTGCAAACGACGTACGACAGGTTCAACTCTCTCATAAACAAATGCAGAAAGTCTGGCATTCACAGAACCTCGGAAGAAAATAACGTCATGTTTCTAAAGAGCCTGAATGATGAGTGGCTTCAATTATCTATGTCTTTACAAACAAACCAAGATCTAGACTCATGGACACTCTCTGATCTCTATGGAACACTAGCTGCACAAGAGCCTCAAATAGCACAGGCTAAAACACTAACCATTGCACCATACGCATTGGTTAGTAAATCGACAGAGGCTAAAGAAAGACCGAGAAATGAGAGAGCAACAGAGGAGAAGAAAAAGGAGAAGAAGAAAATGGTAATGATTGATAGCGAAGAAGACGAGCTGATAGAGGAAGAAATAACTCTCGCGTCATTAGCTAAATCATTGGCTCTATTGACAAGAGAGTTCAAAGGTAACCAAAGAAATTTTGGAAATGACAGATATAGCAGAGACAACCAGAGAGATAGAAGAGATGATGGAAGAAGAGAAGAATCAAGTGACCAACAGAGGTCAGACTACAGAAGTGACCGACAGAGGTCGAACGACAGAAACTACAGAGAAAATGACCGACAGAGGTCAGATGACAAGGTAGGCCACACACAAGAATGCTACAAATGTGGTAAGCCTGGTCATTACGCAAACGAATGCCGAACAGAGAAAGGTGGAGATCAACAGAAGTCCGACGATCGATCTGGAAACACTTCTCAAGGTTGTTTCAACTGCGGCAAGCCAGGCCATTTCACAAAAGAATGCAGAAGTAGACAAAATCGCCCACAGAAGGACTCAGCTTTTTACAAAAAGAAGGCTGAATATTATGCGCAAAAATCCCTAATGGAGAACAAAGGGCATTCTGAAGCAAACAAGGAGGACTTCGAGTCAGACTCTACCTCTGATGATGAATTCACCACCAATGCCCTGTTCTGTGGCATGGCAGAAGTCGACTCCGACACTGACAATGAGGTATCCATTTCAAACTCTACCTCTTGTACTAAATCTGTAGATAATGATTCAATTAAACTTAACATTGAACTGATTGAACTAAAAGAGATAAATGAAAGCATTCAAAAAGGACTCACTTTTAATGAGAGAGAAGTAAGGCTTCTCACTCAAGAAAAAGCCAAAATTTTTGAAGAAAAGGAAAGAGTAGAAAAATATTGGAGAAATAATATAGATCCTTTAAAAAGGAAAATTTCTGAATTAACCTCTGCTTTAAAAATCAAAACAAAAGAGCTTTCAGTTTCTAGGAGTGAAACAACTGACATAAGAGCTCTCAAAGAATACTTTCAAAAAGAGAGAGAAGTACTTTGGCAAGATCTACTCAGAAGAGAAGTTTTACTTAAAAACTATAAAGATGCACAGAAGGTGTATGAGAAAGTAAACTCACAAATAGGAAGACGAGGTATAGGGTACGATGATATTACTCTAGGTGTTGAAGGCAAAAGACTCAAACCTCTGTCTTCTCTGTTTGTGATAGGAAAAACAAATAAACCAATTTTTCCAAACTTACTCTCTGTAAGTAAAAGGGTTAAAATCTCTGAAGAACCTCATTTGAGGAAACATACGAAGATGATCAATGTGTGGTTTGAAAACACAGATTCATCATCTTCAACCTCTGTCAATAGAGGAATCAAACCAAAGAAATATCTGAAAACACAAGATCAGATTGGTATCTTTAAGTTTGGTAAACCAGAGACTCAAACACATGTCGCTTTTGTCTGTATGATAGATGTCAAAAAGAAATTATCTGCAAAAGCTCCTGAGTTTAAACCCATCTTTTCAGAAGAAAATCTTAAAAGATCAATTGAAAAAGAAATTTTGGAAGTTTTGAAATCAAATATTTTAGAAAATCTCTGTACATCTTCTATAGATCAAATTCTCGCTGAAGAGATCTCATCTGAAACCTCTGCCATCTATGAAAGTTTTTCTACAGAGGAAGAAAACTCGTACGATACATGCTCAGAAAATCCAGCCTCTGTCGAAGGAGATGACTCAACCTCTGTATATGAGGACGATTCATCTTCTGACGACTCAGAGACTGATTCTAAATCAGGGATAATTCACTGTGACACAGAGGATGTTAAATTCTCCTCTGAGGTTCTTAACAGAACAATTTCTCCAAAAGAGAAAATCACAGAGATACCTATCTGTCCAGATTTTCTCAAAATGTGTATACAGGTCAAAACCTCTACAGAGCTTGATAATTTGAAAAAGGCCTCTGAAAATCCTAAAAGCTCAAAATTTTCAAAACCTTTAAGGCCTGAAGCTAACAAATATCTTTCCTCTGTGACAGTGAAGACATACGTTCACCACAGAAGAGACTCACAGAAGGCAGGACCTAAACAAGATTTTTGCAAACAACATTCTAGTATTCATAGATCTTCTTGTAATAAGAAATAAAATGTTAAGAAAGAATGTAATGCCTCTGTGGCTCAGTTCAATGAATTCAATGAAAAGTTCAAACAAATCACGTCTCATATTAAATACTGTCATTGTTTTGATCTTATGTTCAAATTGAAAAATCACTTCTCAAGTCCAGATTGCTTACTCTCCACTAAAATTCAAACTCCAAAGTCAAAACCCAGAGAGAAACAATCTGATCTTTCTACAAAAGATAAAATGTATTTCAAGAATGCTAAGGCAAACTTAAAAAATTCTAACAATATTGGACCCATATGGATATGGGTACCTAAGTCTCTGTGATTGTCTTACAGAAGCAGTGTGTGCCAATTTGGTATCTTGACTCCGGATGCTCAAGGCACATGACTGGCAACATAAGTTTACTATCCACGTACAAAGAAACACACAATGGTGGATCTGTAACTTTTGGAGACAACAAAAAGGGGCACATCAAAGGCTATGGAGTCATACAGAAGGAAAACGTCTCTGTATACAAAGTTGCATATGTGAATGGCCTTAAACACAACCTACTCAGTGTAAGTCAACTCTGTGATACAGGATTTGATGTCTTGTTCAAAAGAACTTTCTGCTCTCTGCAAAGTGAAGACACAGGAATGGAACTTCTACGAGCCGAAAGAAAAGGTGATCTGTATCTAATGAACTTTTGTTCAACAACCAAGGACAAAGTTTGCCTTGTAGCTTGCGAAAGTAAAGAAGCCTGGTTATGGCATAACAGGTTCTGTCACTTGAACTTTCACACCTTGGATAAACTGGTCAAACTCGAACTAGTTAAAGGTTTGCCTAATGTTAAATTTAATAAGGATCACTTATGTTCTGCCTGTGAAATGGGAAAACTCAGAAGAGCTTCCCACAAAGGCAAAACAAATGTGTCTTGCACTAGGCCTCTGTACATGCTTCATGTCGACCTCTGCGGTCCCATTGCCATACAGAGCCTAGGTGGCAAGAAATACATACTTGTCTTAATTGATGAGTACTCGCATTTCACACGGGTTGAATTTATTCGAAAGAAATCGGATGTTCCAATCATCTTGATTAATCTAATGAAAAGAATCCAAGTTCTTTATGAATGCAGAATACAGAAGTTAAGAAGTGACAATGGTACAAAATTTAAAAACTCTGTCATTGAAGCCTATCTTTCTACAGAAGGAATATCACAGAACTTCTCTGCCGCACGCACTCCACAGCAGAATGGCGTAGTCGAAAGGAAGAATCGAACGCTTGTGGAGGCCGCAAGAACTATGCTATCAGCATACGGATTACCGATGAACTTTTGGGCAGAAGCAATTTCTACCGCTTGTTACACACAGAATCAGTCAACCATTGTGAAAAGACACATCAAGACTCCTTACGAACTGATCAATAAAAGGCGGCCAAACATCAAGTTTTTCAATGTGTTTGGATGTAAATGCTTTGTTTTAAACGACAGAGATTCCATAGGAAAGTTTGAAGTAAAAGCTAACGAAGGAAAATTCATTGGATACTCTGCCACTTCCAAAGCCTACAGAGTATACCTTTCAAGATCTCGCAAAATAGTAGAAAGTATCAATGTTTCTTTTGATGATTCATTCCAGATGACTTCTGAGCAAATCAGTTCAGAACTCGAACTTAAAAGAGAAACCTCTGGCATCTCGCAAACGAAAGAAGACTTGAATCTTCTATTTTTAGAGATGTTCCACGATGACATTGATCCTTCTGTTGGAACCATCATAGTTTCTGAAGAACCATCCTCTGTTGGACAAAATCCTACAGGTATGACTCTAACTGGTCCAAATAATGCTTCATCTTCTTCTATAAATACTACAGATGCAAATGCCGAAGAAGAAAATACAGAAGATGAAACATCAAGAAAAACGACCACAGAAGCTGCTGAAAAACAAACTCCACAATCCACAGAAGAACCAATTACAGAGGAAATTGAGGACCAAGACTATACGTCCTCAGAGGAACAAACTCCACCACCACTCATACCAATCATTCCACAAATGGTAGAATCTTCTACCAAGGTAAGAAGAACGACAGAGGCTATACAAGAAGAAGATCCACAAGAAGCTTCTGAAGAAAGGTTCGATGACATTGATGACCATCTTCCACGCACCACTCAGTGGACAAAAAGCCATCCTCCAAGCCAAATAATTGGAGAACCTTCCGACTCAGTAAAAACCAGGTCTACCACTGCTAATTTTTGTTTCTTTACAAATTTTATTAGTGTGATAGAACCAAAGAAGATTTCTGAAGCACTAGATGACCCAAACTGGGTAGACGCCATGCAAGAAGAACTTCTGCAGTTTGAGCGTAACAGAGTATGGACTTTAGTACCTCTGCCACGAGGGAAACAGGCCATTGGGACTAAGTGGGTCCACAGAAATAAGAAGGATGAAGAGGGTGTGGTCATCAGAAACAAAGCACAATTGGTGGCCAAGGGTTATAGACAAGAAGAAGGCATAGATTACGATGAGACTTTTGCTCCTGTCGCACGGCTCGAAGCAATAAGAATATTCTTAGCCTTCGCAGCCCACAGTGGTTTTAAAGTCTATCAGATGGACGTAAAATCAGCTTTTCTCAACGGTGAAATCCAAGAAGAGGTTTACGTAAATCAGCCACCAGGGTTTGAAAGCTCAAAGTTCCCAAGGCATGTATACTACCTTGAAAAGGCTCTGTACGGACTGAAACAGGCTCCAAGAGCATGGTACGAACGACTTTCTACCTTTCTTCTAGTCAATGGCTACGACAGAGGTACAACAGATACTACCTTATTCTATAAACGTAAAAACAGTGAAATAATGCTTGTATAAATCTATGTGGACGACATAATTTTTGGGTCTTCTAACACAGAAGAGTGCAAAAGTTTTGAAAAACTCATGCAGAGTGAGTTTGAAATGAGTATGATGGGAGAACTAACATTCTTCCTCGGACTCCAAGTCAAACAAACATCAGAGGGAATTTTTATAAATCAGGCCAAATATGTCTCTGACATTCTTTTCAAGTATAGCCTCTCTGATACCTCTGCAATGAAAACTCCAATGGCCACTGGAAATAAGTTATCCTTAGATCCAGATGGCATCTCTGTAGAATGCACTCTCTACAGAGGCATGATTGGATCTCTGTTATACTTAACTGCAAGCAGACCTGACATTATGCATGCCACATGTCTTTGTGCACGTTATCAAGCTAATCCAAAGAAATCACACTATGATGCTGTGAAAAGAATCTTTAGATATCTAAAGGGGACCAAAAGTCTCGGTCTCTGGTATCCACAGAACTCTGGTTTTAGTCTTAAAGCTTATACAGATTCAGACTATGGAGGATGCATGCTCGACAGAAAAAGTACCTCTGGGAGTTGTCAATTCCTAGGTGGTAAACTAGTCAGTTGGACCTCCAAGAAGCAAAATTGTGTCTCAACATCCACTGCAGAAGCTGAATACGTTGCTGCTGCAAGCTGTTGTTCTCAGGTTCTATGGATGAAGACTCAGCTAAAAGACTACGGCCACATCCTATTCAAAATACCCATCTTCTGTGATTCCAAAAGTGCCATTGCTATCTCTACCAATCCTGTGCAACACTAAAAAACCAAACATATCGATATAAGATACCATTTCTTGAAACATCATGTTGAATACGGTACAATCGAGATGCATTTCGTGCCCACAGAATACCAACTCGCGGACTTATTCACCAAAGCTTTAGACGAGAAAAGATTCAATTTCTTGGTGGGTAAGTTAGGAATGATCAATATGACGTGAAAATCCTCTGTAAGTATAGCTTTATCTTCTGTAAATATGTATATATTTCTAATTATTTTTGCTTTAATTAATTTATTTCTGTATGTAAGTTCTCAATCTTAAATAGTTCTTAAAATCACAGAGCTTCTGTAAGTCTACTCAGAACCTCTGACAACCCCTACAGAACCTCTAGAAAATATGACCTATGTTCTATGCAAAACTTATCATTCTTTGATCCAAGCATAGGTCAAGGGGGAGCAAAAGGAAATTACTTAATCTACAGAGGTGATTAGATCAAGGGGGAGCAAAAAGGGACCCTGAAATGATCTACAGAGGTAAAACTTTCAAAGAAAAGCCAAAGAAGAATGTCAATGAATCTATATCGACAGAAGTCAGACATCACTGCCGAGAAAAGATGTAAAGCCCGTGTCCCGGTATGGTTTTTAAAATTCTTAATGTATTTATTTTATTATCGTTTAAAGTGTGATTAATTAACGGAAGTCGTCAAGGGAGGGGCCTCGAATGTTACACGTGGCAACCTTGCTTATCTTTTTGATTATGACGAAAAACCAGGGACCGGAAATGTCAAGGACGGGAACAAGGAGGGGTTAAAGGGAAAGGTGGGGTGTTGGTGGTTTTAAACGGCCAAGGAAAGGGGGACCGACCCCCCCCCCTCTTCCTCTTCTCGTCGGTTTCGCACAGCACCAACAAACAACCTTTGTTTTGTTTCTTTTCCTCATTATCTCATTTGGCCAAGAGAGGGGATCGTGAGTGTGAGAAGCCGAGAGAGATAGAAAGTGAGGGAGTTAGGGAGAGATCGTGAGAGAGAGAAGTCACCGGAGAAGCGCCGCCACGGTCGCCGGAAAACCACCGGTGTCAACGTCCTTCATCGGAGAGGTCGAGAAGAAGGGATTGCAGGCACGGTTGCGAGTCGTCGTTGTAAGGTATGGCTCTCGTTACGTTTCTGTTTTCGCTTTTTGTTTCCGGCGAAAGGGCAGCGGCAGCGCCGCCGCCGCGCGCCGCCACTGTGGTGGCTGGGTGTCGGGTGGTGGTGGTGGTGTGAGTCATTTATGTGCATGCGGTAAGGTGATCGAGAGAGTAGGGATTTCACGGTGGGTTACGGCTTGTTTTTCTTGTTTTGTCGAAGGACCGCCGCCGGCCGCCACCGGCGACCACCACTGCCGGAGGTGGCAGTGGGTGGTGCGTGGCTATGACCTGTTGATGACCATAGAGCCCTTTAAGTCGTGACTTAATCGATTAAGCCAATTCGATAAAACCGTCGTTTTCTTTATAAGCATCATTTCATGTGAATAATTGTTCAGTCACTGTTTTTGCGACGGCCATAACTTTTCCGTCATAACTACGATTGAGCCGAAACTGGTGCCCACTGTTCAAGTTCGGGGTCGGTCACGTTTTCCGTGTTTTAGCGGAAAACTGGTTCAGCCTCTAGCTAGGTGAAAAAGTGGTCGCAAGTTTGGTGATTTGTCATTTTATGTGAATGACGATTTTCTGCCACTGTTTTGTCGTGGCCGTAACTCTTTACTCGTAGCTCGGATTGAAATGAAATCGGTGGCCGAAGTTCACTAATCGAGTCAGGAAAGTTTTTCGTGTTTTGCCGAAAATCTGTTTAAGCCTGTAGCTGGGCCGTATGGGGCTGTTTATACAGCCTGGTCCGAAAAACTTCCAGCTTTCTGTCCCTGTTTTGTTTTATGCATAACTTTTGCTTGGAATGTCGGTTTGGGATGGGACTGGTGCCAAAAGTTTCGTTTCGGAGTCTATTAAGTTTCCTCTGTTTTGCGGAAATACTAGTTCGGATCATAGCTAGGGCGAAGTTGCCACGTTGTACTGAAAGGTCCGGTTGTTCGCTGTTCTGCGAATCATTCTTGTAAAGTCCATAGTAAATTATAGAAAAATCGTTAGGACGCGTGCAATACGTCCCTGAAATCGTAAGACTCAGAACTTCGTAATTATGGATTTTGATTTCTGCATTTATCAGTTTTAAGGGGGTAAAACAGGTCCCGAACAGACCCGTATTTTTAAATAAAAAGCTGGAATATTTAGTCTTTTGAAAGCTAGTAAACGTGTTATGGGTCGGGACTTTCCTTTGACTTTTTATACGTATTTAGGTGGGAAAAAGTGAAGAAGATTGCCGTGTTGGTGTTGCGATTCGTGAGCACATTGCTTAGCCTTGAGGTGAGTTTTCTCACCACGTAGTTAGGAATTTCATGCATGTTGTTTTTGGGTGTTACGTGTTATTACGTGTATTTATATGCTTACATGAATTAATTGGGATGTGATACTTGGTTACGATTTGTTGAATTCTTATGTGGAATATTTATGCCTGTGTACACCTCGGTGGGACTGAGGGGCTCGGTGGGACCGAGGGCTCGGTGGGACTGAGCTAGTACAATTACCTTTACTCGGTGGGACCGAGGGCTCGGTGGGACCGAGGGCTCGGTGGGACTGAGCTTGTATTAATATAATTGGTGTACTCGGTGGGACCGAGGTCAGTATTTATGTAATAATTAATTGGTGGCTTGTATCTATGGTGTTAGCGATGTGCATGGGGTTGTTACCTACGTGTGTGGTTGGATTCACTAAGCGTTATAGCTTACCCCTTCCCAATATGTTGTGATTTCAGGTGCGGGCGGCAGTCGGGCGTGACCGTAAACACATCAAGCGCAGAGTATCAAAGATTGTTAAATTTTAACTTTCGAACCCTTTGAATGTAATTATATAATTTTCTGCTGCATAAACTTTGTTGACGGTTTGAGTCAACGACGTTAATTTCATTTAAGACATGAGTTACTAGATTATGGTTGTTTTATAATGAAATGGATGTTTTAAAAAATTTAAATTTCCTTGTAATTTTTGGGACGTTACAACTTGGTATCAGAGCACGGCTTGAGTGAATCAAGCACATCTCGGTGTGTTTGGTCTCAAGTTGCGGCTAAGAGATCTTTAAATTCTATTATCAAAATTTTTGTTTTTAAATGAAAAGAGAAAACCCGTTTGGAAACGATGATCGTGGGCGCAGTGTGTACAGTCAGCCGACGCCAACTGGGAAGGTAAGGAACTTAGTGTATCTATCGCTTTTCAGGTATAGTGTATGCATGCTAGATTGCTTATGTGAACTGTATGGTACCGTATGCTGGTTTTATCGCTTATAGGAACTCATGCGAGCTTTGATAGGTTGTTAAGCGAATGCACTCTAGGTTGTATGCAGTAGGAACTGAATAGCCTTAGAATATTAGATTTAGTTCTATTGCGCAGCTCTTGTTTGAGTCCAACCGTTCTAGGATAGAATCTCTTATTCGAACGTCTATCTGGTTTTACACTGTATACGACCGTGCATTCACAAGGCGACTCGTCAGGGTTAGTGGGGTTTCCGTGTTAGCAAGGGATAGTGGGTGGTATGACCTTTCTAGGGAGTTAGGAAAGGTGTTTGTATGGGCTGGATTGGCTATATGTGTTTATGTGTGGTAATCAACTACTTGAATGTCCCGGGACAGGACTCGAAACGAGTAAGGATAGGTGTGAAGGGTAGTAGTAGAGCTCCTACTATCTGAAGCACAGGATCCATGCTTGAGTCGGGGAGAGTCACGAGGAAGCCAAGGAGTGGAGTATGAGCGTGGTAGGGTGAGTTATATGTATTTATAGATCTCTGAAATTTCTCTTTCTAGAATGGTCAATACTAGAAGGAACAACGCGACAGAGTCGCGAGCCGAGACGGGGATTACGGAGGAGCGTATTAGGGAACTGATTGCTACTGAGGTTTCCCACGCGATCGGGGAGGCGATCCCCGAGATCATCACCGCTATTCGAGAGGAGGTGGTGATCCTACTGGAGGAGCGTATTGCAGCTATTCCACTGCCTGCGGAGGGTCATCTCCGTAACCGAGAGTTCCAGTACCGGGATCTCTCCGCCTGTTCCCCGCCAGAGTTTAAGGGAGACCCGGATCCGATTACCAGCATGTGATGGGTATCTGACATGGAGTTCACATTTTTGACCAGTGGCTGCCCGGACAACCTAAAGGTCCGTTTTGCAGTAAACCTACTTCGTGACGGCGCGAAGGATTGGTGCGCCACGGCATTGACGCCTGCCGAGCGCACTACTTTGACTTGGGACGAGTTTGTCACTCGTTTCCGTGTGGAGTATGTACCGCCAGTAGAGATGGAACGAATCGCTAAAGAATTCCTAGAGCTCACACAGACAACAGAGACGGTAAAAGAGATGAACAGGATATTTACCGAGATGGCATTATTCTGTCCTCAGTATGCCGCATCGGAAGAGATGAAGATGTCAAGGTATAAAGATATGCTACGCACGGAGATCCGAGAATTTGTTAGCACGACACAGTATACTTCATTATCCGCCATGATGGACGCCGCTCGAAGGAGGGAGCTTGAGCTGGAGACCCAAGCTAAGAAGCGGAAGGCGGCACAGCCAGTGACGCCCATCTCGGCAGTGCCGAAGCGTTCGAGGTTTACAGGTTTGCGCACGGGTTCTAGGAGTGGCGGGTTTAAGCCCCGTGATACTGGAGCAAGGAGAGTGGAGGGGTGTTTTAAGTGTGGTCAACCCGGTCACCTTAGCCGGGATTGTAAGACGCCGTTAATGGTCTGTTTCAACTGTAATCAGACGGGCCACGTAAGGGCCAACTGTCCTAGAGCAGGAGTAGCTGCTGGGGGTGGAGCTCAGAGGGTGCCTGGGAATGCCCCGTTGCGTATCACAGATGGTCGAGCTGGTCAGCCAGGGGCGGGAGCGGCCCGAGGTAGAGTTCACCAGTTGACGGTGGATGAGGCACAGGCGACCCCTAAAGTGGTGACAGGTATATCCCTTACTTCTTTCCTTTTGTCTTTCCTTTCCATGTCATGTATTTAGTTATGGTTGAATTATATGTTAGGTACATTCCTAGTTAACTCGGTGCCTGCAGTTGTGATGTTTAATAGCGGGGCTACTCACTCTTTTGTGTCTCGCACTTTTAGCGAGGGTTTAGGCCGAGTTGTAGGACGCTTGAGTTATCCTCTGGTTGTTGAGGTGGCCGATGATAGGACCTTGACGGTCACAGACGTGTTTCGCGGATGCACCTTAGAGATCTCAGGGGTGAGGTTTCCCATTGACCTGATCCCGATTGCTATGCGGGAGCTTTGTGTGATTGTGGGCATGGATTGGATGGATAAGTTCGACGCAGAGATCGTTTGCCGTCACAAGCAAGTGCGAGTTCGAACCCCAAGCGGGGGAGAACTGTTAGTACAGGGAGATTCGTCTAGACGGTCTACGGCCATATGTTCGGCTGCGAGAGCTCGGAGGTACCTTCAGCATAGTGGGCAAGGATTTTTAGCATACGTGATAGACACGAGGGTTGGGGAAGCGAAGATGTCTGCGGAAGACGTACCTGTGGTACGGGAGTTCACCGACGTGTTTCCCGAGGAATTGCCGGGGATACCTCCCGAACGACAGGTAGAGTTTCAGATCGATCTGATCCCGGGTGCGGCTCCGGTGGCCAAGGCACCCTACCGCCTGGCTCCACCGGAAATGAAAGAGCTGTACGCCCAGCTGCAAGAACTACTCGAAAAGGAGTTCATTAGACCGAGTTGTTCGTCGTGGGGAGCACCTATCTTATTCGTGAAGAAGAAGGATGGATCACAGCGGATGTGCATAGACTACCGAGAGCTGAATAAGCTTACGGTAAAGAATCGTTATCCTTTGCCAAGGATTGACGATTTGTTCGACCAGCTTCAGGGGCCTCATGGTTCTCCAAGATTGATCTACGGTCGGGGTACCACCAGATGCGGGTCAGGAGTGAGGACACGGAAAAGACGGCTTTCCGTACGCGATACGGTCATTACGAGTTTGTGGTGATGCCTTTTGGACTCACCAATGCACCTGCAGCGTTCATGGACCTCATGAACCGAGTGTGTAGTCCGATGTTGGACCGTTCGGTGATTGTGTTCATCGATGACATTCTGGTGTATTCAAAGACCAAGGAGGAGCACGAGATACATCTTCGAGAAGTGTTGGAAGTATTAAGGCGAGAGAAGTTATACGCTAAGTTTCCCAAGTGCGAATTCTGGTTACGAGAGGTCCAGTTCCTAGGACATGTCGTGAATCAGGATGGTATTATGGTTGACCCAGCTAAGATTGCAGCTGTGATGCGGTGGGAGGTGCCGAAGACTCCTACTGAGGTGCGAAGCTTTCTGGGATTAGCGAGGTATTATCGAAGGTTTATTCAGGATTTCTCTAAGATCGTGTTACCCATGACGCGATTGACAAAGAAATCTGCAGCTTTTAGTTGGGGTGAGGAACAACAGAAGGCGTTCGAGGAGCTACGCAGGCGGTTGTGTGAGGCTCCTGTGTTAACCTTGCCCGAGGGCATGGAGGATTTGGTAGTATATTGTGACGCCTCACATCAAGGTTTGGGTGTCGTGCTTATGCAACGCGGCAAGGTCATAGCCTACGCTTCTAGACAGCTGAAGCCTCACGAAGCAAATTACCCGACTCATGACCTGGAGTTGGGAGCGGTAGTGTTTGCCCTTAAAATTTGGAGGCACTATCTCTATGGTGTGAAGTGTACGATCTACACTGACCATAAGAGCCTCAAGTACTTGATGGATCAGCAGAACCTTAATATGCGTCAGCGAAGGTGGCTCGATGTGGTTAAGGATTATAACTGCGAGATACTTTACCACCCGGGTAAGGCGAACGTGGTCGCGGACGCACTCAGCCGACATCCGGTCGGTGAGCCACTGAGGGGTTATTGTCAGCGATTGACAGTGGTTACACCTATCCTGGAGTCGATAGGAAGCGCTCAAGAGGTGGCTGTCTTGGAGGAAAATGCAAAGCGGGAAAGAGTGTCGGGGGAAATCTCGAATCTTGTTCGTGATAGTCGGGGGTTGTTAACTCGACATGGTAGGGTTTGGGTTCCATTCATCGGTGGGAACCGGCAGGTACTAATGGATGAGGCGCATAAGTCCAAGTTCTCGATTCACCTGGGGGCAACAAAGATGTACAGGGACTTGCGCGAAGGTTACTGGTGGCCCGGCATGAAGCGGGATGTTGCTAGATGTGTTGAGGTATGTATGACCTGTCGGAAGGTCAAAGCGGAACATCAACGACCTCATGGTAAATTGCAACCGTTGGAGGTCCCGGTTTGGAAATGGGAAGAGATTACCATGGACTTCATAACGAAACTCCCAAGGACTCCCCGTGGGAACGATGCCATTTGGGTGATCGTTGATCGTCTGACCAAGAGTGCACACTTCTTGGCCATCAGGGAGAGCTCCTCGGCGGAGAAGCTTGCGGAGGTGTTTGTGCGTGAGATCGTGGCCAGGCACGGGGTGCCAGTTTCGATCGTCTCCGACAGGGATACTCGTTTTACCTCTCGATTTTGGGAGAAGTTCCAGTCGGAGATGGGTACATGATTACACTTTAGCACGGCCTTTCATCCACAGAAGGACGGACAGAGCGAGCGAACCATTCAGACCCTCGAGGATATGCTTCGAGCTTGTGTCATCGATTTTGGAGGTAGTTGGGATCAGTACCTACCTTTGGCGGAATTTTCCTACAACAACAGCTACCACTCTAGTATTGGCATGCCGCCATACGAGTTGCTGTACGGTAGGAAATGCAGGACGCCCGTTTGTTGGGGCGAGGTTGGGCATCGGGTGTTAGGGAGTACTGACATCGTGTTGAAGACGACCGAGACAATTCAGATGGTGCGGGACCGTTTGGTTACTGCACAGAGTCGGCAGAAGAGCTACGCCGACAAAAGGCGATCCGACTTGGAGTTTCAGGTGGGTGATTATGTTTTGTTGAAGGTTTCACCCTGGAAAGGGGTGATCCGGTTTCGTAAGCGGGGGAAGCTAGGGCCTCGTTATATTGGGCCTTACCGGATCATCGCCCGTGTGGGGAAAGTGGCTTACCGGTTGGAGCTACCGGAGGAACTGAACTTGATTCACAACACCTTCCACGTTTCGCAATTGCGGAAGTGTGTGATGGATGAGTCTGCAGTAGTACCGCTCGAAGATATTCAGATCGACGAGCGGCTTAATTACGTGGAAAAGCCAGTTGCTATTCTTGACAGGAGGACGAGAACCTCGCGAAACAAGGTTGTTGGTTTGGTGAAGGTTCAATGGAGACACCGAAAGGGTTCCGAGTGGACTTGGGAACCTGAAGCGGAGATGCGAGAGAATTATCCGGAGCTGTTTGCGGGTGTAGACTTCGGGGACGAAGTCTAATTCAAGCGGGGGAGAGTTGTAAAGCCCGTGTCCCGGTATGGTTTTTAAAATTCTTAATGTATTTATTTTATTATCGTTTAAAGTGTGATTAATTAACGGAAGTCGTCAAGGGAGGGGCCTCGAATGTTACACGTGGCAACCTTGCTTATCTTTTTGATTATGACGAAAAACCAGGGACCGGAAATGTCAAGGACGGGAACAAGGAGGGGTTAAAGGGAAAGGTGGGGTGTTGGTGGTTTTAAACGGCCAAGGAAAGGGGGACCGACCCCCCCCCCTCTTCCTCTTCTCGTCGGTTTCGCACAGCACCAACAAACAGCCTTTGTTTTGTTTCTTTTCCTCATTATCTCATTTGGCCAAGAGAGGGGATCGTGAGTGTGAGAAGCCGAGAGAGATAGAAAGTGAGGGAGTTAGGGAGAGATCGTGAGAGAGAGAAGTCACCGGAGAAGCGCCGCCACGGTCGCCGGAAAACCACCGGTGTCAACGTCCTTCATCGGAGAGGTCGAGAAGAAGGGATTGCAGGCACGGTTGCGAGTCGTCGTTGTAAGGTATGGCTCTCGTTACGTTTCTGTTTTCGCTTTTTGTTTCCGGCGAAAGGGCAGCGGCAGCGCCGCCGCCACTGTGGTGGCTGGGTGTCGGGTGGTGGTGGTGGTGTGAGTCATTTATGTGCATGCGGTAAGGTGATCGAGAGAGTAGGGATTTCACGGTGGGTTACGGCTTGTTTTTCTTGTTTTGTCGAAGGACCGCCGCCGGCCGCCACCGGCGACCACCACTGCCGGAGGTGGCAGTGGGTGGTGCGTGGCTATGACCTGTTGATGACCATAGAGCCCTTTAAGTCGTGACTTAATCGATTAAGCCAATTCGATAAAACCGTCGTTTTCTTTATAAGCATCATTTCATGTGAATAATTGTTCAGTCACTGTTTTTGCGACGGCCATAACTTTTCCGTCATAACTACGATTGAGCCGAAACTGGTGCCCACTGTTCAAGTTCGGGGTCGGTCACGTTTTCCGTGTTTTAGCGGAAAACTGGTTCAGCCTCTAGCTAGGTGAAAAAGTGGTCGCAAGTTTGGTGATTTGTCATTTTATGTGAATGACGATTTTCTGCCACTGTTTTGTCGTGGCCATAACTCTTTACTCGTAGCTCGGATTGAAATGAAATCGGTGGCCGAAGTTCACTAATCGAGTCAGGAAAGTTTTTCGTGTTTTGCCGAAAATCTGTTTAAGCCTGTAGCTGGGCCGTATGGGGCTGTTTATACAGCCTGGTCCGAAAAACTTCCAGCTTTCTGTCCCTGTTTTGTTTTATGCATAACTTTTGCTTGGAATGTCGGTTTGGGATGGGACTGGTGCCAAAAGTTTCGTTTCGGAGTCTATTAAGTTTCCTCTGTTTTGCGGAAATACTAGTTCGGATCATAGCTAGGGCGAAGTTGCCACGTTGTACTGAAAGGTCCGGTTGTTCGCTGTTCTGCGAATCATTCTTGTAAAGTCCATAGTAAATTATAGAAAAATCGTTAGGACGCGTGCAATACGTCCCTGAAATCGTAAGACTCAGAAATTCGTAATTATGGATTTTGATTTCTGTATTTATCAGTTTTAAGGGGGTAAAACAGGTCCCGAACAGACCCGTAGTTTTAAATAAAAAGCTGGAATATTTAGTCTTTTGAAAGCTAGTAAACGTGTTATGGGTCGGGACTTTCCTTTGACTTTTTATACGTATTTAGGTGGGAAAAAGTGAAGAAGATTGCCGTGTTGGTGTTGCGATTCGTGAGCACATTTCTTAGCCTTGAGGTGAGTTCTCTCACCACGTAGTTAGGAATTTCATGCATGTTGTTTTTGGGTGTTACGTGTTATTACGTGTATTTATGTGCTTACATGAATTAATTGGGATGTGATACTTGGTTACGATTTGTTGAATTCTTATGTGGAATATTTATGCCTGTGTACACCTCGGTGGGACTGAGGGGCTCGGTGGGACCGAGGGCTCGGTGGGACTGAGCTAGTACAATTACCTTTACTCGGTGGGACCGAGGGCTCGGTGGGACTGAGCTTGTATTAATATAATTGGTGTACTCGGTGGGACCGAGGTCAGTATTTATGTAATAATTAATTGGTGGCTTGTATCTATGGTGTTAGCGATGTGCATGGGGTTGTTACATACGTGTGTGGTTGGATTCACTAAGCGTTATAGCTTACCCCTTCCCAATATGTTGTGATTTCAGGTGCGGGCGGCAGTCGGGCGTGACCGTACACACATCAAGCGCAGAGTATCAAAGATTGTTAAATTTTCACTTTCGAACCATTTGAATGTAATTATATAATTTTCCGCTGCATAAACTTTGTTGACGGTTTGAGTCAACGACGTTAATTTCATTTAAGACATGAGTTACTAGATTATGGTTGTTTTATAATGAAATGGATGTTTTAAAAATATTAAATTTCCTTGTAATTTTTGGGACGTTACAAAAGAAGAACCAAAAGGTATGTCTCTCGCACAAAAGGTTTTTGAAAACAGTTTTCTAGGACACAAATTGTCAAATATGTCCTAAATATACTGAGAATAACATTTCAAAAATCAAAAGCTCAAAAAGTTTCATAAAATTCGAATTAAGAGAAATTTAAGATCATAGAGCTTCTGCTGAGCTCAACAGAGGTTCTGCCAGAAATATGCTCTGTGATCACAAATTAACCCTCTATCGATCTTTTGGAAAGTTATCTCGGAAACCGAATACATACACCATGACCTTCACGAACAAAACTTTTTTCGTAACAGTTTTCTCGGACACCAACTTTCAAATATATCCGAAAAACATCTCTTAAAACAGATCAAAAATTGGATGATCAGAAAATTTAATAGATTTTTTGTTATGAGATTTTTTCACTCATAGAGCTTCTGCTGGCCCTCACAGAGCTTCTGCAAGTTCCAACAGAGCCACAAAACCTCTACGAGTAAAAACTCTTAACTAAAAATCCTATTGATCCTCTCCAATGCCTTTACAAACGTTTTGGTTAAAGAAGAACCCCACAGAAGTCATGATAACAATGAGATATATGAGAAAGGGATAGACATCAAAGTTTTTCAAGATCACAGAGCTTTTGTAAACCACAGAAGTTCTGTCAATCTGTTACTTGGGCATTTCTATAGTAATAACGGTTACTTTTACTGAGAGTGAATCTCATGTGGCTAAGAACAACCCCACGCGCCTAGCATTAATGGGCCGCGCACGACGTCCTGTCATCCTCTGACATGGCCTACGTGTCCCATTTTTATTGGGCATACATGGAACGTTTTCTGTGGAAAGTTGAACCCGCCGTTCTAACTTGAGTACGGATTCCAAATTTTAATCCATTGCCGTATATTTTACTCTTTCAAAATCTACCATTTTACCCTTCTATAAAAACCAAGCTTTCCCTCTCATAAACTTTTTACAAACCCTCATTCTTCTCCGGCGAAACCCTGCAAAAACCTGCAAGTATCGTATTCTCATTACCAATGGCTTCATCTTCTCAAGCTATCTCCCCTGCACACTCTCCGGCGAACTCACCAGAACATTCACCTGCTCATTCTGAACATTCAGAAAACCCCAACCTTGCCCAAAATTTTGAACTAGAAGATTCCGGCGATTCAGCAGACTTTGCTCCGACCACACATCTTCAAAACTTCATAGCAAAGGATCATTTCGAAAAGATACTACCAATCAAATCCAACAATTGCTATTTGGTCCCATCACCCACTGCTTTCGGCGAAGCCCATGCCATTCTTCTAAACATAATGGAAAATCATATCCTCTTCCCTTTACTCTCAAGAACCCCAAACAAAATTCCAGTTAGATATTTGAACCAGTTTTGGCAAAGTTTCCGATTTGATAAAGATGATTCTCTTATCAAAGGATACATTTCAAGACCCGACAAATCTGAGCATCTGGAAATCAAGTTCAATAGAACAATGTTCTCACTTGAATTCAACCTACCAACAAGGGGTCTTCTTGGATTGAAGAAGTATGTAGAGCAACCAACAGACGACGAGATCTGTCGTTTCCTAGAAATGCTTGGGTACAACACACCACTGAGGAAGAGAAATGACTTCCGCAGAGGCAGATTACCACCTCTGTGGAACACCTTGTTCTCAATTCTTAACAGATGCCTGACAGGGAAGATAGGCAGTATTGACCAGAGCTCACATCAGATATTAACCATCATGTATGGGGTTTACTATGATCTCCCACTGGATTACGCGACCATAATGATGTAAGAGATCATTAACACCATCGACAGAAAGAACAACACAAGAAGGGTCAAAGAGAACGATCCTAAGTTTCTACCACCTCTGCAATTCCAAAGAATACTGGGAGTTTTGTTCGAACCTCTGTTGCTGATACAGAAATGGCCAATGGAAGGGCCAATTCCCAAACAGTTCCCAATGAACAAAAATATTCCCACTGATCATGTAGATGGCTACACACACTGCAGACCTTTGTCAAAGAAACTTCTGAAGTATGCCTCGAATAAAACCCTTAAGAAAGAGTATATACGCGATCATAGAACTCCTAAACCGAGTCCTATGACACCCCCGCGTTTAGGTGTCCCTCTAGGAACAATGATTGCAGAACCTCTTTCCACTCAAGAAGAAAAATATCACAAATTAGCAAAACACATGGCTATTCAACTTAGCTTCATAGCCAAACGTGCAGAGCTCATGGGAAAGAAGTCCTCTTCAAAATCTTCTGCCTCTACTCCAAAATCAAAAAGGAGGAAAACTGCAGAAGGCACCTCTACAAGCGCTGCAGAAGATCAACCTTCACCTCCTCATGCCACAGAAATTTGCTCCTCTGCTCCTCCCTCCTCTCCAAAACTAAAGAAGAAAAGAAAATCGAAAACTACAGAGGAAGGGGCACCAAAACCTAAGAGGAGGAAAACCAAAAAGAAGCATGGTAAATCACTTGAGAAATTGGTTACCATAGAAGAGGAAGCAATCGCAGAAGAAAGAACTGCAGAAGAAGAAGATGCAGAAGTAGAAATGACAGAAGAGGGATATCAATCGCCCCATCAATCCCCAGATCTATTTGCTCACCAAGGAAACTTAAACGATTTCCTACAGAACCCTGACATTGCCAACACTTTAAATACAGCAGGGTGGACGGCACAACCTCTCGACCACCACTCCCCAGAAGAACAATACTTCTATATTTCCGGCATTGACACACATCTGCAAGAAGATGATCAAACACCCAGAGATCAATCAGCTGAGACACCTATTATTCTACAGAACCCCTTCATTCAGCAAGGATTGGACGTTCACAGAAGGAGTACAAGCCCAGCTTCAGAAGAAATAGGACAAACAGAAGCTCAGTGGAATAGAGATGAAGTAACAGAGACAAGAATGGAGGTCTCAGAGGTAGATTCAGACGAAGAAGCTGTCTGGATACGAAAAGGTCTCTATCATCCACATGTCATGAAGTTATACGGCTCTCATCAAATGTATGACTTCTTAGGCACAGAGCAAGGAACTTCAACAGAGGATAGGGTAGAAACATCTGGAGGAAAAGAAAATGTAAAAGAAAAAGATGCCGAAGATGAAGAAGGCACACATCCCTCACCCCCTCCCAGTGCAACCCATACATCTAACTTCGCAGGTCTAGCTGCAGAAGGAGTTATTGAAAAAGAGCAGCACAGCTCGATCCAAACCCAACCCTTCCAGCCTGAAGTCACTCTTTAGACTTCTGCGCCCACAAAAACCGGGGAATCCATTCCTAGGGAGTCTCCTCAAAGAGACTCACCTATAGTTCGTGATCAATCGCCCCAGATCACACTAGAACACCCTACAGAGGAATTCGTTTCCTCTGCCACGCACGAAATAGGGCCAACCCTTCTTTCAGAGAGAAGTAGTGAGCACAACGACGAAGAGACACTAGACAAGTCTCCGAGTCAACAGAAGGATAATCTAGTACCCACCTCTAAAGTGGATCTAGACAATGTCGTTCACAGAACGTCTGTAGAGTTTGAAGCACTAGATGCTTCTGCTCGAAGATCAGATAGAAATCCTTCCACCCCCAACGTACAAACAAGGGTGAACGAAGGTGTCTCAGGAACAGGGACTCACTCTGGAGACGAATGTGTTCCTCCAGAGGTTACACCAGGGACACAAGTATCAAGGGATGAGTTCCAAACCCTTGTCACCTCTGTGAACCAAACCATGAAAGAGTTGCAAAGCTCTTTCACATCTTTTGCAAAGAAAACATCAACGACCATGCTGAATCTGAACACCAAAATGGACAATCTGTCCACAGAGGTGAAAACAGCCATCACAGAGATGAAATCTTCTGCTCAAACAACTGCCACAACTACAGCCACTTCTGCTGCTAAAGATTTTGGAATAGCTGCAACTTCTGCATTCAAGGAATCAGTAAAACATTTTCTTGAACAAATGAACAAGCAATCCAACAAATCACAGAGCATCACACCTGCAGAACTATAGAAGGCTCTGCAAAATGTTCAAGAAGAGGCAATGCGCAACACTACAATAATGCAGCAAAAAGACTACATGACCAGAGCACAACTAACAGAGCTCGGCCAAAATGTCATAAACCAGGTCACTGAAGTCATTGTCTCCTTCACTACTGCAAATGCCAACTACGTCAAAGAGTTCAGAAAAAGTGTCGGCAAAATGCGTTTCAACACAGAAGCAGAGCTTGCAACTCTATTCGGCCTCTGTGATGATGTATGTGCGAAGTTGATGGCCGCAGGAGCAGAACTACCAAAGAAACCCAAAGCTTCCTGCAGAGCAGAGGGTACTTCTGATAAAAGTCAGGATGATTCTGATGATGACCATCCTGGTCCATCAGATAATCCTGAGGGGGAGAATATAAGAGAGAAAGCTACGACCAGAGGAATACAAGCTCCACAAATCGTAGCAGAACCAATCAGTCAAGCCCCTCCAGAACAAACCCAAGATCAACAACAAAATCAACAGACCACAGAGACAACACCCATCTCTGTGGAATCAACTCCTGAAGAAACCAATATTCCAGAAGCTGATCTGCATACCACAGAGGCAACAACCACCCCTGTGGTAATCAACTTGGAAAAGAGTCCTTCAACAAAATCAACAGAAAAACCCCAAACCATACCAAGAAGAAAGTCGATTGCCACCAAACCAAAAAGAGCAACGACCTCTGCTTTTTCTATTCTGAGAAAGATGCACAATACAATGTCTGATCGAATGTCGCAGAGAGAAGAAGAAAGGCACAGGTTCACATTAGCTTTCAAAATGGCAAGAAGATTCAATGTCCAATCTTCATCAATAGAAATAGAGCTCACAGAAGAAGTAACCAAAGAACCTCCAACAGAGGTTACAGAGCAACTCAAGCCAACAGAACCATCGCCACAAAAGTCCTCCAAAACACAAGTGTCAAAACCTACAGAGGCAACCATCAAGCCAACAGAAGCACCAACCTCCAAACCTACAGAAGAAACAGGTTCTGCACCTCCAAAAGCCAAAGACAAGGGCAAAGCAATACTGACAGAAGAGCCCAAGAAAAAGAAATCATTGCCCAAGCCTACAGAAAAATTGATGAAAAGCGCTTTTGATGCCTTTCAAACTCCAAAGCCTGAAGAAGAGGACTGGGCATATGGATTAAAGCCTCTGACAGACATTCCTCTAACTGACAGAGCTGCAGAAATTGTTCAAAAGATGGAGAGTCTCAGAAGACAAGTACCACAACCTGGTCCAACACATGAAGAGATGGAAGAAGTGGTATACAAATACCTCTATAAACAAACCTTTCAGACCAATCATCCAACAGATCATGTGACAGATTCAAGGATCAGAGAAGAATTTGAGAACATATTCACAAGGACAAAGCCAAGAACCAAAGCAGATGTCTTCTCAATCCACAAGATCAAAAAGGTAATCTTCTGCAGGTTCTCCTTTACAAGAACCTATCCAAGGGTCAGGTACAATCTTTACAAAGTCAGAAGAGAAGAAAATTCAGAAACCACCTTCGCTGATGCTGACCTAAGAAATATCAATCCTTATGATCTACCTGACCTTTTGCAATGGACAAAGGACAACTACAACACAGAGGCAAACACCAGAGCCTATCAAGTGTTAAGAAAAGCAATGAGGGAAAAGCTTCTGATCTTCAGTATGATAGATTTTCAACTGGGAAAGGATCTTGGTCTCAAACATCTAAATTTACGACCACCAGAAGATCGTTGCCCACCCAACGCCGTGCCCAACTCTATCATTAAAGAACCAAGATTCGGGTTAGTATTTCAAAACCTACAAGGCGAAATCAAACTATTTGTGTGCATGGATTGTCAGAAGTACGCAACTAGTACTCTGAACAAGTTCAGAGCAAGCCTTGTAAAATACAGAGGTACAGAGAAAATGGATAGAGATGCTGCAGATACTTTCATCAGAGAGATTGATGCCACAATCCGCCTAAGAGAACTCTGCATCAGTTTCTACAAAGAGATCAGAAGAATCGGAAGAGACAACAGAAGCTACAACGATTTCAAAGATGCCAAAATATGATTCTCAAACCTCAAATCTCTGCAAACCAAGTCAAAAGTTTATCTTTCATTGTACTCAAATGTAAATTGCCTCTGGCATATTTCTGAATGAAAGAACTTTCGAGGTATTGTTTAACCCCTGTCTTATCTAACTTAGCCTAATTAAACTCAAGTTCAATTTTTTATTTTTCACTACTTAGGGGGAGATTGTTAGCTTCAATCTTCCTAATCATAGAAGTATTTAGAAGTAGTGAAAAATAGGCTAAGTGTAGAAAGCCTCTTACAGAGGCTCTGCCGAAATTACCGAAAGATCAAGGTCGAGAAGCTACAGAAGCTAAAGAGGCGTCCTACAAAAGCTCTGTAATACGCGCAAAGAAGACCAAAGACTCGGAATCCGGTGAAGACTGCTCTTCTAAGGACCAAACCGCAGAACCTCTGTGGCACTTCACAGAGCCTCTGCGGTCTTCAACAAAGACTTCAAAGATATTTATAATATCTTGCTACTGTTCCTGGACCTGTTCATCAACTTGCATGGCAACGTACCCTGTCCAACTTCAACGTGTCAAAATCTAAGTGGACCCAATAGGGCTTAGTACATAATAGACGTCTGCTGCATTAAATGCAATACAGCACATCCAACTGTTCATGCCATCCTTCCAACTATTCATACCGCCCGTTCTGAATAGTAGCTCATGCTTTATGGTCCCCTTTGAGTAGTATAAAAGGAAGACTCATGTTGAGTTCTTCCTAATCAAGAATCAAGAAATATAAAAAAAAACAAAAAAACAAGAGAGAAAAACATCACAAGAACACACAGCTTAAACACTTTAAGAGTCATATCTGTTTTAAAGCTTTGCTTACTCACTGTTCTTAAATCTGTTCTTGATATATATATATTCAGTAAACTTTGAGATATTATTTCTTGTTCACTGTTTATTTATATTGTGTTCTAAATCTATCAAACATATCTGTTAGTTCTTTAAATACGCTTCCGCATCAAACATAAACTCGAACTAATAGATCTGACAATCTTGTATAAGCAAAACGGGAACCAACAAATGGAAACATTCCCAAGGGAGTCTTAAAGGCCGTACGATATGCCCAAAGAGCATCATCAAGTTTGGTTGGCCAATCTTTACGGTGTGGTTTAACGACTTTTTCTAAAATGCCTTTGATTTCTGGGTTCGAAAGTTCGGCTAAACCGTTGGTCTGCGGGTGATATGCGGTGGCCACTCTACGATGTATATCATATTTAGCAAGGACCGAGCTCATGACTTTGTTCACAAAATGGGTGCCTTCGTCATTGATTAATGCCTGTGGTGTTCCAAATCGAGTGAAAATATTTTTATGCAAAAATTTCACCACAGTATTTGCATCGTTGGAATGACATGCAACAACTTCTACCCATTTTGATATATAGTCTACCGCAACCAAGATATAAAAGTTATTGTTTGAGTTTGGGAAAGGACCCATGAAATCAACCCACCAAACATCAAAAAGCTCTACCTCTAAAATGTTGTTAAGAGGCATCGCGTTCCTTTGTGATATATTCCCGGTGTGTTGACATTGTTCGCAATTTTTCACAAATTCGTAAGAGACTTTAAACACAGTGGGCTAAAAGAACCCACTTTGCAAGATTTTTGCAGTAGTGCGGTTTCCACCAAAGTGGCCATCGTAGTGCGATGTATGACAAGCATGGAGTATTTGATGTTGCTCACTCCCGTGGACATACCGCCTCAATATTTGGTCTGTCCCTATCTTATATAAGAAAGGGTCGTCCCAAACATATTGACGAGTATCATGTAAAAACGTTTTAAATGGTTGTCCACTCATCCCGTGGGGCTTTAGTCCACTGGCCAAAAAGTTTGCAATGTCAGCTTACCAAGGAATATTTTTGTCTTGATGTTGAACTACTAACAATTGTTCATCGGGAAAACTTTCCTGGACCGGAGTGGGTTCCACAGTGGTCACTTCCTTCTCGAGCCTGGACAGATGGTCAGCTACCTGATTGCTTGTTCCTTTCCTATCAATGATCTCAAGATCGAATTCTTGCAGCAATAATACCCAACGAATCAAACGTGGCTTGGAATCAGCTTTGTTGATCAAGTATTTTATTGCGACATGATCAGTGTGCACTATAACCTTTGTCCCTATCAAGTAAGATCTGAAACGATCAAAAGCAAACACCACCGCAAGTAATTCTTTTCCAGTGATAGTATAATTGATCTGAGCTTCAATTAGTGTTTTACTTGCATAATAAATGGGGTGAAAGATTTTGTTCTTCCGCTATCCTTGCATAATATGTCCATCATACAATGTTGGAAAGTGGCTGGGGCATTACACAATCCAAATGGCATCCTCCAGAATGCAAAAGTACCATAGGGACAAGTAAAGGTGGTCTTTTCTTGGTCCTCGGGGGCGATATGGATTTGGTTGTATCCGGAGTATCCATCTAGAAAACAATAGAATTCATTTCCCGCTAACCTATCAAGCATTTGGTCGATGAAAGGTAAGGGAAAATGGTCTTTCTTGGTGGCTAGGTTGAGTTGTCTATAGTCCATGCATATTCTCCACCCAGTAACAGTTCTAGTGGGAATGAGCTCGTTCTTTTCGTTTTTCACTACGGTTGTTCCTCCCTTTTTGGGGACACATTGAACGGGGCTCACCCAACTACTACTAGCTATTGGGTAGATAAAACCAGTGTCTAACCACTTTAAAACTTCTTTCTTGACTACCTCCTTCATTATGGGGTTCAACCTTCTTTGAGGCTGGACTTTTCCAGGGTGGTCACTCTCCAAGTTAATCTTATGTTGACATAAGGAAGGACTAATACCTCTAATGTCCGCTATGGTCCAACCAATTGCCCTCTTATGCTTCATCAATAGATCAATCAGAAGTTGTTCTTGTTTCTCACTAAGTTTGGAAGAGATAATAACAGGAAATTTATTATCCTTAGCGAGATAAGCATATTTCAAGTGAGATGGCAATGGTTTTAGCTCTAACTCGGGTGGTTGTTCTATTGAAGGGGGTTGAACATTTCTATCCTTAAAGTCCAGAGGTTCAAAGGCTGCCACTATTTCGTTACACTCATCCTCAAAAGTGTCATCACTTTCGGAGTCGGAGTGCTCACTCTCACTCCCCACCTCAAACTTAAGATCGCACAGTGTCCTCACTGTGACTTGGAAAGTGGTGTCAAAGAGGTATTTGGGGTACAAAAAGGTCGAGTTTGGGCGAATGGATGCAAAAACGGCCTAAATCATTTCAATATGACAAGTTGAGAATCAGAACTTACAAAAGTTGTGCACCTTGAAACGGAAGAAGATCAAAAATCATTCAAACGAGAAATATGTTAGTACCCAAAAGGACCTACTTGACGGTAGGTATTCATGCATTCATCACAAAAAGTTAAAAGCAGCAAATTGTCAAGAGCCTAGCCATAGGCAGATACCAACCAAACAGAAAATTAAAATTGTTTTACGAGCATCAAGAGTGGGAACCAAAGTCCCGACAAACCATTCAATGAGTAGGGGTTGCGTGCGGTGAGCTTTCTGCAGACTCGCCACTGTAATCATCATCACTTGCGTTTGTTGGACAGATTCCCTCAGGAAAAGCAGGGATTTGTGCGGCCAACTCGAGATCAGCACCTTGATAGATCTGATTTATGACCGCATCCCGTTCTTGAGTGTACATCCAGAAGGATTTCGTGGCCCTGTCCATGTGCTTCTGTCATTCCTCCATAGTGGTGATGCGATCAGTGAGGGCTTTCAATGCATCCAGAATGGCGACTGTTAATGCCAAAAATCGCACCAAAGGGACAACTTAAGGTCGATGTGGTCTTAAACAACTAAAGAAAGAATCTTTCGACGAGACGTGTGACGTGTAACATGCGACACGTGACGTGCGATCATTAGTTGTAAGATGACTATCTTGAATAACTATTGACACAAGATGTCTTTTAATAACCAATTATCGCGGTTATTAACGTATGTCGGGGACATGATAATAATGGGTATTATCTTTATCGGCCGGGGGTAGGGTAATCAATGTCCATGGGTCATGTCGAGGGGATTTCCCAAGTCGGTCGAGGGTGTGATTTTTTACCCAAACAGTTAGCCCCCCCGAGATCTGAATTTCAAAGCCAGTGGAATTTCAGATCTCGCACTAAAGTAAAATGCGTTGCTACGGAGACGTGTTACTTTTGCTAAGATCATCAGAGGAAAACTGACTTGGTCAGCCAAAGAAGGCGACGCAAGTTGTGCTTGCCCTTCGAGGCCGAGAAAGGAGAAAGAATGCCCCGACAGCTGGGTCGGGAATCTTGAAGAAGACAAGGACGGTAGTCCTGAAGGAACCGTCTTCGCGGGCTGACGTTTCGTCAAGAGTTGTCATGCCTAAAGAGGCGAGGGCGTCATCCAGCCGTTCTGGCGCGATGGACGCGACACCAGCAAGTTCGGCGCTTCTGGCGATAGTGACGAAGCTAGTGTCTAAGGTGTTGTCCCCAGCGTCTGCCGACAAGGGGGACGGGTCATCGGCCGATGGTGTCCTAGACGGGACGACGTTGTTAGTGTCCTAGACGGGACGACGTTGTTTCCTCATCTGAGGAAATATTTTCTCCCATCTTTTAGGGAACGCTTTCCTATCGAGGAGACAGGGGTTCATGTCGCCGGGTTGGCTTTCTCGGTCGACGTGGTCATGTGGTCTGGCGTTCACAGCCGATACGGTCGTTTAGAGACATATGTTCTGGCGCTCGAGCCGATTTGGTCGTTAAAGACCTTTGACCTGGCGTTTACAGTCGATACGGTTGCTAGAGACCTATGATACGTTGTGTCTAGCATTTTTAGCTAGTTGTAAGTTTCGCTTTAGCGATAGTCGGAAAAAGTTTACCTTTCTATTGAACCTGATTCGTACATGTCATGGACAGATGTAATGTCGACTGTAAAAATTCATTAAGTACAAAAATGAACAAGAAGTCGTGCGACTTAGGCATCCATTGTAATACAACGACTAGAACGTAAGTCATAAGACTTTTATATTCCTGAATCGTATAAGCAAACATAAGCGCATGCGATTACAACATTCATTCAGAACATGAAGTTTTTCTAAGTTGAAGAACTTAGATTGTGGGGTCGCTAGACCTTATGATCATGTGATTTGATCATACGATGAACTTTGAATCATGTGTTCCTGTGATGGAATGATCAAGTCATAGACCTGATTACTTATGTCGTGCGACCTTGCGAGGTTAAGATTGTACGATAGACTTATATATCGTTCGATCCTGCGAGACCTAAGTCATATAATAGACTTTAGTAACTAATGTCGTGCGATCCTGCGGTAAAACAATGTCAGAGGTTGGTCGTTGGCTAGCCAACGACCCTCCGATGCTTAAGTCAGTAGTCGCTATGATGGATAAAAATTATGTGAAAGAAGGAAAAAAGGCTTAGGGGAAATACGTTTTCAGGTGCGTTGCATTCCCACTACGTGGGATATCTTGATTGCCGAGGGTTGAAAGCCGATAGGCCTTTTTATCCATGACTTCTGAGATATGACAAGGACCTTCCCATTTGGTGGAAAGCTTACCTTCATTGAGCTTTTGAGAGCTTTGGAACACTCGACGGGGAACGTAGTCGCCTTCTTGAAAGACTTTAGCTTTGATGTTCTTGATGAAGTGTCGCTTGACCGCTTGCCCCTGGGTGTCGAGGTTATCAGCTTGATGTCGCGGTCTTCACAGAACTGTCGAGTCTTGTTGCTTACGAACTAGGATCTATTGTCGCGGACAATTTCGGATATCGCACGACAAATTTATTTCGGATTTCTTATTGGCGACTTTTGTGTCTTGACATGCATCTTACCATGACTGGTGATTATGAGGTTCAGTATACAAGTCGTCTTTATTGAAGACATATGCCATGACTAGCGATGCGATTCCAATATGCAAGTCTCTTTTATTGGCGACCGAGAATTTTTACCTGTATCTGTCGTGACTGGTGATCACAAAAAATGTGAGACGACTAAAAGTTGCAACATGCGTTTGCCATGACTGGCGATCATAAGAAAAAAATGAGACGACTATAAATTGCGATATGCGTTTTAAGTCGTAGAGACTTTGCTTCTCACGATATAAATCGTAAGACCTGTATTTATATGATCTTGCGAACCTGCAATGTAAAAATCGGGGGTGGTCGCTGGTTTTGACCAATGATCTTTTGATGCTTGAATCAACGATCATATATTAGATGAAAATAATACGAGGAAAATATACTTAGAGTATATGTATATAGTCGTTTTGAGTAAGATGTCACAGTTACCATAACATGGAGTAAATAAGCGCCTTTTACCGAGGATTTTCAAAATCAAACGTGGTATTTTTCAGTTTGTGAAGGGTATTCCGAGCCCCCGAGTCCCTTGGATGATGCGACACATTCGATACTTTTGACGGAGCATTTTTTTCTTTTTTCAGGGCTTGAATCTGGCTTCGAGCCGCATTCAATTCCGATTGGAGTTGAATCACGGGATCTTGATAATTTTCCATTTACCTGAAAAATAATAAAAGCTGCACAGAAGAAACTCCAAGAATCCGTTAGTAAGGTGCACGTTCATCGAGGATTTTCTCTAGATGATGTCCCACGGATGGCACCAAACTGTTAATGCCAAAAATCGCACCAAAGGGACAACTCAAGGTCGATGTGGTCTTAAACAACTTAAGAAAGAATCTTTCGACGAGACGTGCGACGTGTAACATGCGACACGTGACGTGCGATCATTAGATGTAAGATGACTATCTTGAATAACTATTGACACAATATGTCTTTCAATAACCAATTATCGCGGTTATTAACGTATGTCGGGGACATGATAATAATGGGTATTATCTTTGTCGGCCGGGGGTAGGGTAATCAATGTCCATGGGTCATGTCGAGGGGATTTCCCAAGTCGGTCGAGGGTGTGAGTTTTTACCCAAACAGCGACCATAGGATTGTTGTTGCGTCCTGGAGTGGGATCTGGGAGTGGGTTGGTGGTAGATGTCACTGGGACTTCCTCAACAGTGGGTTCATTAGTGGGAACGGTAATTGCTCTCATCATCTTCTTTATGGTCACCACGCTGATATTGTTGGCGAAAATGACCCACTTATCATCTGGAGCAGATGGCACTCCATCATCGATTAGTAAAGAAGTAACGAGACAAGGGAGTGGGAGGATTACCTTTTTACGAGTTCTGGCCTGGTAGATCGCGGACTGCATCAGAGTTCCTAGATTGACTGTTTTGCACGCTAGGATGCAATATAGAAGGCCGCATTTGTGCATCGAGAGAGTGGTATCATGAGTGGTGGGCGACAGGGAGTGGAGTAGGAATTGGAACCAGACAGCGGCCTCGATAGTGAGGGAGCTAGCGTGAAGGCACCTCCTACTGCCATCCTTGTCCCAAGTCTTTCCTTCAATTGCCAGAGCTTTCAAAATGGCCTCTTCATCAGCCGGGGGCATCTTTTGCAAGAATTTAGCAAAGGTGCATGAAAGTGGGGTCCTTATTCCAAGAACCCGATTGATCGTGGATGCGCCATAATGCACCTTACGACCCTGGACTGTTACGAATGTGGCTTTGGTTTGAGAGGCCTCGGCATAAAATTCTCTCACCAAAGAGGCGTTGGCCCTTCTATTGGCAGTGGCCAATGTTTCCCAATCTTGCTTCATAACCCTCTCTTTGACAAAAGGGTTGGCCTCCGCAAAGTCAGGGTCAAAACCCCTCTCCAGGTTCATCTTTTGCTTAACAATGCAGTCATAGTGGGCAGTGACCGCAGTGGTCGTGAACTGCTTGGGCACGCTACTGGGGGCATGCTCAGTGCCCACTATAGATTCATGAGGGTTTTGGGTTAGAACTTGTGCATCACCAGCATCAGATTCATCTGATGATGCACTTGAAGAGGGAGCAAGACCCTTACCTTTTCCAGATGGAGCCTTCTTTGCTTTTCTGGCCTGGGATTTCTCTGAAATGGTCACCACAGATCGGGTGACCATGCCTCTCTTTCTTGAAGCCTTTTTGATGGGGTTCTCCTCACCGTGGGCTACCTTCTGAAGGGCCTCCAAATCGATGGTGTTTCCGATTTGGAGGTATTGATTTTGGTAATCCTCTTCTTCCTTTCTCCTCAACTCTTCTTCTTCTTTGAACAATTCGGCCTCTGCCTTTTTCCTCTCTTCTTCGAGCAACCTCTTTTTCTCCGCCCTTTTTATCTCCTCCTCCTCTCTTAGCAACCGTTCGACTTCTTCTTTCTTTAGTCTTTCCTCCGCTTCCTGTTTCAATCTTTCCTCTTCTTCTTTCCTTTTCTTCTCGACTTCCTCTTTCTTTCTTCGAAGTGCTCGGCGTTTTTGGTCAAACTCCTCCCGTAATTTTAGCATTTCTTCCTCTGTTTGTTGGTTTTCCATGTCGAAATCACTTAGACTGGCGTCTGAGGCTTTCGACGATGATGCGGCGTTCGATCCCTTCTGCTTCGACGACTCAGCATCCGGTGCGACGGTCGTTATTGTGTGCTCGTCGTAAGATGGCGGAGGCTGGTTTAGGTCGTCGGTGATGTTTTCCGGCGGGTTATCGGTGGTGGTCATGCGGTGGCGCGTGGCGCGGCTAGGTTCATTAGGGTTTGGGTTCGGTCATTTGCTTCTTGCCATTGAAGAGGGTGTTCTTTTCTGGTTCTTGAGAGAGAATTTGGGAAGGAAGAGAGTATTTTTGAATTTTTTAGAGTAAAAAGGTATCTTTTGTGTTTTTAGTATAGGAAAGGATTGTTCAATGGGTAAGGGTTTAGGAGGGAACGGTTATTGAGAGGGTATGACTGTTTTTCTTGGAAATAGGAGTATTAGGGTGAGGTGGCAGAAAAGGTGATGGAGTGTAAGAAAAAGGTGATGGATATTCAGTTTCTTGGGCCACCAAACCGTCACATCCAGTCGTCAGGCACGCAGTGGGATGCGCAGTGACATGGTCGATGTCACTGCGAATAATTTTCTTCAAAAATCGGCAATTCATCCTACACACATTCAAAATAAACTACAACCAGGAATTAAAAATACCAAAAATAATAAAAAGGCAGCAAATACTGAAATAAAATTATTACACATGATTTTGACTTTTCTCAACCAGAGTGGGTTGGAGAGTGGGTACTGTCGCTCAGAAAGTGCTTCACTCTTTGCCCATTGACTTTAAAAGTCTGACCAGACTGTGGGGACATTAACTCAACAGTTCCGAAAGGACTTACCTTGGCCACTGTATATGGTCCCCGTCCATCGAGATTTTAGCTTACCAGGAAATAATTTGAGACGGGAATTGAACAATAATACTTGTTGGCCTTCGACGAACTCCCTATGGTTGATTCTTCGATCATGCCACATCTTGGTCTTTTCTTTGTACAACTTTTCATTTTCATAGGAATGGTATCGCATTTCTTCTAACTCATGCAATTGTAAAAATCTCTTGGTCCCCGCAGCATCCTCACTCATGTTAAGCTCTTTAAGGGCCCAAAATGCCTTGTGTTCCAACTCAATTGGTAAATGGCAAGCTTTGCCAAAAACCAACTTAAATGGAGACATTCCCAAGGGAGTCTTATAGGCCGTACGATATGCCCAAAGAGCATCATCAAGTTTGGTTGACCAATCTTTACGGTGTGGTTTAACGACTTTTTCTAAAATGCCTTTGATTTCTCGGTTCGAAAGTCCGGCTAAACCGTTGGTATGCGGGTGATATGTGGTGGCCACTCTATGATGTATATCATATTTAGCAAGGACCGAGCTCATGACTTTGTTCACAAAATGGGTGCTTTCGTCATTGATTAATGCATGTGGTGTTCCAAATCGAGTGAAAATATTTTTATGCAAAAATTTCACCACAGTATTTGCATCGTTGGAGTGACATGCAATAACTTCTACCCATTTTGAAATATAGTCTACCGCAACCAAGATATAAAAGTTATTGTTTGAGTTTGGGAAAGGACCCATGAAATCAATCCCCCAAACATCAAAAAGCTCTACCCCTAAAATGTTGTTAAGAGGCATCTCGTTCCTTTGTGATATATTCCCGGTGTGTTGACATTGTTTGCAATTTTTCACAAATTCGTAAGAGACTTTAAACACAGTGGGCCAAAAGAACCCACTTTGCAAGATTTTTGCAGTAGTGCGGTTTCCACCAAAGTGGCCACTGTAGTGGGATGTATGACAAGCATGGAGTATTTGATGTTGCTCACTCCCGTGGACACACCGCCTCAATATTTGGTCTGTCCATATCTTATATAAGAAAGGGTCGTCCCAAACATATTGACGAGTATCATGTAAAAACTTTTTAAATGGTTGTCCACTCATCCCGTGGGGCTTTAGTCCACTGGCCAAAAAGTTTGCAATGTCAGCATACCAAGGAATATTTTTGTCTTGATGTTGAACTACTAATAGTTGTTCATCGGGAAAACTTTCCTGGACCGGAGTGGGTTCCACAGTGGTCACCACCTTCTCGAGACTGGACAGATGGTCAGCTACCTGATTGCTTGTTCCTTTCCTATCAATGATCTCAAGATCGAATTCTTGCAGCAATAATACCCAACGAATCAAACGTGGCTTGGAATCAGCTTTGTTGATCAAGTATTTTATTGCGACATGATCAGTGTGCACTATAACCTTTGTCCCTATCAAGTAAGATCTGAAACGATCAAAAGCAAACACCACCGCAAGTAATTCTTTTCCAGTGACAGTATAATTGATCTGAGCTTCAATTAGTGTTTTACTTGCATAATAAATGGGGTGAAAGATTTTGTTCTTCCGCTATCCTAGAACAACACCCACAGCCCACTCGCTGGCATCACCCATGACTTCGAATGGGAGTGACCAGTCAGGAGTGGTCACTATGGGTGTAGTAACTTAGGCTTTTTTGATTGTTTCAAAAGCATCACGACATTATTGAGTGAAATTGAATTCTTTTTCATGTTGCAAAAGGTTACATAGGGGTTTAGTTATTTTGGAGAAATCTTTAATGAACCTCCTATAGAAACCGACGTGACCTAAGAAACTTCGAATGCCTTTCACGGTTGTGGGTTCGGGAAGTTGTGCCACTACTTCAAGTTTGGCTCTGTCAACCTCTAACCCTCTCTTTGAGACAAGATGACCTTGTACAATACCCTCTTCGACCATAAAATGACATTTTTCCCAATTTAAAAGAAGGTCGTGGGTCTCACATCTCACTAGGCTTTTCTCCAAATTTCCCAGGCAGTTGTCAAATGATGTCCCTATCACAGAAAGGTCATCCATAAATACTTCTATGGTATCCTCAATCATATCGGTGAAAATGGCCATCATACAACGTTGAAAGTGGCTGGGACATTACACAATCCAAATGGCATCCTCCAGAATGCAAAAGTACCGTAGGGACAAGTAAAGGTGGTCTTTTCTTGGTCCTCGGGGGCAATATGGATTTGGTTGTATCCGGAGTATCCATCTAGAAAACAATAGAATTCATTTTCCGCTAACCTATCAAGCATTTGGTCGATGAAAGGTAAGGGAAAATGGTCTTTCTTGGTGGCTAGGTTGAGTTGTCTATAGTCCATGCATATTCTCCACCCAGTAACAGTTCTAGTGGGAATGAGCTCGTTCTTTTCGTTTTTCACTACGGATGTTCCTTCCTTTTTGGGGACACATTGAACGGGGCTCACCCAACTACTACTAGCTATTGGGTAGATAAAACCAGTGTCTAACCACTTCAAAACTTCTTTCTTGACTACCTCCTTCATTATGGGGTTCAACCTTCTTTGAGGCTGGACTTTTCCAGGGTGGTCACTCTCCAAGTTAATCTTATGTTGACATAGGGAAGGACTAATACCTCTAATGTCCGCTATGGTCCAACCAATTGCCCTCTTATGCTTCATCAATAGATCAATTAGAAGTTGTTCTTGTTTCTCACTAAGTTTGGAAGAGATAATAACAGGAAATTTATTATCCTTAGCGAGATAAGCATATTTCAAGTGAGATGGCAATGGTTTTAGCTCTAACTCGGGTGGTTGTTCTATTGAAGGGGGTTGAACATTTCTTTCCTTAAAGTCCAGAGGTTCAAAGGCTGCCACTATTTCGTTACACTCATCCTCAAAAGTGTCATCACTTTCGGAGTCGGAGTGCTCACTCTCACTCCCCACCTCAAACTTAAGATCGCACAGTGTCCTCACTGTGACTTGGAAAGTGGTGTCAAAGAGGTATTTGGGGTTCAAAAAGGTCGAGTTTGGGCGAATGGATGCAAAAACGGCCTAAATCATTTCAATGTGACAAGTTGAGAATCAGAACTTACAAAAGTGACTTTTTATGTTGGAAGCCGAAAGTTGTGCACCTTGAAACGGAAGAAGATCAAAAATCATTCAAACGAGAAATATGTTGGTACACAAACGGACCTACTTGACAGTAGGTATTCATGCATTCATCACAAAAAGTTAAAAGTAGCAAATTGTCAAGAGCCTAGCCATAGGCAGATACCAACCAAACAGAAAATTAAAATTGTTTTACGAGCATCAAGAGTGGGAACCAAAGTCCCGACAAACCATTCAATGAGTAGGGGTTGCGTGCGGTGAGCTTTCTGCAGACTCGCCACTGTAATCATCATCACTTGCGTTTGTTGGACAGATTCCCTCAGGAAAAGCAGGGATTTGTGCGGCCAGCTCGAGATCGGCACCTTGATAGATCTGATTTATGACCGCATCCCGTTCTTGAGTGTACATCCAGAAGGATTTTGTGGCCCTGTCCATGTGCTTCTGTCGTTCCTCCATAGTGGTGATGCGATCAGTGAGGGCTTTCAATGCATCCAGAATGGCGACCATAGGATTGTTGTTGCGTCCTGGAGTGGGATCTAGGAGTGGGTTGGTGGTAGATGTCACTGGGACTTCCTCAACAGTGGGTTCATTAGTGGGAACGGTAATTGCTCTTCCCATCTTCCTTATGGTCACCATGCTGATATTGTTGGCGAAAATGACCCACTCATCATCTGGAGCAGATGGCACTCCAACATCGATTAGTAAAGAAGTAACGAGACAAGGGAGTGGGAGGATTACCTTTTTACGAGTTCTGGCCTGGTAGATCGCGGACTGCATCAGAGTTCCTAGATTGATCGTTTTGCCCACTAGGATGCAATATAGAAGGCCGCATTTGTGCATCGAGAGAGTGGTATCATGAGTGGTGGGCGACAGGGAGTGGCGTAGGAATTGGAACCACACAGCGGCCTCGATAGTGAGGGAGCTAGCGTGAAGGCACCTCCTACTTCCATCCTTGTCCCAAGTCTTTCCTTCAATTGCCAGAGCTTTCAAAATGGCCTCTTCATCAGCCGGGGGCATCTTTTGCAAGAATTTAGCAAAGGTGCATGAAAGTGGGGTCCTTATTCCAAGAACCCGATTTATCGTGGATGCGCCATAATCCACCTTACGACCCCGGACTGTTACGAATGTGGCTTTGGTTTGAGAGGCCTCGGCATAAAATTCTCTCACCAAAGAGGCGTTGGCCCTTCTATTGGCAGTGGCCAATGTTGCCCAATCTTGCTTCATAACCCTCTCTTTGACAAAAGGGTTGGCCTCTGCAAAGTCAGGGTCAAAACCCCTCTCTAGGTTCAACTTTTGCTTAACAATGCAGTCATAGTGGGCAGCGACCGCAGTGGTCGTGAACTGCCTGGGCACGCTACTGGGGGCATGCTCAGTACCCACTATGGATTCATGAGGGTTTTGGGTTAGAACTTGCGCATCACCAGCATCAGATTCATCTGATGATGCACTTGAAGAGGGAGCAAGACCCTTACCTTTTCCAGATGGTGCCTTCTTTGCTTTTCTGGCCGGTGATTTCTCTGAAATGGTCACCACAGATCGGGTGACCATGCCTCTCTTTCTTGAAGCCTTTTTGATGGGGTTCTCCTCACCGTGGGCTGCCTTCTGAAGGGCCTCCAAATCGATGGTGTTTCCGATTTGGAGGTATTGATTTTGGTAATCCTCTTCTTCCTTTCTCCTCAACTCTTCTTCTTCTTTGAACAATTCGGCCTCTGCCTTTTTCCTCTCTTCTTCGAGCAGTCTCTTTTTCTCCGCCCTTTTTCTCTCCTCCTCCTCTCTTAGCAACCGTTCGACTTCTTCTTTCTTTAGTCTTTCCTCCTCTTCCTGTTTCAATCTTTCCTCTTCTTCTTTCCTTTTCTTCTCGACTTCCTCTTTCTTTCTTCGAAGTGCTAGGAGTTTTTGTTCAAACTCCTTCCGTAATTTTAGCATTTCTTCCTCTGTTTGTTTCTTTTCCATGTCGAAATCACTCAGACTGGTGTCAGAGGCTTTCGACGATGATGCGGCGTTCGATCCCTCTTGCTTCGACGACTCAGCATCCGGTGCGACGGTCGTTATTGTGTGCTCGTCAGAAGATGGCGGAGGCTGGTTTAGGTCGCCGGTGATGTTTTCTGGCGGGTTATCGGTGGTGGTCATGCGGCGGCACGTGGCGCGGCTAGGTTCATTAGGGTTTGGGTTCGGTCGTTTGCTTCTTGCCATTGAAGAGGGTATTCTTTTCTGGTTCTTGAGAGAGAATTTGGGAAGGAAGAGAGTATTTTTGAATTTTTTAGAGTAAAAAGGTATATTTTGTGTTTTTAGTATAGGAAAGGATTATTCAATGGGTAAGGGTTTAGGAGGGAACGGTTATTGAGAGGGTATGAGTGTTTTTCTTGGAAATAGGAGTATTAGGGTGAGGTGGCAGAAAAGGTGATGGAGTGTAAGAAAAGGTGATGGATATTCAGTTTCTTGGGCCACCAAACCGTCATATCCAGTCGTCAGGCACGCAGTGGGATGCGCAGTGACATGGTCGATGTCACTGCGAAGCATTTTCTTCAAAAATCGGCAATTCATCCTACACACATTCAAAATAAACTACAACCAGGAATTAAAAATACCAAAAATAATAAAAAGGCAGCAAATACTGAAATAAAATATTTACACATGATTTTGACTTTTCTCAACCAGAGTGGGTTGGAGAGTGGGCATTGTCGCTCAGAAAGTGCTTCACTCTTTGCCCATTGACTTTAAAAGTATGACCAGACTGTGGGGACATTAACTCAACAGTTCCGAAAGGACTTACCTTGACCACTGTATATGGTCCCGTCCATCGAGATTTTAGCTTACCAGGAAATAATTTGAGACGGGAATTAAACAATAATAATTGTTGGCCTTCGACGAACTCCCTATGGTTGATTCTTCGATCATGCCACATCTTGGTCTTTTCTTTGTACAACTTTTCATTTTCATAGGAATGGTATTGCATTTCTTCTAACTCATGCAATTGTAAAAATCTCTTGGTCCCCGCAGCATCCTCACTCATGTTAAGCTCTTTAAGGGACCAAAATGTCTTGTGTTCCAACTCAATTGGTAAATGGCAAGCTTTGCCAAAAACCAACTTAAATGGAGAAATTCCCAAGGGAGTCTTATAGGCCGTACGATATGCCCAAAGAGCATCATCAAGTTTGGTTGACCAATCTTTACGGTGTGGTTTAACGACTTTTTCTAAAATGCCTTTGATTTCTCGGTTCGAAAGTTCGGCTAAACCGTTGGTCTGCGGGTGATATGCGGTGGCCACTCTATGATGTATATCATATTTAGCAAGGACCGAGCTCATGACTTTGTTCACAAAATGGGTGCCTTCGTCATTGATTAATGCCTGTGGTGTTCCAAATCGACTGAAAATATTTTTATGCAAAAATTTCACCACAGTATTTGCATCGTTGGAGTGACATGCAACAACTTCTACCCATTTTGAAATATAGTCTACCGCAACCAAGATATAAAAGTTATTGTTTGAGTTTGGGAAAGGACCCATGAAATCAATCCCCCAAACATCAAAAAGCTCTACCTCTAAAACGTTGTTAAGAGGCATCTCGTTCCTTTGTGATATATTCCCGGTGTGTTGACATTGTTTGCAATTTTTCACAAATTCGTAAGAGAATTTAAACACAGTGGGCCAAAAGAACCCACTTTGCAAGATTTTTGCAGTAGTGCGGTTTCCACCAAAGTGGCCACCGTAGTGGGATGTATGACAAGCATGGAGTATTTGATGTTGCTCACTCCCGTGGACACACCGCCTCAATATTTGGTCTGTCCCTATCTTATATAAGAAAGGGTCGTCCCAAACATATTGACGAGTATCATGTAAAAACTTTTTAAATGGTTGTCCACTCATCCCGTGGGACTTTAGTCCACTGGCAAAAAAGTTTGCAATGTCAGCATACCAAGGAATATTTTTGTCTTGATGTTGAACTACTAACAATTGTTCATCGGGAAAACTTTCCTGGACCGGAGTGGGTTCCACAGTGGTCACCACCTTCTCGAGCCTGGACAGATGGTCAGCTACCTGATTTCTTGTTCCTTTCCTATCAATGATCTCAAGATCGAATTCTTGCAGCAATAATACCCAACGAATCAAACGTGGCTTGGAATCAGCTTTGTTGATCAAGTATTTTATTGCGACATGATCAGTGTGCACTATAACCTTTGTCCCTATCAAGTAAGATCTGAAACGATCAAAAGCAAACACCACCACAAGTAATTCTTTTCCAGTGACAGTATAATTGATCCGAGCTTCAATTCGTGTTTTACTTGCATAATAAATGGGGTGAAAGATTTTGTTCTTCCGCTATCCTAGCATAGCACCCACAGCCCACTCGCTGGCATCACACATGACTTCGAATGGGAGTAACCAGTCAGGAGTAGTCACTATGGGTGCAGTAACTAAGGCTTTTTTGATTGTTTCAAAAGCATCACGACATTCTTGAGTGAAATTGAATTCTTTTTCATGTTGCAAAAGGTTACATAGGGGTTTAGTTATTTTGGAAAAATCTTTAATGAACCTCCTATAGAAACCGGCGTGACCTAAGAAACTTCGAATGCCTTTCATGGTTGTGGGTTCGGGAAGTTGTGCCACTACTTTAAGTTTGGCTCTGTCAACCTCTAACCCTCTCTTTGAGACAAGATGACCTAGTACAATACCCTTTTCGACCATAAAATGACATTTTTCCCAATTTAAAAGAAGGTCGTGGGTCTCACATCTCACTAGGCTTTTCTCCAAATTTTCCAGGCAATTGTCAAATGATGTCCCTATCACAGAAAAGTCATCCATAAATACTTCTATGGTATCCTCAATCATTTCGGTGAAAATGGCCATCATACAACGTTGGAAAGTGGCTGGGGCATTACACAATCCAAATGGCATCCTCCAGAATGCAAAAGTACCGTAGGGACAAGTAAAGGTGGTCTTTTCTTGGTCCTCGGGGGCGATATGGATTTGGTTGTATCCGGAGTATCCATCTAGAAAACAATAGAATTCATTTCCCGCTAACCTATCAAGCATTTGTTCGATGAAAGGTAAGGGAAAATGGTCTTTCTTGGTAGCTAGGTTGAGTTGTCTATAGTCCATGCATATTCTCCACCCAGTAACAGTTCTAGTGGGAATGAGCTCGTTCTTTTCGTTTTTCACTACGGTTGTTCCTCCCTTTTTGGGGACACATTGAACGGGGCTCACCCAACTACTACTAGCTATTGGGTAGATAATACCAGCGTCTAACCACTTCAAAACTTTTTTCTTGACTACCTCCTTCATTATGGGGTTCAACCTTCTTTGAGGCTGGACTTTTCCAGGGTGGTCACTCTCCAAGTTAATCTTATGTTGACATAGGGAAGGACTAATACCTCTAATGTCCTCTATGGTCCAACCAATTGCCCTCTTATGCTTCATCAATAGATCAATCAGAAGTTGTTCTTGTTTCTCACTAAGTTTGGAAGAGATAATAACAGGAAATTTATTATCCTTAGCGAGATAAGCATATTTCAAGTGAGATGGCAATGGTTTTAGCTCTAACTCGGGTGGTTGTTCTATTGAAGGGGGTTGAACATTTCTGTCCTTAAAGTCCAGAGGTTCAAAGGCTGCCACTATTTCGTTACACTCATCCTCAAAAGTGTCATAATTCTCAGAGTCGGAGTTCTCACTTTCACTTCCCACTGTGCTCACTGTGTCAAAACTAGAGGTTCCACTAATCGAACTCAAAGCAAAACAGTCTTCGGTTTCTATGAACTTAAGAGACTTAAGGACATTGAATGTTACCTCTTGGTCGTGGACTCTCATAGTGAGTTCCCCTTTGTGCACATCGATCAAAGTACGTCCGGTTGCAAGAAACGGACGCCATAAGATGATTGGGATATCTTTATCGGCCTCATTATCTAAAATTAGAAAATCGGCGGGAAAGATAAATTTATCCACTTGGACCAAAACGTCTTCTATTTTTCCTTTGGGGTAGGCAATGGACCGATCGGCTAGTTGTAATGTCACGGTTGTGGGTCTAGCCTCTCCAATACCTAACTTGTTAAATATGGACAATGGCATCAAGTTTATACTAGCTCCCAAATCTCAAAGTTCTTGACCTACTTCTTGTCCTCCTATTGTTGCCCAATCTTGCTTCATAACCCTCTCTTTGACAAAAGGGTTGGCCTCTGCAAAGTCAGGGTCAAAACCCCTCTCTAGGTTCAACTTTTGCTTAACAATGCAGTCATAGTGGGCAGCGACCGCAGTGGTCGTGAACTGCCTGGGCACGCTACTGGGGGCATGCTCAGTACCCACTATGGATTCATGAGGGTTTTGGGTTAGAACTTGCGCATCACCAGCATCAGATTCATCTGATGATGCACTTGAAGAGGGAGCAAGACCCTTACCTTTTCCAGATGGTGCCTTCTTTGCTTTTCTGGCCGGTGATTTCTCTGAAATGGTCACCACAGATCGGGTGACCATGCCTCTCTTTCTTGAAGCCTTTTTGATGGGGTTCTCCTCACCGTGGGCTGCCTTCTGAAGGGCCTCCAAATCGATGGTGTTTCCGATTTGGAGGTATTGATTTTGGTAATCCTCTTCTTCCTTTCTCCTCAACTCTTCTTCTTCTTTGAACAATTCGGCCTCTGCCTTTTTCCTCTCTTCTTCGAGCAGTCTCTTTTTCTCCGCCCTTTTTCTCTCCTCCTCCTCTCTTAGCAACCGTTCGACTTCTTCTTTCTTTAGTCTTTCCTCCTCTTCCTGTTTCAATCTTTCCTCTTCTTCTTTCCTTTTCTTCTCGACTTCCTCTTTCTTTCTTCGAAGTGCTAGGAGTTTTTGTTCAAACTCCTTCCGTAATTTTAGCATTTCTTCCTCTGTTTGTTTCTTTTCCATGTCGAAATCACTCAGACTGGTGTCAGAGGCTTTCGACGATGATGCGGCGTTCGATCCCTCTTGCTTCGACGACTCAGCATCCGGTGCGACGGTCGTTATTGTGTGCTCGTCAGAAGATGGCGGAGGCTGGTTTAGGTCGCCGGTGATGTTTTCTGGCGGGTTATCGGTGGTGGTCATGCGGCGGCACGTGGCGCGGCTAGGTTCATTAGGGTTTGGGTTCGGTCGTTTGCTTCTTGCCATTGAAGAGGGTATTCTTTTCTGGTTCTTGAGAGAGAATTTGGGAAGGAAGAGAGTATTTTTGAATTTTTTAGAGTAAAAAGGTATATTTTGTGTTTTTAGTATAGGAAAGGATTATTCAATGGGTAAGGGTTTAGGAGGGAACGGTTATTGAGAGGGTATGAGTGTTTTTCTTGGAAATAGGAGTATTAGGGTGAGGTGGCAGAAAAGGTGATGGAGTGTAAGAAAAGGTGATGGATATTCAGTTTCTTGGGCCACCAAACCGTCATATCCAGTCGTCAGGCACGCAGTGGGATGCGCAGTGACATGGTCGATGTCACTGCGAAGCATTTTCTTCAAAAATCGGCAATTCATCCTACACACATTCAAAATAAACTACAACCAGGAATTAAAAATACCAAAAATAATAAAAAGGCAGCAAATACTGAAATAAAATATTTACACATGATTTTGACTTTTCTCAACCAGAGTGGGTTGGAGAGTGGGCATTGTCGCTCAGAAAGTGCTTCACTCTTTGCCCATTGACTTTAAAAGTATGACCAGACTGTGGGGACATTAACTCAACAGTTCCGAAAGGACTTACCTTGACCACTGTATATGGTCCCGTCCATCGAGATTTTAGCTTACCAGGAAATAATTTGAGACGGGAATTAAACAATAATAATTGTTGGCCTTCGACGAACTCCCTATGGTTGATTCTTCGATCATGCCACATCTTGGTCTTTTCTTTGTACAACTTTTCATTTTCATAGGAATGGTATTGCATTTCTTCTAACTCATGCAATTGTAAAAATCTCTTGGTCCCCGCAGCATCCTCACTCATGTTAAGCTCTTTAAGGGACCAAAATGTCTTGTGTTCCAACTCAATTGGTAAATGGCAAGCTTTGCCAAAAACCAACTTAAATGGAGAAATTCCCAAGGGAGTCTTATAGGCCGTACGATATGCCCAAAGAGCATCATCAAGTTTGGTTGACCAATCTTTACGGTGTGGTTTAACGACTTTTTCTAAAATGCCTTTGATTTCTCGGTTCGAAAGTTCGGCTAAACCGTTGGTCTGCGGGTGATATGCGGTGGCCACTCTATGATGTATATCATATTTAGCAAGGACCGAGCTCATGACTTTGTTCACAAAATGGTTGCCTTCGTCATTGATTAATGCCTGTGGTGTTCCAAATCGACTGAAAATATTTTTATGCAAAAATTTCACCACAGTATTTGCATCGTTGGAGTGACATGCAACAACTTCTACCCATTTTGAAATATAGTCTACCGCAACCAAGATATAAAAGTTATTGTTTGAGTTTGGGAAAGGACCCATGAAATCAATCCCCCAAACATCAAAAAGCTCTACCTCTAAAACGTTGTTAAGAGGCATCTCGTTCCTTTGTGATATATTCCCGGTGTGTTGACATTGTTTGCAATTTTTCACAAATTCGTAAGAGAATTTAAACACAGTGGGCCAAAAGAACCCACTTTGCAAGATTTTTGCAGTAGTGCGGTTTCCACCAAAGTGGCCACCGTAGTGGGATGTATGACAAGCATGGAGTATTTGATGTTGCTCACTCCCGTGGACACACCGCCTCAATATTTGGTCTGTCCCTATCTTATATAAGAAAGGGTCGTCCCAAACATATTGACGAGTATCATGTAAAAACTTTTTAAATGGTTGTCCACTCATCCCGTGGGACTTTAGTCCACTGGCAAAAAAGTTTGCAATGTCAGCATACCAAGGAATATTTTTGTCTTGATGTTGAACTACTAACAATTGTTCATCGGGAAAACTTTCCTGGACCGGAGTGGGTTCCACAGTGGTCACCACCTTCTCGAGCCTGGACAGATGGTCAGCTACCTGATTTCTTGTTCCTTTCCTATCAATGATCTCAAGATCGAATTCTTGCAGCAATAATACCCAACGAATCAAACGTGGCTTGGAATCAGCTTTGTTGATCAAGTATTTTATTGCGACATGATCAGTGTGCACTATAACCTTTGTCCCTATCAAGTAAGATCTGAAACGATCAAAAGCAAACACCACCACAAGTAATTCTTTTCCAGTGACAGTATAATTGATCCGAGCTTCAATTCGTGTTTTACTTGCATAATAAATGGGGTGAAAGATTTTGTTCTTCCGCTATCCTAGCATAGCACCCACAGCCCACTCGCTGGCATCACACATGACTTCGAATGGGAGTAACCAGTCAGGAGTAGTCACTATGGGTGCAGTAACTAAGGCTTTTTTGATTGTTTCAAAAGCATCACGACATTCTTGAGTGAAATTGAATTCTTTTTCATGTTGCAAAAGGTTACATAGGGGTTTAGTTATTTTGGAAAAATCTTTAATGAACCTCCTATAGAAACCGGCGTGACCTAAGAAACTTCGAATGCCTTTCATGGTTGTGGGTTCGGGAAGTTGTGCCACTACTTTAAGTTTGGCTCTGTCAACCTCTAACCCTCTCTTTGAGACAAGATGACCTAGTACAATACCCTTTTCGACCATAAAATGACATTTTTCCCAATTTAAAAGAAGGTCGTGGGTCTCACATCTCACTAGGCTTTTCTCCAAATTTTCCAGGCAATTGTCAAATGATGTCCCTATCACAGAAAAGTCATCCATAAATACTTCTATGGTATCCTCAATCATTTCGGTGAAAATGGCCATCATACAACGTTGGAAAGTGGCTGGGGCATTACACAATCCAAATGGCATCCTCCAGAATGCAAAAGTACCGTAGGGACAAGTAAAGGTGGTCTTTTCTTGGTCCTCGGGGGCGATATGGATTTGGTTGTATCCGGAGTATCCATCTAGAAAACAATAGAATTCATTTCCCGCTAACCTATCAAGCATTTGTTCGATGAAAGGTAAGGGAAAATGGTCTTTCTTGGTAGCTAGGTTGAGTTGTCTATAGTCCATGCATATTCTCCACCCAGTAACAGTTCTAGTGGGAATGAGCTCGTTCTTTTCGTTTTTCACTACGGTTGTTCCTCCCTTTTTGGGGACACATTGAACGGGGCTCACCCAACTACTACTAGCTATTGGGTAGATAATACCAGCGTCTAACCACTTCAAAACTTTTTTCTTGACTACCTCCTTCATTATGGGGTTCAACCTTCTTTGAGGCTGGACTTTTCCAGGGTGGTCACTCTCCAAGTTAATCTTATGTTGACATAGGGAAGGACTAATACCTCTAATGTCCTCTATGGTCCAACCAATTGCCCTCTTATGCTTCATCAATAGATCAATCAGAAGTTGTTCTTGTTTCTCACTAAGTTTGGAAGAGATAATAACAGGAAATTTATTATCCTTAGCGAGATAAGCATATTTCAAGTGAGATGGCAATGGTTTTAGCTCTAACTCGGGTGGTTGTTCTATTGAAGGGGGTTGAACATTTCTGTCCTTAAAGTCCAGAGGTTCAAAGGCTGCCACTATTTCGTTACACTCATCCTCAAAAGTGTCATAATTCTCAGAGTCGGAGTTCTCACTTTCACTTCCCACTGTGCTCACTGTGTCAAAACTAGAGGTTCCACTAATCGAACTCAAAGCAAAACAGTCTTCGGTTTCTATGAACTTAAGAGACTTAAGGACATTGAATGTTACCTCTTGGTCGTGGACTCTCATAGTGAGTTCCCCTTTGTGCACATCGATCAAAGTACGTCCGGTTGCAAGAAACGGACGCCATAAGATGATTGGGATATCTTTATCGGCCTCATTATCTAAAATTAGAAAATCGGCGGGAAAGATAAATTTATCCACTTGGACCAAAACGTCTTCTATTTTTCCTTTGGGGTAGGCAATGGACCGATCGGCTAGTTGTAATGTCACGGTTGTGGGTCTAGCCTCTCCAATACCTAACTTGTTAAATATGGACAATGGCATCAAGTTTATACTAGCTCCCAAATCTCAAAGTTCTTGACCTACTTCTTGTCCTCCTATTGTTGCCCAATCTTGCTTCATAACCCTCTCTTTGACAAAAGGGTTGGCCTCTGCAAAGTCAGGGTCAAAACCCCTCTCTAGGTTCAACTTTTGCTTAACAATGCAGTCATAGTGGGCAGCGACCGCAGTGGTCGTGAACTGCCTGGGCACGCTACTGGGGGCATGCTCAGTACCCACTATGGATTCATGAGGGTTTTGGGTTAGAACTTGCGCATCACCAGCATCAGATTCATCTGATGATGCACTTGAAGAGGGAGCAAGACCCTTACCTTTTCCAGATGGTGCCTTCTTTGCTTTTCTGGCCGGTGATTTCTCTGAAATGGTCACCACAGATCGGGTGACCATGCCTCTCTTTCTTGAAGCCTTTTTGATGGGGTTCTCCTCACCGTGGGCTGCCTTCTGAAGGGCCTCCAAATCGATGGTGTTTCCGATTTGGAGGTATTGATTTTGGTAATCCTCTTCTTCCTTTCTCCTCAACTCTTCTTCTTCTTTGAACAATTCGGCCTCTGCCTTTTTCCTCTCTTCTTCGAGCAGTCTCTTTTTCTCCGCCCTTTTTCTCTCCTCCTCCTCTCTTAGCAACCGTTCGACTTCTTCTTTCTTTAGTCTTTCCTCCTCTTCCTGTTTCAATCTTTCCTCTTCTTCTTTCCTTTTCTTCTCGACTTCCTCTTTCTTTCTTCGAAGTGCTAGGAGTTTTTGTTCAAACTCCTTCCGTAATTTTAGCATTTCTTCCTCTGTTTGTTTCTTTTCCATGTCGAAATCACTCAGACTGGTGTCAGAGGCTTTCGACGATGATGCGGCGTTCGATCCCTCTTGCTTCGACGACTCAGCATCCGGTGCGACGGTCGTTATTGTGTGCTCGTCAGAAGATGGCGGAGGCTGGTTTAGGTCGCCGGTGATGTTTTCTGGCGGGTTATCGGTGGTGGTCATGCGGCGGCACGTGGCGCGGCTAGGTTCATTAGGGTTTGGGTTCGGTCGTTTGCTTCTTGCCATTGAAGAGGGTATTCTTTTCTGGTTCTTGAGAGAGAATTTGGGAAGGAAGAGAGTATTTTTGAATTTTTTAGAGTAAAAAGGTATATTTTGTGTTTTTAGTATAGGAAAGGATTATTCAATGGGTAAGGGTTTAGGAGGGAACGGTTATTGAGAGGGTATGAGTGTTTTTCTTGGAAATAGGAGTATTAGGGTGAGGTGGCAGAAAAGGTGATGGAGTGTAAGAAAAGGTGATGGATATTCAGTTTCTTGGGCCACCAAACCGTCATATCCAGTCGTCAGGCACGCAGTGGGATGCGCAGTGACATGGTCAAAAATCGGCAATTCATCCTACACACATTCAAAATAAACTACAACCAGGAATTAAAAATACCAAAAATAATAAAAAGGCAGCAAATACTGAAATAAAATATTTACACATGATTTTGACTTTTCTCAACCAGAGTGGGTTGGAGAGTGGGCATTGTCGCTCAGAAAGTGCTTCACTCTTTGCCCATTGACTTTAAAAGTATGACCAGACTGTGGGGACATTAACTCAACAGTTCCGAAAGGACTTACCTTGACCACTGTATATGGTCCCGTCCATCGAGATTTTAGCTTACCAGGAAATAATTTGAGACGGGAATTAAACAATAATAATTGTTGGCCTTCGACGAACTCCCTATGGTTGATTCTTCGATCATGCCACATCTTGGTCTTTTCTTTGTACAACTTTTCATTTTCATAGGAATGGTATTGCATTTCTTCTAACTCATGCAATTGTAAAAATCTCTTGGTCCCCGCAGCATCCTCACTCATGTTAAGCTCTTTAAGGGACCAAAATGTCTTGTGTTCCAACTCAATTGGTAAATGGCAAGCTTTGCCAAAAACCAACTTAAATGGAGAAATTCCCAAGGGAGTCTTATAGGCCGTACGATATGCCCAAAGAGCATCATCAAGTTTGGTTGACCAATCTTTACGGTGTGGTTTAACGACTTTTTCTAAAATGCCTTTGATTTCTCGGTTCGAAAGTTCGGCTAAACCGTTGGTCTGCGGGTGATATGCGGTGGCCACTCTATGATGTATATCATATTTAGCAAGGACCGAGCTCATGACTTTGTTCACAAAATGGGTGCCTTCGTCATTGATTAATGCCTGTGGTGTTCCAAATCGACTGAAAATATTTTTATGCAAAAATTTCACCACAGTATTTGCATCGTTGGAGTGACATGCAACAACTTCTACCCATTTTGAAATATAGTCTACCGCAACCAAGATATAAAAGTTATTGTTTGAGTTTGGGAAAGGACCCATGAAATCAATCCCCCAAACATCAAAAAGCTCTACCTCTAAAACGTTGTTAAGAGGCATCTCGTTCCTTTGTGATATATTCCCGGTGTGTTGACATTGTTTGCAATTTTTCACAAATTCGTAAGAGAATTTAAACACAGTGGGCCAAAAGAACCCACTTTGCAAGATTTTTGCAGTAGTGCGGTTTCCACCAAAGTGGCCACCGTAGTGGGATGTATGACAAGCATGGAGTATTTGATGTTGCTCACTCCCGTGGACACACCGCCTCAATATTTGGTCTGTCCCTATCTTATATAAGAAAGGGTCGTCCCAAACATATTGACGAGTATCATGTAAAAACTTTTTAAATGGTTGTCCACTCATCCCGTGGGACTTTAGTCCACTGGCAAAAAAGTTTGCAATGTCAGCATACCAAGGAATATTTTTGTCTTGATGTTGAACTACTAACAATTGTTCATCGGGAAAACTTTCCTGGACCGGAGTGGGTTCCACAGTGGTCACCACCTTCTCGAGCCTGGACAGATGGTCAGCTACCTGATTTCTTGTTCCTTTCCTATCAATGATCTCAAGATCGAATTCTTGCAGCAATAATACCCAACGAATCAAACGTGGCTTGGAATCAGCTTTGTTGATCAAGTATTTTATTGCGACATGATCAGTGTGCACTATAACCTTTGTCCCTATCAAGTAAGATCTGAAACGATCAAAAGCAAACACCACCACAAGTAATTCTTTTCCAGTGACAGTATAATTGATCCGAGCTTCAATTCGTGTTTTACTTGCATAATAAATGGGGTGAAAGATTTTGTTCTTCCGCTATCCTAGCATAGCACCCACAGCCCACTCGCTGGCATCACACATGACTTCGAATGGGAGTAACCAGTCAGGAGTAGTCACTATGGGTGCAGTAACTAAGGCTTTTTTGATTGTTTCAAAAGCATCACGACATTCTTGAGTGAAATTGAATTCTTTTTCATGTTGCAAAAGGTTACATAGGGGTTTAGTTATTTTGGAAAAATCTTTAATGAACCTCCTATAGAAACCGGCGTGACCTAAGAAACTTCGAATGCCTTTCATGGTTGTGGGTTCGGGAAGTTGTGCCACTACTTTAAGTTTGGCTCTGTCAACCTCTAACCCTCTCTTTGAGACAAGATGACCTAGTACAATACCCTTTTCGACCATAAAATGACATTTTTCCCAATTTAAAAGAAGGTCGTGGGTCTCACATCTCACTAGGCTTTTCTCCAAATTTTCCAGGCAATTGTCAAATGATGTCCCTATCACAGAAAAGTCATCCATAAATACTTCTATGGTATCCTCAATCATTTCGGTGAAAATGGCCATCATACAACGTTGGAAAGTGGCTGGGGCATTACACAATCCAAATGGCATCCTCCAGAATGCAAAAGTACCGTAGGGACAAGTAAAGGTGGTCTTTTCTTGGTCCTCGGGGGCGATATGGATTTGGTTGTATCCGGAGTATCCATCTAGAAAACAATAGAATTCATTTCCCGCTAACCTATCAAGCATTTGTTCGATGAAAGGTAAGGGAAAATGGTCTTTCTTGGTAGCTAGGTTGAGTTGTCTATAGTCCATGCATATTCTCCACCCAGTAACAGTTCTAGTGGGAATGAGCTCGTTCTTTTCGTTTTTCACTACGGTTGTTCCTCCCTTTTTGGGGACACATTGAACGGGGCTCACCCAACTACTACTAGCTATTGGGTAGATAATACCAGCGTCTAACCACTTCAAAACTTTTTTCTTGACTACCTCCTTCATTATGGGGTTCAACCTTCTTTGAGGCTGGACTTTTCCAGGGTGGTCACTCTCCAAGTTAATCTTATGTTGACATAGGGAAGGACTAATACCTCTAATGTCCTCTATGGTCCAACCAATTGCCCTCTTATGCTTCATCAATAGATCAATCAGAAGTTGTTCTTGTTTCTCACTAAGTTTGGAAGAGATAATAACAGGAAATTTATTATCCTTAGCGAGATAAGCATATTTCAAGTGAGATGGCAATGGTTTTAGCTCTAACTCGGGTGGTTGTTCTATTGAAGGGGGTTGAACATTTCTGTCCTTAAAGTCCAGAGGTTCAAAGGCTGCCACTATTTCGTTACACTCATCCTCAAAAGTGTCATAATTCTCAGAGTCGGAGTTCTCACTTTCACTTCCCACTGTGCTCACTGTGTCAAAACTAGAGGTTCCACTAATCGAACTCAAAGCAAAACAGTCTTCGGTTTCTATGAACTTAAGAGACTTAAGGACATTGAATGTTACCTCTTGGTCGTGGACTCTCATAGTGAGTTCCCCTTTGTGCACATTGATCAAAGTACGTCCGGTTGCAAGAAACGGACGCCATAAGATGATTGGGATATCTTTATCGGCCTCATTATCTAAAATTAGAAAATCGGCGGGAAAGATAAATTTATCCACTTGGACCAAAACGTCTTCTATTTTTCCTTTGGGGTAGGCAATGGACCGATCGGCTAGTTGTAATGTCACGGTTGTGGGTCTAGCCTCTCCAATACCTAACTTGTTAAATATGGACAATGGCATCAAGTTTATACTAGCTCCCAAATCTCAAAGTGCTTGACCTACTTCTTGTCCTCCTATTGTGCATGGAATGGTGAAACTACCCGGGTCTTTCAACTTGGGTGGAATCTTGCTAGTAAGGAGGGCACTACATTCCTTAGTCAATGCCACAGCCTCAAACTCACCCAACTTTCTCTTTTTGTTCAAAATGTCTTTCAAAAATTTAACATAGCTTGGCATTTGCTCAAGAGCCTCTACCAAGGGTATGTTAATGTGAAGTTGTTTAAAAATGTCTAAGAATTTTTTAAATTGAACATCGACATTTTTACTCTTCATTCTTTCATGAAAAGGTACACTTCGTGGGTCAATTTGAGTTTGCTGTGGTGCTTGCTTTGGAACAGTGGGTTTTGGTATGGTCTCAAGAGTGGGGAGCTCAGGGACATTGGTCCTCACTGTGGGTTTGTCAGTGACTTTAGGAGTTGCCACTACGGTTTTAGGGGCAGTGGGTATTTGAGGCGGATCCTCAGAACCAAAAATGATATCATTCAGATCCTTTCCACTCCTAAGCGTTATGGACTTGACTTGTTCTTTTCCTATTACCCTAGCGTGTTCGGTGTCGCTATGTAATGTCCCTGGCGGTCTATTCTTAACTTCGACGGCTAGTTGTCCTACTTGGGTCTCTATGTTCCTTATGGCTGCTTGAGTTTGATTCATTAAACCTTTTAGAATTGATTCGAGTGATGGTTGAGTCTCAGTGGGGGAGTTGGTCGTGGTTGGAACTGTTGTGAGGACTGACCTTGGTGAAAGGTTTGTGGGGGATGCCCACTGTGATGTTGGTGAAATCCAGGGGGTTTTGTGGTCTTTGCTGGACATGACTCGCCCCGTGGGGTTGGAGTCCTGGATTACCAGCCCAAGAGAAATTCGGGTGATTTCTCCATCCTGGATTATAAGTCTGTGAAAACGGGTTGTTCCTTGGGTTAGTTCCTATAACATTAACGGCCTCTGGATTTGCAGGACAATAGTCAAAAACATGTTCCTCTCCACAGAGAGAACAATTCTCAGTGAGATGGGTTGCGGAGTTGACTTGTCCTCTATTTTGATTCAAAACTATCTTAGTTAAGGCTACCAATTGTGCATTCATGGTTTTGAGTGCATCTGAGTCAATGGTATTGGTCTTTGGCATGGGTGCTCTAGGATTTGATCATTCGGTGTTGTTGTTGGACACTTTTTCTAAGATTTGATACCCCTCATTGTAGGTTTTACTTGTGAATGTTCCACCTGCTGTTGCATCTAAGATGATTTTGGCTGCATTGGAAAGACCATTGTAAAAGGTCTCCAATTGGATGCAATGTGGGATGCCGTGATTAGGCATGGAACCGGGGCGGGTATGGGGCGGGGTTCCCCATCCCTGGCCCCGGCCCCGGTTTGTGATACCCTCCCCCGACCCCGGGCGGGTACGGGGATACCAACCCCGTCCTCGGTCAACTTTCGGTCAAGACCCGGTCGACACCCGGTCAACACCCGGTCAACATCCGTCCCCGGTTTGTACCCGGTTCCCCGACCCGGTTGGTGTTTTTTTTGGCTTTTTTAACAAATATTTTGTTGTTGTATTTTTAAAATTGGGAAAAAATAAATATTTTTAACAACTATCTGAGATGATTACAAATTGGAAATGAATAAATATTTTTAAAATTTATTATATATTTTAAATATATAAAATAAATAAAATATTATATATATATATATATACCGGGTTCGGGACGGGTCGGGGGATGGTCACCCCGGCCCCGGCCCCGGTACCCGGTTTGGCGTGGAATCCCCGGCCCCGGTCGGGTCGGGTGAACCGGGTTCCCCACCGGGTCAGGTCAAATTGTCATGCCTAGCCGTGATGTGGGCACTTTCGAAGTAACTCTTTAAAACGTTCCCATGCATCCGAAACAACCTCATCTTCTTCTTGCTTAAACAAAATTATATCATTTCGAAACCTTACATTCCTTGTGGGAGGAAAGTATTTTTGTAGAAATTTGTCAGCAAGTTTCTTGACAAGTGGTTATCGAATTAGGTTCATGTGAATTCAGCCAAGCTTTCGCCTTATCCCTTAATGTAAAAGGGAAAAGTTTCAGCCTTAAGGCTTCATCAGTCACACCTTGCAATTGAAAGGAATCAGTCATTTCCAAAAAAGATTTTAAGTGCGAGTGCGGATCCTCAGATTGTAATCCTCCAAACTGACCCATGGCTTGGATCATTTGAAACATTACCGGTTTGAGTTCAAAGTGTTGTGCAATAATGTTGGGCCTTAGAATCCCGGAGCTTAAGTCACTAACTCCGGAAGTAGCATAGTCCCGTATTTTTCGATCTTTGCTATCGGCAATCGTCACTGTGGTCTCCACTAATGGTGGGTTAATGGGTCTTTCTGCTCCTGCCATGTTTATAGTGGGGTTCACAGTGGGTTGTCGATTTTTGTTTTTACGTCTTCTTCGAAAAGTTTTCTCTATTTCAAGATCGATTGGTACCAAAGGTCTGTGACGTTGCCTTGGCATGCAACACGAACAGCTTAGAAAAACGAGTTACTCGGGCTCGAACAAAAACTAATGTATTGAGATTTAAAATCACGCCAGTCCCCGGCAACGGCGCCAAAAACTTGGTACGTGCGAAATATGTGAATTAATCGCAGTGGGTTGCAAACTGTCCACAGTGGGAAGAGCAAGTGTATACTGGCCACTATGATCGTCATAGCAAGTAATAGTTGGTAAAATACCAGAATCGTATCCACAGGGACTGGGCAATCAAGATAATACGGTTTTCATGAGCTTCCTTTTACAAGTTTCAATCACAGAAGAAGCAATATTTTGGTTTGTTTGGTGAAACGTTATTTTGACGATTTACTTAAGATTTAAAAAGGAGGAATGTAGGTTAGATTTTCCCTAGATTTTATATTAAATACCTGATCCCAAAAGTGATCCTTGAATTTGAAGTGGACATTCTCGTTAGAAAAGCCCGGTTACAAAATACTCACACCTTTAAGTAAAAATCCCATACTTTTGGTACCAACTGTTTTGTCAATGGTAATCTCAAAAATGGACTTTTTCAGGCCTCGATGGAATGTGTAGAGACAAATACTCTAAGTATTTTTAAATACACCAACTAGCTTGCCTACTACTCTAGTGGGTTGAGATTAGCTCACTGTGCCGACCTCACTTTCGCAAGTGTCATAAGAATTCTTTCGAATCCCCTAGCATCATCCAAGCTCGTGTCACTGCATTCTACTCATTTCTGAGTTAAGAACTAGACTTTAGATCCTTACAAGTGGTCGGTTTGTTCGCATCATTGGGTAATAATCGAGAGTGAATGACCAAAACAATAAATATTCGGAGTATGAAGATTACTCAAACATTTTTCATAAAATCTAGGTACTTTCCTTCCTACATCCCAAGGGATGTTTAGCCCATCATTACCGAAGTAAAGAAAACAAAAGATGAAGAGTTGCACATAAGTAAACTGAAAGTGACTTTGATTAAAACCGCAGTGGGGACCGAGAGTACAACACTGCCACTAATTACTTCAAACTAACGATTACACTAGGAAATTAAGTGCAGAAAATTAAAGAGCTACTGCAGTAAATTCTAGAACTAACAACTACAACTACTTGCACTAAATGTGGTAGATGGAATGGATGAATTAAATGAAACCCAACACCTCTTTATATACTTAGACGAAAAGTTGAACCAACAAAAGATGGGTAATTGTTTAGAGGCTAAAGACTTTAAGTGGAAGACATAAAATTCAGCTTCCATGAGTAAAGCTTCTTTCCACAAGATTGTAGCCTTTTACCCCAAGGTCTTTTCACATTTTCCAAAAAGTCCACTTTAAGTACCATGGGTTTTAATAAACAATTCATTTTGCCATCTCTAAGGGAACATGCTTGTGCTTTTTATCCCATGCCTCTGCCATGGATCCTTCCATTCTCTAGGATTTTCTTCCATGCTAAGATTTGATTTCTTTCTTTGTTTTCTTCTTGGTTCGCCAGTGGGATGTGCAGTAGGCACTTCGCAAGTCACTGCAGATTTTCGTGAAAAAGCAACAAAACTCCACCAAATGGTTTATAAAAACTGTGGCTCACTTTTTTTGCTCATTTTTAGGAATATTACCAAGAATGGGTGTTTTGGGAAGTGAAATGGCTAAAATTGACAAAATAAAATAAAAGTATAATAACTCTAAAATTAGAGTTATCACCTCTCCTCTCACCAGACCTCTTACCTCCTCCCCAAAAGAAGCCACTCCTCACACTTTCTAACTTGTGTATCACTTCTCTCGGGACACAAAACAACGCGAAGTAGAACAAAGATAAGCTTCCAAGAACCGCTTTAACTAAAGTTAACCTACCTCCGAAGGAAATTAATCTCGACTTCCATGACGCTAATTTGTTTTTCAACTTTTCCACTATTGGTTTCCAATTCTCTTTTTTCCTCATATAAGCCCCTACCGAGAGCCCGAGGTAATGAAAAGGCAATAGTCCACTTCCGCAACCCAAACCACAAGCCCAAGAACGCAACTCAACCTCATTTACTCCAATTCCATACAATTTACTTTTACCCACGTTGATTTTTAAACCCGACAACAAATGAAAACAATTTAGGATTTTCAAGATATTTTTAAGGTTCAATATGCTCCACTTACCGAAAAAGATGACATCGTCGCGTATTGCAAATGTGACACCTTCACTTCGTTATTTCCAACTTTGACACCTTCAAAAAGGCCTTTAGCTTTTGCCTCGACCATTAGAATGTGTAAACTTTCCGCCACTATGAGGAAAAGGAAAGGAGCGATCGGGTCTCCTTGCCTAAGACCTTTTTCCATCACGAACTCCTTTGTCAGGAACCATTAACCAATATCTAGATCGTAGAGGATGTTAGACACGCTTTGATCCACTCGCGCCATCTTCTCATAACTTTTGTTCACCATAAATCAACCCTCAAATAATAACCATAAGAATGTGAAAGGTTATAAATTTCTAATAATTGTTCTAAGATATTTTTTTATCAAATGCTATAATTTATATGTGTTTGTGTTCATATTATGAAAAAACATATAAAACTTTTTCTAGTTCACAACGTAAAACAAAAGGTACACATTATAAAACAAATACATTTAACCAATAGTTTACGAAACAAATATATGTAAAATAATACATTAAAGTCTAACCTTAGATAAAAAAAATTCACAGAGATTATTGCATTAATATTGATTCTTACCTGCTTATAATCGCTTGGTAGTTTTTCAGGATTTGTCCCTACATCGCGCATTCATTGTAAATAATGTTAGAGTATTAATGTCAATATGTATAGTTCAGGGTCCTTTCTGTAATTATGTGTAACTTCTCTTTGTATAAATAGTCTCTTAGGGTTTCATTATTAGGTTAGACACTTCACTTGTAAACACTCTCGCATTATATGAAAACGGCCGATTCAGCCATCTCGTGTGTCTCTCCATCAATCGACTCTTCAATTCTAACATGGTATCAGAGCTCTAGGTAAGCATCCTCAACCATCTTTCAGATCTGCATTGTCGTTTTATTTTCCTTATTTTGCTGCAGTCGTTTTTGCCTCGAAAATCCTTTTTCTGATGTTTTCTTGACAAAATTCCATGTTTTAAAGTTGTTCAGAATATCATCACGAACCTTCGTACCAATTTTCAGCCTAAACCGACCTGTTTTGAAAATCCGACTCAAGAACATCATACATTCATATTTGTCGCAACCCACACAAACTCATCATTGTCGCAACCTTCACTTGCGACTTCACACCCAAGTCGCAACCTTCACTTGCGACTTCACACCCAGGTCGCAACCTTCACTTGCGACTTCACCTCAAGTCGCAACCCTCTTGTAAACAGTACCAAGTCGCAACCTTCACTTGCGACTTCACCCCCAAGTCGCAACCTTCACTTGCGACTTCACCTCAAGTCGCAACCCTCTTGTGAACAGAACCAAGTCGCAACCTTCCCTTGCGACTTCACCCCAAGTCGCAACCTTCACTTGCGACTTCAACTCAAATCGCAATCCTTACTTGCGACTTCACCTCAAGTCGCAACCTCTGCTTGCGACTTCAACCTCAAGTCGCAACTCTTACTTGCGACTTCAGCCTTAAATCGCAACCCTCTTGTAGAAATATGGCTCTCAATCTCAGTCACTCCAATCCTATCTCAGTTGTCCTCAATGGAAACAACTACGTTCTGTGGCATCACCATATGTCCATTCTCCTCAAGTCTCATGGACTCTATACCTATGTCACTGGTATATCTACCCTTCCTGTTCAAAAGGAAGATGAAAGTGCAGTTGACTTTGCAAAACGTATGAACGATTGGGATATCGCCAATGCTCGCATTCTTGGCTTCATAAACGCCTCTACCACTACTGAGATCAATCAGCAATTTCTCGGCTACACCACTGCAAAAGGACTATGGGATTTCCTTGCAAACAGGTACACTTCTACAGGTTTATCTCATCAATATCAATTGTGGACTACCTTTCAGACCAAAAGGCAACTGCCTGATCAGTCTATCAACTCCTACATCTCTGAGATGCAAGCTCTTAGAGATCATCTGAGCCTGGGTGCACCTCAAATCTTTGATGAAACTGCTCAGAAGTTTACTGCTTACTTCAGCCAATTACATCTGATTACTATTCTCATGGGTCTCACTGATCGTTTTGAGAATGTTCGAGCCTCACTTCTCCATAGGCATCCTTTACCTACTCTTGAACAAACCATCACTGAATTGCTAAGTGAAGAAAATCGTCTTCAACAGCGTTTTCCTCTACCATCAGATACTGTGCTCTACACTCCCAGCTCAGGGAAACCAAGAGGAAAATGGGGTAATTATGACCAGCCCAAATCTGCGGGCAAGGGGAACAACAGCGAATGCACTTTCTGTCATTCTACTTCTCATCTTCTCCTCAACTGCCCAGATCGGAAATGTCGCTGGTGTGCAATCGTACACCCACGTCACTATGGGTCTGACTGCCCAAAATGTCCATATCTAAAGAACTCCGGTAATCAAAGACAACAGTCCAGGCCTCAACCAATTGATGGCTCCATTACTCAGGACTCCCCATCGCCAGCACCTACGGCACAACACAACAACCACTCAACGCCTGACCTCATGGAACTCATGCGCCGAAATCAAGAGCTCATGGAACAAATCATGACAAATTCTATGGGTATGAATTCTCAATGCAATGCTACTACATCAGGTAATTACCCTTGGCTTTTTGACTCTGGATGTTCCAATCACATGACACCTAAGGCTGATGGGTTCGTCTCTAAACAAACTTCCAACCTGTTTTCAACAGTCCGAACTGCTGATAATACTCGTTTACCGGTATCCTTCAGTGGAACTGTCTCTACCCCTGATATTCAATTACCTGATGTGATGCATATACCTAACTTATCTCTGAGTCTGGTTTCTATCACTCAGCTTATGGAAGCCGATCTAATCGTTTTATTTCACCCTTCTGGTTGTGTTGTGCAGGATCCAAAGACCAAGCAGATCCTTGGAGTAGGCCGTAAAGTTGGTCGGATAGTTGAAGTGGTCTATCTCCGCCTTCCCTTACCTTCATCCAATTTTACCGCTTCAGTCTCCAGTACTCCTTCTTTTGAACTATGGCATGCGCGCTTAGGCCATTTATCCTTAGCTAGAATGAAAGTCTTAGCTAGTTCAGGACTATTAGGAAACACTTCCTCTGAAAATGTTTCTTGTCTCTCTTGTCAACTTGGAAAACATCATGCTTTACCTTTTCAAACTAATGAATTTCAATCTGTCTTTGCTTTTGATCTTATTCATTCTTATGTATGGGGACCGGCACCACACCCATCTATGGGAGGTGCTCGGTATTTTGTAATCTTTATCGATGATCACACACGTTTTACGTGGATTTATCTCATGAAAAATCACTCAGAATTACCTAAAATTTATATCACCTTTGCTCGAATGATTCTAACCCAATTTTCAAAACCTATAAAGGTTCTTCGAGCAGATAATGCTATGGAATACAAAGAATCGTCTCTTCTCTCATTTCTTCAATCTCAGGGCACTTTTTCTCAGTACTCTTGTCCCGGCACCTCTCCACAAAATGGTCGTGCCGAACGCAAACACCGTCACATCCTTGACACTGTATGTACTCTATTAATATCAGCCAAGTGTCCAGAACGTTTTTGGGGTGAAGCATCCTTCACGGCTGTCTACACCATCAACCGACACCCGACTCCTATTATCAATCAAAAGTCTCCGTATGAAGTACTCTATGGAGTCTCTCCTCCCTATGAACTGCTCAAAGTGTGGGGTTGTGCTTGTTTTGTTCAGCTACAACCTCATGAACACACCAAACTTGAACCTCGTTCTCGTCTGTGCTGCTTCCTTGGCTATGGAATTGAACATAAAGGATATCGTTGTTGGGATCCAACCTCTAAGAGACTTCGTATATCCCGTCATGTCACCTTCTGGGAACATCTTCCCTTCTCTACGGTGTCAAAATTTCAGGACATCATCACCCCTCCTACTTCCTTCTTCACTAACACATCTATCTCAGTGGATTCACTCCAATTAGATCCCATACCCTCCTCATCATCTATTCCACCATCTTCCGCATCATCATCTGAGTCTTCACCTATCTCATCCGAACCTTCATCTGTTCCATCTATTCCAGTTAACCATGATCAATCATCTGCACCAACTCCAAGGACTACTTCTGAGCCATCTGCTGAGGCTATGGATCCTAGCTCCTCTCAATCACAAGATGGCGTACGACGCTCCGATCGGGTAAGACAAGTTCCTACTCACCTGCGTGATTATCATTGTTATGCCACGTTGCTGTCCACTCATGAACCCACTTCCTATAAGGAAGCCGCTTCTAATCATGTTTGGCAGCAAGCTATGACTGAGGAACTTCAAGCTCTTGACAGAGCCAATACATGGGAGTTTGTTCCTCTCCCATCGGGCAAGTCACCCATTGGTTGCAAATGGGTCTTCAAAATCAAAACCAAGTCTGATGGATCTATTGACCGTTACAAAGCACGTCTCGTAGCAAAAGGCTTCAATCAAGAATATGGCATCGACTACGAGGAAACTTTTGCTCCCGTGGCTCGGGTCACCTCGGTCCGTAGTCTCCTAGCCATCGCTGCCACCAAGAAATGGCCACTCTATCAGATGGATGTCAAGAATGCCTTTCTAAATGGCGATCTCGAAGAGGAAGTCTATATGAGACTCCCTCCAGGTGTGACCTCCCGTCAGGGTAATGTCTGCCGACTTCGAAAAGCCCTTTATGGCCTCAAACAAGCTCCTCGTGCTTGGTTTGAAAAATTCAGCAATACTATCATCTCATTGGGGTTCTCGCCGAGTAATTATGATTCTGGCTTATTTACTCGGACTACTGCTGCAGGTACTATCCTACTTCTGATGTACGTCGATGATATGATCATTACTGGCAGTGATTCTACAGGTATCATCCATCTCAAAAAGTCTCTTAGCTCTTGTTTTGAGATGAAAGATCTTGGAAAACTACACTACTCTTGGCCTTGAAGTTCTGTCAGACTCTTCTGGTATCTATCTCTGTCAAGCCAAGTACATCTCAGATCTATTGTCCATGGCTGGGATCACGGACAACAAAGTTGCCTCTACACCCATTGAGCAAAACATGCACCTTGCTCCGAATGCTGGAACCCCACTGAAAGACCCTACACGGTACCGTCAACTAGTTGGATCTCTGGTCTACCTGACTGTTACTCGACCAGATCTTGCCTATGCTGTTCATATAGTTAGCCAATTCATGACTGCCCCGTGCTCAGACCATTATGCCGCTGTTCTTCGTATACTTCGGTATCTCAAAGAGACGATGTTTCATGGACTTCATTTCTCATCCACCTCATCCTTACAGCTTCGTGCCTTCTCAGATGCAGACTGGGATGGTGACATAACCGACCGTCGTTCCACCATAGGATATTGTTTCTTCCTTGGTGACTCTCTTATCTCCTGGCGCAGCAAGAAACAATCGCTGACAGCTCGGTCCAGCACTGAAGCAGAATATAGAGCCTTAGCTGACACCACTCAGGAACTTGTATGGCTACGCTGGCTACTATCTGATATGGGTGCTCATCAATTTTCCCCAACACCATTATGGTGTGACAACACTAGTGCTATTCAGATTGCTCACAATGATGTTTTCCATGAGCGTACCAAGCACATCGAGATTGACTGCCATTTCACTCGTCAACATGTTCTTTGCAAGACGGTTAAACTTTTTTCAATCTCCACCATTGATCAGACTGCAGATATCTTCACCAAAGCTCATCTTCCAGGGCGTTTTCGGGCTCTTGTTTCCAAACTCAATTTGTCTCATTCTCCCCCTACTTGAGTTTGAGGGGGGATGTTAGAGTATTAATGTCAATATGTATAGTTCAGGGTCCTTTCTGTAATTATGTGTAACTTCTCTTTGTATAAATAGTCTCTTAGGGTTTCATTATTAGGTTAGACACTTCACTTGTAAACACTCTCTCATTATATGAAAACGGCCGATTCAGCCATCTCGTGTGTCTCTCCATCAATCGACTCTTCAATTCTAACAAATAATATGTTCCATTTTAAACGAAATGGTGAGTTGTTTTAATATTTACCATCTTAATTTAGTGGTCGTTTAATCATTGTTTATATGGTAAGTACTTTACCTAGTAAGTGCTTTACCTAGTAAGTGCTTACCGATAATGATTAACATTTTCACTTAACTTATCGTGTAAGATCTTAGTCCATTAAAATGACATCGTATGAAACATTTTTATCCGTTAAGCGCAGGCGCTTACTCGGTAAGAGCCGTCACTCTCACATACCGAGTAAGACTCTCGGTCATTGTCATTGGTCTTATCAGGTAAGATTCTCAATCCTTGACATATTCATCCAAAAAGATATTATAAAGTGATAAACAGTTATCGAATAAGCGTTTAGTTTATTACATATTATTTAAATGAAGCTTAACAGTTGTCACATATTGTCATAAGTGTTATGACTTACATGTATGTGTTTTTACTTGCCATAAACCAATTCTACTTATGACTTACATGTATGTGTTTTTACTTATACCATAAACCAATTCTTGGTGGATTCATAATTGTTTGCTTTGTGCATGAATACTTTTAAGGTAGATTAAATGGTTGCAAAGTTTATGTGTTTTAGTCTAATTCCATAATTTTAAGGGGTTTTTAAATTTTTTTAATCAATTCAGGAACTTTCGGTTTTCTTTTTGTTGATTTCAAGACTTTTTTCCTCTTGTTTTCTTGAGGTACGTTTTTGGATTGGTGAGAGATCTGACGAAAAAATTTAGAGGACTACGATAGTTAGTTATAAAAAACATGTTTTTACCAAGGAAAATTTCTTTATTTTATTTTATTTTATTTTATTTTAATAGGGGCCTATCCACCCTGTATTTTCCATACTAAATCCGTCACTGAAACGTTTATCATTTCTTATAATGTTCAATATATAAGTTAATAGAAGTTTAAACTAGCTATAGTTGTCAATAAATTCTTAGAACTCGATTTTTCTATAAATTGACATTAATCAAAAGAGGCTTAAATTTTAGTCACAAATAGGTTTTAAAACAAACTTTTAAATTCTTAAAAATCACTAATTCAAAGAAATAAGCTCACAAGCTCTATTTACTAGAGGTTGAAATTTTTTACAGAAAAGTGAAATCAAACATATAATTTACTATTCTATCAAAATCCTCAAACAATTACGGGATTTAAGGTCTTAAATAACTTTCTATCAAATGTTAGGGCATTCAAAAAAATCGTCGAACCATTCAAACCGGTTGAGAAGTCAAGTTGGACTGTTTAGGCCAACTTGAGCGGTATAGTGATCTGGTCTAATATGAAAATAGCCAAATCGCTTAGTTCGATCTAGTCTGCGCTTGGAACTTTTTTTGAGCGGTTTGGATGGAATCGACCGCCAAAATACACACATAATAGTTATATGTAGTTTTCATGTGGTAGACTTAAAAAGAGCTCGTCAAAGACATTAATTTTTTTGTTTGCACGTCCCAATTTGTGTTCCCTAAATAAACAAAATTATGATATTTATCAAAAATAAAAAATCTAAATTTCTAAATCGTCCTTCAATTCGGATTCCTTAATATTTTTTCAAAACGAAGGTGAACTTATTTAACTTCTTTTTCAACTTGATCAACGTTTTTTTAATATTTTGAAACAAAAAATGTTTCTTTATAAATTAGTATAATATTTTTTTAATAATGTTATATTGGTAGAAACTTTGTTTTCTAGATAGATGCTATGTGGTTCAGTTTGACCGCTTTGGTCATTTGCTACCAACTTGCTCGGTTTGGAAAAACTGCAAACCATCATTACAGTTTGATTTGTAGTTTGGGGGGTGGGGGTGTTTAAACCGCCCTAACCGGAGTGCTAACACCCCTTATCAAATGGGTACTTAATTGATCAAATCAACTAATAAACCAAAATTTGCGGCTAAAGCAATCCTCATGTATAGTTCGAGCCCCCAAAACGGAGACTTACGTGATCCTGGGCGAGACCCCAGGTTGCGGCTCACATCGCTGATGGTGGATAGAGGATCATGCGAACATGAGCCACGACCCTTTAGCTACCGTTCAACAATAAACATAATAAGGAACTTAGGGGATGCATATCAGACATACAATCATCATAAAACAAGGGTTTTAAGGAGATAATTTCTGTATAAAATAGTAGTTTTCAAATCCATGTTTTTTTGAACCATCAACCATACCCTGAGTCTCAACCTTGTTGTTTTTTTCATCTTAACATCAACCATCATTGTTGTTGGGCTAACATTTTCTTAGCAGCAATTTTTGATCAGATTGCTTTAGTCGCAATTGTGTGTTTATTGGTTGATCAAAAAATACATTGATTAAAATCAGAATTGTCTTAACGAATGATATCAAATAATTGAGTGATCCGACTTGTTAACAAACTAACGTAGAGTGAACTACACGAGTCGTCTTGGATTTGAAGTCATTGTCGTCAACGCTTTAGTTCAAATTAACAATTCGTTTTGTAACGTAGATTAAAATTTCTTTTAGAAACAAAACTTAACATTAAAATTCAAACACACAATCAATCTTGGACTTCCTGAAGTTTCATTTTAGTGTTTTCCGATCTCATTTGGTCTAAAACTTGAGTTGAATGTCACTGATAACATCGTCACTAGTTTGGAATGCCTTGGCAAGAATATCAGTTGATATATCTGGTTTGGCACCAAAAACCACATTTGCAATCGGGATCACACCAGGGTTCTGACTACTTAACGCCGCAACCGCAATCGCATTCGTATTCCCGACATTTCTTTGGTAATGTATGAGGTTAACTGGGAAAACAAATACATCACCTTTATACAATACTTTGGAAATATGACGGTTTTCAGGGTTTGATGTGACAAATCCGACCTCCAAACAGCCTTCCAAGACCGTTAAGATTTCAGAAGCGCGGGGATGCGTGTGAGGTGGGTTGATGCCCCATGGCGCATAGTCAATGCGAGCCAATGAGATTCCTAGCGTATTAAGTCCTGGCAACTGTGTCACGAAAACCGGGGTCACCCTAGATCCAACCGCATTTGAGGTGTTTCCTATCATGTGTAGCCCACTAAAGTAGAAGTCGTTGGCTTGTACCGAAGTTGGGTTTTTGCAAGTCATTCCGTTCACCAAAACTGCCATAAAAACATGATTATAACATTAAAATCAAACACAACAAATTGAAAATTAAAACAAGCGAAACGGTCAACGAACCTTGGCCATTCACATCAGCGACACAGAAATCTTGAAGCGGACTATGGTCTGCTGCCATGGCCATAGAGAAAGCGAGAGCGAGAAGCATGATTGAGCCAAAAACACGAGCCATTGATGGATCAAAAGGATTCGAAAAAGATAGATCGAGTTGTGGATGAAATGGTTGTGAATTTAGGTTTAATTAGTTTTATAGTGGAATTGAAGAAATGAAAAGCTTCCATGTGATAATGCCGTCCATGCATGGTTTGAAATAGTCGATCTATGTTACCAGCCGGCAAATGATAACAATTTTGGAGGTGACTTTGTTTGGATTCGAGTATTTAACGAGCTATTCAAACTTGAGCGTAATAATTTTTGAGTTTGAGTTAATTTTGGATATAAAATAAAGCTTATTTAATTTAACGACACGAACTTTATAATCTCAATGTTCAACTCGGTCGTTTTAGCTTTCGAGTCAAAGTGGCCTATTCATGTATACACATTATTCGAGTCGAACATGTTTAAATGACTGCTAAATCATACAGAAAGAATATAAAAGTTATTGAGCTCACCAGCCAATAAATGAGTTAATTGGTCTCTGGAATCGAGTAGCTAAATGAGCATATAAAAGGTGAATTTAAGCCACACTTTATAATTCAAAATTACCATATAATCCAAAAATTGGATCGAAAGTGTCACATTTTTAACCAACCAACTTTTTTAATCTTCAAGGCATTCCCTCTCATTTACCTAACTACCACTTTCCAATACTTGTATCATTTGATGATGCCATGTGAATCACTGGAAATATGTGAAGTGTATGGCTAACCCAATAACAAAAGTTTCGTAGGATTCCTTTACTCAACGTCGATTCATGATTTGAAATTGCTAAATTCTCATTATGGCATTTTAGTATCTCATACCCTTTCTTTATATATTTATGGAGTAAATTACATGAATGGTCCCTATGTTATAGTGGTTTTAACACTCCGAGTCCCCAAAATGAAATAATTATGGATTTCATCCTCGTGGTTTACATTTTATATCGTATTGAGTCCCTGAAAATAACTCCGTCCAATTTTGCTCCGTTAAAGGGGTTATGTGCAAGGCACATGATGGGCAGTTTGGTCATTTTAAGTCTTTCTACCTTGACCAACAAACCACAAGGACCAAACATGTAATTTACTCTAAATAATAAAAGCCACATTGACCAACGTCTCTGTAACGATGACCAAGTCTTCATCGACGGCGACGACGTACCCTCCCCCTCTGCCGTTCATCTTCATCGACGGTTCTTCCAACGGGTTCCTCCATCGTCCCCCACTCCCAAGTCTCTGCAACCAGATCAGATCCAGACGGTTTCCTCCATCGTCTCCCACTCCCAATCGTCAACTAGCGTCTGATTGGCTGCCATGGCGGTGATCTCTCTATCTTTGCTCCGTCAAATTTCTCCGGTGGACTACCGGTCCATCTTCTCCGGTCGACGAAGATAAACACCCTGGTTTGCCATATCATTTTTTTGATTGTCTTCTAGGTTTATGGAAAAACCTTCAAATCGATCAAACCCCACAAAGAAATTCAGAGGAAATAGTTTTGAAATTGAAGAAGGAGAGGGGAGGATAAGAGATAGGGGTTTCATTATTGAGCAAGGGAAGGCGGTTATTTCTCCGGTTCTTTTATTTTTCAAGGTTCTTTCTTGATCTTTTCTCTCTCTCTCTCTCTCTTTCTCTCTCTATATATATATATAATACTTAAACCTTGCATTTTCTATGCTCTCATTCTTGAAATGAACTAAATTTCACCTTTTTGGGTATTTTGATGATGTTTTGTTCAATTTATTGTGTTGATTTTGTTGATAAATGTTGAGACAAATCTGGGTTTTGATTGATGTTTTGGGTAAAGAATGATCGAGGGCTGCCGGAAAATCGGATTGTTGCCGGAAGGGAGGAGGTACAGGAAAGAGGGACAAGTGGCACTATTTAATTGGTGTTTGTTTTTTAGATTTTATTTTTAATGTAAAATGAAGAAAATACATAAAATGACTAAATTACCCATCATATGCTTGGCACATGGGTACTTTAACGGACATAATTTGAACGAAGTTAGTTTTAGGGACTCAACACGATATAAAGTGTAAATCACGAGAATGAAATCCATAATTATTTCATTTTAGGGACACAGAGTGTTAAACCCACTATAACACAGGGATCATTCATGTAATTTACTCTATATTTATATTGATATTGATTTTCAAGGCATCATCCTCCTTTCATATACACAATTACATTTATAATATTTCTCTTTCCCATTGAGATAACCCAAACTCAATCACAATTCCTGATTTGAGCATATTATATATACACAATTACATTTATAATATTTCTCTTTCCCATTGAGATAACCCAAACTCAATCACAATTCCTGATTTGAGCATATTATTTTTCATTATGTCATGTTAGCATATTTTCGCCTTCATTTGTATATACTTGTGTTGGACGATAGCGAAAATTTAATGTTAGAAAATGCGTACTAAGTTAAGGTAAAATGCAATTTTATAATTGACAACTAATTAGATGTAATATAAGACAATATATTATTGTGGTTGTTTAGATGTAAATTATATATTTTCATTGATATTTATTCTTGTAACAAATAGAATTTCATACATTTTCTTATTTTTTTGTTGCAACATAATTTTTGGCATTATAATTAAAAATTGTATAAAAAGGGTTAGATGAAAGCATATGTGCAATATTAACTGTTATGATAACTAATGAATCCACATAAAATTAATCTTTTCAATTTTGTATTTTACTTTAAAATGTTTGTTTTGTAACTTAATTATTAACGCTTTCTGAAATAGATTGCACATACAACTTACCATTAACAACCATATAAATGTACTTAATTGAAGAGAAAAAACAATTTCGTACCTAAAAAGCAATATTATGTAAGAATGTTTTTACTATAAATTTATGTCCACCAAGTGATGAAATGTGCACTTAAAATGAGAAATGTTATACAGTTTCGTCACTATACGAGATAATACATCAAACTTTGTTGGTAGGGTGAATTAAAAAATCGAGGACATGTCTTGTTGGAATATGCTCAAGTCATAATAGATAATTATATGGCTAGATACACGTGGGCATATAGGGTCACACACAATACACTGAGATACCATTTAATATAATGTGATTATTGTATTTACATTATATAAATAGCCTAAGTAACGTGGGGTAATTATATGGGCACAAATCATTAAGATAGGCTTAATGGGTTTGTATTGGATTTAATTTAATAGCAAGCCTATTACCTTTGATTAAATCCTAGGCCCATAGAGATTAAGAAGGAAAAGCCCATGGAAGCTATAAGGTTCATTAATAAATAGAAAGATTAATGACCTAATCAAGGCTAAGCCTTTTTCCTCTCTTCTCTCCAAAACAGCGCCCCTCCCCAAAACCTCTCTAGGTTTTTTTTCTTTTATCTTCTAGCTTAATTCTTGCTCAATAAAAAGCTACAAGATTTGTTACTAAGGTGGACTAGCATCCGGTGGCATTCGAGGAGGTGTAGTGTGGACTACTCTAGAGGTATTCTTCTTTGAATACTTGGTTTCAAAGAGCACGCAAGTGGATTCGGATTAGTATACAAATCACGCTACAAAGGTATATCGTTATTTGTATTTTTACGTTTAATCATATTGGCAATACGTTGATTCTCTTTTGGTGATTGTTCCGCTGCGTTATTATATATATGTTTATTTTTGTGTTTCATACATAATCACCAACAGATGGTATCAGAGCCGGGAACCGGACTGGTGTGCCAGCGAGGACGCTGGGCTCCCAAGGGGGGTGAATTGTAAGATCCCACATTGGTTGGGGAGGGGAACAAAGGTTGCCTTATAAGAGGAACTTGATACCTCCCCTATCAGACACGTTTTAAAACCGTGAGTCCAGGTGTGCGGACAAAGCGGACAATATCTGGTACGGTTAGTCTGGGATGTTACATGTCTAACTTGGAAATTTTTGTTATCATTGTGGAGCCAAAAAAAATCCATGTCTATTGTTATCCTATTTAATTACTTTCTAAGATCTTACGTATCGTTTGACAAAAAAAAACTAGCTTATAAGTCATCTTAATTTTTGGATACATGTTAGATGACCATAAGCTAACTTTTTGATAAGCAACTTGGAGTAGCATTTGAGTAGCTTTTTGTGAATATACCGAATGCCCTCATTAATATTAATTATTATTTATTAACTATTATTATAAATAAATATTAATGTTTTAAATTTAATTATTATTAATAAATAAATATTAACTGGAAATTATTAAATTAAATTTTAATTATACATTGATATTAATTTTTAATTATTTAGAGTTATTTTTAATCATATAAATTATTTGTATATATTTTTAATATTAATCAATATATTTTAGTTATCAATTATTATTATCTTTTTAATTATTATTTAATTATTTTTTTATATTATATGTAACGATTATTTAAAATCATGAGTTAATATATATTTTTATAAAGCTTGTTTAACAAATTCAAAATTTATAGTATATATGTAATAATAAATTTTTAAATCTTTTAATTAACATATTATACTATATAGTTTTTCTTTACTATGTTGATTATATTAATTAACATATTATATTACTATATATTTGTTTTAATTATATAATTAAATATTGTAACTGATAATTTTTTGAAGATGTCATTTTTGGTCATTTTACATGCTTATAAGCTAGTTTTGTCAAACGTGACTTTTTCATCAGCTAGCTTATCAACTACTAGCCAATTTATCACTAAACAACTAACTTATCAGCTATCAGCTAGCTTATCGCCAAACATGTAAAGCCCGTGTTACGGTACGTATAAATATCCCCCCTTTAAATCTTTCTCGTTGCTTAAATAATAATTTTTTCATTGTTTTCCTTTCGGGATTTTTTTTTAGTTATCGAGAGTTAGCACCGTTGACCCTAAGTGTTATTTTTTCTAGTAGGGTGTTTAAAAGAGCATTGGGAGTTGTTGAGGGGCCGAAAGTGTCAAGAGCCCAAAGTCTTTGCAAGGGGGTCGGCCCATGCAGTGAAATCGAGCCCTTATTGCATTTGTTTGTTTGTTTTGGTTTTGTGTTTGGCAAGCAAAAAGAAGAAATCGTGAAAACTAAACCCTACGGCCTCCCTCTTGGTTTCTCTCTCGGCCGTAACCCCTCCCCTCCCCCTCCTTGTCTCTTCTTCGCCGCTGCCGGAAACCACCGCCGCCATCGCAGATCACCGGAGTAAGAGAGAGCAGCGAGAGAGAAGAGAGTAGCGTGAAAGAGGGAGGGCGCCGGAGTTTCCGTGCCGCTGCTGGTCGTCGTCGTTGTGAGGTAAGGTTTCCCTCTCCATCTCTTTCGTTTGTTCCGTCGTTGTCGAATCGTTGCGGGAAAAGAAACCACCACCACCGCCGCAGCCATGGCTGCCGGCGGTGTAGCCGCCGCCGTGCGCCGCCGCGTGGACAGCAGCGGGTATGCGCGTGTGGCTGTGTGTGTGAGGGTGTGTGTGGGACGGGATAAGGTAGTCGGGTTGTTCCGTTTCTTGTTATCGCCGAAGTTGTAAACCACAATTGTCGTCGCCGCCGCCGGCCGCTGCCGACGACCACCACTGCCGGAGGTGGCAGTGGGTGGTGCGCGGTCGAGTCCAGACCCTAGTCACCATGGGACTCTAATCCGTGATCTGATCGCATGAACCCGAATCGAATAAACATTGAACCGTTTTTATAAATCGTCATTTTATGTGAAAACGTTGTTTCTGCCACTGTTTTAATTCATTCATAACTTTTCCGTCGTAGCTCGGATTGAGGCGAATCCGGTGCCCACGGTTCACATTCTGTGCCGGGCACACTTTTCGTGTTTTAGCGGAAGTCCGGTTCGGCCTCTAGCTAGGCGTAATTTGGCTGTTTATACAGCAGGTCCGGATTTGTCAATTCGCGTTCCGTTTTAAAAGTCACAGTTTCTGACACTGTTTTGGGAAAGCCATAACTTTTTATAGGAACGTCGTATTGGGGTGAAACCAGTGCCAAAATCTCCCATTTTGAGTCTAGTAAGTTTCTTATGTTTTGCGGAAAAACCAGTTCGGACCATAGCTAGTGTCAAACTGCTGTTTTGTACTGAAAGGTACTGTTTTTCGCTGTGCAGCAGATTGGTTTTGTAAAATCCATAATAAATTGTAGAAAAATCGTTAGGAGGTGTATAATATGTCCTTGGAACCCTAACTCAGAGCACTTTCTGGTTATGTAGTTTAATTGAGGATTTTCTGGGTTTATGGAGGTCGGAACAGGTCCCGAACAGACCTGTTTGGTTAGACCGAAAAGTCGTTTTAGTGACGATTTAAGGGTACGTCGTGTTTTAGGGTCCGGGTCTCGTGTTAATACATTTTAACGATTGTTTAGGTGTTGGGAAGTGATCTTGGATTTGTGAAGCTTGAATTATTGTTTGTGAGCTAGGCGCGCTTACGAGGTGAGTTCTCTCACTATAACTAATGTCGGTTATTTTTACATTACGATTTCTACGTGTGTGGTAGTTTTAATTGTTTGTGATGCGGAACTAAATAGTGGGGTGTCTAGTCGGACCTTTATTGTTATGACTACGCGGGTGGCGTAGGAGTTCGGTGGGGCCGAGGTTTATATACGCGGGTGGCGTAGTAACTCGGTGGGGCCGAGGTTTATATACGCGGGTGGCGTAGTAACTCGGTGGGACCGAAGGTTGTATACGCGGGTGGCGTAGGAACCCGGGGGAGCCGGGTAATGCTTGCACGGTTATCGTGTGGTCGGGTGGACCAGCTTATGCCTTTGGGTGGGATGGTGTAGGTATGCATGTTTATGATTTGTTCGTAGACTTGTATGCTGTTTATGTGCAATTATCTGTTTAGATGTGGTGTGGGAATAACTGTGTTATTTATGGTGTCTGAATTCACTAAGCTTCGTGCTTACCCTTTCCCAATAAATTGTGGTTTCAGGTATGAGTGACTCCAAGGCGTGACGAGTACACACTGGCGCGTGAGAAGAATTGATTACTTTTATGATTTTAATTTTAGACATTTATTCCGCTGTTTATTGTTCGTGAGAATATTAATTATGAGTTTGCAAATGAAATGATTGAATTATTAAATGAGTTTTTATTAATGAAATGTTACTTAAAAATTTTAAATTCCTTGTAATTTTTGGGACGTTACAACTTGGTATCAGAGCACAGCTTGAGTGAATCAAACGCATCTCGGTGTGTTTGATCTCAAGTTTGCGGCTATAAAATTTTCTTTAAAGTTTTTGGAAAATAAAAGGAAGGGAAAATCCGTTTGAGAAACGGTGATCAAAGGCGCAGTGTGTACAGTCAGCCGGAGCCAAAGGGAAAGGTACAGTACTTAGTGTTTTATTGCTTTCTAGGCATAGGGTATGCATGCTAGATTGCCTATGTGGTTTGCATTGTCCTGTATGATGCTTGCTTGCTAGTAGGAATCAATGCTAGTTATAGTAGGTTGTTAAGTGAAGGCCCTATAGGTTGTATGCAGTAAGAATCATATAGCCTTAGAATATTTGATTTAGTTCTATTGCGCAGCTCTTGTTTGAGTCAAACCGTTCTAGGATAGAATCTTGTATTCGAATGTCTATTTGATTCACGCTGCATGCGACTGGGTATTCGCGAGGCAAATCGTTATGGCTAATAGGGATTCCGTTGTAGCAAGGGTAGTGGGATGAGATGAAATTCCTAGTGAGCTGGGAATAGCGTTTACATATGAGTACGTATGCAAAATTGCTTTCTAGAACATAGGAGTATGTATGCTAGATTGCTTGGTGCTTAATACACTGTATTGTATGGTTGTTACTTGCTATTAGGGACTTATGCTAACTTTGATAGGTTGTTAAGCGAATGCACTATAGGTTGTATGCGGTAGGAACCGAATAGCCTTAGAATGTTGGATTTAGTTCTATTGCGCAGCTCTTGTTTGAGTCCAACCGTTGTAGGATAGAATCTTATATTCGAATGTCTATCTGGTTTCCACTGTATACGACTGTGCGTTTACGAGGCGACTCGTCAGGGTTAGTGGGGGTTCCGCCCTAGCAAGGGTAGTGGGGTATTATGATTATTCCTAGGGAGCTAGGAAGAGCGTGTACATATGCCGGTGCGGGCATATGTGTGTAGTTATCGGCGAGAAACTACTTGGACCCATCAGATGGAACTCGGAACGAGTGATGATAGGTGTGGAAGGTAGTAGTAGAGCTCCTACTATTGGAAACACAGGATCAATGCTCGAGTCGGGGAAAGTCATGAGGAATCCAAGGAGTGAGCGTGAGCGTTGTTAGTGTGAGTTAATATGTGCTAATAACTCGTTGTAATATCTACCCTGAATAGCCATCACAAGAAGGAACAACAATAGTGAACCTACTAGTACAGATGTGTATTTGTTTTGCTTGAGGTGATGATCGTTGGGGTAGTGACGAAGGTTATAAATTAGTAGTTGTTGGAATAAAAGGACGATTCTAGTATTGATCACTTGGAGTGACGATAAGGATGATGTTGTTTCGGGCCAAGATGGATGATTGTGCTAGAATCATAGGCTTATAGCGCCGACTATGATTTGAGGAAAAATCGTAGGGATTATTTGATGAAATTTCCCAACTTGCCTAAGAGGTTTAAATGTCCAGATGACGTTAGTGGACCGGAGAGATTTGGAGAAGTAGGAGTCGAGGCGTAGAATGCCGACTAAGTCATGCACAAAGTTTGATTTTGAAATAGATTGCATTAACAAATTCTTGTGTTTCAAATCATTTTATGGATGGTGTTTTGGAATTTTGGGAAATGTTCAGCACACACACAAGATTTTGAATTATGGTTTTGAAAGTGCATGAAATCGTTTTATCACGGTAGTTGCAAACTTTGTTTGAATTTGCTTTATTTCGTTATTTTCCAACGGTTCTTTCAGGTAAGATGATATCCGTGTTTTGTGGTGTTTAAGATGTTGGGCAAGTGACTACGGCTTGTGACTTTAACATTGGAACTCCTCCACATATGTTAGAGTTGAGACGAAAAGTTACATTCCACGATGTCTCTATAAAACTATTTGAGTGATTTGGTTAAAATAAGTTTTGTTTTACGGCATGTTGAGTCGTGTGGGTTTAATTTCACGAGGTGCATATCTTAATTGTTTATGTGACCATTTGGGGAAATCTTGGAAATCAATTTAAAGAACCCCACCTTTTGAGATTTTATGAGGTTTTAGTCGATATTTTTCAAATGATGGGAACGGATTGGTTTCTATCTTTAAGTTTGAAACTTACGCGAGACAGTGGTGTTTTATCAAAAATATATTTGTGAACCGTTTCATCGTTTTGTATGACTAGCCGACGCGCGTAAAAATTTGTTGGTGAACCCTGTGCCACGACATTTTATGTTTAAAAAGAGAAATTTTGGGGTCAAATGTCGTGGAACTGATTTTGAAATTATGTGCACACTTTTGTCGCACCCGGTGTAAGGTCGAGCGGTTACTTTAAATACATGTCATGAGTCAATTCATACTAGAACCGCGACGGTTCATTTTCAAAGAAATTATTTATTTCGCTTTACGTTTTGTTAGTAAACTAAGCTGCAATGAAATGATTTTCGACATGATTTTCATTTGTGGGACGAGCGTGTCCATTTTTGCGTAACTACCGACCTGGTAATAGTAGTTTTATTGCTTACGGTCTTTTTGAAATGAAAAATCTTGACGTTGAGAATATTTTGTAAATGATTTGTAAACCATTTGGGAAGTGCGCTTATAAGTGTTATGTGTCGTTTTGAGAATTGTAAGAGTGTGAGTCCTTTTGGAAAACTCTTTTGTTTAAACCCGTGTTGAGTTTTGGGGCCAGTGTTGATTTTAGAGTATTGTTTGCTTAAGCTTTATTTAAACGCGTTTTTGACCGACTTATGGGTCTAGCAAACGTGGAGCATTTTGCTCGCTTTTGACTTTGAGATAGTCATGGGTCAATTGCACGGTTTTTAATGGCTCGATGAGAAGTTTTGTTGATGGGTTGTTTTGATGCACAGTTTTGCACTTATTGCACGTTGAGCATTTACGTGTTTGGGTGAGTGAGTCATTCCGGGATAGGCATGTTGTTGGTGGACTGTTTGCATTGGATCCTTGGTCACGTTAGTCAGTCGTTGGTAATGGTCGGTTGGGTATCTCGGGGTGGGACCCCGGTATTCATGTGTTATGACCTTGACTTTCCAGTAGGCACTGGGAGGATATAGCCTTGTGCACTTACCTGGGAGGTAGTTCCGATGTGCCGGGCCTTGAGACGTACCTGGGAGGTAGACGCTAAGGTGTATCTTGATACGGTGTAACTAGGCTTCGTAGAGCGAGTGTGGAGGATAAGTAGACGGTGGAAGGATGGATATTCCACGTGTATTGGTACTGTAGGCCGAATAGTATCGGTTAAGGGAATGATGCCCTTTGTAATTAAGAGCATAAATGTGCAGTAACCTTTTTGAGGTAAGTAGTATATTTAGGTGTCGACTTTTGGGCTTGAGGCCAAACACCTTAGTGTAATTGGATAATTGTATCCGACTCTAAGGAAATTATGTTGATGGTAGTAGTAACCCTGAGATGTTTGCTTGTGGTGAATGGTTATGGTGGAATGACCTTCGTGGGTGATTTTAAATTTACTGGTTTGACGATTCGCGCGAAATAAATTTCGGGAGTCTTTTAGAACTCGTGGAAGTTAATCGACAGTTAATGATAGGAATGATCGAATTCGAGTATCCTAGGGTATATTGGTGAACAACTTTAAAATGGTTAGAGCTTGAAATTTGAATCGGGATGTATGGAACATCTAAGGTTGGGAGGCAATCGAAGTCGTTTAACTAGGAATGATTCCAGTTGTTGGAATGTTCTTCCGATCATAATTTCAGTGTCCTTGAAGGAGTTTTGTAAGTAAGAAAAGTATTCGAGAAAATTCTAGACGGGGTGAGAAATTTAGATTCTAGTTGAGGAAAGTCCAGTGGCAGCACCGAAGGGGTTCGAGTGGACGTGGGAACCCGAAATGGAGATGCACGAGAACTATCTCGAGTTATTTGTCGGTCGAGACTTCGAGGACGAAGTCTAATCCAAGTGGGGGAGAGTTGTAAAGCCCGTGTTCCGGTACGTATAAATATCCCCCCTTTAAATCTTTCTCGTTGCTTAAATAATAAAATTTTCATTGTTTTCCTTTCGGGATTTTTTTTAGTTATCGAGAGTTAGCACCGTTGACCCTAAGTGTTATTTTTTCTAGTAGGGTGTTTAAAAGAGCATTGGGAGTTGTTGAGGGGCCGAAAGTGTCAAGAGCCCAAAGTCTTTGCAAGGGGGTCGGCCCATGCAGTGAAATCGAGCCCTTATTGCATTTGTTTGTTTGTTTTGGTTTTGTGTTTGGCAAGCAAAAAGAAGAAATCGTGAAAACTAAACCCTACGGCCTCCCTCTTGGTTTCTCTCTCGGCCGTAACCCCTCCCCTCCCCCTCCTTGTCTCTTCTTCGCCGCTGCCGGAAACCACCGCCGCCATCGCAGATCACCGGAGTAAGAGAGAGCAGCGAGAGAGAAGAGAGTAGCGTGAAAGAGGGAGGGCGCCGGAGTTTCCGTGCCGCTGCTGGTCGTCGTCGTTGTGAGGTAAGGTTTCCCTCTCCATCTCTTTCGTTTGTTCCGTCGTTGTCGAATCGTTGCGGGAAAAGAAACCACCACCGCCGCCGCAGCCATGGCTGCCGGCGGTGTAGCCGCCGCCGCCTGGACAGCAGCGGGTATGCGCGTGTGGCTGTGTGTGTGAGGGTGTGTGTGGGACGGGATAGGGTAGTCGGGTTGTTCCGTTTCTTGTTATCGCTGAAGTTGTAAACCACAATTGTCGTCGCCGCCGACGACCACCACTGCCGGAGGTGGCAGTGGGTGGTGCGCGGTCGAGTCCAGACCCTAGTCACCATGGGACTCTAATCCGTGATCTGATCGCATGAACCCGAATCGAATAAACATTGAACCGTTTTTATAAATCGTCATTTTATGTGAAAACGTCGTGTCTGCCACTGTTTTAATTCGTTCATAACTTTTCCGTCGTAGCTCGGATTGAGGCGAATCCGGTGCCCACGGTTCACATTCTGTGCCGGGCACACTTTTCGTGTTTTAGCGGAAGTCCGGTTCGGCCTCTAGCTAGGCGTAATTTGGCTGTTTATACAGCAGGTCCGGATTTGTCAATTCGCGTTCCGTTTTAAAAGTCACAGTTTCTGACACTGTTTTGGGAAAGCCATAACTTTTTATAGGAACGTCGTATTGGGGTGAAACCAGTGCCAAAATCTCCCATTTTGAGTCTAGTAAGTTTCTTATGTTTTGCGGAAAAACCAGTTCGGACCATAGCTAGTGTCAAACTGTTGTTTTGTACTGAAAGGTACTGTTTTTTGCTGTGCAGCAGATTGGTTTTGTAAAATCCATAATAAATTGTAGAAAAATCGTTAGGAGGTGTATAATATGTCCTTGGAACCCTAACTCAGAGCACTTTCTGGTTATGTAGTTTAATTGAGGATTTTCTGGGTTTATGGAGGTCGGAACAGGTCCCGAACAGACCTGTTTGGTTAGACCGAAAAGTCGTTTTAGTGACGATTTAAGGGTACGTCGTGTTTTAGGGTCCGGGTCTCGTGTTAATACATTTTAACGATTGTTTAGGTGTTGGGAAGTGATCTTGGATTTGTGAAGCTTGAATTATTGTTTGTGAGCTAGGCGCGCTTACGAGGTGAGTTCTCTCACTATAACTAATGTCGGTTATTTTTACATTACGATTTCTACGTGTGTGGTAGTTTTAATTGTTTGTGATGCGGAACTAAATAGTGGGGTGTCTAGTCGGACCTTTATTGTTATGACTACGCGGGTGGCGTAGGAGTTCGGTGGGGCCGAGGTTTATATACGCGGGTGGCGTAGTAACTCGGTGGGGCCGAGGTTTATATACGCGGGTGGCGTAGTAACTCGGTGGGACCGAAGGTTGTATACGCGGGTGGCGTAGGAACCCGGGGGAGCCGGGTAATGCTTGCACGGTTATCGTGTGGTCGGGTGGACCAGCTTATGCCTTTGGGTGGGATGGTGTAGGTATGCATGTTTATGATTTGTTCGTAGACTTGTATGCTGTTTATGTGCAATTATCTGTTTAGATGTGGTGTGGGAATAACTGTGTTATTTATGGTGTCTGAATTCACTAAGCTTCGTGCTTACCCTTTCCCAATAAATTGTGGTTTCAGGTATGAGTGGCTCCAAGGCGTGACGAGTACACACTGGCGCGTGAGAAGAGTTGATTACTTTTATGATTTTAATTTTAGACATTTATTCCGCTGTTTATTGTTCGTGAGAATATTAATTATGAGTTTGCAAATGAAATGATTGAATTATTAAATGAGTTTTTATTAATGAAATGTTACTTAAAAATTTTAAATTCCTTGTAATTTTTAGGACGTTACAAAACATAGCCTTAATAGATGGAGAAATGAATAGATTAAAATGAAAGCCTATAGGAATTGAAGTTGGATAGTTTAAACGTTAAAGTTAATTAAATTGGAAGTAAAATTATCAAATGATTTTTCTTATAATGAAATACATATTTTCCATTTTAAGGGTAGAAAAGTATTTAACTTATTTGTATTTTAAAATTTTCAAAACAATAAAAAAATCTTTTAAGAGAATACTACTTTAACAATGTGTCACAACATTATTTGTAGGTTTTCATTTTATGTATATATAGATTTAACACTTATTTTGTAAACATATAAGTTAGTTGGATCCATTAACCCAAGCTTATAGCTTACTAAAGGTCAAAGGTTCCAACCTTACTAAACGATGAGACATGTGTGCGTGTCTGTGTGACTTATTTATTGTACGTTAATATTATATAAATAAAAATATACTTGAGTGTAAATACACTCGTGATTATTAAAAAAATATTGATATAGGTATCGAATTAAAGATAATACAAATTTATTTATTATGCTTAATCAATAACTTAATTATATCTAAAATAATTTAGATCTTGAAAAAATAGGTAAATGTACAAAGTTTATTAATCAGTTTTATTTAGTTCAAAAATAAATTTATAAATAGATTATAATAATTTCTAAACTTGAATTTATAATGGACAATATAATTTCTATTTTGATGCATACATCTAAGATAACTTAGGTCTAAAAATAAAAGGTAATCATTTTTTAAATATATTGTTTTTGGGTGGTTTCCAAAACTAATCGGTCGTTTACCTAATCACTTACTTGGGTAAGTGTTTATTGGTAAAACATAACACTATTACTTACTTTTCAGGTAAGATTTTAGTCCATTAAATTGGCATCGTATGCAACAATTTAGCCGGTAAGTGCTAACCGTGGTAAGAGTCGTCGCACTCACTTACCGGGTAAGACTCTCGGTCCTTCCTTTCGACTCTTGGTCCTTGCTTCCGCTCTTACCGGGTAAGATTCTTGGTCCTTGCCATATTTATCCAGTAAGCTAATGTGACTTGGTAAGCACTTACCCAGGTAAGCGTTTTGTAAACGACCCCTAAGTCGGTTATTTGAAAAGTATAATATGTGCTTCGAAAATCATTTATAGATATATGTATTATTAAATTATACATATTGTTCTAATAGTCGTGTTTTCGAAAATGTGGAAAGGAAAAGGTTAAAAGATTAGAATGATCAACTTCGTAAACTAAATACCATTCGGTTTTCATTACAAATATAAATTAAAATTATGAGTAAATTACATGTTTTGTTCTTGTAGTTATATATTTTTAAGAGAAAAGTTCAGAAAAAACCCAACAAACTATCATATTTTACATGATTAAGTCTCTAAACTATTTTTTTGAACAAAAAAAATCATTAAACTTTCTTATTTTGAATGATTAAGTCCCTAAACTGTTTTTTTAGATTGAAAAACCATTAAACTTTCTAATTTTGAATGATCAAGTCCCTGAACATTTTCTTACAAATATAAGTCACCGAACTTTTAAGAATTGCCAATAACTGACTAAAAATGTTTTAAAGTAAAAAAAAAACCTAAATCAAATTTTGTCGTTCTCAAACCCTACGTCATTCTAACCCTATGCAAACATTAGGGTCAACACTTTGATAGATGATATGGAGAACGAACAACGATGGGGCGACGGAGAGTGGCAAGGGGGAGCGATACCTTGTTTGCGAGAACCTTGAATGGCATAGAGTTTGAAAATGGTTAAATTGATTTAGATTTTATTTTACTTTAAAATTTTCCTAGTTGGTTACTTGTAGTTTTTTTTTGTTAAAATGATGCACGTAACCAATTTTGAAAGTCTGATGATTTATTTATTAAAAAATGTTTAAGGACTAATCATTCAAAATGAGAAAGTTTAATGGTTTTTTCATTCAAAGTGATAAGTTTTAATGGTTTTTCCTTTTAAAAAATTAGTTTAAGGACTTAATCATTCAAAATAAATAAGTTTATTTTTTTCGTTCAAAAAAATAGTTTAGGGACTTAACCATTCAAAATTGGATAATTTGTTGGGGTTTTTTTAAACTTTTCCCTATTTTTAATGGTCTCTATCCCATTTTTGAAAATCCAAGATATCGTGTTCATGTGGTTGCATTTTTACAACAAGTTGAGTTCTTGTCACTAAAAAAATTGTTTGGATAAGAGGTATATTAGTTTTTTCTTTTTCTTTTTGGGTTTTATCTTATACTTAAAAAAAGAAAAAAAAAACATTTTGTTTGCATACACTAATAGTGCCACATCGATGTTGGTGATTTTAATGTCACCGGGTCATTTAAGTGTAATTGGTCTTTAACAAGTGTGGTAATTGGTTTCAACCTATGTTCTAATGCAAGTTAGGTGGTGCGAAGTGCACAATTGTCATAAGATGAGTTTGATCCCTGGCACGACAAAATGGCGGGGGTCAAAGGGGTTGCGGCCCCCTTGCGGGGTCTAAGAGTCAGAACCCCTAGCTTATGGACTTGGAATGCAGTGGAAAAACTTGATCAAAATGAAGAATATTTCATTTCTGGTCAGTTTGGTGCTAAGTACCATATGCTAAATTTTATCTCTGATCAAGGGTGCTCAGAGTTTTGGACCTGAGCGTCAGAAGTCTGGAGCCATTTTTGAACAATTATCTTGTATGATTCTATCCCATAATTCAAGTTGTAACAGTTGCAACCGACTAATTAAGCTAATAATTACCCCATAATTTTAGTCGTATAGGTTGCAACTGACCAATTAGGCTAAAATTAGCCTTGATTGCCATTTCGGTTTCTTTTCTACTTTATGAATGAAATTAGTATATATACAATATATACACTTTCGTTGGAGACACACGTTTTGAACAAACCTTTATATACTCTCTTGTATTCTTGCTCTCGTTTTGATTCCTAAAAACGAAAGTTTTCTTGAGTCTTATCTGATAACCCCAAATTTTATCGTTATTTTAGCACCACCTTCTGTGTTAAAATTGCTTGAATTCCAAACAAACGAGGCGTATTTCACAATTTTTTCATGAGTTTTTCAGGAATCCATGTTTCGAGAATAAACGAAGAATTAGGTTCGAAAGGAGCTAATTATAGACGAGAATGAAGCATCCGACAAGTTGATGGCAAAGTGAGGTCGTATGAGTCAAATCTAGGGGCATAGCTCGAAGAAATGCGTCGTCAAAAAGGTGTCACCGAGACTTGTCAAGTTGGGCCGTCAAACGAATGAAGACTCTAAAATTTCGCAAAACAGCGCTCACGAGACCTTCACCAAGACTTAGACTCTCGGTGTAACTACCGACAGCCTGAATTCTGCAAAACAATGGCCACCGAGACTTAAACTCTTGGGTGGTGTTTGTTTTTTAAGTGGTGCTGAAGTCTGAAGACTTATTTCACTTCTGATTTTTAAGTGGTGGTGCTGAAGTCTGAAATCTGAATTAAAAAGACTGTTTGTTTTTGTAAGCTGAAATCTGAAAACATCTGAATACGTACTATTATCCATTTTATCTCTGAAAATGTGGTACTATTGAATTAAATTAAATTATACTACTAAAATCAATCTTCATAACAACTGAAATACGTTAATTGGTTCAAATACAATATAAAACATGGACAAAGTCTCATAACAACTAGAATCAATCTCCGTTTTGCATCAGCGGTATTCTCATGCAAGTGAACCTCTTCGGCCTCATCACCACCATCATCCCCTTGATTTGGTACTTCGAAAACACAAATCTGTTGTTGGAAAACACAAATTTAATTCGTAGTGATTGAAGCATCATTACAGAAAGCCCTCTTTTATTTTAAATGAGAAGTGAGCTTAAGGATCTATTTGGAATTACATATTTACATTACCATTTGTTCTAGTGCAAGCATAACAAAGATCCAACAACAATCACTATTTTTTTAGATCTTCAAGTAAGAAATTACCTTAAAAGAGAATACATTCACATGTGATGTCTTTAATCATATATCCTTCATCAGAGACTAATTCCATGAATGAAGAACTTGTGTCCTCTGTAAGCAAGTGACCTGTTCTCAGACCCCATGCACCATAGATGACCCTGCACCTCCAAAATCTCTTTCATTTCTGCCATTTCATGCACAAATTTAATCACCCCAATAGCCCTATCCAACTGTTTAACCGCATGCCTTAACATTTTCTCGCCATCTGATGTCAAAATCGACACATATATATATATATATATATATATATATATATATATATACACACACATACACCTCAGAAGTAATACATACACCTCACAAACAAAATCGAGAATAGAAACAGAAGCAAAATCGAAATCGAAATCGGAAAGAAAAATCGACATATAGAAACAGATCGACATATAGAACAGAATTTTGTTACAACCTGCATCACAGATCTACATATAGAAATAGAAGCAAAATCGAGTCAAAACAAGTTTCTTGACAACAAAATCGGCGGAGGAAAGCAAAAAAAAATTACACACCGATTTGGAGATGGAGATGAAATTGATCTTCACAGATTGATTTGGAGATGGAGATGTCTCGAGTATATTATTTCTGCCAGAAAACGAGCCGAAAACAAACCAAAAATCGAGCAGATTTGCAGAAATCAAGCACCCAAAAAACAAACCAAAAAACGATCCAGGGATCTCGACATACCATAAATCGATTGCAAATCTGCTCCACCCGTTTGAGTCGCACGATTGGAGAAAGAGATGGAGATCGATTGATTGGAGATGGAGTTGGAGATCGATTGGAGATGGAGATGGGTCTTGAGTCGCACACAAGAGAGGGAGAGATTTGAGATGGAGGCTGCTATCAGAAAATAAGTGAAAAGTGATTAGGTTTTCACTTTTTCGGTCAGACACATATAAGTGATAAGTGGGACTGATTTAATGAAAAAAACAAACGGTCTTAATTGCTCAACCTCTGATCGAAAAAGTGATAAGGGCCAATTAAGTCCTTATTTTTGAAAAACAAACATCCCCTTGGTGTAAGTACCGACAACGAGCTGAGATGTTTTTAAGCCATTTTCACCTAGGGTTTGATGCATTCTTCACCATATCGACTAGAGAGAGGAAATGGACGATTTTGGGGCAACTTAGGTCTATTTTCCATAGATTTTGAAGTCGATTAACGCAACGAAATCATCGGGAAACACCAAATTAACAATGATCAACTCCTTGTTCGTGGGTATTGCGATTCAACAAAAGGGAGTTTGTTCATACATTGATTTCTTGTTCAAGAGACCATGTCTACCTTACTTTTCCTCCTTTTGCTTTGTGTTTTAACACCCCCAACATGAACTAATCTTTAGATTGTTGGGGGTTGGATGAACTTTGGTTTGTAAGCATATGAACATGAAACCTTGTGATTCTTATCGGTTTTTCTAATCAATGAAGCATATGAATTTGGTTTTAATACTTTTGTGAGTCCGATCACCTTGCAAATTGATTTATTTTTTAGGAATCCGATTCGAGAGAACGATTCTATAACTTGGCTTAAATTTGTATGCCTAGGGTCAGAAATTGGATAGAGATATACCAAGTAAACCTTAGTACTTGTTTTTACAATCTTGTTCTTAATGAATTTCTGAATTCCTAGGTTGAGATCGAGAGATAAAATCTGCGTTTTCTAGAAATAACTCTGTTGTTGCTCGATAGAGAATGATGGTTATTTACGTGATTGTGTATTAATTCGGTTGGCTTAATCCGATAATTATCATAAGTAGAGTGTTCTTTGCGAAACCATTGGGATTCCAATCCTCAACTTCGTTGCTCCCGAAAAATCAAAACTTGTTCTTTGCTTTTGTTCTAAAGTTTATTTATTTAATTTAGTTATTAATCGTTTATCAACAATTCATCTTAAGGACCGTCCAGTTAATAGTGAATATAGTAATTGTGATACTCAGTTCCTAGTTCCCTTGGTTCGATACTCGTACTTCCAAGTACATATTACTTGATTCGACTCGTACACTTGCAGTTAGATTAGGAGGGTGTAAACCCGCCTATCAAGTTTTTGGCGCCGTTGTCGGGGAACTAGTTTACACTGATAGCACTACCAGCTATAGGCATTATTACATTGGACATTTTTATTTTTATTTTGTCACTTTTCAGTTTATGGGCTACTTATCTTTATACTGTCTCTTTCAGGTACTAATCGGTTTATGCCAAGAGGAACTCGAGGGAAAGGTATAGAGCCAATCGACCCAGAATTCGAACGAACCGCTCTCCAGTTAAGAAAAGCAGCAAAAGTCAAATAGAAATTGAAGATGGGTGACGAAAATCTGGAAAATCGGGAAGTACCACATCCACCGCCTCCTCTAGAGAGAATTCCAATGGGGTCATTCGCCAATCCCAACATCGAGGCCGTCCGAAGAGGTGTGCAATCTTCCACGACAACAACAAATTACTTCGAGATAAAGCCCAGTACGATCGTGATTGTACAACAAAATCAGTTTGGGGGAGCACCGACAGAAGACCCTCATGGACACCTTCATACATTCGAAAAGATTTGCAGTACATTCAAAATCAACTGTAAAGCCCGTGTTCCGGTGTGTCCCATTTTTATAAAAATTAATTTGTGTCTTCGCTTAACGTTGTTGGTTAACGGGATTAACGAGAAAGATCAAACCTGTTATCGGTGGGGAAAACCTTAACCAAAGTGCAAGGGTCGAAAAGGGCAGGGACCAAATGGATCTTTTAGGGATTTTGGTAGCATGGGGGTCGGCCCATGCATTTTCTAAACCGAGCCCCACTTTGTTTTGGGTTGTTTGAGGTTCGTGGTGAGTAAGCGAAAAGAAGGAAAGGACAACCCAAGAGTTCTCATTCTCGTTTTTTCCGTGCAGCGCCGTGAAACCCCAACCAAGTGCACCTCCTCCCTTCTTTACCTGCTGCTGCCGCCGGAGAGTGCAGCCGGCGCTGCTGTCCGCCGGCGAGAGTGAGAGAGACTGCCGAGAGAGAGAGAAGCTGTCGAGAGAGAGAGAGAGGGGGAGATCGCCGTGAGAGAGAAGGAGGGAGCAGCCGGGAGGGAGACCGCCGCTGCCGTCGTCGCCGTTTCTGCCAGAATCGTTGTGTGGTGCTGTGTTGTCGTCGCCGAGAGGTAATCTTCTTCTCCTTCTTGTTGTTTTCCTTTCTTTCTCGTCATCGTCGATCAACCGGAAAACCACCACCGCCGCCGCCGCTGGCGGCCATGGCGGCTGTAGGCTGTTGCCGCCAGGAAACCACCAGCCCAGTGGTGGTGTGAGTGTGGTGTGTGTGACGAGATGGAGTAGGATGGTAAACCCTTCTCGTCTCGTTCTTTTGTCTCGTTTTCTTTGTCGTCGCCGGATTTTCGTAAACCGCCGCCGGCGACCACCACTGCCGGAGGTGGCAGCGGGTGGTGCGCGGTTGTGTCCAGCTCCTTGTAACCTAAAACCCTGATCGGGTGAACCCTAGTTTCAAACCCGAACCGTTTAAACCGTTTTTATAAAATCGTCATTTTATGTGGAAAGTATGAATCTGTCACTGTTTTGCGACGGCCATAACTTTCCCGTCGTAGCTCGGATTGAGACGAATCCAGTGCTCACGGTTCACATTCTGTGTCGGGCACACTTTTCGTGTTTTGGCAGAAGTCTGGTTCGGCCTCTAACTAGGCGTAAAATGGCTGTTTTCACAGCAGGTCTGCACATGACAGCTTCGTGTCTTGTTTTTAGAAAATTCATAGTAAATTGTAGAAAAATCGTTAGAGCACGTGCGATATGTCCCTGGAACCCTAAGACATGGGAATTTGTGATTATGGAATAATATTTCTGGGTTTATCAGTTTATAAGGGGTTAAACAGGTCCCGAACAGACCTGTGTTTTTAGAGTAAAAGCTGGAATTTGTAACTTGTAATCCAGTAGTTGTGAATTTGGGCTAGGACTTCGTGGTGACGTTTGATATCACTTATTTAGGTGGAAAAAGGTGAGCTGGTGTTGGCCGGTTCGTGTTGTTGTTGAGGACATAAGCTTTGCTTTTGAGGTGAGTTCTCTCACTATATAGGATGGGAATTATATTTGTGTTACTATAGCTCGAGTGTGATAGTTATGATTGTTTGTTGATATTATTGTGTTATGGGGTATATATAGTTGTGTATATATTGAACTGTGATTGATGTACTTCTTGATGGGTGTTCCAAGAAGTATATGGCTTATAATGAGTTGCGATTATATTTTCTTGATGGTCGTTCCAAGAAGTATAAGGCTTATTATTAATTGTGATATATTTTCTTGATGGATGTTCCAAGAAGTATATGTGTTTGTATAATGAGTTGCGATTATATTTTCTGGATGGTCGTTCCAAGAAGTATAAGGCTTATTATTAATTGTGATATATTTTCTTGATGGATGTTCCAAGAAGTATATGTGTTTGTATAATGAGTTGCGATTATATTTTCTTGATGGTCGTTCCAAGAAGTATAAGGCTTATTATTAATTGTGATATATTTTCTTGATGGATGTTCCAAGAAATATATGTGCTGGTATATTTGGTATATATAAATTTGGGTGCAAGACGTGATTGCATGGTATGAGTTGGTTGCGATAACTAGCTGTTTAAGGGTGATGCTGATATAATTGCGATCCTATTTATGGTTTGAATTCACTAAGCCTTGTGCTTACCCTTTCCTATTTTAATGTGGTTTTAGGTGCTTGTGGCTCCAAGGCGTGACAGGTACACACTGGCGCGCGTGAAGAGTTTTTATAATCATGAGATTAGAGTTATTATTAAACAATTTAATTTCCGCTGTTTATTATTACTGAGATTATTTATTATTGAATTGCAAACGAAACGGTGTTGGATATTTAATAAGGTTTTATTTATTAAAATGCCTATTTTTAAAGTCAAAATTTATTGTAATTTTTGGGACGTTACAACTTGGTATCAGAGCACAGCTTGAGTGAATCAAACGCATCTCGGTGTGTTTGATCTAAAGTTGCGGCTAGGAAATTCTTCTCTTAAAATTTTTTTTTTGGAAAAATAAAAGAAAGGAAAACCCGTTTGGGAAACGGTGATCGAGGGCGCAGTGTGTACAGTCAGCCGGAGCCAAAGGGAAAGGTACAATACTTAGTGTATTTATCGCTTTCTAGATCATAGGGTATGCATGCTAGATCGCCTATGTGGTTTACACTGTACTGTATGATGATTGCTTGCTAGTGGGAATTAATGCTAGTTATAATAGGTTGTTAAGCGAAGGCCCTATAGGTTGTATGCAGTAAGAATCACGTAGCCTTAGAATATTTGATTTAGTTCTATTGCGCAGCTCTTGTTTGAGTCCAACCGTTCTAGGATAGAATCTTGTATTCGAATGTCTATTTGATTCACGCTGCATGCGACTGGGTATTCGCGAGGCAACTCGTTATGGCTAATAGGGATTCCGTTGTAGCAAGGGTAGTGGGATGAGATGAAATTCCTAGTGAGCTGGGAAGAGTGTTTACATATGAGTATGTATGCAAGATTGCTTTCTAGAACATAGGAGTATGTATGCTAGATTGCTTGGTGCTTATTACACTGTACTGCATGTTTGTTGCTTGCTAATAGGAGTTTATGCTAGCCTTGATAGGTTGTTAAGTGAATGCACTATAGGTTGTATGCAGTAGGAACCGAATAGCCTTAGAATGTTGGATTTAGTTCTATTGCGCAGCTCTTGTTTGAGTCCAACCGTTGTAGGATAGAATCTTATATTCGAATGTCTATCTGGTTTTCACTGTATACAAATGTGCATTTGCGAGGCGACTCGTCAGGACTAGTGAAGATCCCATCCTAGCAAGGGTAGTGGAATGAGAAGAAATTCCTAGGGAGCTAGGAAGAGTGTGTATATATGTTGGTGTGGGCATATGGGTGTAGTATTCGGCGAGAAACTACTTGGACACATCGGATGGAACTCAGAACGAGTGATGATAGGTGTGGAAGGTAGTAGTAGAGCTCCTACTATCGGAAACACAGGATCAATGCTCGGGTCGGGGAAAGTCACGAGGAATCCGAGGAGTTGAGTGTGAGCGTTGTTAGTATGAGTTATTATGTGCTAATAGCTCGTTGTATTAATTACCTAGGATGACCATCACAAGGAGGAACAACAATAGTGAACCTACTAGTACAGGTGTGTACTTGATTTGCGTGAGGAGATGATCGTTGGGGTAGTGATGAAGGTTCTAATCTAGTAGTCGTTGGAATAAAAGGACGATTCTAGTATTAATCTCTTGGAGTGACATTAAGAACGATATTTGTTTTAGGTAGACCATTTCGGGTCAAGATGGATGTTTGTGCTAGAATCATAGGCTTATTGAGCCGACGTAGATTTGAGGATTATTTGACGTAATTTTCCAACTTGCCCTAAAAGGTTTAAATGTCCGGATGACGTTAGTGGACCGGAGAGATTTGGAGGAGTAGGAGTCGAGGCGTAGAATGCCGACTAAGTCATGCACAAAGTTTGATTTGAAATAGATTGCATTAACAAATTCTTGTATTTCAAATCCTTTTATGGATGGTGTTTTGAAATTTTGGGAAATGTTCAGCACACACACAAGATTTTGAATTATGGTTTTGAAAGTGCATGAAATCGTTTTATCACGGTAGTTGCAAACTTTGTTTGAATTTGATTTATTTTGTTGTTTCCCCACGGTTCTTGCGAGCAAGATGATATCCGTGTTTTATGGTGTTTTAAATGTTGGGCAAGTGACTACGGCTTGTGACTTTAACATTGGAACTCCTCCACATATGTTAGAGTTGAGACGGAAAGTTACATTCCACGATGTCTGTATAAAACTTTTTGAGTGATTTGGTTAAAATAAGCTTTGTTTTACGGCATGTTGAGTCGTGCGGGTTTAATTTCACGAGGTGCATATCTTAATTGTTTATGTGACCATTTGGGGAAATCTTGGAAATCAATTTAAAGAACCCCACCTTTTGAGATTTTATGAGGTTTTAGTCGATATTTTTCAAATGATGGGAACGGATTGGTTTCTATCTTTAAGTTTGAAACTTACGCGAGACAGTTGTGTTTTATCAAAAATATATTTGTGAACCGTTTCATCGTTTTGTATGACTAGCCGACGCGCGTAAAAATTTGTTAGTGAACCCTGGGCCACGACATTTTATGTTTAAAAAGAGAAATTTTGGGGTCAAATGTCGTGGAACTGATTTTGAAATTATGTGCACACTTTTGTCGCACCCGGTGTAAGGTCGAGCGGTTACTTTAAGTACATGTCATGAGTCAATCCATACTAGAACTGTGACGGTTCATTTTTTTAAAGAAATTATTTATTTCGCTTTGCGTTTTGTGAGTAAACTGAGCGGCAATGGAATGATTTTCAACATGATTTTCATATGTGGGACGAGCGTGTCCATTTTTGCGTAACTACCGACCTGGTAATAGTAGTTTTATTGCATACGATCTTTTTGAGATGAAAAATCTTGACGTTGAAAATATTTTGTAAATGATTTTGTAAACCATTTGGGAAATGCGCTTTTAAGTGTTATGTGTCATTTTGAGAATTTTAAGGGTGTGAGTCCTTTTGGAAAACTCTTTTGTTTAACCCGTGTTGAGTTTGGGATTAATGTTGATTTTAGAGTATTGCTTGCTTAAACTTTATTTAAACGCGTTTTGACCGACTTATGGGTCTAGCAAGCGTGGAGCATTTTGCTCGGTTTTGATTTTGAGATAGTCATGGGTCAATTGCACGGTTTTAATGGTTCGATGTGGAGCCTTGTCGATGGGTGGTTTTGTTGCACAGTTTGCATTTATTGCACGTTGATATTTACATGTTTGGGTGAGTGAATCATTTCGGGATAGGCATGTTGTTGGTAGACTGTTTTGCATTGGATTCATAGGCATGTCAGTCAGTCGTTGGTAAAGGTCGGTTGGGTATCTCGGGGTGGGACCCCGGTATTCATGTGTTATGACCTTGACTTTCCAGTAGGCACTGGGAGGATATAGTCTTGAGCACTTACCTGGGAGGTAGATCCGATGTGCCAGGCCTTGAGGCGTTACCTGGGAGGTAGACGTCAAGGTGTATCCTCGATTCGGTGTAACTAGGCTTCGTAGAGCGAGTGTGGAGGATAAGTAGACGGTGGAAGGTTAGGTATTCCACGCGTGTTGGTACTATAGGCCGAATAGTATCGGTTAAGGGAATGATGCCCTTTGTAATTAAGAGCATAAATGCGCAGTAACCTTTTTGAGGTAAGTAGTATATTTAAGTGTCGACTTTTGGGCTTGAGGCCAAACACCTTTAGTGTAATCGGAGTTTTGTAGCCGATTTTTAAAATAATTATGGTGATGGTAGTAGTAACCCTGAGATGCTTAATTGTGATGAATGGTTATGGTGGAATGACCTTCGTGGGTGATTATAAATTTACTGGTTTGATGATTCGTGTGTAATAAATTTTGGGAGTCTATTAGAACTCGTGGAAGTTAATCGACAGTAATGATACGAATGAGCGGATTCGAGTATCCTGTAGGGTATGTTGGTGAGCACCTTTAGAATGGTTAGAGCTTGAATTTGAATCGGGATATATGGAACATCTAAGGTTGGGAGACAACCGAAGTCGTTTGACTAGGAATGATTCCAGTTGTTGGAGTGTTCTTCCGATTATATTTTCGGTGTACTTGAAGGAGTTTTGTGGTAAGAAAAGTATTCGAGAGATTTTTTTGGACGGTGTGAGAAATCTTAAATTCCAGTTAGTGAAGGTCCAGTGGCAACTCAGAAAGGGCTCCGAGTGGACTTGGGAACCCGAGGCTGAGATGCGAGAGAACTATCCGGAGCTAGTTGCGGACGTACACTTCGAGGACGAAGTCTAATTCAAGCGGGGGAGAGTTGTAAAGCCCGTGTTCCGGTGTGTCCCATTTTTATAAAAATTAATTTGTGTCTTTGCTTAACGTTGTTGGTTAACGGGATTAACGAGAAAGATCAAACCTGTTATCGGTGGGGAAAACCTTAACCAAAGTGCAAGGGTCGAAAAGGGCAGGGACCAAATGGATCTTTTAGGGATTTTGGTAGCATGGGGGTCGGCCCATGCATTTTCTAAACCGAGCCCCACTTCGTTTTGGGTTGTTTGAGGTTCGTGGTGAGCAAGCGAAAAGAAGGAAAGGACAACCCTAGAGTTCTCATTCTCGTTTTTTCCGTGCAGCGCCGTGAAACCCCAACCAAGTGCACCTCCTCCCTTCTTTACCTGCTGCTAGACCTGGCAAAAAATGACACGACACGCTAACTCGACACGAACCCGACACGAACTAAACGGGTTTGGGTAATACATTTCAACCCGTTTAAGTAAACGGGTTGATACGACACGACACAAAAATTAAACGGGTAAGGTTAGGGTCAACCATTTCAACTCGAAAATGACCCGAGTAACCCGTTTATATATATATATATATATATATATATATATATATATATGTGGGCAAGTATACTGTATACATTAATACAGTGGCGGAAAAATCAATGAAATTATATAAACAAAAATTAACAAAAATTGATAATTGTATATTGTATAACTGTAACATTATAAATTTATAAAACATGTGTGTATGTAAAACTAATAATAACTTAAAGAGTAACAATTATCAGCTATTAAGCTAATTTATTAATAATTAATAATTTAAGCTAACAATTATTATTAATTATTGTTATGAAAAGTAAGGATGAAAGATCTCATCCCATCCCACATCGGTGGGTTACAAAAACCATTCCTTTTAACCTCCATTATATATATGCGCATAGCTCATCTAGTGGGGAGAAGTCAATGGTTACCGTCTGTTGCTTGTGGCTTCATAAGCCTCTAGTGCAGCACCTTTAACCCTCCAAGTTCTTAGATTTTTTGAAGCACCCCTTGAACTTTAACGGGTGCACCATATATATTGAACAAAAATTCTTTCTTACGAATCGGGTTAATCGGGTTAACGGGTTTGCGGGTTTAATGGGTTAAGAGGATAAACGGGTTAATCGTGTCGTGTCGGGTTAGGCGGGTTAAATCAGGTCGTGTTCAGGTTGCGATATTCTGACCCGTTAATTAAACGTGTCCTGTTCGGGTTTGACACTCCCAACCCGTTTAACCCGTGAACCCGACACGACACGACCCGTTTGCCAGGTCTACCTGCTGTTGCCGCCGGAGAGTGCAGTCGGCGCTGCTGTCCGCCGGCGAGAGTGAGAGAGACTGCCGAGAGAGAGAGAGAAGTTGTCGAGAGAGAGAGGGGGAGACCGCCGTGAGAGAGAAGGAGGGAGCAGCCGGGAGGGAGACCGCCGCTTCCGTCGTCGCCGTTTCTGCCAGAATCGTTGTGTGGTGTTGTGTTGTCGTCGCCGAGAGGTAATCTTCTTCTCCTTCTTGTTGTTTTCCTTTCTTTCTCGTCATCGTCGATCAACCGGAAAACCACCACCGCCGCCGCCGCTGGCGGCCATGGAGGCTGTAGGCTGTTGCCGCCAGGAAACCACCAGCCCAGTGGTGGTGTGAGTGTGGTGTGTGTGACGAGATGGAGTAGGATGGTAAGCCCTTCTCGTCTCGTTCTTTTGTCTCGTTTTCTTTGTCGTCGCCGGATTTTCGTAAACCGCCGCCGGCGACCACCACTGCCGGAGGTGGCAGCGGGTGGTGCGCGGTTGTGTCCAGCTCCTTGTAACCTAAAACCCTGATCGGGTGAACCCTAGTTGCAAACCCGAACCGTTTAAACCGTTTTTATAAAATCGTCATTTTATGTGGAAAGTATGAATCTGTCACTGTTTTGCGACGGCCATAACTTTCCCGTCGTAGCTCGGAATGAGGCGAATCCGGTGCCCACGGTTCACATTCTGTGCCGGGCACACTTTTCGTGTTTTGGCGGAAGTCTGGTTCGGCCTCTAACTAGGCGTAAAATGGCTGTTTTCACAGCAGGTCTGCACATGACAGCTTCGTGTCTTGTTTTTAGAAAATTCATAGTAAATTGTAGAAAAATCGTTAGAGCACGTGCGATATGTCCCTGGAACCCTAAGACATGGGAATTTGTGATTATGGAATAATATTTCTGGGTTTATCAGTTTATAAGGGGTTAAACAGGTCCCGAACAGACCTGTGTTTTTAGAGTAAAAGCTGGAATTTGTAACTTGTAATCCAGTAGTTGTGAATTTGGGCTAGGACTTCGTGGTGACGTTTGATATCACTTATTTAGGTGGAAAAAGGTGAGCTGGTGTTTGCCGGTTCGTGTTGTTGTTGAGGACATAAGCTTTGCTTTTGAGGTGAGTTCTCTCACTATATAGGATGGGAATTATATTTGTGTTACTATAGCTCGAGTGTGATAGTTATGATTGTTTGTTGATATTATTGTGTTATGGGGTATATATAATTGTGTATATATTGAACTGTGATTGATGTACTTCTTGATGGGTGTTCCAAGAAGTATATGGCTTATAATGAGTTGCGATTATATTTTCTTGATGGTCGTTCCAAGAAGTATAAGGCTTATTATTAATTGTGATATATTTTCTTGATGGATGTTCCAAGAAATATATGTGCTGGTATATTTGGTATATAGAAATTTGGGTGCAAGACGTGATTGCATGGTATGAGTTGGTTGCGATAACTAGCTGTTTAAGGGTGATGCTGATATAATTGCGATCCTATTTATGGTTTGAATTCACTAAGCCTTGTGCTTACCCTTTCCTATTTTAATGTGGTTTCAGGTGCTTGTGGCTCCAAGGCGTGACGGGTACACACTGGCGCGCGTGAAGAGTTTTTATAATCATGAGATTAGAGTTATTATTAAACAATTTAATTTCCGTTGTTTATTATTACTGAGATTATTTATTATTGAATTGCAAACGAAACGGTGTTGGATATTTAATAAGGTTTTATTTATTAAAATGCCTATTTTTAAAGTCAAAATTTATTGTAATTTTTGGGACGTTACATCAACGGGGTGTCAGATGATGCAATCAAACTGAGATTGTTTAACTTCTCACTGAAGGGAAGAGAGCATAAATCTGGGAAGAAAGCCTACCAGCAGACCAAATCAACACGTGGGCAGAAATATCTGTTGCATTCCTACAAAAATTCTTTCCACCGGACAGGACAGCTCAGCTTGTGGCTTAGATCACTCATTTCGCTCAATGGGACCAAGAGACACTCTATGAAGCATGGGAAAGGTACACGGATAAGAAGGGTTTCGACGGGATCGCAACAGAAAAACAATATACAAACATACATAAACAATATAAAAGAAAACCGCAAAACCCCACTAACCCGAATCCGTAACAAACAAAATAAAGACCAAAAACCAAACCATAGGGTGCTTAGAAAATACCTCAAGTGGTTGAATCGGGATGAAATCAAAGCACTAGAAACCAACGTAGGTTTCCTCTAGAAGTATCCACACGAGAGTATGTCGCGATTCCTGAACGGTTGCTAGCTCACGAGAACCAAACCAATACATACACAAAAATCAATTTTGTGTGTGTGTGTGTGTATGTCGACACCACCAAGGGGAGAGGAGGGAGGAGAGAATTTTCTTGCTCTCTAAGTTTTTCAAAAAACGAATTCACTTAAACCTAATTAAGGTTAAGTTTATATACTCCACTTTCCATAAATTGGATCGGGCCTTAATTAAATAAAACTTTCATGGGCCTTAAGCCTAATATTAATTATTAACATACAATTAATATTAACTTAAAATTACCCATTAGACGTTGGCCCTATCGGTTTAATTATTAACATAATAATTTATCCGAATTAAGTCCAATATATATATTTAACATAATTATATATATATGTATGTAACACCCCGCTTACCACGACACAATATTGTCCGCTTTGCCCCACTGGCTCACGGCTTTGTTCTTGGAGACCTGGCAAGGACTTCGCAAGGACTTCCCAGGAGGTCACCCATCCTGGTACTACTCCCACCCAAGCACGCTTAACCACAGAGTTCCCAAGGAACCCGCATGCTTGTGGCCCCAAAACGCGTTGTGTCTGGTAAGGCCAAGGTTTACTAATATACCCAGCATCTCTCCTGTCCACGGCCGATGTGGGATATGCCTAAGGTGTTACAATGTACACACACGATTATTATTCTAATAGAATAATAATTATTCCCATTACAACATGTAATTGTATTTGGTTCACGACCATCATGGTTTATCCGAGAACAACGTACTCAATTGCGTGCGACCCTCATAGGTTCATCTGACGTCAGCAGTGTATTCATGTGACGTGGGCATAGAGAAACCTACAGGATATGCTAAAGAAATGTCCGCATCTCGGTTTACATGGATGGGTCATCATTCAGACCTTCTATGGTGGACTTCACCCACAATACAAAAATGATATCATAGCGGCGGCGGGCGGTGCTCTCATGAACAAGACATATGAGGAAGTAGTGGAACTGATAGAGAATCTAGCCGAGCATAGCTATGCAACCCCTAGATCCGTTGTTAGACAAGTAGCAAGTGTTCATGAGCCTGACGAGCTTAAGGCAATAAAAGCATAGTTGGCCGCCATCACAAACCAACTGAAAGGGGCATCCATCCAACCTTCATCCATTAATTATGAAGGCATTCCAGACTTGTTCCCTGCTCCTCAAGAACCTGAACAAGTTCAGTTTTTACAAAACCAGAACAACGAATACTTACAATGAAGGTTGAAAGAGACACCCTAACTTCTCGTGGGCACAACAGCAAGGTCAACCTAAAGAAACCATGGGACAGTAGCAACATCAATATGGTAATAACTCTAACTTATCCTCATCTTCCTAGTCTAATAATATTTACCGTCCTCCAGGTTATTAGTAGATAAGGTTTGAAGAAGGGCAACCTGGAGAGAAGAAACCGAGGTTGGAAGACATGATGATGAAGTTCATGACAAAGATGGATAGCACGGTTGAGGGACTAGCAAGCACCGTGGGTATGGTAAAGGCGGCAACTGATCAGAACATCACCTCAATCAATACCTTAGAGATACAAGTGGGAAAACTAGTTGAAGCCTTACAATCCTGAAATCAAGGTCAATTCCCTAGTCAGACTGAAAGGAAATCAAGAGAGGATTGCAATGCCATTCATCTGAGGAGTGGTATGGAACTGATAAAAGATTCGACTCGTGAGCTAGTTATCGATAAATCCGAGAATGAGCATGTAGAGACGGAAAGGTTCAAGGCTGCAAATGTTGGGCTGAAAGATGATATTTCTAATGATATTGTTGATCAGAAAGAGCCAAAGGAGAAATATGTGACACCTCCATCAAAGCCGGTAGTCAACCCGTATGTGTCACCGCTACCTTTTCCAAATCGACCGAAGGCACAAAAGGATGACGAACAATTCAGGAAATTTCTTGACATCTTCAAGAAATTGCACATCAACATTCCTTTTGCAGAAGAACTAACCCAGATGCCGACATATCTCAAGTTCATGAAACATATCTTATCCAAGAAGTGGAAGATTGAACACCATGCCACCATTGCACTTACTGAGGAGTGCAATGCTATAATCAAGCATAAGCTTCCCCCGAAGCTTCAAGATCCAGGGAGTTTTTCGATACCTAAAAATCCAAAAAATTTGTTTTGATAAGGTGTTATGTGATTTAGGAGCTAGTATTAATTTAATGCCTTTATCAATTTTTAGGGAGTTGGGTATTGGAGAAGTAAAGCCGACCTCGATGACATTACAATTGGCTGACCGATCAGTAAAGCACCCACATGGAGTAGTTGAAGATGTGCTGATTAGAGTCGGTAAGTTTTACTTTCCGGTTGATTTTGTGGTTCTAGATATGGATGAAGACAATGAGATCCTGTTAATATTGGGAAGACCATTTCTGGCCACGAGCAAGGTGCTTATTGACATGGAGGGATGCGAGATGACATTAAGACTTGGCGGTGAAAAAGTGACTTTCAAGGTATTCTAGTGTAACACCCGCAAAATTTCAAGTAAGTAAAATGCCCTTTTTGCATGCTTGTTATCGTTAAACTATTCATTTGAAGACCGGTAATTAGTTGGATTTGAACTTGGAAACGTATCTTGGAAACTTGGCCAGACGGATCGTCGAAACGGGCGGAAATCGGGTCGGAAAGGATCCGGGCGGCATTGCCCTCGACTATGACTGTGTCATAGTCGCCCGTGGCATAGTCGCATAGAAGAAGGTGGCTACGGTACATGTGCCGCGATTGTGACCCGCGACATTGACACGGGCATAGTCGTCGTGTCATAGTCGCACAAGTTGTACCGTAGGGTAGGGGTCGGGCGCGACATTGCCTGCGACTGTGGCACTGGGCATAGTCGTCGTGTCATAGTCGCCCCCGGGGTCTGAGACTATAAAAATGACCCTTGACCGATTTTCAGCTCACTTTTCACCAAATCAGATTAGGGTTGCGTTTGGAGAGCTCTTTGTGTGCGATTTTCTTTCTCTTTGGCCTCTCTCCTCATTAAATAAGCTAGGTTACATTCATTACACTTCAAGGATCTTACTTGGTGCATTCAAGACCATTTACTAGTGCTTGGGAGCTTCTCATCTCAAGTGTTCTTCCCTACTTCTCTAGAGGTTCCTCTACTTTTCTAGGTTTTTGCTAGAAAACCTAGATTGTGAGTACTTAAACTCTTGATGACCCTAATTGTATGTCTTATAATTGTTCTTTTACTTGCTATCTAACATTTCTCTTGAAAAGCCCCATATTTTTGCTATTGAGCTCATTTCTCCATACTTAGGGGATTTGGTGCTTAATGAAGTGGAAGAATGATATGTGGAAGTGTTTCCTTCTTGACTTTACATTTTCTTGATGATATCTATTGTGGGAAGGTTTTGTCTTATTTGAGGGTTTTGGGCTTAATGACTTGACTTGTGGCTTAATGAGTAACTACATGGCTTAATGATGATATTCCGTCTTAAACTGAGTATTTCCTTAGGTATTGTTATATTGGGTGCTATACCCCATGATGGTACGTGTCTAAATATGATAATATGCTTTTGGAAGTATGCATGTGTGAAACCTATGTGCTTAATGGGCATGTGATTGAAATATTAATACTACCATGTGGAAATACATGTTATATGAGATGGTTGGACCATGTCCTTGGGGAAGGTTATACATTGATGTATATGTACTACTTGGAGTAGTTGTTTGATGGTATTTACATTTTGGATGAACCGTCAAGTAGGCACTAGGAGGATATAGTCTTGGGCGCTACCTTGGAGGTATGCGCCTAGATCCACGCCTTGGGTTAATACCTTGGAGGTAGTGCCAATGTGTCGGACCTTGAGGCGTTACTCGTGGGAGTAGATGTTGGAAAAATACTTGTTTTCCGGTTTTGGACTTAAATATTAAACGATTGATCGTTACCTTTTGTTAAGAATAACGACGTTACGTTTGTCCAAAACGAACATTGGGTGAATGAGAAATCGAGTCTTATAGTATTACCATTGAAAGGGTATCAAAGAGGTGAGTATGTGGGAAATGGTTGTCCTAGAACTAGTTACTTGCTTATATACAAGGGTTCTAGAGAAGGAGTGTGTAGTGTATTGAGGAATTGGAGAATGGTTTATTTAAAGGTTGAAATGTGATATATTTGTCTTGCTATAATTAAGATTTAAATTAAAATTGAATTATTAAATCTATTTTTGTTTTCCATTTAAATTAAATTGAATTGAATATCATGATTAATTCAATTTAATTAGTTAGTTAATTTTCATAATTAACTTAATTTATGTGGCTAATTAAGTTTGAGGGGGTTTAAACCCTTTCATTTGTCTCACATACACATATAAATATGTGTATGTATTTTTGGTGAAAAAAGCAACAATTTTTGTGGAAGAAAACTAACTCAAGCAAGATTCTCCAAGTAAAAGGTCTCCATAAGAAGAAATACACACACTCCAAAGAGGGAAATCACCCTCGGTTATTTCACCCACCGTCAAAGGTAATCACGCTCAAACATCAGGCAAGTTGGTTAAGTCCGACAGTACATCTGCTTAGGCCGTTGTACCCTGGGAAACAGATGCTAGGCGGCGAATCTGTTTTAAGGGAACTGTGTCCAACACAGGCCTCGGTCATTTCGGTTACCCGTATTTACTTTATGTTACTAATTTGTTTTTCCGTTAAAAGTTTTTAACAATCTGTTATCTCCGTCATAGTTTTCTAACAATCTTAAAACAGATTCTTTCTTCTTCGTCTCACCAATAAAATATATGGTCTTGTTTATCATTTTGGTATTGCAACAGTTATGCATTGAAAAAAAAGAATATATATATATATATATATATATATATATATATATATATATATATATATATATATATATATATATCATTTATGTTTTCCTGAATTTATCTAATAAAATAAATCTATTTATAGTTCATGAATATTAGTTAAACAATAGACAATATCAAAATTCTTCAATCAAGACAAACATGAGCACACTATCTTGTTTTCATTCCACTACATGGACATGAACAATAATAAACTTTCATGCATGTTTTAGCTCACCAAAATTCCTAGTTTTGCATGAAAGGAATTCGCGTTGTTTCACAACAATTTAGTTGTACAAAAGAGATCAGTTTATATTCTATGTTACATATCCAGAAATGAAAACTTTCTACTATTACATTGATCAACTTCATCCTCTTGGTTTCGATAATGAGGTTGTGATTCCTCCTTGATATTATGACATATTAGTAGTGGAGTAATATATATATCTACCCATCTATTTGATATTTGATCATAAAATTTATTGGCTAGAAACTCTAACGAGTAAAATTTCTTGATTGTTTTATATGGTGCCTCTTTTGACCTCAAACGTGGTTTTAATGTAGGGAATTTAATTAAAATACCCAAAGTTTGACTTTGACTTACCAAAATACCCATTTCTCTCCCGAATTTGCCGAAATACCTATAAATCCCGCGATGGGTCCCGCGATCGCGGGATAGGGCACATGTGGCCCGCTATTTTGGCCAAAAAGTCCCGCGCCACCCCCCAACTATGCCCGCGGTTATAATTTTCGTCCCTCCCCGCGACCATTCTGCGATGGGACAAAAAATTGCAATTTTGGTCCTTTTGCACGAATCTTTGCATGCTTTTACTGTTTTTTTCCACAATTATTGTACTTTGAAGACCAAGTTGTGGTTGAAATTCACTGGCATGTTACATCAATGTTGAATCATTGTACTTGGAAGACCAATTTGTGGTTGCAATTCATCTTCCTCAATGAGATTTCATCCATAAATATCAGCAGAATGCAATCCATAACTCACACCCATTCCATCCTTCTTTCTTGCTTTCTTCAGTATTTTGTTTTTGAGATACCACTGAAAAAATGAGTTCATCTGTTGCAAAAGCTAGGTTATAATTCTTTTACGATGGTGAATGGGTGGAAGAAAACAATGAGTGGAATTTTGCTTATAAATCTAAGCATGGTGTAAAATTGCCAGTAAACTTTTCTTATCAGAAGTTTGTTGCATACGCCATGCAAAAATGTGAAATCGACCCTTCGGCTGTTTGCAAGTTAGCGTTCAAGAATGATGATGGGTCATTTGTGGAGTTATGTAACGATGGGGATATCTTTGGTTTTATGCACTTTGCAGCCGAATCAAAAAGACCTCCATTACTTTATATGTATGCCGAATCCTCGGTGTGCAACGAAGACGGTGACGAAGGTGACGACGAAGGTGACGACGACGGTGACGACGACGGTGATGACGATGCTGATGACGAAGACCTCCAAATGGAGCAGCCTGATTCTCAATTTCACCCTTCCTATGGCCCAGCAGTTCATTTGGATCATGCATATGGTCTTAACGACTGTATTCCTGATTATGTTCCGGAGACGCAACAACAACAACCACAAGAAGGACGTTGTGCTGGAGTTGCTGATGACGAAACCTATGTTTTCAAAATGGGTAATGCTGATATAGACGGATCAGATACCGATAGTGATGATCACGAAGAATATACCCCTAGTAATAAATCATTTAGTCAGTTAAATGACTATTTTGATATGCCCCCTATTCTTCCAGACCAGAATACCCATACACAAACCTACGAACCTGCACCTTATAATCGCAGTTTAAGGTTAGAAGTAGGTCAGATATTTGATTCGAAGGATCACTTGGCAAGTCAGGTCGGACTTAAGTTCATGGAAGAGGGTTTCAAAAGTGTCACGCCGAGATCCGACAAAGGCAGATACGTAGTTGAATGTGCGAGAGAAAACTGTAATTGGAGGATGTACGCGAGGCCCGCGGGAGAGAAAGGAGGGGCGTTACTTAATAGAAAGTTGGACGACGTACACACTTGTACGAGGATGCAACTGAATCCCAACCACAAACAAGCCACCAAAAGGACTTTGGGTGCGATACTGAAAGACCAATTTCTTGATGATAGCAGGTCATTGCGTCCAAAGGACATCATGGACGATGTACACCAGCAGTTCGGCGTCACGATTGGTTACCACCAAGCTTGGCGTGCGCGATGCAGGGCACTGCTATTGGTGAGAGGCACGTTCGAGGAGTCGTATGAACGACTCCCATCATATTTATATAATTTGCAGCTGCAGAATCCAGGTACTGTCACCTAGCTAAGGACCGATTCACATGGACGGTTTGAGATGTGCTTCGCTGCCTATGGACCCGCAGTACGTATTTTAACACGTCATATGTTTACACATTATAAACTATAACATTTACAAAGGGAAACCACCTATGTTTTTGCAGATCTGCACATTTCTAAAAAATCTGCGTCGTGTCCTGGTAATAGACGTTGCCCATTTAAAGGGCCCTTACTTGGGTATAATGTTCCTGGCGGTTGCCATGGACGGGGATAACTCCATCGTTCCAGTAGCTTTCGGAGTAGGCAAGTCCGAAACCGGGGACGAGTGGACTTGGTTTCTGTCCATGTTGAGACAAGCTATCGGAGACCCGCAAGGGTTGGTGTTTATGTCCGACAGGGCTCCTTCCATAAGCGCCGCAATCTCTGCCATGTACCCAAACGCCCCCCACGCCTTATGTTGTCGACATTTGGAGATGAACGCCAAAACCCAGGACAAACGTATTACCACCTACAAGGATGTTTACTGGAAGGCATGCAGAGCATATACGGATCGGGAGTTTGACCGGTACATGAATCTTCTACGAGTTAGTGCCGACAAAGCAGCCAAAGTCATGGACGATGTTGGACCGGAGAGGTGGTCCGCGACCCATTTTCCTGCACAACGGTATGACATTCTGACCTCCAATAGTGCAGAGTCGGTGAATGCACTCTCCCATTTTGCGCGTAGATGTCCGATTGTTACTCTTATGGACTACTTTCGGAGCTTTCAACAAGAGTGGTACCAACTTCGACGCCGAAAAGGAGCTGAGCTGCAAAATAGACTCACACCAAAGGCGGAGGAGATAGTTCTCTTCAGGGCGCGTCACGCGTCGACATGGAGGGTAAACGAAATCGGGTATGGGAGGTACGAGGTTCAGGATAACCATCTTCACGTGACTATCCATATGACCGACCATGTTTGTTCGTGTTTCCAATGGCAAAAATATGGGTTACCGTGCGGTCATGCCATTGTTGCGGCAAGATATATGGGTCGTAGAGATTGCAGTGCCTTGGTTGTAACTTTCTTCCCGTCCGAAACTTACCGAAGAACATACGCAGAGGTAATAAATCCAGCTGGACCCCCTGAAGCATGGGTGTATCCACCCGACCCCCTTCCGCCATGCTATCCACCTTTAAACGATAAGAACAAAGCTGGGAGACCGAGAAAGAACAACCGACGTCCATCACGTGGTGAAGGTTCGATACAACGAAAATGTACTCGGTGCCAATGCGTAGGACATACTCGTGGAGAGTGTCCAAATCCCGCCCCTTCAACCGTGCCAAGGAGTAGACGCACAAGCAGTCAACTAAGTAACACCGCAGGCCCGTCGGAGCTTGAACCACATGGAACTATATCATATGATACCGTTGATCTGAACGTTGATTTCCCTTGATTGGGACGATAAATATTGTATGTTTAGTGCATTGTAATTTATCAAACATAACTTATGTACGTTGATCTGAACATTGATTTCCCTTGATTGGGACCAATTATCTTTTGAAAGGTACTTGAAACAGAACATGGGATGATGATCATAATGGTAGTAGTCTAAATGGAGAGAATAGTAATGGTAGTAGTCTAAATGGAGGGAATAGTAATGGTTATATAGAACTATATCATATGATAGCATTGACAGGGACCTAAGTTGTGTTACAGCAAAGACAGTGACTTAAGTTGTGTTAGAGCAAAGACAGGGACCTAAGTGCAGTAAAAGCATCCACATTTGCCTATAAATAACCCATGCTAGATTATTCGTAAAACACATATACGAGAACATATTATTCGTTAACGTATTCTTACATGGCATCCCCAAACCTTCATGTTTGGTGCTTTAGGCGTTTATCTGAATCGCTTTCAGACACTGGCAAAGAGTTATATGGTTAGTGTGCATGTTTCATTGAGTTTTGCTTGTTACTACCGTTGTTTTACGAACTAACTATATTAATTAATGTTCATCAACAGATGCATATCCAAAGTTGTTCACCATGAAAGTCCACCATGTGGGTACTTCACGGAACCACCCAAAAGACATTATTTCCGTGGTCTAGAAATTTATGTTGACATGTTAGATGTGGAGGATCTTTCTATGCAACTGTTTGAACAGATCATGAAAGAGCTGGACTATGAAGAACCAAAATATAATAGGTTGTATTTTAAGAGGCCGAATGCAGACTTCTTGACTGGACTGGTAGAATTGAGTACCGACGAAGATGTAGCCAACATACGCCAGTATGTTAACGGCCATACTGTGATTGAAGTGTACATCGAGAAAGTGGAGCTTAACACTTTGAGACTCGTCTCGCCAGAGCATGTAAGAAGTCGACCCGGATTGTCAAAAACCAAACCATCGTCTAGTCGTAGCCTTAAATTTGGATAATTTTGTATTGTATTGATTAGTATGTGTTTGTTATGAAATAATCTTGTATAACATCTATGAGTTGTATTTTTAATATGAACCACTTTTTAGACAAATTTCAGACTACTTAAACACTACTTTTCAGACAAATTAAAGACCTTTATTCATGACAAATTAAACAACAACATACAAACAGGAAAGGAACGAAACAACAATGTCGAACTGGAAAAGTACAAAACAACAACACATAAACAACAAAGTACTAAAGCAACACCTGTACCACCACCTACTGAACAATGTCGAACTGGAAAAGTACAAAACAACAACACATAAACAACAATCCAACTTTGCTTGTCGCTTACCTTCGCTTGAAGAATTGCGAAGTCTTGCAAAATGTGGTGAATTTCTTCTTTTTCTCGACGAATACGAGCCTCCCTATCTTTTATATCCCATTTCATCCTTTTGATCTCCTTTTCTTCCACTTCGATCCTTATCAAGTGGACTTCCTTCCTGGCCATCATCTGTTTCCACTCTTCTATCAGTTGGTCTATCTCCTTTTCCCTTTCTGCTATCGCCATCTGGAGTTTAGGTGGCAGTCTTTCAGGTGTAGACGATGGGTTAGATGACGATGCCATTTGTTTACTGAAGAAAGAAAGCAACAAAGAAAGCAAGTGAAAGAAAGCAAGAAAGAAGGATAGAATGGTGTGAATTATGAATTGCATTTTACTAATATTTATGGATGAAATCTCAAACATGCCAGTGAATTTGAACCACAAATTGGTCTTCAAAAGTACAATAATTGTGGAAAAAACAGTAAAAGCATGCAAAGATTTGTGCAAAAAGGACCAAAATTGCAATTTTTTTGTCCCATCGTGGGGTCAGTCGCGGGGAGGGACGAAAATTGTAACCGCGGGCATAGTTGGGGGTGCCTCGGGACTTTTTGGCCAAAATAGCGGGCCACGTGTGCCCTATCCCGCGATCGCGGGACCCATCACGGGATTTATGGGTATTTCGGAAAATTCGGGAGAGAAATGGGTATTTTGGTAAGTCAAACTTTGGATATTTTAATTAAATCTATATCTTTATATATATAAAAGCAAAATCCAAGAAGGATGAGGTGGCATCCTCTAAGGCTTAGAATACCTTCTATCTATTTTCTCAATTTTTTGATTTTTTTAAATGTTGAATATGTAATAAGACTTTTCCGCCCCTATATGGAAAATGTGTAATTCATATTAATATGGATTTCTTTGTAATTTTGGATGCCTAAGTTTAACCTCCAACTCTTGATATTCTTCTTCAATTACTTTGTCTTATTCTTTAATGAAATTTGTTTTTCACACAATGCAAAACACTACAAATTCCTTTGGTGAGAGATGAAGAAAATGTAAGTTGAAGAAAACATTGAAGATTTAAGATAGGTATGTATATACTCTATCTCTCAAATATGTGATTTGTTATTATATGTTTTTTCAGTTCCATGTTTTGTATTTGTTGTTATCATCAAACATGTGTGTTTACGTCGGAATCATATAGATTCAAGTAAAATTTTGATATTTTGTGATTACATGATCTGATATTTTTTTAATTTAAACTCCATTGAAATTAACCATATATACGTGATTCATAATTGCGTTACTTTTTGACTACCTCAAGAAAAATTGTATTGAAATCCTAGAAATTGTTTTGGTCGGATGAAAGTTGAAGAAGACATGAAAGATTTTAATCAGGTATGTATAATTATATTCTCCACACAAATGTGATTTGTTATTACATATTTTTTCTTTTACATATTGTTGGGTTTGTTGTTATCCTACGACAATTGTTTTTACGTTTAAATCAGATACATCCAAATAAATTTTGATATTTTGTGATTACATGATCAAATAACTTTTTTTCAAATTTAAACTTTGTTGACATTAACCACTTATACGTGATTGGTAATTGCGTTAAATTTTGACTACTTCAAAAAAAATCTATTGATATTGTGAAAAATTTGACAATTTATGATGTCTATGAGTTCATCCTCAAAAAATTCATCAAAGTTCTTTTCATGATCAATCGTGGTTTACTTATAAGCTTTAAAAAAATAGTTTTACTTTTTATTTTTTCATAGATGATATTGCATTTTGAGAGAATTTGAAATATTATTTACTATTTTCTTCAAGTTATGAATTAATTTAAATTAAAAATATATCATATACTTTTCGTTTTCTAAACTTAACACATTGATTACTAGTTTTTTTAATTTACATAACAAATATGAATAAAAAAATTTATTGTTTTTTATTAACTTAACATGTAACGTTTATTTACCCTTATTTTTAATTTACAGCAATCAGTATAACTAAAAGCTATTTTTTAATTTATATGTGTATATTTATTTACAGTTTAATTTGTTATTTTAACAACCAATATAATTGAAAACAATTTAGCTTTATTTACCATTCATATTTTATTTACACAACAATCAATACATAAATATATTATTATAAGGTAAAAGAATATTTATTGGCATTTTAAAAATGTTTTGATGATTGTTTTTATTCTTATCCAATTTTTAGTTTTTTAAATCTATATATCTCATTAATTGACTAAAATTTTCATGTATGTTGTGATTATTATAATATAATTATACCTCATTAATTGATCTAACCTTTCATATTCTTCTTTTATTTCTTATGAATCAATATACATAAATGAAATACTTATGACAGTTTAATACTTAAATTAATATATATGATAAAATAATTGATGGAAAGGTTCAACCATTTTTATATTTTCTTCCTCTTATTTTGATTTAATTTTAATCTAAACTCAACACATTAATTTCTAAAGCCTTTCAATTTCATATTTTATTACATAACAATCAATATCATTTTTTAAAACTTTTATTATACTTTATTTCACAATCAATATAATCAAAACTATTAGTATTGTGATAAAACATATTCTGAATTAATTTCCCATTAATTGGAGAAACTTATCATTAAATCAAAAAGAATTATTGATAATAAGATATTTAGCAAAGTTAAACCCCAAGTTTAATGAGACAGTATTTTTGTTAGAAAATATATAATTAAGTTTAGATTAAATTAAGTCAATCATTCATTTATACCATTAATTACAAAAAAAACCTATTATGTACGTGTGCGTGTTTGTGTTTGTGTGCGTGTGTGTGTGTGTATATATATATTAAAATTCCACTAACTAAATTCTAATGATTTCTACAAATAATTTGTATAACGTTTGTGGATTATCATATTTAACAATTAACATTTATCATATGAACAATGTTTATATTACTACCCAAGTTATTTACACTACCGCGCAACGCGCGGTTGCAACACTAGTATATATAAAAGGAAGATCCACCAAGAATGAGGTGGCACCTTCTTAGAGTAGTATTCATAGCTAAAAATTTTCTCTTTTTTTTTGAATTTTTTATATAATAATTATGTTAAGGACTTCTATGCCCCTATATGAGCAAATGTATTTTTTTATTGCAATTAGGTCATTTTGGTAATTCTACAACCACTTTCATTAACTTTTTACCTCCAAACCCTTCACTTTCCTCAAAACGTTTTTACTTTCTCAACCAATTAATACATCCATAACCTCTAACATTTTTATTCTATTCATTCATTGATTTCTTCATTTTGATTCATGTTTTCTTTTTAAGTTTTTCACTTTGTTTATGGTTGTTTTTATTCTAAACGATCTCTCCATCCCTCAATCCATTTCTCTCTATTTCCTTACCAATTACCCCCATTGACAAAGAGAAGCATACATACACATGAGTTTAATCGGGTAAACCGATACAACTCTCAATTTGTTCATCTACGACATATATACGTGTTTATCTATATACTAGCAGTGTGCCCGTGCAATGCACCGGGGAGAGCGACTTTGCTTAAGTTCGAATTTCGCGGGAGACGAGCTTGAACTCCTCCGCTAGCCTTTGTCGTTTGGTCATCTTTAATAATCCTCCTCACATGTGGTTTCGGGGTTTCCACATGGGCGGGCCGGCAGGTTATTCTATATAGAGCCCAATGGTTATCCTATATTTAAATGTGTTTATCGTTTTATGGAGTTTAAATGTAAAGCTTTACGAAATACATACATCGAATTAGAATATGGAAGAATAAAACTAAAATATGTTTACAAGTCATGATACCAATATAAACTTCCATGACACACTCAAATAATGAAAACCCAAATTAGAATATTGATTTTTAACCAACTTCCCTAAATATAGACGTTAGTAACTATAAGTCCTAAATATTGATTTTTAAGGGATGTTTGGTTGTTGTTTTCATTTAGTTATGTATGAATAAACTAAGTGGCCGTTTACCAAACGTTTATCCGGGTAAGCGCTTACGAGTAAATTTAACACTATCTCTTCCTTACCGGGTAAGATTTTAGTCCACCAAATCGGTTTCGTATGCAACAATTCATCCGGTAAGCTCTAACCATGGTAAGAGTCGTCATCCACACTTACCGGGTAAGACTCTCGGTCCTTGCACTTGCTCTTACTGGGTAAGACTCGGTCCTTGCACTTGATCTTACTGGGTAAGATTTTTTGGTCCTTGCCATATTAATCCGGTAGGTAATATGACTTGGTAAACACTTACCCGAGTAACTGTTTGGTAAATGACCCCTAAATTATTGTTTGTTTGATGTGTTTACTGAAACGGATGAATAACAAAAATGACAATTTTACACCTTTATCGGTAAGAGTCACAACTCTTGCTTACCTTATGGGGTAACATTCTTTGCCATCAAAAGTGATTGACAGTAAACATTTGTATCATGGTAAACGCTTATCGGGTATGACTATCAGTCTTTGTCTTTTTTTTTAATGGGTACGATTCTCTGTCCTTGTTATGTTCATCGATAAAGTAATTGAGTCGGTAAATTGTTGTTTTTTGTTTTTCTTTTCCATTATATTTGTCTCCTTCACACTTGCTGACATGCAAGAAATTGAATTCAATTTGATTACCTTAAAGATCCAACATCATACACACCAAACAGAAAGTTATTATCAAAACAAATCACACAAATACTTTGAAGTAACCAATGGAAAGAGCCAAATTAATTACAATAATATCCTTCAACGAATCTTTTATGAACACCACATGAAGCAACCACACAACTCTCGTAGAAAATCTGAGTGGTTTCCAACAACTTCAACTTATCACAGCAACTAAGGAAACCTATCATCTCACCTGAAAGAACAAAACACCTGCAGTGCATAAAGAAGAATATGTGTATCATAAACAAGGACTTCCTATTTAAAAAGTTTACAACATAAAGAAGAATGAATATGCACTGCTCAAAATAAACCGAGCGAGATTTAAAAGTTAATGAAAATGCTCCTTGTACTGCTCAAGAAGTCAATCAAAGATAATGAACATATTGTATTCCATGGTCTTGCACAAGAAATCATGAATATCAAAAACTTGATTCCATTTGGCCTCATAAGGTATTGACAAAATTGTCTTTTCCCTGGACAATGAGCAAACATGTTACTTACCAAGACTACTGTCTTTGGCTTCTACAAACATAAAGAAATAAGGATCGAGACTACATTTTGAACTTAAAAAAAAAAGCTTCAAAGATTCTGATTTACTCAAACACAAAACCCACACAGAATTATAAATTTTCAGATTAATGAGTGATAATAAGAAACTAAAGAAAGTGAACTTACATGTAGCTTTGGCCACCGTTAAAAAAGATGCATGCTTCCAAAGACCAATGTCACTACAAGAGAAAAACGCCATGTGTATGGCGCATTAACACCTGGAAGAACAAAGGAAACAATCAAATTACAAAGAGAAATGAAAACTCTGAATCTATATAAGAGAGAGCAAAACATGGTTTGAAATTCAAAAACTGTGATGAAATGTCACCGAGAGTATATAGTCCAAATTGGAAATTTAAAGATTTTGTATATTTGAATTTAAATTTACTTGAAACCCGAACTTCCTCCAAAAGATGGAGTGTAAAAATGTTTTGGGAAGACAACCTTATCTTATTTAGGCAAACATTGATAGTGGTGGGTTAATGTCACTGTGAAGAAAACTCTCAAGAAGAAAGCATGCTTTTTTGCACAGTGAAAAGCTGAGAATGGATGAAAAAACCTTTCTTTCAAGAAAGAAAGCATGGCAAGTTCCTATTCCGTGGTTGGGGGTGGGGGTGGGTGTGTGTGTGTCAAAGTTAATGCATTAATTAGTTGTACATTGTGCTGTGTGAGTTGTAACTAAGAGATGCATGTATTTCTCACTTGTACATGAAGCACAAACACTTGTAATTAAGAGTTTTTTAAGTTTTGTGCTTTAATTTGTTGTACCTCTTGCTTAGACATTTGTAATTAAGACTTTTGGTGTAAACCAATATTAAGGTAGTATAGATTGAATTTAAATTTACTTGAAACCCGAACTTCCTCCAAAAGCTGGAGTGTAAAAATGTTTTGGGAAGACAACCTTATCTTATTTAGGCAAACATTGATAGTGGTGGGTTAATGTCACTGTGAAGAAAACTCTCAAGAAGAAAGCATGCTTTTTTGCACAGTGAAAAGCTGAGAATGGATGAAAAAACCTTTCTTTCAAGAAAGAAAGCATGGCAAGTTCCTATTCCGTGGTTGGGGGTGGGGGTGGGGGTGTGTGTGTCAAAGTTAATGCATTAATTAGTTGTACATTGTGATGTGTGAGTTGTAACTAAGAGATGCATGTATTTCTCACTTGTACATGAAGCACAAACACTTGTAATTAAGAGTTTTTTAAGTTTTGTGCTTTAATTTGTTGTACCTCTTGCTTAGACATTTGTAATTAAGACTTTTGGTGTAAATCAATATTAAGGTAGTATAGATGTACATGAAGCACAAACACTTGTAATTAAGAGTTTTTTAAGTTTTGTGCTTTAATTTGTTGTACCTCTTGCTTAGACATTTGTAATTAAGACTTTTGGTGTAAACCAATATTAAGGTAGTATAGATAAGAAGGAATTGGAGTATGGATCCTTTGAGGCTTTACAATTTCGTGAGAATTTTGATTTACTTTTTATTTTTGTTGTTTTTATAGGTTGAGAGAATAAATATATATTGGAGTTCGAAAGAAAGTTGTCCGGTTCAAGTACGCTAAATGTGGATCCTCATCTCTGTTTTTTATGTTTTTTGTACTTTATCAAATTTATAAGCATCTCAATCCAAGTTTTCTTTGTGTCAAATTTTTACTTTTTTTATTGATGTATTTATCATCAAAACATCTTTTAATTAGACTATTCATTGTTGTTGGTTATACCCAATATTTTTTTTAATTCTTTTATTTGACATGACTCTATTTTTTATTGAATATATATATATATATGCATATATAATTAAAATAATTATAAACTCTTTTATATAAATGAAATTACATAGATGTATGTATATTTTTATTTACATACTTGAATATAATATGTATATATGTTAATATTCACATGAGACTTGAATATAATAGGGAAATTAATTAAAATACCCCAAGTTTGACCAACTGTTACCGAAATACCCTAAATCTCTCCCACTTTGCAAAATACCCTTTTTCCGCGATGGGAGCCCGCGATCGCGGGCCAGGGACCATTTCTGACACTTTTTTAAACTTGCAGGGACCATTTTTGAAAAATGGCATCCCGCGATCGCGAAGGAATCCCGCGATGGGATTATTTTGTGACTTTTCAATTGCAAGGGACCATTTTTGAAAAATTTCAGGGACCATTTATGAAAAATTCACCCGCGTTTGACACTGTTCACCCCGCTTTCGTCCAATTTGATGAATTTGAATTGGAATGTTACACTTTCAACCCCTATACTTATTTACTAAATTTACTTTATACCTTTTACTTTCATTATTTTAATTTTACATTTAACACATATAATCGTTTATTAACTAAAATACGTTAAAAAAATACGTTTTAATTTTAACAAATTACACCATTATAATCGTCTCTTCGATACGTTCGAAATGAGCCCAATCTTGAATTTTTTTGGATTTATATATTTTAATATATATCATATACAGTTATACACTACATAGCTAATTAATGAGAATTTAGATCAGATTTATATGGTACTATCAAATGCAAGTTTCTATAATATAGATATTGTTCTACATTACATGATACCAATTTTTGCATCATATGAATCACTTCCAGACAACAAGAACCAATACCCCAATAATCTCTGTATTAGGATTATCGCAAGTTTCATAAACCTACTTACTAGGTGTTGGAAATATGAGTTTTACTAAACTTTGGACGCATTTAAATTTATATATATGTGTTATATATAACTAACTTTTAGTAGGTTTATGTTCTTCTATATGAGATCTTCGAAATGATATATAATGCGTCCAAAATAGAGTATGTGTGAAAGAGATATCGATACTCAAAGTTGAGTAAATGGATGAAATTAGCAAAAACCAAATGAAGTAACAGTAAGTCAATCACAATACTTTAACAAAATAAGTTAATACTAAAAATAACAATTATTTAATGTTACATAAACAACCTAAGTTTGATTTATTTGACAATGCGCATAAATGGACTCCGCCATATGTATGCGAAATGCCTTGGCCTCGACCTCGGTCTGGTCAGGGTGTACAAATACCACATCGTTATTTATCAAGATGCTGGCATTACGACATACCCAGACACCGCAATCCGCATTCATCCCGCCCTGCTGGGGTGTATTCTTGGCGAACTTATGGCGAAAGAGCTCTGACATATCGCGACGCCTCGTGTCCTTGACCCGACAAAAGAAGTCAAATAGCACATCTTTAAACATTCTCATCTGGTCTTCCAATTGGTCTCTGAAGAGACTGGCACTATCGCTGTCATATATGGTCATGGTCATAGCGTCAAGCTCAAACACTCCGAGCAGCCAATGTTTGGGATGAATGCATATTGGGATGTACACCTGAAATATTACAATATTAGACAACTTAGTTAGCAACAAAACAACTTAAATAAAATAAGAGTAAAACGATTTACATACCACATCGAGGAGAGCCCAAGAAACCCCTTCCACGTCGTTGCATGAGTTGGCCACGGAGGCGGGACCTTGATGGGGGGGGGGGGGCAACGGGTAGGGAAAGAAAATACTATACATTATGGTCCACCTCGTGTCTGTTCCACGATGTCTTTGCAGCAGCGAGACCCAACAATCGATGTGCTATATATAAAAAATAGATGGTTAGACATGTATTATAAATATATTTGATTATATGACTATAGTTAAACTTCATACTAACCACATCCTGTAACTCAGACTCCAAAGGGTCATCCGCCAGCAATACTTGGAAAAAGCGGGGGGTGATTTCCATGCTCAAGTAAGGGACGAATATCATGGGGGAGAGGCGACCAGTCCGACACATCCTCAATATTTCTGATGCCGGTTGAGGCTCCGGTGAAGGGACCTTTCCCTTTTTCTTTCCTCCCTTATTTCCCCCCGCTTTCTTTGCTTGTTTTTTAGCGGCCGGTGGTGTCGTAGATCCTTGTTGGCCAAACGGGTGACGAAACCATTGTGAAATTTTATGCGACCGCTTTTGAGGGAGCGGGGTCACCTGTGGTGGTGGATCTACAACATCCATCGAGTCATCGTCAGGCTCCGAGAAGTGCTCCGAGAAGTGATCCTGGATAATAGGAGACCCCGTCTGAAAATTACGTTACTCAATGTTTTAAGTACAATTTAGGAAATGTTCACAATTAAACCAAAACTACCAAAATAACTTACAGTATGCATTTCCGGCCTGTAATAGTCATCGGCCGAACCGCCAAAGATGTTTGTGTATGCCCCCGACATCCCGGCCTGCGTGACATTGATCATTAAAATAGTTACAAAATTAGGAACAAACATATAACTATAATGGTTACTCAGTGTCACTTACACTCTCCGGGATAGTAGAATAGGATGTGGCCACGAACGGCGTTTGGGACATCCCGGCCCCCGACATCCCGGCCTGCGTGACATTGATCATTAAAATAGTTACAAAATTAGGAACAAACATATAACTATAATGGTTACTCAGTGTCACTTACACTCTCCGGGATAGTAGAATAGGATGTGGTGGTGAACGGCGTTTGGGACATCCCGGCCCCCGACATCCCGGCCTGCGTGACATTGATCATTATAAGAGTTACAAACTTAGGAACAAACATATAACTATAATGGTTACTCAATGTCACTTACATTTTCAGGGAATGACGGATAGGATGTGGTGGCAAACGTCGCCTGTGCCCCCTGTCCGAACGGAGCGGGGATCGGTGTCGTACTCGACAGCTAAAACAAATTTAGAACGTAATATTAATATACAAACTAAATAAACGTGGCCAACAAATTAAGTTAAACACTAACATTGACAGCGCTAAACTGTCTGTAGAATCCCTCCAGAAGCTGTACACGTGACTCTAGCGGCCCGTGGACGTAGTCCCACAGGTGCTCATGAGAGCCACGCTGTGGCTCGTAGGAAGGGGCCGCCTCATATGGATTGTAGGAGGAGGAATGGGGCGGCTGGTAGGAGGAGGAACGGGCCGGCTGGTAGGAGGAGGAACGGGCCGGCTGGTAGGAGGAGGAAGGGGGCGGCTGGTATCCACCGGAAGGGGGCCTGTCGTCGTCTTCCTCATCTTCGGAAGTAGGGGGACGTCGAGCCCTTTCCGCCTCTGCGTCAATAAAGTCCACGCTGTCTCTGTACCAATCTGTGCCCATCTCGTCGACAGTAGGCACAAGGCGATCGAAAGGCAAGAGTGGTTGCTAAATATATGATAAAACATAAAAGAAATTAATAAGCGGGACTAACGTATGCAAATTGTAAACATAGTAAAAGAACTTACATTTCTAGACGCATTGAAGAACTGAAACCAAAGCGACCTACTTAGGGTAACACGCTTGTCCCAACGGGTTCCCCTAAGTACTCGATCGTCGCGCTTGACGAAATATCAGATTGATGCGGGAAACATCTCCAAGATCCATATCTGGAATTAGACAAGAAGAGCAAGTACGTAAAAAGAAAAGCCAAACAGTTTGTATGTATTATTAACAATTGTTATACTACGTATCTAACCTTGAAGGCGTATGTAAAACCACAAAGATTCATCTTTGCATGTCGATCAACGCGTCTGGCTATGGCTCGGTGCAGAATAGAGTAGCAATGTGTCCAGATATGGCTACCCCACGGGTAGCTGTTAAACAGCTCAAGGTCCTCGACGGCCCTAAGGACCGTCTCGGAAGCATACTGGCTATACTCACGGCCCAGGAAGCCCATATCCACGATCACCACCAAGCATACACGGACAGCATCGTCGTCGATTAGGGCACTAAGGCCCTCTTTCATCATGTCCCGGGCTGCCTGCAGCTTCAAACGAGATGCTGAAATGCCCCAAACCCTAGGAACGAAGGAGTAGTCTTCTAAGGGAGGAAGGGGGGAGCCTCTCCAAAACGTAGTCCTGTAATTAGACAGAACTCACGATGCCCAAAATGCAATTGAGAGCCGAAGAAATCAAAATGCATCTCCTCCGGCTCAGCGTTGGCGTCCTCGACCTCCAACTGTAGAAACATGTGTACTAGCGTAGGGTCGCCACCAGAGTAAGACACATCCATCCATGGCCCGAACGGTGTCCCTCTATAGATGGTCTCAAGGGTATTCGCGCGATCACCTAATCCCCTAAAGAGCGCTCCTAATTCCTCGATGTAGGAAACTTTGCACCTTAGCGTCAAGTCGATGTTAAAGAAATCCTTCTACATAGTCATTCACAGATGTTATAGTTAGTGTTATATATAGATGTTGTGGTTTATTTTATTTTATATAGATGTTGCGGTTTATTTTATTTCAACGTATCATATTGTTATATATAGATAAAGTGCGGTGGTATTTTATTTCAACGTATAATAGTGTTATATATAGATAAAGTGTGGTGGTATTTTATTTCAACGTATAATAGTGTTAGATATAGATAAAGTGCGGTTTATTTTATTTCAACGTATCATATTGTTATATATAGATAAAGTGCGGTGATATTTTATTTCAACGTATAATAGTGTTATATATAGATAAAGTGCGGTTTATTTTATTTCAACGTATCATATTGTTATATATAGATAAAGTGCGGTGGTATTTTATTTCAACTTATAATAGTGTTATATATAGATAAAGTGCGGTTTATTTTATTTCAACGTATCATATTGTTATATATAGATAAAGTGCGGTGGTATTTTATTTCAACGTATAATAGTGTTATATATAGATAAAGTGCGGTTTATTTTATTTCAACGTATCATATTGTTATATATAGATAAAGTGCGGTTTAGGAACCCTAGTTGTCATTCTTAAAAGTTTAGGACCTAATTGGCATTCTTAAAAGTTTAGGGACCTAAGTTGTCATTCTTAAAACCGTAGGGACCTAAGTTGTCATTCTTAAAAAACACATTCTTAACAATTTTTTTATAAAAACAGTTTTTTTATAAAAAATTGTTAAGAGTGTGTTTTTATAAAAAAATTGTTATAGTTTTATGGTTTTATGTTTGAATGTGATATTTGTATGTTATAATGTGTATGTTGTTATAGTGTGTTTTTTCATATAAAAATTGTTAAGAGTGTTTTTTATAAAAAAAAATTGTTAAAAGTGTGTTTTTATAAAAAAAATTGTTAAAAATGTGTTTTTTTTATAAAAACACACCCTTAACAATTTTTTATAAAAACACACTCTTAACAATTTTTTTATAAAAAAAACTGTTTTTATAAAAAATTGTTAAGGGTGTGTTTTTATAAAAAAATTGTTAAGAGTGTGTTTTTATAAAAAAAACACATTTTTAACAATTTTTTTATAATAACACACTCTTAACAATTTTTTATAAAAAACACTCTTAACAATTTTTTTATGAAAAAACACACTATAACAACATACACATTATAACATACAAATATCACATTCAAACATAAAACCATAAAACTATAACAATTTTTTATAAAAACACATTCTTAACAATTTTTTATAAAAAAAATTTTTTTATAAAAAAATTGTTAAGAGTGTGTTTTTATAAAAAAAATTGTTAAGAGTGTGTTTTTATATAAAAAAAACACATTTTTAACAATTTTTTTTATAATAACACACTCTTAACAATTTTTTTATAAAAAAACACTCTTAACAATTTTTTTATGAAAAAACACACTATAACAACATACACATTATAACATACAAATATCACATTCAAACATAAAACCATAAAACTATAACAATTTTTTATAAAAACACACTCTTAACAATTTTTTATAAAAAAACTGTTTTTATAAAAAATTGTTAAGGGTGTGTTTTTATAAAAAAATTGTTAAGAGTATGTTTTTATAAAAAAAACACATTTTTAACAATTTTTTTATAATAACACACTCTTAACAATTTTTTTATAAAAAAACACTCTTAACAATTTTTTTATAAAAAAACACACTATAACAACATACACATTATAACATACAAATATCACATTCAAACTTAAAACCATACATATCATGTTAAACATATAACATATTCAAACATAAGTTATAAACACTATAACAACCTACAAATCATATATCTTAACTTAAAATAACATACAAAAAATAACAAAAAACATAAGGAAAACATACCACAGAGGTAATACGAGACATCTTCACAAAACCCGAACGTGTATTCCACACGACAAAATTGAGAGAGTGGGAGAAAATTGAGAGAGTTTGATTAAAAATTGAGAGAGTTATTAAAAAAATGAGAGTGGCCGGTTTTTGGTCCCCCCCCCCCCCATTATATAGTGCGGCCGAAGAACAAATTTAGGGTTTGGTTCGTCAAAGGGATTTTAGGGTTAACCCTGTGCCGACACGTGGCACTTTTGCCCGCGATCGCGGGGGGTCAAAGAAAGTCAAACGCGGGTAGGGACCAAAACTGCACACGCGGGCATTCTTGAGGGGGGAAAGCTGGACCGCGGGCATTCTTGAGGGACCAACGCGGGCAAAGTGGGCAAACTTTGGACACGTGTAGCCCGCGATCGCGGGGGTCAACGAGAGTCAAACGCGGGCAGGGACCAAAACTGCACACGCGGGCATTCTTGAGGGGGGAAAGCTGGACCGCGGGCATTCTTGAGGGACCAACGCAGGCAAAGTGGGCAAACTTTGGTGACACGTGGCCTGGAGCCCGCGATCGCGGGCTCTATCGCGGATTTTTGGGGTATTTTTGTAACATGGGAGAGATTTGGGGTATTTCAGTAAAACATGGTTTGACTTAGGGTATTTTAATTAATTTCCCTTAATATAATAATATGTATATTTTTATTTTATTTTATCTGGATTTTGTTTTTTCTTGGTGTATTTATTAACAAACATTAAATTAATTAAACTATTTATCTTATTTAGTTACACTCAAACTTATTAATTTCTTTTATTTCACATGACTCTAATATTATAGTTATATAATATTGGTGAATATATATAATCGTTATATTTAAAAACTCATTTATATAAACGAAGTTCATGATTAATATATATAATTCTATGTACAAGACACTTGAATATAATAATATATGTATTTGTATATGTATATATAAAAGGAAGATCCGTCAAGAATGATATCTTCTTAGAGTAGGATTTTTATAATTGATTATAATTAATATAACTAATGGATAAAATAAAATGAAGATGACACTTATAATCTTCATGATGATTATTAATTATATTATTTACACAACATTCTTATATATATTATATTTATAAATCAATATATTTACTAAATCACTTCACGAGATTCAAAAAAATTCTTTAGTACAACATATATAAATTAATTAAATATCTGAAATCTCAATGAATATATAAAGTTAGAAAATATTATCATTTAAAATATTATTATTTTTACTATATAAATTAATATAAATGAAATTAGAAACAATATAAATATATATATATATATAAATTAAGAATTAACATATAATTAAATATTAATTATTAACCAGTCATTAACAAATGAAACATTTAGTATGTTTAGTATCACTAATTACATTTAATATATAATTAAATAATTATTATTAACCTTTCTTTAATAAATAGAATGCTTATTACATTTAATATTATTAACTAAAATCAATACACTAAAAAACAATTATAGAATTAATATATATAATTTTAGTTATAATAAAAAATGAAACTTATTAAAATTGATATAACAACATCTATATTAGAAGATGATAGAAGCAATATAAAAAGATTAAATTAGAACAACCAAACATATAAAATTAGAAAAGACAACTTACTACAATCATTGATATATGAATTCTTTCAGTTTCATTTTTCAATTTAAATTGAAATCAAACTATATATAAAAATAAAACTATAATCCGATATAATACTTCTCATTTTATATGGAATGATTAAAACCTCTTTTTTAAGATTTTTTACAAATCAGTCTCACGTAGATCGAAATATTTCAAACACGTGAAATAAAAAAATAACAATTTAATTGGATTTGCTTATAATCGGTGATCACAATACTAATAACAACTACTGTGACTCTTCGTGCAACCGTTGGTTTGGAAATGAATGATTTCGTGGAAAGTTTTTGGCTAAAGTTACAAACAAGTACATTACAACAAAAGTGAGCACACTATCCAAATGTCTCGCAATTATGCAAAACTAGGTAACAACACCCTATTTGCACGGTGTATTTATGGGATAAATCTATAATTAAGTATATTACGAGTTATGACAAAACAATCCATATTATAATCAGTAGTCTCAAATAGTTCTTTTATCGTTTTAAGCCATTTACAAAATTTGATGAGTAAAACTTATATATGTATATATATCAAAATAAACAACTGAGAAATAGTTTCATATCAAGTATAATATCTAATAATATTAGTTTAATATCTGTTAATATTAGTTTAATATCTAATATGTAATCATCAACCCATTTAACTTCAATATTTTTTTAGAAAGTATCGCCACCGCGCAAGGCGCGGTGCCGAACACTAGTTCCCTTTAATGTAATATGACAAGTATGAATGTTGACTCGGGTGAAATGGTAAATGAAGGTTTATTGATTTGATTGAGGTTTTGAAACTCCTATGAATGGTTTTTATGATTCTTGACGTTCAATTTTCTTCATCTTGGATCTACATCGGTCAAGTTGTTTTTCGTAGAGTTTTATATATAATGGTAAAAAGGAATATAACTTTTATAAAATATGAAAAACTAAGAAGTAATATTTCATGAAAAATCTATAGTGAAAAAGAAGATCCAATCCTTTAGATGAGCCACATAAGTACATTGGAGTTATTAAATGCTCATCTTGTTGAATGGTTTTTTTTAAAGAAATGATAATGCATCTTTTCGATTTGATTTTTTTTTCATGTATATATGAATAACTTGTGGTGATATTTTTACTTTGTTTCATTTCGAACATGTGTTGTATTGTTTACACAAAGAGGTGTAACCTCTAGTGTTCCTTAAATGTACGTGATGGTGAATGTTTATGTTAAAGTTTGAGTAGAGTCGAAGTCGAGAATACTTTTGGGTTTTCAAACTGAAAATCTATTTATTTTGGTTTTCTACACATGTTCAGTTTTCGGAAATGAACTTTACCTTTTTGTTGTTTGACGGAATTATAAAATATATATGTATATATATACATATAGGGAAGGATTCAATAGAGAAGTCCAAATATTTAGAGAAATAGAGAAGTGATCTTGACCATGCATTCGGTCAAGATCGGCGGCTTTGACCGAGAAGCAGAGGATAATTCCTCGCGTGGTCTGCACAAGATAGAGGGGTAGTTTTGTAAAAAATACGCGGGACAGGTTCATATATGAATTTGTGTGATTCATATATGAACCTTTGTGTTCATATATGAACCTTTGTAATTCACATATAAAATATTTTTTAACTAATTCATATATGAACTTTTGTGATTCATATATGAATCAGGTAATTTGTGTTGGTTCCATATGCTCAAGAATGATTATAAAATAATATTACCGGTAATATATGATCCTATAGGGACCACACCATATAACAAGTAAACACCGAATTGATATTTATAAGAATTTGATTCTTTATAAATATTAATTATATTCTTGATAAATATTATTAATTATATTATTGAATATAATTTATAATATTAGATGCAAATAATAAATTTTAGTTTGTTAATACATATGATGGATTTATTATGTAACTAAAATTGTAAGGAGGGACTTTAGGAGAAAATTTAAGATAGTTAAAATATGATTTTAACCATCTTAATACTAGAAGGGTTACATTGTAATATTGCATGGCTGGTGATTTTCTATTGGCCCTCTTGGGTGGCAAAAGGAAGAGATCATGTGCATATACTTGGAACTTACTCATACATGCAAACTACTTGTGAAAAACAACTAGCCATCACTCTCTCTTCTTCCTCTCTCCCATTTTTGGCCGAAACCACCATTGTTGGTGGTGGTTTTGTTCTTCTTTTTCAAAGTCTATTGTAGTCTTGAAGAAGAAGCTCTCTTTTGAATTTTTGATCAAGAAAGTACTAGCATACAAAGGTGTTGGAGCTTGTTGGTGGACTTCTCTAGAGGAACTCTAACTTGAGTTCTTGCCATCTTCTCCAACAAGAAGTCATAAACAAAGGTCTACAAAGGTTGTAATTTCTTAAAACCCCCTATGGTTGTTTTTAATCTTTCATGTTCATGCAAATGGATCCTTTGTGGGTAATGAAATGTTTTTCATGTTGTTCAATTTTTAAGCTTCCGTTGCACATTTTTATGATCTTTGAAATCATGTTTTGAACAAAACCCAACAATTTGTTCATATGAGAATTAGTTAAAAAAAATCATATATAAATCACAAAGGTTCATATATAAACACAAAGGTTCATATATGAATTCGTTAAAAACGTTTATATGTAAATTACAAAGGTTCATATATGAATACAAAGATTCATATATGAATCAGTTAATTGGTTCAACTGATTCATATATGAACCTACAGTTAATTAGTTTCATATATGAAACACAAAGGTTCATATATGAATCACAAGATTCATATATGAATTAGTTATAAAGAGTTCATATGTGAATTACAAAGGTTCATATATGAACGTATAGTTCATATGTGAATCACACAGATTCATATATGAACTCAGCCCGTGTTTTTTTGTAAAAGTTACGAAATTCCCTTCTATTTTTGGAACAGCCGCAACTTTTGACCAATTATAACCGATCTTGACCGAATGAATGGTCAAGATCACTTCTCTATTTCTCTAAATATTTGGACTTCTCTATTGAACCTATGGCTATATATATATATATATATATATATATATATATATATATATATATATATATATATATATATATATATATATATATATGTGTGTGTGTGTGTGTGTGTGTGTGTTAATGCCAAAAATCGTCCAAAAGAACAACTTAAGGTTGATGTGGACTTTTAACAACTAAAGAAACGTATCTCAAGACCAAGAAACACAATCGCGAGGAAAATTAAGCAAGACAAGAGATTTGGTGACGCGGAAAACCCCAAAACGAGGGAAAAAACCGTGGTCGACCTGTAAGGGTCGACGGTGCACTATAGTTGCCAAACAGGGGCGAAAGTCCTTTTTTAACAAGTGTTTTGTGTACAACAAATTACAGATAAATGTAAAAATAGACTTAGTCGTGTGTAAATGATGGGTGTCGTATGTTAATCGTGCGAAATAAACTGCTGTCGTGCGGTTTGAACTGCTGTCGTGCGAAGTTGCTTCAGCGATATTCGTTTGAATGCCTTGTGTTTTCAATGCGTAATTGTTTAGAAAGTGGATGGAGCAGATGTAGATCAAGTTGATTCAGATGAGAACCGATAGCTTTTTCGGTTGCAGCACATCCCTTTATACAGCTTCCGCTGATCATTAAGGGTGCGTTTGGTTGCAGGACAGGACAGGACAGGACAGAACAGAACAGGACAGGACAGGACATGACAGAACAGAACAGCTGTCCAGCGTTTGGTAGAACATAACTAAACTGGACAGAACAGAACAGGACTGACAAAATGACCAATTTACCCCCAGTGGGTTATTTAGTGGTGGCGGTGGTGGTGGCGGTGGTGGTGGTGGCGGCGATGGTGGTGGTGGCGGTGGTGGTGGCGGTGGTGGTGGTACGGTGGTGGTGGCGGTGGTGCTGGTGGTGGCGGTGGTGGTGGCGGTGGCGGTGGCGGTGGCGATGGTGGTGGTGGTGGTGGTGGCGGTGGTGGTGGTGGTGGCGGTGGCGGTGGCGGTAGTGGTGGCGATGGTGGTGGTGGTGGCGATGGTGGTGGAGATGGTGGTGGTGGTGGTGGTGGCGGTGGTGGTGGCGGTGGCGGTGGTGGTGGCGGTGGTGGTGGCAGTGGTGGTGGCGGTGGCGGTGGTGGTGGTGGTGGTGGCGGTGGTGGTGGTGGCGACAGTGGTGGTGGTGGTGGCGGTGGTGGTGGTGGTGGTGGTGGTGGTGGCGGTGGCGGTGGTGGTGGCGGTGGTGGTGGTGGTGGTGGGAAACAAAGAAGAAGAAGAAGAAGAAGAAGAAGAAGGGGGTATTTTTGTCAAAAAGCTCCTTGTTCCACTTAGTTCCATGGTTTTTGGTGGAACACATGTGTTCCATGTTTGTTCTACTTAGTTCTGTTCTGTTCCATCTTAAGTCACGCCAAACATGGGACAAAAGTCCTTGTTCTGTTCTGTTCCTCTCTTGTCCCACAACCAAACGCAGCCTAAAGGTGTCTTTATGGCGCACTTTGTAACCGTTGTCGGGCTTTAAATGCCATTGATGACTTGTCCGTTTCTGGCCGTTTGCACTATGAATGCTTGTAGACCTGCATTAATGAACAAAAGAAACGGATGTTTGACTGTTAACGGTTAGTATAATCGTACGACCGTCTTAAGTCTCATACGTCGGTCGTACGGAACGTACGACCAGCGTGAAAACGTACGACCGAGTATACGTCTGTAAACATCTTGTAAGACCTTATCTTAATACAAGAGTGGTCTTGTGGAAATGGCATCTGAGTTTTCTCACGTCGGTCGTGAGGTGTGATTTTTTACCCAAACAATATGTATTATGGGTTTTGAGAAATTAACTTTCGGTTGAGGTTCAAAATTGAGTCAATTTTCTCTTGAAAACAAATTAGTTCTAATTGGTGATATTATCGAATTTCAGAACTTAAAATGGCGAGAAGTGTGAATAGTTCCACACAAAGAGGTCGTGGAAGAAGATCTCGAGACCAAGTCCATGGGTCAGTTGGTCTCTTAACCCAAGAAACGAGAATATCCGCTTCTCGAGGATGGTTCTTGGATTCGGGAACTGAGACTCATGTAACCGACTCCCGATCTAAGTTTGTTGAATATCAAAGTGTCATGAGAAATTTGGTATTGATCAATCGACAACGATTAAGGGTTGTCGGCATGGGAACGGTGATATTAAGATTCACAAGTGGAAAGACCTTGACATTGAAAGAGGTCCTTCATGTTCATGATGCATCCAAGAGCCTTGTATCCTTGGGAATACTGACAAGATAAAGATATGTGATAGGATTCAATTCTCGAGGGGTGATATTAGGGTGAGGTGGTACCTTAGGCCACGCTGAGCCCGTAGGCCAGCTATTCCGATTGCAACTTAATGATACTATTGAGATATTACAAAGTGAGAGCTCTGAGGCTAGTAATGATGTTTAGTTTATCTTCGATGTATTTTGGGTTGAAAATAATTTTAAAATTATGTCAATGAATGTTTTTATTACCGATTATAACTGTGTTATTTTTGACCTTTTTTACAAATGCGTAAACATATTTATAAGAACTTGGTTGTTGGAAAAAAAAATATGTACATCGAGGAAGATAAACACGATATCCCATAATATTATACGTTTTTAAAACGTGATGTTGGGAAATGAATCCAACATGAGGTGAAATAAGAGTTGAATATTCGCTTCAGGATATATGGAAGAATGGAAAACTTATAGTCGTCATGTGTGGCGATATGGTTCTATAAGGACATGACAAACATAATAAAGAATGGGGCATTTTTTACGAAAATGCTAGTAGGACAACTACAAGCAAAATGAACTCATTAAGGTGATTGGTAATGTGGGGGTGCCCACTTTGATAAAGCCTTTTGATACACGGAAAAATTGGAAACTTTGAACTCATATAGATTTATTGATAATCTATGAGAAACCTAAGAAAAGAGGTTAGGAAAACTCTTGTACGATATATTTACAAATACATCTGGCCAATGTATTTGTAAATCCACTGATACATGTAGTATACCTTATCAATTGATGGATGGAGTGATGACCATGGTAAGTATGGTATAAACAACATATCCTTTGAGGATAGAAATGGAAGATGTAGAAGCTTGTTGCTAGTGGGGAGATGCCCATACAATCCGAACCGCATGATATTTAAGACAATCTTGCAATAATGGATTTCAGATATTAAGAACTCCAAGCAACCGGTTGGTATGTGATCACACTTGGAGGTGGCATTATAATATGAAAATCCCTAAACGATGTTAGCCATGAAATATGATCCCATAGCTATGAGGCAAAGGGAAACTTTGAGAAGAAATGAATGGCTACGATAATAAGATGGTGGAATACAGAGTCTAGACAAGCGTCAAAGGGTTAACACCATTAGCCAAATACTCTCAACTAATATTATCAGTTTTGACTTACTTGAGTCAAACGACTAAAATAAAGAGTTGGTGAGTAAGGGGTATGGTATTAAGGCCCATGAGAAAGTTTGTGAAAAGGAAACCCAACCTAGTTGACTGGAGATCCCAAGATCTAGGTTCAATGGGACAACCTAATTGTATGAACCAAGTCAGATCACTGTAGGGGTAACCCCTATCCATTCCTCTGATAACAGTGATGATGATATTAGGATAAGCTTCTGGCTTTTAATGATTCAAGTTAGATCACCTATGTAAGAGAGAAGTGGGGTCACTTCAAAGGGAGTACGCAGGGCTAAACTCCTAAGAGCTCTTACAGAACCAGGCAAATGTCCATAACCATAAAGGACATAATCATGAGGACTTAACATTGTCAGGAAAAATCATGTGTGATGTGTATTATGGTCTACCCAAACGACAGAACAGTTCAAAGACATCATGTCTACTGGGCAGTTAGTAGAATAAGTGCATTTCACAAGGGAAGGTTCAAAGGGTAACACCTACCTATCCTTTGCAGGATTCGACCGTTGAGGTTTGCAGTAGTTTCTTCTGTTTTAGACCGATTCTCATTCATGTGGGGGATTGTTGGAAAAATACTTGTTTTCTGGTTTTAGACTTAAATATTAAACGATTGATCGTTACCTTTTGTTAAGAATAACGGCGTTACGTTTGTCCAAAACGGACATTGGGTGAATGAGAAATCGAGTCTTATAGTATTACCATTGAAAGGGTATCAAAGAGGTGAGTATGTGGGAAATGGTTGTCCTAGAACTAGTTACTTGCTTATACACAAGGGTTCTAGAGAAGGAGTATGTAGTGTATTGAGGAATTGGAGAATGGTTTATTTAAAGGTTGAAATGTGATATATTTGTCTTGCTATAATTAAGATTTAAATTAAAATTGAATTATTAAATCTATTTTTGTTTTCCTTTTAAATTAAATTGAATTGAATATCATGATTAATTCAATTTAATTAGTTAGTTAATTATCATAGTTAACTCAATTTATGTGGCTAATTAAGTTTGAGGGGTTTAAACCCTTTCATTTGTCTCACATACACATATAAATATGTGTATGTATTTTTGGTGAAAAAAGCGACAACTTTTGTGGAAGAAAACTAACTCAAGCAAGATTCTCCAAGTAAAAGGTCTCCATAAGAAGAAATACACACACACTCCAAAGAGGGAAATCACCCTCGGTTATTTCACCCACCGTCAAAGGTAATCACGCCCAAACATCAGGCAAGTTGGTTAAGTCCGACAGTACATCTGTTTAGGCCGTTGTACCCTGGGAAACAGACGCTAGGCGTCGAATCTATTTTAAGGGAACTATGTCCAACACAGGCCTCGGTCATTTCGGTTACCCGTATTTACTTTATGTTACTAATTTATTTTTCCGTTAAAAGTTTTTAACAATCTGTTATCTCCGTCATAGTTTTCTAACAGTAGACGCTAAGGTATATCGTCTCTTAAGGTGTAACTTGATTTGGTGTTTTGGGTCTCCCCCATTGATTCCAAATTGTGAATGACCATGTTTATAAACCATGTTATGAACTATTGCATGCTATAATATTTGTACAACTCACTAGGCTCCTTGGCCTAACACTTGTTGCTTGTTTTATGTGTATCTCAGATCCTAGCGGTGCCGCCTTTAAGAAGGCTTAGTTGGGAGCATGTGAGCTTGGGGGTACACTTTTGGGATGCCGTTAATAGAAGAATACATCGGACTAGAGATGACACCCTTTTTGTAATCTTATTTCTACGTTAGAAAGTAGATTAGTCGGTTGTCATTTACTTTTCGATATTATACATTTGTAATTAAACAGCCATTTGTATATTCCCCTTTTTGGGAAGCTCGTGCTTAAGCATTATATACCACTCTTCCATTTTATGGAAGTTTTTGTTTACCCTTATTTTTAGGGTGTTACATCGAGAGTGTAAAGGGTCGGAATGAACATAAAACCAGTGTACACGGAACAAAAAATGTGGGAAAATCTACGAAAAATCGTATGTGTGGGTTGTTCAATTCCGCAGATACCGAACCAAATTGAGAGCCACACAGTCGTACCACGACTATAAATAAGGAGCTAGGTGGGAGGCAACCCACCAGATTTTTTTTTCATTTAAGTTTCACAGTTTTTAGTTTTTCATTTTGCGTTTGTACTTGTTTTATTGAGGCCTCTTGTCAAGAATCTGAGTTTTAAACGATTCCCAACGACTAATGTGGTTTTGGTTGTAGGTTGTGCCTTGGTGAACTCGCAAAAAAACTCCTACTAACTTTTTGAAAAATTTCCTTCGAGAGTTACACAGGTAGTTGAACTCTCGGTACAAGTACCGGTGAGCTCTGGAATGTTTTGAAAATTTGGTCTTCGAGAGTTACGACGGTAGTTAAACTCTCGGTACAAGTATCAGTGAGCTCTGGAATATTTTGAAATTTTGGTTTTCGAGAGTTACGTTGGTAGTTAAACTCTCGGTACAAGTATCGGTGAGCTCTGGAATGTTTTGAGAATTTGGTCTTCGAGAGTTATGCCGGTAGTTAAATTCTCGGTACAACTATCGATGGGCTCTGGAATGTTTTGAGAATTTACTCTTAGAGACTTGCGCCGAGACAATTTTCTCATTACTTCTACCGTTGGGGGCTTTTTGCACAATTTTTTTGCAACTCTTGGTAAAAAAAATCATCGGGACTTCTTTCTCTCCTTCCTAACTCTCGGCACAACCTTCCCCTCCCATCGCCTCTCTTGATCGTCATGCACACTACATGTTCACAATTGCATGAACCACAAGTAAGCTTCATTTCACGCTTCAATTGTTCAATTATATCTATTATACATGCATTCTTGGCTTATTGGTTAATGGCAACTCAAACCTAGGTTTGGGGTGGTCATTCTTGGTGCACTTTCTATAATGAAACATGAATCCAACCTAGGCCTCGCCCTAGGTTTGGGGTGGCCGGTTCACCAAAACCTTACCTTGTGCACAAGGTTCAAACCTAGACAAGAGTCTAGGTTTGGGGTTCCATCTAATCTTCTGATATTCATAATTGTACTATTCCTTATTTCTAGAAATGGGAAGGAGCAAAAAGACCACTACCACCCCAAGTTAGCCATTTTACGACAAGCGAGAAGGTCCGACTACGTCAAGAGCTAAACTAGGATATCAGAAGAAGAAGGGTGTTAATGGAAAAGAGAAGGGTATTAAACGAGCACGGGATCCGACTTCAAGGACTCTTTGATTTTCTCGTACATTCTACTTATCGGCCGTATGGATGACTGTACTTAACTACTATTCTTGTCGTTTGTAACACCCCAAAATTTAGGTAAAAATAAAACTTGCGAAATTTCGGAAAATAAACATCTAAAGTAGACAAATCACCCAAAGAAATGGGGAAATAAGGTATGGCGTTTACAAAAACAAAGGATGAGCAATTACTGTCCAACAACCTAATAATCTAACCAACATGTCTTAGATTACAATCGGGTGTTGTCTAATTGCTACCAAAAATTCAATATTCTGAATCTCTCATGTACGCCTCTATATACTTCCAAAAATGTTATCACCATCACATCTCTTCACTCAATTCCAAGAAGCCCCACCGCTTGAATGCCCTAAGCACATACCCAAAAAAAGAAGTGTTAGACTACTATGAAGAGAATAAGAACCTACAATTCGGAATGATAAGAATTCAATCAAAGTACAATAGGAAATATAAATAAACCCCGTAGAGGAATTCATTTCGAAGTCCAAAGCTTTATCCGCTGATGGAAACTTGATGATCATAAATAATTGCATAAGATAAGGTAATCATATAACCGTTAGTAGCAATAATCACATAACATTGATAAAAAGGAAACAAGTGCAACCCCGAAGTGTCTATAACTTGTGAGTGCCCAATTTCAACCACTCTAGGTTAATACATTGGGTTACTCCAAATCCACAAATAAGCACATTGGAATTACACCTTACTACCCATGAGACGATGCCCGACCATATAGGCCCACATCTTACTTATCATGGATCCCGATGCCTATTCCGTGCTATGACTCTAGTGCCTATGGATCCATTACACTCAACTACAAGCCATGGCTCACAATAAGCCAATATCACAATTATCAACTAGTGAGTTTTATAACCATGCATAACAATAACAAACACTTACCACAAGTGTGGACACCTTCATCAAGATATATTTTTAGATATTGAAATGCTGGAACTCTCAATAATTTTTAGCGAGAGATACCTTCTTCTAGAGAGAAAATCGTGCCTTGCAACTCCAAAATATCACCAAAATGAGCTACAACCCGGCTGCCCTCGTATTTAAACCCCCAGGCTCGCCCGCGATAGTGACATTGCGATAGTGACATAGTCAATATCGCCGGCCACTCTCGCCCGCTACATGTTTGGGCAAAATTTCACCAGTCTCGACCACGACCAACATAGGAAAAACATTTATTACACTTTTCCATAATAAGGTAAAATCATAGTACTTTATCTCCTGACCAAAGTTGAAATCGAAAGGTATTCACCTCACGACACTCGACCACGACGTCGTCTAGCTCACACGACCGTCGTATGGAACCTTGCGACCTCGACCGACTAACATGTGATATTTCTGTTACGTTTTCAGTGTTTAAATGCAGGAATCAATGTCATTGATGATCAACGGCTATAACCGACAAAGGCCTTTATGAGCATTTAACCCAGTGGTCGTTATGACCGTTACACGAAGCTTTTATGGAGTCAATAAAAGCACTCGAAGACTATAAATACAAAGGACCAATCACCATCTACGCATCATCTGACATCTGAAACAACTGAACTCTTAATAACACCCGAAGCAAAGAATCCTCTCTCAAAAGATCGCTCTCGACGCACGACTTACACGCCCGACACTTAGTTTTTACATACGACGCACCCGTTTTTACATTTGATACACTTGTTATTTTACATTCAAAGTCTTTCTTTCATTTGTATTGTAATCTATGTACTCTCGACACCCGAAACATAAGGATATCGCCCCTGTTTGGCGACCATAGTGCAGCGACGACCCCCAAAAGTCGTCCGCGGGTTTTTTCCTCGTTGAGGTTTTTCCCGCGTCACCAAAATATTTGTCTCATTTACATTTTTTGTCTTTGTCGTACGCTTTGTTGAAAGATTCCTATTCTTTAGTTGTTAAGCTCCACAATCAACCTTAAGTTATCCTTCTGGACGATTTTTGGCATTAACAGTTTGGCGCCCACCGTGGGGCCCCATCTAGAGAAAATCTTCGACAAACTTGCGTCTTACTAACGGTTTCTTGGAGTTTCCTCTTCTCTCTGTTGTCAGGAAAATGGAAGCTCACGGAAACCAAGAGCAAATCATTGCCCAGGTGCATGGGGAGCTTGAGAATGCACATGATGCTCCTGGGACAGTCGACGAATATCGCTTGGAAGAAGTCGTCTTGGACCAAAGCAATCCTGGCCAGAAAGTCTTTATAAGTTCATCCCTCGATCCCTGCCTTAGAGATAGACTAATATCTTTTTTGCAGGAGCATGCCGATTGTTTTGCCTAGTCGCACGAAGACATGGTCGGCATAGACCCTGGCGTCATTTCTCATAAGCTCAATGTCGACCCATCATTTAAACCCATCAAGCAAAAGCGCCGCAAATTTGCTCCAGAAAGGAACAAGGTAATAAATGACGAAGTCGACAATCTCCTCAAGACAGGAAAAATTCAAGAAGTAAAATACCCCGATTGGATTGCTAATGTCGTGGTCGTAGCAAAGAAAAATGGCAAATGGAGGGTCTGTATCGATTTTACAGATCTCAACAAAGCTTGTCCAAAAGATCCTTTTCCATTGCCACATATCGATGCCATGGTCGACGCGACAGCAGGACATGAACTATTGACGTTCATGGACGCTTATTCCGGATACAATCAGATCCTGATGCACGTCGAGGACCAGGAGAAAACTGCATTCATGACGGATCGAGGTATATACTATTATAAGGTTATGCCTTTTGGACTAAAAAATGCAGGTTCTACCTACCAGCGCCTGGCGAATAAGATGTTCAAAGACCATCTTGGAGACACGATGGAAGTTTATATCGACGACATGCCGAAGCAAGCAATCGACCACATCGAGCATTTGAGGCAGTCGTTCGACATCCTTCGGAAGTATAACATGAAACTCAACCCGACGAAGTGTTCCTTTGGTGTCAGTGCCGGGAAATTCCTGGGCTACATGGTCACTCGTCGAGGAATCGAGGCTAATCCCGACCAGATCAAAGCTATTATCGAGATCAAATCTCCTAGAAATTTCACAGAAGTCCAAAAGCTCACTGGTCGGGTGGCAGCTCTGAACAGGTTTATCTCTTGATCTTCAGATAGATGTCATTTATTTTACAATGTCCTCAGGAAAAATAAAGGCTTCGACTGGACCGACGATCATGAGCAAGCACTGCAAAAATTGAAAGAATATATGGCGTCACCGCCTTTACCGTAGAAGCCTCACGATCATGAGGTCTTACAACAATATTTAGCTGTCAGCCCAAATGCAGTAAGTGCCGTCCTGACGCGGGAAGATGAAAAAAAACAACTGCCGATCGATTATGTAAGTAAATCTCTCTTGGACGTTGAAACCAGGTTATCCTCAATGGAAAAACTACTCTTGTCGCTTGTTACAACCGCAAAGAAACTGCGACATTATTTCGAATCGCATCCTATTACTATCGTGACTAACTTTCCTCTTAAGTATGTCCTGAGGAAACCTGAGTTGACATGTCGATTGGCGAAATGGAGCATATATCTCAGTAGTTACGACATCAATTTCAAACCCAGGACAGCCATCAAATCGCAAGCATTAGCCGATTTCGTCGCCGACTTTAGTCCTGAGTTGGGGAACGAAGCAGAGCTCGAAGTATCCACTGTGGCGACTCACGACGACGTGCCTTGGATTTTACATGTCGATGGATCGTCCAACGTTAGAGGTTCGGGACTAGGCGTCGTCTTAAAGTCGCCACATGGGGGAAGATGGTGTATTCCGTTCGATGCGAGTTCAAACCACCAACAACGAAGCAGAGTACGAAGCCTTGATCATGGGAATGAATATGGCCCATGACTCGGGGGCAACCGCGCTACATGTCAAAAGCGATTCTCTTCTGGTCGTGAACCAGATGAATAGAGAGTTCGTGGCCAAAGATTCAAAGATGACAGCGTATCTAAAGGTAGCAAAAGAAAAATCAGATAAATTTAAATCGTTTTCTATTGAACAGATTCCGATGGACCAGAATACTCAAGTCGACGCTTTAGCAAACCTTGGGTCTGCTCTGGTCGAGCCAATATTCAACAGTATTCCTATGATCCATCTGGCGACGTCGTCCATCGAAAATGACGATGTCGTCCCGATCGAAGGCCAAGGAGATGATTGGTCGTGCGACATCCGAAATTTTCTTATGCACGACCAACTCCCAGAAGACAAGATGGAAGCTCGAAAGATCAGGTTCAAGGCATCCAGGTATGTCATGATCCGAGATAGACTCTATCGACGATCATCGACAGGTTTAAACCTGAGATGCGTCATCAGCAAGAGTTAAATCCAGAAGATCCTTCAAGAAATGCACGATGGGGAGTGTGGCAATCACTCAGGAGGTCGCAGTTTGGCTAACCGTATCTCTTGACAGGGCTACTTTTGGCCGACGTTGTGACAAGACGCCGTCAGGTACGTCCAGAACTGTGACCCTTGTCAGCGACATTCAGGTACGTCCCACAAACCTTCTGAACCTTTGCACTCGACGCTGATCCCATGGCCCTTCATGAGGTGGGGAATGGACATTGTCGGCAAGCTGCCACCTGCCCCAGGACAAAAGGTTTTTCTCCTCGTACTTACAGATTACTTTTCCAAATGGGTAGAAGCCGCCACCTTTTCCTAAGTTCGGGACAAGGAAGTCGTCTCTTTTATCCAGACTAACATTATATGCAGGTTTGGGATCCCATCCGAAATTGTCTGCGACAATGGATCCCAGTTCATAAGCAACAGGACTCGACAATTCTGTGAAGACTGCAGCATCAAGCTGACGACCTCGACACCCAGGTATCCCCAGGCAAATGGACTTGCTGAGTCAAGCAATAAAACCATCATCGCTTCGATTAGGAAAAGATTAAAATCCACAAAGGGAAAATGGGTCGAAGAACTCCCTTCAGTCCTATGGGCGAATCGTACAACGCCCCGCACGTCCACAGGTCAAACCCCTTTCTCTTTGGTCTATGGTTGCGAAGCAGTTTTGCCGGTAGAGGTCCATCTCCCAACCTCGAGACATACTTCCGTCGACCATAACTTGGTCGATTTAAGTTATGACCTCGACGCCCTCGAAGAGCTTAGAGAATCGGCATTGATCAGAATGGCGTCACAACGGCAAACTGTCGAGCGACATTTCAATAAGAATGTCAAGACTAAAGTCTTTCAAGAAGGATACTATGTCTTGCGTCGAGTGTTCCAAAGCACTCAAGAGCTTAATGCAGGTAAGCTTTCCATTAAGTTGGAAGGTCCTTATCGTATCTCCGAAGTCGTAGGTAAAGGAGCCTATCGACTCCAAAGCCTCGACAATCAAGATATCCCACGTAGTTGGAATGCGACACATTTGAAAAGGTATTTCTTCTAAACCCTTTTCTCTTATACAAATTTTTATTTTTATCACAATAATCACTGACATAAGCATCGGAGGGTCGTTGGTTAGCCAACGACCAACTTCTGACATTGTTTTATCGCAGGATCGCACGACATAAGTTACTAAGTCTATCACATGACATCAGTATACTTTCACAGGGTCGCATGACATAAGTAATCGGGTCTACTATATGACTTGATTATCTGATGGCATGGACATATGATTCAGATTCACCGCACTATTTAATTGTGCGATCGACCCACGATCTAAGTATTTTAACTTAGAAAAATTTCATGTTCTGAATGTATGCTTTGAACGCATATACGTATGTTTGCTTACACGATTTAAAATATCAAAATCTTACGATTCATGTTTTAATCGTTGTATTTCAATAAACGCCTTTGTTGCAAGTACCTACGTTTGTTATATATACGACTTATGTTTATTCTCGTACACTCAGTATTGTGCTTGATGTTTGTTTATCGATTGACAATAATATAATGTGAAAATTCAAAGGAAATGTAAATTTCATATCATCAAACGGGCAGGTACATTCAAATAACTCGACCCTTAACAGTCGAGTGATAAAAACAAAAGACAAAGAATTTTTTAAATCTGAGGAGGATCGTCAGTCGCATCCTTGCCCGAGGCCTCGCCCTTTGAGCTCTCTTCGATCTCCTCCTCCTGGACCTCCTTCTCGTCATCCGAGTCGAGATCTCTTGTAGATCCGGCCTCCCTCTGATAGAAGGTAAGCTCCTCCGACGCCAAGGCAAGGGGATTCTTCCCCGACAAGTGTCGCCTCATAATCGCCGCCCGTGCGGTGAATCGAACCAAGGAAAAAACGGATTTAGCTTCGTCCTTGAGCTCCTTCACCTCCTTTTCTAGCTCCGCCACCCTAGACTGTGAATCCTCAGCTTCTTTTTCATTCGCAGCCAAGGATTCCTTAGTCCTGTCTAGCTCATCCCTTTGATAGGCGATCATGGACAAAGACTGCTTCAGACGGTGGTTTGCCTCATCCTTTGCACGTCCGACGACTTCTAACTCTTTCAGGGCCTCATCGAGACGTTTGGACATAGCCTCTTCGCGCTCCAAGGCGACCTTCTCCCTGTCCAATGCCGCGTTCCCCCTCTCGTGAGCAGAAGACACCAGACCCCTTATCTTCTCTGTTTCAGCGCGCAAGGCAAGGGAAGACTGGAAGGCCTGTAAAACATAAGACACACGTTAGTAAACATTCGACAAAGTTAAACAACGATAAAATAACACAGGTTTTGAAAGAAAAACTTACCAAAAACGCCAGTCCGGCAACGTGAGATCCCGTCTCCTCGATCGAGAATCCCTCGACACTCTCCTTGAAAGAAGGGAGCAGATACTTCCCCAGATGAGGAAACAGATCCGTCCCGTCCAGAACATTGGCAACCATAAAGTCCGATGGCAACGTAAAGTTGACCGTCGTGACCTTATCCTCTCCGGTCGCATGGCCCTTGCCGTTGTCGGCCGACGAAGGGGTTGACGTGGTAGACGGAGACTTCGCCATTTTCGCCGGAGGCGCCGAACTGATAGGTGTTGCATCGATCGCACCAGAAGACGTCTTCGTCTTCGCAGGCGATGCGACCGATACCTTCGCCTTCTCAGGCGTGACGACTCTCGATGAGTCATCAGCCCTTGAAGACGGTTCCCTCGGGATCATCATCATCGTCTTCTTTGGAACCTCAGGCCCAGTAGTCGAGGTCTTTTGCCTCTTTTCCTTGCCCTTACGGGCAAGCTCAAGTTGAGCTGCCCTCTTGGCACTGGCAGTCGACACCTTCCCCTGAGACTCCCCTGGAAACAACGAAGGGAAAAACGTTACACGATGGACATAAGAGAAAAGATCGAGGTCGAGTAGAAATGAATAAAACACTTACCAGTCATCTCTTCTTTCCCTTCTCTCGACTCTTCCTCTTTATCCTCTGTCTCCTCTTCTTCCTCTTCCTCCTCACGTTTCTCTCCCCGATTCTCTCCTAGATATACCAAGTATTCGTCGTCGTCGTCCACCAGATGTCGTGTGAAAAACGATCGCTCCACAGCACTGAATTCCAAGAATGCGTCGACCTTTGCTTGAGAGTTGGCGTATGGCTTCACGTCCTCAAACTTAATATCTGTAGACACACAGAAGACGGGTTAAAAATAAGTTGAAAATTAGCACACGACGCACGACAAAAACTAGAAAATCTTACCCGACATATTCCAGCCGGCCCTAATCCAGCCGCTCTCAGAATCAATAGTCGGCTTATGCGCCAACGCGTACCTGGCCTTCCACTTACGGTCATTTACAACAGTCTTTAGGACCAAGGTGCGATCACCCTTAAACCTAGAAAACAGGCTATAGCGATGACATCCGTCCTTCTTGACTTCATAAGCCAAGAGGGGGTCGCGCACATTCATGGGAGATTCCCATTTTTCGGTAAGGCGTTCAATTACTTGTACGACTCGCCAGAACTGGGGCATTAATTGGCCCGGTGCTAAATCGAACTCAAGCATAAAATCCTTGGCCAAAGGCGAATAAGGCCATTCGAAACCTATCTTAAAAGGGTATTCGTATATCACGATATACCCCTCAGGACACTCATTTGGTCGGGTCTGACCTGCTCTAATTAATTTAATCCCCGCAGGGATTTTTGCTAGACTCCTAAGGTCGTCTAGATCTTCTTGTTCTCGGATAGAACTTACAGGTTCAATCGACATTTCTAGAAGACTTACATAAGATCAAGAAATCGTACCTTATAAAGGCGCTCTAGAAACCTTGGAATTCCTAAATCGACTCAAAGATTTCTTGCAGGTTTGGAAAAGATTCGCTGAAGAATCGCAACGAATCGCTGAAGAATAGCAAGAAAATCTCTCTCTTAAAACTCTCTGAAAGCGTAAAATGGAAAAGATCCATCGTGGGTCTCTATTTATGTAATCGATCGTGTCAGACCGAGTCCCTCGATGATCGACACGTACCCTTACCTTTTCGTATTCATACACGGATCATCGACACCTGGCGATGACAGTTGCCAAGCATGATCGTGCGTCAGCATGACGTCACGATCCTATCCCCTTTTTCGACTTCCCCTTTAGTTAGAATTGGACTGATCCAGTTCCAAGGCAATTGAAGTGACTTTTGACACGTGTCACGACCCGAGACGTCCGACTGAAAAAATTTAAAATTCGAATTTGCCACTCAATTTTTAAATTTTGGGGGCAAACTGTTTGGGTAAAATTTCACCAGTCTCGACTGTTTGGGTAAAAATTCACCAGTCTCGACCACGACCTAGACACTAAGAACATTTATTGCACTTTTCTCGTAATAAAGTCAAATCATAAGACATTTTGTCCTTTGACCAAAGTTGAAGTCTTACGTACCTCTCGACCTCGACCGACGTGTAAAAATACGCGACCTCGACCAACTAATGCACGACTCTTCTGTTATGTTTTCATCATTTAATGCAGGTCAACGTCATTTATGGCCAACGGGCGAAACCGACAGAGCAGTTATGAGCATTTAACAACAATGACCGTTGTGACCGTTACTAGAAGAATTAATGGAGCCATTGAATGCATTCAAAGACTATAAGTACGAAGGCAAATCTATCATTTTCGCATCATCGAATTCTGGAATCACACTGCGTATTCAAGAACATCTGAAGCAAAGAAATCTCTCTCAAGTGATCGCTCTCGACGCACGACTTACACTCTCGACCAGCAGTCTTAGTACACGACACACTAGTTTTACATTCGATACACTTGTTATTTTTACATTTCAAGTCATTTGTATTGTAATCACTGTATCCCCGACATCTGAAACATAAGGACATCGCCCCTGATTGGCGACCATAGTGCAGCGACAACTTCCACAGTCATCCGCGGGTTTTTTCCTCGTTGAGGTTTTTCCCGCGTCACCAAAATCCTTGTCTCTTTACGGTTTTCTGTCTTAAACACATTGTTTTTTCGAACGATTCCTTTCTTTAGTTGTTAAGCTCCACAATCAACCTTAAGTTATCCTTATGGACGATTTTTGGCATTAACAGTTTGGCGCCCACCGTGGGGCCCCATCTAGAGAAAATCTTCGACAAACGTGCGTCCTACTAACGGTTTCTTGTAGTTCCTCTGTTTTCTGTTTCAGGAAAATGGCAGCCCCTGGAAATCAAGAGCATATCATTGCCCAGATGTATCAAGAATTGGAAGTTGTCGAAATCAAATCAATGCCATGGCTGAGCAGAGTCAAAGAGCCGCTGAAGAAATCGTGCGGCTGAGGAATCCCTTCGGACCGCAGAACGGTCCAAGACCATTCGTCCAGAATCCAGGTCAAGGATCGTTCGGTCAGAATACAGGATCCGCTCCGTTCGTCCATAACCCTGGTTCGGCTCCGTTCGTCCGTAATCCAGGACCAGGTCCATTCATGTAGAATCAGCAGCCAGGTCCGTTCGCGCAGAACCAGCAGCCGAGATCGTTCAACCCAAATCCCCAGTCTGGGCATATTCCTCCTCAGTATATCAGACCTCCACCCATGCAGAATGGATCGCAGCCGTTTCAGCATGGGTCGCAGCCGTTTCAGAATGTGTCGCAACCGCATTTTGTCCCTTTTAACGGGGACGCCAATGGCTCATCGTACGGCAATGGCACCAGTTCGGGAGTTGATCCAATGGCAAGTGCAAATCCCAATCCTAACGACCCCGTCGCCCAGCGATTAAAGATGCTAGAAGATCAAAATGAGTGTGTCATGTCCCTGCTCGCTAAGCTACCCATGGCAGCCGTGTCCGTCGATGTCGAGCCTCGCTCAGGATTTCAGGCATCGCCTTTCATCAACAAGATCACGACAGTCGACGTCCCGAAAAAATTCAACATCCTCGCCTTCACGCCCAAGTATTCAGGGGTGACCGATCCAATAGAGCACATCACGCAATATAAGCAACTCATGTGGACGGTCTCAATCCCACACATGTATCAAGAAGTATGCATGTGCAAGAGTTTTGGGGCAACTCTCACTAGTCCTGCCCTCCAATGGTTGATTAATCTCAAACCCAAGTCCATCGGGTCGTTCGCTGAGTTAGTCAATCAGTTCTCCTAGCAATTCGCCAGCAGTCGCAAGATGGAGAAGCAGACCAGCAACCTGTATTATGTCGTGCAGAAAGCTAATGAGTCTATTCGAAGCTATTTCAATAGGTTCAATGCAGAGATGATTAGTGTCCGCAACTGCGACGTCAAGACCGTGATCGAAGCTTATAAACGTGGTCTTGACGACAATTCAGGCTTATACACTGATTTGACCAAGTATCCCCCGGAGAATTTCGAAGACGCCAGAGCTCGAACCCTAGCGTATATGAGGGTAGAGGATGACGCTGCCTTTCGACGTAAGCATACCGACGACAAGAGGTCATTAGGTGTAAAGAAACCAGAGTTCAAGACAAAGGCAGAATCCAGGCCAGAGCCCGCGCGCCAAATCTCGAACGTCCGATTCAAGACAAAAGCGGAGGCCAAGACCACGACCAAATTTCCTCAGTACCCCAAGATATCCTCCTACGGGTTCAAAGGGTCCACTAAGAATTTGGTCGAAGCTCTAAAGACCACCCAGGCGACCATCCGTTGGCCGAAGAAATCTGATCAGGACGACGCCAGGAAAGATAAGTCGAAGTGGTGTGACTTCCATGTCGACCATGGCCATGCGACAGATGATTGTATAGCTCTCAAAAAGGAGCTAGCATATCATGTCCCAAAAGGAAACCTCAAAGATATCATTGACGATGTGGTTACCCCAAGTAACGACGTTCGACCGCCAACCCCCGAGCATGCTAAGGTGAGCAATCGAGTCATCTTAAGAAGAATCTTGTAAAAGATTCCAAAAGCACCCCTGTTGCTTTAATCTCAGAGGAACCTTCTACTCAGCGACCCGTGGTCACTATCACTGAGTTAGAAAGTAACTCTGAAAGGTCATCAGAATCTGACTCTTCAGATGATGATGAATCTTTGGCTCTCCTCACTAAAAAGTTCAGGAGATTCGCCAAAAAGAAAATGTTCAGAAAGAACAAACCCCTTTCTATTACTGATAAGCCAAGATCATCAGCTCCTGTTGATAAGGCTACTGCTACTTGTTTTAACTGCGAAAAGATTGGACATTTCGCTAACGAGTGCAGGTCTAAGAAAGTTTCGAGAAACTCAGCGTTTCCCAAGAAATCCTTTATTCCCAAGAATAAAGATGACAAATACGCTAAGCTGAAAGAAAAGTATGTGAAGCTGAAAAGCTTTAAGAAGAAAGGCAAAGGCCTGATGGCTTATGATTGGGCTGCCTCTGATGAAGAAGAATCATCATCTGACTCTGAAGATGATGAAGCCAATCTATGTCTTATGGCCAAGATTGAAGATGAGGAAGAAAGCTCAGCCATTCCCTCTACTTCAACCTCTGCTATTCAGGTATCACCTTCCTTCTTTACAAATATTGCAAATATTGATGAAGCTGATAGTCTTCGTAAAATCGATCTCTTGACTAGAAGTTTATATGAAGCCATGAATGGCAAAACTGTAGTTGAAAATCAAAACCTTGATCTCGCTGAACAGCTCAAAAACTGTCACCTTCAAATAGAAAAGCTTTCTAAAATTGAAGAAGATTTTAAAGATCAAGTGCATTTAAATCAGCTAGTCAAAATCGAGCGAGAAGAAGCTATCTCTGCTTTAAGAGCTGAAAAAGCTACTGTTGAAGGATGGTGTAATTCTTCAACAAAGATCACTGAGATAATTAAGTCTCAGATTCCCCTGAGTGATAAACGTGGTCTTGGTTACAAAGCTGATAATCTAGAACCAACCACTAATCGTTCCATGCTCTTATTTGGAACTTTCGTATCCTCAGTCGCTGATACTTCATCCTCTCAGTGTTCCTCGTCCAGACCGCCTATCCCTGAGGAAACTTCTACCTCTTCAAAAGGTAAAGAGAAAATGGTTTATCCAAAACCTACCTCTGTCTTTAAAGATAAAGGTAAAGGAATTGTTATTTACCAAAATCCTCAGAAGGGTACCTTAGTACCTAAGTTGAATGCTTCTAAAGCTTTAGTGATTCATTCCTCTGGATCAAGGAATCAGATCTCTGGATCTACTCAGCATGGATCTATTCAGCGATCTACTCCTAGAATCAGAGTGGATGTCTTGGTAAGAAATCCGAAGAACTGAATGTTCCTCCCATTTCAAAAGCCATCGGCTTACTTGGTGCTGGTACTTCTAACTCAAAATCTAAAGCTCAGCATTCAAATGGTCCTAGAACTACTTTTAGTTATAGGAAATGTTATCACTGTGGACTCACTGATCATATTGCTAGTAAGTTCCCCACAGCCACCAAAGCTAAAAAGATAGCTAAGGTGAAGATTGCCCCCAAGGCAAAGAAGACCACTAAGGTTAAGAAATTAACCAAAGTGAAGACTGACAAAGTTGAATCTTCAAATGCTGCGAAGATTGCTGAACCTTCCATTCCAACTACTTCCACTGACAAAAGTGTACACATGGTTAAGTGGGTACCTAAGAAAAACTAATCTTCCTTTGTGATGCAGGTTAAGAAGGGTATCTGGTATCTCGATAGCGGATGCTCTAGACACATGACTGGAAAGAAAAGCCTGCTCGCTGAATACAAGGAAGAGAAGGGTCCCTCTGTGACTTTTGGAGGAAATGGAAAAGGACATACCCGAGGGTTTGGTGTACTCTCTAATGGTACAACAACCTTCAGAAGAGTCGCATATGTTGAAGGGCTGAAGCATAATCTTTTAAGCATCAGTCAGCTTTGCGACAAGGATAACAAGGTAATCTTTACCAAGGAATCCTGCTTTGTCACTGACAAAAAGGAGAAGATAGCTCTCAGCGGTTATCGTTTGGAAAATGTTTATGTAATAAACATGGACTCAACAACCACTGAGAACTCATGTTTCTTCTCAAAAGCCTCATCTGATGTCAACTGGCTATGGCATAAGAGTCTCTCTCATCTGAATTTCAAGACACTGAACACTCTTTCTTCAAAAGAGTTAGTCACTGGTCTACCTCAGCACTCATACGCCAAAGAGTCTTTATGTTCAGCGTGTGAGAAAGGGAAGCAGACCAAAGAAAGCTTTAAGTCAAAGCAAGTCTCCTCAGTGTCATCTCCTCTGCAACTTCTCCATATGGATTTGTTTGGCCCAATTAACAAGCAATCCATCGCTGGAAAGAAATATACACTGGTCATAGTTGATGAATTCTCTCGTTATACATGGGTTATGTTTCTCCGTTCCAAGAGTGACACCCCTGAAGAACTCATCACCTTTGTTCGGAAGATGGAAACCCTGAACAATTTGACTGTTTGCTCAATAAGGAGTGATCATGGGACTGAATTCAAAAACAGTTCTCTTGATTCCTTCTTTGAGAGTAAGGGTATTTCTCACAACTTTTCTTCAGTGAGAACACCGCAACAAAATGGAGTCGCTGAAAGAAGAAATAGAACAACTATTGAAGCTGCACGTTCAATGCTCAGCGATTCTCACCTGCCTACTCAGTTTTGGGCAGAAGCTGTCAACACTGCTTGTTTTACGCAAAACAGGTCGCTGATAGTCAAAAGATTCAATAAAACAGCCTATGAACTTTTTCATGGGAGAAAGCCTTCAATCAGCTTTCTTCACATCTTTGGATGTCAGTGTTTCATACTGAACAACAGAGATGCCCTTGGAAAGTTTGATCCTAAGGCTGATGATGGAATCTTTCTTGGATACTCCTCAGTCTCCAAAGCCTTCAGAGTCTTCAATCGAAGAAAACAAACTGTAGAAGAAACAATTCACGTCACGTTTGACGAATCCCGTTCAGCGAACTCTAAACCGTCCGCTGATACTGAAGAACTGAATCAATGGATGTTCTCTCATCTTGGTGATTCAGAAGATATTCCCACTCATACTCATACTCATACAGTTGAAGATGATAGTCCTACTATCATTCCAAGTATGCAGAATAGTGAAGCTGAAACATCATGGGTCTCAGTTGTTCCTTTAAACACTATACCTGCTTCTGAACCCAATGTCTCAGACATTCCATCTACTTCTCAGCAATCAGTGAATATAATGACAACTGCACCCATTCCTCTCTTAGCTGATACTCCAGAAGTTGCTGAAGCCTCATCTTCAGCTACTCCAGTTCAGGTTGAGTCAACGTCTCACGCTCCGGCTCAGCGATGGACTGTAAATCGCCCAATTGATCAAATTCTTGGTGATCCAAATGCTGGTATTCAGACTCGACGAAGTGCAGGTAATATTTGTTTATTTGTTAACTTTATTTCTCTGACTGAACCAAAGAAAGTAGATGATGCCCTCAAAGATCCAAATTGGGTCAGCGCCATGCAAGAAGAGCTGACTGAATTCGAAAGAAACAAAGTTTGGAAACTTGTTCGAAGACCAACTGACAAAACAGTGGTAGGCACTAAATGGGTCTATCGAAACAAGTTGGACGAACATGGATGTAACACCCCGAAATTTCCATTGTAAATTAATAAAAGATAAATTGTATTTTGGTACAATTTATATTTGAGAAATATAAGTTGAGGGACTTTTGGTGTATTTGTTCAAAGAATGAGGTGGTAAAGTGGAAATTAAGGTGATGACTCATTAATTAAAATGAGGTGTCATATGGAGAATAATCAGTATTTTAAATACTGATTTCCTTGAGTAATTTGTTTAACAAAAAGAAATTAAATTAGAACAGAGAGAGATAGAGAAAGCGAGACAGAGAGAAAGAATTCGAGAAGAAGAAAAGAAGAAGAGAAAATTGGTTTGGTGGTTTTGTGGTAAGAAACTTGAATCCTTCTATTGATTCTTGTAAGGAAGTTAATTAATTGCATAATTATTTGTTTAGAACTGTTTTGGGAAGTTAACTTGAAGTTGTGAAGAAATCGATCAGAGCTCAGTTTCATTAAGGTGAGTTATTCAACTTTCTTTAAAATTAAGCAATGAGAATGTTAATAGATGTGTTGTAATTGTTATTGAACCACTTAGAATGCTTAATGGTTAAGAAAAATCGAGACTGGCTTAACAGATGAAAGTGACGATGAACAGTGAACTTTTCGCAACAGTAGGTTGCGCAAAGTGAAGGTTTTCGCAATAGAGGGTTGTGAAAAGTGAGGAATTCGCAACTGTGGCTTGCGAAAAGTGAGGAATTCGCAACAGTGGCTTGCGAAAAGTGAGGAATTCGCAGCTGTGGCTTGCGAAAAGTGAGGAATTCGCAGCTTTGGCTTGCGAAAAGTGTAGCTTTTCGCTACAGTGGCTTGCGAAAAGTTTTGGACTTTCAGTAGTAGTTTGAAGCTTTTATGTGGAATACAATCTGATAGTTATATGCTATTTGTTATATGTTTATAACTCTGTTGTTGATGTAAAAACCATGTTCTGTTAAATTGTAAGGACTTATTTATGAGTCCGGAACTGTAGTTAATTGTTGAGATGTTGATCCCCGATGCTAAATGGCAAAGTGGGGATAATCGTTGAAATTAATATTTTGTACATAGAGATATAGAATATATGATGAATTGTATAACTTTAGCATACAATAGAAAGAGTGATGATACACAATTATTGTGTGGCGTTGGCTAGAAATATGCATCTGGTCTAGTGGGCATAAAGTACGGTATAATGAGAACCGTTTACTAGCCAGGGACTGTTGGGATGTATTTCTAGTTGTTGGAGTGAATCTTGAATCATCTGTGAGGGTCTCTAGTGGTTGATGATCGCGATAAAATAAAATCTCATTTGGGGGACCAGTGATTCAAGGTGGGGAGGAAATGAAATGAGGAATAGCAGACTTAGAGTTGTAATTCCCATTTCAAACGAAAGATGAGATATCTTCACTGTAGAGAAGTTTGGAGATAAACCAATGTAGAAAAATTGAATCTCAATTCAGAAAGAAGCAGGTTTGGAAACTGTAATTTATGGGAGTTGGAGTTACTTATAATCCGGTGGGATTTATAGTAATTCTTGATGGTAGTATGATGACTAGATGAATTAGTCATAAGTAAGGGAATAGGTGGATTCCAGTGGTTGATAAGAGCTTGGGATGGTAAGATGGCTGATAACAGATTTGATATATCTGTTAATAATTTATTTGTTAAATTTTAATTGGATTTGGATAATCTCACTAGGCGAAAGCCTAATGTTTCAAATTAAACTGTCTTACCAGGTACTGGCTCTGGGAAATAGCTTGGGAAGTGAGACTACAGTTGAAGGGAATCGGACTTGGTGTTAATAAAGGATCAGGATATTCTTTTGATGACTTTTGGGGCGAGCCTTAGATAATCTAGTTGATCTTATTGTGATGTATAATTAGATTGATCAGATTATTTAAGTTAATCTACCTTATGTATATATAGAAACTTACTTATGATCCTTTGGTTTATAAAAGTCTGATATTTTGATGATCATAACGCGTGTATTTTGAGGTTTAAATTGGCCCTAAATTTTAGGGTGTTAGGGTGTTACAATGGAACTGTAACCCGCAACAAGGCTCGTCTTGTTGCTCAGGGATACAGACAAGAGGAAGGCATAGATTACGACGAAACATTTGCTCCAGTTGCAAGACTAGAATCTATTCGTCTATTCTTAGCATACATTGTACACAAAGACTTCAAAGTATATCAGATGGATGTTAAGTCAGCGTTTCTAAATGGAAAGTTGAATGAAGAAGTCTATGTGGAACAACCTCCAGGATTCTCAGATCCTAAGCGTCCAGGTTATGTTTATAAACTGGATAAGGCACTTTATGGCTTGAAGCAAGCTCCACGTGCATGGTATGACACTCTATCTACTTATCTCCATATTGAACAATTTAAGCGAGGTAAAATCGACAAAACTCTATTTTTCAGGAAAGTAAAAGGTCATATCATTCTTGTTCAGATATATGTTGATGACATTATATTTGGCTCTACTAACCCTGATCTTTGTACTCGTTTCGCTGATAGAATGAAAGATGACTATAAAATGAGCATGATGGGTGAACTAACATATTTCCTTGGTCTTCAGATAAAGCAAAATGAAAAAGGAACTTTCATTAATCAGGGAAAGTATGTTAAAGATATGCTGAAGAAATTCGACTTAACTCAAAGCTCAGCTATGAAAACCCCTATGGCACCACCGCTGACACTTGATAAGGATACTAAGGGTATTCCTGTTAATGTCACGCTGTACCGTGGGATGATCGGCTCTCTCTTGTATCTTACAGCTAGCCGACCCGATATTATGTACGCAACCTGTTTGTGTGCACGATATCAAGCTGAACCCAAGATGTCTCATATGACCGCTGTAAAGCGAATTTTTTGATACCTTAAGGGTACTGCGAATCTAGGTCTTTAGTATCCCAAAGACTCAGGATTCGATCTAATCACCTATTCAGATAGTGATTTTGCAGGTTGCAAATTGGATAGGAAAAGCACCACAGGAGGATGTCAGCTCCTGGGTGGAAAGCTGGTGAGTTGGACAAGCAAAAAAGCAAAACTCAGTGTCCACCTCCACAGCTGAAGCTGAGTATGTAGCCGCTGGAAGCTGTTGTTCTCAGGTCTTGTGGATGAGAAATTAACTACTGGACTATGACCTTCAGCTCTCAAATATTCCAATCTATTGCGACAGCACAAGTGCCATCGCTATAGCAAATAATCCAGTACTACACTCAAAGACAAAATACATCGAAATCAGGTATCACTTTATCAGAGATCATGTGATGAATGGTGATATAGAACTTCACTTTATCCCAACTGATTATCAGTTAGCTGATCTGTTCACCAAACCTCTTGAAGAGACAAGATTCAACTTTCTCATCAGCGAGCTTGGAATGCTGAACTTTGAAGAGTAAAATCTTCAACGATTCACATTTGATCAGCAATAGGATAAAATCAACTTGTATAACCCATTCTATCATCTTCTCTCTGAATAAACTTGATTCGCTGATATCAAGGTATGTTTTTCTCTCTCTGACAATCGCATGTAAATGCAAGATTTCAAAACAAACTGCATCGCTGAATATCTCTTCCTTAATCAGCGATACTTTGAAATTTCTAAAACCAACACTGATATTTCTATTCAGTGCTTCATGTTTTCAAAAGTGTCCCTGAGATTTTCAAAACCTCAGAGACATCGAAGAATATGAGAGGACAGTTGTGACGTCATTGCAACGGATAAGCCCTGGCACGTTCTTCTTTCTGACACACGTTTGCACGTTTCGTTTACCTTCCAATCAAATGCAAACACGTGTCCGTGTCATGATGAAAATCTTTTCCCGCTCAAGATTTTCTCTCTCTCTAATCTCACTATATAAACAAATTCTGGGTTTATATTTTTCTTTTACGCGAACTTCTCCTCCAAGCTAAGAAAAATTACTGTTGCATTTGTGCTCTCAAGTTTTTTCAAGAACTCAAGAACTTCATCTTCTTCAACGAACCAGGTTAATAATTTTGTTATTTACCTGTTTCTTAAACTTGTTAATGATCTTCTCTTTGCTTTCACAAGATCAAACAAAAGAACTTTTTAAAATGAAATCATTTCTTTCATGGTTTTATGAACACAACCTTTCATGGTTGTTCTTCAAGTTTAAACGCAAAATCTTAAACATGTTCTTCACACATACGTTTTTCCAGAATCCTTATTCTCAAAAGAAACTGGAAAACAAGATTTTTTTTGGGTTTGCATTTCGTTTTTAAAACAAGAAAAACCCTAATCTTCATTAAGACATTTTTTGTCTGAATGAAATGGACAAAATTCGAACCATCTTATTGGAAAATCTTTCCACATTAAGATTATTCTTATTTGTTAATCTTTGGTTGAACTGATAATACAGAATGGCATCTTCTGACATTTCCTCTGCCAAGAACACCATCGCTGAGAAGACTGTTGCTGATGCTACTGAGGAATTGGATATAATCAAGGCTCCTCGGGTCAAGTTCTCTCTTGACAAACTGGATTGGACCAAGCCAAATAACCTCTATGCGCTTCTCGAGTTTCCTCCTCGAAAGCAAGTCACACATCTAGATGATGCTGTGAACTTCCTGAAGAATTGTTGTCTATCCACAGCCCTGACCATAACACCTCCTGCACATCAGCTACTGCTATCCCAATTCTGGTACTCTGCCAGACACTCTCAGCTACCATCAACCAAAGACTCCTAAAAAACAATTGACTGCATCCTCTGCGATACTGACTATGGCACTATGAAGATTACACCTGCCATTATTCGCAAAGCCCTGAACCTTCCCTTGGCCACCAAAGAAAAACCTTTTGTTCCTCTCCCTGACCACAAGAAACACTCAGATAGGGAAGCCATCACTGAATTCTTCGATGCAATGGGCTATGTATGGGAAACTGGGAGGGACAAGAAGCCCGAGAAGAAGCTGACCCTCATCAAAAAGTCTAAAATGCCCAGCGAGATGAATTTCATCTTCGCTCACTTAATCAGCTGCATTACTGCAAAGACCGGCTCCTCTGATCAAGCCGCTCAACCTCAGCAAGCAATGGGATATGCCTTGCTGAAAGGTCTACATATAGACGGGGCATCGATAATCTACGATGATCTGGTACTCAGAGTAGACTCCGCCGCTGACAGATCTCCATGGGTTCCTTATCCTCGATTCATCAGCGTCGTATTCCAAACAGGCCTGAAGGACAGCTACCCAAAAGAGGGTGACCTGAAACTCTCTCAGGTTGGCCCTAAGGTTCTCGACTTCAAGCCAGTGGCAAATGAGGTACGTCTTTCGACACTTTTAACTCTTCTCAAATCTACTTCTTCGACTTCTGCAGCTCCTTCAGCGGACAAACCCACCGCTGATACCCAGGTTGCAACATCCATTCCTTCTCTTAAAAGGAAACACTCCTCCACCCAACTCAGTTCCAAAAGAACTAAGAAAACCAAGGAGCAACCCCAGCAATCTCTTGCTGAAGACTCCTCAGCTCATCTCAAAGAGCTGAAGGAACGTTCAGTGGTACGCTCTGCCACAGCTGAACAAGCCACCCATTCTATCCCAACTTCAGCGTCTCTAAACGCTGAGGTTACAAACTTGGAATCTACCCAACCTCCTTCAGTCTCTCAAAAGACTGACGAAGCGATTCTCAGCGAATCCAACGCTGAACTCCGCACCCAACCTCCATTCTTAACCTTCGCTTCTCCCTCTACTCAATTGGACTCTACTCCAGTTATCACTGAAGCACCTGTCATTCCTCCAGAAGCTAAAGCTGACACTCAAGGAATGATGGGCGTAGGACCTGCAGATATGACCATGCGTCCACGCACTTTAGCTGACGACATGGAACTTTTCTCAGGACACCGTGATTTTGATGCATTCACCAATCCTCTTGAAGGTATACACCAACCCCTATACACTGTAACTGAACCCCAAACTTCTGAGCTTTCCTCTGTTCACAAGTTCTTATATGTTACAGGTCCTAATTTGGGAGACATCAACGCCTCTCTAAAGACAATAGAGACGAAGCTGACAGGTCTCACAACTACTCTTTCCGACAACTCTTCAGCTATAACAAACGCTGGAGAGAATCTTACAAAGCTGACAACCGTGGTCGAAAAGAATGCCTCCAAAGCTGACTTGGAGAAGGTTGATAAAACGCTCAGCAACTTTGCCAAAGTTCTTGCTGACATCTACACAAACTATCTCGCCATCAAAACAACAGTTCACACCATGTCCAGCAAAGTCACAACGCTGAAGACATCGGTTGGAAAACTCAAAGGAGAGATGTCTGCTGTAAAGACTGAAGTCAGTTCAGTAAAGACTGACATGGGTTCTGTGAATACCGGCGTCAATACAATGAAGAATGACATCACTTCTATGATGACAATGATGAAGCAGATCCTGACCAACACGACCGCCCCTGCCCCTGCCCCTGCACCTGCACCTTCATCTTTTACTCCGGCGGATCGTGCTGAACTCGTGAAGATCAATCCTGGTATTTCTGGTCTAGAAAACAGATTATCAGCAATTGAAATTTGTGTGGGGATCCCTGGCCAAGAAGACAGGGAACCGACACCAGCTGCTGAGTCATCGCATTCCTCTCCCACTCATCATGAAAAGGGGGGGAGAAGAGCGCTGAAGACCTTTCCCATGATGAATCTATCAGGGGATAGAAGACTGAAGACCTCACCTTTACTGAAGAGGGTGAGAAGACTATTGAAGAAGCAGCCGCTGGACCTCAGGGAGATAAAAACCCTGAGGGAACCGAGAAGCTTACCTCTGTATCTGAGGGGGAGCAACTCGAAGAAGAAGCTGAAGAATCTGAGTCTGAAGCTGAAGATGAAGAAGCCATCGACTTGTCTGATGACGAACCATCCTCTTCTCCAAAGAATGATGATGATGAAGATGATGATGATGATGATGATGACTCTTTTATCGTCAAGCCTGCTCAGAGGACCACAACTCTTAGAGGGATTCTGATAAATGAACCTATAGGGGAGCGGACAAAGACAAAGCCATCAGCGTCTGAAGCTGACAAGGGCAAAGAAAAAAGTGTCGCTGAAGACGATGAAAATCTGACGATCTTGCTTAAAAAGCCGGTTTGTCAGGTACACTAATCTTCCTTACACTACATCCATCCTCTCTATACACATTATCAGTTCTACACTCACTAAAACCTCCATACACCTTATCCCATTCTTTCTCTATCTCTGTTCTACCCAAGTTCTTACTCGAACGATCGCTGTGTTTCAGCTAGTCCTCTCCCCTGTTTGAGGATATCGCTGAAGTTCCTACAGCTACGACTTCACCAACAATAATCCCAGCTTCCAAAGCTGAAGAAATAATCCCGGTCTTAGATTTGATCTCTGAGACTGATGAACCTGAAGAACATATGCTCTCTCACAAAAGCAAACCTTCCTTGGCTCCTCAAAAGCTAAGTGAAGAGGATCAGAAAAGAAGAGATGAGATGATAAAGAAGTTCGAGGATCAGCGAATCATTCTGAAGCGTGATCAACTTCCTTCTATTCCTACAAAGTTCAAACTTTCAAAAAGGGAATACAAGGATCACCTCAGAGTTGAATGTCTAATCGCTGAAAGAAGGGAAGCTGAAGAAAAAGACAGAGAACACGCCATCCAGCTTACTCAACGATCAGTAAAAGACCCCAAGCTGAAAAGAACTCCAATCGAAGTTCAACGTCAGCTATGGGAAGAAGCCAAGAAAATCGTTGAAGAAAAGAGAACTGTATCTCAATCTACCCTAGCCTGGTGCAAAGAAAATGTACACTTCAGACTTCGACCTTCCAGAATAATCAAGGTACTCGTATCTGGAAGATCAACCATCAAAGTTTCTATCGCTGAAATCGAGATATTCAGAGAGAATGATCAGTACGAAAAATTCTATGCTGCAGCTATCACGCAGTACGGTCTCTCTGAATGGTTGGAGATCAGATTAGCCATCCAGAAGTCTCAGTCTAAGTACAAGGATCATTTTGAAAAGCTGATAAACAAGCAGATCGACTTAGTCTATTCTTGTGTGGATATTCCTCCTCCTCCTCCTCTCGAAAGTCAGAAAAGAAAGGCCTCTACAAAGAAAAAGTCTAAATCTTCAGATGGTCCTCGTATTCGAAACGAAACAGGTATTGGTTTTTCTCTAGCTGAAGTCCTTGGTCCTGAACCTGACATTTCTGCACTTGACACATCTCTTCCTCCTGATGAGACTTTCATCCCTGGGAAAGTCTTAAGCGAACCCTACGGGATATTCTTCAATGACTGGGATGGACGAAAGCATTTTCAACGTATCTCTGAACTTCCCATCACTCCCATCGAACAGCTGAAAGATCTCATCTACTGGTGTGACTTCAAGAACGACATTCAGGCACGGCATCTTAAACCCTTGATTTTTGAAGAAGCGCTGAACAAAAGAAATCAAGGAGTAAATGTCCCTGACTGGATGATTCCCACATCAATGACCCTTGATGAACAACTCATTAAGGAAGAACCTCTATAAGCTGATAGGATCGCCTCATTCTTCTATTATATCAGTTATTCTTTTGTACTTGTAATTGTATTCGCTGTACTTGTAATTTTTCCACTTCCATCTGTAATCTTTACAAAGTTTAAAGAAAAATTTCAGCAAACGTACTTTACTCCATCAGTACAGAAAAGATCCCAGAAAACAGTAAAAGGGACAAATATTTTATGAGTTCTTTTTATCCTTATGTTTTCATTAAATAGCAATTTTCTCTGTTGCTATGTCATAATCAAATAGGGGGAGATTGTTGATCCAAACCCCCAGTGATTTGATAATGACCCTCTCTTATATACTTGGTGAAAATTGTAAGTAAACAATATGTATCAGAGTTTCACTATCACTGATAAGTACTAAGATCTTACAGTACCGCTGATAGGAACTCTCGCTCTTTAGATTAAACATTCAGCGAACACTGTTCACCATAATGCTCTGAGCCTGTTCAGTCCTTGTGGTGATCGCTGGTAAGTTAGTTGTTTACTTTTGATCCCTGAAGACAAGTTTCACGTCAACATAGGTTCTACGCTGAAGTCGAAGATCAAGCTCAAGAACCAGCGACAAGTCTCCTAATGAACTGATGCGGATCAGCGAAGACTCAGATTTGTCCACTCAACGTGAAGTATCAAGTACAAGACTTTAGCTATCGCTGAACTCTATCATTCGCTGATGTAGAATGATAGATCGCTGAATCAACGAAAAGCTGATCACGAAGTCCTCCGTACAAAGTACTTTTGTCTTAACCACCCTTGCACGTCTCCGTACGATATGTCAGAAAAAGAACCTCCTTATTGTCTGAAATCGTACAACCACTCTAATACTACATTGTTCAAACATGCGGCTACTAAGGTTGTCAACAAAGGTCAATGACGTACAACCAATGAGCTGCTGCCACGTGTAAAGTGTAAACTGCCATGCATTAAATGCATGCAGTATATAAGAAGAAGAACTCACTTCATTTTGAAGTAACTTGCTAACTCTGGACAAGTTCATCCTTCTTATCTTGAGATAGGTTATTATTAGTAATTTCCTTCTCTTTCTTAGTGCAAGAAACTTAGTGTTCCAACTTGTTTAGATTTAGGTTTATCCATAATCTTGTTTCCGCAACAAGCTGTAAATTGTTAATGATTTATCAATAAACAATTTAGAAAAGTAAAATCTTAGTGTTTGTATTCAACCCCCCCCCCCCTTCTACAAACTTGTATAGCCCTTCGGGACCAACAAAGAATAAGAATCTTGATAAAAAGACAAAAAGGATGCACATGTATAAAGACTAGTTTTGACAGCTTACTGCCAGATTTCTATCTCTCTCTCTTCAAAAAGTCATATCTCACTCAATAATACTCCAAATTGGGTGATTCTTTTTCTGGAAATTATTTTTATGAGTTAGGTTTCAAACCCAAGTGGTTTCACTCAAAAACTCAAAGATTTCGACCTTCAAACATTTTTCACAAAAACAGTGCGCAAACAGCAAAGCTTTCTGTAGTGATTTTACGTCAAGAATTATTTCATGTACTTAATCACCTCTAAAAATTATGAATATTATGTCAAAAGTTTCCTAACACATTAAGTTATCAGGACATAAAATATCTTGACCTAAATACCCCTGGAAGATATCCAAAAGTGGACAGAAAGTGGCACCTAAATCTGGACAGCAAAAGAATAATCTCAAAAGTGGCTTAAAAGCAACTTTATTTCTATATAATTATTTTATGATGTAAATCTACCACTTTTATGATAAAATCTCAGTTGTTTGTTGACATGCATATATTATTTTGAAATGTAACAAAAATTCAAACACTAAATAAATTTATAAAAGGGCATTTTATGACGATTTGGATAGTTAGCCTACCGAACCCTTAAGATTAAAACTCACTAGTGACCTTACGTTCGTAGGTTCGAAGTAGGATCACACCGAGTTATTTTGTGAGAGATTCCAGGAATTCCATCGCGCATCAAGTGAGTTATCACAGCCCCTTTTTAATATTTTACATATTTTGGGGTGAAAAGCATGTTGTTACTACAATTATTTTACGCACCGGTTGTCTCATTTTCTTGGAAATACTAATCTTGCTATACTTGCTTATGCTCTATGGTATGTATGTTTTGTGCATGTTGTAAGATTTTGAGCTTTCTCTATCGTACTAAGTCCCCGTTTAATCTACGTTACCCGTTTAACTCACGAGTGTGAGCTGTTGGTAATTATGGATAACGCTATTTGGTTGACACCTCACTCACAAGTCGCGCTTGTTTGAGTGCATAATTATTGTTGTTCGTACGCATTGTTGACGATAGAACATGCGGAGGGGCGTCTTGTCACATAGGTCGGGTAACGGGCTCCAAGCTTCAACATTATACATACAATTACCTTGAGCAAGTGTTTTTACAACCGGTTGACATATCCACTTGTGCGGATTAAAACTGTTTCTATGACAAACTTATATCCACTTATGCGGATTAAAACTGCTTCTATGACAAACTTTGTTGTACTCATAAAACTTGTGATCTCACCAACTATTCAATAGTTGACCCTCTCATTTACATGCTTTTCAGGAAATATCAAGTAAGGTTGGACTTTAGAAGTCACCACAAGTAGCTGCATTCAACACTTTTTCTTATCATGTCGAATTGTATTTTGGACAAATTTGTATTTTTGGAACAAGTTGTAATTTTTGTTAACTTTTAAGCTATGATGATTGTGTGTTGTCTTCTACCTAACGCAATGAAACCTTGAACTGTGACATCCCGTACTTCCGCTTTAGCGGGGTGTGACACAAGCAGACTCCCCTATCGCCTCATATCGGGGCCCAAGCAGACTCCCCTCTATCCGAGTAAGAAGGAAACGAATTCCATCTTATCGGCTCATCACAAATGCCCAAGGGATCATCGGATCTCGAGGTACTCTGATCCCACTGTGCAGACCGACTCCACATAGCATACACATAGCTCATCATAGATCTTGAAACGTGAACTCTTTATAAATCATTATAAATCATTTCATGTTGCTAAATAGTCTTTTAATTAAAACATACTTTTCATGGGAAAGCATACGTAACAGTTGGTAAACAATTCATGCTCATAAATGAACCATAATCAGTAAAATATTTAGCATCTTATTTCGTGTAAAAAGGGTTTAGGGAACTCACCTGATAGTAGTGACTTTCCTAACCACGCGTCTCGTTCCGAACTGTTCTTACACCTAAAGCATAACGTATAATTGAATTAGTGACAACTCAACTACTGATCCTAGATCCTTCTCTAATATACTTTATTCGTGCACTTCCGGAATCCTTCATACTGGTCCCGGTAATAACAATTCCGGAACCCCCCTTATCCGGTATTACAGTTCCGGAACCCCCCTTATCCGGTATTACAGTTCCGGAATCCCCCTTGGGATCCGGTATTACGGTTCTGGAATCCCTCACATGGGATCCGATATTTGAGTCTTCCGGAGACTTAAGATCCGGTACTTTCACCTTCCGGAACTCCCTATGGATCCGGTGTCACTTCCAATTTCGGAACTCTCTAATGGTTCCGATGTCTCTTAAGTTCCGAACATCCTACGGTTCCGGAATCCCTTACGGGATCCGGTGTTTGTAGTCCCGGAAATCCCTTATGGGATCCGGAGTCGGCGATTGCCGATTTGTTGAACCATAAAACCCCAAATTCTTCTTAATTAGCCTAACACGGTAAATTTACCACCACATTCTTTAACACACAATGAATTGCTAAACCCCAATCCTCCAATCCTCACATAAACCTTCAATTCAAGCATTACTCAGACCGATTTATAGTTAAACCTCATTGTCGTTCTTAGTAGGATTACCCAGCTCAAACATTATGGAAACCTCAGAAAAATATTATCAATCTAACAATTAAGCAAGAAATGAAACAGAAGAGATCAATTGCTTACCAAAATGAATTTTCTCCTACTAGAAATCGATGCCAGACAATTCTTTCTCCTTCCTGCTTCTTCTCTTAGCCGACACACCAATAGAATAGTGAAAGTGAGAACCCTAGGGACTTGCACCCCTTTATATTCCTTTCTAAAATTGCAAAAAGGCCCCTTTTCATAACTTTTCTTAATTAGACTTTGGCCACCAAACTTTCAAATCTTAACTAAAAATCTGGTTGTTACAACAACTTTGTCCCTCTGCTCTGATACCACATGTAGATCCCAGTTTGATCAAGTAACAATGATATAACGAAACGATTAAGCTTTATTGATTGAATGTGGAGAGATACAAGATTGGAATTAAGAACAAACTCTCTCTAAACTCAATTAGGCGAACGGCTAATCTCACTAAGCTTTTCTGACCTAATGATTAGAAAACTAACGTTAAATACCAAGGGCTTGAAGCCTAAAGCCCATGCCCATTAACACACAATAAGCCCATATTATCATTTAAAGGCTTTTACAAACAAATAAATAAAACTAATTCTTTTCTTTATATCACTTTCTATTTTATAGGACTTTTAGTCCTAACAGATTTCTTTTCTTCTCAATCTCATTAACCAGTGTTTAGACTGTGTTATGGAAACTTGTTTTATGAAAGAAAGGAAAGAAAATGGAGGAAAAGAGAAGGAAAGTAAAAAAATCCCGTGTTCTCGAAACTTTTTTAGAAGAGAAAGAAAAAGAAACGAAAGGAAAATAATGATAAGTTTTCTTTCAAAACTTTCCTCCCAAATGTGGGAAGGAAGAAATGAAATTAAAAACATTTAAAAAATTACTAAAATTACAAAACTGTCGGATCTTTTATTATAAAGATGTATTTTTTAGGAATATATTAGTAAAAATGACGTCTTTTCTGTCATCTATCTCGTAATTTTTTTTTCTTTCCATTCAAAGAGACAACTAAATAAATTACCTACATTTCATTTCTTTTTCATTTTTCTTGGGTGTTTGGGATTGCGTTTGAAAACACCTTATCTCCTTATTGCGTTTTCACGTCGGAGGTGAGTGTTTGGATTTAAAAAAAACTCCTTATCACGTTCCAGAAAAGAAGATAAGGAGTTTTTTAAGAAGCAACCCCAGACTAACTTTTCTGGAATGGAGATAAATTATAAGCAAACAAGGATAAGTTAAAAATATAAGCACTCCCAAACACCCTACGGATTAGATAACACACCGCTAAGAATATAAGAAACTTCATTCCAATGCCCCATCCATTTTGTTTCTATTTGGGGAGAATTTGAAGTTGGATAATGTGTTAGGGCCGAATGCCAATTTACTCTTCTGTTTTTATCTCTCGATCGATCGCTCTTTCTCTCTCTTTTTCATTGCCGTAACAACTTCAAGAACCCTAACCCTACTCCTCTCGAACAATCAATCTATCTATCACAAAAGATACATCAATCATACATGGCTCCTAAGAGGAAGCCGGTAAGGCGCAATAAATCATCAGCAGCAACCACAGTTACCCCTGTTGATCATGAATTACCGACATCAGAAGTTGAAACAGGAGCTGAATTAGCGGATGTTGTGAAACTCGAGGAGGGGACACAGACTGAGATATTAGGCCAGGTAGAAGTATCCGATTCCGATCCTAATCCTGCTGAAATGAACGTTGATTCAACTAAAGGTGTTGCCGTTTCTTCCGAATCGGCAATTAAGGAGGAAGTGGTTTTGGAGAATTGTCAAGTAGGTGATGTGAGTGAAGCGAATAATGAGGATGGTGAAACTGACGTAGGCAGCGATAAGGTAAAAGAGGATTCACGGCTGGAAAGCGAGGATGCTGATGATGGAGTCGTTTGCATAGAAAATGATGAACCAGGCGAGAGCGTAGACGATCAGAAAGAGGATGTACGGCAGGGAAGTGAGAATGTGGATGAAGAGAAACAAGAAGCAGGAGTGGTTAAGGTCGAGGATACACAGTTGGAGACTGTAGATGAGGAAAAACAAGAAGCAAGAGAGGGGATGGTTGCAGGTAAGGTGTTGCTGACCTTGAATTTAAATTTTGATTTATTAGTTAACGCTCTTGAAGATGTAATGAGGTTAGAGATAAGACTCTTGATGAGAATTCTTTAGATAAGGCATCAGACAACCTATGTCCTCATAATTGCATATTAAGCTCAAAATATTATTGCTCTGTATTTTGATTCAAGAATACATGATCGTTGTTCTTTCTATGCTAAGCAAACAGTGGTGGCTCAAATTCTGATTTAAGCTGATGCAATAATAATATCATCTTTTTCATAGTTAGGGCTACGCAAGCCAATATCCGTTTCTGCAACCTCAATCTTCTGCATGAGAAATAAATTGTTTGTGGTTCTACAAGAGGACATTTGTTTGTGAAGTATGAAATGAATGAGTATAACTTATGATATGCCAAAGAGCAAGATGCAAGACAAATTAGTTAGTCATTAGCCAGTTCGTAGTGCCACTCCCCTGCGTCATGCTCTTAAATATTCGGTTAAATTCTTTTTACTCCTTTTTGAAACTTTGAGACCTGTCTCAAATCACAACAAGGTAAATCTCACATTAGTAAAGGCATGGGAACTTCACATAAATTACTCCCCAAAGAGAGAAATATAGTATCAAGAGAGAAAACCCCGACCATGAGATGAGGATTCACTCTTGGTTGAATTTGGGATTCAGCACAAGTTGAGACGAGGGTCTCCTTTGTTACCTTTGAGCTTTTCAATAAGTGGTAAGGGATGCACAAGTTCACAACCATCAACAAACGAGTATCTGCCGTACTGTATCTTGCTTGTTAATTTGTTATCTGTATCTTGCTTGTTAATTTGTTATCATCTGCCAACCCATGCACTTGAAGTGAACTTGATATGATGTAGTGTATAGGAGATTTGGAGATAATTTTTGTGATAGTTTCCTGCAAGATATTCATGAACTCATGGAATCTTGTTAGAACATGCTAACTTTGAATTATCATATAACATTCCTTTGCATTTTGCATTGTTTGTGGGCATGCTGATTGATAATATCACTATTGCTAATGCTGGGAATAAGTTTTTATTACCATATTTCAGAACCAATATTTGCTCAAGAAGAGACAGATGCTGTCAAAGTTGACGCCTCTAAAATACTCAATGACAATACTCTAGTTGTCAAAGGGGATGGTGTTGAGGAAGGCGGAGAAATTGCAAAAGTTATCTCAGCTCAAGAATCTAACATCTGCAAATCACCTTGTAAGAATGATGCTGGTCTAGCTGTGGATGATGGTGGCAATGGGGACGGAAAGTGTACTGCAGAAATAATGTCCATTGAAGAAGCTATTCAAGCTGTTAGCAGCAAAGCACCTTGTGAGAATAACACTGCTCTAATGGCTGAAGACGATTCCAAGGAGAATGGGGATGATGAGGAAAGTGATGATGAGGCTGATGATAGTGAGGGAAATGATACAGCCAATGAAGGTGATGAAAACCCTTCCATATCTATTCAGGATCCCCTCGACAATAAGAAAGAAAAGAACATAGAAATTTATGTTGGAAAACTAGACAAGGATACAGTTGAAGAAGATCTGGTTAATGCTTTTCAACAGTTTGGGGAGCTCGAATCCACTAGAATAGTCAGGAACTCAACCACAAATAAGAGCAAAGGGTTCGCATTCATTCGTTTTGCATCTGTCGATCAAGCAAAGCGTGCTCTTTCTGAGTTGAAAGATGGAGTTGAGGTATCATACATTTAAGTTATATCCTATCATACATTTAGTCACCAACACAGTTTATTTTTCCCATGCCCAGGTGAGGGGCAAGCATGTAAAGATATCAGCAAGCCAGAACAATGATACACTCTATTTGGGAAATATTTGCAAAACATGGAACAGAGAGGAAGTAAGTTTGTGATCTACTGAGTATATTTGTTTGGGTATCAAGTATCCTTTACATTGGTGGCATGCCATTGGTTTAAAAACACCACCTAATACTCCAAGTTACCATTTTCTTTTTCAAGGTTTTGCAACAATTGAAAGACTATGGAATCGAACATATTAAGGTGGTCCGTTTACCAGAGGATCCCAAGATTGATGGGAAAATTAAGGGGTTTGCTTTCTTGGAGTTCAGCACACATGCTGATGCAGTAGCAGCATTTCAACGACTTCGAAAGCCAGATGCTATTTTTGGGCGTGATATAAGTGCCAAGGTTGCTTTTTCACAAACTCCTATGGATGAAGATTTCTCACAGGTAAGATCAACCTTTACCAAAAGTTATTTTATATTATGATTATTTATTTATTGGTTAATGGCGGATCATCCCGTGCCATCTTTGACATGTAATGGTTTGTAATGTTTAGATATGTATTTTCTAACTCTAGTTCAATGGCAACCGCTAAGTTACTGGTTTTGAACATCAAATGACTAATGTCTGTCTTGCCCTGTTCCAGGTCAAACAGGTATATGTGGAAGGACTGACTAAAGCTTGGAATGAAAAGAAGCTGAAGGAGATTTGTGAAAAGTATGGTGAGATTGATAGGATTAAGTTATGTCTGGGCACACGGACTAAACCCAAAGATTTTGGGTTTGTCACTTTTATGTCTCATGAAAGTGCTCTAGCTTGTGTGGAGGGGATCAATAAAGGTGATTTTGGAGAAGTCAAGGTATGTATGTTCCATCCTCACCCCGACCCCTGAAAAAGATCGAACACACACACACACACACTCTCTCTCCCTCTATATATATGTATATTATAGGTAGGTTCAAATGAGAACCACAAATATGCTGAGAACCTGGGGAAACGATTATTCATGAAGAATAACGCTGAATAACTATGAATATCATGCATTTTCATTATCTGTAGTTTAATGCATTTTTATCATTACAAGTTATAGAAACCCAGAGATGTATCTTAATTTAAAAATCTATACTATATTATAAAGGCATAAAGCATTTAGGTTTTACGTCTTAAAACTCTTAAATGTTTCAAGAATACGATTGTCAAGACTTTATGTACAAATAAAAAATGCATACAAAATCTACCAATTTTTATAATATTTGTATTTTACTAAATAATAAGAATGGAAGCTTGAAGTGCTGTTGGAAACTCATATTACCTTTTCATGTGAACGGATCAAGTTTTGGAAACCCACAGATTTATATCAATTTAAAATATATATATATATATATAAATTATCTTAAATATAATTAATTGTTTAATGAAACAAATTATATACAGAATGGGTATTTTATTTTCTTTAATTTGATACCCATATCAATAGATATATATTTTCCCAATTTTTTAACCCGGCTTTCATAATTTCAATCATTAGCGTGTATATTAATACAATAATATTTTGATTATATATTATACAACTTTTACAACTTATTATTACATATGCACAACTTATTAATACGCTTGAACTTTATATACTAACTCATAACCAATTGATAAGCATGTATAAATACAACATAAGCATTGAACCCTACTAATACGACTAAAATACTGTATAAAACTAATAACTAACAGAAGACTCTCATGTCTCTCAAAACCTCACAAATTCATAGAATAAAATCGAGAGAACAAAATATAGATGTACTGCGTTGCATTGCACGGGTACATATCTAGTATACGTATGTGTGAGTGTATATATATCCGGTAGTTATCTCAATGAAACATTGATCTGGGTATTATATCTTGTCTCAGATTAAAGCCAGCTTAGCAAAGCCTCCACATAAAAGTCAACTTCAGAAGCTGGTTTGTCGTGGAGGATTCAAAGTTGAGAAGCAAAGTGAAGCATCTGTATTGAATAATGAGGATGGAATTTCTAAAGGAACTTCAGAAACTAAATCTTCAAAGATGAAAGGTGTTTTGAACTCCCAGCAACCTAAAAGAAATAGAAAAGATTCCTCCAAACCTAAGGTGACCGCGTATTTTTATGTCTTCCTCTTTTTCTCCCCAGTATTAATGAAACATTTTGCTGAGAAGAGTTCCTTGCCTCAGATTAAAACCAGCATTGCAAATCCTCAACAAAAGGAATCACCCAAAAAGCAGAATTCTGGTGGCAAAATCAAAGTTAAGAAGCAAAAGAAACTGTCCCCATTGAAAAAAGACGGTGAAAGTTCTAAAGACGCTGAAGTATTGAAGATGAAAGGTGATTTAAAGTCTCAACAGGCTAAAAGAAAAAGAAAAGCATCCTCTGAGCAGAACTTGAAGGCTCCTCCTGACTTGAGACATGGTGACAAGGGTACTCCGAAAAAACTAAAGGTTGGTGGCAGTGAGGGTCAAAATAGTAAAATTGCCTCCAAAGCAGGAAGTCACAAAAGAAAAGGCCGTGAAGATGGAGGCAACAGAAACACTCACAACAAAAAACACTTCAAGAAACAGAAAGGTATTTGTGTTTTCTATGTTCTCTCTCTCTCTCTCTCTCTATATATATATATATATATATATTTTGCGTGTTCCAGGATCCATATTTGATCCATCTACATTGGAAATTTAGGCAATATGCATGGAAGGGAACGAGATAATTCCAGGAACCCAATAAGTGATACTCACCTTAGAAAAGGGCGTGATGACTATAGAAACTCCCCCAGATATATTGATCCATACGCACCAAAACACGCTGCCTCCCATGCTTATCATCTGGGTCCCGATTCAATGTCTACTAGACGCCACATGGAGATGGTACGATGAGTGGTTTTATTTATTTATTAATTTATTAATACCATCTTCTTCGTTGTTAGTTTGATAGTCGAGGATGATGATTCTAGGAACCACATGCTGGATACATTGAGCCCGCTTCTGGTAAGCAAAGTCTATCGTATTCAAGATATGTTCAGCCTGTAGCTCGAACCCTTAGCCAACATCAGACTGTGTACCTTGAACCTGCTGGTGGAAGTCAAAGTCAACTTCATTCAAGATATTTAGATCGTTCTGCTACGACCCAACCTCATAGGGGTTACACCGAGACTGCTGAGGTTCAACCTTACAGAGGTTATCGTCAATCTGCAATTCTACAGATTGCTCATGATCCATACGACTCTCGGTTTGCAAGGTTCACATTAATACTATCATTTGTATTTAAAGTTTTAGTTTGACCTTAAATCTATTTTTGATTAATATATTTTGTGACTTGTATAGAGCTGTTCGACATGATGGTAGAGGTACTGGCGTTGTTGCTTATGTTGGAGGTAATTCTTGCTCTTTATGTGTTTGGATGGAAGGAAGTGGAAAATGATATTTAGAGGAGATTATAAATAGTTTTGTCCAGCAGTTTCTTTAAATGATAATCTTGTTGGATGTTCACTTAAAAAATGTTGTCATCCTGTGATGATATTTTTTTTAGTAAATTGAACTTTTAATCGATGTGGTTGGATCAAAAAATGACCAAATATGAGTTTACACTATTTGAAAAAAATCCAAGATAACCGAATGGTATGGAAAAATAGAAGGGAATTACAGTAATCTTGGTGGCATTTTAATGAACATGTGTGGGTGAAACTTGGAAAATATTGAATTATATCTCTTCTTGTATGTGTAATTTGTTGGCCTGTTGGTTTGAGAGCATGCTAAGTAAAATGCTTTATTCAACTTTTAGGTCCGTCTCTTCCAGCTTCTCAAGTTGGAAATCACACAAGCTACTACCAGGTCTCTCTCTCTCTCTCTCTCACACACACACGAACGGAGACACTTAGGGTCGTTTACCTAATGCTTACCTGGTAAGCGTTTACCGGGTCACTTACCTTACTGGATGAACATGGTAAGAGTGGTTGGTGCAAGGCCCGAGAGTCTTACCCAGCTGACAACTCTTACACGGTTAGGGTTTATTGGGAAATTGTAAGTGAGAGTGTCGAATCCTTCCAATATTGTGCTTTACCGGGTAAGCATTTGAGTAAACAGCCTCCTTGTTATTTTCTTATCTGAACTGTGGTCTTTAGAAGAAACAAGATTGTTGCGTTTGAAATTGAATCCTAAGAATAAGAAGTGGTTGGTTGGTGCAGGGTGGTGGCACAAGTTACAGTCAGCAGCGGACATCATACACGTACTACTGAAAGAGAAAGACGTCCATGCTCTGCTTCTTTTGTTTGTTTTATCATTCATTTGTGTTGGTATAACAAATTAACAGTAATAATAATACATACATACACTTTGCATCTTCTGGAAACAGAAATTACTTTTGTAACCTAAAACCATCTTGTTAAACTCACACACAGCTATCAGCTATCAGCTATCAGCTATCAGCTATCAGCTATCAGCTATCAGCTATCAGCTATGTAGATGTTATGGATTACTATTAGCTGCTGCTCATTTCCAGAAGTAACCAAGTATCGATGTTGGTGGCGTTGTTGAAATTAAGATTCTTAAATTCCAGTCCCATCACATTTGTGTGTTCATACAGTTCGATGTGGATTACTAAAATGAAATGGAACAATCCAAATGGGTCCTCATAACTATAAACAATTTTTGGAGTCGATCTTCACAATACACGAATGTTGTGTTCTCTGGGTTCTTAACGAAGAAAAGGAACGGAAAAGGAAAGAAAGTAGGAGGAAACGAGAAAATGTTGTGTTCTCGAGTTTTTTAAGAAGATAGTAAAACAAAGCGAAGGAAATTATTATTGAATTAATTTTCCCACCAAATATTGGAGAAAGGAAAGGAAAGGAAATGAATTAATTTTTTTTATTTTTTTATAAAATTACATATATATTCATTAATTACATTCCACTGTGAATAAAGGTATATTGATAAAAGTGACATCTTTCTTTTCTTTTCTCTCCTACTCGAGAAAAAAATTTCCATCCTTTTTTTTCCTTCGATCTCAAAAATACAAATACAAATATTTTCTTCTTTTCTTTTCTTTTTCTTCACTTTCTTTTCTTTTCTTCCTGTAACACCCTACTATATTAGTTCAATTTCAATATCTTAAGCCTTAAATACAAATTTTTTGATTCAATCAAGTACACCAAAAGTTCCGGCAACTGTAGCCTTTATTAAATAAACATATTATCAATGATAAGTAATTTACAAGTGGTCTACAAAGCAAATTATGAGAAAGCAAAACTACATAGATGACAAAGCAAGCCTAATAAGCATGATAAAACAATCCAGTGATGAGTTGTAAGGGCTAAAATAGTGTTTTGTCAAAACCAAGTGATGAATCAACAAAGCTAAGGTATGATATGGCAAAGCTAAGTAATAGCAAGTACATCCTAAGAAGCATGATATGGCAAAGCTAAGTAATAGCAAGTACTTCCTAAGATGCATGATATGGCAATTAGGAACTAGACAAAGCAAGCTAGGAAGCAAGATGTCTCAACATTCTCTTATCCTAAAGTATGAGGTGTCAAAATCTTATAAGAGTTCAACCTTGAAAGCAAAAGAAACAAGTAATTGATGCTTTGTGTTTGACTATAAATAGAGGAAGAAGCAAAGCCATTAGGTTCATACCAAATATTTTCTCTCTTTCTCTTAATACACCATTAAGCTTGAAGCAAGAAAGCAAGGGAAAGTTAGACACAACCAAAGTAATTACGTTATGTGATTTTTGAGATACATACATGCTACATGAAACTATTTTATGCATTATCAAAGTCTTGATAAGATATTTTGACATGTTTGTTGTACATAAAATTATGATACAAGCATATGTATTTTTACAATAAAGGCATGAAAGTTTTATACATGTTATGTATGACCATAATATCCAACGTACGAAATATGTTACAAGAAGGTTCGTCTTGCAAACGGACCTTATGGGGCAACCTTTATGGACCCCGCAAGCAAGTATGACATACTTACATGTGACAAGTGAGATCTCAAAAGAAAGTTTTATGCATGACAAGTATTTTATAAATTGATAAGTATCATGACTACTTACTAAGCTTAAAGTTTATTTATACTTAATGTATGTGTAACACCCCGATCTTTGCAGGGTATCGATCTTTTAAGATAAATATGAAAATAGAATTTTGGATTGAATCATAGATTTTATGGTCTTGTTGGATGGAGAATCCAAATACGAATCTAACAGTCCTTTCTGGAGCGAAAACGGAGCTAAAACGAAGAAGTTATGGCCAAAACGGTGTTCGGTACATCCTAAGCAACTATGACCCGCGACTATGCCAAAGGGCATAGTCGCCAGGAATTGTCGCACGAGGGCACCTGACCCATAAAAACGGGATTTTTCACCCTTTTTCCTCATTTCACTACACCCACTTCATTTTTCTCTCCCAATAACCGACATCCTTCACCCCAATGTCGATTTTGAGCCTCTAAGACCCCAAGAATCAAGATTCCAAGTGACCCTTTGTAATATCCCGGGTATTTCAGTTAGATAAATTCCCTATCAGTTAAAGTATTTAACTTTAAAAATTTGGATGTTTGGGGTGAGTTTGAGATAAGATATAAGGTTAGGGGTGTTTTAGTCCTTATTGAATAGTTTGAGCCAAAAGTGTAAGTTGAGATATAAATATCTCAACTACTTCAGATTAAACTTATTATTCCTATTTTAGAAAGTGTGTGTGAGTTCTGAGCGAAAAGAAGCAGAAGACGAACCCTACGGATAGAGCATCAATCGTTTGGGCTGAAAGAGATTTGAAGGTAAATTCCTTTACAAATTGTGGTTATAATCAGTAGTGTTAGACTTCTATCGGATTAGAATGTTTAAATTGAAGTTATATAATTCAAATTTGGATATTTTGGAAACCGACTGTGTTCTTAGAGTCCCGGGGAAGTCCCGGTAGATTCCCGGTAGTTTAGACTCCGGTAAAGTGGAGTCCCGGTATAGTCGACTCCCGGTGCGGTGATGTCGAGTCCCGGTGGAGTCCCGGTATGGCCGACTCCCGGTACCATGAAGTCCGGTAGTATAGAATCCCGGTAGCATAAAACCCCCGGTATTGTGAACTCCCGATACTGAAGAGTCCTGGTACTGTATAAGTCCCGGTACCCTGTGTAGTCCCGGTAGTGGGTTAAATGCAGTGTATAATGAGACATTGAGGATGGGAAACTGTTAGGCTTTATGTGTTTGGTTAGTAAAGCAATATGTGTATCTTAACTTGTTTCAGATTCTGTGGAGTCGTTGTAAGAGATAGGATCATTTTGAAAGGAGCTATCGAGCGTGTGTAATAATCAAAACAGGTGAGTTTTACTTCAAGGTGTTTTAAACTGGAATACATTTGTGTGGATGCCGAATATTTGATAAATGTATGAAAATGTCATATGTGTGTAATTATGATATGTTAAGATATTATAATTACGTGAGTATTATATCGGAATATAATACGTGGCCGGGCTTAGACCGGTGTGTTTACTGTATTTGTTGTACAGTAGATTAGTTGGCTTGCAACCAATTAATTTGGCCAATTGTGGAGGAATAAGGTGAGATGAGACGTGTACGAAGCTTGAATATTGATTGGTAATTAATTACGTATGGTATGTGGGTTTTATATAAATGGTTTTGATACAAAAGTTTACTAAATCGACAGGGATTCCTCACTAGACCTTTAGGTCTAACCCTTATTTCTGTTTTAAAAATATGTATTCCAGGTGGCGGATCGAGTACGAACAAGTAATTAGAGTAATCGAGGGATGGCTTTTGTGAAGGATAACATGATGAAGAATTTGGCATGTTTAGCAGTAGTGCTATCATAGTTAAATGTTATGTATGGTTATAGTAAGTCAATGTTGTAGTGGAATGTTTGACTTTGTATTGTAAAAGACTTTGGGACCGTAATTGAAATGTGAAGTTTCGTTTGTTATATAATTGTCATGTTACATTATGTGATTTGTTGTGTATATGGGATTTGGGGTTGTTACAGATGGTATCAGAGCCTTAGTTTAAGGGATTTAGGTATTAGTATTTGTGCCTAGACTTAAACTGCATGAGAAGTAGGATGTCCCTATTATTATAGAACCTGGAAATACTAAGTATAAAGGGTAGAAGGAACATCATGTAAGGTAATTTCAGATTACACCTGGCCAGTGTAATTACGATCTTACAGGTACATGTTTGAACTTGAATGCCTTGTTATATGGGGTATGTGCTTATGTGTATATTAACCTTGTTTGGATCTACAGAATGGCAAGTGGCACCAGACAAAGGAATCAAAGGGGAGGAAAGAATTCGGGTGGAGAGAACCCACCAGTAGGAACAGGAGGGAGAGGAGGAGACCGTGGCGGAGGTAGAACCGGAGGTAGAATCGGAGGTAGAACTGAAGGACGAACAGGGGGTAGAACACAACCACAAGGGACAGAGTTTGTTACACGGGATGATCTAACTGCCGAGATGGGAAGATTACAGGCTAGTATTCAGGCAATGTTTGAACGAAGTCGCAATAATGGAGAGGATAACCCCGACCCAGAACAAGAAATCGAATTGCCAATCACTCCTACTGTCTTACCGGTAACGAAAAAGTGTGATTATAAAATGTTTCTTAGTTGCAAACCCCCTACGTACTCAGGTGATCGGGATCCAGTGAAGGCGATGAGATGGCTGAAAGAAATAGAAGCTATCTTCAAGACGAGTAAATGTGCTAACGAAGATAGAGTACTTTATGGAGCAGCAATGTTGAAAAGCGATGCTTTATACTGGTGGGAGGCTCATATTGAATCGGGAGGATCAGACATATATTCTACTTTTCCTTGGGAAGAATTCGTTTCAGCTTTCACAAAACAATTCTGTCCACAAGCAGCGGTCAGACAATTAGAGGAAGAATTTATGAACCTGCAGCAAGGGAATCTGTCGGTGAGAGACTATACTGCTCGCTTCTTAGAAAAATCTCGTTTTGCAGGGTATTACGTTGCTACGGAGAAATTGAAGATGGAAAGATTCATATATGGACTAAATTCAGAAGTTAGGAGACTAGTAACTGCAACAAGACCCGATACCTTTACAGCCGCAGTGGATGCTGCTGAAAACGTAGAACGAGACAACAGAAGAGATGCTAGTGATAAGAGTGTGGGGAAAAGGAAATGGGAAGGGCCACCACATGATCCGAAATAGTCCAGATTTCAGAGGTTCGATAACCGTCCGCCGTTTCGACCAGCTGAAAGACCGTGTCCGAAATGCAATCGCTACCATCAGGGAAATTGCCAAGTGGAATCTCGGGTTTGTTTTAAGTGTGGGAAAACCGGGCATGTCATTAAAGATTGCCGCGTGACGCGGTTTTGTTATTCATGTAATTCTCCGGATCACATGCTGTCGGATTGCCCACAAAGAAGAATACAACAGGGGGGAACGTCAGGGAAACCAACAATTGCTAGACCAGTAGTTCCAAGAATAGAACCGCCAAGAACAAGGGGTCGTACCTTTCAAATGACAGCTAAAGAGGCGGAGGAAACTCCGGACGTGGTTACAGGTACATTTTTCATAAACTCTACACGTGCTAAGGTGTTGTTTGATTCCGGTGCAAACCGATCTTTTGTGTCTCCTTCGTTTGCTGCTCATATGCAATTAGAGCCAAAAATGTTAGAACATGCCTTACTGGTAGATACTGCAAATGATAATCAAGTGTCAGTAAAGGAAGTTTTTTAGAAGGGTGTGATAAATATAGAGGGATGCGAAGTGCCTATACAATTATTTCCTATAGCTTTGATCGAATTTGATGTGGTAGTAGGGATGGATTGGTTAGCTAAGAATCAGGCTAACATAGTTTGTGATAAAAAGATAATCAATGTCGTTTTACCTGATAAGAGATCAGTAGTGATTTACGGTGATCGTAGGAATCATCAGTCTTGCCTTATATCGATGATAAAAGCCCGTAAGTGCGTGAGTAAGGGTTGCCAGAGTTACTTAGCCTATGTGATAGATAGTAGACCTGAAAAGATCAAGTTGGAAGATATTCCTATAGTAAATGAATTTCCAGAAGTTTTCCCTGAAGACTTGAATAGTCTTCCTCCTGTTAGACAAGTAGAGTTCGGTATAGACTTGATTCCTGGAGCCACTCCTGTAGCCCGTGCACCGTATCGTTTGGCTCCTCCAGAAATGAAAGAGATGATGGCACAACTACAAGACTTATCAGATAAGGGCTTCATCAGACCTAGTTCTTTGCCGTGGGGAGCACCAGTGTTATTTGTGAAAAAGAAGGATGGTTCGATGAGAATGTGTATCGACTACCGAGAGTTGAACAAGCGCACGATCAAGAACAAGTATCCGCTTCCCAGAATTGATGACCTTTTTGATCAATTAGTTGGAGCTTGTTATTTCTCTAAGATTGATCTCAGAGCTGGTTATCATTAGTTGAAGGTTAAAGAAGAAGATGTTCTGAAGACTGCTTTTCGAACAAGGTATGGTCATTATGAGTTCTTAGTAATGCCGTTCGGTTTGACGAATGCTCCAGCTGCTTTTATGGATTTAATGAATCGAGTATGTAAGCCGTATCTAGATAAATTTGTTATTGTATTTATCGATGATATACTTATCTATTCTCGGTCCAAAGAAGAGCATGCGCAACATCTTCGTTTGATCCTGGAGCTATTAAAGAAGGAGAAATTGTACGCTAAATTCTCAAAATGTGAATTTTGGTTACAAGAAGTTCAGTTTTTAGGGCATGTAGTTTCCGAAAAAGGTATACAAGTTGATCCGATGAAAGTGGAAGCAGTTGAAAAGTGGGAACCGCCGAAGACAGCAACGGAAGTACGAAGTTTTCTGGGTTTAGCCGGTTACTATCGAAAGTTTATAAAGGACTTCTCTCGTATTGCTACGCCTTTGACTAAGCTGACTCGAAAGAATCTGAAGTTTGAATGGAAAGCAGAACAGGACGGAGCATTCCGGGTATTGAAAGAGAAACTGTGCAGCGCGCCGATTTTGTCGCTACCTGAAGGATCAGAAGACTTTGTTGTTTATAGCGATGCGTCAAAACTAGGATTGGGGTGTGTACTTATGCAGCGTGGAAAGGTTATTGCATATGCTTCACGTCAATTAAAAGATCATGAAAGGCAGTATCCTACGCACGACATGGAGCTTGCAGCAGTCGTTTTCGCGTTAAAGATTTGGAGGCATTATCTGTATGGTTCCAAATGCCAGATTTATACCGATCATAAAAGTCTCCAACATCTCTTTGATCAGAAAGAACTAAATATGAGACAAAGAAGATGGTTAGAATTGCTGAATGATTACGACTGTGAAATCCTTTATCATCCAGGAAAGGCGAATGTGGTAGCTGATGCATTGAGTCGTCAAGAAAGGAGTGGGACGATAAAAGTTATTTCGCTACGAACTGAACTCTTACCCAACATATTTAATGAATTGCAGAAGTGTCAAGTGGAGGCTTATCAAGATGAACATCTGAAATCTGAACGGTTAGCAGGGATGTCAGCATTGCTAGTAAAAGATGATTGTGGGTTATGGTGTCTGGGAAACAGAGTGTGGGTACCTCGTTTGGGTGGATTACGTGATCGTGTGTTACAAGAAGCTCATCAATCCCATTTTTCTATTCACCCAGGTACAAACAAGATGTATAAAGACCTAAAGCAATTCTTTTGGTGGCCGGGGATAAAAAGAAGCATTGCTCAGTATGTAGAAGGTTGTACTACTTGTAAGAATGTGAAGATTGAACATCAGAAACCGTTTGGTCAACTCCAGCGACTAGAAATACCTATGTGGAAATGGGAGCAGATTACCACAGACTTCATCACGAAGCTACCAAGAACTCCAAAGGGATTTGATTCTATTTGGGTGATCGTCGACAGATTGACAAAGTCTGCACACTTTCTACCGATAAAAGAAACCGATTCGTTGGAGCGATTAGCTAAGTTGTACATGGATGAAATAGTAACTCGACATGGAGTTCCAATCTCGATCATCTCTGATCGTGATTGTCGTTTTACTTCAAGATTCTGGAGAAGTTTTCAAAGAGAAATGGGGACACAGATAAAGTTAAGTACGGCATATCATCCTTAAACAGATGGGCAGAGTGAACGAACGATTCAGACCTTAGAAGATATGCTCCGGGCTTGCATTGTCGATTTTGGGGGATCATGGGATAAGCATTTACCGTTAATCGAATTCGCTTACAACAACAGTTATCATTCCAGCATACAAGCGGCACCGTTCGAAGTACTGTATGGTAGGAAATGTCGAACGCCTCTATGTTGGAGCGAAGTGGGAGAGAAACAGTTAGCGGGACCGGAAATAGTTCAGTTAACCACCGATAAGGTTACTCAGATTCGAGAAAGATTGAAAGTGGATCAAGATAGACAGAAGAGCTACGCTGACCAACGCCGAAAGCCATTGGAATTTCAAGTAGGAGATTACGTAATGTTAAAGGTTTCGCCGTGGAAATGAGTCATCAGATTTGGACGACAAGGTAAACTTAGTCCAAGGTATATCGGACCGTTTGCAATTACAGAAAGGATCGGTGAAGTAGCTTACAGATTAGATCTTCCACCGGAATTGAGCAGAATCCATAATGCATTTCACGTATCGAACTTCCGAAAGTGTTTGGTTACTCCAGATCAGTCAGTCTCCCTACCAGAAATACAAGTCGATGAAAGACTGAATTATGTGGAAGAGCCGGAGACTATAGTTGATCATAAAGTTAAAGTACTGCGGAATAAGGAGATCAGGCAAGTGAAAGTTCAGTGGAGGCATCATAGAGGTCAGGATGCTACGTGGGAATCCGAGTCAAAAATGAGAGCCAAATACCCTCATCTTTTTGCTTAACTGAATTCCGGGACGGAATTCTTTTAAGGGGGAGATGATGTAATATCCTGGGTATTTCAGTTAGATAAATTCCCTATCAGTTAAAGTATTTAACTTTAAAAATTTGGATGTTTGGGGTGAGTTTGAGATAAGATATAAGGTTAGGGGTGTTTTAGTCCTTATTGAATAGTTTGAGCCAAAAGTGTAAGTTGAGATATAAATATCTCAACTACTTCAGATTAAACTTATTATTCCTATTTTAGAAAGTGTGTGTGTGAGTTCTGAGCGAAAAGAAGCAGAAGACGAACCCTACGGATAGAGCATCAATCGTTTGGGCTGAAAGAGATTTGAAGGTAAATTCCTTTACAATTTGTGGTTATAATCAGTAGTGTTAGACTTCTATCGGATTAGAATGTTTAAATTGAAGTTATATAATTCAAATTTGGATATTTTGGAAACCGACTGTGTTCTTAGAGTCCCGGGGAAGTCCCGGTAGATTCCCGGTAGTTTAGACTCCGGTAAAGTGGAATCCCGGTATAGTCGACTCCCGGTAGTATCAACTCCCGGTGATGTCGAGTCCCGGTATGGCCGACTCCCGGTACCATGAAGTCCGGTAGTATAGAATCCCGGTAGCATAAAACCCCCGGTATTGTGAACTCCCGATACTGAAGAGTCCCGGTACCCTGTGTAGTCCCGGTAGTGGGTTAAATGCAGTGTATAATGAGACATTGAGGATGGGAAATTGTTAGGCTTTATGTGTTTGGTTAGTAAAGCAATATGTGTATCTTAACTTGTTTCAGATTCTGTGGAGTCGTTGTAAGAGATAGGATCATTTTGAAAGGAGCTATCGAGCGTGTGTAATAATCAAAACAGGTGAGTTTTACTTCAAAGTGTTTTAAACTGGAATACATTTGTGTGGATGCCGAATATTTGATAAATGTATGAAAATGTCATATGTGTGTAATTATGATATGTTAAGATATTATAATTACGTGAGTATTATATCGGAATATAATACGTGGCCGGGCTTAGACCGGTGTGTTTACTGTATTTGTTGTACAGTAGATTAGTTGGCTTGCAACCAATTAATTTGGCCAATTGTGGAGGAATAAGGTGAGATGAGACGTGTACGAAGCTTGAATATTGATTGGTAATTAATTACGTATGGTATGTGGGTTTTATATAAATGGTTTTGATACAAAAGTTTACTAAATCGACAGGGATTCCTCACTAGACCTTTAGGTCTAACCCTCATTTCTATTTTAAAAATATGTATTCCAGGTGGCGGATCGAGTACGAACAAGTAATTAGAGTAATCGAGGGATGACTTTTGTGAAGGATAACATGATGAAGAATTTGGCATGTTTAGCAGTAGTGCTATCATAGTTAAATGTTATGTATGGTTATAGTAAGTCAATGTTGTAGTGGAATGTTTGACTTTGTATTGTAAAAGACTTTGGGACCGTAATTGTAATGTGAAGTTTCGTTTGTTATATAATTGTCATGTTACATTATGTGATTTGTTGTGTATATGGGATTTGGGGTTGTTACACCCTTCTTCATCTATCATGGTTTTGGAAGCTAAAGCTAGAATCCTTTCATTTCATCTCTCTCACCAAAGTTTTCTAGGGTTTCATCCAACCACATTTAACCATTTAGAATTGTTCCCCAAACATCAACCATCGAAATCTCCATTTATACCCAAAACCCCAACCTAACTTTTCTCAAAATCATCCAAACCGAAATTGGAGAAACAAAACACTAGGAGATCATCAATGGAACATTTATAACTCATAATGAAGCTTGTAAATGGAGGAAATGAACTTACCACTTAGGTTTTGTTGAAAACCTAGAAAACCCCAAAAATCTCTAGTGTTGGAAATAAAAACTTGCTCTTGCATTAATAAATGAAACCAGTAACATATGATGGAGAAGGAACACTTTAATCTATATGAAAAGCCTCAAACTCAGTTAGGGTTTGAGGGGGAAGAAGAGGAAATGATTTGGGAGAGAAGAGACGGAGTTTGGGAGAGAGAAATGAGAAGCTTACCACCACCAAATGCTCTTGAATCTTCCAATGAACATCAAAACTAATAATCCATCCTTGAAGAGCTCTCAAAAACGAAGCCATAGAATCTTGAATCAAGAAAATTGGAGTTGAAATAAGAGAGATATGAAGAAATGAAGTTTTGGGGCTGAAAATCGCATTTTTAAGGCTCAGGTGCCCGTGTGCGATTGTTACATGCGATTGTGACACTGTCACAATCGTGGGCACTATAACACATAATGTACCGAGAGTTTTTTGGCATCCAGCGATTGTGACATGCTATAGTGACAGTGTCACAATCGCGGGCACTATAGCACAGAATGTACCGAACACTATTTTGGTCATAACTTCTTCGTTTTAGCTCCGTTTTTGCTCCGGAAAGAATCGTTGGACTCATATTTGAATTCTTCATCCAACAAGACCATAAAATCTAGGATTTAAGCCCACAATCCTATTTCCTCTATCTCTCTTAAAAGATCGATTTCTACAATAACTTGAAATTGTGCTTACCCAAAAATTACGGGTGCTACCCCATTGTCATAATTACATGGCACATTCTTTGGGACGACCAACCACTCGACAACACCGTTGCTATTGTGACATATGTCACAATCACATGGAACTATAGCCGAGACTACCATACCTTCAGTACCATTGGTGCTATTGTGACAGATGTCACAACTGCATGGCACTATAGCCACACTCCATAATTGGTTCTTTCTTTACTGATTTCCCCTAGTTCAACATTTCTTCAATTGGGATAAGAATCAGGTGTTACAATCCAACCTTTTTTCTCCTTTTTGAGGATTTGGAGTTTGTGGTTCGTTTTGGTAACTCTAGAGGCGTTTTGGTTGGTGGATCCAAGTTGTGGGTAAGGTAATCTTCTATTTTCTTCACCTATGGAAGTTAGGGTTTGATATAAGTTGAGATATTGATGTACAATGTTTGGGGAATGATTTTACTTAGTCGAATATGGTTATTGATGGTTGGAACTTTTGGATCTAGGTTTTTGGAAGATTTGACTTGAGAATTCAAGTTTCTTCAAAAAAGCTCAAATTGGGGAAAATCTAGATTTATCCTAAATCTAGCAAGGTGAGTTCAAGTTGCTTTGTGAAAACGTTGTACAAGCCAAAAATGTCATTTTCAAGTGTTTATGTGTTTTCCATGAAAATTATTAACGAGTGAGTTATTTGGTAGATTTTGACTATTTGAAATGATTAACCTTGAAAATCTTATAAAACACCCACATTGGGATTTTTTTTTGGGTAAATTGTTAATTGTATCTCAAAGAAAAGTGTTTTGAGGATTACTGTGTAAATGGGTGTCTTTGGTAAAAATGCACCTTAGTGTTGTGGGAAAAATGCATGATTATTGTTATGTGTCATTTGGAAATATATATGATTGTGGATTATGTGGAAAATGAATTGACCTAATAAATGATGGGATTTTTTATTTAACGTATCTTGGAGGTATGTGTTGGTATATGTGGCACTTAAATGCATTTTATGATATTGGTGATCTTTATTATTCGGTCAATTGTATTGTTGAGCCTTTGGCTCGTATTTGACTTAAGTGAGTCTTGGGGTACTTTGTCCAACGTAAATTACTCCATATTGAGTTTGAGATTATATGAGTTTTGAGTCATAATTATTAATTGATTATATGTGTTAAAGATGTTGGACATTCTTTTGTAGGTCATGTAATTGTTTGACTATATTTGCATTGGATGCATATCATATGAGTCGGTCTTGTTTATGAGGTTGCATGAGTATTGCGGGGTGGGATTCCGGGACCCATGTTTATGACCTTAAACTTTTCAAGTAGGCACTAGGAGGGTTGAGTCCGGAGGTGCTACCTTGGAGGTAGGCACTAGGACCTCCGCCGCTTTGAAGGTAATGCCTTGGAGTTGGAGGTAGTCCTAAGCGTGTCGGTCCTTGTGGTGGAATTCGTGGGAATAGACACTTAGGTCAACCGTCTCTTGAGGTGAAACTTGTTAAGAAGTCGTAGGAACCTTTGGACGTCTAGTCGCGAAGTGTTATACGATTAACGTTGTTCGGGTGGTATACTTACATGTTTCCCCCACCCTCAATGGATACGGGTCTCCCCCGTTGTTGTCAATATTATATTGAATCTTGTGATATGCATGTTTTGATTACTGTAAGCCTTGTGCGAGTAATTGCAAGTATTGACTTTAATATTAGAACCTCTCCATGTATATTAAGGTTTGCTTGAATGATTTCTCCCATGCTTGGGTATTTGAGCTTTATTACTATTTACGTTTTGCGTGGGTTGTTGAGTCGGTCACATGCTTTCGGGAACGTATTATATGTATTTGGATTATTTTTCCATGTTCTTATAAGTACTGTATTATTTCTCCTCCTTGTTGGGATGTTTCGAATAATAAAGTTTTACACGAGTTTACTTCATTTGGAGATTTAATAATCATCCACGTTTAAGTGAGTTTTTGGATCTACATCCATTATTTAGAAATGTTTCATTGTGGAGCTTTTGGCACGAGTTTTGTGTGCGTTGGAAAATCGGTTGTTCACGTACTTAAATATAATCATTTTTTTGAAAAATCATGATTTTGAGTGATACTCATTTGGTTTAATGAACTATTTTAATCATGATGAAAACTCTTGGACTCACTAGGTGTTAGCCTAACCCTTTTTATTTGTCGGCATGTGCAACAGGTTCCGGTTGGAAATTGTTCTAGCGACATTGTGAAGAGTGGAGAGCTAATTGTGTGCTCAAGAAGTAAGTGACTTGGTGAAGTCTTCCGCATTTTGGGATTATCAACTTTGGCTTGAATTAAGTAACACCCGACTTTTGTAGTCTTGGTGTAGGACTTGGGATATTGAATTATTGAAGTTGATGTTTTGTATTTTGAGGAATTTCCAAGAATGGTTTGTAGAAGGAATTTTATTCTTATTTAATTATTTTATCGAAGTTTTTGTTTAGTTGCTATTTCCAATTTTGTTGAAGGTGTTACAGTATGCATCTCATGGAAGGGATAAAAAAGGACTTCATGAAATAGTACTACAAAGTTCAATAAGAATGTTTATTGTATTACAAGTTTAAGTTACATTTCCGCTATATTGATGTAATAATTGAAACATGAAATAAATAAAGATTTGTTGATTGTAAGATTTGGATAAATAGAATAACGGCACCCATGTTTGGAAATCGGGGTGTTACATTTTCCTTCCAAAACTCGAGAACACCTCGGATCACATAAATATCCTTTTAGCAAAATACCTAGAAATCAACAAGGTGAATCTTACAAGTTTAAGCACAAATAACACATGGATCATTCAGGAACAAACAAGTAAAAATGAAAAAAAGTATTTACCATACTAGTAATATCACATTATCTAATATCACCCATAAACAAAAACAAAGTTTAGCCAACTTTAGAACTAGTGTTCTTTATTTTGTAATATGAAGTTTATAACAAAAAGGAAGGAGGTCCGATAAGTGGCAAAACTATATACTCAGTTGTCGTTGTTTAGATTGGAAGAGGTAGCTATTGCTGCTGCTTTCCCCTCCATCATACCATTACGAATCTGATCACCAATGTCTCTAACATGGCCAGGCCCATGGGGTATGAACACGGTGGTGTTCTTGGATGAGTTTCCAAGGTCTTTAATGGTGTCGAAGTACTGTGTGATCAAGATAAGATCCATAACATCCTTTGCTGTCGCCCCTTCCACTTTATGGGAGAAGTTTAAGATGTTCTCTCTTAACCCATCTGTTATTGCCTGCCTCTGCCTTGCAACACCAACTCCTCCCAAATACTTGGCTTCAGCCTCCGCTTCTGCTTTCTTAACTTGAAGGATCTTATCCGCTTCTCCCTTGTACACACTAGCAAGCTGTAGTCTTTGTGCTGCACGTTACAAAATTCATTATTTTAATTCAATTAGGGGCAGAGGAAGGATCATGCAAGAAGTTAAACATTTTGCGAGAGGGCGAGAAGTCTCAATATCATATATGATTACACGCCCTTTGGGTGTGTTTAATCATATATGATTAGGTGTCTATATATTGTCAATGTAACGTATGTTTACTCATATATGATTAAACTTGTGATATCATATATGATATCACATTTCTCGCCTTCTTGCAAAATGTTTAGCTTCTGGTTTGAACCTGCCCCTTTAGGGGGCATTACTCCATTCCTACAAAATTCACTTTTTGAATGTTTGTCCTTTGTAGAAGTTGTAATCAACTTTATTATGTTTTAGGTTCCTTTTAATTTACACACTACTTCATTATTTCAATAACATTTACTATAAAAGCCAAATTTAAAGATTTAAACTGTTAAATTCAAAAATATTAATGACAATATTGCTTTGTCTTACAATAGTGATCTATACAAACAATAGCTTTGTGTATACTTATATATATGGTTAGGAAACAGATACAACAAATTATAATATTGGCTATACTAAAAGGCGTGAGGCATGCCTCATTTATTGATTAAATTGTTACATTAAATAACCACAAATAGTCTTCTTGGATTTAGTTGTATAAGTAATACTTCGCAATGTTTGAAGTCTTATAGTTCGCATAAATACAGGCATATAACTAGTGGGTAGTTAACAAGCAGAAGTTAATGCATAAATACTAAGACAGTTCTTTGGGATGAATGAATTTGGGGCTGTTTGGCAGTTGCTGAATGGTTTGGTATATAATGATTAAGTGCTCAGAATCATTAAGAGGCTCTTATGCTATAGTACAAAATGAACTATGGTTGTTTGGTAATTGTTCAGATGACATCAGGGCTCTGAATGGCTAAGGGAGGCCTAAGATACAAAATCATTCAGAGGGTTTTAGAACCATTAAGAGGCAGATTTTTTTTTTGCCAAACAGGATTTACCTCTTGGCGATTCAGAGGTTGCCTCTGCAGCCAAGAACAAATCAAAACCAAACCAAAGGAACACAGTAAATCCCACACAATGTACGGTCTAGGGAGAGTAAAATGTAAGCAGACCTTTTGTATACGCGAACCCAAAGGGTAAAGAGGCTGTTTCGGGAAAGAACCCCATGGTTTACTGCTTAATAATTAATATCCTAACATGCAAGATTGACTGCTCTAAAGTAGACGGTGATGAGTCTTAAAAGCAAGCAACGTGTTAAACGGCATACCAGCGTTTATCTCATTCATTGCTCTACGAACAGAGGGATCAGGTATTATGTCCACCATCAGTATGTGTTCTATGCTGTACCCATATTCTCGCATCACCTGATACAGCACAACAGCCAAAAGATCATTCTAACTTCGAATAGGGTAACCATGAATTATTAGTGCATCATTTGTATTTCAATATGTTTTTTAACCATGAACACATAATCTAACTGGCCTTATGTCATATGATGTGGTTTCATATAAGCAAATAATAAATAGATAACTGAGATGAGATCAACTCACCTTCTCAAGTTCCTCCAATACAGATTTTGCAACTTCATCCTTTTGCTCAAAGAGCTGATCCAAAGTCATTCTTGGTACCTGAGCTCGTACAACTGAAAGAAAACTAGCGGTTTATGACGTGGAAACAAAAATCAAAGAGTTCACATAATTTCAAAAAAAGCAAAATGTCCATGAATCTAAACAAAAATCACCATCGAACACATAGGCTTGAATTTGTTCCTCGGGGTTCTGTAACTCATAGTATGCATCATCAGCGTTTTGCTTTATTACTCGGTACTGAATTGAAGAAACTATTTGAACAAACACGTTGTCCTGCAGAAACACGAGAATAAAGAAAAATCATGAAATATGAATATCAACTAAATCAAAGCCCTAGCTTAGTGCTATTTGATCCATTTCCACATGTGGATATACACCAAATTCCCTCTTTTACCTACTCCATCAACAAGAACCCTAGCTCCTTATCAATCAAATCCAACCGAACAATTCATATGACAGTTACATGATAACCTAAATCGCATATAATTACCAAGGGATTGAACACACAACATAAGTCAACAATCTATATGCATCATGATCACATGAGAACGGAAATTTCACAGATCATACGAGTTACGATGAAATGGAAACAAAACCTTGGTTTTGGTCTCGATTTTGACGTCGAGAGAGTTGATCCTGGTGGAAAGAATACCGGCGAGATACTGACCGGCGCAAGGGTTGAAGAAATTGAGACCTGGCTCAGCCAATTTCTCGAAGCGACCCCATTTCTCGATAACCCCTACGCTTGCTTGGTCTATGCAACCTACCAAAATACACGATGCGTTCCCCATCACACCTGCTACAATCTCTCTTCTGTGTGTGTGTGTGTGTATATGTAATAAACTGAATCAGTTTGTGTTTGTAAAAGATCTCATCTGGACGTGGTTTGTTTGATATGTGAAGATATCGTCGTCAACGTAGACTCTGAAACGGCCGCAGGCGCCGCGAAGGAGTCGTCGACAATATCAATTTATAGAAATAGCCCCTCTTGTATGAAACGTTCCATTAATTGTCCCTCACGAGTCACGAATATCAAAACGGTTAAATAAATATTAGAGTAAATTACACTTTTAGTCCCTATGGTTATTAATCGTTGTCAAAGTCTAGTTCATACTTTAAACTAATTACACTTTTCATCATTTTGGTTACCACTTTATTTCGCTTTTGGTCCTTGTAGCTAATGGTGTTAACAAGTACCGTTAACTATCGGGCATTTTGCTATTTGATTAAGATTAATTACAAATTTCGTATTTGTGGTTATATACGAATTTTGAATTAGGTCTCCAAAACAAAACAATTTCATATATGATCATTGTGGTTTCACTTTTGTAATGAATTGGGTCCCTTATCCAAACAATATTAAGTTTAGTCCATTAAACATTACAAGTTTCCCCTCACATGAGGGGCAATTTTTGTCGATGTAAGACAAAAATATGAAAGGTATGTTCTGTTGTGGTTTATTGGGCTGAATAGGTTGTATGACTTACTCAATAAGCCATACATGTTTATTCATTTATTGCTTAATGGTTCAAATGATTCAGTCAACCAGATGAGATGTGTTTTCTACATTCTTCAGTCAACCAGATGAGATGTGTTTTCTACATTCAACCCTACTTTTTTGTACATATACCCTTTCACGCTTTTCACTTTATAGTCTCCAAACCTAAAAAGTAGGGACCTGAGATTATTAACTCTACAACCTCCACATGATGTTTTATATTATTGTGAATGCAATGCTTTATTTTTGGTTTGAGTTGTTACAATTATAGTCTTACTAAGTAAATTATGAATTAGATGTGATTGGTTATGGAAATGGTTAAGAAATTGGATAAGAATAGCAATTTTCTGCCTTTCTCAACCGCCACCAGTCGGGGCAGAATGGGTCCAGTCGGGCAAGACAACAACATGTTGATCTGTGGGTTAGAATGGCCCAGTCGGGAAAGACTGGACCCGGTCGGGCACGTGTCTGATTCTCATAAAACCCAATTTTTAGCTTCAAACCTCATTTGTTTTCTTCACCCACCTTCTTCCCCTCTCTTCCAACTCGGTCCAAACCCTCCCATCTCACCAAATCGAATTATCCAAGTTCATCTAGAAGATTGAGAGCTAGATATTCAAGCTTTGTGAGTAGAAGATCATCATCTTCATCTTCTTCATCACCTCCTCTCCATTGTTGACCATATTTTAGGTTTTTCCTAGAACTCACTTGTAAGTCATTCTAACCATTTCTAAACCTTGATTTATGTTAAAAACCTTTCATTTTAACCTCTTAGAAATCTTTCTTGGTGTATCTCTCGTATTATCGGTTTTGACCTATTTTAGGTATTTTGGGAGATTTGAGATCTTGACAAAGATTTGTATGGATCTGATTTTGGGGAGTTACTCTTGGTGTGTTTTAGGTTGCTTGTGGCCTATAGATCTAAAGCCTTCACCAAGGAAGCTCAAGATTGGGGAAAATCTAGATTTTAGCCTAAATCTAGCAAGGTGAGTTCAAGTTGATTTGTGAAAACGTTGTATATGCCAAAATGTCATTTTAAAAGTGATTATGTGTTTACATGAAAATTATCCTTTGTTGAGCTATTTGGTGGACTTTTATTATGAAGGTGTTTAACTTTATAAACTCTTACAAAGCACCCACATTTGAGATTTTTGGATACTTCAATAAATAAATCATGATTGGAAATGTTTTATTAATTGATTGCATATAAGGAGGTCATTTGGTCAAAATACGTTTTTAGTATTGTGGGAATTATGCACATATTATGATACGGTACGTTTTGGAAATACGAATGTGTGACTCATTGGATTTTGGTCAATCTCGACCTTATGAGGATTTGTGAATTGTAAACCTTTGATTTTGGGTCGAAGGCCAATTCAGATTTATGAGTCAAAGATTATGAATAAAGATGTATTTTGGTTTACGTAACCATATAAGCTCGCGTATTTGGTCAAACTTTTATTTTGCCGGTTTGGACTTGATCTATACTCAAATGAGTCTTTGGGGTATTGACCCAGTTTTAGTAGCTCGAGATGGAGCTTGGATGCGTTATACACTTAATTGCATCTTATTTGGAAGTTACATGTTTTGGATGCATTAGTTCATTCGTTTTGAGTTATGTAATGTTTTAGACTGTAATGCATTGGATCCATAGGCATATGAGTCAGTCATTTGGTTTAATGGGAACTTTATCCCTATTTTAGAATTGGAAATAATTTTTGGTTAGCGGGAACGAGGTATATATCGTGGGTGGTTGAACTCGTAGACCGAAAGACCCTTTGCGAAGGACTAGAGGTATATATCGTGGGTGGTTGAACTTGATGTCCTTGCACTTGGGTATTATGCCAATGATGGGACGTTAGTTTTCCACATTGAGGCACATTAGGCATCGAGGTAAGGTGTAAGACCTATGTGCTAATATATTCTCTTGGATTTGGATAACTCAATGTAGACCTAGAGGGGTTGAAGTTGATACTCCACAAGTGTGCGCTTAAAAGTGTTGAGCTTGATATGTCTTATGATTATAATCCAAGAACGTCGATAAGTGGCTTAACTTTGTGTGCCCGCCACATTCAACGGAACCGGGTCTCCCCCGTCATCGAAAGGTGTTGTTTGAGTATTTATTTTTATACATGTTTTCGATGACGTGTTATATTTAAATGGATTGTTTTCCATGACTTATTGACGGTGTATTATGCCTCATCTTTATCGAAATGTTTTGAATAATGGAGCCTTGTTTATATATATAGGGGGCTATTTAAGGGAGAACTCAGTTATTTGTGATAACTGTGAGATCCAATCTCAACCACAAATCAGAGATAAATTAAGAAACTAATTGATTTTGGTAATTCTGACTTAAAATTTTAATCAAAGGGCAATTTAGGTATTTCAAAGGTATCCACTCTCCTCCTTCCTCTCTCCTCTCCGGCCCTCTCTCTCTTCTCCGGCGAACTTTTTTCCGACGAACTTTTTTCCAACAAACACATGACATACAGTGATACCTTACAAAATGCACTATGATACCCAAAATACATACAAAGATGCACAATGTAACACAGTGATATCCACTGTGTTACACTGTGATACCATACGAAATGCACAACGATACCCATAATACATACAAAGATGTACAATGTAACACAGTGATATCCACTGTGTTACACTGTGATTACCATAAAAAATGCAGTATGATACCCAAAATACACACAAGATGCACAATGTAACACAGTGATACCCATTGTGTTACACACTCTAATACCCATGTGATACCTTTGAATTTCAAACCGGAAAATTCCATAAAAACCTCATTCTCGTTGCTCACCGGAAGCCGGATATTAGATACAGAGGGGTCGAAAAAAGACCCTGGGGTAGATTTTCCGCCGAGATTACAGATCCATGGAAGAAAATCGATTTTCCGTCGCTGTATTAGAGATCCATGGAAGGAAGAGCATAACAGTCGACAGTCCAGTCAGTTGAAATTGTCGAGCCCCACCCACCAAACAAATCGTTATCCTATCGCCGATCGTCGAGTGAGTTTGGAATTAAGTTCATTTATGGGATATGGTTTATATGGAAATTTTCGTCACAGGATTTGTGTGTGTTGAGAAAATGGGTTGTTCGCATAATTATTATAAATCCTTTTGGGAAATCATGTTTTCAAGTTATATCCTCCTTGTTTATTGAATTTACCCAATCATGATAAAACTCTTGAACTCACTAGGCGTTAACCTAATCTTTTTATTTGTCGGCGTGTGCAACAGGTCCCGGTCGGGGGAATAGTTCTAGTGACACTATGAAGAGTGGAGTGCTAGAGGTGTGTCCGAGAAGTAAGTGACTTGGTGAAGCCTTCCGCGGTTTTTGGGAATAGCAACTTTGTTTTGGGTTAAGTAACACCCGACTTTTGTAGTCACTTAGGTTATGGTTGATGTTGAAGTGATGACATTTTTATTTTGAAGTAATTTAGGGATGGTTTGTAGTAAGAACTTTATCCTCATTTGTCTATTTAATCGAATTTTTATTTAGTTGTTCTTTCCAATTTTGAGAGTGTTACAAATATTACCACCATCGATTCAACACCGCCAGACATGTTCCAATGATACCACAATGACAGAGACCAAATTTGGTTGTCTCGTTCTTCATCCCTCATGACCTCACCTTGTTCCTTCGTTTTCATGATGTGTTCCTTGTTTTTGTGTTTCTTCTTTTAGTCTTTGGGGTGTTTGTATCAACCGACGTTGACCGTAAGAAAACCTTAAATGAGGGGATGGTTGTATGAATCTCAACGAGGCAGTTGTTTATGTAAATAGGTTAACTTTTGTGATTCTTAAATCTTAAAGTAACCTCACATAATTAGGTAAGTTTATGTAATTCTTGTAAACGGGTTTGAATGTAATCCTACTCACATTTGTTTCTTCAATTTATAGAAATGGAAGATAATTCTAACACCTCTTTCTCTTATCGATGAAGACCCCTTTCACATCATTCTTTTTGAAGGAGGTCTCACTTGATGCCATGAGATCGACATAGTGATTTCCTTTTTTTAAATTCTATGTATTTTCTATTTGGAATTTATGAATTGGGAGAATGAGAAACCTAGAGGTTTTTTATTTAATATATGGTTTGTCTGTTGTATGAAGTATGTGAGCGTACGCTTTGCTCTCTCGCGACCCCTGCTTTAATCAAAACAGAATAGCTAATAGAAAAAAAGACAATATAAAAGAATGAAATGTTTGATACCGTATTGAACTATTTAATTCAACTTATTTCCGGCCCCCCTCAACCAATCAGTTCCAGTCCCAAGGGCAGGTAAAACGAGGCCTCGACGGATGGCCCTAGCTTTATTGCGAGCCAAAAATCTTGAGAAATTGAGAGAGTGAAAAACATGTACATCTTTTTTAACCGGATATCTATTTTATGAACACATTTTTAATCAAATATGATGGAAGATTTTGTTTTTACATGGAACATAGATTTTTTCACTTTAAAAAAAATAGTGATAATCATTTCTGTTATTTATACTGTCTATTCAAATATAATAATCGAACAACAATTTATCCTAATTCATTCAGATAATTAAATTTCTACAAACAATTAAATCAATAAAAAGGTTAATAAAAAGTAAACATTAACAACCTCGTGAGTATTACAGTTTAAAAAGATGACGTCCATGCCCTCGTTATTATAGAAGATATATAACATGCAATGTAAATATTTCAGACGAAAATAATGTAATCGGTATAATTAAAACAAGGGAAAGGTCCAATAAAACCCAATGGACTTTAGTATTAGGAATGATTAAGTCTTTGAACAATTTTTTGAGACAAATAAACCATTGCACTTTTTAAAACATCCTAAATATATCCCTAAACTTTTGAAAGCCTATTAAATACATTCTCATTGTTTAAAATTGTAACCTGCAACTTGAATAGCAGGTAAACTATAAATTAAAAATAAAAAGAAAAAAACCCCTAAAAACTCATTGAATATTCTCCAGGTCGTTCCCTCTCCCAGTCGCCCATCCCATCACCGACCTCCATTCTCGTCGCTGCCATACCAGTTGCCGACGGACCTCACTGCACCACCAGTCGCCGACGCACCTCACTGCACCACCATTTGCCGTCGCATCTCGCTGCATCACTGATTGTCGATCGCATCACATGTAACTCTAACCAATTCGAATTTTTAAGCATTCCCAGAGATTGTCGATCGCATCACAGATTGTCTTTATATCATGTTACGCATTCTGACCAAAGAGAAACGAAGAAATAAATTAAAGTCTTTGACGTACAGTTTCCATCACCTCTTCTCTATCTCTCTCTCCCAGAATAAATAAATTCCTAGAAATAGTTCGAAGAATGTGAGGCATGTTCTTAAGGCAAACTTTAACAGTAGTCGTTATGTAATCGGAAATCATTTTATGATGGTGGGAATAACAAAAGGGTTTTATGGTCTTGGATTAATGAAGGTGGGAATAACAGAAGGCTATTATGGTCTTGGATTAATGAAGTGGATAACATAAATGGTTTTATGATGGTGGGAATAACAGAAGGGTATTATGGTCTTGGATTAATGAAGGACTTAAGAGCATCCCGAATCATGAACCTCTTCAGAAGTTCATGACTCTGCCACATCAGTTTTCTTTCTCTTTCCTACTCATTTTATAAACCTTTAACTTCCAATCATGAATAGGTTCATTATTTATATAATAAAAAACTACAATATTGAAATTACTTATTATAATTACAAGATAATAATTAAAAATTAAAAATGATAAAAGTCATAATAATTAAAAAGCTATAAAATAAAGTTATAATAAAATAAAATATTATAAAATGTAATACTTTTATAAAATAAAAAATAAAAAAAAATTTGAAGTAAAAATAAAAACGGTAATAAAATAATAGATAATCTAAAGTTTTTTTTTAATTATTTATATTATTGTTTTAGGTAATATAAATATATGTCATTTATTAATAAAAAAAGATTCGGAAAGAAGTGGAGGAGATATATTGTCTTGGAGAAGGTGTGAGACCCATCAATTGAAGCCAAGAAGCGGTTCTTATTCATGGAGCGGTTCTCCCACGTGGAGGAGAAACCGATTCCTCCCAACCCACTCATTTTTTTGCACCGCTCCATCTTAGTGCCACGTTGTCTAGAACCCCACCATTTGGGATGCTCTAAGAAACCAAATAAATCATGACACAGTTGCCAAGCAAAGATAGCATTAGTCTTTCTTTTCTTTTCTTTTCTTTTTGGTCTTGGATCAATGAAGGACTTAAGAAACCAAATAAATCATTTTAGTCTTTTTTCTGATCTTGAAAAGATAAGATATGGTTTTACATTCTTTTAATTGATTTGTATTAGTTTTCATCTTTAGGGAAATCACTGTTGCCAAGCAAAGATAACATTAGTTATTCAATCTCTAACAATATATTATTAAAGTCTATGTGTTATCTAGTTCAAATAATTCAAGCCTATATGTGTTAATTGTTTATCTTGAATTGATAATACATCTTTAGAGTAATACTTTATTTAGTGATATTATTTTGTTTTAATTTGTAATTGTGATGAAGTTGTTATTCTTGTTTACAGAATAGCATCTGACTGCAGTGACGATCTTAGCCATGATATAAGCGACAATTCAAACCAAACCCACCTAAGGAGAGAAGAATGCCTTGTAGACCATCTATTAAAAGAAAAGAATCAAGAGTCAACATTCCAAGACTGACTACAACAAGAAGAGGCAATAGAGGTGGAAGAGGCAATAGAGTTGGTTATGGTGTTTCTTATAATCCACTCACAGGAGAAGCAATGATTGGGGTAAGTCATTTTTTTATTTTTTAATATTCAAATAATATTTTTATTGACTATTGCTTACACTTTATCTTTTCATTGAAGACATCATCAGGTGTGCCACAACCAGCATGGCCCGAAGGCATCCAACCATATTCAATTTCAAATGAGGCTGTTGTTAATGATGAAGACCGTCAAGAAGGGTTACAAGAAAGTTAAATGGCTATATATATATCTCCACCATAAATTATAGATGCGAAAGAGGAATAATTCATGCCACGACCTTAACATAGATTAGGCATTACTTTTAAATATTTTAGCGCAACTTTTGGTAAATTTGGTGCAACTGTTGACTTTTTTTTGCGTAACTTTTTGGTATATTTTGGTTCAACTTTTGGTAAATTATGCCTAACTTTTATGTACATTTATTTATGCTTTGGATACAACTTTTATATGTTTTGGGAAGAGTAATAAAAATGGTATATTCGTTTCGTTTTATAAATTGTATTTTTTTTTCGTTCAAAAAATGTATAAGGACTTAATAGTTTAAAATATGTAACTTTGTTTGGTTTTTTTGTATTTTTTTCAATTATTTTTTAACGCTTTAACCAATTTTATAAGTCATAAGGATGTATGTAATATGTTTTAGAAAGTCCAATGATTTATTTAACAGGTTTTGAAAAGTGCAATGGTTTATTTGTTCCAAAAAAATTGTTCAAGAACTTAATAATTCCTAACACTAAAGTCCATTGGGTTTTATTGGACTTTTCCCTTAAAACAACATAACTAATGATAACCACAAGGGTTGTGGCGTACTGTTTAAGATCTTGGGGGATGTGGTAGAATATCCTATCTGCCAAGGGTTCGAATCCAGACATACACAACTTGTGGTCACTGAAGTTTAATCTTAGGACTGATGTCTTATAGTCATAATTTGACAAGGAATTAGTCTAGGCATAGACTAAAACACTCTTAAAAAAAACATAACTAATGATTCAGTAAACAATAGTGGGCCCATAGAGCCTGTTGATTCAGTAAATGGGCCAAGCTTTTAAGGCCCAAGTCAGTTGATGGATGTTAATGATTCTGTCCCCGAACACATGTTTTCTGGGAGCCATCATCATCGGCTACAATTACATTACAAGAAAACCTTCACAAATTTCAGACACACAAAACGAGAGAGACAACCATTCACACAAAAATTCAACCAACAATGGGGAAGGATTTGAGCGATGCACAAATTTCCGCCATGAAAGAGGCCTTTACGCTCTTCGATACCGACGGCGATGGCAAGATCGCTCCATCGGAGCTCGGGATTCTCATGCGTTCCCTCGGCGGAAACCCTACGCAAGCGCAACTCAAGTCCATAATCGCCGAGGAAAAACTCACATCTTCTTTTGATTTCAACAGGTTTATTGACCTAATGTCCAAGCACCTCAAACCGGAGCCCTTTGATCGCCAGCTCCGTGATGCGTTTAAGGTTATCGATAAGGACGGCACCGGATACGTCGTCGTTGCGGATCTCAAACATATTCTCACAAGCATCGGGGAGAAGCTAGAGCCTGCGGAGTTTGATGAGTGGATCCGAGAGATTGATGTTGGATCCGATGGGAAGATCAAGTATGAGGATTTCATTGCCAGAATGGTTGCGAAATGATTTGTAAGTTGCGATTTTCTCCTTCGGACACCTTGAATTTTGTGTCTCGACGTACGTTATTGGTTTCCGATTATTATATAGGTATTCGATCGTTGTATTGTTGATTTACACCGGATTATATATATATATATATATATATATATATATATATATATATATATATATATATATATATATATATATATGTATTCCGCCGTCCCAAAATAAGGTTCCAACTTTTGAAATCCAATCCTGTATTTTCCGAATTCCACGTTTTTTGAATTCTTTGCGTCCAAAATTGAACGCATATGTTTTTTTCTTTTTGCTAATTGAAATGATTGTTGAATGCAGTTATACATCTTTGATTATACAAATACCTTTTCACATTTGAATTAAATGTATCTCATTAACCATTAAAAATTCCAAATCGGTGTACAAGAGATGATCGTTTTCAGTCAAGATTTCTTCAATTTTTATGATCTGAGTTTTAAGTTGAAATAACTCACTAAGGCCGTGCGTACCACCTTCGGGTACCACGGCGGGTTCACATCGGGTAGGGCGCGGGTACCACTGGTAGACGGTACGGGTAGGGCGGGTAGGTGGGTCGCGGGTAAAGGGTGGGTTCGGGAACCCGCCTAATTTATTTATTTTATGATAGGAAGGGTGGGTCGCGGGTAAAGGGTGGGTTCAGAGGGTATGATAGGAAGCGGTACTCCACTTTAAGGTAAGGAGGGTAGGAAAGAGAAAAGCTGAGGTGGCATCAGGGTTCAGAGGGTATGATAGGAAGCGGTACTCATGGTCTAATGGTGCTGTTTAAAGGATTACGTGCATCTACTTTATTAATTAATAACCCTATAATGGGGAAAGAAGGAAAGCGCTGGGGGTGCGGGTGGGGGTGGCAGATGATGTAACAGGCTGGGAAGCGATATCTAATAGCTGTCCCAAAAGAGAAATTGTAAGTTGGGACTTTTGCCTTTGGAAATGATTATCCTCGATCAGCTTATTGACTAGTCTATTGATGGCTAATTTTTGATGTTTAGTTTCTTTGAGTGGAACCTGATGAAAGATTATGTTGTTGAGTGAAAACATGGAAGGGAGAATCATATCTTATCTGATTTAGCGAATTCGACACTAGACATTAAGTAAAAAGTGTGCTCCATGTTTGGTAAAGAAGATCTGTGCATCTGTAGAACACTAAATGGTGGTAATTTCAGTATTAAAAACTTTGGAGGGTAACATACTAACATCCCTTTACTTTTCTTTGTTTTGCTTAGCTATGGCTTTTATTCTTAATTTACAAGCAAAGAGAAAGTTGCAGGTTTTATTGGGAATTTTTTATATGCTTAAAGTCATAATTTCCCATGTAGGAATCTCTTCCCATAATGTAGAATTAAAAACAGAAAACAAAAATGATTACATAAATATGACATGTTGTGACTTGTGAGAGGATTATGAATACAAATTGGTCTCAGGAAAATGTTTTAAAAATCAAATGCAATACTGATTTGTAAGATGAATGAAGAGAAATTTTACATTTCCACTTGAAGTCTATCTCTAAATATTGTTTGACACGTGAGTACAGAAAGATGATCGGCATAGATAGAAGACAGATTAAAATTAATTCTTCTGTATTATCCTTTTTGGTTCGTATTTAGAGCCTTCATGTCCCAGCTTTATTTGAAAATTTCAACCGACTGATACAAAATTTTGAACAACTCCTGTTAGTTTCTCTTGGGCTATTTAGTAAAATGACCTCCTATAGAAGTGATGTTTACAAGCTAATCTTCTAGTATTTTCAATATTTTACAGGGGTGGGGTGCTTAACACCATAAGCTAGTCATTTTAAGGTTATCGAGTTAGGGGTTGTTTGTTTACCTCTTAATAGGCAACATCTGAATCGCTAAGAGGTGAATCTTGTTTGGCAAAAAAAGTCTACCTCTTAATGGTTCTAAAATCCTCTGAATGATTTTGTATCTTGGGCCTCCCTAACCATTCGGCGCCCTAATTTCATTATGAACAATTACCAATAACCATATTTCATTTTGCACTATATCATAAGAGCCTTTTAATCATTCATTCTGACAACCTAATCATCCTACATCAAACCATTCAGCAACAGCCAAACAATTAATTTCCTTTTAAAAGGTCATGCACCTAACCTAATTGAAAACTCATTTTATAGATGCATCCAACCAGCATCTTGGGCTGTCAAACCTTGATTATTATATTTTCCTATGCCTGAGCTATAAGGCAAAGGGGCCATTTACCGACACAGACTGGGTAAGCTCTGATCTCACTTACCCAGTAAGATTACCGGTCAGCAAAATGGCTCGGTAAGATTGCTGGTAAACACCATCATCTTTGACAGTCTCTTACCAGTTGCTTATCTGGGTCTCAAAAGTATTTGGTATGACTTGAAAATTACGTTTGCACCCATATGACTTCTTCATTATCCGCAGCCATCATCATTTGTGAATATATATTCAGGGTATGCTGATGATCTGATCTGGGATCTTGTTGTTTGCTTTGCAGGTTGGAGGTGCATGCTTCCTGCCCCTTATTTTTCTTCTTTTTCTTTTTCGTCGTCTTGTTTACATTTTCGTATGGTAATTTCTTTGGCTCTGGATTGGGGGTCTTCTGTTTGATGAAGTATTTGTGGTTGGGATATGCTGGACAAACCCACAATTTGTGTTGCTGCTCAAATTTTTTTTCCAAACAGTCTGCTGCTTGTTAATAGCTTTAACTAATAATATATAACATTGGCAATTTGGTTTTTAATTGTCAATTGATTTGCTTTTCTATACTTGCAATGCTTCTTCTAAATGAGCACCCTTAAAGGACGATGTGGCATATGGTTGATGATCACACCCGTTTGCATTTATTATTTAGGAGTCGTTCTCCAAACGCTTACCGGGTAAGTGCTTAGAGGGTCACTTATCGAGAATCTTACCCACCCAATAAGAGACATGACAACAACTGAGGTTAAGTTCTTACCCGATAAGTGAGGGAGACGCTTATGCGGTTAGCGCTTACCGGGTAAGAGACGCTTTCAGAAAAGTGTTTACCTGATTTGTTTAGTCGAATGAAAGTCAATTTTACAAACCAAAACTGTGGCATGATATAAAGATACAGAGAGCATAATACGAACACCATTGTGAACCAAACCATACATGTGCCCACCTATAATAAATAAGCACACAGCCATAAAACCGTACATAACTTTAAACAAAGATGGGGTCCTTTTTTCTTGCATGCTGTAGGCATTTCTAGGTGCATACAAGAACCCCACAGAAGATAGCATTTAAAACCCTACCCTTTCGTGCTTGCTAAGGGAGGTGCATCCATGGTTACCCAAAAAAGAAGAATTTAAATTTCTCCTTGCAGCATATACGGCAAACGTCTAATAGTAACATAACATAATTTATTTTAAAAACGTACACTAGCTTATGTTTAACATGAATGTTATTTGATTAAATGCAAGCAAGCAAGCAAGCGATATACGTCTACTCCTTGGAAACTGCCTTTATTTTCTCCTTCAGTTCACCATTCTGCACAAGGCCAAAAAAATTTTAGATATATAAAACATTATACAAACACCTTCCTTAAAATGTGCAGAGAAACTAGCCTGATGCATATTAAGGATAATGTCTGATCCTCCGATGAATTCTCCATTGATGAATATCTGTGGAAATGTCGGCCACATGCTGCACACAAACAGTACGCGCCTCATGTTTCTTATGTCTATTAAAGATCTGTTTCGTCCTGTGGTTTAGATATTACGGTTTTCATCCCTATGGTTTGTTATTCATCGCTATTTTCATCTTTATGATTTACAATTCTTTACTGTTTTAGTCCCTAATACTTATAATAGAAATTGGTCCAAGGACGAAAATAGCAATAAACTGCAAACCATATGGAGTAAAATTGAATTTATTAACAAACCTCAGGGAAAAAATCGTAATTTACTCTAAAAAATATAAGGGGCAAAAAGGGAAATGTAAAAGTATTTTCTATATGCCTAAGGTGTTTGTTTTTTCATCTGGCCCGAATGGATTAAGTTGTCGGTGTGAATTAAAACAAATGACCATTTTAGCCCCCCAGATCCCAGTGCCATCGGAGTCAACATACCCACAAGGCCACAATAAATAACCAAGAACATCAATAGAATTCTAAGAAAGAATGCAAACGCAATGGAGATCCTAATAATATTACTTAAACTGAAGAAAAAACACATGAATGCAACAATAAGTATAGGAACTAGTGTAACTAACAATTTTTTTATCAATCGATGTAATTAAGTTTTAAATTTTCCTATTTTGACCGCTAAGCTATCGATCTTCTAACATTTTATGAGATGAATATTTGTTTACAAAAGGTTTAAGAAATGTTTACAAAAGGTAACGGCGATGTAGATGATAAACTTGCACCCATGTCGTCAAACTTTACAAAATTAGCATGTTACGGTCAAAACGAGTAACAATAGAAAATTTTGAAACTTTGTTACGTTAATAGTAAAAAAAATTAAGGCAAAATTCATTGCCTTTTTATGTATTTTTCTTTAAGAATAATAGTAATAATATAAAGATGATTCCTAACGTTCCATGTTAGAAACTAAGGCCCAACCTGTTCGGTCACAACGAGGTAGGTTTTGTGGTACCCAATACCAAAAAGGCTAAAATTCAAGCAGTGCACTATTACTACTCCGCCCGTGTAATTATTACACTTTTTAATTAACAAAAGGACATTTTTACCCTTAATTGTAGATAGAGAAAATTTCTGTATCTCGTAATCAAGGGGGTGTTTGGGATTGCTTATTTAAAACAACTTATGCTTATTTTTAAAAGTGCTTATCAACTTATGTCGTGCTAAAATGGAGTTGGGGGTAAAAATGTAATTTGGACAAATAAGTTATAAGCAGTTTCAAATAAGTTAGAATGGATTAAGTTATCAAAAACAGCTTATTTATGGTGGGGAAAAGTCATAAGCACTTTTCTTTTTTCCAATCCAAACACTAAAAATAGCTTATTTGCGGTGAGGAAAAGCAATAAGCAAATAAGTCAAGAAAATAAGCAATCCCTAACACCCCCTAAGGGTAAAATAGGAAAGTAGAGATTCACTTTTGAAAGTGGACACTTATTTTAGAACAAACAAATAGTAACGTAGACACTTATTTTTTAGACGGAGGGAGTAAATTAAGCAACATAACTGCAAGGAAAGTACTTGTTACCTGAAAGCTTTTACAGCATTCTTAAGCTCAGGATCTTCCAATATGTTTCTGGAATGTATAGGGACTCCTGCAATAAATCCAACTTGAAATGATTAAAAGAAGCAGGGAAGAGAACCAAAGAATGCTCATATGCTAAATTCAACAACATTTGGCAATTAACGACCTCCTACCCGTCTTTCACATTTCCATATTTACCCTTTACTTTTCAAATAACCCTTGCATGACCGGTATATCTCCAAGAACCGATAAAAATATCAGAACGATGGTGGACAACATTTAAATATGCTTCTAGAAACTGTATGAATGATGTTCAGTTCCATCAAATAGGTCTACTTATCGGTTGTTCCTGTCCTATGCTTTCAAGCGTTCCTCTTTCAACTACCGACTGAGCTCCGCTCCTTTGCCAACTGAGCTACACACCATAGGGGAATGAGAATCCCATATATTGTGATAATCGTAAGAACTTCTACGATAAGGTACTATTTCACATGATTCTTTTTCCATATAATGTATTGATTAACATATATTTGTTTCACAATCTATTTGCTTCATATGTATTGGGTTCACAATGTGAAATTTCACATGTAAGTTTTGTTTCATAAACAGGCCAAAAAGGTTCACATTGTGAAACAAAAATATTTTTATCAATATCCTAAATCCTAGCCTTAGATGAAAAAATATCATATGAAATATGGTTCTCAGGGTTCTCACAACTTCCTGGGTTCTCAAATGATAAGCCCCTATGGCCAAATACCTTAAGATCATGTGGATGAAAAGGTTAAATACAATCCATAAACCATGAATTGATCATTAGACTAGAGGTTGACAGCTGATACAGCAATCTATAAAACCTTCAAGCTAAACCGAAGCAGTCTAGTTCTATCCAGCCTTTTGTCCCTTCAAAATTGGTTGTTCAGTTTTGCTTTCTCAACAGACAACTGCCTTCTAACTCAGCAGACAAATAAATTTAGACAATTATAAATTAAAGATTAATATTATATGTATAGTATATGTGCTTTATTTATAAAATAGTTTTAAAAATTCTGTACTAATATACAGATTTTCCGCCTTAAGCCATGCCTTGGAAAACGCCATGGCCTTGCCGTAACTCGTAAGGCTTGAGGCTTGACCTCGTCGCCACGTCTCACGCCTTTTAGAACCTTGACTGGTGGTGAGTGGCGTGGTGCATCATCTTGGTTGAAGAGGAAGGCGGCGTGGAGAAGAAGAAAGGGTAAAATGATAAAAAGTGCCCTTCACGTGAGGGGCACATGATGCATTTAACGGAGAAATTTTAACGGTGTTAAATGGAGGGACTAGTTTGGGCTCCAAAACACGGAAAATAGACCATCAATGTACTTTACGAATTGTAGGGGCGAAAAGAAAAAATAGACCATCAATGTACTTCTAGGGGTGCTGCAGGATTTAAAAAATACAAGGGACATCAACCAAAAAACTGAAAAAGTCTCTCAAAATCAACCAAAAAAACGAACGAAATCAACCAAAAAACATAAGAATATCTCTTGAAATCAACCAAAAAACATAAGAATATCTCTTGAAATCAACCAAAAAACATTAGAATATCTCTTGAAATCAACCAAAAACCTTTAGAAAAAATCCTTCGAAAAGGTGGAGTTAGGCTAACGCATCGGACGGCTTTACAGTCCTTTAATCCACCTTAAAGGTGCAGGCGCTCGACAAAAATATTGGGTCCGCCACTGATTGCTATGTTTCTCCACATCTAGGACTAAGAGTGAGTGGTAGACTACTGAGCATGACATCGGGGACTATCTATGCTAATCACATACTAGGGAAATTATTTTAAGTTGATAAAAGGAAAATAGATAGAAATATAAAAATGTCATGTTGAAAATATCTTCAAACAAGAAGTGAAGATTTGATGATTTGATTACTTACGATATTCACTCAACACTCTGACTGCTAACGAGCTGAATCCACACCGTGGTTGCTCTGGATCCCCTTTCATGTAAATCATCACTTGGTTATCCTTGACATCCTACACATTGAATTAACAGATGTCATTACCTCGGAAAAAAAACATCTTATACAAAGAGGTTCAGGATACACAGATCAACAACCACGAACCTGTTCAACGATATCCTTTAGAGTAACTTCGGAATTCTCAAGCTTATTTGTGGGCTTAAAATCATTATGTGTATCAGGATCATTAGGCACACTAGTCGAAAATCGCATTCCATGCTGCAAGAACGGTCCAGAGGCCTAACAAGTTGCATACAATTTATGGAAGAACATACAAAATTGGTATTAAGCATCAATACTTTCGAATAAAATAAATCCCTTTAGCAACTGCTACCATCTAATTAACTATATAAGAATGGTAAACAAAGAAATATGCAACTAGATAATAAAAAGCTGCATCAAGTGAACGATATTTGATCATCTGGATGCAGCGTCTCTATTATCCAATTATTAGTGAGCCGAAGCATGGAGAGTTGGCTAAAAGTATACTTAATTTTAACCAAAACTCTCTCCATCTGAATCCCTTCAGCACCTATAAGAAGTATTTTGGCTCTAGCGAAAATAAGTATTATAGAAATTTAGAAACAAATTTGTAGATAAAACTGAAAGCATCGGTGTCAATTTTGAATCTGATACCATCTAGGTTTGCTTGGATTAGCCTGCTCAAGAGTGGACTTCTTTAACCATATTTGCTCTTCAAGATGCAGTGTCCTATTATCCGATTATGAGTGGGCGAAACATGGAGCCTAACCAACTACATTCAACTTCTAAAACATCTATCATACCACACTAGTAGACGCATAGGATTAACTTCTAGAGGAGGATGCCCCATGACCATGAAGCTGATCATCCAATTAGGTGACATGTTAAAACAGATTTCCATTTCTGCAAATCATGATCAAACGCCTCATACTTAAAAACATAGCTCCTATAACATGCTTAGAACAGCCAAAGCAAGATTTCAATGTCAATATTTCACATTTTACCCTTTTCTAGGTTGAAGAACAACAATCCAGAACAATGTTGTAAAGACACCACCTACTTGAGTAATCCAAATGTAAAATGACAAATTCATTCAACCTCTATGTTCCCAGCCGTATCTAAAAGAGAAATCCACTTCTGAGGTGACTAATTCAAGCAAACCTACATATTACCATATTCAAAATTAGATGCTTTCAGTTATTCGCCATAGCCAAAATACTTATTCAGACGGAGGGAGTTTTAACACCTTGAAACTAAAAGAGCTTATAGCCCTAACTTGGAACTATAAATCAAAAAACAAGGGAGATGAAGTTGAACAAGACGCTATTACAACATACATACCGAATAGTGACGAGTGACAAAAGTCGCGGATTGCCGAACAGTCACCGGCGACAGCGATGAAGTAACGAGACGATTAGGTCTGGCAACAAATCGGAGAGTTAAGAGTTTAGAAGAAGCTCGTCTCCACATGGCTTCACCTTCGCCGGAACCCTAGGCTTTCGGCTTTTGATCTGAATGAATCCTTTCAACGCTATGCACGAGGAATTTTTCCCTTAAAAGAGTTGTGTACATCATGCATTGATACTTGTACCTTGCGTCCTTTCCTTGCACTATCTTTTTGGCAATCGAGTTGCCACGTGGATGCCTAAGGGCAAACGTGGGAAAGTAACTTAGCGGCTGTTTGGTTGGTTTTTCATTAAGTCCTGTGCGGATATACATGTTTGGATTTATCTGTCTGTCTGGATTCTGATATCTTGCTGTTTGTTTGGCGTGCTGAACAAACGAGTTGAACGTCAGAAATGACTATTTTACCCTTATTGTGTATTAAGCACTGATTAACATAACTGTTTGGTAAATGTGCTGAATGGTTTATTCTTAACAATAAATAGTATCAATTAAACAATTAAAATTAAAAAACTTCATCAAATCAGACACATTTCAGTAAATTAAATCAAAAAACTAAATAAGAAAATAATCAGAAGAAATATACCTGAACGATAGTGCAGCTGGAGAAGAAGGTCGGAGAAGAAGGAAGCCGCCGGCTGAAAGAAGGCGATGTGGAGGATGATAAATGTTGCACGGGATTTCTTGGTGGGAGGCGTTGGTTGCTGCAGGGGATTTCTTGGTGGGAGGCGATAAATGAAAAGGAAATGAGAGATTGGTAGGGTTTTAATGGGGTAAAATTGGAATTCTCATGGCTGACCAAATAAAGGCAACATCTAATAACTTATTCGGTCAGACACTCTATTTTTCATTAAGCCACTACCAAACACCCCTGTATGGCTGACCGAATAAGCCATACAGGCCATTAAGCTCATTAAGCCAAAAACAAACAGGCCCTTAGAACATCTCCAACAATTTCCCTATCATTTTTCCAAAATGGAGAACCAAAAGTCAAAATTCCTAAAAAAAATTACATTTATCTCCAACAGATTCCCCATTTTGGAGAAAAAATAATTATTATAATATTAAAATATTGTATTTATCTATTAAAATACTATTTATCTCTCTAAATATTATTTTTCAAAGATTTCTATTGGTGCTCTCACTAAGTAATCATTTTTTGGGTTAACTCCATATTTGGAGAAAAACTATCTCTCTCTCTTACTTTCTCCATTTTGGAGATAGTTTTGGGAATCTGTTGGAACAAAAAAAACAACACAAAATCCTCATATTCTCCATTTTCTCCAAAATAGAGAAGTTGTTGGAGATGCTCTTAGACCATCCACATCCATCCAATTCATTTACACTTTCAATTATGTTACATCAGCTTTTGCAATTACCTTCTACACACATGCAATCCACCTACACTTTCAAAAGTGGTCCCCACTACAATATTTATTAATTACTTTATAAATTATTATATACATTCTATTTTTTAATTAATATAACATAAGGGGCGTAATCAAATGAGAACTTTTTAAAGTGTGATAACTGTGAGATCCAACGTGAGCCACACATTTAAGATAATTAATATAAATTTTAAATAAATAAAAAGGGTACTTTAGTAAAAAAGAAAATACAGCTATTATAATTACTATATTAATATGTTTTACTCTCTCTCTCTACCATATACAAAAACCTAGACCTCCTTTTCCTTCTCCATATTACAGCCGCCACACAAACATTTCTCCGGCCATCTCTTCTCTGGAAATGGCGCCGCCGGAAATGGCGCCACCACTGTTAATAGCCATCTCTACGCCATCTCCGGCCATCTCTTCTCCGGCGGTTGCCTAGCCTCCCTTTTCCTTCTCCATATTACAGCCGTCGCACATCACTTTCTCCGGCCATCTCTTCTCCGGAAATGGCGCCGCCGAAAATGGCGCCACCACCGTTAATAACAGCCATCTCTACGCCATCTCCGGCCATCTCTTCTCCAGCCATCTCTTCTCCGGCGGTTGCCTTTTCATATTTACTTCTCCTTTTGGTTTGTTTGGACGACTGAAGATCGCAAAAGAAGACGACGAAGAAATCATCGGCATAAGTAGGCAAGACCGAAGACAATGATACAGATCTTTAAGACGATGACAACGGTACAATTTTGATTTTCAATCTCTCCCCCCCCCCCCCCCCCTCTCTCTCTGATTTCAGATCTCGCCAGAGATGTAACGCAAATCTCGTCGGAGATGTAATATCAGAGATGTGTCACAGTTTTGATGTATCACATGTAACATCACAATGTATCACAATGTTTTTTAAGTGTATCTTAATGGTAATTACAATGTAACAAAATGTATCTTAATGGTAATCACAGTATAACACAGTGGATATCATTGTGTTACATTGTGCAACTTTGTGTTTATTTTTGGGTATCATAGTGCATTTGTATGGTAATCACAGTGTAACACAGTGGATATCACTGTGTTACATTGTGCATCGTTGTATGTATTTTGGGTATCATAGTGCATTTTGTATGGTAATCACAATGTAACACACTGCAGTTAATGTTTGAAGATTTGTGTAACACTGCGATATTATGTAACACTGCAGTTAATGTTTGAAGATTTGTGATACACTGTAATATCATGTGTTTGTCGGAAAAAATATCGCCGGAGAAGAGATGGCCGGAGAGGAGAGAGGAGAGAGAAGGGAGGAGGGATGAGGGAGGAGAGAGGATACTTTTAAAATACCTAAATTGACCTTTGATTAAAATTTAAGTCAATATTACCAAAATAAAATAGTTTCCTAATTTATCTCTGATTTGTGGTTGAGATTGGATCTCACAGTTATCACCTTTTACTAGGATCTCTCATGAATAGGCCCCTATAACATAATATATAAAGTTCTTTATTTTAAGAGTAAACTACAAATTTCGTCCCTGGTGTTTACCAAAACCTTTGAAAATGGTCCCTAAACCTCAAAAACTGCAAGTATAGTCATTGGTGTCTTGAAATCGCTTTGAAATTGGTCCCTGCTCACTAACTCCGTTAAAAACCCCAGTTAAGTGAAGGGTACTTTTGTCTTTTTACATTTTTTTGTCGTTTTCTATTAAAATTAAATTAAATAAAATATTTTATATTCGATATAACATTATACTATATATGTAGATAGATATACATATGTGGGCGTGTATACATCTCCACCGGCCACCAAGATCTTCGGACATCTCCACGACAACCACCACCACCTCCGCCCATCTCCGGCTACATACCCTCCATCCTCTTCCTCGCTTTCGTATCCCCCCTTCCCCCCGTCGCTTCCTTCCTTTCCCTCGCTCCATCTCCCTCCCTTTGCGATTGATGGCAGTCGATATTGAAGTAAAAAGGCAACACTTATACAGAGTTCACAACATCTTCAAAGATGAACCACCTTTAACTCTGGTCACCTTCTCCGGCAATGGTCCGACCACCAACAAGCATGAAGTTGTTGATTTTAACTAGAGGCTCAGATCTGCAGACATGGAATCGCACAAAGGGGATTAAATCTTGCATTTCTTGCTTGATTTTGTTCAATCTTGGTCTTGGGTTTTGTGGAAATTTGGTTATACTTTGTTTTCTTTTTTAAAGATTTTCTTGATGAATGCCATTGTTTATGAAGAGAATAAGGGTTTATGTTTGCTTTTTTTAAGGGATTCAATATTTTTTTTGCTTAATTCCATCTAATGTTTTGAAATCTTTGTTTCTTGGTTTTGGGTTTTCTGAAAACTGGATTTTTTTGTTGGGTTTTTACTTTTTCAGTGAAATTTTTGTGTTTGTTGTGTATTCTTTAATCTTGTAACTCAATTGAAAAAATGGTGAAAACTACCATTTTTGCTGTAAAAAAGGGGTTTTCCCCTTTTCTTGGAATATAATTTTGTGATTGTTGGAATGCATAATGCAGCATCAGGGATGTTCAAGTGTTTTGGTTCATATTAGTGAATTGTTATCAACTATTTTGAGTAATTTTTTATACAGATTTAGACCAGTTTCTGCCCTGATAAATCTCTTAAGAATTTATTTTTAGTAAGATATAGTTTGTTGCCCTACTTAGATATAAGCATAACTCATGTTGAACTTGAACAAATTTTAAGCTTTTCTTGAAAATCATGTTTTTGGTAACTGTGGGTTTCTTGGCCTAAACTTAATCAATCTGAAAGTCTAAAACACCAAAATCTATGATAAAATCATAAAATGTGAAATTCTTTTAAGATGAACCATGTTGGGTGAAACCATTTAAATTAATGCACAATAAATTGAGTTGAATCGGTAATAATTACTGAAGAAGACCACCGGAGGAAATTGGTGGTGGTGGCCGGTGATTGTGGTTGTGGTTATGGCGGTGATGGTGGTGGAGAAGACCACCGGTTATGGTGGTGATGGTGGTGGAGAAGACCACCGGTGATGATGATGGTGATTGTGGCGGTGGTTATGGTGGTGATTGTGGTGGAGAAGACCACCGGAGAAGACCACTGTGTATATATATATATAATATAAATATATAAAATATAAAATATTTTATTTTTATTTTATTTTAATAGAAAAAGACAAAAAAATGTAAAAAGACAAAAGTCCCCTTCACTTAATTGAGTTTTTTAACAGAGTTAGTGAGCAGGGACCACTTTCAAAGCGATTTCAAGACACCAATGACTATACTTGCCGTTTTTGAATTTTGGGGACCACTTTCAAAGGTTTTGGTAAACACGAGGGACGAAATTTGTAGTTTACTCTTATTTTAATTTAATGTTAATTAAAATATAAACATTAACTTCAAATAAACGATTAATATATTATATAATAATACAATACAATCATTTTGTTTATTTTCTATCATTGTTTTAATTTAATATATAATTTATTAAATTATATCAAAACACAACATTTATTGAATTAAAAAGATTACATATAGATAGAAATAAAATATTACATTAATCATTGTTTTCTTCTCCTGCAAATCGACTCCAAATCTCTTCAACCAAGTCTGCTTGTAGTTGATTGTTATGAAACCTGTTACGTATCATTGCATGACTTTGAAGATAATTTTCATACAGGAGTCAGGAAGATGATTTCGAGAAACTTGAGGCATAGATATACTAAAATTAGCATCATCTGTAAAATCAAATTGACGAATATACGAGTCTCGTTCATCTTCCACGATCATGTTGTGCATTATTACGCAAGCTCGTAGTATTTCACCGATTATTTTCTTGAACCACATGCGCGATGGACCTCTAACTATAGCAAACCGTGATTGTAACACACCAAACGCTCTTTCTACATCTGTCCTAGTTGATTCTTGTTTTTTTTGCAAATGGTTGATGTTTTTGACTTTGGGTGTAACACACCGAAAATCGAAAAACGGGAATTGGACTTGCGGACGTCCGCATGGGCGCAAGGTCGGACGTCCGTGTAGCGCGGAAGTCCACGTGTCGTCCACGTAGCGCGGAATTCCGTGTGTCGTCCGCGGAAGCAACAGAGAGAATTGGGGTTTCGGCCAGGCAAGGTCGGACGTCCGCGATGGCCCTGATGAGATATTTTGGTTTCCTTTTTAAGACTTCTCTCTCTCACATCCCTCATTTCATCCCCAACCCAAATCAGTTCCTCTCTCTCTAAACTGATTCTCTCCCAAGAAAACCCTAAATCCTTCCCTCTCCTCTTCATCTTCCCCACTCAAATCAAACCTACTTCTACCATTGTTGAAGATATGGAAGCTTGGAGCTTTTGTGGAGACTAGGAGCTTTTATTTGGAGGATTCAAGTGGTGAAGGTAATCTCTCCCTACCCAAAAGCTAGATTGTTGTTGTTTTCACTTTCTCTTCTATTTTGGGATATTATTGGGTGATTTTGGTGATGTTTGGTTAAGTTAATCTTCTTCTTCTTCACCCATGAAAATTAGGGGTTTGGTGTGAGTTGAGGTCTTGATGTAAAATGGTAGGGGAATGACTCTTTATGGTTGGATGTGAATATTTATGGTTGGAAACTTATGGATCTAGGTTTTTTTTGAAGATTTGGCTTAAAGGTTCAAGTTTCTTCAAGAGAGCTTACATTTGGGGAAAATCTAGCAAGGTGAGTTCAAGTTGATTTGTGAAAACTTTGTACATGCCAAAAATGTTATTTTCCAAGTACTTGTGTGTTTTACTTGAAATTATCAACTATTAAGTTATTTGATGGGTTTAACCCCTTTTGAAGTGTTTAACTTCACAAATGTTGTAAAACACCTATATTTGGGATTTTTTGATATTTTGATGTGTAGAAATCATAAATATGTCCTTAAAAGATTTATTGCTCAAAATGGAGTCTATTCAATGGCTTAATCATGTTAGTGTAATTGATTTTATAAACCATTTGGGAAATGCACAATTTAGTGTCATGAGTCATTTGAGAATTATAAGGGTATGAGTCCATTTGTGAAAACCCTTTGTTTAACCCGTGTCGAGTTTTGGGTTAATGATGATTTTGTGGTACTTGTTACCTAAACGATGTTTAAATGCACTTTATGCTATGATGACCGTTATTTATGGGTCTAATGAGTTTTGAGCAGTTTGCTCGGTTTTGACTTTAAGGAAGTCTTGGGGGCATTTTGTCCGATTTTGATGGCTCAATATGGAGTATTATCTATGGTTTGCATTTATTGCAACTTGATGCATTTTATTGCATATTATTGATACTTACATGCTCGGGTGCGTTAGTCATTCCAGGATGGGCATATTATTATAGACTGTGTTGTATTGGATCCATAGGCACGTAAGTCGGTCTTTATTTGATGGTCTACTGGGTGTCGGGGGATTTGACTGTGCCCCATGTTTTATGACCTTTACTTTTCAAGGGTACACTAGGAGGGTTGAGTCCGATTGAGCTGTCAGGTTGATTGACGGGCATTTATGACCTTCGCCGTGTCGGGGCAATGCCATGGTTGTATCCCCGCATGTTCCGAGCCTTTGGTGGTATTCTGAGTAATATTCCGCTAAGGTCAGTTGTCTATTTCGGTGTGTCTTAAAAGGCGTCGTATGGGACACTTGGGCTTTTATGCAGTGAAGTGTCGTACGATTAACGTTGTTTGAGTGACATACTTTTGTGTTCCTCCACTCTCAATGGATACGGGTCTCCCTCGTCGCCGGCCAACCTTACTTGGGATTTTATAATGTCCATGTTTTATTATCGTTGGTCTTATACGATTGACTGCAAATTTGATGACTTTAATATTGGATTCCCCTCCATATATATTAAAGTTTAAATGAAGTAGGTCATTCCATATTTATGGTATTTGGACTTCATTACATTCTACGTTCGCGTGAGTATTGGCTTGTATCATGTTTTCGATGAAGTATTATATTTAAATGGATTGTTCCTCCACGATTTATGGGTTGAGTATTTTGTCGTCAACCGTATTTGAAGGTTTTGCATAATATAGATGTATTCACGTGTTGAGTGAGTTTGGATTGGAATTCATTTTGGAAAACGCTTTATACCTTTTGGGAACTTTTCTCATAGACTTTGGGTGCGTTGGAAAATGAGTCGTTTATATCCTTTTTGTAAACTCTTTTAGAAATCATAATCTATGTCGCAAACTTTCATTTAAAGAATTATTTAAATTATGCTACAACAGGTTCAAGTTGGGAGTAGTTCTATTGACACTGCACGAGGTTGTGTGCTAGAAATGTGCTCGAGAGGTGAATTGGTTAAGTGATGTCTTCCGCATTTATCTTTGGGACTAGCAATTTGTACTTGGGTTAAGTAACACCCGATGTGAATTTAGTCTTTGTAATAAGACTTGAATTATATATTGTTTGAGTTTAATCATAGATTTTAATTTGAGGTATTTCACCTATTGGATTATAGGAAGAAATCCTATTATTTCGGATGTTTTATCGAAATTTTTATTTAGTTGCTCTTTCCCAATTCGAGGGTGTTACAAGTTGGTATCAGAGCATAAGTTTGAGAGAATTAGGTGTTGATTGTGGATACCTAGACTCAAACTAACGTTCTTTTAAGTAAATGAGAGTGAAATTTCACCATTAGGCACCCTAAGATAGGATGTTTTGAGGTCGATGGAGTCACTAGAAACGAGAATCACGTCGAGAGTAGCAAGGATAATCATGTACGGTACGTTCATAATTACACCTAGCCAGTGTCATGGTGAACCTACTAGTTACATGTGCATACTTGAACTATTTTACTGTGATGACCGTTGGGGTAGTGAAGGAGTTTCTAAGCGAGTAGTCGTTGGAAAAGATTAACGATTTCAGTATTAGTCACTTAGGGTGACAATAAGCATGATAATGGCTTTAAGTGGACCGTTCGGGTCGAATTGATGGTTGGATTAGAACCATAAACTTATTGAATCGACTTTGATTCGAGGAGAAATCGTAAGGTTAATCGATGTAATTCCCAACTTTGCCTTAAGAGGTTTGAGCATCCGAATGACGATAGTATGACCGGAGGGATTTGGAGGAGTATGGTTTGACACGTTGAGTTCCGACTAAGTTATGCACAAAATTTATTTTTCAAATAAACTGCATCAGTTATTTCTTGTGTTTCAAATCCTTATATGGATTGTGTTACAAAATCTCGGAAAACGTTTAACACACACAAGATTTTAAATCATGGTTTTGAACATGCATGAAATTATTTTATTGCGGGAGTTTCAAACTCCGCCGAGACATGTTTTATTTTGTTGTTGTCCAACGTTACTTTCGGATACAGTGATATCCATATTTTAATGATGTTTAAGATGTTGGGCAAATAACTACGACTTATGACTTTAACATTGGATCTCCTCCACATATGTTAAGGTTTGGACGGACCGTTATCTTCCATTATGTCTATATAATGCTATTTTGGAGAATTTATTTAATGCGAGTTGTTGAACAATGTTGTTTAATTGATGTTACAATAAAAAGGGAATTTTTAGAACTTTGACGTTTTAGTCATGATTTTGCTTATTGCAATTCGATTTTGGGAGTGAAAGGTTTGGTGCCATTTTGTTGACTTGAGGTCATTGAGCCCCATTGAGTTTCATAGAGTTTTGGTCTTACGACGTTTTGTGTCGCGTGAGTGCAATTTTCATAATGTGCATACTCCATTTATTATGTGGCAATTTATGAGTTGTGTTGGGCATTTTGTCCCACTCGGGTTTTGTTGAGAAATATTATTTTATGCCATAAGACGACCAAAAGGGATGAGTTTTGGAACTTTGGTGTCGCGTAATTTCTCTTTCAAAGATTTGTGTTAGCACATTTTGTTGCAACTTGTTCAGTGTATGGATTGATTTATACGTGACGTAAGTAATGCATGAAAGAACATCTTGATAGCATTTCATAACAATTTGCTTATTTCGCTTTCGGTTAATTGATTATTTTATTATCATTTCATGCAAATGCATTATATCGACCTAGGGGTATGCATAGCTTGGTAACCATTACTTCTCGACATTTTGGTAAATGGATCGTGAATGAAAATGTTTTATTAACTCATTGCACAAATGAAGGTCATTTGGTCAAAGTATGCTTTAGTGTTGTGGGGATCATGCATGGTTTACGATACGGTATATTTTGAAAACATGAATGTGTGAGTCGTTGACATTCAGTTAATTTTGGTTTGATGAACATTTTAGAAAATTGTAAACCTTTTGGTTTTAGAGAAAAGGTGTATATTTGAATATTTTTTAAGCAACGACATTTTGACGTTTGGTATTGCGAGTGAAAAGACATTTTAGTGTAAATGCTCCGTGATGGGGATTTTGAAAAATTAATTGTCTTAACCTAGAGTGCGTAGAATTATTTAAGTTTTTGGAACATTAATGCACACTGTTTGTATGATTCGAAGTTGGAAGTTGATTTAAACCCTTTTTGGTGTCCACCATTTACAAGCACCTAGTATTCTCCTAAGTTTTGAGAAAACACACTAATGTGTGGGAGTCTTGTCAAAGAGGTTTTACTCATGCGTCATTATGTGACCAAATGGGAAAATTTTGAAATTGATTTAAAGAATTTCATCCTTTGAAATTTCGTATGAACCATCTGATGCATGTTATTTCATTTCAAGAAAAAAAACTACTAGGAAGTGTTACAAGCTTGCATGCATACTCCAATTTGAGATTCCCTCATGATGTTTTAGTCGATATCTTCAAATGATGAAAACGTATTAATTTTGTTTTTAAACTTGGAACTGACACAAGTCATTTTATGTTTTGACCAAAGTGTACTTATGATTCGTTTCACCGTTTTGTGAAATAAATTGACGTGCGCAAACTTTGTTGGTGAACCTTGTTCCATGCCATTTTATGGTTAAAAAGGAATTTTGGAGTCGAATATCGTTCAAACTTCTTTTGAAGTACGTGCAAACCTTTTTGTTGCACGCTATTTAAAGTAGGCAGTTACTTTACGTACATGACATGAATCAATCCATACTAGGACCGTAGCGGTTCATTTCAAAGAAGTTGTTTATTACGCTTTTGCGTTTGTTAATAATCTAAACTACGATGAAATAGTTTTCAACATGATTTTCATATGTGGGACGAGCGTGTCCATTTTGCGCAACTACCGAATTGATAGCAGTAGTTTTTATGCGTATGGGTAATTTGATATGAAAATCTTTGTGTTGAAAATTTCTATAAAAAAATTTTGTTTGCCATATTTGTTAAATAATTCACTTTAGAACCTTGAACTCATTAGGACCTTGGAAAGGTTAAGTAACCCCGGTTAAGAGTAAGTGTGTGTAGAACTTCGACTATGAAAAGTTGGGTGTTTCGACGCGTGATGGTGTTATAGGCCGGATGGTATCGGTGGTAGAGTCGATGTACTTGTTGTCACTAAAGGGTTAGATTCGTGGTATCGAATTTTGAGGTTAGTGGTAACCGTTCTTGTCGGCGACCTCGTTATGGGACTTGGTCAATTTTCGCATAAGAAACCCTTTAGACACCGACACCGTGCTGATAACCTTAGTTTTGGGGATACTCGGCGAAGGGACTCGTGAGTGGAGTTCTATTGAAATTCAAAGCTTGGTGGTATACCAGGTGTCAACCTTTTGGGTTCGAGGCCATGAACCGTTAGTATATTCGGAGGGTTGTAGTCTGATTTTAAAGAAACAATGATAACGGTTGTAGTAATCTTAAGATGCTCAATTGTGACGAGTAGATTTGGTGGGATGACTTTCTCATATGGTAAAAGAACCTGTCTGTTGATGATCAATGTTGGACGGATTCTTGGAGTCGTATAATCGATGGGTCAGTGATGACCGCAGGTCTTGGAGTCTATTAGGGCTCGTTAGAATTAAACGACAGTCAGCAGTAGGAACAATCGGAATTGGAGATTCGGTTGGTTTCGGTATTGATCAAACCTTTGGTTTGATTTACAGTCTGGACCCGCAATCAGGGAAGTATGGAACATCTAAGGTTGGGAGACAACCGAAGTTGTCTAATTAGGAGTCACTCTAGTGGATGGAGCGTTCACCTGGACATAAGTACAGTGTACCTGAGAGGACATTGTTGGTAAGAGTTTGCTTGAGGTTTGTCATAGCGGTCTATGTGGGGGAATCTAGATTCCAGTTGGAAGCTGATGGAACATGGTCGGCGTTGAGTTGGTTAGCCTTTGGTTGTAAAGGATCTAGATTTCGAGGACGAAATCATTCTAAGGTTGGGAGGATTGTAACACCCCGAAAATTGAAAAACGGGAATTGGACTTGCGGACGTCCGCATGGGCGCAAGGTCAGACGTACGCGTAGCGCGGAAGTCCGCGTGTCGTCCGCGGAAGCAACAAAGAGAATTGGAGTTCCGGCCAGGGCTAGGACGGACGTCCGCATGGTGTCTAAGCCGAACGTCCGAGATGGCCCTGATGAGATATTTTGGTTTCCTTTTTAAGACTTCTCTTTCTCACATCCCTCATTTCATCCCCAACCCAAATCAGTTCCTCTCTCTCTCTCTCTAAACCGATTCTCTCCCAAGAAAACCCTAAATTCTTCCTTCTCCTCTTCATCTTCCCCACTCATATCAAACCCACTTCCACCATTGTTGAAGATATGGAAGCTTGAAGCTTTTGTGGAGACTAGGATCTTTTATTTGGAGGATTCAAGTGGTGAAGGTAATCTCTCCCTACCCAAAAGCTAGATTGTTGTTGTTTTCACTTTCTCTTCCATTTTGGGATATTATTGGGTGATTTTGGTGATGTTTGGTTAAGGTAATCTTCTTCTTCTTCTTCACCCATGAAAATAGGGTTTTGGTGTGAGTTGAGGTCTTGATGTAAAATGGTAGGGGAATGATTTTTTATGGTTGGATGTGAATATTTATGGTTACAAACTTATGGATCTAGGTTTTTGGAAGATTTGACTTGAAGGTTCAAGTTTCTTTAAGAAAGCTTACATTTGGGGATAATCTAGATTTAGCCTAAATCTAGCAAGGTGAGTTCAAGTTGATTTGTGAAAACTTTGTACATGCCAAAAATGTTATTTTCCAAGTACTTGTGTGTTTTACTTGAAATTATCATCTATTAAGTTATTTGATGGGTTTAACCCCTTTTGAAGTGTTTAACTTCACAAGTGTTGTAAAACACCCATATTTGGGATTTTTGGATATTTTGATGTGTAGAAATCATAAATATGTCCTTAAAAGATTTATTGCTCAAAATGGAGTTTATTCAATGGTTTAATCATGTTAGTGTAATTGATTTTATAAACCATTTGGGAAATGCACAATTTAGTGTCATGAGTCATTTGAGAATTTTAAGGGTATGAGTCCATTTGGGAAAACCCTTTGTTTAACCAGTGTCGAGTTTTGGGTTAATGATGATTTTGTGTACTTGTTACCAAAACGATGTTTAAATGCATTTTATGCTATGAGGACTGTTACTTATGGGTCTAATGAGTTTTGAGCATTTTGCTCGGTTTTGACTTTAAGGAAGTCTTGGGGGCATTTTGTCCGATTTTGATGGCTCAATATGGAGTCTTATCTATGGTTTGCATTTATTGCAACTTGATGCATTTTATTGCATATTATTGATACTTACATGCTCGGGTGCGTTAGTCATTCCAGGATGGGCATATTATTATAGATTGTGTTGTATTGGATCCATAAGCACGCAAGTCAGTCTTTATTTGATGGTCTACTGGGTGTAGCGGGATTTGACCAGGCCCCATGTTTTATGACCTTTACTTTTCAAGGGTACACTAGGAGGGCTGAGTCCGATTGAGCTGTCAGGTTGATTGACGGGCGTTTATGACCTTCGCCATGTCGGGGCAATGCCTTGGTTGTATCCCCGCTTGTGCCGAGCCTTTGGTGGTATTCTGAGTAATATTCCGCTAAGGTCGGTTGTCTCTTTGGGTGTGTCTTGAAAGGCGTCGTATAGGACACTTGAGCTTTTATGCAGTGAAGTGTCGTACAATTAACGTTGTTTGAGTGACATACTTTTGTGTTCCTCTACTCTCAATGGATACGGGTCTCCCCCGTCGCCGACCAACCTTACTTGGGATTTTATAATGTCCATGTTTTATTATCGTTGGTCTGTCCATGTTTTATTATCGTTGGTCTGTCCATGTTTTATTATCGTTGGTCTTATACGATTGACTGCAAATTTGATGACTTTAATATTGGATTCCCCTCCATGTATATTAAAGTTTAAATGAAACAGGTCATTTCCATATTTATGGTATTTGGACTTCATTACATTCTACGTTCGCATGAGTATTGGTTTGTATCATGTTTTCGATGAAGTATTATATTTAAATGGATTGTTCCTCCATGATTTATGGGTTGAGTATTTTGTCGTCAACCGTATTTGAAGGTTTTGCATAATATAGATTTATTCACGTGTTGAGTGAGTTTGGATTGGAATTCATTTTGGAAAACGCTTTATACCTTTTGGGAACTTTTCTCATAGACTTTGGATGCGTTGGAAAATGAGTCGCTTATATCCTTTTTGTAAACTCTTTTAGAAATCATAATCTATGTCGCAAACTTTCATTTAAAGAATTATTTAAATCATGCTATAAACTCTTGAACTCACTAGGCGTTAGCCTAACCCTTTTTATTTGTCGACATGTGCAACAGGTTCAGGTTGGGAGTAGTTCTAGTGACACTACGAGAGGTTGTGTGCTAGAAATGTGCTCGAGAGGTGAATTGGTTAAGTGATGTCTTCCGCATTTATCTTTGGAAATAGCAATTTGTACTTGGGTTAAGTAACACCCGATGTGCATTTAGTCTTTGTAATAAGACTTGAATTATATATTGTTTGAGGTTAATCATAGATTTTAATTTAAGGTATTTCACCTATTGGATTATATGAAGAAATCCTATTATTTCGGATGCATTATCGAAATTTTTATTTAGTTGCTCTTTCCCAATTCGAGGGTGTTACATTGGGGTAATGGGATGGACTTCACAAAAGTAGCCCAGTTAGGGTAGATTCCATCTGGAAGGTAGTATCCTAAATTATAGTTGTTACCATTAACAGAGAAGTTAACCTCTGGTACTTTCCCTTCTAAGACCTCATGGAAGATAGGAGAACGATCTAGCACGTTCATATCATTTAATGTACCTGGAAGCCCAAAAAAAGCATGCCATATCCACAAATCTTGTGAAGCAACTGCTTCTAACATAATTGTTGGAGTTTTATGATCCCCTCTAGCATATTGTTTGTGCCATGCCACAGGACAATTTTTCCACTCCCAATGCATACAATCGATACTTCCTAACATACCTGGAAAACCGCGTTGGTGCCCAATATAAAGTAATCGTTGAAGGTCAGCGACATTTGGTCTTCGTAAATACTCGTCCCCAAACACTGCAATAATAGCTCGAACAAACTTCTTAACACATTTTATTGTTGTGGTTTCACCAATTAGTAAATATTCATCAACGACATCTGCGGGTACACCATATGCTAACATTCGTATCGCAGCAGTACACTTCTGAAGAGATGATAAATTTGATCTACCAGTACAATCGATACCACTTTCAAAGTATCGATCCTGATTCTTCACACCTTCAACTATGTGAAAAAATAATGGTCTCCTCTCCGCATTCGAAATCTATGTCGAAGTATATCGTCATTATATGTCGAGTTCTCAGAAAAATAGTCTTCATATAGTCGTCGATCTCCATCTTCACGATTTCTTTCTATATTTCTTCTTTTCTTCTTTTTACGTTTTGATGAAAAAGTTGCATCTACTATTTGTTGTTTTTGTAAGGCAACATATTGGGTAGTAAGTTTGGAGGAAGAATCATCAACAAGTCATTGAACAAATTTTTCTGATGTTGAAGACGAAGAAGATGAAGAAGAATCACTCTCAGATTCAGACATTTTTAAAAAACAAAGTGTCATGGTTAATAGGCTCACATCTAGTTGTATTTATATAAAATTATTACATTATTAAACACATATATGACACTGTTCACATGTGATGTCTGACACTGTTCACATGTGATAGTTGGCACTGTTCACCCGTGATAGTCTGACACTGTTCACATGTGATAGTCTGACACTGTTCACATGTGATGTGTATAGTGGACGTTACTCTTCACCCGTGACATATGGTTTAATTACCATTATATATAGTGTAGGCTTGAGGTTTCAAAACACACCATCAATCCAGTCCACTCTCATTCGAATAAAGATGTAATTTTATTAATCGTGCGTATTAGATTATATTAATACGATAAAAAAATCGTCAACTTTTAGACAAATAAAGATGTAATTTTATTTTTGTTATTTTATTAATTGTGCGTATTAGATTATATTATATGTAATTTTATAAATTAGATTATATGTAATTTTATAAATTAGATTGTATGTAATTTTATCATTATTGTATGTTTTATTGTGTATAATAGTAATTTTAAGTAATTATAAAATTTGATGTTAAACTTAATTTAATTATAATGTATATATTTCATATAAAAAATAACATATAGACATAAATAGAATATTTTTTAAATAGAATAATTAATTTAATTAAAAATAAATTAATATTATTAATCTATAGACTTTATTGTTTTAAATAACCATTTAATATACAATTTATTAGGTTTTTATAATTTAGTTTATTTAACTAATTAAAAAATAAGAAAGTGGGATGATGACATGGCATTGCAATTTGGATTACAATTGTTGCAATCCAATATTGACGTGGCTTGCTCCATCTGACAAAATGAGGAATTGCAATTGGGTTTGAAAGCCTCATGTGGATGGTCTTAGAGTCAACTATGATTTTAGACTTTATGGTTTGTTTTAGAGTTGTTCATATGTAATAACCGTGTCCTATTTGTGAATAAATGGTAATTTTGGGATGTAAAGCGTGAAAAGGAGAAAGTTTGGTGTGCTTGTGGGATGATATAAAAGGGTGTAAAACCCTAGGAATTTCTAAATCTCTCAAGAACATGTGTGTGCGACTGAGGTGCGATAGTGAGTGCAAGTTCATCAAGGGTGAAGACGATTGAAATTCTCCAGTTTGTGTGTAGAATCATCTAGCAAGGTGCGGGTAAAGGATAAACATTTTCAAGTGAGAACTTCTAGCGGGACTGTAGGTGAGTCTTTCTAAACCCAAATCTTGTACATGCGTGGTGATTTATACTTATATACAACTCATGTATATCAACTATTTTAAATTACAAAGTGGAATGTGTGTGTGGTTAAATGAAATGTGGATGACGTACTATGGCTATGGTGTGAAATAGGGGTGTGTCCCATATTATTTATATATATATGAATTCGTTTCATATATGGGCGGTGTGTGCCCTATTACGCTGTCACGGTGTGTGTGACTATAGCGTGTGCCATTAGCATGTGTCGTGGTGTGCTTATCATGTAAGTGTGCTTCATTATGAATTTGTACAAAATCCCTTGCTGCTATTTTATTTAATGATGTTGTTTATGGTGTGGCCTTGTTTTGAGGGAACTCACTAGACCCTATGGTCTAACCCTCGCTTTTTAAAACTAAAACATTTTCAGGTAAACAGGTAGCCGATAGCTTGTTTAGAGGATTGGCAAAACGTGAGTCGGAGCTTGCGTATAGAAGGATTAGAAGACTTTCCCTTTTATTTTGTAGTTATGTTCTCAGCTGTAGTTAGGGTTATTTCCGCGAACCCAGTTTTGTAATGTTGATAGTGTGACTTTGTTGGGCCATTCTAGCATTTTGAATTAATGAAGTAGCCTTTGGTATGCTTCTTTGGTGCGGTTTGTTACAGTTGGTATCAGAGCCCTAGTTTAAGGGATTTAGGTGACCGGGTGAGCCTAAACTTAAACTGTGGAGTAAGAGGACACAACTGAGATATAGGAAGCCTTTAGGGAAGACTTTGATCACCAATAATTCTGGATGATGGTAGTGAGGACTTTCATGTAAGGTAAATTCAAATCACATCTGGCCAATGTCATTATGAATTTACAGGTGCATGGGCGTGCTCAATTACTGTTGTTCAGATGATCGAGTGTGGTGGTAGTGTGTAGAGATTTGTGGAAGTGTGTAGAGAGGGGTGGTAGTGTGTAGAGATTTGTGGAAGTGTATAGAGAGTGGTGGTAGTGTGTAGAGATTGGTGGTAGTGTGTAGTGAGTTCTAACCTTGCCATGATGGAGATGGTAGTGTGTTGTGCGAGATCGTTCTTGGTGTGATTGATGACACCATCTAGAAGGAGTATTGTTTAAACGGTGGGTGACCGTGTGAGGTAGAATCTCTGGGGGTTCTTTAGGGAAGAATAACGGATGGGAGGTGAGCTCCTAATTTCTAATGATTCTTCATTCTGGGAGTTTTCGATGTCGATGAATTGGGATCTTGAGAGTTTCAACTCAAGGATCGGGTAGTAGATATGTGTTTTCTTACTCTGTAGTCAGTGGAAGAGGGGCAAGGGTGGTTGAGGATTGGTTGGTAATATGGGGCGAGGATAGGATGAAGAGGGGCTATTGTTGGTTAACCTATTTGGGGTCGAAGAGAAGCCGCGTATTTTACAAATCAGTAGTCAAGTGGTAACTATGAGGTTGGGGCATACAAGTGTGTGGGAAGCACCGGTACCGAAGGTTGATGCAAATGGGAGGAACCTGATGGTTTGATCGGAAGTAGGGCGCCAGTATCAATTTGTTGTGACTGCAAACGGTTGACCTTCCTAGAGCGAATAGCCTTCAATGTAAAGTGAGTCAAGCATTGTATTTTCAAACAAGTTACCTGAGTCCATCATGTCAAATATATGTGTGTGCGTGTGTGTGTGTGCCTTGTAAGTTTCTGGATTTGAAAATGAGTTGGCGCGTGCAAGCGTGTGTTTGAGGGAAAAGGCATTTTTACTTACGTTGTGTGATAAATTTTGAACTTGGGAAATGCGATTTATTTCACGTCTTTTACGAGTGAGTTAACCTTTGTTGTAGAAATCATAAAAATAATTGAACACATGGTTTTATAAGCGGAGTCAGTGTGGACACGTTGTTGTCATATCGGCGAGTGTGAGAGTCGACCGACTCTCCCAGTGTAGGTGATTTTGCCGTATTTTACAAATTTGCACGGAAAGAGTTCCAGTGAATGCACGTTCGATTGATGGACAAGTTTGTGAGATATCATGGGTCGCGTGTGAGCGATCCTCGAGATCGATGTGTGTGTGGCTATTTATTATGGGGACGTCGTGTCATGTATATCAAAACTTGTTTTGCAGTGTATTTCAAGTATGTAAAACGATTTAAATCATTGTGTTGTCATGCATGAAGGCTATGAACTCGCTAGGTAGTGAGAGGTATCGCGCTTAAGGATGTGGAAAGTTTCGAGAGTGGAAATATGTGGTTGAGTCATCGATAGTCGATTCACGACCTTGGTGTTTCCTTTTAGGGATGGCGGCGAATAACTGCAGTCTCAGCCTTTGACTTTAGAGATGCTTGTATTATGGTAGTCTTTGCCCTTGTTTGGTAATTTGACGTGTGGCCGTCGGCGGGGGTGTGTCTCGGGTGATTTGAAAGTAGGCAAGATAACTTCGAAATGTAGCGTTGTGGTATGTTGATGAAAAGGTATCGGCGTGGAGCTAGAGTTGAGGTGAACTTGTATTTAGGCTAATTGTCGGGCATTGATGTTGAAGTCAACGACGGTTGTTGAGATCGTTGTCGGGAGAATAGAATTGGAAGAGGTAACTCTGGTGTGATTATTTCGTCGGGTTTATACGCGGAGATAAGAGGTCGATCTTGGAAAGGTGTGTATCTGTCAAGAAGTTGGACCGCCTTTTGTGAGTGTTCTGCAGGTGAAGAATCGATAGTTGGATAGGCGATTTTCCTATGTGATTGATGTTTCGTTTATGGATGAGGTAGTTAGCACAACTCATATGGGACACGTAGATTGTGTTGGTCTGCAAGGGAGCGTCTTATCGTATGATTTTTTGGGCATGTCTCGCGTGGATTCCGAAGAGTCGACTGGGGATAAAGACCCTATCGAGTGAAGTAGACAGTCATAAGTTGTGGTTCATCTAGATTGGAGAAAGTCAAAGTCGCGAGATATTATTATTTCTATATATGTTGTGTTTGGCGTGGAGAAAGCAAGGCTTAGTGTGTGTACATGTAACATCCCAGGCCAACCGTATCAGATATTGTCCGCTTTGTCCGCACACCTGAACTCACGGTTTTAAAACGCGTCTGATAGGAGAGGTATCAAGTTCCTCTTATAAGGCAACCTTTGTTCCCCTCCCCAACCATTGTGGGATCTTACAATCCATCCCCCTTGGGAGCCCAGCGTCCTCGCTGGCACACCAGTCCGGTTCCCGGCTCTGATACCATCTGTAACATCCCAGGCCAACCGTACCAGATATTGTCTGCTTTGTCCATACACCTGGACTCACGGTTTTAAAACGCGTCTGATAGTGGATGTATCAAGTTCCTCTTATAAGGCAACCTTTGTTCCCCCTCCCCAACCATTGTGGGATCTTACAATCCACCCCCCTTGGGAGCCCAACGTCCTCGCTGGCACACCAGTCCGGTTCCCGGCTCTGATACCATCTCGTAACAGGTTCACCGCAAAACGAACCTTCAGGTTCTCCAGACAACCACTTGTAAGGAATGCGCACTCCATATCCGAGATCCAGCGCATACTGACGATCGGGTTCGAGTCTCCCTTGAACTCAGGAGGAGAACAAGCAGAAAGATCCCGATACTGAAACTCTCTCGCATCGCGGCGATTCCACCCCCTGCTGGTGGGCAGCCCCGAGCGAGAGAGTTTCAGTATCGGGATCTCTCTGCTTGTTCTCCTCACGAGTTCAAGGGAGACTCGAACCCGATCGTCAGTATGCGCTGGATTTCGGATATAGAGTGCGCATTCCTTACAAGTGGTTGTCCGGAGAACTTGAAGGTTCGTTTCGCGGTGAAGCTGGGGGTGGAATCGCCGTGATGCAAGAGAGTTTCAGTATCGGGATCTCTTTGCTTGTTCTCCTCCTGAGTTCAAGGGAGACTCGAACCCGATCGTCAGTATGCGCTGGATCTCGGATATGGAGTGCGCATTCCTTACAAGTGGTTGTCCGGAGAACCTGAAGGTTCGTTTCGCGGTGAACCTGTTACGAGATGGTATCAGAGTCGGGAACTGGACTGGTGTGCCAGCGAGGACGCTGGGCTCCCAAGGGGGGTGGATTGTAAGATCCCACAATGGTTGGGGAGGGGAACAAATGTTGCCTTATAAGAGGAACTTGATACCTCCCCTATTAGACACGTTTTAAAACCGTGAGTCCAGGTGTGTGGACAAAGCGGACAATATCTGGTACGGTTGGTCTGTGATGTTACAGTACAAATGATCGTGGGGTTTGAACCTCTAGTGTGGGGGTTGTGTGAATGAGTTGGTGGTAACTTATATTTAGTGAGCATGTGAGACGTTGGTGGTAATGAGTTGTTATGAGGTTAAGTGGTAGACTAGTGTTGATATGGGATGAGCGTAGGTGGAGATCTTTGCTCGGGATTCGCTTATAAGTATTCAAATGTGGTAAATTATGTGTAGAGATGCATGGATGTCTGAGTGGCGTGTAGTATTGTTATATGAGAATAAAAGAATGGGGTGGTAGTTGGTGGCTAGCTAAGGAGGAAATTGTGTGCTATTGGGTTGGTTGATGAGTGCGTTTGCCTTGTGTCATTGTATTATTTGTGAAGATGTTGGATTGGTTAGTCTATGATGTTTCGTAGTAAATACGAAATCTTTTGGAATGTCGAGTTAATCCTGGTATGTAAAGAAAATTCAAAGGAATGGGTTAATCTCGTTCGGAGAAACGAGAAGTGTGTGGTGGCTTCGAGCATTGGGTGTTATTTCGGAGTGACTTGGTTGAATTTTCTCGTATGAGATATGGTGAAACTGTTGGTTAGGCATAGTAACCGTTGAAATTGCGTGTATGGAGTGGTCAATGCTGCTGAGGAATTGGGGTCGGTAGGTTGAATAAGTGAGTAAACTGGAAGTAGAAAGTGTAGCAAGTGGCACGAAAAGTGGGAAGCAATGTTTTCAGAATGTCATCGTCGAGTACATGAACTCCTAGTGGGAGTATGAGAAAGTGGATTTGCGTGTATGTGATTGGTTTACGAGTCAAGGAAAGCCAGCTTGTGTGGTTGGTCAAGAGTGTGCACCTTCTAGTGAGCCGTTCTTTGGAAACGTGTTTTATGTTTGAGAAGGAAGTAGAAGGAAGTGGAAGGAAGTAGTCGAATGTAGTGTTCGGGGAGAAGGACCATTGGATTGGACTTGGTAGTAGTGTGGGAAATATTCCAAGTAAACTTTGTCGTTCAGCGTTAAGCTAATGGGAATAGTTTTGTGTGAGCATGGTTGCTCCTTTCTGTTTAGTGGGTGAAACTTGAATTATTTCACATGTGGATGGACGACTGTTGGATGCAAGGAGAATTTGAATGTGTGTCTTCAAGATTGGTTATGTTTGGATTAATGGTACTTCAGATGTTAAAGTGTGGAGGTTTCCTACTTTTAGCTCTATATAGTGTGGGGGTGTTGTTGTGGTGAAAGCGTGTGAATTGATTATCATCGATGGATCTTGGGCAACACAATTCAGGTGAGAAAATGTTATCTGCCTTAGAAGTATATTGTGATGGGGAAAGTGATTGTAGAATTGTGTGTTATCTGTCGAAGAGGATCATAACTATGAGTTAAGGTGATACTCGAGGTTGATCTTGTGCTAAGTTGGTGAATTGAAAGTTCGTTAAGGAATTCATGTGTTGTGGCGTTAACCGTTGTAAACTTGTTCTGTCGCGGAAGTGAAGTTGAGAGTGAAAATCTTAATTCGTTGCAACCGAGCGCCTAGGTGTGTGGACGGTACTGTGTACTATTGGCCTGAGGCGTCATAGTTGTGGTACGCGAAATTACCTGGGATAGGAGTTGTAATTAACCTAAAGTGTGGAAATTGTTGGCGTACGCTTTGTTGTTGAAGGGTTATGCAAAGTGGAAGTAAGAGAATCCTTAGAGAAGCAAAGAGGTTGGCATGTGCAGTTATCTATGAACCTTCCAAGAGTAAATATGTATCGCGGGAAAGAGACGTTATGTGAGACCAGAGGTCGCGCGGTCGGCCACTGATAAGCCAATCAAATTCGCGGGAAGTTAAGGGTGGCTCTAGACCGCCAAAGGAGGTGCTTGGCCGAGGATTGTATGGTCGTACAGTTGAAAGGCATTCATGTGGACGAGAGGTTAGGGTAGGTTAAGGAACCGTTGGCGATCGTGGATCGCAAGATCAAAAAGTTGAAAACAAAAGAGATTTCTCTTGAGAAAGTTATGTGGTGTCTCCATAAGGGACAAGAAGCAATTTGGGAAGTAGAATCAGACATGAGAACCCGTTTCCCTCGATTGTTCTAAAATGGAATTCCGGGGACAGAATTCTTTTGAGGGGGGGATGATGTAATAACCGTGTCCTATTTGTGAATAAATGGTAATTTTGGGGTGTAAAGCGTGAAAAGGAGAAAGTTTGGTGTGCTTGTGGGAGGGTATAAAAGTGTGTAAAACCCTAGGAATTTCTAAATCTCTCAAGAACCTGTGTGTGCGACTGAGGTGCGATAGTGAGTGCAAGTTCATCAAGGGTGAAGACGATTGAAATTCTCCAGTTTGTGTGTAGAATCATCTAGCAAGGCGCGGGTAGAGGATAAACAATTTCAAGTGAGAACTTCTAGCGGGACTGCAGGTGAGTATTTCTAAACCCAAATCTTGTACATGCGTAGTGATTTATACTTATATACAACTCATGTATATCAACTATTTTAAATTACAAAGTGGAATGTGTGTGTGGTTAAATGAAATGTGGATGACATGCTATGGCTATGGTGTGAAATGGGGGTGTGTCCCATATTATTTATATATATGAATTCGTTTCATATATGGGCGGTGTGTGCCCTATTACGCTATCACGGTGTGTGTGACTATAGCGTGTGCCATTAGCATGTGTCGTGGTGTGCTTATCATGTAAGTGTGCTTCATTATGAATTTGTACAAAATCCCTTGCTGCTATTTTATTTAATAATGTTGTTTATGGTGTGGCCTTGTTTTGAGGGAACTCACTAGACCCTATGGTCTAACCCTCGCTTTTCAAAACTAAAACCTTTTCAGGTAAGCAGGTAGCCGAGAGCTTGTTTAGAAGATTGGCAAAACGTGAGTCGGAGCTTGCGTATAGAATGATTATAAGACTTTTCCTTTTATTTTGTAGTTATGTTCTCAGCTGTAGTTAGGGTTATTTTCGTGAACCCAGTTTTGTAATGTTGATAGTGTGACTTTGTTGGGCCATTCTGGCGTTTTGAATTATTGAAGTAGCCTTTGGTATGCTTCTTTGGTGCGGGTTGTTACAGTTCATGGGCGGGACGACCCGTTAGACCCGGTTCATCCGTCCCGCTAAAACTATGGGCTTGAACAACCATTATCGAGAAAATGGACGAGCCTAGCGTTTTTGATAAATTTAACGGGCGGATATGGGCGATGGAAAAATAAATTTGGGCAAGCCTGCCCGACCCGTTAATATTTTATAATAATATATTTTACTATTAATCAAAATTTGTATTTATATATTTTAAAATTAAATTACTTAAATGATAGAAAATTGTCATTTCCAATTCTCGGTGACATTTGTACCTTTGGTGTATCTAGCTTTTAGATAGCTCAACTAAATGCATCATTACTCCTGACATATATTTTTATTTATTCTATGTAGAAACTACAATGCATGCATCATTAACTACACACACAAATCACATCTCATCTCTAAGTTATCCTTACATCATATATAAGGTATTTCTTCTTCTTTTTTGCTCACTCTCTCCCAGTCTCCCTCATCCTCAACAGTCAACAAGCATGGACTCCTTAATTTTATCTTCATCTTTGTTTTTTTTCTGCATCAACTACATCATATATAAGGTATTTACTCTTTTTTAGTTACGGATTAAACTGTGTCCTTTTTTATTTTTAATTTGATGTGGGTTTTATTTATTTTTCACTTTTTTGAAGAAATAATGTGGGTTTTAGTTTTCTTCTTTGCTGTTAATATTTTTTGTTAAAACTTCGTTTTAGTTTTTTTTTTTAAGAAATGCATTTCTTTTTTTCTATCTTGCATAAATTTTCAGTTTGACATAACTAGTTATTTTATGTGTTTATTTTTTTGTTTTATGTAGTCTTGTTGATTAAATGCATTTTTTTTAGAAATTAGTGATCATGGCAACTGGTTCTAATTCGCCAATTAACTTGACGGAAGATGAAGACGAGATTCCTTGTAATACTCAAAGCCGTACGATCAATGCTCAAGGTAGAAAATTAAATTTTTTTGTTTGGCAACATATGGATGTCTAGACAACTCTTAAATGATGGGACTATCAAAACTACTTGCAACCATTGTAAGGAGACTTTTAATGCTAATAGTAGTAGGGCACATCTCATCTTAAAAAGCAAGTTGAGAAATGTCCCAAGAGAATGAACCATGATATTAGAATTTTTTGCATTTCAGGCTCTCCATCTAGTGATGATACAAATAACATGTCTTTAAGAAATCCAAATATTAACTTTGAGAAGGTTCGTAGAGCAATTAGGGTTTTTGTTGTGGCCGGTGCACATTCTTTTGCCACTTGTGAGGAACCTAGATTCAGATATATGGTTTCAGTGATGTGTCCCCAATTCAATACTATTAGCAGACACACTTTGAGAAGAGATGTATTTAAATATTACAATGATGAGAAACAAATTATTATGGATGATTTACAAAGAGCTCCTGGTAGAATTTGTTTTACAACCGACAATTCGAGAAGTGAACATACTCAAGATGAATATATGTGTATAACAACTCATTGGGTTGGTGAAAATTGGAAATTGCAAAAGAGAATAATAAAATTTGGGGCTTTAACGCCCCCATTTGATGGAGTGTCTCTTGCTGATGAGATTGCATCGTGTTTAGGTCACTGGAAAATTGATTACAAGGTTTTTGGTTTCACTGCATCGTATAATGATTCTATGATTAGTTGTCTTAAAAATTATCTCGAAAGAATTGAAAGAAATGTTTGGTTTTTGGTGGAGAGTTTTTTCGTTGTCGGTGTGCTTGTCATATAACTAATCTTGTGGTACAAGCGAGATTAAAACTAATTGATGACGTCGTTATCAAAATTAGAAGCATCATTGAGCATTTTCGACACTCGATCCCAAAAAAGAAACGATTTTATAGTGTTGCGGAAACAAATTTTGGCATTAAGACAAACAAAAAGTTGCGTGGAGATAATTGTATAAGGTGGAATTCTACCTTTTTGATGCTTGATCGTTTTATGTATTTTAGAAATGTGATTGATCATGTGGTTAATCGAGATAAAGATATCAAGATGTTTGCTCTCTCATTTGATGAATGGGATAAAGTTGGTGCGTTGCATTAGTTTTTGAAGTTATTCTATGATGTGGCTAACACATTTTCTGCCTCTAAGAATCCGACTGCGAATCTGTATTTTGATGGTGTATGGAGGATGCATAGAAAGTTAATAGAAGTTGCAGAGGGTCCTTCTTGTAATTTGTCATCCATATTTGATAAATATTGGTCTGATTATAACATTCACGCATTAAGATTACTTTGTTTGACTTGTTTGATGAATATAAGGGGGTTGCATGTGGTCCAACTTCTCCTACTCTTGCTACTGGTTTGGGGATGACCAATGTTTCTCATGATGTTGCTCATGACGAGGAACAAATGGATGACATCTTAGAATATAAGATGTTCTTGAGTAAAAAGAGAAAAGTGGACAATGACAAGAGTGAATTGGAGCTCTATTTAGTGGAGAAGAGTTTTGATGTTATGGGAAAATGTGATGTATTAGGTTATTGGTGTAGAAGTTCGGTACGTTATCCAAACCTTGCATGTATGGCTCGTGACATCTTTACCATTCCCATCTCTACGGTCCCTTCAGAATCTGCTTTTAGTATGGGAAAGAAATTGATAAATCCATGGACAACTTCTCTTGGAGAGAAGACAATCGAGATGCTTGCATGTTATGAAGATTGGTTGCGAGCAAAATGTAACACCCCGAAAAATTGAAATTCCGACTTTTTGAACTTGCGGACGTCCGCATAGGGTCCAGGTCGGACGTCCATGTCCAGCCGGACGTCCGCGGAAGCAGCAGAAGATTTGAGGGTTCGGATCAGCTCAAAGGTCGGACGTCCGCATGGTGGCTAGCCGGACCTCCACATAGGGCCGGTGAGTTTTTTGTTGTTTTTAAGAGACCTTTTCCCTCTCTCTCTCCTCACTTCATTTCACAACCCTAAATCAGATTTCTCTTCCTCTCTAAACCGATTTCTTCTCCAAGAAAACCCCAAATTCTTCCTCCTCTCCTTCATCTTCTCCACTCAAATCAAACCCATTCCCACATTTGTTGAAGATATGGAAACTTGAAGCTTTTGTGGGAGACTAGGAGCTTTGCTTTGAGGATTCAAGTGATGAAAGTAATCTCTCTCTCTACCTAAAGCTAGGTTGATGTTTTCACCTTCTCTTCCATTTTGGGGTATTATTGGGTGATTTTGGTTGTGCTTGGTTAAGGAAACCTTCTCCTTCTTCATCTATGAAATTAGGGTTTTGGTATAAGTTGGGATTTTTATATAAAATGTTGGGGAATGATTCTTTATGGTTGGATATGAATATTTATGGTTGGGAACTTATGGATCTAGGTTTTTGGAAGATTTGGCTTGAAGATTCGTGTTTCTTCAAAGGAGCTTACGTTTGGGGAAAATCTAGATTTAGCCTAAATCTAGCAAGGTGAGTTCAATTTGATTTGTGAAAACGTTGTACATGCCAAAAATGTTATTTTCTAAGTATTTGTGTGTTTTACTTGAAACTATCAATTGTTGAGTTATTTGATGAGTTTAACCCTTTTGAAGTGTTTTAACTTTATAAAGTTTGTAAAACACCCATATTTGAGATTTTGGATATTTTGATGTGTAGAAATCGTAGTTATGTCCTTAAATGATTTATTGCTCAAAAGGAGCTTATTCAATGGTTTAATCATGTGGGTATACTTGATTTTATAAACCAATTGGGAAAATGCACATTTTTGTGTCATAGGTCGTTTTGAGAATTATAAGAGTATGAGTCATTTTGGGAACCCATTTGTATTAATCCGTGTCGAGTTTTGGGTTAATGATGATTTTGTGGTATACGTCTACCTAAATGATGTTTAAATGCATTTTATATTTTGAGGACCGTTATTTATAAGTTTAATGGGGTTTGAGCAATTTGCTTGGCTTTGACTTTAAGGGAGTTTTAGGGACATTTTGTCCGATTTCGATGGCTCAATGTGGAGTCCTATTAATGGTTTGCATTTATTGCAACTTATAGCATTTTATTGCATATTATTGATATTTACATGCTCGGGTGCTTTAGTTATTCCGGGATGGGCATGTGATTGTAGACTGTGTTGCATTGGATCCATAGGCACGTAAGTCAGTCTTTATTTGATGGTCTACTGGGTGTTGCGGGATTTGACCGGGGCCCATGTTTTATGACCTTTACTTTTCAAGGGTACACTAGGAGGGTTGAGTCCGGTTGAGCTGTCATGATTGACGGGCGTTTATGACCTTCGCCATGTCGGGGCAATGCCATGGTTGTATCCCCGCTTGTGTCGAGCCTTTGGTGGTATTCATGTTAATATTCCGCTAAAGTCAGCTGTCTCTTTGGGTGTATCTTGAAAGAAGTCGTAGGGACACTTGGGCTTTCATGTCATGAAGTGTCATACGATTAACATTGTATGAGTGGCATACTTTTGTGTTCCTCCACTCTCAATGGATACGGGTCTCCCCCGTCGTCGACCAACATTACTTTGGATATTATAATGTCTTTGTTTTATTATCGTTGGTCTTGTGCGATTGACTGCAATTGATGACTTTAATATTGGATTTCCCTCCATGTATATTAAAGTTTGAATGAAGCAGGTCATTTCCATATTTATGGCATTTGGACTTCATTACATTTTACGTTCGTGTGAGTATTGGTTCGTATCATGTTTTCGGTGAAGTATTATATTTATATGGACTGTTCTTCCATGATTTATGGGTTGAGTATTATGTCATTAACCGTATTTGAAGGTTTCACATGATATAGATTTATTCACGTTTTGAGTGAGTTGGGATTGGAATTCATTTTGGAAAATGCTTTATACATTTTGGGAATTTTCTCATAGATTTTGTGTGCGTTGGAAAATGAGTCGTTTACATCATTTCATAAACTCTTTTGGAAATCATAATTTATGTCGCAAACTTTCATTCAACGAATTATTTAAACCATGTTATAAACTCTTGAACTCACTAGGCGTTAGACTAACCTTTTTATTTGTCGGTATGTGCAACAGGTTCAGGTTGGGAGTAGTTCTAGTGACACTGCGAAAGGTCGTGTGCTAGTAATGTGCTCGAGAGGTGAATTGTTTAAGTGAAGTCTTCCGCGTTGATTTTTGGGAATAACATTTTGTACTTGAGTTAAGTAACACCCGGTGTGAACTTAGCCTTTGTATTGAGACTTGAGTATATATATTGTTTGAGGTTAATCATAGATTTTAATTTGAGGTATTTCCCGTATTGGATTATACTGAGAAATCCTAATAATTTGGATGTATTATCGAAAATTTTATTTAGTTGCTCTTTCCCAGTTCGAGGGTGTTACACAAAAGGCCTCACATTAGGTAAACTACATTTTAAAATTTCATTATTGTATGTTGAGTTTATAACTTTACGACATTTTTCTAATATTTCGATTTGTTTTCTTTTGTTGAAGGTTCAACAAGTCTTTTTAACTATGGTGATTCGGTTGTTGGAGAAGAAGATGAGGATGAAAATGAAGTTGATGGGGGAGTTTTTCACACTTGAATAAAAATTGCAAAGTAAGTTTTATACATGCTTATTGCTTAAGTACGCTCTTTTTCATATAATTTGTAATCTTTTCTACTATAACTATTGATTATATTTTTTTTTCTTTTACTTTTTAGGTGATGACTATTTGACTAAGAAAGAACTATGGAGGTTCTTTATCAACTTTTGGGATGTTTGAAAATGGCAATAGCTTGGAGCCTTGGTTTTTGTTTGAAATGGCAGTAGCATGGAGCTATAAATTTTGGTTTTTGTTTCTTTATGTAACACCCGGGTAAGTATAATTTCAAGTCAGTGTAGAAATCGATCTTTCAAGAGAAATATAAGAAATAGGATTTTGGATTGAATCCTAGATTTTATAGTCTTGTTGGATGGAGAATTCAAATACGAATCCAACGGGCTTTTCCAAGCGAAAACGAAGCTAAAACGAAGAAGTTATGGACAAAACAACTTTCAGTACAACTTCGGCTAAAGTGACCAACGCAAGTGACACGTGTCACTATCGCATGTCACTCTTGCCGGTTTTGTACCGAGAGTCATGGGACCACGACGAGAGTGCCCAACGAAAGTGACAATTGTCGCTCTTGCGTGTCACTTTAGCCGACGGGCACCTGGTGTAAAAAAACACGATTTTCACCCATTTCAACCTCATTTTCATTTCCCCACTTCTTCCCTTCATCCTTTTCTCTCTCAACCGAAACCCTAAGCCCCCAAAGTCGATTTTGAGCCATTTAGCCACAAGATTCGAGATTTGCAAGTGATTTCTTCATTTACCATGGTTTTGGGAAACAAATCTTGAAACCCTTTCACTTTATCTTCTTCACCCAAAGCTTTCTAGGGTTTCATCCAATCTTTTTGTCCATTTTGAAGAGTTGGAGCTTGTAATGTTTTGTCGGTGATCTAGAGGTGTTTTGTTGGTGGATTCTTGTTGTGATTGAGGTAATCATCTCTTTTCTTCATCTATGGAAATTAGGGTTTTGGGTATAAGTTGAGGATGAAAATGCTTGGGGAACGATTTTATATGATGGTTAGAAACTTGTGGATTTAGGTTTTTGGAAGATTTGGCTTGAGGATTCAAGTTTCTTCAAAGGATATCAAATTGAGGAAAATATAGATTTAGCCTAAATCTAGCAAGGTGAGTTCAAGTTGATTTGCGAAAACGTTGTACATACCAAAATGTTTATTTTAAAGTGTTTATGTGTTTTACATAAAATTATCAATTGTTGAGTTATTTAGTGGATTTTGATTATTTGAAGTGTTGAGCTTTACAAATTTTGTAAAACACCCACACTTGGAATTTTTGGGTGATTGACAAATAAATCTCGAATGAAAGTGTTTTGTTAATTTATTGCATAAGCGAAGGTTGTTTGGTCAAAATACACTTTTAGTGTTTGTTGAGATTATGCAAAGTTTATGATATGGTACGTTTTGAAAATGTGAACGTGTGAGTTGTGGATTTTGGTCATTCTCGACCTTATTAACATATTGGGAATTGTAAACCTATTGATTTTGGGTTGAAGGCCAATTGAGAGTGAAGAGACAAAGATTTTGGGTAACGATGTATTTTGGTTTATGTAACCGTGTTGGCATCACGTATTTAGCCAAATGCTTATTTTGCCAGTTTTAGTAGCTCAAGATGGACCTTTGGATGTGTTATGCACTTATCTGCGTTTTATTTGAGAATATGCCCTTTTTAGTGTTTTGCCTCATAAGTGAATACTGTTTGACATTTATGCACTCTTGGTACTTTTTGGGTTTTATAAACCATTGCGAATTATATACATTATCAAGTTAAAAGTATTTAAGTATATGCATATATGGTTTGACTTCATTTGGAAAGTGGCAATGAAGGGGTTTTGAGTTAGTCATGCATTGGAGCATGTATTTGCATAATGTGGGTTAGATACACTTTATTTGCATATGTTGACTTTAAACAAATGGTCATTTGATCTTTTGAGCTTATGGCTCGGTTTTTGACTCTGTTGGGTCTTGAGGACATTTGTCCGTATTTGATAGCTTGATGTAGAGCTTTGGTTAAGATTTGCATGTATTGCATCTTATTTGAGAATTACATGATTTGAATGTGTTGGTTATTTTTTTGGAGTCATGTGTAAATTTCTAAATTAAACAAGATTGTTTTGGATGGTGAGATCCCAAGGTAAAGATCCAGTTTGGGTTGAGCTTGGTGGTTTTAGGCTAAAGATCCGGTTTAGGTTGATGCCTCAATAGACTAAAGATCTGGTTTGGGTTGATGTCTCTATGGACTAAAGATCCGGTTTGGGTTGATGTCTCACTAGGCTATAGATCCGGTTTGGATTGATGCCTCACTTGACTAAAGATCCGGTTTGGGTTGATGTCACAGTAGACTAAACACCCGGTTTGGATTGATGTCTCCTTAGACTAAAGACTCAGTTTGAGCTGATGTCTCCATGGACTAATGATCCGGTTTTCCATCCATGAAACATGCTTGTAACTTATAATTGTGGTTTACCTTGTGTACCCGCCACATTCGATGAAATCGGGTCTCTCCCGTCACCGAAAGGTGCTGTTTTGGGTATTTGTTTTATCCATGTTGTCGGTGACGTATTATATTTATATGGATTGTTTTCCATGCCTTATGGGCTATATATTATGACCCATCCTTGTTTGGATGTTTCGATTATTGGAGTTTTATTCGCGTTGATATTATTTGGAAATTTAATATTTATTCACATCTTGAGTGAATTTTGGAATTGAGTCCATTGTTAAGAAATGATTTTCATTGGAGTTTCCATCACGAACTTTGTGTGCGTTTGAAAAATGGGTTGTTGGTATATTTAATACAAATTCCTTTTTGGAAATCATGATTTAAGTTGCATCCTTTTCGTCTAACGAATTATTTAATCATGATGTAAACTCTTGAACTTACTAGGCGTTAGCCTAACCTTTTTATTTGTCGGCATGTGCAACAGGTTCATGTTGGGAATAATTCTAGTGGCACTGTGAAGAGACGAGTGCTAGTAGTGTGCTGGAGAGATGAATTGCTTAGTGAAGTCTTCCGCGTTTATTTTGGGAATAGCAACTTGTATTTGGGTTAAGTAACACCCGACTTTATTTGGTCATGTTGTATGCCTTGAGTTATTAATTGTGGGAGTTGTTACGTTTTAAATTTTGAGGTGTTTCCAATGATGGTTTGTAGAAAGTATTTTTATCCTCATTTGGTTATTTTATCGAAGTTTATAGTAGTTGCTTTTTCCAATTTTGAGGGTGTTAAACTTTCTCCACTTGTTGAGACTTAGGATCCATGTATCATTTTAGTTGCTTACAATTTCAATTGCAATGTTCTTTTTCTTTATTTCTTGCTTTCACATTTGTTAATTAATTACAAGTTTATAATTGTATAAGAATTATATTCTTAGAAAAATAAAAAATAAAAACTTTTTAGGCCCGTTAGTCTGTGGGCAAGCCCGGTCCGTTTACAGGGCGAACAATGGCAAGTTATCAAGCCCACAAAAAAGGACTTGGGTTTACCATATTAGGCCCATTGGACAAAAAATATAGGTTAGGCCCGGTTCGAGCCCGCAAATGATCACCACTAGTTTGTTTAAAATTGCAAGTTTTATTTTTATATTTTTTAAATTACGATTTCTATTCATTTTGTAATTAATTCTTTTATCACAATTAAGTATTAGAGACAAAAGAGCAATAATTTATAGAGTACATAAAAAACAAAAGTTTATAAATCATAAAGAGATAAAAGGTAAAGAATGTTAAACTACAATGATAAAAATTGTGGGTTGAAGTGCTTGTTTGCACATGTTTTAACCTTGTACTCGTATTAAAATTAAAATTGATAATGATTTTGTTGTTAAATCAATATAAACTATTGACTTTGGAGAGTGATAAGTTTTACAGGAAATATGTTTATGTATCTATGTGTTTGCTTCTTAATAGATAACTAACACCGATATCGGGACTTAATGTGTTATCTATTTTGATGTTAAAAGTTAAAACATTTGAACTTTGAGAAATAATACCACTAAATTACCTGCATATTGTTCAATCCATACAACTCATTGATGTATCCATTCTCAAGTTGTTTTTTTTCTTAAGGTCTTGTTTTGGTGAATTTGTTCATGTTTCGTATTGGTTCGCCTCTATAAAAATGTCCAAAAGTGTGAAAGTGTTGGGTCATTGACTAGCATCTTTCTAAATTGAAATGTGACGCTGACTGCTACGCTATATGGAAATAAGTTGCGCCTTCTCGACAAGCAATTGCTTTTGGCATAGTGGTAAGCGCTTGGATCCTAACATGTGGTGGTATCAGAGCAGGTCACGGGTTCGAATCTCATGGAGTGCATTATAATGCCAAAGGCATGTTGTACAGCCATTGAATTCTAGCGAATCTCTTGTTAGTGCTGGCAGATGCTGGGGGGGGGGGATTGTTGGGTCATTGACCAACATCTTCCTAAATCGAAACGTGGCGCTGGCTGCTACGCTATATGGAAATAAGTTGTGCCTTCTCCACGCTTTTAGCGTAGTTGAAACACCCTGAAATTCACAATACATTTAAACCTTAAACTTATCAGAGTTTACCACCACAAATTCAAACTTTCATTTACACCGGAGAATTTGTGACAAGTTTCAAACCTACAAAAGTTTATCATAACAACCAACTAATCTAATGCACGATCAACAAAATTAGATTATAACATGTAACACCCTCAAAATCGGAAAGAGCAACTAACTATAATTTCGATAAAATAACCGAAAGAGGATAAAATCCTTTCTACAAACCATCCTTGAAAATACCTCGAAATTTAAACATCACAACTTCCACAATTAATAACTCAAGACGGTCATTACTTAACACAAACACAAGTTGCTAATCCCAACTAAGTGCGGAAGACTTCACTAAGCAAATCACTTCACAGTGTAGCTAAAGCTATTCCCAACCTGAACCTGTTGCACATGCCGACAAATAAAAAAAAAGGTTAGGCTAACGCCTAGTGAGTTCAAGAGTTTACATCATGAGCAAATGATTTGATAGACCAAAAGATTCAACTTACATCATGATTTCCAAAAAGGGGTTTGTATAAAATACACCGACAACCCAATTTCCAAATGCACACAATTTCTGTGAGGAAAGTTTCCAATGAAAATCATTTCTCAGCAATGGACTCAAATCCAAAACTCACTCGACATGTAAATAATAATAAACTCCCAAATAACATCAATGCGAATAAAACTCCAATAGTCGAAAACATCTAACCAAGGATGAGGCATAAAATATCGCCCATAAATCATGGAAAACAATCCATACGCATATAATACGATGCCGACAACGCGGATAACAAAATACCCGAAAACAACACCCTTCGGTGACGGGGGAGACCCGAATTCATCGAATGTGGCGAACACACAAGTTAAACCACGATTATAAAATGCAAGCATGTTTCATGGATGGGAAAACATATGACATCAACTATATCCAGGTCTCTAGTCAATTGTAGACATCAACCCAAACCAGATCTTTAGTCCATGGAGACATCAACCCAAACCGGATCTCTAGTCTATTGTGACATCAATCCAAATCGGATCTCTAGTCAATTGTGACATCAATCCAAACCGGATCTCTAGTCTATTGTGATATCAATCCAAACCGGATCTTTAGTCAAGTGAGGCATCAACCCAAACCGGATCTCTAGCCTGGTGAGACATCAACCCAAACCGGATCTTTAGTCCACGGAGACATCAACCCAAACCGGATCTCTAGTCTATTGAGGCATCAATCCAAACTAGATCTCTAGCCTAAACCACCAAGTTCAACCCGACCGGATCTTTACCATGGAATCCCACCATCCAAAACAAGCTTACTTAATCTAGAAATTTATACATGACCCCAAAAGAATAACCAATGCAATCAAATCATGTAATTCTCAAATACGATGCAATTCATGCAAATCATAACCCAAGCCCACGTCGAGCTTATCAAAACCGGGCAAATTCCCTCAAGACCCAACAGAGTCCAAAACCGAGCCATAAGCTCGAAAGATCCAATGATCGTTTATCAAAAGTCAACTCATGCAAATGAAGTGTATCTAACTCACATCATGCAAACACATGCTCCGAGGCATGATTAACTCAAAACCCCTTCATTGCCACTTTCCCAATGAAGTCAAACCATACATGCATATATATATATATATATATATATATATATATGTGTGTGTGTGTGTGTGTGTGTGTGTACGTATACTCAAATCCTTTATAACATGACAGTGCATAAAATTTGCAGTGGTTGATTAGACCCAAAAGTACCACGTATACATAATCGTCAATTGGTCTTCACATATAAGACAAAACCCTCAAAGAGGCACATACTCGAATAAAACGCAAATAAGCGCATAACACATCCACGACTCCACCTCGAGCTACTAAAACCGACAAACACTCAAAAGACCCATTTGAGTATAAATCAAGCCCTTAAAGGCAAAATAAACGTTTGGCTAAATACGCTTTGCCCACACGGTTACGTAAACCAAAATACATCGTTATCCAAAATCTTTGCCTTTTAATTGTCAATTGACTTTCGGCCCAAAATAAAAGGTTTACAACTCTCAAAATATTCATAAGGTCAAGATTGACCAAAATCTCCAACTCACACATTCACATTTTCAAAACGTAACACATCATAACTATTGCATAATCTCAACAAACACTAAAAGTGTATTTTGACCAAGCAACCTTCACTTATGCAATAAATTCACAAAACCACTTTCACTCGTGATTTATTTATCAATCACTCAAAATCCCCAAACGTGTGTGTTTTACAAGATTTGTAAAGCTCAACACTTTGATTAATCAAAATCCACTAATTAACTCAACGAGTGATAATTTTATATAAGGCACACAAATACTTTAAAATAAACATTTTGGCATGTACACCGTTTTCACAAATCAACTTGAACTCACCTTGCTAGATTAGGCTAAATCTAGATTTTTCCCAAACGTAAGCTCCTTTGAAGAAGCACGATTCTTTAAGCCCAAATTTTTCAAAAACCTTCATCACTAGAATCCTCAAAGCAAAAGCTCCTAGTCTCCCACAAAAGCTTCAAGCTTCCATATCTTCAACAATGGTGGTAATGGGTTGGGTTTGAGTGGAGAAGATGAAGAAGAGGAGGAAGGGTTTGTGATTTCTTGAGAGAAAATCGGTTTAGAGAGAGAGAAAACTGAGTTGGGGTTTTGAAATGAAGTGAGGGGAGAGAGAGAGAGGAAAGGTCTTAAAATCCACAAAATATCTCATCAGACACCAAGCGGACGTCCGGTTGGTGCCTCATGCGGACGTCCGGCCTCGACCTGATCGACACCCCAACTTTCCCCTGTTGCTTTCGCGAACGACCCGCGGACTTCCGCACTGACACGGACGTCCGGCCTTGCGCCCATGCGGACGTCCGCAAGTCCAAATTTTAGATTTCTAAAATTTCGGGGTGTTACAATTGTAAGATCCCACATTGGTTGGGGAGGGGAACAAAGTTTGCCTTATAAGAGGAACTTGATACCTCCCCTATCAGACGCGTTTTAAAACCGTGAGTCCAGGTGTGCGGATAATGCGGACAATATCTGGTACGGTTGGCCTGGGTTGTTATAGATGGTATCAGAGCCGGGAACCGGACTGGTGTGCCAGTGAGGACGCTGGGCTCTTAAGGGGGGTGGATTGTAAGATCCCACATTGGTTGGGGAGGGGAACAAAGGTTGCCTTATAAAAGGAACTTGATACCTCCCCTATCAGACGCGTTTTAAAACCGTGAGTCCAGGTGTGCGGACAAAGCGGACAATATCTTGTATGGTTGGCCTGGGATGTTACATAACAGTTGTTCACAACATCTTTCACAACATCTTTCAAAATATCTCCTATAACACTAAATTCTCCATCGCCAATCCAAAAGCACAACTCTGGTACTCCTCGACACTCATCCATTTGTATCCCTTCCCGAGCTAGTACCTGGTAAGAAAATTTAATTTGAAAAGATTAGGCTTACGCCTAGTCAGAACATCCAATTTTCAAATCAAAATCTTTATAAGCTTTGAAACCAAAATTGTAACAAAGCGTATAAATTAACCTGATCCCCACTTTCCTACCGTACACATAATATCTTTCGATGACGGGAATCATACCTGATTCCATGAATATGACAAAACTAAGTATGTCATAGTATCATGTTCGAGAGCGCCACTACGAATCACCATGGATTCTAGTTTACAGCTCATGTCCAAGAAATTACAATTAGGCGTCATGCCTTTTTCTTGGAAGGGAAATAGAAATAGCAATAATATCTTGCCTATTCCTAATCTACCAATAGAAAGCGGAAATAACAATTATACTTTGTCTATTTCACGTTTCCACGTCTCAATTACGAATAGCAATTATACCTTGCCTATTCCACGTTTCAATATGAATAGCAATTCTACTTTGCGTATTCCACTTCTCAATATGAATAGCAATTATACTTTGCATATTCTATTGTTTTAATATAGATAGCAATTCTACTTTGCCTATTCCACTTCTCAATATGAATAGCAATTATATCTTGCATATTCCATCGTTTCAATATGAATAGCAGTTCTACTTTGCCTATTCCACTTCTCAATATGAATAGCAATTATACTTTGTCTATTCCACCGTTTCAATATGAATAGCAATTCTACTTTGCCTATTCCACTTCTCAATATGAATAACAATTATACCTTGCCTATTCCATCGTTTCAATATGAATAGCAATTCTACTTTGCCTATTCATTACATTTCCTAGTATATGTGAGTATCAACTCAAAGCACATAACAACTCATCTCATACTCTCAATCGAGTTATAATTGTGTTCGTACTGTTAAATGATTAAGATACTTTTCATATTCGGAAAACACTTAATCATGAAAAACCTCATACAATAAGTTATCTGGAACACCTATCCGGTACTAATCCAGAATTTCAAGAATCCGATAACATCCGAAAATCGAGTAATCTGGTTACAATATTCATCCGGAACACTATTCATCCAAAACACTGTTCATCCGGAAACACTGTTCATTTGGAAACACTATTCATCTGGAAAATCATCCGGGCTCCGGAACTGTCCGGAATCCGAATCCCAATCCGGAAAATCAAGCTAATCCAGGAAATTCATCTTCCGGATTCGATGATACCCAATTTAATTAGTACGATTTTCATTCCAAAATTTCCAACAACACTTTAATGATTATTTCAAAGAGATATTAACTTCAACAATTCGATTTTTATTAAGCAAAACAGATAGATGAACTCACATGTAGAATTCGAAGTCGACAGAATCAAGAACAACCTCAAATTTCAACTCCCTTTCACTAACACAAATCAGAGACCGAAAGACACTCGATAAACTTCTCCTGCTTGAACCGACTTCCATACTAAAATTGAGATATTTTAAATTCTAAACCGACTTCTCCAATTTATACTTAGGTGGGGTTTGTTTTCTTAAAATTAATCTATTAATTGCCACTTGTGTCTGATTCGGTCAGACGTGAGATGATGCAGACCGTTTGTTTTTTCTTCCTTTTCAGAGCCTCTTAACTCTTAATGTCCTCTGAATAATTAAGTGACAACCTAGCCACTTAATTACCTCTTATTTCCATCCATCATCATTCTTTCGATTTCAATGTCGAGTTTAGCCCTGAAGCTCCCTGAATTTTCGAAAACACGAACATCGTAGATTTGTGTGTTGGCTTTCCAAAACATCTTGAATCGCTTAAATCCGCTCCTCGGTGTTTGATATATGATTAGAACTCCACAACCTCGCAAATCTGTCAACGTCCTTATTTTGCTTCTTTCTTTTTCAATTTTTTCATTTGATCATCGATGCTCACTTCAATTGACATATTTAAGTTGAATTTTTTAGAGATAAAATAGAAAATTATATATATTTAGACGTTTGTCAGTTTACAAAAACAAACAGTCTTATTGATTCAGATTTCAGACTTCAACACCACCTCTTAAAATCAGAAGTGAAATCAGACTTCAGCAGCTCTTAAAAAACAAACGCCACCTTAATCAACTTTCCTCAAAAGACCAAACCAACCTTCAAGTTTCATAAATCCAAAAATAGCTTAAACTTTGGGTCAATTACACTTTGACCCTTCGACATTAAACCATACTTTCTGTTTAAAATAATGCCCCATAATATTTTAAACATTTTCCCAAAATATACAATAATTATGGAAATATCGAGGTGTTACAGTAGTGGTAAGCGCTTGGATCCTAACATAAAGTTGTGACTCTCCATAGTAATAAAGAAAGTTATATCGTTGATTCTACTTTCAGGTTTGTAGTTTTATATTAATGGTGCACGTCTTATGCTAAAGTTTAACTCATTGAATGCATGCAACCGAGTCTCTCAAAGAGCTTGGGTAAGCATTCAAAGCAAAAGCAGTTTCCTTTATTCATTCAACTAACCAAACAACATGAATTCCTTTTCCACTCGGTATCTCAACTCGAAGAGGATGGATGTATATGAGTCGATGCACTAGTTTAGAATGGGATATTTCAAAGGCAACATTTATCAGGATTTGCAACCATGTTTATTGTCAAGTGATGTGAAAAAATTGAGGATTAATATGATTGTTATGTTTTGGGTACAAACCATGTTGGAACTTGATTGACTTGTTTTTGTTTTATTCTAGAACTTAAAGAAGTAATGATGATACCAAACAACTATGTTTTATTTAGAACTAAATCAAACATATGGTTAAAATAATAATTTGTTGTCATTCAGACTTTTCATTCTGAACAATTACCAAACAACCATATTTCATCATGTACTACATCATACCGAGACTCTTAAGTATTCTGACCACTTAACCATTTTGCATCAAACAATTCAACAACCGTCAAACAACCCCTAACACAATTTTCTAAAATGTCACGTCAACATTAGAAATTATCATCCATTACAATGATTTCTAACTTATTTCTAAAGTAACACCTTATCAGAAAAATTATATTTTAATCAAATAACAACAAAACTATAACTTAAAACATAGTTAACATAAACTATTTATACATTTTCTACAAACATACTTCATACATGTAAAAAACATGATGTTGCATAAAACAAATTTTCATTTAAAAGTTATACTATGTTTATTATTTTATTCATTGTCATATCTATATCTATATCTATACTATTTTATAAAGCATCTAACCCTCACTCTTAAAAACAACAAATTAAGCATTATGTAACATCATTTAAAGCACATTTACTTCATTTTAAGAGCTAGAAGTTTACCTATACTACTTTAAAGCTACCTAATCATTACCTTTTATCTATAGTTGTACTAAAACATGATAAAAGTCTTAAAAATTTAATTTAAATTTTAAAAATCGGACCAATCTCTTAAAATTGCAAACTGACGATTGAGTTATCGTTTCCCAGACTAAAGAATTTAATTCAAATTTTAAAAACTGGACCATCTCTTAAAAAGGCAAAGTGACGATTAGTTATCCCAAAATTTATGTTTCCTATACATCACCTTCCTAAACCAAGACAACGCTTGAACCTCCCAGTGATACCTCCAAGATGATTCCAATATATATCGATCGCTCAGTTATCGTTCCTGGTTCATACTTTCTTTCTCAAGAAATCGGTTTGAGCTTTCCACCCTGATTATCGCTCAATTATCTTTCCTGATGATCGCTCAGGTCTGCAACTTTTTTACTACATGTTCCTTATTAGGGTGATTATGGTTCCGATTTTAGTTCCCCTAGTCCTTCTCCATCGCCTTTTTTACCATTTGTTTCTGATTTTGTGTGATTATGGTTCCGCCATGTGTTTAAACTGCAAAAAATCTCAAATACCTAACCTGGAGTTATCTGGTTATTCTTCATCGCCTTTTTTACTATCTGTTTCTGATTTGTGGATGGTTTCGATTTTGTGTGATAATGGTTCCGATTTAGTTCCATCCTGAACTGCAAAAATACTCAAATGGCCCAAACTTAATTAATATGGTTCTTCCTCATCGTTGTATTCAAACAACCACACACACAAATTAACCCACGACTGAATCAATATTCAAGTTTATCAATTTCTTCATCATCGTCATATTTATGCAACAAAGAGAATAGTTGTTGATGATGTTCGTTGTGTCTCCACTAAAGAGAACCACTGGACGACAGAAGTCTTGTTGAAGCTTTAGGATTGATATGTTTTATCAATTCCACATCTCCCACATTATGTAGTTTGTACTTTTTGTAACACCCGGAAAATCCTTGAAAGTAATATTAGTCCTAATATTTCTTTATATTTTGACTTCTTAGATTATAATTGAGTTCCTAAGTAATTTCCGTGATTTTACTGGTTATTTGATAACTTCCGATAGAAATCAGTAAGTTTATTTCTTAAGGAAATTAATGAAAAATAGATGATAAAGTTAAATAGTAGATATTATGGATTTGTTGGATGGGTAATTTGATTACGAGTCCAACGGTACTTTCCGGGATAAAAACGGAGTTCTAACGAAGAAGTTACGGCCAAATTAGTGGAAAATAAGAAGTAAACGAACAGAGACTGGCGCGGATGGTGGCGCCGATGCACTGGCGCGGGCACCGGCGCCGAGCACCTGACGTGCTAAAAAGAGGTTAAAACCCACCTCTTAGCCTTAGTCATTATCCATTTCATTTGGAGTTCGGGAATCAAGGTTTTCTCCTTCTTCTCAGGCGATTTTCATCTAAAGCATAAGGTAAATTCACATCTCTTAATCATACTTCAATCCAAGCAATTAGTAGATGAATCTTATCAATCAAACTTCAATTAGGGCTTTGCTTTCTTCATCTTCTCGATTTGGAGTAATTGGGTTCAAGTCTTCAAGTTAGGGTTATACCAATTGAAGAATTAAGGTGAGTAACTTGTATCTAATTGATTGTATTATACTTATCTACCATTCTTTATCTTGATTTGGTATGATTAATGAGAAATCTTGATGAATAAGCTCTTAATGGTTGAGAGGGAAAGCAAGAAGACTTCAAGTAAGTCATAGTGGATTAATTGTATTTATGGCTTAGTATGTCATGTTAAATGTCGATGCTAAGAGTTTGGCTTTGATTATACATCAATAGGATATGATTTTTGATGAGGGCTTAATAGATGTCTTAATGATGAATTGATGGCTTAATGGTCAAAATGGACTTATTATTGAATTGTAAACATGGATGTTTATTATTGATGTCATATAGAATATGATTTATTGCATATGGATGTAAATGAACTACATGGAAGTAGTATTGGTTATGTTAAATGGTTGGACCATTAATATGTGTTAAATATGCTTGATATCATATAGAATATGATTTATTACATGTGGATGTATATGAAATACATGGAAGTAGTATTGTTATGTTAAATGGTTGGACCATTGTTATGTTAAATGGTTGGACCATTGTTATATGCTGAAAATGCTTGAATATTATTAGGATTAACATATTTGGTATTCACATAATTGGAGGAGCACCTAGTAGGCATTGGAGGATATATCCTTACATACCGTGGGGTAAATGTAATGGATTCATACCTTCGGATACCGTGGGGTTTTCCGTTGTGTTATGTCTTGTGACTCTACCGTGGGGTACCGATCATGGGATATCTTCGATTATGATGTAACTGGTAGCGATATAGGCCTTCTCCATGGAATCCAATTTGTGAATGTATCGAATTGTTATTCCTACATGCTATGATTATGCTCTATGTGCTATGTGTAAATCTCACTTAGGCTTTAAAAGCCTAACACTTGTTGTGTGTTTTATGTATTACAGATTTTAGTGGTTCCGGGCAAGAAGGTTTAGAACGGGGTTGTGAGCATGGAATCATTGTTAGAGAGATAAAGATTGGAAGATTGATGATAGAACTTTCCGGCATTCTTTTGATATTTGATTGCTATAGTAGTGATCAAATAAGCTAGTGGTTCAATAGTAGTTATAATTAGCTAAATTTCGTATTATTGGTTATGTAATGATTTATGTATGCTTTTACTCTAGTATTGAGTACCACTCTTCCGTTTTATGGAAGTTTTTGTTAACCCTTGTTTTGGGGTGTTACACTTTTTTTATATAATTTTTAGTGAATGGGATTATAGTAAATGTAGTAGCATTCACATAAATTATTTAACAAGACTAATGTATTATGACGTTTTTGATACATTTTTACAACTGTGACACATGCATTTATGTTTCTCACAAAGATAAATATATATATATATATATATATATATATATATATATATATATATAGGGAGCTTCAAATGAAACCAGTCAAAAAGATGAAACCAATTAAACCCAATCTCAGTCGTTCTTTTTCTTGATCAACGGTTGAGGGAATTTTGAATTTAAAAAATAGGGAAAGGGTATTTTGGGGAATAGTTTTAGGTATTTAATTTTGAAATATATTAATTGATTTGAAATTAATCTAATTATGGTTATTAGATTAATCTCTCTCTCCCTCTCTCTCTATCTCACAAATCCGGCCCTCTCTCCCTCTCTCCTCTCTCTCACAAAATTCCGGCCAAACTGTCGCCGGCGTAACCGGATACCGCGGAGACCTCCATAACTGTTCGTTACCGTAATATATCTCTGGTGATGAAACTATGCTTCCTTTTGATATCCTGTAGCAGTACTCATCCTCCTCACGTTTAATCGAATTCGATATCTCGAAACTAGATGACGAAGACGACGACGGCAACGGCTGCGGCGGCGGAGGAGTGAGTAACCGCCGCTGTCTCTTTTTATCCACCAGCCGTTTAGATCGTTGAACTTTCTCGAGCATCATACGTGGCAAAATCTCCGGATCTACGTTTCATAGGAGACGTTTCATATGGAACTCGCCGGGTTCATATTGTTTTTCTCCTATGAAACGTACCTATGAAACGTGAAAAAATTATGAAACTCGCCGGTGTCATATTGTTTTCCTCCTATGAAACTCTTCTATGAAACGTGAAAAAATTATGAAACTCGCCGGTGTCATATTGTTTTCTTCTATGAAATGTGAAAATTTCGAAAAAACGGTTTATGAAACTTAAAAAACTCGAACTTATGAAAAAATTCTATATGAAAAAACTGTTATTAAACTCGAAAAAATTATGAAACTCGCCGGAATTTTGGGGGAGGTCGCCGGAGTGTGAGCAAGTCGCCGGATTGGAGGTCGTCGGAGTAGGAGGAGGTCGCCGGAGAGAGAGAGGGAGATGAAGATAATTGAGAAAATTAAGGAAGTTTGTTTAGTTGCTAAAATAATGGATATTCCTAAAATTACGAATTTGGAGAAAAAGACCCAAATACCCTTGGTTTCATGGTTTCATAAAATACAATGGTTTTAAAATAAGGAGACTCTCTCTATATATATATATATATATTTATTTGCATGGTAATAGATAATTATATAGTCTAATGATGGACAAATATTTGATTCAATGGCGATAAGTATTCCTGCCATTAGGCTTCGACTTTGTTCTAATCATTAAAATAAATATATGAATTTGAAAACATTTTTGTGTTGTTAGCTTATAGGGCAGTGCGTTTGTTACTTATATAAGCAAGTGGAGAGTTCTTATTTTTCTTTTGAATTTGGCAAATATTTAGTTCATGTGATTGTAGTTGGTCTGTCTTGATTGCTGTATATTTTTAAATTGATTTATCCGTTTACTTTTCCCTTTTTCTAAGTTATGTCTTTGAAGACTATGTAACACCCTCGAATTAGGAAATAACAACTAAATAAAAATTTGAGATATTATATTCAAAATCATAGAATTTCTTCCTATAAACCAATAGGCGAAATACCTCAAATTGAAATCTATGATTAACCTCAAACAATATATATCTCAAGTCTCATTACAAAGACTAAAACCACATCGAGTGTTACTTAACCCGAGTACAAGTTGCTAATCCCAAAGATGAATGCGGTAAACTTCACTTAAGCTATTCACCTCTCGAGCACTTTACTAGCACACGACCTTTCACAGTGTCACTAGAACTACACCCAACCTGAACTTGTTGCATGATTATAAAAATGGTTAGGCTAACGCCTAGTGAGTTCAAGAGTTTATAGCATGATTTAAATAATTCTTTAAATGAAAGTTTGCGACATAGATTATGATTTCCAAAAGAGTTTACAAAAGGATATAAACGACTCATTTTCCAACGCACCCAAAATCTATGAGAAAAGTTCCCAAAATGTATAAAGCGTTTTCAAAATGAATTTCAATCCAACTCACTCAACACGTGAATAAATCTATATTATGCAAAACCTTCAAATACTGTTGACGACAAAATACTCAACCCATAAATCATGGAAGAACAATCCATTTAAATATAATACTTCATCGAAAACATGATACGAACCAATACTCACGCGAACGTAAAATGTAATGATGTCCAAATACCATAAAATATGGAAATGACCTGCTTCATTTAAACTTCAATATACATGGAGGGGAATCCAATATTAAAGTCATTCAATCGCAGTCAAATGTATAAGACCAACAATAATAAAACGTGGACATTATAAAATCCCAAGTAAGGTTGGCCAACGACGGGGGAGACTCGTATCCATTGAGAGTGGATGAACACAAAAGTATGCCACTCAAACAATGTTAATCGTACGACACTTCACTGCATAAAAGCCCAACTGTCCCATACGACGCCTTTCAAGGCACACCCAAAGAGACAGCTGACCTTAGCGGAATATTACTAAGAATACCACCAAAGGCTCGGCACAAGCGGGGATACAACCATGGCATTGTCCCGACATGGTGAAGGTCAATAAAACGCCCGTTAATCAACCTGACAGCTCAACCGGACTCATCCCTCCTATTGTACCCTTGAAAAGTAAAGGTCATAAAACATGGGGCCCGGTCAAATCCCGCGACACCCAGTAGACCATCCAACAAAGACTGACTTACGTGCCTATGGATCCAATGCAACACAGTCTATAAAAATATGCCCATCCTGGAATGACTAACGCACCCGAGCATGTAAATATAAATAATGCGCAATAATATGCGATATGATGCAATAAATGCAAACCATAATTAAGAACCCACATTGAGTCAACAAAACCGAACAAAATGTCCCCAAGACTTCCTCAAAGTCAAGCCGAGCAAATGCTCAAAACCCATTAGACCCATAAATAACGGTCCTCAAAATATAAACCTATTAAACATCGTTTAGGTAAACATATACCATAAAATCCTCATTGACCAAAAACTCGTCACAGATTAATAATAATGGGTTTCCCAAAAGGGATTCATACTCTTATAATTCTCAAAATGACTCATGACACTAAAATATGCATTTTCCCGAATGGTTTATAAAATCAATTACACCAATGTGATTAAACCATCAAATAAACTTCATTTTAAGCAATAAATCTTTTAAGGACATATTATGATTTCTACACATCAATATATCCAAAAATCCCAAATATGGGTGTTTTACAACTTTATAAAGGTAAACACTTCAAAAAGGGTTAAACTCATCAAATAACCCAACAATTGGTAATTTCAAGTAAAACACACAAATACTTGGAAAATAACATTTTTGGCATGTACAAAGTTTTCACAAATCCACTTGAACTCGCCTTGCTAGATTTAAGCTAAATCTAGATTTTCCCCAAACGTAAGCTCCTTTGAAAAACTTGCATCTTAAAGCCAAATCCTCCAAAAACCTAGATCCATAAGTTTCCAACCATGAGTGTTCATATTCAACCACTTTAAAACCATTCCCCAAACATCTTATATAAAAATCTCCATTTTGACCAAAACCCCAATATTAACTTAACTTCCCCAAAATCATCCAAACCAAGATTTGATAAGCATACAAACTAGGAAGCCATCAATGGAGCATTTATAACTCATATGAAAGTATAGAAGCTGGGAGGATGAACTCACCACTTAGGTTTTGATGAAAACCTAGAAAACCCCAAAAATCTCTAGTGTTGTGGATGAAACTTGCTCTTGCATCAATAAACGAAATCACTAGCATAAAATGGAGAAGGAACACATTAATCTCCAAGAATAAGCCCCAAAATTAGTTAGGGTTTGTGAGGGAAAGAGGGGAAACGATTTCGAGAGAAGAGAAAGAGATTCGAGAGAGAGAAATGAGAGACTTACCACCACCAAACACCCTTGAATCTTCCAATGAACTTCAAAACTAACACTTTATCCTTGAAAAGTTCTAAAAATCGAAACCATGGCACTTTGAATCGCTAAAAACAGAGGTGAAATGAGTGAGATATGAGGAAATGAAGTTTAGGGCTAAAATCCCGTATTTATGCTCATCAGACAATATCGGACGTCCGCGTGGAGTCCTATGCGGACGTCCACGTGCACCCGACCAACTTTCTGCTGCTTCCGGGGAAGCACACGCGGACTTCCACTCAATGCGGACATCCACATGCATCATGTGGACGTCCACATGACCCTGGTTTCCCGATTTATTTCCCGATCACTGTTTTGGTCATAACTTCTTCGTTTTAGCTCCGTTTTCGCTCCAGAATGGCTTGTTGGATTCGTATTTGAATTCTCCATCCAACAAGACCATAAAATCTAGGATTCAATCCAAAATCCTATTTTTCTTATTTATCATAAAAGACCGATACCTTCCAAAAATCGGGGTGTTACAATCCTCCCAACCTTAAAGAGATTTCGTCCTCGAAATCTAGTTCCCTTACAGCCAAGGTCAACCCATATACGTTACCCTCACATCCGAATGTATGTTCAACTTGCTAGAGTAATTTCTAACCGCATGGATTCGGTTGTCTCCCAACCTCAGGTGTTCCATACTTCCCCGATTGCGGTTTTAGACTCTAAATCAATGTAAGGTTTGTTCAATATTGAACCCAACAGAATCTCCAATTCCGATTGTTCCTACTGCTAACTGTCAATTAATTTCAATGAGCCCTAACAGACTCCAAGACCTGTGGTCGTCTGTAAAGCCCGTGTCCCGGTTTGAATATTCTATTTTTTTGTCTAATGTTTTTCTTTATAATTGTTTTTTTTGTCGGGATTGGCGGGAAGGACCTAAAGGTTAAAATGTTAGTTAACTTTGATCGTTTCGCAAGATGTGGGAAAGTGCAGGGGCTAAAAGTGGGTAAATGGTAAACTTGCATGGGGATCGGCCAAAAGGAACCGACCCCCTTCCCCCTTCTCGTCATTTTTCGTCTCTCGCAAAACACAAACCACAGGAAACCCTAATCGCTATCGCTGCCGTTCTTTCCCTTCCCCCTTTGTTGTGATCGGCCGAGAGTAGAGAGAGAGAGTGACGCCAGAGAGAGAGAGAGAGACGCCGTCGCTGCTGCCGGAAACCACCAGCACCATCGCCATTCTTCTTGCCGGCGATCGAGATAGAGATTCGTCGAGAGAGAGGTTCAGCGAGAGAGAGATAGCGCGAGAAAAAGGTGGACCGTTGTCGTCGAGAGGTAAGTTTCTTAGCCCCATTCTTCCTTTCGTCACCGTTAAACCGCTGCGAAAAACCCATAACCACCGCCGCCGCCGTCGGCCTTGGCTGCCGGCGGTGTGGCCGCCGCCGTGCGCCGCCGCGTGGACAGCAGCGGATATGCACGTGCGGCTGTGTGTGTGTGGGACGGGATAGGGTAGTCGGGTTATTTCCGTCTCTTGTTATCGTCGAAGTTGTAAACCATCGTCGCCGCCGCCAGCGACCACCACTGCCGGAGGTGGCAGTGGGTGGTGCTGGTAATGGTCCAGCCCAGTTTACCTAAAACCTGAATCTTATTTAGCTAAACCGAAACCCGAATCGTTTAAACCGTTTTTATAAAATCGTCATTTTATGTGGAAAGTATGAATCTGTCACTGTTTTGCGACGGCCATAACTTTTCCGTCGTAGCTCGGATTGAGGCGAATCCGGTGCCCACGGTTCACATTCTGTGCCGGGCACACTTTTCGTGTTTTAGCGGAAGTCTGGTTCGACCTCTAACTAGGCGTAAAAGGGCTGTTTTCACAGCAGGTCTGCACATGACAGCTTCGGGTCCTGTTTTTAGAAAATTCATAGTAAATTGTAGGAAAATCGTTAGAACGTGTACGATATGTCCCTGGAACCCTAAGACATAGAACTAACTGATTATGGAATAATAATTCTGGGTTGATGAGTTTAAGAGGGGATAATCAGGTCCCGAACAGACCTGCGTTTTTAGAGTAAAAGCTGGAATAGTTAACTTGTAATCTAGTAGTTGTGAATTTGGGTTAGGACTTCGTGGTGACGTTTGATATCACTTATTTAGGTGGAAAAAGGTGAGTTGGTGTTGGCCGGTTCGTGTTGCTGTTGAGGACATAAGCTCTGCGTTTGAGGTGAGTTCTCTCACTATATAGGATGGAAATTATATTTGTGTTACTATAGCTCGGGTGTGATAGTTATGATTGTTTGTTGATATTATTGTGTTATGGGGTATATATAATTGTGTATATATATTGAACTGTGATTGATGTACTTCTTGATGGATGTTCCAAGAAGTATATGTGTTTGTATAATGAGTTGCGATTATATTTTCTTGATGGACGTTCCAAGAAGTATAAGGCTTATTATTAATTGTGATATATTTTCTTGATGTATGTTCCAAGAAGTATATGTGTTTGTATAATGAGTTGCGATTATATTTTCTTGATGGACGTTCCAATAAGTATAAGGCTTATTATTAATTGTGATATATTTTTTTGATGGATGTTCCAAGAAGTATATGTGTTTGTATAATGAGTTGCGATCATATTTTCTTGATGGACGTTCCAAGAAGTATAAGGCTTATTACCTTAATTGTGATATATTTTCTTGCTGGATGTTCCAAGAAATATATGTGCTGGTATATTTGGTAAATATAAATTTGGGTGCAAGACGTGATTGCATGATATGAGTTGGTTGTGATAACTAGCTGTTTAAGAGTGATGCTGATATAATTGCGATCCTATATATGGTTTGAGTTCACTAAGCCTTGTGCTTACCCTTTCCTATTTTAATGTGGTTTCAGGTGCTTGTGGCTCCAAGGCATGACGGGTACACACTGGCGCGCGTGAAGAGTTTTTATAATCATGAGATTAGAGTTATTATTAAACAATTTAATTTCCGCTGTTTATTATTACTGAAATTATTTATTATTGAATTTGCAAACGAAACGGTGTTGGATATTTAATAAGGTTTTATTTATTAAAATGCCTATTTTTAAAGTTAAAATTTATTGTAATTTTTGGGACGTTACAACTTGGTATCAGAGCACAGCTTGAGCAAATCAAATACATTTTGGTGTGTTTGATCTCAAGTTTGCGGCTATAAAATTTTCTTTAAAGTTTTTGGAAAATAAAAGAAAGGAAAACCCGTTTGGGAAACGGTGATCGAGGACGCAGTGTGTACAGTCAGCCGGAGCCAAAGGAAAAGGTACAATACTTAGTGTATTTATCGCTTTCTAGATCATAGGGTATGCATGCTAGATTGCTTGTGTGGGTTACATGGTATTTTATGGTTAATGCTTGCTAATAGGAATTTTATGCTAGCCTTGATATGTTGTTAAACGAATGCACTATAGGTTGTATACAGTAGGAACCGAATAGCCTTAGAATGTTGGATTTAGTTCTATTGCGCAACTCTTGTTTGAGTCCAACCGTTGTAGGATAAAATCTTATATTCGAATGTCTATCTGGTTTCCACTGTATGCGACTGTGCATTTGCGAGGCGACTCGCCGGGACTAGTGGGGATTCCGTCCTAGCAAGGGTAGTGGAATGAGATGAAATTCCTAGGGAGCTAGGAAGAGTGCGTACATATGCTGGTACGGGCATATGGGTGTAGTTATCGGCGAGAAACTACTTGGACACATCGGATGGAACTCAGAACGAGTGATGATAGGTGTGGAAGGTAGTAGTAGAGCTCCTACTATCGGAAACACAGGATCAATGCTCGGGTCGGGGAAAGTCACGAGGAATCCGAGGAGTTGAGTGTGAGCGTTGTTAGTATGAGTTATTATGTGCTAATAGCTCGTTGTATTAATTACCTAGGATGACCATCACAAGGAGGAACAACGATGTTGAACCGAATGCTAGTATTGAACTCACTATTGAGCAGATACGTGAGTTGATCGCGGCCGAAGTAAAGCATGCTATTAGGGAGGCAATCCCCGAGATTGTTATCACAGTTCGTGATGAGGTAGTTATGATGATGGAGACTACTCGGGGACAGGGACTCGAGTTAGAGGAACAGGCTAAGAAGAGGAAAACGGCGCAGGCCGTTGCATCAGAATCCGCAGTCCCAAAGAAAACGAGGTTTTCGGACTCACTATTGAATCGAAGGAGCGGTGGGTTTAAAACCAAGGATAGTAGCGGAAGGAGAAACGACAATTGTTTCAAGTGTGGTCAGGTAGGACACTACAGTCGGGATTGCAGGGTACCACTGGTGGTCTGTTTTAACTGCAAACAGACGGGCCACGTGAAGACCAACTGCCCGAATCCGAGGATTACTGTTGGGGGTGGGGCACAAGAAGCTCCTGCGGTTGCTCCCTTGCGTATTACTGATGGTCGTGTGGGTCAGGCTGGACCCGAGGCGTCCCGAGGTAGAATTCATCAACTGTCGGTGAAGGAGGCACAGGCTACGCCTAAAGTGGTGACAGGTATATTTCATCACTTGTTTTCTGTTATTGATTATTGTATGTAGTTGCTTTTTGCTTAAGTTGTGTGATTAAGTACGTTCTTAGTTAACTCGGTGTCTGATGTAGTGATGTTTGATAGCGGGGCTACCCATTATTTCGTGCCTCACACTTGTAGTGAGCGTTTGGGCCGTAGTATAGGACGGCTAGGCTGTCCACTTGTGGTTGAGGTTGCTGATGTAATATTTGTTTTAAGTAGACCATTTCGGGTCAAGGTTGATGATTGAGCTAGAATTATAGGCTTTTGAGCCGGCTTTGTTTTGAGGAAAAGCCGTAAGATGATTTGACGTGAATTCCAACTTGCCCTAAGAGGTTTAAAAGTCCGGATGATGATAGTGGACCGGAGAGATTTGGAGTAGTACGAGTCGAGACGTAGAATGTCGACTAAGTCATGCACAAAGTTTGATTTTGAAAATAAAATTGCATTATCTAATTCTTGCGCTTCCAATCCTTATATGGATTGTGTTGTAGAATTTTGGGAAATGTTTAGCTCACGCACAAAATTTTGAATTATGGTTTTGAAAGTGCATGAAACCTTTTCATCACGAGAGTTACAAGCTTTGTTGGTGATTTGTTTAATATGAGTTTGTGTTACTAAGAGTATTATTTTAAATAATTCAGTGTATGGATCGATTTATATGTGACCTAAATGATGCATGGGAGAATATTTTTGGTAACATTTTATCATGAGTTGTTTGGTGCGCTTTTTAGTCAGCTAAATGTTTTATTGTCAATGAATCGTTTCCTTGTTTTGTATAAATAACTGACGCGCACAAATTTTGATTGGTAAACTTTGTTCCATATCATTTGGATGGTCAGAAAATAATTTTGAGTAAATTGCCGTTTGGACTTCTTTTGAAGTATGTGTGAAAAATTGTTGCACACCGTTTGAATTAAGCAGTTACCTTGCATGCATGTCATGAATCGATCCATACCAGAACCGTGGTGGTTCGTTTTTTTAAAAGAAATTATTCATTACGCTTTGTGTTTTGTAAGCAAACTGAATGGCAATGGAGTGATTTTCAACATGATTTTACTATGTGAGACGAGTGTGTCCATTTTTGCGTAACTACCGACCTGGTAATAGTTGTTTTATTGCATATGATCTTTTTGAGATGAAAAATCTTGACGTTGAAAACATTTTGTAAATGATTTTGTAAACCATTTGGGAAATACGCTTTTAAGTGTTATGTGTCATTTTGAGAACTTTAAGGTTGTGAGTCCTTTTGGAAAACTCTTTTGTTTAAACCGTGTTGAGTTTGGGACTAATGTTGATTTTAGAGTATTGCTTGCTTAAACTTTATTTAAACGCGTTTTGACCGACTTATAGGTCTAGCAAGCGTGGAGCATTTTGCTCGGTTTTGACTTTGAGATAGTCATGGGTCAATTGCACGGTTTTAATGGCTCGATGGGGAGTCTTGTTGATGGGTTGTTTTGTTGCACAGTTTTGCATTTATTGCACGTTGAGTATTTACATGTTTGGGTGAGTGAGTCATTCCGGGATAGGCATGTTGTTGGTAGACTGTTTGCATTGGATCCTTGGTCACGTCAGTCAGTCGTTGGTAATGGTCGGTTAGGTATCTCGAGGTGGGACCCCGGTATTCATGTGTTATGACCTTGACTTTTCAGTAGGCACTAAGAGGATATAGTCTTGGGCACTTACCTGAGAGGTAGTTCCGATGTGCCGGGCCTTGAGACGTACCTGGGAGGTAGACGCTAAGGTGTATCCTTGATTCGGTATAACTAGGCTTCGTAGAGCGAGTGTGGAGGATACGTCGACGATGGAAGGTAAGGTATTCCACGCGTGTGGTAGTGTAGGTCGAATAGTATCGGTTAAGGGAATGATGCCCTTTGTAATTAGGAGAATAAATGCGCAGTAACCTTTTTGAAGGAAGTAGTATATTTAGGTGTCGACTTTTGGGCTTGGGGCCAAACACCTTTAGTGTAATCAGAGATTTGTAGCCGATTTTAAAATAATTATGGTGATAGTAGTAGTAACCCTGAGATGCTTAATTATGATGAGTGGTTATGGTGGAATGACCTTCGTAGGTGATTATAAATTTACTGGATTGATGATTCATGTGAAATAAATTTTGGGAGTCTATTAGAACTCGTGAAAGTTAATCGACAGTTAATGGTAGGAATGATCGGATTCGAGTATCCTGTAGGGTACATTGGTGAGCACCTTTAGTATGGTTAGAGCTTGAACTTTGAATCGGGGTGTATGGAATATCTAAGGTTGGGAGAACAACCGAAGACGTTTGACTAGGAATGAATCCAGTTGTTGGAGTGTTCTTCCGATCATAAATTCAGTGTTATTGAAGGAGTTTCATTGGTAAGAAAAGTATTCGAGCGATTTTTTTAGATGGTGTGAGAAATTTAGATTCCAGTTAGGGATGTCGCCAAACGTATAGAGAAATTTAGGTTCCAGTTGGTGAAGGTTCAGTGGCAACACCGAAAGAGACTTGGGAACCCGAGATTGAGATGCGGGAGAATTACCCAGAGCTATTCGCGGGCAGAGACTTCGAGGACGAAGTCTAATCCAAGCGGGGGAGAGTTGTAAAGCCCGTGTCCCGGTTTGAATATTCTATTTTTTTTTGTCTAATGTTTTTCTTTATAATTGTTTTTTTTGTCGGGATTGGCGGGAAGGACCTAAAGGTTAAAATGTTAGTTAACTTTGATCGTTTCGCAAGATGTGGGAAAGTGCAGGGGCTAAAAGTGGGTAAATGGTAAACTTGCATGGGGATCGGCCAAAAGGAACCGACCCCCTTCCCCCTTCTCGTCATTTTTCGTCTCTCGCAAAACACAAACCACAGGAAACCCTAATCGCTATCGCTGCCGTTCTTTCCCTTCCCCCTTTGTTGTGATCGGCCGAGAGTAGAGAGAGAGAGAGTTCGCCGGAGAGAGAGAGTGACGCCAGAGAGAGAGAGAGAGAGACGCCGTCGCTGCTGCCGGAAACCACCAGCACCATCGCCATTCTTCTTGCCGGCGATCGAGAGAAAGATTCGTCGAGAGAGAGGTTCAGCGAGAGAGAGATAGCGCGAGAAAAAGGTGGACCGTTGTCGTCGAGAGGTAAGTTTCTTAGCCCCCGTTCTTCCTTTCGTCACCGTTAAACCGCTGCGAAAAACCCATAACCACCGCCGCCGCCGTCGGCCTTGGCTGCCGGCGGTGTGGCCGCCGTCGTGCGCCGCCGCGTGGACAGCAGTGGATATGCACGTGTGGCTGTGTGTGTGTGGGACGGGATAGGGTAGTCGGGTTATTTCCGTCTCTTGTTATCGTCGAAGTTGTAAACCATCGTCGCCGCCGCCAGCGACCACCACTGCCGGAGGTGGCAGTGGGTGGTGCTGGTAATGGTCCAGCCCAGTTTACCTAAAACCTGAATCTTATTTAGCTAAACCGAAACCCGAATCGTTTAAACCGTTTTTATAAAATCGTCATTTTATGTGGAAAGTATGAATCTGTCACTGTTTTGCGACGGCCATAACTTTTCCGTCGTAGCTCGGATTGAGGCGAATCCGGTGCCCACGGTTCACATTCTGTGCCGGGCACACTTTTCGTGTTTTAGCGGAAGTCTGGTTCGACCTCTAACTAGGCGTAAAAGGGCTGTTTTCACAGCAGGTCTGCACATGACAGCTTCGGGTCCTGTTTTTAGAAAATTCATAGTAAATTGTAGGAAAATCGTTAGAACGTGTACGATATGTCCCTGGAACCCTAAGACATAGAACTAACTGATTATGGAATAATAATTCTGGGTTGATGAGTTTAAGAGGGGATAATCAGGTCCCGAACAGACCTGTGTTTTTAGAGTAAAAGCTGGAATAGTTAACTTGTAATCTAGTAGTTGTGAATTTGGGTTAGGACTTCGTGGTGACGTTTGATATCACTTATTTAGGTGGAAAAAGGTGAGTTGGTGTTGGCCGGTTCGTGTTGCTGTTGAGGACATAAGCTCTGCGTTTGAGGTGAGTTCTCTCACTATATAGGATGGAAATTATATTTGTGTTACTATAGCTCGGGTGTGATAGTTATGATTGTTTGTTGATATTATTGTGTTATGGGGTATATATAATTGTGTATATATATTGAACTGTGATTGATGTACTTCTTGATGGATGTTCCAAGAAGTATATGTGTTTGTATAATGAGTTGCGATTATATTTTCTTGATGGACGTTCCAAGAAGTATAAGGCTTATTATTAATTGTGATATATTTTCTTGATGTATGTTCCAAGAAGTATATGTGTTTGTATAATGAGTTGCGATTATATTTTCTTGATGGACGTTCCAAGAAGTATAAGGCTTATTATTAATTGTGATATATTTTCTTGATGGATGTTCCAAGAAGTATATGTGTTTGTATAATGAGTTGCGATCATATTTTCTTGATGGACGTTCCAAGAAGTATAAGGCTTATTACCTTAATTGTGATATATTTTCTTGCTGGATGTTCCAAGAAATATATGTGATGGTATATTTGGTATATATAAATTTGGGTGCAAGACGTGATTGCATGGTATGAGTTGGTTGTGATAACTAGCTGTTTAAGGGTGATGCTGATATAATTGCGATCCTATATATGGTTTGAATTCACTAAGTCTTGTGCTTACCCTTTCCTATTTTAATGTGGTTTCAGGTGCTTGTGGCTCCAAGGCGTGACGGGTACACACTGACGCGCGTGAAGAGTTTTTATAATCATGAGATTAGAGTTATTATTAAACAATTTAATTTACGCTGTTTATTATTACTGAGATTATTTATTATTGAATTTGCAAACGAAACGGTGTTGGATATTTAATAAGGTTTTATTTATTAAAATGCCTATTTTTAAAGTTAAAATTTATTGTAATTTTTGGGACGTTACATCGTCACTGACCCATCGATTATACAACTCCAAGATTCCGTCCAATTTTTTTTAGTCCCCAAACCGACAGGTTATTTTACCATACACAAGAAAATCATCCCACCAAATCTACCCATCCCAATTGAGCATCTTAAGATTACTACAACCATTATCATTACTTCTTTAAAATCGGACTACAACCCTCCGAATACATTAACGGTTCCTGGTCTCGAACCCAAAAGGTTGACACCTAGTTATACCACCAAACTTGACTCCTAACAAAACTCTACGCACAAGTTCCGTCCGTCGAGCATTCTCACAAAATTAAGGTTATCAATACGGTGTCTAAAGGGTCCTTCATGCGAAAATTGTCCAAGACCCAAAACAGGGTTGCCGACAAAAACGGTTATACTAACCTCAGAATACGATACCGCGAATATAACTGTCAGGATCGATTCTTAACAAGAATTAAACTTCTTAGAAACAGAATTTAGAGAATCTTGCGGAATAGAACTCTAAATTAATTAAAGAACAATCAATAGAATTCAACACACTGTATATATCTAACTGTATTACTCACAAGCTTTACACCAAACCTCAATCTTGTTGAACAGGCTCAACAAGACGACTTCTACTTCTCTAGAAATAGGGTTCTTACACCTTGAGGTTAATTCACTCTTGAATCAATATAGAATTCTATATCACACGTATATCTTCTGTATATTATCTATCTTCTATCGTATATGCTAATAGCTATCTATCAATACTATTTATACAAAAGTAATTACAAGATAACTATCAAAAGTAAATTGATCTTCTGAATCTTCTTGAAACATATCTTGATCAATTCCTTCTTTGTCTCTAAAAGTATCGCATACCAAACTTATCAAGTCAGCAGTATTAACAATGATTTGGCTCAGCAGCATTAACGACCTTCAGCAGTATTAACCTTCACAGTCTTCTAGCAGTAGTATCTCAGCTCAGCAGTACTAACCATGTCTAGCAGTAGTAATTTGGTCTAGCAGTACTAACCGTGTCTAGCAGTAGTAACTTCGTCTAGCAGTAGTAACCTTGACTAGCAGTAGTAACGAAGACTGGCAGTAGTAACATTGTCTTGGCAGTACTAACCATACTTAGCATATCTTCAGTTCCCAACAATCTCCCCCTAACTTGACTTTTAGGAAAAGAAGTCAAGTTCTTCAGATGATGCTTCCAAAACTTAGTCATCATATACGCATAGATCAGGACTTAAACCTAGACTCTGATTTGCAATCCTTCTTACCAAGAATCTTCCCATAGCAGAGTCTTTGTTGCAGACCAACTTTACATGTAACATCCCGTTCAGTCTTTTCATGCAGTGTTTGTAGATTTCATCCACCAGATAATACTCCTGATATGTGTTGTCAATTGATATAACATACACTCCACAATTTTCATAGAGCATCCAGTTGGTTACTGCTTGAAAAGGTCTTGCTGTTATGTGCTGAACTACCTCTGGTCTGAACATTAGGCATAGGTATTCTAACACCATCTTTGTGATAGACATACCTCTTTCTGTCAACATGTTACCATAGATCTGCATGCCTACTTTGAACATCTCTTCCAAGTCAGATCTTGAGCATCTTCTTATAAATTGTCCCCATGTTCTGTAGACTTCAAACTGCCCATCAGCTCTCTTGAGTCTGATATACTCCTTTCTCTCATCTATCAAAGTATCCCAGTGACTGATTGCAGGAGGTTTTGAATCTAATGGAGTCACTTTGATTGGTTCAGTATCAACCATAGTGATGTACAAGTCACATTGTTCATTGCTAAGTGATTGTGCATTACTGGATTGACCTGTCTTACTATCTCCTTGTCCTTCATCCTTGGCAACTTCTTCTTCTACCACTGGTTTCTCAACAGGTTCTACTCTTTGCTTCTTTACAAGCTTCTTTTTAGTAGCCACAGACTTTGTTCTCTTTCTGCTGAAAACCATCTTTGCATCCTTAGTTTCTTCCTGTTTCTTGGCAGTTGGAGGTGTATCATGTTTGGCTTTGATTAAAGCCTCTGCAACCTCCACTTCTTCTACTGTAAGCTTCTCTGTTACTGTTTCAGCTTCTGTTTCTGTTACTACTTTCTGCTCAGTTTCTGCTGCTTTTTCTGTTTGCCCTTCAGCAGCATTAACTGTTTCTGCTGCTTGTTCAAACTCAGCAGCATTAACAGTTTCTGCTGCTGTGGTTTCTGCTGCTGTTGAAGTTTCTGCTTCTTTAACAATCTCTTCCACCTTTTCTGTCTCCCCCTTATTCTGTGCACTGGACTCCCCCTTAAACTGTGCATTATTAATTTCCATCTCAGTCTCCATCTGAACTGTCTCCCCCTCAACTTGTAGACCCTTTTTATTTAGTTCTGCTTCTGATTCTGACTCTGACTCCCCCTTTTTGGGAGCATCATCAGTTGGAATTCTTCTTCTCAGCACAAATCTTGCCTTTTTCTGTCTGTGCAACAACTTGGTGACCATCTTCTTGAGCTTCTCAATTTGAGACTGTTGGTAGGTGACCACAGTCTTCAGTTGCTCAATCTCCTTCTTTTGTGCCATAACATCCAAGTTGACATTTCCAATTGTTTCCATCAATTCATCATAGTTATATCTATCCTCACCTTGTTTAGAAGTGTTTATCTTCTTTAAAGGATCCTTGGAAGTTTTAGCAGAAGCCTTCTGCCTAGCAGAAGCACTAACTGCCCCCTTGGTTTCTTGGCACCTGGGTCCTCCTAATGATTTCTCATTTAGAGTTGCCATGGGGAAGGTCTTATTTATGTTACCACTGTCCTTCTCTGTGCTAGCAGAAGTAGTGGCAGCCTTAGCACCCATATGCTCATCCTTCTCCTTAGAGAGCACCTTCTTGGGGTTGGGAGACACCCCTGTGGTTTCCCTGTTGATATTCTCAATTGGAGAATGCTCCAACTGAGGGCTTAAAGGCTTAGGGCTCTGAGTAGGTACATCAAGGGAAGGAGCCTTGTGCACCTTTCTTCTTTCAAACCTTTTGGTGATTGTGGGAGTGGGTTGTTCAAGAATGGACTGAGGGATGTCTTTTGAGATGGAAGGTTGGGATTGGTCATCAGTGGGTGTGTCTAATGAGGGCCTTGACCCTGATGCCATACCTTCAATTGTGTGGGACACAACCATCATTGTAGAGAACAATGGTGTGTCAACTCCTTCCGAGTCCCTAGGAAGTCTTTTCATATTTGAAAAAACCTTCCCTTTAGGGGATTTTGGTACATATACCTCATCAAACTGAGGTAAGTCCATCAATTCCTTGTTAATAACTTCTTGCACAAACCTTGGATACATGTAAAAGCTCTTTTTGGATTCCAAGTTTGATACAAGATCATTAAAGATCATAGCTGAAAAATTGTACTTTCTGGCAGTGGATAAGCAGACCAAGGCATATGCAATGGGACTGCTGAACTCACTCCATCCAGTAGTTTTCTTGGAAATACAGTGCATCAGGGTATGAACAAGAAATCTCCATTGGTTGAAAAATTTTGACTTGTAGAATTTGAAAACACCAATGGGACCTTCATACCCCATTCTTTGTAAAGTCGAATATAAGTCATCAGAAGATAGAGAGGTTATACCTGAGGCATCATCCAAGTGAAGAGAGATGCGAATAACCTCCTCTGTGACTTTCAAGGGTTTATCACAAACCCTTGTTCGAATGGTTTTCTGCCCTTCTTCGAAACTAACAGTGGCATTCTCCCAAAATTGCGTCTGATGTTCGATATAGATGGTTGGGCTCACCGTTAGGGCATAGGAGATGTGCGAGGATTTAAGAAAATCGACGATATCGTGGAATCCCGCAGCTTGTTTCGGCTTCTGAAGCATGGCTATTTCATTGTGCTCATCCACAAACTCCATGATTCCTGAGGATTCTTGAAAGAAAAACACAAAGATTCTGGGGAGACTAGGTTAGAACGAGAGAGGAGAAGTTAATGCGAAGAGTCGTTATGAACTTTGGCGGGCACACAGGGGTATTTATATGCCCTAGATTATCAAAAGCAGTATTAACGACGTAAGCAGTATTAACTACTGAGCAGTATTAACTGCAAGGCAGTATTAACTACACGGCAGTATTAACTACACAGCAGTATTAACTACCAAGCAGTATTAACTACCTAGCAGTATTAACTACCGAGCAGTATTAACTACCAAGCAGTATTAACTACCAAGCAGTATTAACTACCTAGCAGTATTAACTACCTAGCATTATTAACTGCACTAGCAGTATTAACTACTGAGCAGTATTAACTGTGTACTAGCAGTATTAACTACTGAGCAGTATTAACTGCAAAGCAGTATTAACTACACAAGCAGTATTAACTATTGAGCAGTATTAACTACCGAGCAGTATTAACTGCACAAGCAGTATTAACTACTAGAACACAGGCAGTAGTAACTCTGTACTGGCAGTAGTAACGCTGCACAGGCAGTAGTAACTACACTTACACTTTTCTGCACTTGGTAATCTGAGGGAAACAGAGAATCCTGAGAAAGAAAGTTAGTAGCACCAAATATATGAAGAAATACAGGTATAAAAACAGAAAGTCATAAATTTATTCTAGGTTGATCATGCCCACACTTGTTACCAAAAAGGTGAATCTACCCACATCAAAAGCTTTTGTGAATAGATCAGCAAACTGGTCATTTGTATGAACTTTAGCAACCTGAATTAATTTCTTTTCATTGCAATCTCTTATAAAGTGATACCTTATCTCTATATGCTTTGTTTTTGAGTGTTTGACTGGATTATTAACAATGCTGATAGCACTGTTGTTATCAATGAAGATTGGAGTGTGAAGAAATGTTACCCCATAGTCCAACATCTGATTTTGAATCCATAGAACCTGAGAGCAGCAGCTTGCAGCAGCTATGTACTCAGCCTCTGTGGTAGATAAGGACACTGTGGTTTGTTTCTTACACTGCCAAGATACTAGTCTTGTACCCAAAAACTGACATCCACCTGAAGTAGACTTCCTATCCATGTTGGCTCCACCCAAATCACTATCTGAATATGCAAGCAAGTCAAAAGAGGATTCATGAGGATACCAGAGACCTAATCTAGGTTGCCCTTTTAAGTATCTGAATATTCTCTTGACAGCATGAAGGTGTGATTGCTTAGGAGAAACCTGAAATCTGGCACAAACACAGACTGAAAACATAATGTCAGGTCTAGAGGCTGTGAGATACATGAGAGATCCAATCATTGATCTGTAATGATGGACATCCACATCCTCCCCCTCAAGATCTGCAGTGATCTGTTTATGTGTTTCCATTGGTGTGCTTGCTGGCTTTGAGTCTGATAAACCAAACTTGTCCAGGATGTCTTTCACATACTTGGATTGGCTAATAAAAATCCCATCTTTCCTCTGTTTTACCTGAAGCCCAAGAAAGAATGTAAGTTCTCCCATGGAACTCATCTTGAAGCTTTTGTGCATCAATTCTTCAAACTCTTTACACATTTGATCATTGGTGGATCCAAAGATGATGTCATCCACATAGATCTGAACAAGTAGTGTACCTCTCTTTCTCCTCTTGATAAACAGGGTCTTGTCAATTACTCCTCTTTCAAAGTCATTTTTCAAGAGATAGGTAGACAGAGTGTCATACCATGCTCTTGGAGCTTGATGCAAACCATAAAGAGCCTTCTTCAGCTTGTATACTCTGTCAGGGTGCAATGGATTCTCAAATCCAGGGGGTTGACAGACATATACTTCTTCCTCAATACTTCCATACATAAATGCACTTTTGACATCCATTTGGTACACTTTGAACTTCATGTATGAGGCATAGGCTAGAAATAACCTGATTGCTTCAATCCTTGCAACAGGAGCAAAGACTTCCTCATAATCTATTCCTTCTTCCTGAGTGTACCCTTGTGCAACCAGTCTAGCTTTGTTTCTGATCACAATCCCTCTGTCATCCTTCTTGTTCCTGAAAATCCACTTGGTGCCAATTGCTCTATGACCTTTTGGAAGGTCTACCAAGTCCCAAACATCCTGTAATTTGAACTGTAGCAGCTCCTCTTGCATTGCCTCTATCCAGCTTGGGTCTTTCATAGCATCATAAGCCTTTTTGGGCTCAATCTGGGACAGAAAGCAAGTAAGAACAGTATTAACTGTATTTTGCTGCTCTTGCAATTCTTGGAGTCTGCTTTGCTTTCTAGTCATCATGGGAGATGCAATATCTCCAATCACCAACTCAGGAGGATGATTTTTCTGAGTTCTTGTTGGATGACCAGCTTCCTCTTGAATGTTCTCATCCAGATTTGATTCATTTAATTCTGGATTTGTTTCTGCTTCTTCAGTCACCTCAGATTCTCTGGAATTTGGACCTGAAGACTGATTTTCCTCTGCTCTCCTCTCTTCTTCATTCTGAATAGGTTCAGTCTCCTCTTGGTGTTCACAGAATTCAACAGGATCAATGGAAGGGAGTGGAAATATCACAGATTGAATTCTGTGTTCTGATGATGGTGTATCCCTTTGTCCTGCATATACATCACTACTGAAACCCAAAGAATTAGTGAGTGAATCAATGTCAAATAGCCAATTAGGACCTGAACCAATAGGATTTGGTGTGTTCTCATTGCATTTGACATTATCACTTTCTTCAATTATTCTAGAAGAGGTATTAAAAACTCTGTAGGCCTTACTTTGAGATGAATACCCAACAAGAAAACCATCATCTGCTTTGCTATCAAACTTGCCTATGTGAGATTTGGTATTGAGAATAGTACAAGGACATCCAAATGGTTTGAAAAATCCAATATATGGTTTCCTTTTATGGAAAAGCTCATAAGGTGTCTTGTTTTTAGGCTTTACAACTAAAACTCTGTTTTGAACATAGCAGGCAGTATTAACTGCTTCTGCCCAAAAAGTAATTGGTAACTTTGAATCAGCTAACAGAGATCTAGCAGCCTCAATCAGTGTCCTATTCCTTCTCTCAGCAACACCATTTTGTTGTGGAGTCCTAGGAGCACTGTATTGTCTCTCAATTCCTTTTTCTTCACAAAAGGTGTTTAGATCAAAATTTTTAAACTCAGTTCCATTATCTGATCTAATGACTTTCACTCTTTGATTTGATTGGTTTTCAATTTTGAGAATAAAAGATTTGATCAGTCCACTTGTCTCATCTTTAGTTCTCAGAAAATATACCCAAGTAAATCTAGAATAATCATCAACAATAACTAAGCAGTATGATTTCTTGCCAATACTCATCACATTGGTAGGACCAAACAGATCCATATGTAACAGTTGAAGAGGATTTGAGATAGTGTTTATCTCTTTGGTCTTATGAGAAGTTTTGTGTTGTTTGCCTTTGAGACAAGCAACACAATGATCATCACATGAATAGACTTTGGATGGCAAACCCCTTACAAGGTTATTCTTAACAAGTTTATTCATTGTTTTAAAGTTCATGTGACACATCCTTCTGTGCCAAAGTGATGATTCATCTAAAGAAGCTTTTGAAACTAAACAATTTAGGGATGAATCAGATGAAACACTTTCCAAATCTAAACAATAAACATTATCCTTCCTAGGAGTTCTCAGAAGTATCATGTTTTCATCAACCACTTTGTATCCAGGAGCAAGGATAATACATTCAGAATCAGTAAACAATATGCTATGCTTCTTGTCACAAACCTGTGATACACTTAACAGGTTGTATCTCAATTGTTCAACATAGTACACATCTTCAAAGGTCATCTTACCCTTTGAAACATCACCCTTACCACTTATCTTTCCACCAGCAGGATTATCCCCAAATGCAACATGTCCTCCATCAATCTTTTTGAAATTTTTGAGGCATACCATGTTACCTGTCATGTGCCTGGAACAACCACTATCAACATGCCAAATGCTCTTCCCCTTGAGCTGTTGGTTGCCCTGCACATCAAGATAAATCAGTTAGTTTTATTGGGAACCCAAGCCGAAGTGGTCTTGGGTCTCCCTTGCTCATCAAAGTACTTACACTTGGTTTTGATGAGATTTTCAAATTTAGGTACTGCAGTGCTGGAGTACTTTGTCAAAATTATTGGTGTAGCAGCACTAGAAGCAGTATTAACCTCAGAAGTACTAACAGTGCTAGCAGTACTAATACTGGAAGCAGCAGTACTGTTAGCAGCAGTATCAGCAGTACTAACAGAGGTAGCAGTATTAACAGAGTTAACACTGCTAGAAGCAGTATTAACAGAGTTAATACTGCTAGCAGCAGTACTATCTGAAGAAGAAGCACTAAAAGTATTAGCAGTACTAACTTTGGAATGATTACTAGCAGTATTAACACTGCTAGCAGCACTAACTTTTGAAGCAGTACTAACAGTGTTAGCAGTACTAACACTGCTAGCAGCAGTATTGTTTTTAGTGCCTTTTGGAACCCACATAGTACCACATTCCTTTTCAGTCGTTTTCTTTATGTGGCTTTTGGGATTATCTTGTTTCTTTGCCACATTTTTCTTTGCAAGCTTTTTATAGCCACCATTCTTTCTGTAACCACCAGGTTTTTGAAAAGATCTTTGAGCATTAAACCTTTGGTTAACAGGATTGAAATAACAGTGTTTGGCTAAATGATTTAGCTTACCACAGATGAAACAAGGTTTTGGCCTGTTAATTCTGTTCAGATCAACTCCTTGTCTCATAGCCCACTGGTTATTCCAGTTCCTTTGATTTCCCCTCTGATTATCATGTTTTTGAGGCTTGTTCTCTTTAGATTTCCTGCAAGAACACTGTTTACAGATATTGGAGTTCACAACTTTGGGCTGTGTGGAATGAACTCCCTTTTTCTCTTCAGTCCTTTTGATCTCATTGTTCTTGACACATGGACTTTCACATTCCTCATCAGAGTCTACTTTGTCAGTCTCATCCTCAACAACTATTGTTTCTTCACAAGGATCTATATTAATCTTTAATTCAGGATCCTTCCTATCCTTGGTCTCTAACAAATCAGACTTAGGAGGTATGTAGTTGTTATTATAGGGTGGAGGTGTGGCATTGTACCCTATCCCTACTTTCATCTTGTCATGGATTTGAGCCTTAATGATGGTGTCCATGGTTTTAGAAGCACAAGTAAACTTTTCAACATCAAGTTTAACCTTTTTAAGCTCTTCTTTTAATTTCTCATTCTCCTCCCCACACACCTTCAGCTTAATCTCATACTCATTCTTCTCCCACTTCCAATAGTTAGTATCATAGGAGTGTTGAAGTTCATTAGCTTGAAAAGCTCTAATCTGTTCCTCAAACCTTTCTACAATCCTAACATAATCTTTTACATCTTTCTCTAGCCTCTTAAGGTTATCACACATACCCTGATTGTGATCCCTATATCTTTTAACAGCATCAATGCAAGCTTGAGAACAGAGTTTAGATTGTACCTCAGTGGGAATATCAGATACTTCTGCCATAAGAGCTTGATTCTGACAGGCTTCCTCAGCTTGATCACTCCAATCAAATCCCATTCCTTGTTGAGAAACAAGGGCTTGAGAGGAGCTTCTGTTTTGGTTTCCATTTGGAGTCTGTTGATGTGATCCTCCACTTCTGCATTCTCTGGCAAAGTGTCCCATCTTGTGACACTTATAACACTCAACCTTGGACTTGTCAAAGCCTGCACCATCTTCTCTTCTCTGGGAAAAGTTGTTTCTCCCAGTCCTTTTGATGAATTTCTTCACCCTCATTGATAGCATAGCCATCTGCCACTTGATGTCCATCTCTTCCAGATCATCAGCATTAATTTGCTCTAAATCATCATTGATTAGAGAAGAGTGAACATGACTAGAAAAGAATGCTTCTAGTACAGAATCTGTAGTCTTCTCTTGATTAGTTCCACCAGCAGCATTAACAGAACCTGCAGTATTAACAGAATCAGGATTAGCAGCATTATCAGAGGATGAAGATAATAAAGCAGCATTATAAACAAATCCAGATGGCCTTTTCTTGGCTTCAACTTCAGCCTCAAATACTCTCAGATCATTGTAGAGGTCATCTAGCTCTTTGTCCTCCAATTGGTCATTCTGTCTGAATGAGACTGTGTACATGGTCCATTCTTCTCCCAATGATCTAAGGAACTTTCTATTGACATCATCAGCATCCATGTGTACACCCACAGTTGCTAATTCTCCAATTAACTTGTTAAATCTGTCAAAAGTTTGAGTCATAGACTCATTCTTTGCAGACATAAAGTTCTCATATTGTTGCCTGAGAATAGCCTTTTGATTTCTCTTTGTGCTCTTTGTGCCAGTAAATCTTTTCTCCAGAGCATTCCACAACATCTGTGCATCTGTGCAGTGTTGGAATTGATGTTGGTACTCATTAGGAATAGCCAAAAGCAGAGTGCTTAAGGCCTTCATCTCTGTTTGTCTGACTTTCTTTTCAGCATCTGTCTTGGGAGGAGGTCTCTTTCCATCTGCTCCAATCTTTCCTTCATTACATGGGCCATTTTCTATGATGTCCCATATTGCATAATCAGTAAGAAGAATGTACTGCTTGATTCTCAGTTTCCACATGTCAAATTCATTGGGTTTGAGCATGGGAACCTTTGAAACAAGAGTACTGTGAGTATCCATTGAATTGTCCATAGCTTCTAAGATACCAATGCTCTGATACCACTTGTCAGGATCGATTCTTAACAAGAATTAAACTTCTTAGAAACAGAATTTAGAGAATCTTGCGGAATAGAACTCTAAATTAATTAAAGAACAATCAATAGAATTCAACACACTGTATATATCTAACTGTATTACTCACAAGCTTTACACCAAACCTCAATCTTGTTGAACAGGCTCAACAAGACGACTTCTACTTCTCTAGAAATAGGGTTCTTACACCTTGAGGTTAATTCACTCTTGAATCAATATAGAATTCTATATCACACGTATATCTTCTGTATATTATCTATCTTCTATCGTATATGCTAATAGCTATCTATCAATACTATTTATACAAAAGTAATTACAAGATAACTGTCAAAAGTAAATTGATCTTCTGAATCTTCGTTAAACATATCTTGATCAATTCCTTCTTTGTCTCCAAAAGTATCGCATACCAAACTTATCAAGTCAGCAGTATTAACAATGATTTGGCTCAGCAGCATTAACGACCTTCAGCAGTATTAACCTTCACAGTCTTCTAGCAGTAGTATCTCAGCTCAGCAGTACTAACCATGTCTAGCAGTAGTAATTTGGTCTAGCAGTACTAACCGTGTCTAGCAGTAGTAACTTCGTCTTGCAGTAGTAACCTTGACTAGCAGTAGTAACGAAGACTGGCAGTAGTAACATTGTCTTGGCAGTACTAACCATACTTAGCATATCTTCAGTTCCCAACAATAACCCTACAGCTATAACAAATACATCGACTCTGCCATCGATACCATCCGGCCTATAGCAACATCACGCGTCTAAACGCCCAACTTTTCATAGTCGAGGTTCTACACACACTTACTCTTAACCGGGGTTACTTAACCTTCCCAAGGTCCTAATGAGTTCAAGGTTCTTCAAGTGAATTATTTAACAAATATGTCAATCAAAACTTTTTATAGAAATTCTCAACATAAAGGTTTTCATATCAAATTACCCGTACGCATAAAAACTATTGCTATCAATTCGGTAGTTGCGTAAAAATGGACACGCTCGTCCCACATATGAAAATCATGTTGAAAACTATTTCATCGCAGTTTAGATTGTTAACAAAACGCAAAAGCGTAATAAACAACTTCTTTGAAATGGACTGTCATGGTCCTAGTATAGCTTGATTCATGTCATGCACGTAAAGTAACTGCCTATTTCAATTAGTGTGCAACAAAAGGTTTGCACGTACTTCGAAAGAAGTTTAAACGGCATTCGACTCCAAAATTCCTTTTTAACCATAACATGGCATGGAACAAGGTTTGCCAACAAAATTTGTGCGCGTCAGTTTATCTCACAAAACGATGAAACGATTCATAAGTACACCTTGGTCAAAACATAAAATGACTTGTGCCGATTCCAAGTTTAAAGACAAAATCAATACGTTTTCATCATTTGAAGACATCGACTAAAACATCATGAGGAAATTAAATCTCAAATTGGAGTATGCATGCAAACTTGTAACACTCTCTTAGTGGTTTCTTGAAATGAAATAACATGCATCAGATGGTTCATAACGAAACTTCAAAAGATGAAATTCTTTAAATCAAATCTCAAGATTTTCTCACTTAGTCATATGATGACATAGGAGTAAAACATTTTTGACAAGACTCACGCATCAATGTGTTTTCCCCGAACTTAGGGGAGAATAAGTGCTTGTAATTTGTTGACACCAACAAGGGTTCAAACCGACTTCAAATCTCGAATCACACCAACAGTGCGCATCAATGTTCAAAAACATAAATAATTCCATGCACTCTAGTTTTAGGCAAATAACTTTTCCAAAATCCCCATCACGGAGTATTTACATCAAAAGTTTCGCACTTGTAATATAAAACGTTAAAATGTCAATGCTTAAAAGTTTATTCGTTAAAAATAACCAAAATACTCATTTTCTCCAGAACCAAAAAGATTTACAGTTTTCTAAAATGTTCATCGAACCAAAATTGACCAAATGTCAACGACTCACACATTTGTGTTTTCAAAATGTAACATATCGTAAACCATGCATGATCCCCACAACACTACAACATACTTTGACCAAATGGTCTTCATTTATGCAATGAGTTAATAAAACATTTTCATTTACGATCCATTTATCAAAACGTCGAGAGGTAATGGTTACCAAGCTATGCATACCCCTAGGTCAAATAATGCATTTTGCATGAAATGATAATAAAACAATCAACTGACCGAAAGCGCAATAAGCAAATTGTTATGAAATACTATCAAGGTGTTCTTCCATGCATTACTTACTTTACGTATAAATCAATCCCTACACTGAACAAGTTGCAACAAAATGTGTTAATGCAAATCTTTGAAAGAGAAATTACGCGACACCAAAGTTCCAAAACTCATCCCTTTTGGTCGTCTTATGGCATAAAATAATATTTCTCAACAAAACCCGAGTGGGACAAAATGCCCAACATAACTCATAAATTCCCACAAAATAAATGGAGTATGCACATTATGAAATTGCACTCACACGACACAAAACGTCGTAAGACCAAATGTCCATGAAACTCAATGGGGTTCAATGACCTCAATTCAACAAAATGGCACCAAACCTTTCGATCCCCAAAAATTGAATTGCAATAAGCAAAATCATGACGAAAACGTCAAAATTCCAAAAATCCTCTTTTGTTGTAATACCATATAAACAACATTGTTTAACAAACTCACATTAAATAAATTCTCCAAAATAGCTTTACATAGACATAATGGAAGATAACTTTCCGTCCAAACTTTAACATATGTGGAGGAGATCCAATGTTAAAGTCATAAGCCGTAGTTACTTGCCCAACATCTTAAACATCATAAAAATACGGATATCACTGTATCCGAAAGAAACATTGGACAATAACAAAATAAAACAAGTCCTGACGGAGTTTGCAACTCCCGCAATAAAATAATTTCATGCAGGTTCAAAAACCATGATTTAAAATCTTGTGTGTGCTAAACATTTTCCAAGATTTTGAAACACAATCCATATAAGGATTTGAAACACAAGAAATAATTGATGCAATTTATTTTAAAATAAATTTTGTGCATAACTTAGTCGGCACTCAACGTCTCAACCCATACTCCTCCAAATCCCTCTGGTCCACTATTGTCATTGTTTGGGTAAAATTTCGTCAGTCTCGACCACGACCAAAGCAAGGAAAACATTTATTACACTTTTCCATAATAAGATAAAATCATAGTACCTCATCATCTGACCAAAGTTGAAGTCGAAAGTTACTCACGACACTCGACCGTCGTAAGGTACCTCGCGACCTCGACCGACTAACGTATGATACAACTGTTATGTTTTCTCTATGTTTAATGCAGGATCAACTCCATTAATGGCCAACGGACATAACCGACAAGGTCAATTAGGAGCATTAATCCCAGCAGCCGTTACGACCGTTACAATAAGTTTTTATGGAATCGTTCAAGGCGTCCGAAGGCTATAAATACAAAGGCTCAATCATCATTTCGCGTATCTGAAGGATTTGAATTTTTCTGATTTTTCTTTTGCTACCTTTAGGTACGCTGTCATCTTTGAAGCTTTTGCCGCGAATTCTCCGTTCATCTGGTTCACGACCAGAAGAGAATCACTTTTGACATGTAGCGTGGTTGCTCCCGAGTCGTGGGCCATATTCATTCCCACGATCAGGGCTTCATACTCAGCTTCATTGTTGGTGGTTTTGAAGTCGCATCGCACGGAATACACCATCTTGCCCCCTGTGGCGACTTTAAGACAACGCCTAGTCCTGAACCTCTAGTGTTGGATGATCCGTCGACATACAGAGTCCAAGGCATGTCGTCGTGAGTCGCCACAGTTGACACTTCGAGCTCTGCTTCTTTCTCCAATTCAGGGCTGAAATCAGCAATGAAATCCGCCAAGGCTTGCGATTTAATCGCGGTCCTGGGCTTAAAATCGATGTCGTAACTGCTGAGATATATGCTCCATTTTGCTAAACGACCTGTCAACTCAGGTTTTCTCAAGACAGACTTAAGGGGAAAGTTAGTCACGACAGTAATAGGATGCGATTCGAAATAGTGACGTAGTTTCTTCGCAGCTGTAACAAGCGACAAAATTAGTTTTTCCATGGAGAAATACCTGGCTTCGGCGTCCAAGAGAGATTTACTTACATAGTAGATCGACAATTTCTTCTTTTCATCTTCTCGTGTCAGGACGACACTTACTGCATTAGGACTAACAGCCAAATATAGCTGCAAGACCTCATGGTCGTCAGGCTTTGACAACAAAGGAGGCGACGTCATGTACTCCTTTAATTTGTGCAGTGCTTGCTCATGCTATATTTCCGAAGAATGTCGAATGACTGCCTCAAATGCTCGACGTGGTCGATTGCTTGCTTCGGCTTGACTAGCATGTCGTCGATATACACTTCCATCGTATCGCCAAGATGATCCTTGAACATCTTATTCACTAGACGCTGGTAGGTAGAACATGTGTTTTTAGTCCAAAAGGCATAACCTTATAACAGTAAATACCTCGGTCTGTCATGAATGCAGTTTTCTCCTGGTCCTCGACGTGCATCAGAATCTGATTATATCCGGAATAAGCATCCATAAATATCAATAGTTCATGCCCTGCTGTCGCATCAACCATGGCATCGATATGCGGCAATGAAAAAGGATCTTTTGGACAGGCTTTGTTGAGATCTGTAAAATCGATACAGACCCTCCATTTGCCATTTTTCTTTGCCACGACCACGACATTAGCAAGCCAGTCGGGGTACTTTACTTCTCGAATTTTTCCTGTCTTGAGGAGGTTGTCGACTTCGTCATTTATTACCTTATTCCTTTCAGGGGCAAATTTCCGCTGCTTTTGTTTGACAGGCTTAAATGACGGGTCGGCATTGAGTTTATGAGAAATGACGCCAGGGTCTATGCCGACCATATCTTCGTGCGACCAGGCAAAACAATCGGCATGTTCCTGCAAGAAAGATATTAGCTTGTCTTTAAGGCAGGGATCGAGGGACGATCCTACAAAAACTTTCTGGTCAGGCTTGCTCTGGTCCAGGACGATTTCCTCCAGGCGATAGTCGTCGACTGCCCCAGGAGCATCCTGCGCACTCTCAAGCTCCCCATGCATCTGGGGAATGATCTGCTCTTGGTTTCCGTTACCTGCCATTTTTCCTCAAAAAGAGAAGAAAGGAAACTCAATGAAAGAGTTAGTAAGATGCACGTTTGTCGAAGATTTTCTCTAGATGGGGCCCCACGGTGGGCGCCAAACTGTTAATGCCAAAAATCGTCCAGAATGATAACTTAAAGTTGATTGTGGAACTTAACAACTAAAGAATGGGAATCTTTCGACAAACTGTACGACAAAGACAAAAAATGTAAAAGAGACGAAAGATTTTGGTGACGCGGGAAAAACCTCAACGAGGAAAAAACCCGCAGACGACTGTAGAGGTCGTCGCTGCACTATGATCACCAAACAGGGGCGATATCCTTATGTCCAAGTGTCGAGAGTACAATGATTACAATACAAATGAAAGAAAGACTTTAAATGTAAAGTAAAACAGGTGTATCGAATGTAAAAACTGGTGCGTCGTGTGTAGAAACTAAGCGTCGTGCGTGTAAGTCGTGCGTCGTGAGCGATCTTTCGAGAGAGAATTCTTTGCTTCGAGTGTTCTTGAGAGTTCAGTTATGCCAAGATGTCAGAGATCAGATACACGAAATGATGATTGAGCCTTTGTATTTATAGCCTTCGAACGCCTTGAATGATTCCATAAAAACTTCTTGTAACGGTCGTAACGGCTGCTGGGATTAATGCTCGTAATTGACCTTGTCGGTTATGTCCGTTGGCCATTAATGGAGTTGATCCTGCATTAAACATGGAGAAAACATAACAGTTGTATCATACGTTTGTCGGTCGAGGTCGCGAGGTACGTTATGACGGTCGAGTGTCGTGAGTAACTTTCGACTTCAACTTTGGTCAGATGATGAAGTACTATGATTTTATCTTATTATGGAAAAGTGTAATAAATGTTTTCCTTGCTTTGTTCGTGGTCGAGATGATGAAGTACTATGATTCAAATTGTTTTCTATTGAACAGATTCCAAGGGATCAAAATACTCAAGCCGACGCTCTAGCAAACCTTGGATCTGCTCTAGTCGAACCAATATTCGACAGTATTCCTATGATCCACCTAGCGACGTCGTCCATCGAAAATGACGATGTCGTCCAGATCGAAGTCCAAGAAGATGATTGGTCATGCGACATCAGAAATTTCCTCATGCGCGACCAACTTCCAGAAGACAAAATGGAAGCCCGAAAAATCAGGTTTAAGGCATCCAGGTATGTCATGATCGGAGATAGGCTCTATCGACGATCATCGACAGGCTTAAACCTAATATGCGTCACCAGCAAAAGCCAAGTTCAGAAGATCCTTCAAGAAATGCACGATGGGGAGTGTGGCAACCACTCAGGAGGTCGCAGTTTGGCTAATCGTATCTCTCGACAAGGCTATTTTTGGCCAACACTACGACAAGACGCCGTCAGGTATGTCCAGAACTGTGACCCTTGTCAGCGACATTCAGGTATGTCCCATAAACCTTCTGAACCTTTGCATTCGACACTGATCCCATTGCCCTTTATGAGATGGGGGATGGACATTGTCGGCAAGCTACCACCTGCCCTAGGGCAAAAGGTATTTCTCCTCGTACTTACAGATTACTTTTCTAAGTGGGTAGAAGCAGCTGCCTTTTCCCAAGTTCGGGACAAGGAAGTCGTCTCTTTTATCCAGACTAACATTATATGCAGGTTTGCGATTCCATCCGAAATTTTCTGCGACAATGGATCCCAATTCATAAGCAGCAGGACTCAACAGTTCTGTGAAGACCGCAACATCAAGCTGACGACTTCGACACCCAGGTATCCCCAAGCAAATGGACTTGCGGAGTCAAGCAATAAAACCATCATTTCTTCGATTAAGAAAAGGTTAAAAGCTGCAAAGGGAAAATGGGTCGAAGAACTCCCTTCGGTCCTGTGGGCGAATCGCACGACACCCCGCACGTCCACAGGACAAACCCCTTTCTCATTGGTCTATGGTTATGAAGTAGTTTTTCCGGTCGAGGTCCACCTCCCAACCTCGAGACATACTTCCGTCGACCATAACTTGGTTGATTTAAGTTATGACCTCGATGCCCTGGAAGAGTTCAGAGAATCAGCATTGATCAGAATGGCGTTGCAGAGGCAAGCGGTCGAGCGTCATTTCAACAAGAATGTCAAAGCTAAAGTCTTCCGAGAAGGCGACTACGTCCTCCGACGAGTGTTCCAAAGCACTCAAGAGCTCAATGCAGGTAAGCTTTCCACCAAATGGGAAGGTCATTATCGTATCTCAGAATTCGTAGGTAAAGGTGCCTATCGGCTCCAAACCCTCGACAATCGAGATGTCCCGCGTAGTTGGAATGCGACACATTTGAAAAGGTATTTCTTCTAAGTCTTTTTCCTTTTCTCATACAATTTTTACTCATCATAATGAGTACTGACTTAAGCATCGGAGGGTCGTTGGCTAGCCAACGACCAACCTCTGACATTCTTTTACCGCAGGATCGCACAACATAAGTTACCAAGTCTACCATACGACTTTAGTCTCGCAGGATCGCACGACATAAGTGATCAGGTCTCTGACTTGATTATCCTTTCGTAGGGACACATGATCCAAGCTCATCGTATGATCTAGTTGTATGATCATAAGGTCTAACGACCCCTCGATCTACGTTTTTAACTTAGAAAAACTTCGTGTTCTGAATGAATGCTTTGATCGCATGTACTTATGTTTGCCAAGCATGATTTAAAAGTATAAAAGTCTTATGACTTACGTGCTAGTCGTTGTATTACAATGGATGCCTAAGTCGCACGATTTCTTGTTCATTCTCTACTTAGTGAATTTTGCAATTGATATTATATCTGTCCACGACATGTATGATTCGAAATAATACGCGAGTTCAGAAGAAACATAAATTTCATATATTAAACGATCAGGTACATCCAAATAACTCAGCCACCAACGGTCGGGCGTAAAAAACAAAGCTAAAAATAAAATTTCCTATGGCAGAGGGGGATCATCAGTCGCGTCCTTGCCAGAGGCCTCGCCCTTTGAACCCTCGTCCATCTCCTCTTCGTCGACCTCCTTCTCATCGTCCGAGTCGAGATCTCTTTCGGTCCCGACGTCCTTCAAGAAGAGGGCCAGCTCGTCCGACACCGAGGCCAGAGGATTTTTGCCCGACAGGTGTCGTCGCATGATCGCCGCCCGTGCGGTGAATCGAGCAAAAGCGAAGACGGACTTAGTCTCTTTCTTCAGCTCCTTCACCTCTTCCTCCAAGTTCGCCACCTTAGACTTGGACTCCTCTGTAACACCCTCAAATTTGGAACGAGCAACTAACTTTAAAATTCCATAAAATAACCAAAAGAGATATAATCACTTCTACAATTCATTCCTTAAAATACCTCAGAATTTAAAACATTATAAGTCTACGATAAAATAACTTAATTGGGTGCTACATAACACAACATAAGTTGCTAGTCCAAACAATTGCGGAAGACTTCACTAATTAAGTCACCTCTCGTGCACTCTACTAGCACTCGCCACTTCACAATGTAGCTAGAGCTACCCCCAACCTGAGTCTGTTGCACATGCCGACAAATAAAAAGGGTTAGGCTTACGCCTAGTGAGTTCAAGCATTTTATCATGACTATATAAAATCATAAATCGGAGGTTAGTAGTTATAGTCATGGTTTAAATAAATCTTTAAATGAAAGCTTGCGACAGAGACTATCATTTCCAAAAGATTTCCCAAACGGCATAAACGACTCATTTTCCAACACACTCAAAACCATGGAAACCATACCCGGAAAGTGTAATTGCGTTTTCCAAAATGAGTTACAAATCCCAGTTCACCCAAATTCGTGAATAAGTCTAGTTTGGACAAAACCTTCAAATACGGTTGACAATACATACTCAACCCATAAAACATGGAAACCATCCACTTAAACATAACTCTTTATTAAAACATAATACGAAGCAAAACTCACGAAATCGTAAAATGTAATAAAGATCAAATACCATAAAATAGAACTCCCGCAGTTAAAACATCCATTAAGAATGTAACGTAAATCCGTCCATCAATCATGGAAAACAATCCATATGAATGTACTATAGCCTCAACAATGCGAATGAATAAAATACCCGAAATTAACACCCTTCGGTGACGAGGGATACCCGATCTCATCGAATGTGGCAAACACATAAATTAAAATACGATTATGTAAATACAAGTAAGCTTCTTGGACATGGAAAAACATATGACATCAACCATACTAGGTCTTTAGTCAATCATACTAGATCTTTAGCCCATCTCCGGCATCAACCAAAACTAGGTCTTTAGCCCCTCTTGGACATCAACCATACTAGGTCTTTAGTCCAAGCCCTCAAGTTCAACCATACTAGGTCTTTACCTTGGAAACCCACCATCCAAAACAAGCTTACTCGACTTAAATATAAATACATGACCCCAAAAGAATAACTAATGCGTTCAAATCATGTAAACCTCAAATATGATGCAACTCACGCAATACAAACCCCAAGCCCACGTCGAGCTTATTAAAACTGGGCGAATGCCATCAAGACTCAATCGAGTCCAAAATCGAGCCCTCTGCTCAAAGATCTAATGATCATTTATCAACATCGAATCATGCAAATGAAATGCAATTAAGCATATAACACATTCTAGGCTCCACCCCGAGCATGTAAATATCAACAACGTGCAATAATATGCAACACGGTGCAATAAAAGCAACCTGTAAATAAGACTCCACGACGAGCCATTTAAACCGGACAAATGTCCCCAAAACTTAATAAAATCCAATACCGAGCCACAAGCTCAACTAACTCAAAAGATAGTTCATGAAAGTCATAAAATGACATTAAGTATAACAACACACACCGGTTGTTAATAAATACTTCAAATCCGTGAAAACCCGAAATAAAACCTTGGATCGGGATAACCCTCATTTCCAAAAGGACTCAACCTTTACATTTTCAAAACATCTCATAATGTACTATATGCACATTTCCAAATATCGACAAACCACATTTTTATAACAAATGGACTCCATTTACCACATAAATCAACAACCCATTTCATGTATGATTTATCTATCTCATTTTTCCAAAGAACCCAAAAGTAGTGTTTTACAATATCTGCCACAATTAATACCTCACAAGGTAAAACTCATCAAATAACTCATCATTGCTAATTTTCAGGTAAAACACATAATTACTTGGAAAAAATAGCATTTTGGCATGTACAAAGTTTTCGCAAAGTAACTTGAACTCACCTTTGCTAGATTTAGCTAAATCTAGATTTTCCCCAAACGTATGCTCCTTTGATGAAGTTTGCATCCTCAAGCCAAAACTTCCAAAACCTAGATTTATGAATTTCCAACCATCAATATCATAATCCAACCATGTAGAATCATTCCCTAAACACTTAGAATCATTTCTCCCAACATATTACACCCAAAATAAACAATACATCGAAACCCTAACTTTCAAAATGAAGCAAAGAGAAAATTACCTCAACCAACAAGTGAATCCACCAACCAACACCCTTGAATCTTCCTATGAACTTCAAAACTCTTTCTAGATCCTTGAAGAGCTCTCAAAATCAGAACCATAGCCACTTGAATCGCCAAAATCGGAGTTGAAATGAGAGAGATATGAAGAAATGAAGTTTATGGCTAAAAATCTCGTATTTATGCTCCAGGTACCCGACCGCGACAATGACACGCGACAATGACACGGTCATTGTCGCTGGTCATATTCGCACAAGGTGTACCGTAGGTTGTACCCTTGGCGCGACAATGACACGCGACAATGACACGGTCATTGTCGCTGGTCATTGTAGCTCCGCGGTACCGAAACCGTTTTGGCCATAACTTATTCGTTATAACTTCGTTTTCGCTCCGGAAAGAACCGTTGGACTCGTATTCGAATTCCTCATCCAACAAGACCATAAAATCTAGGATTCAATCCAAAATTGTAACACCCTAAAAACAGGGCAAATTTGAACCTTAATTCAATACAAGTTATAACCAAAATAACCTTCTAACTTTTATAACCTGAGGATCATATGTAAAGGTTTTATATATACAATGCCTCTAACTCAAATAACCTATTAATCTAATCGTACATCATAATTAGATTAACTAAGTTATCTAATCCTTTGTCCCAAAAGCGTCAAAATAATATCTAGATCCTCCGTCATCTCTAAGTTTGAATCTTTCCAAAAGTCCTCATCACATATCCCCGCTTACTTCCCAGAGCTTGTACCTGGTAAGAAAATTCAACTTGAAACATTAGGCTTTCGCCTAGTGAGAATATTCAAATCAAATTAAAATTTAACAATCAACATCTCAACAGATAAATCAAACCTGTTCTCACCCATCTTACCGTACACGTGCTTAATCTCAACAGCGGGAACCTACCCAATCTCAAAACTATGACTAACCTTCAGTAAGTCATATTATCACAAACTAGAGCCAACTACGAATCAATCCCAGATTCTAGATCAATGCTCTAATCTAATAAATCGCAATTACCCATGCCTATTTATTAGAAAGGAAGTAGGGATTACAATTACTCATGTCAATCTCTATTCTTCCTTAGAAATCAGGAATTACGATTACTCACATCAATCCCATTATTTCTCAATAATGCAAAATAGGAATTACGATTACTCACATCAATTCCATATTTAACATACACTCAGGAATTACGATTACTCACATCAATTCCTTAATTCATATAAATGGGAATTACGATTACTCACATCAATTCCACATTTAACATACACACACTGGAATTACGATTACTCACGTCAATTCCACATTCAACATACACACATTGGAATTACGATTACTCACGTCAATTCCACATTCAACATACACACATTGGAATTACGATTACTCACGTCAATTCCATGTGTTCATATAAACTAGTGCCTATGGATCCATTACACTCTATCATAAGTATATACAATATTATATACTATATCCCATAACATATTCTATATACATCTATAAAAATATTAATCTCGACACCTCGACTTCTCAACTATCCCCTATTTGCTATTTAGCACGGGGATCAATATCTCAAATGTAAACTACATGATTGGACTCATAAATAAGTCTTTACAATTTATCTCATCATGGCTTTCATATCAAATTCTAAGTTATAATCATATAACAAATAGCATATAAATATCAGATTGCATTCCACATAAAAGCCTCAAACTGCTACTGAAAGTCCACAAAAATCGCACGCCACTGTAGCGAAAAGCTACAATTTCGCAAGCCAAAGCTACGAATTTCTTAATTCTCGCAAGCCAAAGCTGCGAATTTCTTAATTCTCGCAACCCACTGTTGCGAGTTTCTCCAAAATTCGCAAGCCATGTCTGCGATTTTCTCTAAAATTCGCAAGCCACTCTTGCGATTTTCTCTAAAACTCGCAAGCCACTCTTGCGATTTTCTCTAAAACTCGCAAGCACTGTTCATCGTCTTCTTCATTTATCCAGTTCACAAATACTTCTAAATAAGCCTACTATTTATCAATTAAGTCATACTAAAGCATTCAGACACATATTTAACCATCTATTTCAACTTTAATGGTTTAAATTTTAAAGAGATATGAGTAAACTCATTTGGATGATTTCTGAACACAGTGTTCTTCACCAACAGCTTCACTTAAGCTTTTCCACAATATCTGAACATAAAACCTACAGCTTAATTTACTATTCCGATTAAGAAATCAGTAGAAGAATCAGATTTCCTTACCACAAATTTCAAGTTATTTTCTTTCTTTTTCTTCTTCTTTCCTCTCGTTCTTTCTCTCAATCTCTTTGCTCTCTTTCTTTTGTCGTGAAGAATCCCCCACACACATACAACTTTTATGACTAATAGAGAAATAAGAGGACACCTCCTCATTTTAACAACACTTTAGCTGTAGTATTGACACCTAATCACCATTTAACCAAATAAGCCCCCAAACTATCATTCCTTGACAAGTTTCATCCCTTCCTTTATAAATACAATTAAAGTTTACCCCTTTAACTTATTACACCACAAAACCATTTACGTAACTTAATCGGGGATAAACTCTAAAATTAATCTATCACATAATAAATCATACCTTATCAAATAATTATACTCAAATTATTTAATAAACCCAAACATCATCTAAAAAAAACGAGATGTTACAATACTCCCCAACTTAAAAGGATTTCGTCCCCGAAATCAAAATTAGGTAACCAATTAAGGATATCAAATTTTCATATCTTACCTTGACTCTAACGTCACATTAGTATCTTTATTGTACAAGGACTCAACTTTACACATCTTTTGAATCTTACATCCTTCAACATTCCCCGCTCCCCAACTTAAATTTGCAATCCTACTTAAAGCAATCATTATCATCAAACCTTTATCCACATATAGCATTGATTTTCTTTAATTAATTCAATCACTGTAGCATCCTTCAACACTAACAACTAATACAGCTAACTTTTGATACAGACCAAAATATATAACATATAAGTTAGCACAAAGAAATAACCATACTAAATGGTTACAATTAACCAGATACACGAAACGTACCTTAATGCTTATTAGTCACTACAACAATTTAGGAACAAGTATAATCGTATAACAATATATTCAAAGTAACAGTAGCTAATTGCAATTGTGAACATACTATACACGAAAATCCTCTATACCATCGTTATGGTACTAATTTCACGTACTTCCGTCAACTCTAAGACTATCCCGTCTTAGTACTTCTACCCATTTCTCACCAATCATAACTTATTTCATCTCAGCTTAAGTCTAAGTATCTCACTTAGCATACCTAGTTCGCTTAAACTAATGCTCTGATACCATATTGTAACAACCTACAAACAGGGCTAATTTGAACCTTAATTCAACACAAGTTATAACCAAAATAACCTTCAAACTTTTATAACCTGAGGATCATATGTAAAGGTTTTATATATACAATGCCTCTAACTCAAATAAGCTATTAATCTAATCGTACATCATAATTAGATTAACTAAGTTATCTAATCCTTTGTCCCAAAAGCGTCAAAATAATATCTAGATCCTCCGTCATCTCTAAGTTTGAATCTTTCCAAAAGTCCTCATCACACATCCCCGCTTACTTCCCAGAGCTTGTACCTGGTAAGAAAATTCAACTTGAAACATTAGGCTTTCGTCTAGTGAGAATATTCAAATCAAATTAAAATTTAACAATCAACATCTCAACAGATAAATCAAACATGTTCTCACCCATCTTACCGTACACGTGCTTAATCTCAACAGCGGGAACCTACCCAATCTCAAAACTATGACTAACCTTCAGTAAGTCATATTATCACAAACCAGAGCCAACTACGAATCAATCCCAGATTCTAGATCAATGCTCTAATCTAATAAATCGCAATTACCCATGCCTATTTATTAGAAAGGAAGTAGGGATTACAATTACTCATGTCAATCTCTATTCTTCCTTAGAAATCAGGAATTACGATTACTCACATCAATCCCATGATTTCTCAATAATGCAAAATAGGAATTACGATTACTCACATCAATTCCATATTTAACATACACTCAGGAATTACGATTACTCACATCAATTCCTTAATTCATATAAATGGGAATTACGATTACTCACAACAATTCCATATTTAACATACACACACTGGAATTACGATTACTCACGTCAATTCCACATTCAACATACACACATTGGAATTACGATTACTCACGTCAATTCCACATTCAACATACACACATTGGAATTACGATTACTCACGTCAATTCCATGTGTTCATATAAACTAGTGTCTATGGATCCATTACACTCTATCATAAGTATATACAATATTATATACTATATCCCGTAACATATTCTATATACATCTATAAAAATATTAATCTCGACACCTCGACTTCTCAACTATCCCCTCTTTGCTATTTAGCACGGGGATCAATATCTCAAATGTAAACTACATGATCGGACTCATAAATAAGTCTTTACAATTTATCACATCATGGCTTTCATATCAAATTCTAAGTTATAATCATATAACAAATAGCATATAAATATCAGATTGCATTCCACATAAAAGCCTCAAACTGCTACTGAAAGTCCACAAAAATCGCACGCCACTGTAGCGAAAAGCTACAATTTCGCAAGCCAAAGCTACGAATTTCTTAATTCTCGCAAGCCAAAGCTGCGAATTTCTTAATTCTCGCAACCCACTGTTGCGAGTTTCTCCAAAATTCGCAAGCCATGTCTGCGATTTTCTCTAAAATTCGCAAGCCACTCTTGCGATTTTCTCTAAAACTCGCAAGCCACTCTTGCGATTTTCTCTAAAACTCGCAAGCACTGTTCATCGTCTTCTTCATTTATCCAGTTCACAAATACTTCTAAATAAGCCTACTATTTATCAATTAAGTCATACTAAAGCATTCAGACACATATTTAACCATCTATTTCAACTTTAATGGTTTAAATTTTAAAGAGATATGAGTAAACTCACTTGGATGATTTCTGAACACAGTGTTCTTCACCAACAGCTTCACTTAAGCTTTTCCACAATATCTGAACATAAAACCTACAGCTTAATTTACTATTCCGATTAAGAAATCAGTAGAAGAATCAGATTTCCTTACCACAAATTTCAAGTTATTTTCTTTCTTTTTCTTCTTCTTTCCTCTCGTTCTTTCTCTCAATCTCTTTGCTCTCTTTCTTTTGTCGTGAAGAATCCCCCACACACATACAACTTTTATGACTAATAGAGAAATAAGAGGACACCTCCTCATTTTAACAACACTTTAGCTGTAGTATTGACACCTAATCACCATTTAACCAAATAAGCCCCCAAACTATCATTCCTTGACAAGTTTCATCCCTTCCTTTATAAATACAATTAAAGTTTACCCCTTTAAATTATTACACCACAAAACCATTTACGTAACTTAATCGGGGATAAACTCTAAAATTAATCTATCACATAATAAATCATACCTTATCAAATAATTATACTCAAATTATTTAATAAACCCAAACATCATCTAAAAAAACGAGATGTTACAAAAATTCTACTTTTCTTATTTATCACAAAAGACTGATACCTTCCAAAAACCGGGGTGTTACATCCTCGGCCTCTTTTTCCTTTATAGCCAAAGACTCCTTGATCTTATCCAGCTCATCCCTTTGATCGGCGATCATGGACAAAGACTGCTTCAAACGGTGGTTTGCCTCATCCTTCGCACGTCCGACGGCCTCTAGCTTCTTCAAGGCTTGATTGAGACGTTCGGACATAGCCTCTTCACGCTCTAGAACAACCTTCTCCCTGTCCAACGCTGCATTCCCCCTCTCGTGAGCAGAGGACACCAGACCCCTTATTTTCTCCGTTTCGGCGTGCAAAGCAAGGGAAGACTGGAACGCCTGTAAAACATAAAGAAGCATGTTAGTAAACACTCGACAAAGACTAAAAACACCGAAACACAAGTTTGAAAGAAAAACTTACCATGAACGCCAGTCCGGCGACATGGGATCCCGTCTCCTCGACCGAGACTCCCTCGAAACACTCCTTGAAAGAAGGGAGAAGATATTTCCCCAGATGAGACAGATTCATCCCGTCTAGGACATTATCAGCCATAAAATTCGACCACAACGTAAAGTTGACCGTCGTAACCTTAACCCCTCCTGTCGTATGACCCTTGCCCTTGTCGGCCGACGAAGGGATCGACGTGGTGGACGGGGACTTCGCCGTTTTCGCCGGAGGCGCCGAACTAATAGGTGTTGCATCGATCGCACTAGAAGACGTCTTCGTCTTTGCAGGCGATACAATCGATACCTTCGCCTTCTCAGGCGTGACGACTCTCGACGAGTTATCAGCCCTTGAAGACGGTTCCCTCAGGATCGTCATCCTCGTTGTTGGTGCAAGTGTACCACATCTCTATATATTTATATATATTTATTTTGATGATTACAAACACACCGTATTATTGTTTATCTAACAATCCAATCCAAGTGTACAGTTCTTGAAGAACACGAAGATTTTATCTGAAGAGTTCAAGACGGAAGATTTACGTTGTCATTAGTGTTTATAATTTATAATGATAAACACCCTAAAATAATATACCACTTGGATATTTCTAAAAACCATAAATGATTTTAATTAAATAAGGTTTTTGAGAAACTGTCCTTTTCTGACGCAGGTATACCGCGGTGTTCAGCAGGTATACCGCGGCGGCTTACTGTAGATCTCTGATTGATTGGTCGTACTTTTTTCTGACGCAGGTATACCGCGGTGTTTAGCAGGTATACCGCGGGTACAGTTGGGCGGTATACCGCGATGTTTAGCCGGTATACCGCGGGTACAAGTTTACGTTTGTTTTTGCAGGTTTGACCTTTCTCTTCTGACAGTGTACTTTTTTACTGCACGGTATACCGCGTGCATTTGGCGGTATACCGCGAATGCACATATCCGTTGGAGATGCTGATATATAAAGAAGCATGCTGGTGATGAAAAAAAAAAGACCACACCAACAGCAACATCAACAATCCAAACTCTCAGCTCTCTCACTCTCACTTATTTTATATATATATATTTTATAAAACATTTTTTATAAAATATCCAAGTGTGAGATATTATACAAGAGTGATTACCCATTGTGAGTTATACTCCTCTTGTAAGTATTTGAATAACGGGTGTGTGATCCTGTTTATCTCATAGCAGAGGCTTGAGAAACTATTACAAATTCCTTTGTATTTGGTTTGTGTTCTACCGTAAAGAATACATTTATTGGATCGTGTCGAGAAGTGTCTCGGCTGCTGGTTTATCACAGTTGGTGGTAAATCAGTAAATCTCCGTGTCAAGTATCTCTTACCTTTATCTCTTTATTTATTCCGCTGTGCTTTATTATATTTGTTTATATAAACTGCTTTGCATTTATATTTATTTATATAATCTCTGTGTATTTGTTTATATTTACACTCTTCTTTATTATTTGTATACTCTGATTTATTTTTACTGTTTCAGTACTGTATTTATTTATAAAAGAATTTTTGAAAGTAAAAGATTTTAAATACAACCTTACCCCCCCCTAGGTTGTCTAACATTTGGTATCAGAGCAGGGCTTTCAAAAATCGTCTATTTAATTTTTTTTAAAATCCGTTTTTGTTATGGCTCAACAAAATGCTTGGTTTTCTAAATCTCTTCTTATTGATTTCGAAAATTTTGATCTTTGGGCAAATTCTTTTGAACGTTATGTTCGTGGGATAAATCAAAAAATTTGGGATATTATTATTAAAGGAAATTTCAAACCCACAAAATTTCAAAACAACAAAGTTGTTGAAAAACCTAGCTCGGAATGGTCCGACGAAGATGAGGCTAATTATTGTTTAAATTATGAAGCCAAAAATTTTCTCTTTTCGGTTCTTACTAACGATGATATTGAGCGTGTTTATCTCTTTGAAACTGCTCGTGATATTTGGGAGAACTTGAACATCACCTATGGTGGAAACTCAAAAGAAAAGAGAGACGAAACCCGAGATCAAAGAAATGAAGAAACGTGTCTCATCGTCGACTGCGAGAAAGAGGTATGTACTTCATACTCAAGTTATTCTAGTTGTAGTGATAACGATGATGATATTGATATGTTAAATGTCTCTTTTCAAAAATTGATTGTTCTCGTAAATAGTTATAAAAATGAGAATGCTAAATTAAAAGAAGAATTATTATTATGTCAAAATGAGTTGAATAATTGTAAACAAACCATTGCATGTGATAATAAAATCAAAAATGAGTTAAATGATAAAGTTATCACTTTAGAAAAGAAAGCATGCGAAAATATTGTTTGCAAATCTTGCATTGTCTTAAATGATAAAATTGCATGTTTAGAGAAAATAACATGTGAAAAAGTTGTATGTGGTAAATGCAATATTCTTGAAGATGAAATTGCTTGTTTAAAAGCAAAATGTAAATCGCATGAGAAAGATAATTTATTAGCAAATGCTTTTCAAAATAGCAATGATAAAGTGCTTAAAATGCTAAATATGCCTAATCGTATAAATTGTCGTAAAGGCATTGGTTCCGATACATGTGTTGATAAATGTTCGTGTAAACCCATTAAAAGATTTTTTGCATCTCCTAAAGTTGATACGAGAAAACCTCCATATATGTCAAAAATAAAAAATGTGAATTATGGAAGGAAACCGTATGCTCGTATGTATAATGGTAATTTTTCTAGACCTAAAAATAATGCGAATATAAATGCTTCATTTTATGTGTATGATAAATACAATCGCAAAATTAAAATGGTTAGAAAATGGATTCCGAAAGGAATGTTTAATGTTGACAATCCCGGTGGGATGCGTTTGTGGTTTTAAACCATTTTTATGGTTTTATATGTTGTCGTATTTTGTTTTATGTCGACAACATATTTTTTGCAGTTTATGTTTTATACTAACTGTTAAAAGGACCCATAAGAAAAAGGTACCACGAAATATTTTCTTTGCCTTTTGTAGGTGTTTCCTGACGAGGATATAATACGTGTTTCCTGACGAGGATATAATACGTGGTTTCCTGGCGAGGATATAATACGTGTTACCTGCCGAGGTTATAATACGTGGTTACCTGCCGAGGTTATAATACGTGGTTTCCTGGCGAGGATATAATACGTGTTTCCTGACGAGGATATAATACGTGTTCCCTAACGAGGACATAATACGTGGTAATTTTTTTGCTCACATAAAATTAACCGAAAAATCGAAGCCTTAAGATCCTTTTTTGGTGCAAGTGTTTCTTTTTGGTTATTTTGTTTCATGTCAATTATATGCGTATTTTTTTTTATGCATATTTTTTTTTCCCTCAAATTTTTTTAAAATCAACAATTAATATCGTTATTAATTTGAGGGGGAGCGTTTTATTATCTTTACCCATGAGTTTATGCTACCTCAATTATATGCATATTTTGAGGGGGAGCATCTCTCGAGGGGAAGCATACCGTCTTTCTTGACCCTTTTTGTTTCGACAAACGGGGGAGAGAAACCGCATATGCTCATGCTTAGCGGTTGTGTTTGTCATCATCAAAAAGGGGGAGATTGTTGGTGCAAGTGTACCACATCTCTATATATTTATATATATTTATTTTGATGATTACAAACACACCGTATTATTGTTTATCTAACAATCCAATCCAAGTGTACAGTTCTTGAAGAACACGAAGATTTTATCTGAAGAGTTCAAGACGGAAGATTTACGTTGTCATTAGTGTTTATAATTTATAATGATAAACACCCTAAAATAATATACCACTTGGATATTTCTAAAAACCATAAATGATTTTAATTAAATAAGGTTTTTGAGAAACTGTCCTTTTCTGACGCAGGTATACCGCGGTGTTCAGCAGGTATACCGCGGCGGCTTACTGTAGATCTCTGATTGATTGGTCGTACTTTTTTCTGACGCAGGTATACCGCGGTGTTTAGCAGGTATACCGCGGGTACAGTTGGGCGGTATACCGCGATGTTTAGCCGGTATACCGCGGGTACAAGTTTACGTTTGTTTTTGCAGGTTTGACCTTTCTCTTCTGACAGTGTACTTTTTTACTGCACGGTATACCGCGTGCATTTGGCGGTATACCGCGAATGCACATATCCGTTGGAGATGCTGATATATAAAGAAGCATGCTGGTGATGAAAAAAAAAGACCACACCAACAGCAACATCAACAATCCAAACTCTCAGCTCTCTCACTCTCACTTATTTTATATATATATATTTTATAAAACATTTTTTATAAAATATCCAAGTGTGAGATATTATACAAGAGTGATTACCCATTGTGAGTTATACTCCTCTTGTAAGTATTTGAATAACGGGTGTGTGATCCTGTTTATCTCATAGCAGAGGCTTGAGAAACTATTACAAATTCCTTTGTATTTGGTTTGTGTTCTACCGTAAAGAATACATTTATTGGATCGTGTCGAGAAGTGTCTCGGCTGCTGGTTTATCACAGTTGGTGGTAAATCAGTAAATCTCCGTGTCAAGTATCTCTTACCTTTATCTCTTTATTTATTCCGCTGTGCTTTATTATATTTGTTTATATAAACTGCTTTGCATTTATATTTATTTATATAATCTCTGTGTATTTGTTTATATTTACACTCTTCTTTATTATTTGTATACTCTGATTTATTTTTACTGTTTCAGTACTGTATTTATTTATAAAAGAATTTTTGAAAGTAAAAGATTTTAAATACAACCTTACCCCCCCTAGGTTGTCTAACACTCGTCTTCTTTAAAACCCCCGACCCAGTGGTCGAGGTCCCTTTCCTTTTTTCCTTGCCCTTACGGGTAAGCTCAAGTTGAGCTGCTCTTTTGGCATTGACAGTCGGCACCTTTACCTGAGATTCCCCTGGAAACAAAGAAGAGAGATATGTTACACGATAGACATAAGTGAGAAGATGGGGGTCGAATAGAAAAGGATAAAGTATACTTACCGGTCATCTCTTCTTCTTCTTCTTCTTCTCTCGACTCTTCCTCTTTCTCCTCTGTCTCCTCTTCTTCCTCCTCCTCTTCACGTTTCTCTCCCCGATTCTCTCCTAGATACACCAAGTCTTCGTCGTCGTCTACCAGATGTCGTGTGAAAAACGATCGCTCAACAGCGCTGAATTCCAAGAATGCGTCAACCTTTGCTTGAGAGTTGGCGTAAGGCTTTATGTCCTCAAACTTAATATTTGTCGACACATAGAAGACAGGTTAAAAATAAGTTGAAATTAACATACGACACGCGACAAAAAGCGAGAAAATCTCACCCGACATATTCCAACCGGCTCTAATCCAGCCGCTCTCAGAGTCGAGCGTCGGTTTACGCACGAACGTGTATCTGGTCTTCCACTTACGGTCGTTAACAGCAGTCTTCAAGACCAAGAGGAGGTTGCGCACATTCATGGGAGACTCCTAGTTTTTTGTAAGACGCTCGATCACTTGTATAACTCTCCATAATTGGGGCATTAATTGGGCCGGTGCTAAATCGAATTCAACCATGAATGCCTTGGCCAGAGGCGAGTAAGGCCATTCGAAACCTATCTTGAAAGGGTATTCGTATATGATGTTTGGGCAAAATTTCACAGGTCTCGACCACGACCAGAAAAGGTAAGACACATGTTATGGGCTATATCTTGTATTAAGATAAGGTCCCGACAAAGACCTAAAAAACCTCCGTCGTCCCTCCTAAAAGGTAAGTCGAGAGTTCCTCACGACACTCGACCTCAACGTCGCCTACTTCGCACGACCGTCGCGTAGAATCATGCGACCTCGGCCGACTAACGCGTTATACGACTGTTATATTTGTTCAGTGATTAATGCAGGAGTCAAAGTCATTAATGGGCAACGGGCCGTTACAACAATCATCAAAGATCTTAATGATTCAATTAAAATCATCCGAAGACTATAAATCCCAAGTTCAATCCTCAGTTTCAGGACATCGAATAATACAGGAAGAGAGATAGAACACTGAACGATCGAACATCGAACAACAGAAGCAAACACAAACACTCGAAGAATATTCATTCGAAGCAAAGAGATCATTCATAGAAGATCACTCTCGACGCACGACTTTCACTCTCGACCAACACTTCACACATTGTTTTCACACACGACGCACACTGTTTTTACATTTCAAACACTTGTACTTTACATTTCGAAGTCTTTCCCTTCATTTGTATTGTAATCTCTGTACGATCGACACCCGGAACACCAAGGACATCGCCCCTGATTGGCGACCATAGTGCATCGACGACATCCACTGTCGTCCGCAAGTTTTTTCCTCGTTGAGGTTTTTCCTGCGTCATCAAATCCACTGTCTCATTTTCATTTTTGTCTTTGTCGCACGCCTTTTTCGAATGATTCCTTTCTTTAGTTGTTAAAGTCCACATCGACCTTAAGTTGTCCCTTTGGTGCAACTTTTGGCATTAACAGTTTGATGCCATCCGTGGGACCCCATCTAGAGAAAATCTTCGATAAACGTGCATCTTACTAACGGTTTCTTGGAGCTTTCTTTATTCTCTGTTTCTGGAAAATGGCAGTCCCTGGAGATCAGCAGCATGTCATTGCCCAGATGTACCAGGAGCTTGAAGTCGCTCGAAATCAAATCAACGCCATGGCAGAGCAAAGTCGCAGAGCAGCTGAGGAGATCGCACGACTAAGGAATCCCTTTGGACCTCAGAATGGTCCTAGGCCATTCGTTCAGAATCCAGGCCAATGATCGTTCGGTCAGAATGGTCCTCGACCATTCGCGCATAATCCAGGTCCAGGATCAGGTCCGTTCGCTCAGAATCAGCATCCAGGTCCGTTCATGCAGAACCAGCAGCCGGGACCGTTCAATCCAAATCCCCGGTTCGGGACGGTTCCTCCACATAAGGCCACCACCCATGCAAAATGGGTCGCAGCCATTTTAGAATGGATCGCAGCCGTTTCAGAATGGATCGCAGCCGTTTCAGAATGGGTCACAGGGTCGCAACCATTTCAGAATGGATCGCAGCCGTTTCAGCGACGTATTTTGTTCCTTTCAACGGAGACGCCAATGGCTCGTCACATGGCAATGGCACCAGTTCAGGAATCAATCCACAAGCAGGGGCAAATCTCGACCCCAATGACCCCGTCGCCCAGCGATTGAAAATGCTAGAAGATCAGAACGAGCGCGTCCTATATTTGCTCGCCAAGCTACCTGAGGCAGCCGTGCCCGTTGATATCGAACCTCGATCAGGATTTCAGGCGTCACCCTTCATCGATGAGATCGCGACTGTCGAGGTCCCGAAGAAGTACAACGTCCCCGCCTTTTCGCCCAAGTGTTCGGGAGTGACCGATTCAACAGAGCACGTCGCGCAGTATAAGCAGCTCATGTGGACGATCTCGATCCCACACATGTATCAGGAGGTCTGTATGTGCAAAAGCTTCGGTGCGACTCTCACCGGTCCTGCTCTCCAATGGTTGATCAATCTCAAACCCAAGTCCATCGGGTCGTTCGCTGAATTGGTCAACCAATTCTCCCAGCAATTCGCCAGCAGTCGCAAGATGGAGAAGCAGACCCGTGACCTGTATTACGTCGTGCAGAAGACCAGTGAGTCTATCCGCAGTTATTTCAATCGATTCAATGCGGAGATGATCAACATTCCCAATTGTGACGTCAAGACTGCAATTGAAGCCTATAAACGTGGTCTGTACGATAGCTCAGGTTTATACACTGACCTGACCAAGTATCCTCCGAAGAATTTCGAAGACGTCCGAGCTCGAACCCTAGCATACATGAGAGTAGAGGACGACGCTACCTTTCGTCGCAAGCATACCGACGACAAAAGGTCGTTAGGTGTGAAAAAGCCCGAGTTCAAGACAAAAGCAATTTCCAAAATAGAGCTCGCGCGCCAGATCTCGAACGTCCGATTCAAGACGAAAGCGGAGGCTAAGACTGCGACCAAATTTCCTCAGTACCCCAAGATATCCTCTTATGGATTCAAAGGATCCACTAAATATTTGGCCGAAGCTCTGAAGACCACCCATACGACTATTCGATGGCCAAAGAAGTACGATCAGGACGACGCTAAGAAAGATAAATCTAAATGGTGCGACTTTCATGTCGACCATGGTCACACGACAGATGATTGCATAGCTCTCAAAAAGGAGCTGGCGTATCACGTCCCGAAGGGCAATTTAAAAGACATCATCGACGACGTCGTTACCCCAGCTAACAACGTTCGACCATCAACCCCCGAGCATGCGAAAGTCGTCAATTGTATCACTGTTAGCTTCAATCTTCCTAATCATAGAAATACTTAGAAGTAGTGAAAAATAGGCTAAGTATAGAAAAGCCTCTCACAGAGGCTCTGCCACTTCTTCCAGAAGATCAAGTCCAGAAAGCCACAGAAGCTACAGAGGTAATCACAGAACCTCTGTAGTGCGCAAGAAGAAGATCAACTCGGAAACAAGTGGACTGCTCCACAGAAGGTCAGACCATAGAACCTCTGTAATGCCTTACAGAGCCTCTGTGGTCTGCTATGAAGACTTGGAAGATTACTGGATACGTTCATCAACTTGCATGGAAAAGTACTGTCAAAACACGTGTCAAGCTCTGAGTGGACTCAATAGGGCATGGTAAAAAATAGACGTCTGCGCCATTTAATGCATTTACCAATAGTACATCTGCTCCATTAAATGCGCATGGCTCAAACAACTGCTCACACCATCCAGTCCACTGTTCACACCATCCAGTTTACTATTCATGCCGTAAAAGGAACAGTGACCAACTTCATAGTCTTCTAAGAGTAGTATAAAAGGAAGTCTCATGTTGAGATCTTCCTAACGACGAAAACACAAGGAATCACTAATACTCTCAAGCTTTATTGTCAAATATCTGAGTGTTATATTCTCACACACACCAACAGTTCTTAATCTGTTCTTCGTGTTCTTATTATATATTGAATAACAGTAACTGTTCAAGAAATCCTTTTCATTCCTTACTGTTTTCTTTATATATGTTCGTTCTAATATCTATCAAACATATCTGTTAGTTTAATACGCTTCCGCATCAAACTCTAAACTCCACTAACAGATTGTTAATCTTGATTAAGTGTATCTGGGTTCCAACAATTGGTATCAGAGCCTTCCTTGATTTTCAATATCAAGTGATCCACTTATCAAGACTCTTGATAGATATTATTGAGATTTAAAATTGTGTCTGGAAACTGCTTAAACCCAGAAAATCTTCAAACTCATCGAAGTAACTCTTTAGTCATACTTTCTTTCTAAAATCTTCAAATGACAAATACAAATAATTTCTTTACTACTGGTTCTCTCACTAAACCTCCTACTCTCCTTCGAGATGAGTATCCTCAGTGGAAAATAAGAATGGTCCATTTTTTCGAGGGCACTGAAAAAAATCAAGTACAATATCTGTACAATCCTCCTCCTATTCCCATGACAGTAGTACCTCGTATACCTGCTACTGTGAATCTGCCGAAATCCCCGAACATCAAAAACCAAAGCCAAAAGGGGAGTGGTCAACCGAAGATAAAGCAGAAGATGAAGTTGCTCAGAAAACCAAGAGGACATTAATTATGGCAATACCCAACGAACTCTTTCAATCCTTGGATTCATGTGAAACAGCACATGATCTGTGGAAAGAACTGGAAAGACAGTTGGAAGGAGGTGCTAAAACACAAAAAAACCGAAGAGCACAGTACATCAATGAATATCATGCATTCAAAGCCTCTGCAACAGAATCTCTGCAAACAACATACGACAGATTCAACTCTCTAATCAACCAGTGCAGAAAATCAGGCATTGACAGAACTTCTGAAGAAAACAATGTCATGTTTTTAAAAAGTCTAAATGAAGAATGGCTCCAGCTGTCTATGTCCCTACAGACAAATCAGGATCTAGACACCTGGACTCTCTCTGATCTTTACGGAACATTAGCCGCACAAGAACCTCAGATAGCACAGGCTAAAACACTAACCATTGCACCATATGCATTGGTTAGTAAAACTAAAGAGGATGCACAGAGACCAAGAAATGATAAAGCCACAGAGGAGAAGAAGAAGGAGAAGAAGAAGATGGTGATAATTGACAGTGAAGAAGAAGAGCAAGCAGAAAAGGAAACAACTCTTGCGTCACTAGCTAAATCTTTAGCTCTATTGACAAAAGAGTTCAGAGGAAACAGAAGAGGTTCCGGAAATGAAAGATATGATAGAGAAAACCAGGATGACAGAAGAGACAACAGAAGAGATGACAGAAGAGGAGAAGAATCAAGTGGCCGACAGAGGTCAAACGATAGAAATTACAGAGGGAATGACCGACAGAGGTCAGATGACTCGGTAAGCCACACGCAGCAAGAATGCTACAAATGCGGCAAACCTGGTCACTATGCAAATGAATGTAGATCAGAGAAAGGCGGAGACCTACAGAAGTCCAATGATCGAACAGGAAACACTCCTCAAGGATGTTTTAACTGCGGCAAACCAGGCCATTTTGCGAATGAATGCAGAAGCAGATCAAATCGCCCACAGAGGGACTCTGCTTTCTACAAAAGAAAGCCGAATATTATGCTCAAAAATCCTTAATGGCAAAAGGACATTCTGAGGAGAACACAGAAGACTTCCAGTCAGACTCTACTTCTGACGATGAACATACCGCTAATGCCCTCTTCTGTGGCATGGCAGAAGTCGACTCCTGCACTGACTCTGAGGTATCTACTTCAAATTCCAACTCTTGTATTACCTCTGTAGATGATAATACACTTAGAATTAACATTGAATTAATTGAACTGAAAGAGATAAATCAAAGTATTCAGAAAAGACTCACTTTCAATGAGAGAGAAGTACGGCTTCTCACTCAAGAAAAAGCAAAGATTTTTGAGGAAAAAGAGAGAATAGAAAAGAATTGGAACAAAACTCTAGATCCTTTAAAAAAACAAATTTCTGAATTAACCAATACTTTAAAAGATAAAACAAAAGAACTTTCAGTTTCAAGGAGCGAAACTACTGACATAAGATCTCTTAAAGAATACTTTCAAAGAGAAAGAGAGGTATTATGGCAAGATTTACTCAGAAGAGTAGTTTTGCTTAAAAACTATAAAGATGCACATAAAGTTTATGAAAAAATAAACTCACAAATAGGGAGACGAGGTATAGGGTATGATGATATCACCCTAGGTGTTGAAGGCAAAAGAAACAAACCTCTGTCCTCGTTATTTGTGATTGGAAAAACAAACAAACCAGATTTTCCAAATCTAATCTCTGTAAACAAACGGGCGAAAATCTCTGTGGATCCTTACTTGAAGAAACATAAGAAGATGATTAACGTGTGGTTTGAAAACACAGACTCATCATCTTCAACCTCTGTCAATAGAGGTATCAAACCAAAGAAATATCTGAAAACACAAGATCAGATTGGTATCTTCAAGTTTGGTAAACCAGAGACCCAAACACAGGTTGCATTTGTCTGTTTGATAAACGTTGAAAAGAAATTGTCAGCAGAAGCTCCTGAGTTTAAACCCATTTTTTCAGAAGAAAACTTTAAAAATTTAATTGAAAAAGAAATTTTGGAAATATGGAAATCAAGCGTTTTAGAAAATTTCTGTACATCTTCTATAGATAAAACTCTCACTGAAGAAATCTTATTAGAAACCTCTGCAATCTATGAAAACTATTCTACAGAGGAAAAAAGCTCGTACGATACATGCTCAGAAAATCCAGCCTCTATTGAAAGAATTGACTCAACCTCTGTATACGAGGACGATTCATCCTCTGACAACTCAGAGACTGATTTCAAATCAGGGATAATTCACTGTGACACAGAGGATGTCAAATTCTCCTCTGAAGTTCCTCACAGAACTATTTCTCCAAAAGAGAAACTCACAGAGATTCCAATCTGCCAAGATTTTCTAAAATTGAATCTACATATCAAAACCTCTGCTGAGCTTAAAATGTTACAGAAGACCTCTATTGATCCTATAAGTTCTAGATTTTCAAAACCTAAGGTTAATAAATCTTTTTCTTCTGTGACAGTGATGAAAGAAGTTCACCACAGAAGCAACCCACAGAAGGCAGGTCCTAAACAGAGCTTTTGCAAACAACATTCGAGTATTCATAGATCTTCTAGTAATAGGAAATCTAATGTAAAGAAAGAATGTAATGCCTCTGTGGCTGAGTTCAAAAAGTTCAATGAAAAGTTCAAGCAAATTACATCTCATATTCAATACTGTCATTGCTTTGATCTTATGTCTAAACTTAATAATCATTTTTCAAGTCAAGTCTGTTTACTCTCTACGACAATTCAAAAGTCAAATCCCACAAAGAAACAATCTGACTCTTCTGCAGAGAACAAAATGTATTTCAAGAATGCCAAGGCAAACTTGAAAAACTCTAACAATATTGGACCCATATGGATATGGGTACCTAAATCTCTGTGATTGTCCTGCAGAAGAAGTATGTGCCAATCTGGTATCTAGACTCCGGATGCTCAAGGCACATGACTGGTGACAGAAGTGCACTATCCACGTACAAAGAAACACAAGATGGTGGATCTGTGACTTTTGGAGACAACAAGAAAGGACACATAAAAGGCTATGGAGTCATAAGGAAAGAAGACGTTTCTGTATACAAAGTTGCATATGTGGATGGCCTTAAGCACAACCTACTCAGTGTAAGTCAACTTTGTGATACAGGATTCAATGTGTTGTTCAAAAGAACTTTCTGCTCTCTACAAAGTGAAGAAACAAGTATGGAACTTCTGCGAGCTGAAAGAATAGGTGATCTATATCTAATGAACTTCAACTCAAAGAACAAAGACAAAGTTTGCCTTGTTGCCTGCAAAAGTGAAGAAGCCTGGTTATGGCACAACAGGTTCTGTCACTTAAATTTTCACACATTGGAAAAACTGGTCAAACTTGATCTAGTTAAAGGTTTGCCAAATGTTAAGTTCAATAAGGATCATTTATGTTCTGCCTGTGAGATGGGAAAACTCAAAAGAGCTTCCCACAAAGGCAAAACAGATGTATCTTGCACTAGACCTCTGTACATGCTTCATGTCGACCTCTGCGGTCCCATTGCCATACAGAGCCTAGGTGGCAAGAAATACATACTTGTCCTAATTGATGAGTATTCGCGTTTCACATGGGTTGAATTTGTTAGAAAGAAATCAGATGTTCCAAATATATTGATAAATCTAATGAAAAGAATCCAAGTTCTTTATAATTGCAGAATACAGAAGTTAAGAAGTGACAATGGCACAGAATTTAAAAACTCTGTCATTGAAGCCTATCTTTCAACAGAAGGAATATCACAGAACTTTTCTGCAGCTCTCACTCCACAACAGAACGGTGTTGTCGAAAGAAAAAATCGAACACTTGTGGAAGCCGCAAGAACTATGATGCCAGCATGCGGATTATCAATGTACTTTTGGGCAGAAGCAATTTCTACTGCGTGTTATACTCAAAATCGATCAACCATTGTGAAAAGACACCTCAAGACGCCTTACGAATTGCTTAACAAACGGCGGCCAAACATCAAATTTTTCCATGTATTCGGATGCAAATGCTTCGTCTTAAACGACAGAGATTCAAGAGGAAAGTTTGATGTAAAAGCAGATGAAGGCAAATTCATTGGATACTCTGCCACTTCCAAAGCCTACAGAACATTCCTTACAAAGTCTCACAAGATTGTAGAAAGCATCAATGTTTCTTTTGATGATTCATTCCAAATGACTTCTGAACAAATCAGTTCAGAACTCGGAACTAAAGGGAAATCCCCTGTCATCTCACGAGCAAAAGAAGACTTGGATCTTCTATTTTTAGAGATGCTCAACGAAAACATTGATCCTTCTGTTGGAACAATCAGGGTTTCTGAAGAACCATCCTCTGTCGGACAAAATCCTACAGGTTTGTCTCTAACTGGTCCTAATAATGCTTCATCTTCTTCTGTACATACTACAGATGCAATTGCCGAAGCAGAAGAAAGTGCAGAAGATGAAACATCAAGGAAAACGACCACAGAAGCTGCACAAACCACATAAGAACCAATTACAGAGGAAATAGAGGACCAAGACTATACGTCCTCAGAGGAACAAACTCCACCACCACTCATACCAATCATTCCACAAACGGTAGAATCAACTACCAAGGCACGAAGAACAACAGAGGCTACACAAGAAGAAACACAAGAAGTCTCTAAAGAAAGTCTGAATGACATTGATGATCATCTCCCACGCACAACTCAATGGACAAAAAGCCATCCTCCAAGCCAAATAATCGGAGAACCTTCTGACGCAGTAAAAACAAGGTCTGCCACTGCTAACTTTTGTTTCTTTACAAATTTTATTAGTGTGATAGAACCAAAGAAGATTTCTGAAGCCCTAGATGACCCAAACTGGGTAGACGCCATGCAAGAAGAACTTTTGCAATTTGAGCGTAACAGAGTATGGACTCTAGTACCTCTGCCAAGAGGAAAACAGGCCATTGGGACTAAATGGGTCTACAGAAACAAGAAGGATGAAGATGGAGTGGTCATCAGAAACAAAGCAAGATTAGTAGCAAAGGGATATAGACAAGCAGAAGGCATAGACTACGATGAAACTTTTGCCCCTGTCGCACGGCTCGAAGCAATAAGAATATTCTTAGCCTTCGCAGCCCACATAGGTTTTAAAGTCTATCAGATGGACGTAAAATCAGCTTTTCTCAACGGTGAAATCCAAGAAGAGGTCTACGTTAATCAGCCACCAGGATTTGAAAGCTCAAAGTTTCCAAGGCATGTATACTACCTTGAAAAAGCTCTATATGGACTGAAACAGGCTCCACGAGCATGGTATGAACGACTTTCTACCTTTCTTCTAGTCAATGGTTACAACAGAGGTACAACAGATACTACCTTATTCTATAAACGCAAAAGTAGTGAGATAATGCTTGTACAAATATACGTAGATGACATAATTTTTGGGTCTACTAATTCAGAAGAGTGTAAAAGATTTGAAAAACTCATGCAGAGTGAGTTTGAAATGAGTATGATGGGAGAATTAACTTTCTTCCTCGGACTCCAAGTCAAACAATCATCAGAGGGAATTTTTATAAATCAAGCTAAATATGTCTCTGACATTCTTTCCAAGTATAGCCTCTCTGATACCTCTGCAATGAAAACTCCAATGGCCACTGGAAACAAGTTATTCTTAGATTCAGATGGCATCTCTGTAGAATGCACTCTCTACAGAGGCATGATTGGATCTCTGTTATACTTAACAGCAAGCAGACCTGACATTATGCATGCCACATGTCTCTGTGCACGCTATCAAGCTAATCCAAAGAAATCACATTATGATGCCGTAAAGAGAATCTTTAGATACCTAAAAGGGACCAAAAATCTTGGTCTCTGGTATCCACAGAACTCTGGTTTTGGTCTTAAAGCTTATACAGATTCAGACTATGGAGGATGCATGCTCGACAGAAAGAGTACCTCTGGGAGTTGTCAATTCCTAGGTGGTAAACTAGTCAGTTGGACCTCCAAGAAGCAGAATTGTGTTTCCACGTCCACTGCAGAAGCTGAATACGTTGCTGCCGCTAGCTGTTGTTCTCAGGTTCTATGGATGAAGACTCAGCTAAAAGACTACGGCCACATTCTGTTCAAAATACCCATCTTCTGCGATTCCAAAAGTGCTATTGCTATCTCTGCCAACCCTGTGCAACACTCAAAAACCAAGCATATCGATATAAGGTATCACTTCTTGAAACATCATGTTGAATACGGTACAATCGAAATGCATTTTGTGCCCACAGAATATCAACTCGCTGACTTATTCACCAAAGCACTAGACGAGAAAAGATTCAACTTCTTGGTAGGTAAGATAGGAATGATTAACATGGTGTGAAAATCCTCAGTAAGTATAGTTTTATATTCTGTAAATAATAAGTAAATACATTGCTTAATTTATTGCTTTGATCGATTCTACTTCTGTATGTAAATTCTTAAAACCTTAAATAGTTCTTAAAATCACAGAGCTTCTGTAAGTCAACTAAGAACCTCTGACGACCCCTACAGAACCTCTGAAAGACCATGACCTATGTTCTATGCAAAACTTATCATTCTTTGATCCAAGCATAGGTCAAGGGGGAGCAAAAAGAAAATTCTTGATCTACAGAAGAGATTAGATCAAGGGGGAGCAAAAGGGGCCCTGAGATGATCTACAGAGGTAAATCTCTCAAAGGAAAGCCGAAGAAGAATGTCGATAATTCTCCATCGACAGAAGAAAGACAAAACTGCCGAGAACAGAAGAACCAAAAGGTATGTCTCTCGCACAAAAGGTTTTTGGAAAACAATTTTCTAGGACAAGAATTGTCAAATATGTCCTAAATATACTGTGAATAACATCTCAAAAATCAAAAGCTCAAAAAGTTTCACAAAATTCGAATTAGGAGAAATTTAAGGTCATAGAGCTTCTGCAGTAAATATGCTCTGTGATCACAAATTAACCTTCTGTCGATCTTTTAGAATGTTATCTCGGAAACCGAAAACGCAGACCATGACCTTCTCGAACAAACCGTTTTTTTAAAACAGTTTTCTCGGACACAAACTTTCAAATATGTCCGAAAAACATCTCTTAAACCAAATCAAAAATTGGATGATCAAAAATACTAATAAAATTTTTTTATGAGATTTTTTCTCTCATAGAGCTTCTGCTGGCCCTCACAGAACTTCTGCAAGTTCCAACAGAGCCACAAAACCTCCGCGAAGCAAATTTCTTCACAAAAATCCGATTTTATCCTCTCCAATGCTTTTACAAATGTTTTGGTTAAAGAAGAACCCCACAGAAGTCATGATAACAATGAGATATATGAAAAAGGGATAAACATCAAAGATTTTCAAGATCACAGAGCCTCTGTAAACTACAGAAGCTCTGTCAATCTGATTACTTGGGCATCTCTGTAGTAATAACGGTTACTTTTTCTGCGAGTGAAACTCATATGGCTAAGAACAACTCCACGCGCCTAGCATTAATGGGCCGCGCACGACGTCCTGTCATTTTCTGACATGGCCTACGTGTCCCATTTTCATTGGGCAAACATGGAACGTTTTTTTTTTGGTAAGTTGAACCCGCCGCTCAAACTCGAGTGCGGATTCCAAACTTTAATCCATTGCTATATATTTTACCCTTTCGAAGTCTACCGTTTTACCATCCTATAAAAACAAACCTTACCCTCTCATAAAACCTTTTACAAACTCTCATCTTCTTCTCCGGCGATACCCTGCAAAACACTTGAAAATGACTTCATCTTCTCGAGCTACATCCTCTGAACTCTCTCCGGCGAACTCAACGGAAAACTCCCCTGCTCATTCAGAACATTCTGAAAACCCCAGCCTTGCAAGAGATATTGAACAACAAGATTCCGGGGATTCCGCAGACTTTGCTCCGACGACACACTTGCAAAACTTCATAGCTAAGGATCATTTCGAAGCCACTCTTCCTATTAAATCCAACAACTGCTATTTGGTCCCCTCACCCACTACTTTCGGCGAAGCCCATGCCATACTTCTGAACATCATGGAAAACCATATCCTTTTCCCTCTACTATCAAGAACCCCTAACAGAATACCAGTTCGTTATTTGAACCAATTTTGGCAAAGCTGCCGATTTGATAAAGACGATTCTCTTATCAAAGGGTACATTTCAAGACCTGATAAAACTGAGCATCTTGAAATCAAGTTCAACAGAACAATGTTCTCACTTGAATTCAACCTACCAACAAGGGGTCTTCTGGGATTGAAAAGTTATGCAGAGCAACCAACAGACGAAGAGCTCTGTAGATTCGTGGAAATGCTTGGGTACAACACCCAACTACGGAAGAGAAATGACTTCCGCAGAGGCCGATTACCACCTCTGTGGAACACTTTGTTCTCTATTCTTAACAGATGCTTGACAGGAAAGATAGGGAGTATTGACCAGAGCTCACATCAAATCTTGAGCATCATGTATGGGGTTTACTATGATCTTCCACTAGATTATGCGACCATAATGATGCAAGAGATCATAAACACCATCGACAGAAAGAACAACTCGAAAAGGGTCAAAGAGAACGATCCCAACTTTCTACCACCTCTGCAATTCCAAAGAATATTGGGAGTACTGTTCGAACCTCTGCTGCTAATCCAAAATTGGCCAATGGAAGGGCCAACTCCCAAACAGTTCCCGATGAACAAAAATACCCCCACTGATCATGCTGATGGCTACTCACACTGCAGACCTCTGTCAAAGAAACTTCTGCGCTACGCATCGAACATATCCCTTAAGAAAGAGTATATACGCGATCATAGAACTCCAAAACCGAGTCCTATGACACCCCCGCGTTTAGGTGTTCCCCTAGGAACAATGATAGCAAAACCTCTTTCCACTCAAGCAGAAAAGGATCAAAAGTTAGCAAAACACATGGCTATTCAGCTCAGCTTCATAGCCAAACGCGCAGAAATAATGGGAAAGAAATCTTCAGCAAAGATCTCTGCTTCTACTCCAAAAGCTAAGAAGAGAAAAACTGCAGAAGGCACATCAACAAGCACTTCAGAAGATAGACCTTCACCTCCCCATGCCACAGAGATTGGCTCCTCTGCACCTCCCCTTTTCACAAAACAGAAAAAGAAGAGATCCAAATCAACAGAGGAAGGGGCACCAAAACCAAAAAGGAGGAAAACCAAAAAGAAGCATGGTAAAACACTTAAAAAGTTGTTTACCATTGCAGAAGAGGAAATCATAGAGGGAGAAACTGCAGAAGAAGAAGATGCAGAAGTAGGAATGACAGAAGAAGGATATCAATCACCATATCAATCTCCAGATAGATTTGCTCACCAAGGAGACCTGAATGATTTCCTACAGAACCCCGAAATTGCAAACACCCTTAATACAGCAGGGTGGACGGCACAACCTCTCGACCACCACACTCCAGAAGAACAAGATTTCTTCATTTCTGGCATTGACACACATCTACACGAAGATGACACAACACCCAGAAATCAACCAGCCGAAACCCCTGTGATTTTACAAAACCCTTTCATTCAAGGATTGAACGTCCACAGAAGAAGTCCAAACCAAGCTTCAGAAGAAACAGAACAAATCGAAGCTGAGTGGAATACAACTAAAGTTACAGAGGCAACGGTTGTAGAAGAAACCACAGAAACAGGGATAGAAATCTCAGAGGTAGATTCAGATGAAGAAGAGGCTATCTGGATACGAAAAGGTCTCTATCATCCTCATGTCATGAGATTATACGGATCTCATCACATGTATGACTCATTGCGCACAGAGCAAGGAACTTCCACAGAACCAGAAGAAGAAACAAGAAAAGATGCCGAAGTTGAAGAAGGCACACATCAATCACCCCCTCCCAGTGCAACCCACATTTCTAACTCCGCAGGTCTAGCTGCAGAAGGAGTTATTGAAAAAGAGCAGCACAGCTCGATCCCAACCCAACCCATCCAGCCAGAGGTTACTCTTTCAACCTCTGTGCCCACAGAAACCGGGGAATCCATTCCTAGGGTGTCTCCTCAAAGAGACTCACCTAATGTTCGTGATCAATCTCCCCAGATCACACAAGAACACCCTACAGAGGAATTTGTTTCCTCTGACACGCACTTATTAAGACCCACACTTCTTTCAGAGAGAAGTAGAGAGCACAAAGACAAAGAGACTCTAGACAAGTCTCCTAGTCAACAGAAGGATATTCCAATACCCACCTCTGGAGTGGATTTGGACAATGTTCTTCTCAGAACTTCTGTAGGGATTGAAACTCATGTTTCTTCTCAAGGATCAGAAGGAAATCCTTCCATTCTCAACATACAAACAGGAATGAAAGAAGGTATCCCAGGAACAGGGATTCACTCTGGAGACGAATGTGTTCCTCCAGAGGTTACCACCGGAACACAAGTCACAAGGGATGAGTTCAAAACCCTTGAGACCTCTGTGAACCAAACCTTGAAAGAGTTGCAAAGCTCTTTCAAATCTTTTGCAGAGACAACATCACTGGCACTGCTAAACCTGAACACCAAAATGGACAACCTGTCCACAGAGGTGAAAACTGCCATCTCACAGATGAAGTCTGCTGCTACCGCATCCACCACTTCTGCCGCAACAACTACTCCTTCTTCGATTGAGAACTCCATCAACAAGTTCCTTGATCAATTGAACAAACAGACTTTAGTGTCAACGGGCATCACTCCTGCAGATCTACAGAAGGCCCTACAAAAAGTTCAAGAAGAAGCCATGTGAAATACCATGCTGATGCAACCCAAAGACTACATGACAAGAGCACAGCTGACAGAGCTTGGGCAGAACGTGATTAATCAAGTGACAGAAGTCATCCTTTCCTTCACCACTGCCAATGCTAACTTCGTCAAAGATTTCAGAGAAAGTGTAGGAAGGATGAGATTCAAAACAGAGGCAGAGCTAGCAACTCTTCTTGGCCTCTGTGATGATGTCTGCGCGAAACTGATCGCTGCTGGAGCCACAATGCCAAAGAAACCCGATGCTTCCTGCAGAGCAGAGGGTACATCAGACAAGGGTCAGGATGACTCTGATGATGATGACCATCCTGGTCCATCAGATCATCCTGAGGGGGAGAAAACTACAGAGAAAACTGCAAGCAGAGAACTTACAGGTCCACCAATAGCCACAGAACCTCTGAGTCAAGCACCTCCAGAACAGACCCGACAACAACAAACTCAACAAACCACAGAGAATACACCCATCTCTGTGGATTCAACCTCTAAAGAACCCAACACTACAGAAGCAGATAAGCAAACCTCAGAGGCAACAACCGCCCCTGAGGTAATCATTTTGGAAGAAACAGATGAACCAACCACAGAGAAAACACCCACCTCTGTGGAAACACCCCAAACCATACTCAGAAGAAAGTCGATTGCCACCAAACCAAAAAGAGCAACGACCTCTGCTTCTGACATTCTGAAAAGGATGCACACAACAATAAGTGATCGTATGGTGAAGAGAGAAGAAGAAAGGCACAGGTTCACCTTAGCCTTCAGAATGGCAAGAAGATTCAATGAAAACACTTCATCAACAGAAACTGAGCTCACAGAAGAAGTCACCAAACAACCTCCAACAGAGGTTACAGAGCAAGTCAAGCCAACAGAACCATCGCCACAAAAGTCCTCTAAATCACAATCGTCAAAATCCACAGAGGCAACCTCCATCAAACCTACAGAAGTACAAACCTCAAATCCCACAGAAGCAACAGGTTATGCCACGACAACAAAAGATAAAGGCAAAGGGATACTGACAGAGGAACCTAAGAAGAAGAAAACATTGTCAAAGCCAACAGAGAAACTGATGAAAAGTGCGTTTGACGCCTTTCAAACCCCAAAACCCGAAGAAGTTGACTGGGCACATGGATTGAAGCCTCTGTCAGAAACTCCTTTAACTGGTAGAGCTGCAGAAGTTGTTTAACATATGGAGAGTCTTAGAAGACAAATTCCACGACCTGGTCCAACACATGAAGAAATGGAAGAAGTGGTATACAAATACCTCTACAAACAATCCTTTCAGACAAACTATCCAATAGATCATGTGACAGATCCAAGGATCAGAGAAGAATTTGAGAACATCTTCACAAGAACAAAGCCAAGAGCCAAAGCAGATGTCTTCTCAATTCACAAAATCAAAAAAGTGATCTTCTGCAGATTCTCCTTCACAAGAACCTATCCAAGGGTCAGGTACAATCTTTACAAAGTCAGAAGAGAGAACAATTCAGAGTCTACCTTCGCTGATGCTGACTTAAGAAACATCAATCCATACGATCTATCTGACCTTCTGCAATGGACAAAGGACAACTACAACACAGAGGCAAACACCAGAGTCTATCAAGTATTGAGAAAAGCGATGAGGGAAAAGCTTCTGCTATACAGCATGATAGATTTTCAGCTGGGAAAAGATCTTGGTCTCAAACATCTAGATCTACGACCACCAGAAGATCACTGCCCACCAGACGTTGTACCCAACTCAATCATCAGAGAACCAAGATTTGGGTTAGTATTTCAAAACCCACAACACCAGGTTAAACTTTTTGTACTCATGGATTGTCAGAAGTACGCAACCAGTACTCTGAGCAAATTCAGAGCAAGCCTTGTAAAATACAGAGGTACAGAGAAAATGGATAGAGATGATGCAGATACTTTCATCAGAGAAATAGACTCAACAATCCGCCTAAGAGAACTCTGCATCAGATTCTACAAAGAGATCAGAAAAGTCGGCAGAGACAACAGAAGCTACAACGATTTCAAAGATGCCAAAATCTGATTCTCAGACCTCCAATCTCTGCAAACAAAAGTTTATCTTTCATTGTACTCAAATGTAAAATGCCTCTGGCATATTTCTAAATGAAAGAAATTTCGAGGTATTGTTTAACCTTTGTCTTATCTAACTTAGCCTAACTAAACACAAAGTCAAATTTTTATTTTTCACTACTTAGGGGGAGATTGTTAGCTTCAATCTTCCTAATCATAGAAATACTTAGAAGTAGTGAAAAATAGGCTAAGTATAGAAAAGCCTCTCACAGAGGCTCTGCCACTTCTTCCAGAAGATCAAGTCCAGAAAGCCACAGAAGCTACAGAGGTAATCACAGAACCTCTGTAGTGCGCAAGAAGAAGATCAACTCGGAAACAAGTGGACTGCTCCACAGAAGGTCAGACCATAGAACCTCTGTAATGCCTTACAGAGCCTCTGTGGTCTGCTATGAAGACTTGGAAGATTACTGGATACGTTCATCAACTTGCATGGAAAAGTACTGTCAAAACACGTGTCAAGCTCTGAGTGGACTCAATAGGGCATGGTACAAAATAGACGTCTGCGCCATTTAATGCATTTACCAATAGTACATCTGCTCCATTAAATGCGCATGGCTCAAACAACTGCTCACACCATCCAGTCCACTGTTCACACCATCCAGTTTACTATTCATGCCGTAAAAGGAACAGTGACCAACTTCATAGTCTTCTAAGAGTAGTATAAAAGGAAGTCTCATGTTGAGATCTTCCTAACGACGAAAACACAAGGAATCACTAATACTCTCAAGCTTTATTGTCAAATATCTGAGTGTTATATTCTCACACACACCAACAGTTCTTAATCTGTTCTTCGTGTTCTTATTATATATTGAATAACAGTAACTGTTCAAGAAATCCTTTTTATTCCTTACTGTTTTCTTTATATATGTGCGTTCTAATATCTATCAAACATATTTGTTAGTTTAATACGCTTCCGCATCAAACTCTAAACTCCACTAACAGATTGTTAATCTTGATTAAGTGTATCTGGGTTCCAATAATCACCGGTGGTTCCGACGTATGTGGTCTGACGTACTCCGCGGCCAAACGTCACGCCAGTCAAGCACCTGACGATCGGCATGTCCCGCGTTCATCAAGGCCTAAAGGAGATCTGGAGTTGGAAGCTATAAAGATCGTATTCGACCAAGACGACCTCGGCGACTCGTACCAGAAACATCATGACGGGTTGATCATTCAACTCACGGTTGGTAATTGTTTAACTCGACGAGTCTTGGTCGATGGGGGCAGTTCAGCGAATGTCATCTTCCTTGGCACCATCAAGGCCATGGGAATCGATCGTTCGGAAATCACCCGACGTTCGACAACTTTGGTCGGTTTCAATGGAGAAGCGACGAGCACCTATGGAGATATCATCTTGCCAGTCTACGCCGGAGGAATCAACAAGCAAACCAAGTTCAGCGTCATCGACTGTGCATCGGCTTATAACATCATCTTAGATCGACCATGGATTCATGAGATGAAGGCCGTTCCCTCGACGTATCATCAGACTCTGAAGTTCCCTACGCCGTGGGGGATCCAGGAGATAAAAAGTGAGCCGAAAGTCGCTCGTGATTGCTATAAAACCACTCTGAAGCCGCGAAAATAGACCTTCTATTGTGGTGACTCACAACGACATTTAGTGTATCGTCTTAGAATCACCACAAGGGGCCAAGATGGTAGCAATAATCAAGACGTCCCACGTAGTTGGGCACGACGCGTCAGAAAATAATCGCACGACAATAATCAAACGACTCTAGTTTCGCAAGGTCGCATGACATAAACGATCAGGTCTATGACTTGATCATCCTTCTACAGGGGCACACGATTCGATTTAATCGCACGACTTAGTCGTACGATCGCGAGGTCTAGCAATCTCATGATCTAAGTTTCTTAACATAGAAAAATTTCATACTCCGAATGTATGCTTTAGTCGCATGTGCTTATGTTTATATATACGATTTAAAAGTCTTATGGCTTACATTCCAGTTATTGTGTTACAATAGATGCCTAAGTCGCATGATTCCTTGTATTTTATGAATTTGACAGTCGATGTGATATTTTATAAAACACAAGCTCAAAAGAAGCCCAAGTTTCATTCATCGAATAAACTGTCATTTACAAAAAGCTCGACCACCAACGGTCGAGAAACAAAGAAACAGAAATAGACGAAGATATCTTTCTAAGGTTTGGGAGGGACGTCGGTCGCATCTTTGCCCGACACGTCACCCTGGAAACCCTCCTCCTCCTCCTCGACCTCCTTCTCATCATCCGAGTCGAGCTCTCTCTCGGTCCCGACCTCCTTGAAGAACAGATCCAACTCGTCCGACGCTGAGGCCACAGGATTCTTGCCTAGCAAGTGATTTCGCATGATAGCCGCTCGAGCAGTGAGTCGAGCGAAGGAAAAGATGGACTTATTCTCATCCCTCAACTTCTCTAACTCCTTCTCTAAATCCACGGCTTTGGATTGAGAATCCTCAACTTATTTCTCCTTCATAACCAGGGATTCCTTCATCCCCTCCAGTTTCTCCCTTTGATTGTGCATCACAGACAGGGACTCCTTTAGACGCGAGTTCATATCATCCCTCGCGTGGTCGAGAGACACCAGCTCTTTCAAGGCATCTTCGAGTTTCACCGATGCCGCCTCTTCGCGTTCTAAAGTGGACCTTTCCCTTTCTAACGCCGCATCTTCTTTCTCGATGGCAGAAGCCACTAAGCCTTCTACCTTTGTCGATTTAGCGTACAACGCCAAAGACGACTGAAACATCTAAAAACATATGAAAACACATTAGCAAAGAATACGACGTCGACAACAGATAAACAAAAGTCTTGAAAGATAGACTTACCATGAACGCTAGTCCAGCAACATGGGCCTCAGTATCCTCGAGAGAAACTCCGTCAAAACACTCTCTGAAAGAAGGGAGCTGATACTTTCCCAAATGAGGGAACAATTTCGTCCCGTCTAGGACATTATCATCCAAAAAATCCGACGGCAACGTAAAGTTCACCGTCGTTTCAGAGCCCGTTTTCGCGCCCTTGCCCTTGTCGGCGAAAGAAGGGCCTGACACGGCAAAAGAAGACATCGTCGCCGGTCGCGCCGTATCAACGTACCTTGTGTCATAAACCTTCTCGATAATCACGGTCGATACCTTAGCCCTCTCAGGCGGGACGACTCTCGACGAACCACCCGTCCTTGACGATGGTTCACTCAAAACGAACATTCTCGTCCTCTTGTGGAGACCCGACCCAGATGTCGGGACTTCTTTTCTTTTTAAGACCCCCGACCCAGCTGTCGAGGTATCCTTCCCCCTGTCTACACTCGCCTTGCGAGTTAGCTCGACTTGAGCCATTTTCTCGATGGCTGCAGGCGCCCAAGATTCTCCTGTATGGTAAAAGAAAGAATTAGACAATTGAGAACAAAGATAGATTAGGACGAGCAAAAGCAAAGAGATACTTACCAGTTATCTCTACTTCCTCCTCTTCTCTCTCCTCGGTCACCTCAGAATCCTCTCTCTCATCTTCTCCTTTCCTCTCTCGACCCATCCTCACTCTGCCGCTCAAGAAAACGGTGTCATCATCCTCGTCTACCAAATGACGCGTGACGTACGACCGGTCTTCAGTACTAAACTCCAGGAACTTTTCGACCTTAGCCCGGGAAGCATCGTCCGGCTCTACCTTGTCGAAATCAATATCTACCCATAAAAAAGAAGATCAGTCGAAAAAATAACCGAGCAACAGAATAACATAAAAATGTACAATCAAAGGCTCACCCGTCATATTCCAACCTCCCTAATCCAGTCACTATCAGTGTCCAGCGTCGACACCCGCACGAATACATACCTCTTCTTCCACCCACGGTCGTTGACCGCGGTATTTAAAACCAGGGTACGATCACCCTTGTACCTTGAAAACAAACTATAGCGACGGTACCGGTCACTTTTGACCTTATACGCCGTCAGTAGATCCCTCACATTCATCAGTGGATTCCAGTTGGAGGTAAGTCGTTCGATGATCAGGATAACTCGCCAGAACTGGGGCATCAGTTGCCCCGGTGAAAGATCGAATTCACACATGAACTCTTTGACCAGAGGCGAATATGGCCCATGAAAGCCTATCTTGAACATGTATTCGTATATAACGACGTACCCCTCGGGGCACATTTCCGGTCGAACCTTGCCAACCTTGCTTACGGTGATCCCCATAGGAATCCTCGCTAGACTTCTAAAGTCGTCGAGATCTTCTTCGTTTTTAATGGTGCTTCTAGGCTTTGTCGACATTGCCAACCCCGTTAAATTGATTTGCACTTCTGAAAGGCCCCAGATATCCCAGTTTTTTCTAGGCTTTCTAGCAATAGACTTGCGACGCATACGCAAACTGGAAGGTCGTATCTTATATGATCTCAGAAAATCCTAATTAGGTCAAAGATTCTTGCAGGTTTAGAAATAATCGAACGAAAATCGACAAGAAAACCCTTAAAGAAATCTTTGCTTAAAACCCTCTGAAATCGTAAACAAGAAAAGATCCATAGTAATCTTTATTTATGCAGTCGATCATGTCAGGTCGAATCCTTTGATGATCACCGCGTGCCCTCGTCCCTTCGTATGACCACACGGATCGTCGACACCTGTCAAAGACAGCTGGTAAGCACAATCGTGCGTCAGTATGACGTCACGACCTCGTTTTCTCTTCGACTTCTCGTTCAGTTAAAATTGAACCAATCCGGTTCCGAGACAACCAAGGTATTTTCCAACACAAGACCCTGAACACCCGACAAGCAAAATTTAAAATTCGAATTTGCCATCCTACTTTCAAATTTTGGGGGCAAACTGTTTGGGCAAACTTTCACAGGTCTCGACCACGACCAGAAAAGGTAAGACACATGTTATGGGCTATATCTTGTATTAAGATAAGGTCCCGACAATGACCTAAAAAACCTCCGTCGTCCCTCCTAAAAGGTAAGTCGAGAGTTCCTCACGACACTCGACCTCGACGTCGTCTACTTCGCACGACCGTCGCGTAGAATCATGCGACCTCGGCCGACTAACACGTTATACAACTGTTATATTTATTCAGTGATTAATGCAGGAGTCAAAGTCATTAATGAGTAACGGTCATAACCGACGAAGAGCAATTATGAAGAGTTACAACTGACGACCGTTACAACAATCATCAAAGATCTTAATGATTCAATTAAAATCATCCGAAGACTATAAATCCCAAGTTCAATCCTCGGTTTCAGGACATCGAATAATACAGGAAGAGAGATAGAACACTGAACGATCGAACATCGAACAACAGAAGCAAACGCAAATACTCGAAGAATATTCATTCGAAGCAAATAGATCATTCATAGAAGATCACTCTCGACGCACGACTTTCACTCTCGACCAACAGTTCACACATTGTTTTCACACACGACGCACACTGTTTTTACATTTCAAACACTTGTACTTTACATTTCGAAGTCTTTCCCTTCATTTATATTGTAATCTCTGTACGATCGACACCCGGAACACCAAGGACATCGCCCCTGATTGGCGACCATAGTGCAGCGACGACATCCACTGTCGTTCGCAGGTTTTTTCCTCGTTGAGGTTTTTCCTGCGTCATCAAATCCTCTGTCTCATTTTCATTTTTGTCTTTGTCGCACGCCTTTGTCGAATGATTCCTTTCTTTAGTTGTTAAAGTCCACATCGACCTTAAGTTGTCCCTTTGGTGCGATTTTTGGCATTAACATATGACGACGAACCCTTCAGGACACATATCAGGTCGAATCTGACCTGCTCTAATTAATGTAATCCCCGTAGGGATTTTTGCTAGACTTCTAAGGTCGTCGAGATCCTCTTGTTCTCGAATGGAACTTATAGGCTCAGTCGACATTTGCAAGTTTGAAAAAACCCAAAAATCCCGGTTTTTCCTAAGTTTTCTAGCGACAGACTTACAAAAGATGAAGAGTCGTACCTTATATAGGCGCCTAAAAACCTCGAAGTTCTTAATCGAGTCAAAGATTCTTGCAGGTTTGGAAAGGATTTGACGAAGAACAGCAAGAAATCAGGAAAAAATCTCTCTCTCTAAACTCTCTGAAAGTGTGAAAAAGGAAAAAATCCATCGGGAGTCTCTATTTATGTAAACAATTGTGTCAGGTCGAGTCACCCGATGATCGACACGTGCCCATGTCTTTTCGTATGACTACACGGATCGTCGACACCTGGCACTTACAGCTGTTTAGCACGATCATGCGTCAACATGACGTCACGATCTTATCCCTTTTTCGACCTCTCCCTTAGTTAGAATCAAACCGATTCAGTTTCCTAACCAACGACTTTCGACACGTGTCATAACCCTAGACATTCGACTGACAACAAAATTTAAAAATTTGAAATTTGAATTTGCCACTCCATCTTTAAATTTTGGGGGCAAACTGTTTGGGTAAAATTTCGTCAGTCTCGACCACGACCAAAGCAAGGAAAACATTTATTACACTTTTCCATAATAAGATAAAATCATAGTACTTCATCATCTAACCAAAGTTGAAGTCGAAAGTTACTCACGACACTTGACTGTCGTAAGGTACCTCGCGACCTCGACCGACTAACGTATGATACAAATGTTATGTTTTCTCTATGTTTAATGCAGGATCAACTCCATTAATGGCCAACGGACATAACCGACAAGGTCAATTACGAGCATTAATCCCAGCAGCCGTTACGACCGTTACAAGAAGTTTTTATGGAATCATTCAAGGCGTTCGAAGGCTATAAATACAAAGGCTCAATCATCATTTCGCGTATCTGATCTCTGACATCTTGGCATAACTGAACTCTCAAGAACACTCGAAGCAAATAATTCTCTCTCGAAAGATCGCTCACGACGCACGACTTACACACACGACGCTTAGTTTCTACACACGACGCTTAGTTTCTACACACGACGCTTAGTTTCTACACACGACGCACCAGTTTTTACATTCGATACACCTGTTTTACTTTACATTTAAAGTCTTTCTTTCATTTGTATTGTAATCATTGTACTCTCGACACTTGGACATAAGGATATCGCCCCTGTTTGGCGATCATAGTGCAGCGACGACCTCCACAGTCGTCCGCGGGTTTTTTCCTCGTTGAGGTTTTTTCCGCGTCACCAAAATCTTTCGTCTCTTTTACATTTTTTGTCTTTGTCGTACGGTTTGTCGAAAGATTCCCATTCTTTAGTTGTTAAGCTCCACAATCAACCTTAAGTTATCCTTCTGGACGATTTTTGGCATTAACAGTCATCCGGATGCTCAAACCTCTTAAGGCAAAGTTGGGAATTACATCGATTAACCTTACGGTTTTTCCTCGAATCCAAGTCGGTTCAATAAGTCTATGGTTCTAATCCAACCATCAATCTCGACCCGAAACGGTCCACTTAAAGCAAATATCATGCTTATTGTCACCCTAAGTGACTAATACTAAAATCGTCAATCCTTTCCAACGACTACTGTTAATGCCAAAAATCGCACCAAAGGGACAACTTAAGGTCGATGTGGACTTAAACAACTAAAGAAAGAATCTTTCGACGAGACGTGCGACGATAAATAAAATAAAGAAACAAGGGATTTGATGACGCAGGAAAAACCTCAAACGAGGAAAAAACCTGCGGACGACAGTGGGTGTCATCGCTATACTATGGTCGCCAATCAGGGGCGATGTCCTTGGTACTGGCGTCGGTCGTACAATGATTACAATACAAATGAAGGAAATGCTTCGAAATGTAGAGTACAAGTGTTTGAATGTAAAAACAGGTGTTTGTTGTGTGAATACAAAGTGTAAATAACTGTTGGTCGAAAGTTGTCGTCGTGCGTCGAGAGTGAGTTCTTCGAGAGAGAATGCTTCACTTGAATTTGTTGTAGAGTTCTTCTGTGTTGTCTCAGATGTCCTGAAATGATTGCCTGAACTCAGTATTTATAGTCTCCGCGTCATTAATTAAGTCCATGAATGCTCTTTTTAACGGTTACAACGGTCGGGAACGGTTGCCGGAGTGATTATCCATAATGCTCTTCGTCCGTTACGACTACTTGCTGTTAATGGCTTTGACTCCTGCATTAAATACTTCACAAACGTAACAGACAAGGTTAACGTTAGCTTTGGTCGTAGGTGCAATGATTTTACGTGATGGTCGTACGGGACGGGCGATGCTATGGTCGGGCGTCATGGGAGACGTACGACTTACCTTTTACGGGAGATGACGGATGTTTTCTGGGTTCTTGTCGAGACCTTATCTTAATACAAGACTTGGATTATAACGTGCGTCTTACCTGCTCTGGTCGTGGTCGTACGACGTGATTTTTTGCCCAAACAGTTTGCCCCCAAAATTTAAAAATTGAATGTCCAATTTAAGTTTTAAATTTTGCTTGTCGAATACTTGAGACCTGGGTTGAGGGACTTACCTGGTTGTCGTGGAACTAGACTAGTTCGCTTCTAATTGAACGAGAAGTCGAAAGAGGAACGAGGTCGTGACGTCATGCTGACGTACGATGATGCTTTCCAGCTGTCGATGCCAGGTGTCGGTGATTTACTGGGGCATATGAAAGTCGGGGATGCGTGTCTATCTTTTGAAGGGCTCGACCTGTCACGATTTCCTGCATAAATAGAGATCAAAATGGATTGTTTTCTTTAAGCTTTCGAAAAGTCATCTTTTCTAGAATCTCGATTTTTTTCAAATCTCCGGTGACTGATGATCTACCGTGGGCTATGATACCCAAATCGATGACGATGTTGGTTGCGATAAACGCGATGTCCGAGGATTCTGCGCATCTGGCAACGATGTCTTCTGCTACCACGTCGACCCTTTCATCAGCTGACAGGGGCAAGGGTGTAAGGACGGGAGAGAATGATGGGGATTTTATGGAGATCAACTTTGCGTTTTCTTCATCCCTCTTGACTGACTATGTCCTCGTCAGGACGAAGTCGCTTCCGCTTCTGGGGAAATATCAGCTCTTATATTTCAAGGAGCATTTTCCAGGGATCTATATCGAAGAGATTGGACTGTGTTTAGCCGTACTAGCGTCTTTCGTAAGTTTTTCTTTCGAAACTTGTGTTACCAATGTTTATTCTTTCGATGAGCGTTTTGCTAATACGTTCTTTTTGTAATCGTACAGATGTTTTTGTTTTCCTTCACTAAACACGTGAGGAAATTGGAGGTGTTGGAGTGGAGGTCGATTGTCGAAGAGAAGATATTCCTTCCTCCAACCTTATCATTAATCTTAAGGGCCACATTCTCGGAATGCCATGGCGCGAAAGGTTGGGAGACAACTCCGGCTATACTCGTTTGATCCTTGCATCAGTTCTTCAGGATTGTCAGGATTCCGAAGGCTGAGTTTTCTTTGGGCAGAGTTTGCAATTGCTATGTTTCCTTAGATCTTAGGGTAATTTCTTTTTTCTGGGTTTATGAACTAGGCTTCCCATGCTCGACCGTTGGTGGTCGAGCCGTTGGTATGCAACGACTTTTGACTTTGTATTTACTTGTCTGACTATCGGTCGTTCATATGTAATCGTTCAATGAAGTTCGTTCTTTTGCTGAACTCGTGTTTTTAATTACATATGTCGTGGATAATATTGATCATAAAAGTATGAAATAAACGGAGGGTCGTGCGACTTAGGATTTTATTGCAATATAACGGTTGAAACATAAATCATGTATTTGGACTGTAATAATAAACACAAATATATATCATCGATGTGTTATAACATACAAAGTTTTTCTAAGTTCCAGAAACTTGGATCGAGGGATCGTTTAGACCTTACATGTGACTGTATCATATGATGGAACTTTAGAATATATGCCTCTGTGATCAAACAATCGAGTCATGCACTTGGATACTCATGTCGCGCGTTCCTGCGATAAAGTTCGTTAGAGGTCGGTCGTGGTTTTACCAACGATTTTGCGATGCTTACCGTCGTGCTGAAAACTTTGTATGATAGGAAGGCGATTTTAAAAGAAATATTTTTTCAAATGCGTCGCATTCCAACTTTGTGGGATTTCCTGATTGTCGAGGGTTCGAAGTAGATAGGCTCCTTTACCAACGACTTCGGAGATACGATAGGGACCTTCCCATTTGGTAGAAAGTTTACCTGCGTTGAGCTCCTGGGTATTCGGGAATACTCGACGGAGGACATAATCGCCTTCTTGAAAGATTTTAACTTTGACGTGCTTATTGAAATGTCGCTCGACTGCCTGCTTCTGTGACGCCATTCTGATCAAGGCCGATTCTCTGAGCTCTTCAAGGGCGTCGAGGTCATAACTCAAATCAACCAGGTTGTGGTCGACGGATGTGTGCCTCGAAGTTGGGAGATGAACTTCGATCGGTAGGACGGCTTCGCAACCATAGACGAGAGAGAAGGGGGTTTGCCCAGTGGACGTGCGTGGCGTCGTGCGATTTGCCCATAGGACCGAAGGGAGTTCTTCGACCCACCTTCCCTTTGTAGCTTTTAATCGTTTCTTGATCAAAGTTATAATAGTCTTATTGCTTGACTCGGCAAGTCCATTAGCTTGGGGATATCTGGGAGTTGAGGTTGTTAGTTTGATATTCCTGTCATCGCAGAACTGCTGGGTCCTGTCGCTTATGAATTGGGATCCATTGTCGCAGACAATTTCGGATGGAATCCCAAACCTGCATATGATGTTAGTCTGGATAAAGGAGATAACTTCTTTATCCCTAATTTGGGAGAAGGCAGCTGCTTCGACCCATTTAGAAAAGTAATCCGTGAGTACGAGGAGGAATACTTTTTGCCACGGAGCAGGTGGTAGTTTGCCGACAATATTCATTCCCCATCTCATGAAAGGCCATGGGACAAGCGTTGAGTCCAAAGGCTCCGAGGGTTTATGAGACATACATGAGTGTCGTTGACAGGGGTCGCAATTCTGTACGTACTTGACAGCGTCTTGTCGCAGTGTCGGCCAAAAATACCCTTGTCGGGAGATACGATTAGCCAAGCTACGACCTCCTGAATGATTACCACATTCGCCGTCGTGCATCTCTTGGAGGATTTTCTGGGCTTGATTTTTGCTGATGACACACCTTAAATTTAGGCCCGTCGATGATCGCCGATAAAGCTTATTTTCGATCATGACGTATTTAGATGCTTTGAATCTAATTTTTCGAGCCTCCATCTTGTCTTCGGGGAGTTGGTCGTGCACGAGGAAATTTCGAATGTCGCGTGACAAATCATCTTCTTCGTCTTCGATCTGGATGACGTCTGTGTTTCCAATGGACGGCGTTGCCAGGTGAATCATAGGAATAACATCAAATATTGGTTCAACTAAAGCGGACCCAAGGTTTGCCAATGCGTCGGCCTGAGTGTTCTGGTCTCGCGGAATCTGTTCAATAGAAAAAGATTTAAATTTTTTGGAAATTTCTTTTGCCACGCTTAGATATGCTGTCATTTTTGAATCCTTGGCTGCGAATTCTCCATTGATTTGATTTACTACCAGCAGGGAATCGCTCTTGACATGCAACGCGGTTGCCTCCAAGTCGTGGGCCATATTCATTCCCATGATCAGGGCTTCGTATTCAGCTTCGTTGTTGGTAGTCTTAAAATTGCATCGAACTGAGTATACCATCTTGCCCCCCTGTGGCGACTTTAAGACGACGCCTAGTCCTGAGCCTCTAATGTTAGATGATTCGTCGACATGTAAAATCCAAGGCACGTCGTCGTGAGTCGCCACAGCTGACACTTCGAGCTGTGCTTCTTTTTCCAGTTCAGGGCTGAAATCAGCAATAAAATCTGCCAAGGCTTGCGATTTGATCGCAGTCCTGGGTTTGAATTCTATGTCGTAACTACTGAGATATATGCTCCATTTTGATAAGCGACCTGTCAGCTCAGGTTTTCTTAAGACAGACTTAAGAGGGAAGTTAGTTACGACAGTAATGGGATGCGACTCAAAATAGTGTCGCAGTTTTTTAGCAGCTGTGACTAGCGACAAAAGCAATTTTTCCATAGAGGAATACCTGGTTTCCGCGTCTAAAAGAGATTTACTTACATAGTAAATTGGTAATTGCTGCTTTTCATCTTCTCGTGTCAAGACTGCACTTACGGCGTTAGGACTGACGGCCAAATATAGCTGTAGTATTTCATGATCGTGAGGTTTTGACAACAAAGGAGGTGACGCCGTGTAATCTTTGAGTTTTTGCAATGCTTGCTCATGATCGTCGGTCCAGTCGAAACCTCTGTTCTTCCTGAGGACATTATAAAATAGGTGACATTTATCTGAGGATCGGGAGATGAACCTGTTTAGAGCCGCTACCCGACCAGTGAGCCTTTGGACTTCTTTGAAATTTCGGGGAGATTTGATCTCGATAATGGCCTTGATCTGGTCGGGATTAGCTTCGATGCCACGGCGAGTGACCATATAACCCAGGAATTTTCCAGCACTGACGCCGAAGGAACACTTCGTCGGGTTGAGCTTCATGTTGTACTTTCTAAGGATATCGAACGATTGCCTCAGATGCTCGACATGATCGACCGCTTGCTTTGACTTGACGAGCATGTCATCAATATATACCTCCATTGTGTCGCCGAGATGGTTTTTGAACATTTTATTCACTAGACGCTGATAGGTGGATCCTGCATTTTTTAGTCCGAAAGGCATAACTTTATAACAGTAAATACCTCGGTCCGTCATAAAAGCGGTTTTCTCCTGGTCCTCGACGTGTATTAAGATTTGGTTATACCCTGAATAGGCATCCATAAAGGTCAATAGTTCATGTCCTGCGGTTGCGTCGACCATGGCGTCGATATGCGGTAATGGGAAAGGATCTTTCGGGCAAGCCTTATTGAGATCGGTGAAGTCGATACAGACCCTCCATTTTCCATTCTTCTTAGCCACGACCACGACATTAGCAAGCCAGTCGGGATACTTTACTTCTCGGATCTTTCCTGTCTTGAGGAGGTTATCGACCTCATCGTTTATTACCTTATTTCTTTCAGGAGCGAATTTACGGCGCTTTTGCTTGACGGGTTTAAACATGGATTGACATTGAGCTTGTGAGAAATGATGTTAGGGTCAATGCCAACCATATCTTCATGCGACCAGGCGAAGCAGTCAGCATATTCCTGCAAGAAAGATATTATCCTTTGCCTAAGGTGGGATCGAGAGATGATCCTATCAAGACTTTTTGTTCAGGCTTGCTCGGGTCTAAGATAACTTCTTCTAGGCAATAATCACCGGTGGCTTTAGGAACATCTTGCACCTTTTCAAGCTTTCCATGCGCTGGGTCAACGGTTCGTTCTGAGTTTCCGCCATCTGCCATTTTCCTGTGATAGAGAACAGAAGAAACTCCAAGAAACTATTAGTAGAATGCACGTTCGTCGAGGATTTTCTCTAGATGTAGTCCCACGGATGGCGCCAAACTGTTAATGCCAAAAATCGCACCAAATGGACAACTTAAGGTCGATGTGGACTTAAACAACTAAAGAAAGAATCTTTGACGAGACGTGCGACGATAAATAAAATAAAGAAACAAGGGATTTGATGACGCAGGAAAAACCTCAAACGAGGAAAAAACCTGCGGACGACAGTGGGTGTCGTCGCTATACTATGGTCGCCAATCAGGGGTGATGTCCTTGGTACTGGCGTCGGTCGTACAATGATTACAATACAAATGAAGGAAATGCTTCGAAATGTAGAGTACAAGTGTTTGAATGTAAAAACAGGTGTTTGTTGTGTGAATACAAAGTGTAAATAACTGTTGGTCGAAAGCTGTCGTCGTGCGTCGAGAGTGAGTTCTTCGAGAGAGAATGCTTCACTTGAATTTGCTGTGGAGTTCTTCTGTGTTGTCTTAGATGTCCTGAAATGATTGCTTGAACTCAGTATTTATAGTCTCCGCGTCATTAATTAAGTCCATGAATGCTCTCTTTAACGGTTACAACGGCCGGGAACGGTTGCCGGAGTGATTATCCATAATGCTCTTCGTCCGTTACGACTACTTGCTGTTAATGGCTTTGACTCCTGCATTAAATACTTCACAAACGTAACAGACAAGGTTAACGTTAGCTTTGGTCGTAGGTGCAATGATCTTACGCGATGGTCGTACGGGACGGGCGATGCTATGGCCGGGCGTCATGGGAGACGTACGACTTACCTTTTACGGGAGACGACGGATGTTTTCTGGGTTCTTGTCGAGACCTTATCTTAATACAAGACTTGGATTATAACGTGCGTCTTACATGCTCTGGTCGTGGTCGTACGACGTGATTTTTTGCCCAAACAACTACTCGCCTAGAAACTTCTTCACTACCCCAGCAGTCGTCACATTAAAGTAGTTCAAGTATGCACATGTACTAGTAGGTTCACTATGACACTGGCCAGGTGTCATTATTAGCGCACCGTACATGCTTATCCTTGCTACTCTATACGTGATTCTCGTTTCTGGTGACTCCATCGACCTCAGAACATCCTATCTTAAAGTGCTTAATGGTGAAATTTCACTCTTATTTACTTAAAAGAACGCTAGTTTGAGTCTAGGTATCCAAAATCAACACCTAATTCTCTCAAACTTATGCGTTGATACCAACTTGTAACACCCTCGAATTAGGAAAGAGCAACTAAATAAAAATTTGCGATATTACATTCAAAATCATAGAATTTCTTCCTATAAACCAATAGGCGAAATACCTCAAATTGAAATCTATGATTAACCTCAAACAATATATATCTCAAGTCTCATTACAAAGACTAAAACCACATCGGGTGTTACTTAACCCGAGTACAAGTTGCTAATCCTAAAGATGAATGCGGAAAACTTCACTTAAGCTATTCACCTCTCGAGTACTTTACTAGCACACGACCTTTCACAGTGTCACTAGAACTACTCCCAACCTAAACCTGTTGCACATGCCGACACATTGGGCCCGGTCAAATCCCGCGACACCCAGTAGACCATCCAACAAAGACTGACTTACGTGCCTATGGATCCAATGCAACACAGTCTATAATAATATGCCCATCTTGGAATGACTAACGCACACGAGCATGTAAATATCAATAATGCGCAATAATATGCGATATGATGCAATAAATGCAAACCATAATTAAGACCCCACATTGAGTCAACAAAACCGGATAAAATGTCCCCAAAACTTCCTCAAAGTCAAACCGAGCAAATGCTCAAAACCCATTAGACCCATAAATAACGGTCCTCAAAATATAAACGTATTAAACATCGTTTAGGTAAACATATACCATAAAATCCTCATTGACCCAAAACTCGTCACTGATTAATAATAATGGGTTTCCCAAAGAGGATTCATACTCTTATAATTCTCAAAATGACTCATGACACTAAAATGTGCATTTTCCCGAATGGTTTATAAAATCAATTACACCAATGTGATTAAACCATCAAATAAACTTCATTTTGAGCAATAAATCTTTTAAGGACATATTATGATTTCTACACATCAATATATCCAAAAATCCCAAATATGAGTGTTTTACAACTTTATAAAGGTAAACACTTCAAAAAGGGTTAAACTCATCAAATAACCCAACAATTGGTAATTTCAAGTAAAACACACAAATACTTGGAAAATATCATTTTTGGCATGTACAAAGTTTTCACAAATCAACTTGAACTCACCTTGCAAGATTTAGGCTAAATCTAGATTTTCCCCAAACGTAAGCTCCTTTGAAGAAACTTGCATCTTAAAGCCAAATCCTCCAAAAACCTAGATCCATAAGTTTCCAACCATGAGTGTTCATATTCAACCACTTTAAAACCATTCCCTAAACATCTTATATAAAAATCTTCATTTTGACCAAAACCCCAATATTAACCTAACTTCCCCAAAATCATCCAAACCAAGATTTGATAAGCATACAAACTAGGAAGCCATCAATGGAGCATTTATAACTCATATGAAAGTATAGAAGTCGGGAGGATGAACTCACCACTTAGGTTTTGATGAAAACCTAGAAAATCCCAAAAATCTCTAGTGTTGTGGATGAAACTTGCTCTTGCATCAATAAACGAAATCACTAGCATAAAATGGAGAAGGAACAAATTAATCTCCAAGAAAAAGCCCCAAAATCAGTTAGGGTTTGTGAGGGAAAGAGGGGAAACGATTTGGAGAGAAGAGAAAGAGATTCGAGGGCGAGAATGAGAGACTTACCACCACCAAACACCCTTGAATCTTCCAATGAACTTCAAAACTAACACTTTATCCTTGAAAAGCTCTAAAAATCGAAACCATGGCACTTTGAATCGCCAAAAAACGGAGGTGAAATGAGTGATATATGAGGAAATGAAGTTTAGGGCTAAAATCCTGTATTTATGCTCATCAGACAATATGCGGACGTTCGCGTGGAGTCCTATGCGGACGTCCACGTGCAGCCGGCCAACTTTCTGCTGCTTCCGCGGAAGCACACGCGGACTTTCACTCAATGCGGACGTCCACATGCATCATGCGGACGTCCACATGACCCTGGTTTCCCGATTTATTTCCCGATCACTGTTTTGGTCATAACTTCTTCGTTTTAGCTCCGTTTTCGCTCCGGAAAGGCTTGTTGGATTCGTATTTGAATTCTCCATCCAACAAGACCATAAAATCTAGGATTCAATCCAAAATCCTATTTTTCTTATTTATCATAAAAGACCGATACCTTCCAAAAATCGGGGTGTTACAGACTACCACATAAGCTATCGTGGTTGAACCTTGGGCAATTTTTTGTTGATCAAGTTTGGGGTTTTAAAGATGCTTTGTTTTTCAAGTTTTGCCATAGTGGTAAATTGTTCGTTATTTGTATTCACATTCTTGCACATGTGTTACAACCCGATTTGATATGGACGATCTCCAAGAATAGATAAGAGAGGAAGAAGAAACTGAGAATTTTTTACCGCATATCCCCTAAAATGGTAAGTATACAAGCATATAAAAATAAAGATAACCTCTATGTACATGATGACCCATTAACTACTCCTAAACATCCTCATAATCTGCCACCTTAACACTTTTAACATAACCTCTTGAAACTAACACTTAATGCATGCAAAATAAAGAACTAATACTTAATTATGATATTATGACAAAGAAATAAAGACAACATCAGCTACGCATGTTCGTATCAATATGTTTATTTGCCTTTTTAGTGTTCTATTCTTTTTGTTTAGTTAACGATAATGATGACATTTTCTTGTTCTTTATTGCTTTTGCAGATACCAAAACCATAAAGTGAAGGGAAACTGATTTTTGCACTTACCCAAAAACCATCAAGAAAGGTGAAAGATGTTTTCAAGAAGTAGCATGTGAAATGCACAAGGGCTAGCAGAGGGAGAGTTTACATTGTAACGGCTAACGACCCAAACAAAATATAGCCAAACACGTATCAATAGATAATTCAAAATTGCCAAAACATGGCCTACACCAAAATTTAGTAATGGGTTTGCAGAATACAACCCTAAATACAGCTGAGAGTAAAGTCTATAATAATAAAATGGAGGTCTTCTAATCTTTAAGATGCAAGCTCCAGCTTACATCTTCCCTTTCCCTTATCCGAGCTTCCTATCACCTGCTTAACTGAAAATGTTTTTAGTTTTGAAAGCAAGGGTTTGACCATGAGGTCTAGTGAGTTCCCTCAAAAGTCACACCAAAATAACAGAGTTTATAAAAGCTTTTTAGTAAGAATTGTTTATACAAAACTCATCATAATGCACACGTATATAATTCACACACTATGACATGCTAATGGCACACGCTACGGTCACACACACCGTGACAGCGTAAGAGAGCACACACGCTATAGTCACACACACCGTGACAGCGCAATAGGGCACACATCGCCCATATATGAAACGAATTCATATATTAAATTTTATGGGACACACCCCCATCTCACATAAATGCCATAGCATGTCCACACATAAGCAATTTATATCCACAAAGTTAAATCACACTTTTCATGCATAGTTTAAAGAAATTGTACGAGCATTTGTCAATATAAACATGCATAAAGTTTCACACTAAAAAGGGTTTTAGGATCAGAAAAACTCACCTGACGATTTAGCACCTCCTTCTCACAACTTCAGATTTTAAAGGGGACACCTATGATATTTAAAATAGGAAGTAGTGAGTCCCGAGTAAAACTTAGTCTGATAATTTTCTATCTAACTCAACTCTCAACTAACTCCGGAACCCGGACCCAAGAGACGATTCTGGATTAATAATTAAATACCGGATCTCGATTACTCACTTCCGGATCCTCAATTACTCACTACTGGATCCTTAATAAAACAGGCCCAATGTCTATTACATTTCCAGGTTATCCTATTGGCTTCCAGTTTATCGGCCCAAAACTACCGAATACCGGATCTCAATTAGACAGGCCCAAGCTAATTAATTTCGGTCCAATAAGTTAGACCCAAAAAATCAAATTTCCGGGCCCTACTTGCTTAGTCCGATATTGTTTAAAATTCCGGCCCACTCAACAAATCAGGCCCAAAGGACAAAAATAAGAATATCCGGACCCCCCCCCCCACTTGGGTTCCAGATCTGCTATGTCTTTATTTTAAATTTCCGGAACTGCTACTTCTTTGTGTACTTCCGGAACTGATTTTTAATTCCGGCCCATGAGAGCTCCGGATCTGATTTTTAATTCCGGCCCAATTGATTTATTAATTTCCGGTTCTTAAGTAACGTTCCGGATCCAAGATAATTTCAAGTTCTGGATCCTATGTAACTTGTCCAATTCCGGATCTGTTTGCTAAACCAGATTCCGGATCTAATTAAAAATATCTTCCGGGTCTCATAAGGAAGTTCCGGTATCGGGTTAAACTTCGAACACTCAGATTCTTAGTAGAAGTGGCCAATCTATAATCAAAATAAAGTCTTGATAATTAGCCATTAATCGATATAAGATTACTAATATTTACTAAATGATTGCTAAAACCTTTCATTTATTCTAACATTAACATTGCACACAACATGCATTCTGTTTCTTATCGATTGATAACTACAACTTAACCCTAACACTCCCAAATCCTTTAATTAAAATAATACGTGAAAGGAGGAGAATAATACCTCAAGAACAGATGAAAATCTTCCACTCTCAATCCTGTGATCCCCTTTCTTGCAAGCTCCAAGAGTTTAGCACACACACATAAAAATCGCACTGTAGCCGCACTCTGCTCGAAGAGAATGATCAGGTTTTACTCTTTTTATACCTCTCACAACAAACACCACTTTATTTCTATTTCTCACTTAGCCCACAAAACTTTTAAATCTTTAACTTCTGCCACAAACTTTATTTATCGGCTAAAAATAAATAAAACCCGGTTGTTACATACATAGTCTGCATGGACTCAAGCAGACTGGTTTATTATCATTTATCAACTTATCATCATACCTAAAAAAACAAGTAATCTATTTTGTCATATGGTTTGATTGAGTTTTTGATGATAATTATAAACTACAGATGATTCTATTGAATTCTATTATATTTTGTTCTATGAAAACAGATGATTCAATCAAATCCTTCTACTTTTTGTTATCTGCTTTGTTTCTATATGCTTTAATGAATTGACTCAATTTATATTTTGATCTACGAAAACAGATGATCTGTTCGAAGTTTTTTATTAGCCTTTTGCTCCAGGTTTTTACCAATTCTTTGCTGAATTCCGTTGTTTTTAGTTGCTGTTCATGAGTGAAATATTTGAAATTTATATTGTTGAAGCTATGATTGTAATTTGTTCATTTTTATTTAATCCCCAAATGTTTTAGAAGCATTGGCAGAGTTTTATTTTATAAACTTCTATACAGGTTTGAATGTATTAGACATCACTTATTGCTAGCTTTTGTTTATGAGGAGCTCTGGATCTGCATATGCTACTTCATTTTTAATTTTTTAAATAGTAGAACCATTTACTTCCAATTCTTTTATCTATGGTTGCAACTATTTCATCCAAATTACTTTTTCTTATTCTATGTCTTCTTATCTAATATCTAATTTTATAGGATGATCTAATTGAGGTGTGACTTGCTAGTTGTTGTCTATTACATCCATCTTCTATATTCAAATTTTTTGGTATTTTTGTTTTGTTTTTAATGGTTTCAACTATAAGTGCACATCTATTAGTGGTAATTAGACCTGGCAAACATGTCGTGTCGGGTTCAAAGTTAAATGGGTTGAGAATGCCTAACCCTAACCCGACCCGTTTAATAAACGGGTCAGGAAACCCCAAACCTAACCCGACCCGCCTAACCCGCTATGACCCGTTTAACATTTATAAAACTAAAAGTTAAATATAAAAAATTCACAAGAAAATTACAAATCCAAAATTCAAATAAAAACATTAGAAATCTAAATTTTATAGTTCAAACTTATAAGTTATAACCAAATTCAAAACATTAAAAATCCAAAGCATTAAAAAGAAAACTTATAATATATATATATATATATATATATATATATATATATATATATATATATAAACGGGTTATTCAGGTCATTTTCGAGACCCTGACCTTACCCGTTTAATTTTCGTGTCGTGTCGTGTCAACCCGTTTACTTAAACGGATTGAAATGTATTACCCAAACCCGCTTAATTCGTGTCGAGTTAGCGTGTCGTGTCAGTTTTTGCCAGGTCTAGTGGTAATTGGATTCATAGCTCTTATCTATTCAAACCTCTATTAAGGGGGTGTTTGGATGTGCGTTATAAAACTACTTATTGACTTATTGGCTTTTCAAGAAGTCAATAAGTTAAAATTAATGTTTGGCAAACTCAAAAGCACTTTTAAAACTCCTTTTCCAAAAGCTTGAGAACGTGATTTTGAAGAAGTCACAAGTCCTTGACTTTTTGATTGGAAAATAGCTTTTTGATACCAAAATTACAAAAATAACCTCAATTAACCTAAAATTCTTTTATATCTGCGCCTCCATCTCCGATCTCTCATCAGCTCCATCTCTCGATCATCATCCACAGCTCTCTGCAGCTCCATCTCTCGATCTCGATCTCGATTTAAATGAATTATTTGAATTTTTATATTCTAGTTTTGTATGAACGTGATTTTTAATATTATCATTGTATAATGACAAAATGGTATAAATTTTATTATATTATATGTTTGTAAAAAAATATTTGTTAAAAAAAATATTTTTTGTCTAAAAAAAGGTTAAAAGTAGTAAAGTATTAAAAATTTGATAAAAGTATTCAAAATTGTATGTAAAAGTAGGAAAAAATGGTTAAATATGTAGGCATGTCCTTTTGGTCATTTTACATGTATAAGCTAAGCCAAACACTTTAAAAAAAATAACTTATTGACTTATTGGTTTTTCCTACCACAAAAGCTAATCCAAACACTTTTTTAAAAACTCTTTTTCCAAAAGCAATAAGTCAATAAACATTTTTGGTCAAAAGCACTTTTGGACACAAAAAGCACTCCCAAACACCCTCTAAGTTGTACAGACTAATCGCAAGCCCTATTATTATAATGTTTTTAAAAAAATTCCAACAAAACCACCAAAGCTTCAAAATTGTTTATATTCATGCCTCCCGCTGCATTGTGCGGGTTCACAACTAGTCAATATATAACATTAACAATTACTAAAACTAATTTTTGATTAAGAAAAAATCATAATTACAAGTTACAATTATCACAATTTCTAAATTAGAAATCAAAATAAATAGTTATCTATACTATATATATAAGCAAGAAACGACAGTTAATGTTGAAATTTAAGTCGTATGACTTTTGATGCTATATGTACAAGTCTCACAACTACTAACCTCCCACGTCCCCAATTATACAAAGCATCGAGTTACACTTTATACCCTTAAAATTAGTTATCCAATTTACTTTTAATCCATTACTTTTTCATTTTTTGTTTTACACCCTTATCATATTAACATAAATAATCGTATATGAACAAGAATGCATTAAAAAAAATACATTTCTTTTTTTACAAATTACACCATTGTAATCGTCTCGTCAACATCTTGAATATTTTTGAATTTAATCATATTATTAAATATCATGAACATGTACGAATTAATTTGTTTTATATCCCTTACATTATTCATTTTCATTTTACACCCTTATGATATTAAAAATACATAATCATAGTTTAACTAAAACATATTAATGCATTTTTTTACAAATTATATTATTACAATATTCTCGTCAAGAATCTATACTATATATATAAGCACGAAGAAGCGGTTATTGTTGAATTTTAAGACGTACATAAAATTCAGCTTAATGTACAATATCCCAAGCCATTATTTATTGCTGAAAATTAAGATGTGGGTCTTTTTATACGTGATGTACACTTGTAAAGTTTTTAACCTCCCCACGTTCTTCCTGTCAATCGTGTGCGCTGGAAAATCTCTCTTGAACCCACTTCCCACTCCCCTCAATTTCTTCGACCCACTTCCTCTGTGCGATTGAAACTCTGCATCCCACCCCCTCACTTCATCAATCGATTAGTCACCCCCAAAGAATCAGATACGGCTGCTTATGCTTATTCCCAAAGAATTCCATGCTGTAAAACTTTACTCACAACGATATGTTAGCAATATTTCCATGTAATATAATTATACGGAATCGAAAAACCCGTATGCGCACTGCCTTGCCTTTCTTGAACACATATATATTTCCTCTCCTTTCTCTTTCCTTTCCTTCTCAAACACAAATAAAATTTTATTTCCTTTCCTTTCCTATCAAATTTTAGAATACACCCTTACGACTGCTTTTTACCCACATGGTACAAGCCCTCCTGAATCTTAGCCAAAGTAAGTGTAAGGTTTGAATAATGTAGAAAGATAAGAATCGAGAATCTTATCCGTTTATCGCTTTCCAGGTAAGAGACATTTATAAACAATCTTACTATTTCATTTTGATAACCAAAAATCTTACTCGACGATATGACAAGTGAAAAAGATAACTGTTATCCAATTAGTGTTGGTAAACCTCCCCTAGTTTCTCCACCTATAGGCTATAACAAAATAACAACCGAGAACTACATAAAAATAGATCCGATTACCAAATCCAAAACATAATAGACATGTATTTTTATTCCTTACTTTATACTTTCCAGTTAAAATATTAATCAAAAAATGCAGCAAATGTGTTTAATAGCTACAAGTTTTCATACTTTAGTACAATATTTATAGCTTAATAAAACAACCATTGACATAATCAATATCAGCTGAATTTATATACCATACATACAAAAAACATAATATTAGCATCAAGTGTGACAAAATAAAGAAAACTATTAAACATGATTGTCATTTTAAGTTATTTTCCTTCGATAAACTTTACATATGGCTGTATTGCAACGGGCATATAAGTAGTTAAAAAAATGTTTAGAAGTTGCTCCTATATTTCAATTCAATTAATTTAATTTAAATTTAAACAAACGCATTTGAAATATTTGAGGAACAAAAGGAAACCCATCGATGCAAAGCTAGGGTTTTAGACAAAGTTGAAATCATGGTGGCAGGATTAAGGGTTTTCACAGAGCGGTCGAACGATGGCGCAGCCGGTGCACCTATTCTCGACACCGACAACGGCGAGGAGCTTATGCACGTCCAGCCATCCGTCTCCATTGTTCTCGCCAACCGCCCTCCCGAGTCTCCTGGCACGCTTTACATCTCCACCAAGTAAATCTCTAACTCCTCTTACACATATACAGTTTGTGTACTTATGTAAGTGAATTGACGTTGATGCCTAACGATCTGTGGACTTTTTATAGACAATTGGTATGGTTGAGCGATACCGAGAGGACAAAAGGCTACGCGGTTGATTTCTTGTCGGTTTCACTTCATGCGGTGTCTAGGGACCCTGAGGCTTTTTCATCTCCATGCATATATACACAGGTATGTCTCTATAACAATTATCGCTATGTGTTTTTCGTTTGGGTGTATTTAACAATGTTTAGCATTTGGCTTACTTTTTACCTCGATTGAGTAAGATTCGATGTTTTATCTTATGGTATTTTTAAGCGTAGGTTGGACTGAGTTCATAAGTATTCTGTATTTGATTATTTTGATCACTGGCTATTGACTGTAGGGAATATAATACCAACCAAAATCAGGAATGTTCTTATTTTTCTTCTTTGAAATGACACTGATTTCTCCAAGGATTGTACTTCATCGAAATTCAATTATCTTGTGACAAAATCCCAAACATGCGGTTGTAAAAGAATTGCGATTGAGATTGTGTGTAAATGTGTGATTATCAATCCAGACAACTGTTTGATGAAGATCTTAAACAAACACATCATATGTCGTTGATGGTATCGTGAAATAGCTATGAGAATGAGTTTGGGTATAAATCTAGGTGTTCTGTTTCGGTGTTTCCGAAATTGCAGTTTCAGATTCTCTCTATAGTTTCTAACAAGTTAGTGAACATAAAGTAGGATGATAGTGTAATGATATAATGTCTTTGTAATTAGGTGCTTAGAGCATCTACAACAACTATGCAAAAGTAGAGATTTTAGAGTTCTTGTTGTTGCTCCAACATCTATGCTAATATAGAGAAAAGAAGAGATTGAATATGTTATAATTTTCTATGCTACTATGCTAGTATTGAGTAGAGAGATATTATTTTAATTGTTTCCACCAATGGATTGAATATGTTATGATATTTTATAAACCTTTTTTTAAAAGTGTATTGGGATGATAAATTTATAATTTTTTAACAATATAATTAATGTTGGAATTGCTAAAATAAAGTAACTGTTGGAGTTGGACGTAATTTTTTTAGAGATTTTGGTTTTTGATACTCTATTTTAAAAAAATTATAGCATAACTGTTGGAGATGCTCTTATATGAAGAAAACTTGTTAACTTGCCATGTGCAATTGCTCTTCTTTTTTGTAGATAATGCTCTGTCTCTATAATCAACTCAGTTTGATATTGAATATAATTTTAGTATGTTGAAGCAAAAAAAGAATGTAAGATGTTATGGATTTTTATTAGCGACTATGTGGTTTCATACTTTCATATAAAAATATTCTTAACTCTTAAGAATTTTTGCTAGGATACATCATACAAGTCACCATTCGTTATAAACGTTTGATTTAGATAATGGAAGTAATAAACCTTCTTGTTATAACCTTTGGTATGAACGAAGCTTCTATGCAGTTTATGTCATATAATATTATTAATTAAGGATTTGTTTCAGAAATTAAGCATCTATACAAAGTGAACTGTATTCATGGGGAACAAGTGTGTATACACTTATGTTATACTTAGAGGTTGAAAGGCGAACTTTTTGAGTGATTGACTTATTGTCTTTAAGTTATGTACGAGTAAAATCATTATTTGCGGTCAAGGGAATTGTTTCTTCATTATATGTATGCGCGGTATCTTTGTTGTATAAGTTATGACGACTTGGCTTTTCTTTTTTCTACAAAATGACATCCTTCTTTATTGTTTATGTGTTTATTTCTATGCAATTTATTGTTATTTTAGATTGATACAGGAGATGAAGATGATGAATCAGAAAGCTCCGACTCAGAATCTAATGGGACATTGGATTTATCAAAGATTACTGAGATGAGACTAGTGCCATCGGACCCTAATCAATGTATCTCTCTCACTTGACTATATATACCATTCCCTATTATTATGTTACTGCTGAATTCCTAGCTGATTGACTTTTTTGGTTGATAGTGGATACTCTTTTCGAGGTTTTCTGTGAGTGTGCAGAGCTAAACCCTGAACCTGTTGAAGGAGGTGGAGTGCTTATTTGAATAGTCCTATATTTTTCGAGCCCTTTGGAACCTTTTGCCATTTGCTTACTCACATTTTAGTTATTTCTTCAGAGGATGAGCAAGAGCACAATTGGATATTCAGTGCTGATCAGTTGGGACCTGCCATGGGTATAGGTATGGACACATTCTACATATGCTATTTGGTAATTACTTCACCGCATCTAGTGTCGTTAAATCCTTATTATTGGCATGCGTAGATGGAGTTGATCTAGAATGGGATTCTTCACAAACCGGTTTCAGCACAATTGGTCATCCAAATGGAGATCATGACTTAGCACGCAATGTGCTCGAGGTATGTTTTCAGTTTGTCATTCAGTTGTTTTCTATTCGCACAAAGAAGTTAGAGTGATGAAAAGAGCAAGCAACGAATGTGTAATTTTGAGACCCTTAATTGGATTATTACTTATTAGTTGTTTTTATAATATTTGCAAACATGATTCATTGTTTGCAACATTTATATTCACAAAATTAATTGATGAACCATACCATCCTTAGTAGAAAACAAGATTTAAATTTTGCCTGTATATGTTTTAGTATTCAACAATAAGATAATTTGATTTGATATTTTTTTTGTTTAAAGTGAGAGTATCATTTAGTTTAGAATTTTGGTGTGAGATGATGCTATGTCTCACTTGCAGTGAGATTGATTGTTATTTTGTGCAAGTAAATTCAGATTTTGCAACATTTATGAATATAATTGTAGAGTGGAGTGAATAGTGTAACTAGAAATGTTGTTCTTTGTTCTACCTTCTAAGTTAGGAAGCTCTTCAAGCTAAATAGCTAAAGTTCTTAGGGGCTGTTGGCTGTTTTCCATTAAGTCTTGTATGGATTAAGTTGTCTTTATGAATTAAGCTAAATTGTTGTTCGCTTTATGTGCTGAATAAACAGTCTAAATGGTTTAAGTTACTATTCTATCTCATTTGGTTCGGTTGGCTGACGATAAACATTGTTTCAAAACGCATTGCAGCTTCAAATAAATGATCAAAGGTTTGAGGACGCCGAAGAAATGGAGAGGGACAACAACAACGGTGGCCATCAATAATCATCAATTTCATTTCTCTGTTACATGTTCGATATCAAATCTGACATGAGTATGGTTTTTAACGAGAGTCGAACATCAAGTTTGGCATATGTTGTTTTGTCGTGTTAGCTTGTAGTTTACATCTACAGTTTGTGAGAGTTTTTAGCAGCTTCTGGTACTTTGATGTTTTTAGAAAATTGATACATAATATAGTTTTTAAGATTCTGTTATTCTGCAAGATGATATTTGCGATGTGCGTTAATGGCATGATGTTTATGGACTATGTACAATTCTTCGGTCTTTTATAGGCGATCGTTATAACTTTTAGGTATATTTCCAAATGTTCTTTTAACACTCTTCAAAACGGAGAATCAAAATACAAAAAAAAAACATTTTACTAAGGTCTTGTTTGCTTTGAAGATTTAATTGGATTTTAACGGATTATTCCAATTCCATGTTTTGTAATGGTATGGAAGATTTATTGAATTTGAAATATCAGAATTTTATTGAAATACTATAAATACAGGATTTTAATACGGAAATTAATTAAAATGCCACAAGTTTGAAAGGGACTTACCAAAATGTCCTTTTTCCCCGCGATAACAGCCCGCGATCGAGGGCAGAGACCAATTGTGAAATTTTTTGCAAGATATATTTACACTTTCAGTCTCTGGCCCCCGCGATGGCCCGCTATGGGGACTGAAAGTGTAAATAATCTTGCAAAATTTTACACTTTCAGTCCCTGCCCGCTATAGAGGGCTCCCTCCGCGGAAAAAGGGCATTTTGGTAAGAAATTAATTTTTTGGGGTATTTTGGTAACTCACTTTCAAACTTGTGGCATTTTAATTAATTTCCCTTTAAAATACCCTGGTATGATTTCTATGTAAATGTTTTAAAGTATGGTATAAACATAAGTTTTAATGTTTTATAATAATAGATTAGTATACAAATTTCTTCAATTATTTTAATGATTATTTATCATTTGTTTTTATAAATTATTTATAAGAAATGGAATTCAGTTTCATTTCAAATCCTACAAATCATACCAGTGATTCCCAAATCCTTCCATTAAATCCAAATTTCTCAAACCCTTATACGTTGCGGTTTCACAAGACTGAACCTTCTTAGAAAAGATGTTCATTCTATTAGAGCAAATGACCTTTAGTTTTTTTTTAATTTTAGATACTGCACCATATATTATATTATTAAAAATTCTATAAGTTTAATACAATATTCTTTTAACATTTAAAATCAAGGTTTCTGAGTAAAATAAAAAAATTTATATCTATCTAATGATAATTATTTTTGAAGGGTTTTTCAAAATTGTGATGTTTCACTTACTCTCTCCTATTTTCATTTTAAAGAAATTTTAGAACAATAAACTTATTCAAAATTTCTAAAATATCTATTTTATAGAATTTGTTGAAAATGTTAATGACTTGACATCACTAGTTTTCTCTTCTGAATTGTAAGAAGATATTATTATGAGATTATGTTTGGGGATGTGATTTGTGGTTTGATTTCAGTGTTAGATAAGTTTTAATTATTTAAAAAAGTAAGAAAGATATATAAACAATTTTATTTTACAATTTAATAATTGTACAAAAGGGGCATTACAAAATTCAAAATAGAGCTCCCTCTAAAAAAACCAAGAATTGAATATGAAAGTTTCATCTTTAAATTGAGCAAGTGAATCATATACCAAGTGATTAAAAGCATTTTGTTACTTGTCTTATTCTTTTCACTAGTATTTGATCTCTCTCTCTCTCTCTCTCACACACACACACATATATGTATATACATATATATATATATATAGTTTAGCTTCCAATAAAACATGAAAGGATAAATCCTTTCTTGATACTATCTTGCCATCTCTTTAAATGTATCTCAATACTAAAGTGTAGTACCAAGTTGAAAGTAGAGCAAAGTGTATCAAAAAATCAACACAATTTGATTTCGTTTGTTGTTTTAATGTTGTATTTTTAATTTTTGCTTCTGACTGATTTTAATCTGACATGTATTAGGAGTAACATCTGTATGACTGTATATCTGGACACATCATATGTTTTGGTCCACCAAGTTATAGATTTTCAAAATTTTATTGTTACTCCGTGATGCACTACTTTACTATGGTACACTTTATCTTACTTCTTATGTTTTAAAGCACACATTTATGTTTATAAATATTTCTTGAGCATGTTTAAAAAACACATGTTTAAAACCATGTAATATTACCACAAGGTGAGGTGTGACACTATGGCCATATGTTTTCTCATTGTATTACTTGTATACAAATTTTGTGGTGCAATTTGCAGAGATTAAACACATTTATGTTCCTATTCATATTATTATGTAATATGTTTTCGCATTTATATGTCATGTGTGTTTGATATTTTAGGTCAAAAAATATCTATTAAATCTATCTTTTATGTTCAGTTATTAAATTGTTACATCTCAATTATGAGATACCAACCACAAGGGTTGTGGCGTACTGGTTAAGGCCCTGGGGGATATGGTGGAATATCTCATCTGCCTAGGGTTCTAATTCAGGCGTACACAACAATTGTGACCACTGAGATTTAATCAGGGCTGATGTCTTACAGTCATAATTTGCCAATGGATTAGTCTAGGCATAGCCTAAGACACCCTTCTTTAAAAAATCATGAGATACCTGAAATTGAAATTAACATAAAATAGATTACATTTTTTCAGTTGCTATTTTTCCTTTGGGAAATTAATTAAAATGCCCAAACTTGACTTCCAACTTACAAAAATACCCAAAATCTCTCCCACTTTGCCAAAATACCCCGCGATCGCGGACCAGGCCCACGATTGGCCGAAATTTACAGTTTTAGCCCCTCCCTTGATGGGGGCCGCGATTGGGGCCAAAATTTTCAGTTTTGGTCCCTTTTTTCACGTTTTTTGCATGTTTTTACTGTTTTTTCCACAATTATTGTACTTGGAAGACCAAATTGTGGTTGCAATTCACTGGCTTGTTTCATCAATGTTGAATTATTGTACTTGGAAGACCAAATTGTGGTTGCAATTCATCTTCCTCAATGAAATTTCATCCATAAATATCAGTAAAATGCAATCCATAATCATTCATCCATTCCATTGTGGTTGCAATTCACATCCATTCCATCCTTCTTTCTTGCTTTCTTTCTTCATCATTTCAGTATTTTCTTTCTGAGATACTACTTAAAAAATGAGTTCATCTGTTGCAAAAGCTAACCTATATTTTTGTTACGATGGTGAATGGGTGCATGACAACAATGAGTCAAATTTTGCTTATAAATCTAAGCATGGTGTAAAACTGCCAGTAAACTTTACTCATCAGAAGTTTGTTGCATACGGCATGCAAAAATGTGGAATCGACCATTCTGCTGTTTGCAAGTTAGTGTTTAAAAATGGTGATGGGTCAATTGTGGAGTTATCCAACGATGTAGATATCTCTGGTTTTCTGCACTTTGCAGCCCAGTCAGAAAGACCTCCATCACTTTTTGTGTATGCCGATTCATCGGTGTGCGACGAATGTGATGACGATGACGATGACGAAGGTGATGACGAAGACCTCCAACTGGAGGAGACTGATTCTCAATTTCAGGCGTCCTACGACCCAACAGTTTATTCAGATCATACATATGGTCTTAATAACGACTGTTATCCTAATTTTGTTCCGGAGACGCAACAACAAGAAGAAGAAGACGAAGAAGGACGTTTTGTTGGAGTTGCTGATGACGAAACCCATGTTTTCACAATGGGTAGATCTGATATAGACAGATCAGGTACCGATAGTGATGAGGACGAAGAAAGAGGAAAATATACCCCTAGTAATAAATCATTTAGTCAGTTAAATGACTTTTTTGATATGCCTCCTATTCCTCCAACCCCGGATGCTCATACACAAACCTACGAACCTCACCTTATAATCGCAGTTCAAGGATACAAGTAGGTGAAATATTTGATTCGAAGGATGAGTTGGCCACACAGCTCGGAATTAAGTTCATAAAAGAGGGTTTCGAAAGTAACACGAAGAAATCCGACAAAACCAGATACGAAGTTGTATGTGGGAGAGAAAATTGTATACAAATTTTGTGGTGCAATTTGCAGAGATTAAACACATTTGTGTTCCAATTCATATTATTATGTAATATGTTTTCGCATTTATATGTCATGTGTGTTTGATATTTTAGGTCAAAAAATATCTATTAAATCTATCTTTTATGTTCAGTTATTAAATATTATGAGATACCTGAAATTGAAATTAACATAAAATATCACTTGCTATTTCCCTTTTTGTTGTAAAATGTTGAATATAAAATAACAAAATGAAAATGATGGGCAACATCTTAAATATAACAAATAAAAGTACTCATAAAATATAAAAAAAAAACTTATAAACGAAGAAAACGCCATCCGTGGGACTCGAACCCACGACCACGTGGTTAAAAGCCACGCGCTCTACCAACTGAGCTAGAACGGCTTACTTGTTAGGCATGCTTTAGAATTATATGAAAACCAAAATATACATTTACATTTAAACCCATCGACCACAACAAGAAGGCCTTTCATGAGACTTCCGATCATCAGATTCAAAACCGAGGTTTAACTCCCAGAAGAGACTACCGGAGAGAGTGAGATGCAGCAGAGAAATTCCGGCAACCGGCGGCCATCGGGAACCGATGGCTCTGATTTCTCATACAGAATGGTTGTCGATAACAGTATGCCTTTTCTTCAGTCTCTACTTTATTGTAACTACGTTGTCCTATGTTTTTTCTTCTTAAAAATCTTAAATCTTTAGTCGGATCTTAAATTTAGGATATACGAAGGTAGCCAAGGGGAAATCCACTCTCTCCAAAGTTCTCGTGATTCAGGTATGTATTTCGAGCTCTTTCGCTGCTTGCTGTTTCGTATATTTCGTTAAAATTTTATGTGATCTGTGATCAAAATTCTAGCATTTTGATAGGTCTAGTGAATGTGCAGAGTAGGAATTGTAGATATGAAAAATGGTTTGCTTTGGATCAAATAAGGAGTTTGAATTATTTGGACTCAATTTCTAGGTTTCTATGTTATTCAAAGCTATTACTCTGGTAGTCTGTGTATTGTTGTTTAGTTTGTGGAAAGTCCTTATTGTTTTGTTAGCATTAGCCTCAGACAGTTAGCATGGAAAGTTTGATGCTTCTTAGCGTGAAGAGTGCCTTTAGGCACTTCATATAGGAGTCCATGAGGGCAGACTAGATATTATAGAGCACTAAGAAAACATAGAAATCCGATTGATAAGAGCACCGAATAATTATTTACCAGATTTTCTCCAGGTAGCTCATGAAAAGTGACTCCATAACTCCATTACTAACTGGTGGAAATCAATTTAGAATTTGATTGCCCAGCTTTCATGCAAGGAAAAATTTATTTATAAAGACCCGCTGATGCCATGGCTTGTGGTTCCTCAACCCAGTGTGTTTCATACAAATCTCATGATGAAGTTATCGATCATTAGTTACTAATTTTTATCCATTCAAGCATCATTTAGAAATTAGAAGTCTATCGTGGATCTTAATGATGAAAAAATTGAGTATGCTTGCACTCATTATAGTAGGAAATCCTTTGAGGCCACTCTTGAATAGTGAATTTCACTTGGGTTGTGCATAATATGTGACTTAATGGGAAGATAGAAAACAAATAGAGAAGAATGAAGAGCCTGTGGTCAGAAACATGCTTCAATAATTCATGGGGTTGTGGTAAGGGTTAAGGGCCTGTTTGTCAGCAGCTTATTGAGCTTAATGGGAATCACAACTTATTCAATCAGCTTATTTGATGCTTGTAAACATGTGTAACAAGACATGCATGTTGACTGCAGGCAGTGGTACTGTTGGCAGGAGTACTTGACGTATTTTTTACACTTTTAAAGAAGGAGCCTCTTGAAACATTAGCTGCTGCATCTAGTTCTATAACATTCATATCAATCATACTCGGAGAATTGGGTAACCACTAACCACTATTATTTTAGTGCTGTAAAGAAAACTTAATGTTTGTTGCATGAAACTTATTCATTGTTATTGTTTAATTAATGTAGGTCGAAAGCGTAGCAGAGCTAACTTTTTGAAAATTTATATGGTTGGATCATCCATAGGAATACTTGTGTCAATTGCTTCTGTCATCCAAAGCAATATCCAACTAAAGGCAAGAAAATTCCTTCTCTCCTAGTATAGATGTTATTATTATTGTTTTTATTTACCGCTTGGTAGCTGAATGACCCATTATTTATTGAGATTTGAGAGGCTGATACTGGGACCTGCCTATATTTAGTGCTGACCGTTTGCCAATGATCAAACATCATATATTGTATCTTCATCAGGTTGTTCATGATCTGAGTAACTGGGAAACAGAGAAATTTTCTCTATTGAAGATTGCTTTTGTTTTTGCGGGTGAGTTCAAACCTTTGTGCCATCATATTAATTTTTCCATATATAGCATATGTGCTGTTTGTATATCTAACAATGGAGCCTTATTGTGTGGCAGGACTGTTTGTACAAATATTTTCCGTCACTACAACAGCATCTCTCATCGGAAATATGTCTCCTCCAAAAAGAGCAGCTTGACTAATTGAAATCGTTAGTAGTATTCGTCATCTCTCTCTCTCTCTCTCTCTCTCTCTCTCACTTACTAGAGAAGCATTTTTCGTATTGCCTCGATTTTGTTCTTTTTTCTCCTGTATTGTAGTACGCATGAGAATGGTATGATTTTGATCATGAAAAATGATTGGATAGCTTCAGGAGTGTCTTTTTGGTATATTGCTGAATATGTAGTTGTGAGGTATGGTATGATTTTGATCTTTGGATGGCCTCCTGTCGCACTGGGATGATTTTTACAAAGCTTCCTTCAAACTAATTATATTCTTGTGCAATGATGTGAGATTGGGCCCTGATCGAGCCTAGGGGACATGGGACCATTTGTCCATTTCCCTCCCAAACCATGTCTTCCACTTAAATATCTTTCATAAATGTAGTAAAAGGGCCTGTTAACAAAACTGATCACATGCTGGGACTGAATGACATCCCCCATATTTATATTTTAGGTATTCTATGAATAGGAGAATGTACATTTTTCTTACCTAATTTGTTATTAGTTTTATGGGCCCTTGTCTCTCTGTACGTAAAGCTATAGAAAGTGGATACCATTCTTAGAACAACTTTCTCCGTTTTCATTCGTGAGTGCAACTTTGCCGTAAGCATGAAAGCAATATGAGACATGATAAGATTTTCAAAAGATTACTAATACACTGAGGGCCGGTTTGGTTTGTGGGATTTGGAACTGGATTCCATTCCAATCCCGTGTTTTGTTTGAGGAAAGTCCGGAATTAAAATCTTGGGATTTCATACAAACATTGGATTTAGAAAGCCCATGGTATTTCACGCGATTTCATTGATTTGTTTGTAACAATGTTTTAAAATATGTTAAAAACATTCGTTTTGTAATAATCAATTAATAAACTTGTAATTTAATTATTTTTAAATAATTTGTTTATTTATTTATAAATTATCTATAAAGAATGGAATTTGATTCTGTTCCAAATCCTACAAACCAAATACACCAAAGCTTCCAAATCCTTCCACGAAATCCAAATCCCTCAAATACATTCCGTGTCAAAGCAAACGGGCACCTCATAATATTTTCACTCACTAGTACATCGCCTTTGCAATTATGCTTGGCTGACAACAATTTGCCATTCATTCACACATTGTTACAAGGGAATTAAAATAATAAATTTGGGTGTTGCTTATGTGTTTGAAGCATCGCTGCTTCAATTCATGTTTCCATTCAGTGCCTTATTTTATGATTTTTGAAAGTTGAAATAGATTCAACCATTATATGTCTAATTTGGTGGAATTACCTGCTTAGAGAAGCTAGCATAACTGTTGATCAAAGCCAAAGCATTGCTGGTTAAGTGTGCAACATTCACAATCTTTCCTCTCACCACTCTTTTCATTTTTGGGTCCTTCACAAATCCTTCGGAGCATGTGTCTTCATCTGTTATTGCGGAACTGACCCATGTTTGTATGTCACTGATCACTAGCCCGGAATCTTTGGAACCCGGTCGATTCATCTCCTCAAGTGATCTTTTCAACTCGTATACCGAGTCACTCAGCACCTCAATGCAGTCTTTCATGGCAGCAACCTCTCGAGGAGTCATCCCATGCACTTGTGACAATTTTACCATTGCCGAGGAGGTGGAGCGGGTGGTTTCAAGGGTGACGGATAGAGATGTTTGGGCTAGTAGCTTAGGGCTTGTTTTGATTGCACCTGCTCGAGTTGACAGTGAGTTGAAGCAGAGTGTGGGGTAAGTTGTCAATCTGCATGATGATCTTATGAATTCAACATTTGTTTTCTCGATGGCTGAGATGGAACTGATGGAGGAAGCTGTGTAGAGAAGTATTATTAGGATAGCTTTTTGTGCTAGAGAATTGATCGAATATAAGCCTTCCATATCTTGTATAGATTTGTAAGGAGAATTATGTGTAGCTCAAAATTCGGAGCTAAAGAGGTAGGTTATGAAAAAGTGGAGCAAATGCACTCCAAATTTATAGGAAACTAAATATGGATATGATTGAGGTTTATCTTCTAAAACTTTTCCTCTTAGACGATCGCCAGCAATAATTAATGAAAATACATGGAAGCTCTTGTCGTTATCTAGATAAAGTGCAATAAAGCTTTTTAAAGTAGGTCTTAGCAACGTGCAATTATGCAACCTTTAGCCGTCCTACATTGATGGACCCCCAAGTAGTTAGAGATATTGGGCAAGTTAAATTAGATTCGGTTTATTTACACACCAAACATTCATTTAAAGGCATAAAATACGAGTCTCACTGAGTTTATGTAGTTTAAAGAGTTGCCGAAATGATGAAAGTGAAATGGGATGAAGATTGCAAGGTGTTGAAGTTAGACCGCTGGGGCTAAAGAATTGCAATAAACTTTCCTCACCACTTGCTGCTCAACTTGAACAGGTGCTTTCTATATGTCTCTCTCTATCTCTGTCTTGAAGATGCATGCATTGTTTTGGCTTGTTGAAAGGATATTTATGTATGTTGATATTGCAAAATCGGAGATTTTTTAGTATCTTGTAGATATTTTGAAAGGGTAATCAAGCAAGAATTCAAATTGAAATTGCCTTTTTTATGTGCTTAACAAGATATACAGTACAATATGATGATCTACATGTAGGGGCTTGCAATTAAAGCTTCTAGCTTTACTTTAATTATTTGAAATTGGTGATTAAGTTTTGGAACTGAGATTTCTTTGAATAGTCTCTGGCCAATGAACATGATCTCTAGGTGCTTTCAAGATCAAAGCATTATATAATTAGACTCTGCCAACTTTGCTTCCGATTTCGTTGGAACCAAATGGCCCTTTTCCTGCCTTTTGGTCATCAGATCGCCTCAGATGTTACATTCCAGGTTGTACTTTTGCTAACCACATATTGTTTTGAAACTTGCATGATGTTCACTAAAGATGCGAGTGTTGAACATGTGACCTTAATTATGATAAGCTTTTATGATTCTTTAGGGGCATGTGTTTGAACATTTGAGCCCCAAGTAGTTAGAGATATTGGGCAAGTTAAATTAGATTCGGTTTATTTACACACCGAACATTCATCTTAAAGGCATAAATACGAGTCTCATTGAGTTTATGTAGTTTAAAGAGTTGCCGACATGATGAAAGTGAAATGTATCAAGTTGGAGGGGTCTAGAAATGGGATGAAGATTGCAATAAACTTTCCTCACCACTTGCTGCTCAACTTGAACAGGTGCTTTCTATCTGTCTCTCTCTCTGTCTTGGAAGATGCATGCATTGTTTTGGCTTGTTGAAAGGATATTTATGTATGTTGACATTACAAAATTGGAGATCTTTTAGTATCTTGTAGATATTTTGAAATGGTAATGAAGCAAGAATTAGTGAGAGAGTATATGTTGGGACATTTTTCAAAATAGTGTACAAAACTTGTTATTTGGGTGTAGTCTTAGGAAGAAGGGAAAAGTCGATTTTGGTGGGTTACACCTTGTCCCACATAAAGAGTGGAGCAAAAATGGGTATATAATTGGAACCATTTATCTTTATGGTAATTTAATATTATGGAAATGATGGGGGTTCCACAAGGACGCAATGCAACCTTACGCGGGTGCGTGGAAGCAATGTGACACTTTGATGGCGCATTTTGCACTTCGAAACAAAGACTCCATTGTGTTGGCTACTAACAGGCACAACGGTCCACAAGGGGTTGGTTCGAACAGCGGTGAGCCGGTGATGGTTCATGGGTGCAAGCCATTAGTCGGTATGGTCTGAACCATAGTTGCCTTAGGTGCCATGTGTCTATAAGTATCGATACGACTTATTTTCTAATTTTCTCCGTAGACCTTTATTGTGTCTTTGTGCTTTATTATTATTATTATTATTTATTATCACTATTTCGTTAGTTATGCTGACTCACATTTCTAGCTTCTATCTTTTATTTTTCTCTCTCTTACTTTTGTCAAACTTGCGGGACCAATTGTTTGGTCCAAAAATCCTGTTCTTTAAGTTATTTTTACAAGTTGGAAATGTAAGTCGTGGAAGTAGCCCCTCTACTCTAATTATAGGTAAGGTCTGCTTACATGTACCCTCCCATACCCTATTTCGTGTGTGATTCATTAGGTTCGTTTGGTTTAGTTTGGTTCGGTTTATTAAATACTAGCTGTGCACTTGTGCTATACAAAAAAATTGCAAGCCAAAAATGTAATATTAATGTAAATCCTAATTTTTTTTTGCAATAGATTGATGGTGAGTTGTGGACTTTGTAATGCATTAGTGATTTGTATATAATGCTTAGTAAATATTATACTCTTCCACTTTAAAGAGTTTTACCTAAATTCTTAATAAAATAACATAGGTAAGATAATGCTTTTCGGGTTACAAGTTTTAGATTTTAGATTTTATGTTTTCTTTTAGAAAGAGTCTCTTGACACAATTTTAATCGTCAACTCTCTCTTTATAACCGGAAAACCATTTCTCTATTGTCTCAATTTGCGCTTTACTTCTCCTGTATTGTAATCCCCATGAAAACTTATTAGGATCAAGACTAAATGATTGGTTAATTGCTAAGTACATGGTTTGTTGTGAGGTATGGTATGATCTTCATCTTTGTATCCAATCCATGTGCAATTATGTTTAGACTGGGACCATACCCTCTTACTTATACATCAGAAATATGTAGAACAAGGGCCTACAACAAAAACTCATCACATGCTGGCACTGAATGGTTGACATCCCCATATATACACACACACACACACACACACATATATATATATATATATATATATGGTCAGATTCAGGGGAAAACAACAAAAAATGAAAAAATTAGGAACACCCTGGTAACTGTTTATCTGGAGGATATGCAGATGTGCATATAAGTAATTTGTAACATGCACACGTGCGTATATACACGTGCATAAAAACCAAAAAAACATATTGAATTACTTGTATGCACATGTGCATACCGTCTAGATGAATGGTTGTCATGGTGTTCCTCGGTTTCTCATTTTTTTGGGTTTTCCCCTGAATCTCCCTCTACACACACACACACATATATATATATATATATATAGTACTTTATGATAAAAATACATGTAGGAGAAAATATGTTTTATATATCGTGTATTCGTGTGTTATTAGTTTTAGGGGCCTTTTTGTTCACTGTACAGTACGTATACTTTATAAAGTGGACAACATTCTTAGAATAATTTCCTCCATTTATCATTTTATACTTCCAATTTGCAGAAAGCAATACTAGATATTTTTCACTCAATTATACATTGCAATTTGCAGTTAAGGCTACCAACAATTTCTCATACATTCGCACATTGCTACTTAGGAATTACCATAACAACATTGTAGGTTTTTATGCTACATTTTGACCTATATATTACTTCTCATCCTAGCTAGCTTACTTCATTATCCTCTCTGCTGCCTTATTTTTATGACCCTTGAAATAAATACATGCTAATTATATCTCTAATAATTTCCCTCAATTAACCACCTGCTTAGAGAGGGTAGTAGCATAACTGTTAATCAAAGCCAAAGCATTGCTAGTTAAGTGTGCCACATTCACAATCTTTCCTCTCACCACTTTTTTCATTTTTGTATTCGCAAACCCATCAATGCACGTGTCTTCATCCGTCATTGCAGCACTCACCCATGTCTGTAAGTCGCTGATCACTAGCCGTGAACTTTTGGAACCCGGTCGACTCATCTCCTCAAGTGAGTTTTCTAACTCGTACACCGAGTCACCCAACAACTCAATGCAGTCTTTCATGGCAGCAGCCTCTAGAGGAGCCATGCCATGCATTTGTGACAATTTTACAATTGCCTTGGAGGTGGAGCGAGTGGTGTCAAGGGTGACAGATAGAGCTGTTTGCACTAGTAACTTGGGACTTGTTTGGATTGCACCTGCTCGAGTTGAGAGTGAGTTGACACAGAGTGTAGGGTAAGTTGTGCAACTGCATGATGATTTGATGAATTCGACGTTTGTTTTAGGGAGAGCGGAGATGAAAGTGACGGAGAAAGCTGTGTAGACAAATATTATTAAAATGGCGTTTTGTGCTAAAGAATTTGAGGCTTCCATGAAGTCTTAATAGTTTGAAAGTAAAAGAGATAGGTTGTGAAAAGTGGAGGAAATGAAGTTGACATTTATAGGAAGGCGGATGTGGTTATCGATAAGCATTGGGTTCTTGAAATATCAAGTTGGTACGTTTTAAAATGTTGTCGACGCAATGAAAACGGCAAGTTTTTAACGTTGGAGATAATTAGTAGTTTGAAATATCTTGTCGATATTTAAAAATGATAAAGGAAGCAAGAATCCAAATGAAAGTTTAGGTTGTTGATGTGAACGTAGTACAATATGGGTATGTACCTGCCATTAAAGCTCCCTGCTATATTTCACACTCTTTGTTTGTTTCTTGTGCTTCAATTATTTGAAATTGTGGAATTCAATTTTATTTGGGAGTAGGAGTGAATTATGTGGATGTGAAAAGATGTTTTAAGATAATAGGTTTAATTTTATTTTGGTAAAAGAGGATATTGAAAATTATTGTGAATAGGGAACTTAACTTTTTTAATAGCAAATATATTAAAAGGCAAACAGAACAAAGCAACGAAGGCCGAAACAAACAAAAAACGACCTAACAACAACGAAAGGGCACCACGAACAAGGAAACACAGCAAAACGGTAAATATTTACAAGCATTCCACGAGATCAGAAAAGAGGGGCATGTAGACGAGACCCAACCAAAAGACCTTGATTGAGTAACACCATACAGATAAGCGCTACAAAACTACATTGTTGAAAATCCGAGAGCATATGTCCCTTCAAAGGAAATAGTTCGTTGTCCATATTATTGTATAAAAGACTTTGAAAGCACTAGGACCCCGATTGCTGTCGTCGACATTAATCATATCAAGCCGAAACTAGTATAATCGAATTGAAATTTCACCACTTGACGATGCATTCCCAAAGGGAATGGATATATAATGTGTTTTAAAATAGTTGGTTTAAGTATAAAGATATGAAATAGGGACTTAATCATTTACTCGGGTATGCTTACCGGTAAAATTCAACACTATCACCTATTTCCCGGATAAGATTTTAGTCCACCAAAATGACATCATATGCAACAATTTAGCTGGTAAGTGCTAACCGTGGTAAGAGTCGTCGCACTCACTTACCGGGTAAGACTCTCGGTCCTTGCTTTCGACTCTTACCGGGTGAGATTCTTGGTCCTTGCCATATTCATCTGGTAAGCTAATGTGACATGGTAAGCACTTACCCGGGTAAGCGTTTTGTAAACGCCCCCTTAGAGTTAAATAAAAAAGAGAAGAAAAAAATCTTCAAATACTCAATTTTAAATAAGAATACCATTTTAAATACAACATTCATTTAGATTCTTTTTTCTTTGTCACTTGTGATTTTGAATAGTTACCAATCCAAATATTTTTATGATGGAGGGTATGTTTAAAGGTTTAAAAGATATTCTGAAATCAAATCACGTATCAGAACCAAAATGGTTTCAGGTTATTCGGTTTTTAGCTTAAATAGTTTGATTAAACGGATAAAGATGGTTTATGTGGTTCGGTTTCTGATTATCTTTTACTATTTCGGTTAACCGAACACATTATACTACCATTTATATATTTTCCTATTTCGGTTTAGCCGAACATGCTGTACTACCATTTATATATTTTATTATTTCGGTTAAACTGAAAGCAAATTAACAAATTACGCATTAATACAAAATTTGACTAATTCATATGGACTAGATAGCTAGTTGAACAAACCATCGAACCAATTTATAATAAAACAATATGTTACCAATTTGTAATAAAATTACTGAATGATAAAATCAGAATGTTTGATGATTAATAAATGTATAAATTAGTAGTCAGAAGCAAAAATTAAAGGCCAACAAAATTATATTTAGTTAGAAGAAAATCAAATAACAAAAAAACACAAAGATAATAAATAAAAGATAAATAACAAGTAACAAATAGAATACTAATAATTAACAAATAGTAGTACATATAAATGTGTAAAATACCGCAAACCAAACGGAGTATGTATGGACAGAGCGTCGTGGACATTGGACCCGCATGAGGGCTTCTCGCAAGCAGGATCAACTCACATCTGGTTCTTAGAAACTGCTGGTTGTCTTATTTCTTAAAAGAAACTACTGGTTGGCTAGATCTAGATAGGTTTTGTCTCGTTGTGATGGCTTGCTGTATTAAGCCGTGGTCTCTATCTATGATACAAATATGCGATGAAAAAACGAGGTAACACCCACAGGATCGATAGGGCTTCTTGAATTAAATTGAAAGAATACGACGAGCTGCTTTTTCTTCAAGAGCTTCAACATGGTGACCACTCGATCACCAAAAAGGCATCAATTTTTTTTATGCACTTTGTATGGTTCTTTACTGTATTTGTAAGAGCTTTATATATTCTTAAAACAATAACTAGTATGCAATTGTTAGCTATAATCGTATCTTCTAAGTAAAAATAAAATTGACTTATTAGTATAATGGCATACTTATATGACTTTTAAACTTACAGAACCAACAACCATACATCGAAAAAATTGTAGTGTACGATACCGTTTTGGTGGACTAAAATCTTACCCGATAAGTAAACTATAATATTGAATTTACCGATAAGTGCATACCCGGGTAAGCGTTTGGTAAGCGACCGCTTAGTTTAAACTGAATCGAAATGTTAACCAACGTTTTCTAAGCTGAAAAACGAAGAACCAAACGAGATATCCATGGTTCCACTATCTCATTTCATTTCATTATGTATATTTACAAATCTTTTTAACAACAAAGATCTTTAAATTTTGACGGATTAGCTCAAATCGTAAATAAAAGTAAGACCCTGGCACATTTTTTTATACCATTAAAGGTTTTTCTCGTTGTTATCTTTAGAGCACCATAAGATTAGTCCAAATACATACAAAATGATCTGCATACCATGATTAAAAACTTGATCTAATTATTTTTTGTTACAAAATAAATGTTCACAATGAAAAAGATAAGCAATTTTAAGAATTGGAAATTATAATACTTTTTAACTAACTATAGGAAAATTTTACTCTTAATTATAGAGACATAAATTCTCTCCACCTCATAATTAAGAAAAATAAGAAAGTAAACATTATTTTTAAAAATAAACATTTATTTTTAAATAAACTAAAATAATAATATAAACATTTATTTTGAGATGGATGAAGTAAAGGTTTAATAAAAGAAGTTCTTTTTTTTGTTAAAAAAGATTTTCATTCATCATGTAAAATTTAAATAAGCTTTAAATTTAATAAGAGTGAATTGTGGATTTGGTCCTTGTGGTTTTGTGTTTTCTTTGACTATGATCCTTATTTTATGTTTATTATGGATATAGTCCATATGGTATGCAATATATTGTGACTAGGGTTCCTCAACACTAACACCATTAAGTTTGAAAGGTTAAAGGTACTTGCACATGATGGATATAATTGTCAATTTACTTTTTCATTTCAATTAACCTATATATTTTAAAATAAAGAATATTGAATTGTGAATTTGGTTACTATGCATCACCCATCATCTTTAAAGCCCATTTATAATCTCTCCTAACAAATTTTTCTATAACTATAATATAAAATGATAATACATTCAATTACATTAAAACCTTATATAAAATAATAATACATTTAATTTCATTATTATTTTAATATAAAATAGTAATACTTTTAATTTTATTAGAAGAATTTCTATTTCTTCAATATTTTAATCATAAATGAGTCGTTACTATTGCAAGTGGGAGCCCAGTCCCAAGATAGCATCAACAAATAATTAATCATCTACAGTATGGTTAGCTAAATTATGATAATGTTAAATTTGAAATACTTCAAATAATTTTTGTTATCACTAAAAGAATTATGTCTGGGATAAATGTTTGTATGACATTTTTAATTTAGATTTTATTTAATGTTTATCCTCTTTAAAACATCTTATAAAAAAATAAAGATTTTGAAGTTTTTAGTATATATTCTTTACATAAACATGGTTAAAGTAGAGAAGAATGAATGGAAACCTATAAATTTGAACGACTCATTTATGATTAAAATATCGAAGAAAATTAAAGTATTCTAACAAAATTAAATGTATTATTATTATTTTATATTAATATAATAATGAAATTGAATGTATTATTATTTTATGCAAGGTTTTAATGTAATTGAATGTATTATCATGTTAAAGTTATAGAAAATTTTGTTAGGATAATTAAGAGAGATTATAAATGGGCTTTAAAGATGATGGGTGATGCACAAGGACCAAATTCACAATTCAATATTCTTTGTTTTAAAATGTATAGGTTAATTGAAATGAAAAAGTAATTTGACAATTATACCCATCATGTGCAAGACACATGCTACCTTTAACCTTTCAAACTTAATGGTGTTAGTGATGAGGGACCCTAGTTCCAATATATTGCATATCATAAGGACTATATTCATAATAAACATAAAATGAGGACCATAATCAAAGAAAACACAAAACAACCAAATCCACAATTAACTCATTTAATAAACACATACGAATAGAATCAACAGCAATAAATGCGGCAATCATTTTATTAGATAATTATACACTTCCAAGGTGCGGGGATGATGGAATATTAATTAATGGATATTTCTTTTTATGTTTCTTCAAAAGTTAACTTTTAAGAAAACCGAACCAACTATAACCGAAACCGGTTTTTCTATAACCAGTTAAAAAAAACCGGTTTATTTTATAAATGTAACCAGTTAAAAACCGGTCTTTGTGCACCTCTATTCTAGACCCAACAAGGAGACATTTCGTTGGGCAACTGCCCAGGGCCCAGTAAGTAGCCCTAAAAATCGTGATTTGAGAATCACCCCAGAGTCCAGAAATAATGGTGGAGGAAGAAGGAATTTGGGAGCAATCAGCAATGAATGATATAAACCGCAGTTGCAGACTCAGATTGGGCGGTAATAACAAATTACACATAACTTTTTACGAGGTTAAAATAAAAATAGAAATCTCCCGTAAAATTATTCCGGGTTGATTTCAAATTCTCTAATTCCTACGGATCGGGATCTTGTGAAGGAGTTAACTAACTCCAAAAATCCGATATATTTAGAGCATCTTCAACAGCTTCCTCATTTTGGAGAAAATGGGGAATATGGAGATTTTGGTCCTAAACTTATCTCCAACAGCTTCCCTAAACCCTTCCTTATTTTGGAGAAAGTTGGAGATTCCCTAAAATTAGGGAAGCTGTTGGAGATGCTCTTAGCCGGTAACTCACTAGTTTGGTCTGGTAAATTCATTAGCTATGTCTTGTACGTACTTGTTTGATTCAGATACATGATATTAAAGTTCACAGTTTAAATAATTGAAAATTACAAAAAACCTAACAAAATATTTTATTTTAAATGATTAAATTCTTAAACTTTTTTAATGAAAAATTATTAAACTTCTTTCATTTGATCAAACCCATGTACTATTATTTTTAATAAAAAACCCATTAAAATTTTAATTGATTAAATCCTAGAACATTTTCTTTTAATAAATTAACCCATCGAACTTATAAAATAAATCTGGCTTTTACATTAATTTTACCTCAGAAAAAGCTACTGGTATGGCTAGATTTTTTTTTAAATATCACAAGAATCTTAAATCATTTAAACCCCACACAAACACCGGTACCACTCCCCATCGCCACTCCTCGTCGCCCCATCGTTACCTGTTCTTCATATCACCTATCACGCTATTGGGAAGCAATAATACATCGGTAGGGCTGGAGGAATCTGGGGAGATGATCGGGATGGAATGGAAAGCGACAGATCGAAGTAAGACTGACTCAAAGGAGAGAACGACGAAATCCATCGTTAACGGCACAGGTAAGAGTCGAAATTCATGTAGCCAATGTTAGCAATTTCGTTAAATTCAAGAGGTCTAGGGTCGGAGAAAAAAAAGATGTGGATCAAGGAGATTTGCAGAAAAGTAAAACCAAATGTGATTGGCATTCAAGAAACAAAAATAAAAAAGTGTACGGATGTTCAAATAAGGAAATGGTGGGGTGGGGATGATGCCGACTTTGCACAAGTGGAAGCTAACAGTAACTCGGGCGGTTTGATAATGATGTGGGATAAAAAAGTGTTCTCGTGCGATTACGTTGTAGAAGATGTAGCCTTTCTTGCGGTAATAGGAAGGTGGACCGGTGTCCCCGGGTTAGTGGGTTTGGTAAATGTGTACGGACCGAGGGATGTGTAACACCCTCAAAATTGGAAAAAGCAACTAAACAAAATTTCGATTAAAATAATCAAATTAGGATAAAATTTCTTCTAGAAACCATCCTTGGAAATACCTCAATCATAAAAACATAATAACTTCAACAATTCAACACCAAGACTACAAAAGGTCGGGTGTTACTCAACCCAATACAAAGTTGTTATTCCCAAAATGCAGAAGAGTTCACCAAACCACTTACTTCTTGAACACACAACTAGTTCTCCACTCTTCACAGTGTCACTCGAACTATTCTCAACCGGAACCTGTTGCACATGCCGACAAATAAAAAGGGTTAGGCTAACGCCTAGTGAGTTCAAGAGTTTTCATCATGATTAAAATAGTTCGTTAAACCCAATGAATACAACTCAAAATCATGATTTCCCAAAAATGATTATATTCAAGTATGCGAGCAACCCATTTTCCAACGCACACAAAACCCGTGCCAAAAGCTCCACGATGAAACATTTATAAATAATGGATGTAGATCCAAAAACTCATTCAAAACGTGGATGATTATTAAATTTTCAAATTGTTAGTGCATAAAATGTATTCAAGATTTAATGTGTATTTGTATAAATGTAAAGAGTCAAATACAATAGTCAATAGTCAAAGTAAAGGTGTTGATAGTCAAAGTCAACACATTTAAGTGAAAGTCAAAGATGTATAAATAGTGAGTTTGTAATAGAATTAGAAGGAGTTGTTATTGTAGAAGTCTCATACGTGTGAAATAGAGATGACATCTAGAGAGAGAAGTTAGAGAGAGAAAATAGATCTTAACTCCCAATCTTGTACTCTTTCTCTATTCTAATGAAGATCATGAAGTTCTTGATTGTTACCTGATTAGATCTGGGATCACAAGTGGTATCAGAGCCTAATCAGTCCGAATTGTGCACCGATTTGAAGAAATTTTTGTCAATTTTTGAAGAAATTGACGAGTTCTTGAGTTCTTGAAAAATCTTCAAAGATTTTGGAATTCATTTGTGTTTTTGATTGATTCAAGTTCACAAACTGATATCATTTTGTTGTTTGAAACATCTTAAATCAAAAGTTTTGTTTTTAAACAACAAAATCGTGATTTTTTTTAGGTTTTACTGTTCATCAAAGGGAGTTACTGTTCATCGAGAGGTTGCTTGAAAATATTGATTCTCTCAATTTGATTTGTTTATGAATTGTTTTTAATTGCATAAGAACTTCACATATTCGTTTCTTGTAGGTTTTCGATCTGATTACAGCTTCCAAATTGCAATTTCAGTTACAAAATCGCTGTGTTTGAGAATCTGTTAGTCGACAGTGTTCATCGAAGTTTTTAACGAGTTTGAAGATTGATCTAGATTTTGATCATGTTTTGTTCCGATTTGATTCCACAGATCGTTCTAAATTGAGTTTCTGGATTGTTTGCAATTTTCAGATCTGAAAAAGACTCACAATTCGACGTTTTTGAGTTGTTGAGAGTCGACGTCGCCGAAAAACAAATAGCTGCCGGAAACTTCATAACAGTCGCACACGTTTTGTCCGACTTGTTCATAACTGTCGGACGTTGAATGTTCATAACTGTCGGACGTTGAATACTCATAACTGTCGGCAGGGACGGAACACAAGGCTTATGACCAAGGGGGCCGAACCTAACTTTTACATAATATGTCTTATAAACGAGTATAATTTGTTTCAAAGGCCCACAAATTCGTCGAATGTGTTTTTAGCCGAATTTAACCGTTTCGAGTGATTCCGTTAAGTTTTTTGATTGATTTTGAGAAAAAAAACTAAAGTTTTTTTTGTTGTTGATTTTGAGAGACATTTTAAGTGTTTTTGGTTGATTTTTCAAGGTTTTTTGATTGATTTTGATGAACTTATAAGTTTTTTGGTTCATTTCGAGAGACCATTTGGGTTTTTTGGTTGATTTTTGAGGATTTTTTTTCGATTTTTTGCAGGCCCATGGTACAAAAGTGGTGAAATTTTTTGTTGTTAGTTACCATAGAAAAACACAAGAAAACTATAAAATGATTCAATGATAGCATACTACTAACGAAACAAATTATATCTAAAGAATTGTAGGTGAATATGAAATTAAAAAAGAAATAACTCAATAAGTGGAGTGGAGGGGCAAAAGTAAACCATTTTCCTTTTAGTACATTAAACACAAATATAAAGTCTACTTAGCCAACCCAAAAGCGCAGGGGCCATGGCCCCCCCAGCCCCTATGACCATCCGTCCCTGACTGTCGGACGATTTTTTTTCTAGTCGGACGATTTTTCTTGTCGTACACAGCTAGTCGTACAAAACTGCTAGTCGTACACAACTGCTAGTCGGTCAAGTATTGTCTGACAAGATCTACTAGTCGTACAAAACTGAACACTTTCGTCGTCTGAAACGTTCCTTGCCGAAAAAACGTAAACTTTACCGGAATGTGTTCAAGCTTAGCCACCATAGTTTTTATGCTTGCATGATCGTACAACTTTCGTTCTATTCGATTTGTTTTTGATTGTGGAACACATAGAAACCAAAATCACTGATTTTAGTCGAGATTTGAGCGAGATATCGTGACTGAATATCAACAGATCGAAGTTGATGGAGATGATGAACAGTACCATAGTTGATACTTTGAGGTTTTGTCAGTTCCAGCCCCTATAGTTATTAGTTTAGGCTTATTACAGTTTTGGTCCCTGTAGTATAGGATTAAGATCTTTACATTTTTGGTCCTTTAGTTAGTCTTTTAGTTAGTGTCATTTTCAGCCCATGTAGTGTTGTTTTACTTTGAGTCAATATTAGTCACTAGACTTTTAATTTCTAGATTTTTACATTCTTAGTTCTTTGAGTCTTAATTTTTAGATTTTTGTCATTTTTATTCCTTATCTTTTATAAATGTTAGTATTTTACACTATTAGTCCGTATTTTTTGTTTTAGTTTCGTGTTTTGTCATTTTTAGTCCCTATTTTTACTATCTTCTCATTTTTTTGTCTGTTTTATCAATTTTTACCTGCTTTTGATCGAAACTGATATATTTCTCTTATTTTTTTGCAGGTTTGTCGATTTAAAGTCCAGTATTCCGCATTAATTTTTCGGAATTAATTTTTGAACGACAAATTTATAATTTGTTTTTCAAATTTTGATTTTTGAAAATTTTTCTGACTTTAATCGTATTTTTCTCTGATTATTGTGTGTGCATAATTCTACTTCTCACGAAGTATCTGACAACGATCAATTTTTAATCTTTTCAGGTAACAATGGATGAGTATTATATGGAAGAATATTTTGATCCACCGAAGGCGAGACTAACTGCTACATGGCAAAAGGAAAGAGAAGAAAACAAAAATCTGAGTCAACTATTCTTGCTAAATCTATCATAGATCACCAAGAAAAGCTTGATGAGGATAATTTTTTTTTCTGATTGTCAAATATCCGAACTTAAAAAGAAAATCAGTGATTTGGAAGAAAAGAATAGTGAGAGAGAACTTTCTTTGAAAAATATTACCTCTCAAAACACAGAATTTTTGGACAAAATCAAAGATTTGGAAAAGAAGCTTTATTTGAGAGATCAAACTAACCAAACAATTTTCATGAACAAGCCAAGACTTGTAAGCAATGTCAACAAGTATTGGGGACTTGGTTACGAAAACCCAAAACATTTGGCTAAAGCTACCTGTGCATTGCCAACATTGTATGATTTCAAATGTTTAAGATATGCAGAATATTGGCCAGAATTTGAAATTCCTTGGACTGGTGTAAAGGAAACTTTAGAAGAGGAAAACAGAAAAAGATTCTTAACAACTCATATACAACTTCCATTTTGTTATACTCGTGAGACGTTGAAGACTCTCAACAATCTAAATGGTCCACTTCCAAATAACTATTTTGACATATGTGCTACAAAGCCAATCACTCAACAAGTCTTTGAAACTAAGAAATATGTTCCTACATTGGTTCTAGAAGGGAAAATTGTTGAACTTGAAATCTCCCTTGCAGAACAAAGGATCAACTTTGAATATGAAAATGATCTCCTTTCAACTGTTTATTCAAATAGTTTTAAGGAAATATCTTCTAGTTTCAAAGATGAGGTGGAAAAGGAGACTGTTAAAATTGAACATGCTTTGATCAAAAAGTTTTCTGTTTCATCAAAAGCCATTTTTGATGCTAAACAAAAGATTGATAAAAAATGTCTCCAACTTTCAAAGAAAGTGGTGGATCTTGAAAGTATTCTTCTCTCCGAGCATACACAATTTGAGAATGAAAAGGTCAATTTCATTAATGAAACAAATTGTTTCGAGGAAAAGATTCGTGAACTCTCTCAAAAGATCATGATATTAGAAACTGAATTGCAAAAGGAAAGAAATTCTTCCAATGATAAAAGAAAAATATATGATATTGAGAAAGTTTTAAATCTTGAACGCGAACAATTTGAAAACGAGAAAGTTGTATTTGAAATTGAAAAACAGTCATTTGAAGAGAAAATAATTATGCTTTCTCAAGATGTGGACGTGTTAGAAAAAGAATTGGCAAAAGAACGAAGAGAAAATGCTTTCAAAACATGGTCTACACCTGATTCTAAAAAGGATTTTGAAATTCACAATGTCGATTCTGATTCTGATTGTGATTTTGTGCCTAATGATCATATTTTCGAAACCAAGTCAAAGCCAAAGGAAAGTGACAAAGGAAAAGATTGTTCATTTGATTTCTCAAAGAAACTTCCGGACCATTCAGATTTTTTGTTTACAAAAGAAAAACCTTCAAGTATTTTTTCTAAAGGTGAGTGTTCAAACACAAAGAAACTACCTTTAGAGAAAAGAAAGAAGAGTAAAAAGTCAAAGATAACTCAAGTTTAAAGTTCTAAAGGTTCTAATTCTAAATCTTTGGTTGTTTCAAATACACCTATCTACAAGCCTGTGAAGATGGAATGGAGAGTTAAAGGTACAACACCTTCAAAGAATGATCTACCAAAATCATCTGCTTCCACACCAAATGCCGAGAAGAAGAACACTCTGAAAGGTAAATTTTATGCTAAACCTAATCCTATTCATTTCGAAAATCATCTGATTAGGTTGGCACATAAGAAAATTTGTTGTTCTTACTGTGGATCAAATGATTTTGTGCATAAAGATTATACTTCTTATTGGTACGGTACTTACAACATTTCTTCAAAAAGGAATGCACCTAACAAACCAGGACCCAAGTTCCTTTGGGTACCAAAATCTACTTAATCTGTTTTGCAGGTTCATCATGTGTTGTGCTGAATGTTACATATATATCACACACATGACTGAAAACAGAAGAGAAGCGGTGCAATTTTTTGAAGAGTATATGTACCATTAAGGGGGAGCAAAAGACTGTGGTTTCTAAACACGTCAGTTTAGAACCCGGATTTCAAAGAGATAATGATTTCTAAACACATCAGTTTAGAACCCGGATTTCAAAGAAAAAATGGCTTCTAAACATCTCAGTTTAGAACCCGTTCTTCAAAGTGTTTGACTTCTAAACACATCAGTTTAGAACTCGTACTTATTTGTTTTAGACTTTGATTGCTATACATACTAATTTTGTTTCACTAAGATATTTTGCAGATTTTGAGGGGGAGCTTATCTGATTTGTTAATCAGTCTATCATGATTTGAGGGGGAGCTTAAACATCTTACTGTAAGTATCTTCTGAACTTAATATGAGATTGTTTGAAAGAAGAACGACTTTCAAGCATGAAAAATGTTTTCTTAAATGTTCAAACCACTTCTCTAATTCAAACAAATTTTATAATTTTAGAAGTGTGATTTTAAATAATTTTCATGAATATCTCGAATGCTCGTTACATCTTTATTTCTGACCGTGTGTTTCCAAAGATTAATACTTGTGTATTATCTTTTCTATATACTGTCAAGTATTCACACACACCGGTTCAGCTTCTTATTAACTTTGTTATTACCATGTCTCAAAACAAAACATTTTTTGATGGTAATACTCCCGTTTGAATTCAAATTTTGTTGAGCATCATATTCATTTCAGCGTTCGAACTTAAACGTTTCATTCAAAGTTTGTTTATATTTGTTCATATAAACAACATTCAATTCTTTGATACCCTAAACCTTACATGATTATCATTTTTGATATTTGATCTGATTGATACATTGTCAGATTCTCAAACAAGTCTTTCGAATTCATTTCATTCTTTCTATATTCTTGTTGTGAGAAATCTTCAAAGATCAAATGCTCAAATCTTCATGATATTATTGAAGAGCATACATTCTGATGGCAATGTTAATCAAATGCCGATATTCTTAATTGTTCAAGCTAAACTGTTGAACAACGCAACATTTTAGGACAAAATTTCATGGGAATCAGTGTGAGATATTAAAGAACTTCTATGGATCCACGTTAACCAGTGTTTCCTACCTAAGAAGTTATCCTTGAGTGATTGAGGGGTGAGGGGTCGAAAACAAAGAGTGGGGGAGATAACTCATACGGTTGAGTATCTCATTGAGCTGAGGTAAAATGTAAATGAGAGTTTGGTTAGAAGTGAGCGTATTAAAAACAGAAAGAGGGTGAGAGAACAGAGTTAAAAGAATAAGAGAACTCTGCACCAACCACTTTCTGAGCCGGGCAGCCACATCACTGATTGGTTCACATTCTTTGGTGACCATCATTGAAACAGGCAACTAGCCCATGCCAACTCTTGCATTAACCCCACTAGCTACTCATTTCTTTCTTAACAAAGGAATGTTTCATTTTTCTTCGGGACGCTGACACGGGGTTTTGACACCCCGCGAATCTTACCGCAAGTGTACGGGTCGAAGTCAAGTAATAGTACTTGAGAAAGTACGAGTATCGAATCACGGGGAACTAGGAACTAAGTATCACAATTACTATAAGCTCTATTAACTGAACTGTCAAATTAAGAGATTGGTTTTAGTGTAACATCCCAAAAATTTCGAGAAATTTAAAATTTTTAATTAAACATTTCGTATATAAAACCCATTAAATAATCCCAACATATTAGTTGCAAAATCATAAATATTGTTCACGTAACCAGAAACCAGCGGAAATAATGTTAATAAATAAAACTAATAATAGCCAGCTCATCCCGCGCGCCAGTGTGTACCCGTCACGCCTTAGAGCCACTTGTACCTGAAACCACAGTTTATTGGGAAAGGGTAAGCACGAAGCTTAGTGAATTCAAACACCACAAATAACACAGTTATCCCACACTACCCCTAAAACAGATAGTGACACACAAACGATCATACAAGTCTACGAACAAATCATAAACATGCATATCCACACCCACCCACCTAAGAGGCACAAGTCGGTCCCACCGACCACATGATAAAACCTCCGGCCCCGCCGGATCCCCGGTCCCACCGAGTCTCTACGCCACCCGCGTATAAAATCCCCGGCCCCGCCGGATTCCTCGGTCCCACCGAGTTAACATGACATCATAATCTCAACTAGACACCCCACTATCTAGTTCACAACAAAATCACATAAAGCTACCACACACGTGCTACAGCAATGATAAAACAACCGATATTAAGTATAGTGAGAGAACTCACCTCGAATGCGCGCCTAGCTTAACAATACAATTCAAGCTTCACAATTACGGTCACTTCCCAGCACCTAAACGCATGTTAAAACGTGTCAATACGAGACCCGGACCCTACGACACGACACACGCTTAAACCGTCACTAAAACTATTTTCCGTTCTCGCCAAACAGGTCTGTTCGGGACCTGTTTCGACCCCTTAAAACCCAGAAAATTCCCAATATTATTTCATGATTAGAAAGTACTCTGAGATAGGGTTTCAAGGACATATTATACGCCTCCTAACGATTTTTCTACAATTTAATAGGAATTAACTACGAACGACCACCAAAGCTGTCAGTTTTCGGTCCAGCCTGCACAAACATCCCAATACAGCCTAGCTACGGGCTTAATCGGACTTTCGGCAAAACACGAAAAACCTTCCCAACTCGATTTGGGAACTTTGGGCACCAATTTCACCTTAAAACGAGTTACGAGTAAAAAGTTATGCACGAAAGAAAAACTGGACAGCATGCTGAAAAATCACATAAAATGATAAAACGATTTTTGCGATATGGCTAAACGGTTTGGGATTTACGCTACGATGATTTAGAGTTCAGGCCTGGTGTGTTTAGGGTTCCGCCACGAGTGTCACCCACTGCCACTCCCGGCAGTGGAGCACGGCGGCGGCAGCGGCGGTGTTTTCCCCCGGCGACGGTCACACACGCACACCCATTCGCGTATACTCGTCTCCGACCCACACCACTGCTCCTTCCTCTCTCGGTCGACCTATGCGGGCTGCTCACACACACACACACACACACCCACAGCCACCGCCCTCCACCCACAGCCACCGTAGCGGCGGCGGCGTGCGGCGGTGGTGGTCTCGCCGGAAAAACGAAAAGGAAAAAGGAAAGAAACGAGACGAACGAGAGAGCTACTTACCTCACGAGGACGTCTCACCACCACAACCAATCTTCTCTCTCTCGATTCCTCCGACGACCCAGGTGGTGGCGACCTCCGGCGACAGCAGCAGCGGCGGCGAAGGGTGACTGCCGCTGCGTTCTTTCTCCCTCTTCTCTCTTCTTTCTCGCGATCCCTCTCTCTCTTCGTTTCTCTCTCTCTCGGCCGCACAACACAAGGGAAAAGAGAAAGGTGGATCCTAGGGTTTAGGTGATTGTTTGGTTGCTTGATTTACAAGGAAAAAAAAACGAGAATAGGAATAGTAGTCATGGGCCGAGACCCATGCAAAAAGTTCCAAGATTTGCACAATTAGCCCCTCAACTACACCTTATCTCACAATCTACATCAAAAAGACACGTATGCTAACATTTTGGTCCTTTTTGACACCAAACCAATAACCAAAAACAATTAAAGGTAAACATTTTAACCTTTTCGGTGCTGCCACTCGGCTCCCGAAGTCCACGCCCGCAAACAGCTCCGGGTAATTCTCCCGCATCTCGGCTTCTGGTTCCCACGTCCATTCTGAACCTTTTCGGTGCTGCCACTGGACCTTCACCAATCCAATGACTTTGTTCCGCAGAGTCTTTGTCTTCCTCTCGACGATGGCTATTGGCTTCTCCACATAGTTGAGTCGTTCGTCAATCTGAATATCTTCGAGGGGAACTACCGCAGACTCATCCATCACACACTTCCGCAACTGAGAGACGTGGAAAGTGTTGTGGATCAGGCTCATTTCCTCTGGTAGCTCCAATCGGTAAGCTACTTTCCCCACACGCGCGATGACCTTGTACGGTCCGATATATCGGGGACCCAACTTTCCCCGCTTGCGAAAACGGATTACCCCTTTCCAGGGTGACACTTTCAAAAGAACGTAATCCCCGACTTGGAACTCCAAGTCCGATCGTCTCTTATCGGCGTAACTCTTTTGTCGACTCTGAGCAGTGACTAACCGATCCCGCACCATCTGAATCATCTCCGTCGTCTTTAGCACAACGTCGGTGCTCCCCAATACCCTGTGACCAACCTCGCCCCAGCAAATGGGCGTCCGACACTTCCTGCCATACAATACTTCGTACGGCGCTCTACCGATGCTAGCGTGATAGCTGTTATTATAGGAGAACTCAGCTAGTGGAAGATACTGATCCCAACTACCCCCGAAGTCAATAACACATGCTCGCAGCATGTCCTCAAGTGTCTGAATAGTACGCTCACTCTGAGGATGAAATGCTGTACTGAACTGTAACCGCGTACCCATTTCATTCTGAAACTTCTCCCAAAACCGGGAGGTGAAGCGAGTATCCCGATCCGAGAAAATCGAGACTGGCACCCCGTGCCTAGTTACAATCTCTCGGATGAAAACCTCCGCGAGCTTATCCGCCGAGAAGCTCTCTTTAATCGCCAAGAAGTGAGCGCTCTTAGTCAGACGATCCACAATTACCCAGATGGTATCATTCCCTCGCTGAGTTTTGGGAAGCTTCGTGATGAAATCCATCGTAATCTGCTCCCATTTCCACACAGGAATCTCCAACGGCTGCAATTTCCCATGCGGTCGATGGTGCTCCGCCTTGACCTTCCGACAGGTCAAACATACCTCGACACATTTGGCTACATCCCGCTTCATGCCGGGCCACCAATAGCCTTCCCGTAAGTCTCTGTACATTTTGGTAGCTCCCGGATGAATCGAAAACTTGGACTTATGCGCCTCGTCCAATAGTATCTGTCGGTTCCCACCGGTGAATGGGACCCAAACTCTACCATAACGGGTCAATAATCCTCGACTATCCCGTACAAATTTTCGGAATTTCTCCCGAAACCCTCTCACGTTTTGCATTTTCCGCCAACACGGCCACCTCCTGAGCGACACCTATCGACTCCAGAAGAGGTGCAACTACTGTCAATCGCTGACATAGACCCTTCAGCGGTTCCCCAACCGGATGTCGGCTAAGTGCGTCCGCGACTACATTCGCTTTACCCGGGTGGTAAAGTATCTCGCAGTCGTAATCCTTGACCACATCAAGCCATCTTTGCTGACGCATATTAAGATTTTGCTGATCCATCAGATATTTAAGGCTCTTATGATCAGTGTAGATCGTACACTTGACACCATAAAGATAGTGTCTCCAAATTTTTAGAGCAAACACCACTGCTCCCAACTCCAAGTCATGAGTCGGGTAGTTCGCTTCGTGAGGCTTCAGCTGCCTCGAAGCGTAAGCTATGAACTTGCCGCGTTGCATAAGCACGGCACCCAACCCCTGATATGAAGCATCACAATAAACCACCAAATCCTCCATACCCTCGGGTAAAGCTAACACAGGAGCCTCACATAAACGCCTGCGTAGCTCCTCAAATGCCTTCTGCTGCTCTTCACCCCAACTGAAAGCTGCAGTTTTCTTCGTCAGTCGAGTCATAGGCAAGGCAATCTTGGAGAAATCATGGATAAATCTCCGATAGTATCCTGCTAACCCGAGAAAACTACGCACCTCGGTAGGAGTTTTCGGCACCTCCCACTGCATGACCGCTGAAATCTTGGACGGATCGACCATGATACCGTTCTGATTCACGACATGTCCTAGGAATTGGACCTCTCGTAACCAGAATTCACACTTGGAGAACTTAGCATAAAGCTTCTCCCGTCTCAAAACATCCAACACTTCCCGCAAATGCATCTCGTGCTCTTCTTTCGTCTTCGAATATACGAGGATATCGTCGATGAACACGATCACCGAGCGATCCAACATTGGGCTACATACCCTGTTCATGAGGTTCTTGAATGCTGCGGGTGCGTTGGTGAGCCCGAAAGGCATCACCACGAACTCGTAATGGCCATATCGCGTACGGAAGGCCGTCTTCTCCGTATCCTCACTTCGTACCCGCATCTGATGATACCCAGATCTCAGGTCAATCTTAGAGAACCACGAGGCTCCCTGTAACTGATCAAACAAGTCGTCAATCCTTGGCAGAGGATAACGATTCTTTACCGTAAGCTTATTCAGCTCCCGGTAGTCAATACACATCCGCTGAGACCCATCCTTCTTCTTTACGAACAAAATCGGAGCTCCCCACGGTGAACAACTCGGCTTAATGAACTCTTTCTCGAGAAGTTCTTGCAACTGATCATATAGCTCCTTCATTTCCGGTGGAGCCAGGCGATAGGGTGCCTTGGCCACCGGAGCAGCACCCGGAATCAGATCGATTCGAAACTCCACCTGTCGTTCGGGAGGTATCCCCGGTAACTCGTCGGGAAACACATCGGCAAACTCCCTCACGACTGGCACATCTTCGGCAGTCTTCTTCGCCTCGTCAAAACGCGTATCTATCACATACGCTAAGTACCCCTGACCACTATGCTGAAGGTGTCTCCGAGCCCTCGCCGCGGAACATATTGCCGTAGTCCGTCTGGGCGAGTCTCCCTGAATCAACAACTCTCCCCCGCTTGGGGTTCGAACCCGCACTTGTTTGTGGCGACAATCAATTTCCGCATCAAACGCGTCCATCCAATCCATGCCCACAATCACACAAAGCTCTCGCATAGCTATCGGAATCAAGTCGATGGGAAACCTCACACCCGAGATTTCCAGCGTGCATCCCCAATACACGTCCGTAACCGTCAAGGTCCTATCATCGGCAACCTCGACTACCAAAGGACATCCTAACCGTCCCACCACTCGGCCCAAACTCTCGCTAAAAGTGCGAGACACAAATGAATGAGTAGCCCCGCTATCAAACATTACAACCGCAGGCACCGAGTTAACTAGAAACGTACCTAACAAACAATTAACAACATAAAAATACAAGGCATGAAAAGGAAGGACGAAAAGAAAGAGGGTGATGAAACATACCTGTCACCACTTTAGGCGTCGCCTGCGCCTCTTCCACCTTCAGCTGGTGGACTCTACCTCGCGCTGCCTCCGTTCCCGGCTGCCCCGTACGACCGTCAGTGATGCGCAGTGGGGCATTTGTAGGAGCCCTCTGTGCACCACCCCCATCAGCTGCTTTCGCGTTCGGACAATTGGCCTTCACGTGGCCCGTCTACTTGCAGATAAAGCAGACCATCAATGGCGACTTGCAATCCCGGCTGAAATGACCGGACTGCCCACACTTGAAACACCCGTCAGTCCTCTTCCCACTAGTATCCCTGGGTTTAAACCCACCACTCCTCGAACTCCCGCGCGAATCAGAAAACTTTGACTTCTTTTGCACCGTAGAGATTGGCGTCACCGCCTGTGTCGCCTTTCTCTTCCTGGCTTGGGTCTCTAACTCCAGCTCCCTTCTCCGGGCTGCATCCATCATTGCTGACAAAGAAGCGTACGACACCGTACTCACGAATTCCCTGATCTCGGTACGTAACATATCCTTATACCGAGCCATCTTCATTTCCTCCGAGGCGGCATACTGAGGACAAAACAGCGCCATCTCAGTAAATTTCTTGTTCATTTCCTTCACAGTCTCCGTGGTTTGGGTTAGCTCCAAGAACTCCTTCGCTATCCGCTCCATCTCTACCGGAGGTACGTACTCGGCACGGAACCGAGTAACGAACTCCTCCCAAGTAAGGGTAGTACGCTCGGCAAGAGTCAGCGCTGAGGCGCACCAATCCTTCGCCCCATCGCGAAGCAAGTTCACAGCAAAACGGACCTTCAGATTATCCGGGCAGCCGCTGGTCAAGAAAGCACACTCCATATCAGAAATCCAACGCATGCTAACAATTGGGTTCGGGTCTCCCTTGAACTCCGGTGGAGAACAGGCAGAGAGATCCCGATACTAGAACTCTCGATTACGGGGCTGTCCCCCAGCAGGCGGCGGAATCGCTGCAATGCGCTCCTCCAACAGAACCGTCACCTGATCTTGGATGGCGGTGATAATCTCGGGGATTGCCTCCCCGATCGCATGCGCTACCTCAGACGCAATCATCTCTCGAATCTGTTCCTCCGTGATCCCCGCCTCAGTTCGCGGCTCAGTCGTGTTGTTCCTCCTAGTGATGGCCATTCTAGAGAGAAGAAAATACAACGAGTTATTAGTACCTAATAACTCACACCAACAACACTCACGCTCAACTCCTTGGATTCCTCGCGACTTTCCCGACTCGAGCACTGATCCTGTGCTTCCGGTAGTAGGAGCTCTACTACTACCTTCCACACCTATCATCGCTCGTTCCGAGTCCCATCCCGAGGGGTCCAAGTAGCTTCTCGCCGCAACTACACACATATGCCCGCACCGGCATATATACTCACTCTTCCTAGCTCCCTAGGAATTCCATCCCAACCACTACCCTTGCTACTACCGAATCCCCACTAATCATAAAGAGTGGCCTTGCGAATACCCGATTACATGCAGTGCAAAACAAATAGACATTCGAATACAAGATTCTATCCTAGAACGGTTTGACTCAAACAAGAGCTGCGCAATAGAACTAAATCGAATATTCTAAGGCTATAAGTCTCTTACTGCATACAACTTAGAGGGTATCCACTTAGTAACTTATCATAATTAGCATAAATTCCCAATAGCAAGCAGTCCAACATACCGCATAGTGTCAACAACAGGCAATCTAGCATGCATACTCTATGATCTAGAAAGCAATAAAACACTAAGCATTGTACCTTTCCCTTTGGCTCCGGCTGACTGTACACACTGCGCCCTCGATCACCGTTCCTCGAACGGGTTTTTACCCTTTTTTTTATTCCCAAACAGGTTTAATAAAGAATTTGAAAATTTTCCCAGCCGCAACTTGAGACCAAACACACCGAGGTGCGTTTGATTCACTCAAGCTGTGCTCTGATACCAAGTTGTAACATCCCAAAAATTTCGAGAAATTTAAAATTTTTAATTAAACATTTCGTATATAAAACCCATTAAATAATCCCAACATATTAGTTGCAAAATCATAAATATTGTTCACGTAACCAGAAACCAGCGGAAATAATGTTAATAAATAAAACTAATAATAGCCAGCTCATCCCGCGCGCCAGTGTGTACCCGTCACGCCTTAGAGCCACTTGTACCTGAAACCACAGTTTATTGGGAAAGGGTAAGCACGAAGCTTAGTGAATTCAAACACCACAAATAACACAGTTATCCCACACTACCCCTAAAACAGATAGTGACACACAAACGATCATACAAGTCTACGAACAAATCATAAACATGCATATCCACACCCACCCACCTAAGAGGCACAAGTCGGTCCCACCGACCACATGATAAAACCTCCGGCCCCGCCGGATCCCCGGTCCCACCGAGTCTCTACGCCACCCGCGTATAAAATCCCCGGCCCCGCCGGATTCCTCGGTCCCACCGAGTTAACATGACATCATAATCTTAACTAGACACCCCACTATCTAGTTCACAACAAAATCACATAAAGCTACCACACACGTGCTACAGCAATGATAAAACAACCGATATTAAGTATAGTGAGAGAACTCACCTCGAATGCGCGCCTAGCTTAACAATACAATTCAAGCTTCACAATTACGGTCACTTCCCAGCACCTAAACGCATGTTAAAACGTGTCAATACGAGACCCGGACCCTACGACACGACACACGCTTAAACCGTCACTAAAACTATTTTCCGTTCTCGCCAAACAGGTCTGTTCGGGACCTGTTTCGACCCCTTAAAACCCAGAAAATTCCCAATATTATTTCATGATTAGAAAGTACTCTGAGATAGGGTTTCAAGGACATATTATACGCCTCCTAACGATTTTTCTACAATTTAATAGGAATTAACTACGAACGACTACCAAAGCTGTCAGTTTTCGGTCCAGCCTGCACAAACAGCCCAATACAGCCTAGCTACGGGCTTAATCGGACTTTCGGCAAAACACGAAAAACCTTCCCAACTCGATTTGAGAACTTTGGGCACCAATTTCACTTTAAAACGAGTTACGAGTAAAAAGTTATGCACCAAAGAAAAACTATACAGCATGCTGAAAAATCACATAAAATGATAAAACGATTTTTGCGATATGGCTAAACGGTTTGGGATTTACGCTACGATGATTTAGAGTTCAGGCCTGGTGTGTTTAGGGTTCCGCCACGAGTGTCACCCACTGCCACTCCCGGCAGTGGAGCACGGCGGCGGCAGCGGCGGTGTTTTCCCCCGGCGACGGTCACACACGCACACCCATTCACGTATACTCGTCTCCGACCCACACCACTGCTCCTTCCTCTCTCGGTCGACCTATGCGGGCTGCTCACACACACACACACCCACAGCCACCGCCCTCCACCCACAGCCACCATAGCGGCGGCGTGCGGCGGTGGTGGTCTCGCCGGAAAAACGAAAAGGAAAAAGGAAAGAAACGAGACGAACGAGAGAGCTACTTACCTCACGACGACGTCTCACCACCACAACCAATCTTCTCTCTCTCGATTCCTCCGACGACCCAGGTGGTGGCGACCTCCGGCGACAGCAGCAGCGGCGGCGAAGGGTGACTGCCGCTGCGTTCTTTCTCCCTCTTCTCTCTTCTTTCTCGCGATCCCTCTCTCTCTTCGTTTCTCTCTCTCTCGGCCGCACAACACAAGGGAAAAGAGAAAGGTGGATCCTAGGGTTTAGGTGATTGTTTGGTTGCTTGATTTACAAGGAAAAAAAACGAGAATAGGAATAGTAGTCATGGGCCGAGACCCATGCAAAAAGTTCCAAGATTTGCACAATTAGCCCCTCAACTACACCTTATCTCACAATCTACATCAAAAAGACACGTATGCTAACATTTTGGTCCTTTTTGACACCAAACCAATAACCAAAAACAATTAAAGGTAAACATTTTAAATAATTAAAATTAATTAATAAACGCACCGGGACACGGGCTTTACATTTAGACTACTTAATTGTACTAAATAAAATCAAATCAAACACAAGACAAACAGAACAGCTTTGAAGACTTTGATAGAGAGAAAAGTTGAGGGTTGGAGATCCTCAGGTTATACACATGCAAACAATCGACTCAAAACAGTTACCAGTTAATCCCCTTAATGATTCCCAAATCTTTTGAGATCACCATCGTTTTCTTTCGACCAACAACGGATTTTATTTTGAAAAGGATAAGTTCAATCTCTCGATCTCACTTATGGGTTCCAAAACACATTAAGTACTCGATTTATGTTAAATTGGCTAGATTTTATCTCTCGATATCAACCTAACGGTTTAATTGGGACTAAAGCCTACTCGGAATATCTGTATCACCTTTTTGGGCTTTAGGCATGCAATTCCTAATTCTAAATAGCAATCAATCCTCGCGAACTTAATTACTAACAATGAATCAATTGTAAATTGGCCAAATTCACAAATGCATTAAGAACAAAATCACATACTTCATTAAGTAAAGAAAACTGATAAACGTTCAAATCAATTCGTCACATGCTTATAAACTGAATTCATTCCAACCCCCAACACGAACCGGTTAGTTCATGTCGGTGGTGGATTCAAACATAAGAGAAAAAGGTGCAAAAGTGTATGTAAACATGATCAAATGTGAAAGATGAAATCGTGATAACAAGTGATGAAAACTCCCTCCTCTCGTGTTCGTCTCTACATTCCGTGATGAATGTATCCGTGATCGGCTCTCTAACGTGGCTTCGAGGACTCCGAAAAATCGCCCAAAGTCGCCCCTGAACTGCTCCCGATCGTCTGCCGTAAGAATGATATCGAATAATGACCTAAACCCCGGAAAATAAAGCTGATTTTCGACAAACAGTGACTTACGCGACTTGCCACGCGACTTGCAAGTCGCGGGCTAAGTCGCGCGTATGCTTTTTGCTGTGTGGGTCGATTTCTGGTTCGCGGGTCGGGTCCTGGTTCGGTCGCGGGTCTTGGGCTTGGCTTTTGGGCTCTCGTTAGGCTTCTTTTGACTCGTTTTGGGCTCTTTTTAGCTTCTTTCTCGAGGAATGCCGCCTTTTAGCTAACCTGCATAATTCACTAGATAAACCGTAAAATACACGCCTTTTTACTTGAATTCAAGCCAATCTCGTTGGTTTGAGAATTGAAAATAACGCCAAGAAGTGGCGTTATCAGACGCAACATATTATCTATCTAATCTTCATTTGGAAGGTTTAGATATTGAAAAAGAAGGAAGTTTGCCCCACCTTCGCTCTTCATTCATGCACATTGAGTCTGTGGAAAACTTGTTGCTGTCTCAACAGTTTACACAATTTGAGCCTTATTATTCAAGCATAACTTGCTTCAATCATTTCTACACTTGCACGTACACACAAGGAATATGTTTTCTTGTCATAACGTTCATAGAAATTCCTTTATGGTTTTTTCGATGATTGAATGGAAGCCCTGGAGGAGTGAACATCAAAAAGCTCCTTTCCAAAGTGCATTCGTTGTACTAAGTGGCTCCGTGCAACTTACAGGCATTATAACTGTTTCATCCGTTGTTTCAGGGTTACCATGTTACTATTATCTGAATTTGAAAAGATTTAGATAAATATTTTTGGAATTGACGGATAAACAGATCAGAAGGAGGATATTGTTATTGGTGTATTCAAAGACTGCTGAAACTGAAAAGAAAGTTTTGATGATCATGTTGCTCACTATCATCAAAAAGGGGGTGAAGATATGAAAGTTTCAATTTCAAGATAAAGAGAAGTTTTGTTAAAGTCAAGAAGCTCGAGTTAAAAAGTCAAGATGTTTCAAGATGTTTCGAGATGATTCGACAAAGATTCAAAGTTCAAAGTTTATTATTGTTGAAGATACACAGTTCAAGATACTCAAAGCTACAAAGATTCAAGTTCATTAAAGAATGTTTTCAAAGCTCAAAACCCGTTAAATCTCAAAAGCCAATTCATATTCAAAGACTGAAGATATTTCTCAAAGATGCAAAGATCCGTGCTACAATGATTCAAAGTTCCGTGATACGAAGATTCAAAAAGATGAAGATTTTGTTTGAAGACTTTGACCAACACCGCAAAGATGTGAAGTTTGTGTTTCAAGACTTTGATGACTATTAGACTTTGAAGATCCAGTTGAAGACTAAAGCTGTCAGATTGGATTTCTGAAGACAACGCCTACTTGAAGATTCTTCAGAGTTATTTTTCGAAGATTGATCTTCCTTCAAAGCGAAGAGGGAGATTGTTCAAAGTGCTAAAGTGTTGAAGATCTGAAGATCACAAAGAGCTGAAGACTATCGTCATCAATTATTTAAATCTTGAATCCATAGGGGGAGATTATTAGTGCATAAAATGTATTCAAGATTTAATGTGTATTTGTATAAATGTAAAGAGTCAAATACAATAGTCAATAGTCAAAGTAAAGGTGTTGATAGTCAAAGTCAACACATTTAAGTGAAAGTCAAAGATGTATAAATAGTGAGTTTGTAATAGAATTAGAAGGATTTGTTATTGTAGAAGTCTCATACGTGTGAAATAGAGATGACATCTAGAGAGAGAAGTTAGAGAGAGAAAGTAGATCTTAACTCCCAATCTTGTACTCTTTCTCTATTCTAATGAAGATCATGAAGTTCTTGATTGTTACCTGATTAGATCTGGGATCACACAAATGAAGTAAACTCGAGTAAAACCCTATAATTCGAAACATCCCAACAAGGAGAGGAGAAATAATACAACACCCATAGGAACATGAAAAAACAATCCAAATACATATAATACGTTCCCGAAAGCATGTGACCGACTCAACAACCCATGCAAAGCGTAAATATAAATAAAGTCCAAAAACCCAAGCATGGGGGTAATCATTCAAGCAAACTATAATATAAGTGGAGGGGTTCCAATATTAAAGTCAACACTTGTAATTACTCGCACAAGGCTTACGGTAGTTAAAACATGCATATCACAAGATTCAATATATTATTGACAGCAACGGGGGAGACCCGTATCCATTGAGGGTGGAGGAAACACGTAAGTATACCACCGGTACAACGTTAATCGTATAACACTTCGCGACTAGACGCACAAAGGTTCCTACGACTTCTTAACAAGTTTCACCTCAAGAGACGGTTGACCTTAGTGTCTATTCCCACGAATTCCACCACAAGGCCCGACATGCTTAGGACTACCTCCAAGGCATTACCTTCAAAGCGGCGGGTGTCCTAGTGCCTACCTCCAAGGTAGCACCTCCGTACTCAACCCTCCTAGTGTCTACTTGAAAAGTTTAAGGTCATAAACATGGGTCTCGGAGTCCAACCCTGCAATACTCATGCAACCTCATAAACAAGACCGACTCATATGCTATGCATCCAATGAAAATATAGTCAAACAATTACATGGCTCACACGACAATGTCCAACATCATTAACACATGTAATCAGTTAATAATTATGACTAAAAAGCATATATTCTCAAACTCGACATAGAGTAATTTACATTGGACCAAAGTCCTCAAGACTCACTCGAGTCAAATATGAGCCAAAAGCTCTACAACACAATTGACCAACAATAAGGGCCACCAATACGATGAAATGCATTTAAATATCATATAACGAACACATACCTCCAAGATACGATAAAATCCACAATCCCATCATATATTTAGTCAAGTTATTTTCCACATAAGTCACAACCATATATATATATATATATATATATATACATATACCCAAATGACTCATCACAATAATCATGCATTTTCCTTCAACACCAAAGTGCATATTTACAAAGACCCCAGTGTACACAATAAACCTACAAAACATTTTTCTTTGAGATATAATTATCAAATTACCCAAAAATCTCAATGTGAGGGTTTTATAAGATTTTTCAATGTTAAATACTTCAAATAGTCAAAACTCACCAAATGACTCAACCATCGATAATTTTCATGTAAAACACATAAACACTTGAAAATGGAATTTTTTGGCATGTACAACGTTTTCACAAAGCAACTTGAACTCACCTTGCTAGATTTAGGCTAAATCTAGATTTTCCACAATTTGAGCTCATTTGAAGAAACTTGAATCCTCAAGCCAAAAGTCCCAAAAACCTAGATTCACAAGTTTTAACTATAAATATTCATATCCAAACACTTATAATCGTTTCCCAAACCTTTTACATCAAAATCTTCATTTTGACCCAAAACCCCAATTTGACCAAACGTTTCTCAAAATCATCCAAACCGAAAATTGAGAAATATAAACACTAGGAAGTCATAAATGGGGCATTTTTATCTCATATGGCAGTTTAGAAAGAGAGAGGATGGACTTACAAGTGGGTTTATAAGAAGACCCCAAAATTTAGCCACCAAATGGTGAAGAGACGATGAAGAAGATGAAGATGTCGAGCTTCCACCACAAGGCTTGAATATCTAGCTATCAATCTTCTAAATGCACTTGAATATATTGATTTGGTGAAATAGATGGGTTTGGACCGATTTGGAAGAGAGAGGAGAAAGGTTGGTGAAGAAACATATGAAGAAAAGTGAGGAAAATCGGATTTAAAAGGGGCTGCACAGGTGCTCGTGGCTTCGAGCATTTAGCCGTGCGGGCGCGAGCATAGCTGCTTCCATGTTTTGGGCAAATCTCGCGGCCGCGAGCAAATGGTTGTGCGAGCGCGAGTAGTTCATTTTTCCGACCAAAATTGATTCTTTTCCAAAAGCGACATCCAACCCAACCAACACTCCTAATACTTCCAAAAGACCAATTTAAGGTGAAATTATCTATAAAACTTGAAGTTATACTTACCCCAAAATCCGGGTGTTACAGTATGGTAGAGAAAGACGGGAAGCGTGGAAAAGGATATAATCACTAGTTTTGAAGGATGATGTAAATGGTGCATCTTTGGAGACTTTAACGAGGTTAAAAGCGACGAAGAGAGGGTTAATTCGATCACCAATCTAAGAGGAACCATGGAGTTCAACGATTTCATAAGGAGAAACAACTTGTTAGAAGTGCCTATGAATGGGAGGAGATTTACGAGAATTAGTGACGATGGTTTGAAGTTTAGTAAGTTAGACCGATTCTTGATCACAATGAGTTCAGTTTAGCTAGGAATAAATTGGGAGTGAAGACATTAGAGAGGAAGTGGTCAGATCACCTTCTGATCATGTTATACGAGGACAAAGCCGATTTCGGAGCAAGACCGTTTAATTTTTTTGATGCTTGGGTAAAGGAGCAAGGATTCGAAGAAATGGTCAAAGAAGCTTGGGGTAAAGAAGTTAGATCGTTCTGACCGGACTGCATATTTCAGGACAAGTTGAAAAATGTTAAAATTGTCATCAAGGAATGGGCAAAGAAAAAGTTCGGGAATTTTGAAGAGTCTTTGATACTAGCAAAGGAGGAGACGTTAAAGTTGGAAAGTGAGGCGGATTTGAACGGATGAAGGGAGGAGTATAGAAATTGTTGGGTAAAGGCGAGAAGCAAATGGTTGGTGCTTGAAGAGAAGAAGTTGGAGATGGAGAAACAAAAAGCAAAAGTGAAATAGGTGGTGGATGGCGACGAAAACTCTTGACCTTTTCACGCGGCAATTAAATATAGAGAGAGGAAAAATGCTCTTAGAGGTTTGAAAACACAACACGGATGGACGGAGGACCCTTGTAAGATCAAAGAACACGCGCTTGAATTTTTTAAAAGCAAGTTTTCCTCCCAATCCATAGGGGGGCCACGACTTCACCAAGAAAAGTACACGAAGATCTCCAGTGAAGACGCTTTATTTTGGAAAAGCCTTTAGAAGATGAAGAAACTTGGTGTCCGGTTAAGGAATGTGGTAGTAATAAAGCACCGGGATCGGACGATTTCACCTTTGCCTTTTTGAAGAAATGTTGGGAAATAGTAAAAGCGGATTTGATAAAGGCGGTTACGTGGTTTTGGCGGAAAGGTTGAAGAAAGTAATTATCGTGGAAGTCGTAACTATGGAAACCATGGCTCCAGGGGACGATTCACTAATCGCAGAGGCCTACACCCCAATTTTCAAAATGGTCGTAGTACAAATTTCTCTAGCCCAAGCCCACGACCTCAACCCACTAGCCAAAGGCCCATTTGCCAGGTCTGCTCCAAACCCGGTCACACCGCCTTGACGTGTTGGCATCGTTTCAATCAAGCCTTTCAAGCTTCACCACTTGCTTTCTTAACAACTGAAGCAAACTAGTCTGCTGCCTCTATCCGGCCTTTCTTCACAAATAGCTCCTACTCCATTAATCCCTCTTCATCTTCAAATCTATGGTATCCAGATACTGGTGCAAACCAACACATGACCAATGATCTCAGTTTTATGGATACTTGCTCATCCTACAATGGATCTGACTCTGTTCGAGTCGGTGATGGATCTCTTCTACCTATAAAAAACATAGGTTCTAGCCAGATCTCCACCAATAATGGTAAATTTCAATTAAATCACATCTTACATGTTCCATCCATTACTAAGAACCTTTTATCCGTATCTCGTTTTTGTTCTGACAATAATGTGTTTTTTCAATTTCACCCTGATCATTTTTTGGTGAAGGATCAGAATACTCAGGCAACGCTGCTCCGCGAGGACTCTAAAAATGGTCTGTATGTTCTGCTCTCTGTTCACTCACCAACAACCCACTTCGGTGAACGAACATCCATTCCTCACCGGCACTCACGTTTAGGACATCCATCTCTTCGAATCGTTCAACACATTCTATCCAAGTTCTCTCTACCGGTTCATGGTTCACGACCTCAACACCAATGTTCAAGTTGTCGTACTGCAAAGTCCCCAATTTTGTCTTCTCTTGGTTATAATATTATGTTGTCTTTGTTGGTGACTTCACTAAATTTTCATACTTGTTTCTGTTACGAAGAAAATCAGATGTTCTGTCCACTTTTTTAGCTTTTCACAAACAAGTAGAAAACCTATTTCACCATCGAATAAAATATTTTCAATCTGATTGGGTAGGTGAGTATCGATCGTTGTCTCAAATATTTACAAAATTAGGCATTCACCATCGAGTCTCCTGCCCTCACTCACATGCTCAAAATGGGTCCGTTGAACGAAAACACCGTCACATTGTCGAAACTGGCCTAACTCTACTTCATCATGCCTCAATTCCAGTGAAGTTCTGGGATTATGCTTTTCAAACCGCCACCTTTCTAATAAACCGTCTTCCCTCGCCCTCACTCAAATATCAATCCCCTTTCCAAGTCCTTCATCATCAATCTCCAAACTACAAACGGTTGAAAACCTTTGGTTGTGCGTGTTGGCCAAACCTTCGTCCATACACCCGTCACAAACCCGAGCCACGATCTCAACTGTGTGTATATCTAGGGTATAGTAACAATCATGAAGGTTATCTATGTTACTCCCTAACCACTCATAAAGTCTTCACAAACAGGGATGTAATCTTTGATGAAACCTCATTCCCTTTTCAATAACAAACTCCTTCACCATCACCTAGTCCAACCTCTAACTTACCACTCTTCTCTCAAACCCACATCTCCCCTGTCTCCGTCTCTCATAGTCCCACTTCTAACACAACTCCAATTCATTCCACACCATGTACCTCGCCTATTCCCATTCCACACTCACCTATCTCTTCATGCACACCCTCTCATGAGAACCCGCTTGAGCAGCTGCCAGTTTCGGAGTCTTCACCAGAAAATAGTCAAACCCAAACATCTCCACCAGCCACAACTCAACCCATCATGAGAAGAGCTCGTCACCAGATTTTCAAACCCAAAATCCGCAATGATGGAACCATACCGTGGCCTTCCTCTAAATCCAATGCTCTCATAGCTGAGCAATCTGCCACCATCCCAAAGAATGTTACATCAGCCTTACGTGATCCAAACTGGACTCATGCACTCAATGAAGAAATGCAAGCCCTGTTAAAAAACGACACATAGGATTTGGTTCCAGCAACTCCATCACAGAACATTGTTGGTTGTAAATGGATTTTTTGGATCAAATACAAATCGAATGGCTCCATTGACCGGTACAAAGCCCGGTTAGTTGCAAAAGGCTTCCATCAAATTGAAAACCTTGACTATCATGCTACTTTCTCCCATGTGGTTAAACCGGATACCATCCGTCTACTCCTATCCATTGTTGTATCTTCTGGTTGGACTTTGCAACAACTTGATGTACAAAATGCCTTTTTACATGGTTTTCTAGAAGAACATGTGTTTATGCAACAACCCCCTGGTTTCATCCATCCAGACTTTCCAAACCATGTGTGACGCTTAAAACGTGCACTCTACGACCTAAAACAGGCACCACGGGCCTGGTTTACAAGACTCTCAAACAAGCTTCTTGAGCTTGGCTTCTGTTAAAGTATAGCTGATACATATCTCTTCTATTATTCCCATATGAAGATCTCCATCTACGTATTAATCTACGTTGATGACATCATCATCACCGGGTCATCTACCTCGGCCATCGAAAATTTAATAAATAACCTAGCCATCACCTTTCCTGTCAAACAATTGGGAGCACTCTCATACTTCTTGGGAATTGAGGTTTCCAAGTGTCCAAGTGGTCTTTTTCTCTCCCAACACAAATACATAAGTGATCTCTTAAAATCAACAAACATGCTCCATGCTAAACCAATGCAAACACCCATGGCATCCTTAATGGTTTTATCTGGCATAGATGGGCAACAATTATCTGATCCAAGACTCTACCGGAGTGTGGTCGACAACCTTCAATACCTATCATTTACTCGTCCTGACATCTCCTTCGCTGTCAACAAAGTATGTCAGTTCATGCATAATCTGAGAACAACCCACTGGTCCGTGGTAAAGCGCATTCTTCGTTACCTCAAGCACACCATACATCACGATCTTCTTATACGAAAATCAAGTTCAACTCAACTTCATGCCTTCTCTGATGCCGGTTGGGCTCGCTGCCTAGATGACTTCAGATCCACGGGAGGTCATTGCATTTTCTTTGGTGCTAATCTAATCTCCTGGAGCTCCAAAAAGCAACCGACAATTGCCAGGTTCACAACCGAGGCAGAATATAAGAACCTTGCCTTAGCCACATGTGAAGTAATTTGGATCCAACATCTACTTCAAGAGTTGGGCATCTACCTTCGTTCTCCTCCCACACTATATTGTGACAATGTTGGAGCTTCTTATTTGGCTACTAATCCGGTAATCAATTCTCATGTTAAACATGTGGCCTTGGATTACTACTTCGTTAGAGATCGTGTTGCTGCTAAAACTCTCAACATCTCAATTGTCAGCAGCAAAGACCAATTGGCAGACATCTTCACAAAACCTTTACCATCAACTCTTTTTCATCGTCTTCGTTCGAGCCTCGCTATTGGCAATCTACCGTTCAGCTCGCGGGGGAATGTTAAATCATAACCATCACCAATTCTGTTACAACAAACTTGGTGCTAAAATGAAGGGCTGTGATTCACTCTATCTGGATGGCTAGGATTTAGTCTTTTGTATTTCCTTTACTATAAATAGCCTGTACTTCTCTATTGATTTGAGTAAGAAACAAATAAAAACTTTTCCCTTATCTTTTCCTTTACCACTTTATAATTAATCATATTAATTGAGATAATTCTTTATGTTTTTCTAAACTTTTTTTTTCCAATAAAACATATTGACTGTAATAATTGAAAGTCTTTACGTTTTTTAAGATAGAAGTAAGGGTTTATATAAACATCATTCTATTTCTAAAATCTTTAAATGTAATATCTGATAGGTTTGTTTAATTTGATTTACATAGATTATAGCTCAAAATCAATCAATTATGAATTGTTTTGTTTTGATGTTATAAATATATAATTCCTTTATTTTAATTAGTTGTTATATTTTTTACCTTGAATACCATTAAATTATCTTCACCTTTAAGAGAAAATATCATATTTTGAGAAACAGTTAATAACTACATTAAATATGCAGTTATAGTATTATAAATACAAACAACATGCATGTGATTAAGATTATAAAATAACACAAAAGAATTAGAATTCTAATAAATAGCATTTAATACCAAAAGGTAAAATAAAATGGGAAAGATCTACATACTCCAAACCAAAATCACGTCAAACGATGCATCACATGTAAAAGGTTAAAATTATACCAAATATGCCACTCCGGAACTAAGGGCTGTTTGGTTGGTTTTTCATTAAATCTTGTATGATTAAAGTTGTCTGTGTGGATTAATCTGTCTGTATAGATTGAAAAGATTTTTGCTTGGGGGGTGTTTTCATAGATGAAAGGAGCATGTTTTTTAATTGGGAGAGACTGATTTAGACAAAACTTGGCTTTCTGCATAAGCTCACTCCTAAAAGCTTAATAAATAAGTCAATTTTTATATCATTAAGTCACTACCAAACAGTATGTATAGTTGACTGAATAAGCTTTGAGTCACATTAAACTCATTAAGATGCTAACAAACATACTCTAACTTTGTTAGGCCATCCGTATCACAGCCCTCAAGCGCCACATCAGCTTTTCTCCTAACTCTCTCCTCAAACCCTCAAGCCCTAAAGTGGCATAGCGCTACCCTCAAGCCCTCTTGTCATCTATTTTTTTAATGATTTTATTTATACATTTAATTATTTAACAAAATAAAAATATTTATATATTTTTTAATAAATAAAAATAAGATAAATAATAAAAATAAAAATTCATATCATTCATTAAAAATAAAAATTACAAAATACAAAACACTAAAAAAATAAAAATTACAAAATACAAAATTACCCAAAATTATGTAATTTTTTAATTCTCTCTTTATTCGCCAAAGTAGCCCTCAAAATATCTCCCGTAAGGTGATCATGCGGGGTTATGAAAAACTCGAAGTCTTTATCAAATCGTTTTTCTCGTTCGATTTCTCGTTCGAGTTCCAATTTATCTCGTTCGAGTTCGAGTTTTTTCATTTTGTACTCCATTGTATCATCAATCTTGTCGTTGAACATCGTCAACAACTGAGTAACACTTTCGTTCGTATTCGACCCACTCGTATTACTCGTTGATGTTTTTTTTGCCTTGTTTCTCCCGATGGGTCGTTGAAGGTCCTCGACCTCGTTGACGTCTTCATCGTCATCATCGGAAGGTTTGGTACGTTTTGAACCCCGCGATGAAGTTGTCGTCATCGTTGGAACGACTCCCCATTTTGGACATATTTTGAAGACTTTCCAAGCTTGTTCGTGAGTGAAAGCAAACCCAAGTTGTGTTCGGTACCGTTCGTGTGCCGTACGTGAAATGTCGGCCTCACTCATTCCGCTTGATCTATTAGTGACCAAGTTGTTGTAGATGCCGCCAAAAGAATTTATTCTTTTATTGAGGTCGTTGAACTTGGTGTTGAGTTGATGAGTTGTTCTATAATTTCCGCGACCCATAAAACTAAAGAACACTTGCCCGATTCGGGTCCAAAAACTTTCTACATTTATGTAAATTCAAGTATAAGAATATTAACAAGAATAATAATAATATTAATAATATTAATAATAATAATAATAACAATAAAAATATTACCACCGGTTTGTGCGTTACCGACAACGGGGTCCTCCGAAACGTCAACCCACGCCGACACTAACGCGAGTTCCTCGTCTTTACTCCACATCTGTTTGGCGACTCTATTTTCATATTGTTTGTTTTTTCCTTTTCTCGTTGGTGTCGGGCTTGATGGTTCCGGGATAGATTGTTGTGTGTAGATGGATTGTGGTGTGTGCGGGCTATAATGTTGGGTTTCCGGAACAATGTCGTCGTCGAGATTGATTGCGGGTGAAGGGAGATTGTAGTTGGCCGGAGTAAAACCTTGTTCAATCAAACCGGGACGTGTAAATTGGTAAGGAAATTGTTGGTGAAATTGTTGGGGAAATTGTTGCGAAAATTGTGGCGGAAATTGTTGCGAAAATTGTGGCGGATATTGTTGCGAAAATTGCGGATGATAACCTTGTTGTGTAAACGCTTGGAAACCAAGCTCCGGGTCTTCTTGCGGTTGTGGTGTATCCGGTCGGTTACGACGGGATGTAGGTGTTTTGTTTGGATTCATTATGAAATTTGAGAAAATTTGAGAGATTTTGGTGTGAAAAAATAAGAGGTTTGGGTTAATATATATAGTGTGATTAAATTGAAAAAAAAATTAAAAAAAATATAAAAATTCTAGCCGTTGGTAGCCGTTGGAAATTTTAAATTTTCAAAATTTTAAAAAACAATTAAAAACAAAATTCATCGGGTTGAACGGGTTTTCAAACCCGCATGCCAAGCCCGAAGTGTAAACCCGCTCGCCCCGTACCACAACCCACAGGAGCCCGAGCCCGAGCCGAGCCCGCTGGCGGTACCGAAGGCCTTATATGCTACATAAGGGCTCACAAATCTAGTTTTCTATCAATCTGAGACGATTGTTAACAAAAGATCGATAATGACACCATCTTTTGCTTTCTCCTTCACATACCCTAACCTGTAAATCATCACGTTCATTTCAATTCGCCCCACCATTTCTTCACCTGCCGGCCTATACTCAGATTATAATTGAGTTTCACTCTTTTTTAGTTGGGGCTCTGCTTCAATCAGAGCATCTCCAACAACATCGCTAAAATAGAAAAAAATGAGTTTTTGTTTGCTACTCTTCTCCAACAGTATTGTTATATTGTTTGCTAAAATAGAGATTAATAGAAAAATCTCTAAATATAGAGAACTCTTATATTTCTCTAAATAGGAGAGGGAAATAATTATTTTATTCAACCCACCAATAACATAAATCTTTTATCATTTTATATTAAGTTTTTCGTTTAAAGTGTATTGGGAATATAATATAAATTAGAGAATAAAATATTAATATAATTTGTGGTAAAATCTCTAAAATAGCAAAGCTTTTTAACATTTAGATTCTCTATTTTAGAAAAATTATAGAAAACCTGTTGAAGATGCTCTCACTAGAGTTATCAGCATATTGATTGGAACTTTTCTTCATTCCAAAGTTCAAAGCAATTGTTCGATTTAGGGTTTATTCAAGAAACATAACGAGTTTTCAAGAATTTGAATCATTTGCTCGATTTAGGGTTCATTTAGTGATGTGATTAGAGAGAGATCAACCCGAAACACAAATGAAACTCATATATAAATTGTTATGGAGTCCAAAAGATGTAGAAAATGAGCTCTGGAGAGAGAACACAACTTTGCTCGAGCATGTTGCTGCATGATAATGTGTGAACCCAAGATATCAACGTAGGTGTCAAAAGAAACATGGGTATGGGCGCAATATTGATGTCACATTGGTAAGAAGAAGCCATGCACCATTGGCACCGCTCAAATCAACTTATTTTTAGGATGAATCAAAAGCTAGTATAGTAAATCTCATGCTTCTTACGTAAACTCAATTTCTCATGATCATTCATTCACCTTAATATCAATTAGTGTTGAGCTTCATTTCGATTTTCGATATTAAGCATTCGTCATTTATCATCTTACAAATATTTTATAGACAACTTACTAATAATAATTAAACATATAGTTTAATAAAGAGGTTTTCATTGATTATAAGTGTTTCATTAACAAAATAACTTTGTAAATCAAAATATTAAAATTTTATAATAGTTGTTAAAAGACTTCTTCTAGAATGAAACATTGTCAAAAAAAATTGCATTTAGTTTTGAAAAATATATTTGAAAATTGTTGCATTTAATTGAAAATAGATGTGATATTTGTTAACCAAACATAAAATCATTATCCCACAATGGGATTAGATATAAAATATAATTAAAAGAATTAAAAGTGTAAATCAAACTAGACATGGTAAAAAGCTGGTCTCAAACTGGTCCTTGTCGGTCTTCTGACAATTTTAGATCGGGTCTATTTGACCACCTCTAAATTATATCATTATATACTAGTATAAAAATGGGTTTTTGCCACGGTTAAAAACCGTGGCCGTAGGCCTTTAGCCACGGTTTTTTGAATTGATAAAATCGTAGTCTATCTTGCCGTGACTTTTGATACCCTTATGGCCACGTTTAAAATGCGTCACCATATCACATGAAAAATCGTAGCCATAGCCTAAAAATCGTGGCCATAAACGTATCCAAAATTTGATGGTATTGGGGCATTTTTCCTATAACTGTGGCTATAAACTACTTATCGCCACACAAACTCATGTTAAACGTGGCTATTAGAGACCTTTTAGTCACATGAGTAAACTAAACCGTGACCATAAACTACTTATAGCCACACAAATGTTACTATAACCGTGGCTATAAACTACTTATCGCCACACAAACGCATATTAAACGTGGCTATTAGAGACCTTTTGGTCACATGAGTAAACTAAAACCGTGACCATAAACTACTTATAGCCACACAAACTCATATTAAAAATGGCTATTAGAGACCTTTTGGTCACATGAGTAAACTATAACCGTGGCTATAAACTACTTATCGCCACACAAACGCATATTAAACGTGGCTATTAGAGACCTTTTGGTCACATGAGTAAACTAAAACCATGACTATAAACTACTTATCGCCACACAAACTCATATTAAACGTGGCTATTAGAGACCTTTTGGTCACATGAGTAAACTAAAACCGTGACCATAGTCCATAAACTACTTATAGCCACACAAATGTTACATTAACTGTGGTCATTTCATTACATACGGTTACAGTGAATTGTTAATACCGTGGCCATTGGTTACCATTTTGTCACATGAAATAACCAAACCATGACAATAAAGTAGTTATAGTCACACAAATTGTAGAACCGTGGCTATTGGCTGCCTTTCGGTCACACCAAATAACTAAAATGTGGCCATAAACTACTTACTAATGTGTGCCAAAATAATAAATAAATCTTTAAAAAGGTTTAATATAATAATTAATTCAAAAACATCAAATAATTAAATTAATAGTCATACATCATAAGGAATAAAAATACCAATGATAAACGTATCACTACTAGTTCTCTATTATATTAGATTTTTTTAAAGCTGCTCCTCGTATGCTTCGGGTTCTGTAATTCATTGACAGTTATATAATTCTTCTGTCTCTTCTTAGGATTTTGTTTATCTTCATGTTGATTAGAAGTTGAATCCGGTACCTGCAACAAGAATAAAAAAATTACAAACCAACGAGTTCCACAAACAAGTACTACTTTGGTCCCAAATTAATAAAAAAAATCACAGAAAGAAAGCATTCTCAATGTGCTAGCGAAACCACTAATCTGGATTCAATCCCTCCCCAAAACGGTGTAAACAACCCTCTAAACGGATCCTAAATGTCCTCCAAAACAGTTGTAAATAGCCCCTAAAACAGTTATAAACAGTCCCTAAATATGGCCCCAAAACACCCAAACAGTCCCTAGCAATTGCCATTCGATAACATCATTATTGGGGGGTTGTTGTTTTTCGATTCTACACCCAAATAACAGCCCTTAAGCTGCTGTTAATGCGTCTCAAAAGCAGAACACAACAGTCCCGAATTTGACAGCAAGCCCACCAAAAACATACCCAAATTTGATAGCATTCCGATCGAGTTAACGACTAGTAATTGACACAACCTCCAACCCAATTTTTTTTAATAGGTAGACTATTATATGAGAAGAAAAGTTAACGACTAAAGAAATTTAGATAAGCAACTAACCTTTAAGTCAGGGATGACAAGGTTTTTTGGCCAGGCCACGAAACTATTAATTGCATCCCCTACTGTTTTGTGCTCACCGACTTGTATTGGTAAAAAAGCAGCCGACTTTTTTGGTTCATCGATTGAGACTTTATAGCAATCATCATCAAGAGCAACTCCATGTAATATTTGCTTCTCTGATGAATAATAAATTTTACCGCGTGCAACGATGTTTCTCAGATATGGATACGCCAGTCGGCATTCTACGATCTGCAAAATTATAAGACGTATGTACATCATAAAGCTCAACTCTACAATAAAATAAATCTAAACAATTTAGAAAACATAATGTTGGGTGTACATCATAAAGCTCAACTCTACTACATGTTTCTCTCCTTTAAAATCATCAAAATCTTTATGAAGTTTTAATAACCTAGTTAAACCCCTACTCTTTATCTTTGCTACATTCCCAATTTCTTCGTTTTGATCCCCTCTATCTTCTTCTTGATCCCCTTTATCTTCTTCTGGATCCCCTCTATCTTGATCTAAATAAGAAAATAGCAAATAAAACTAATGGAAAACATTGTAATATTAAATGGATGAGAAGTTCAAATTGTATACATGGTTCTTCCACTTCTATGTATTTCAATATTGATCGACATAAATGAATTCTAATTTTTCTTGTTGTTTGACAGAGTTACAATATGTCGAATAAATGGATTCTAATTTTTCTTGAATAAGGGATGAAGGTGTATTTCATATGATAACGAAACATAAGAGAGTCATGTATTACCAATTTCTTCTTCTGGATTACTACCATATTGATATTGTTCCTTGAAATTTGCATTGATCTATTCATTGTCATACTCTGAATCATCCCCACTTGAATAAACTTGTACGTCCATAGCGACACACTAGAACATTAGAGAGCAGATAATCGATGTCAAAGAAAAAGTAGAAGCGAAAATTGGTTTTATAATATCATTTCTCGATTTTCAATTTTTTAGATGAAATAAGAAAACTGCAACAGGAAAAAAATAACAGAAACTTGCTTGAAGTAAAAAGATGGAAAATTTTATGAAGTCACTATAGTTCACATGATCCCACTGGAATCTTTCCCGTACGTAAACCCATAAATTCTAGCAAATTGTTAGAACGATAAAGAGGCAAAACGATGAGTTTTGACAGATTTGCGAGGCTGTCGTATTTTGAGCATATCTCACTCGTACGAGCTCCGTTTGAGGCGATTCAAGATGTTCCGGAAAGCCAACACATAGACGCACAGTTTTCGTGTTTTAAGTTTCTGCAAATTCAGAGTGAATATGGTCCAAAATTGACGTCGAAGTCAACCAAAGTGTGCTGGAACAGCAGCAAAGTGAAATGTATATATTTATATATGTGCAGTCCGGAAAGGCATCCAAACAGCCCCCTTAGGCTGCTGTTTTTCGAGTCAAATAACAGACATGAAACCACTTATCCCTACATATAAGCAATAGAAAAATCTTCATATAATGTAAGCATTCACTGATAGTCTACTACACATATCCATTGAGGAGCGTCGATAGACCGTGGAGGTATAAACAATTTACTAAGGTTGTTAGGTTTAGTCGAATGAATTCAATCAAATTCTATATATCCGTTTGTATTATAATTTAGCAAATATAAAACAAGACAATTTAAAAGCTTAAAACAAAATTTGTTATATTATTAATTAAACTTTAATTCATAAATAAATAAATAGTGTATATTGGTGAGAAAAGTTCATTAATTTTCTTTTTTTTTTTCTCTTTTGTGTCTTATTGAATCAGATAGTGTATTTGGTGACAGAGGGTGCGTTGATATGCTACATAGGTGACTAAATCATCCAAATTTAGCTTAGTGGCAAATACCACATTAAGGTACATTGTCATCAATACCCCAAAACCAATGAACCAAACAACTAGAATGCTTTTGAACTAAAAAACGGAAAAATATTACCCCTAAAATCTTCATTTTGAAAGTACGAGGTAGGGTTGCACATGGGATGGGTTGAGCGGGTTGAAGGCACTTGTAAAAACGATCCAATGTTTGTGGTTCGAAAAATCTCAAATCAACCCATATCTCAACTCAACCCAACCCAAAGGTACGGTTGGATTTTGAACAATCTTTGAAGATAGAAGCATTAAAACATATTCAAATAGATGCAACAATCTTCAATTTTGAAGACTTGATGGTGGAAATCGAAGAAGAGAAGAGTACCTCTTTATTTCAATCGATGTTGTGGAGTACCTTCGATGTCTTCGTCCCCTGTTGCTACCCCACCCTTTCCTTCGTCGTAGATATTGTGGTCGGTGACGGGAGTCGAATCATTGAATGCGAGATAGAGAAAAAAGGGGGCGGTGGAGGCTAGGGCATGATTTGCAGAAGTTGGATGCTAGAAAGAGATAGAGAGAAAGGGAGAAGGTGTAATTAAAATTTTAAATCTGTTAATTTTTGAAAATTTTCAATTTTTTTGTTTGGTACGTATATTTTGCCTCTTATAAGTTTTAAATTTTGAATATTATAAATTTTGTGGAAATTGTAATTATTAATTTAATATTTTATTTTTATTTTTAATTTAAAATAATTGCGTTTATATAAGAAATATTTTAATTTGGTAACATATTTTAATTTTTACTTATAATAAAATTTTAACTAATATTTAATTATCATTTAAAATATAATTCAAGGGAAAACCACAAAAAATAAAAAACTCTGGAACACTCTGGTAACCGTTTATCTAGACGGTATGTGCATGTGCATATAAGTAATTTGTAAACAATGTGTCTGATATGATGCACATGTGCATAACATGCACAAGTGCATAAAAACCAAAATACCGCATCAATTATTTGTATACACATGTGCATATCGTTCAAATGAAAGGTTATCAAGATGTTCTTCCGTTTTTTATTTTCTTAGGGGTTTCCCTTAAACATCCCTATATATACGTGTATGTATAAACATATGTATATGTATATATGCAACATATGACACATGTTCCCTTTTAGGCGATTTTTAAGAAAGTTCTATTTAATAATTGATTTAAATAAATGATTGGTTGAGATTCACCCTCTTATTTCCTTATCTATATTGCATTCTCGTTTTAACCTCCGTCTATATATGTATATATATATATATATATTTGTGTGTATGCAGTGAATGTATATAAGTATATATGTGTATGCGGTGAATGTATATAAGTATATATGTGTATGTCTCGATATACGAATGTATGCATGTAGTAGATATATGTATGTATATGTGTAGTGGATATAGTATGTAATTGTGTATATATGTATGCATGGTATGTGGTGCACTTAAGTGGCTCTTAATGAACTATACTAAGTATTGATGGGTCATATTGGACTAGGTGGTTTTAGTGAACTCTATTGGCCAATTATAACTTATAAGTATCAATGAGTTGTATTGGGTCCTCATGGGCTTTAGTGGCTCTTACTGGATTGTATTGGGCCTTTATGGGCTTTAGTTATTCTCAATGAACTATATTGAGCCTTTATGGGCTTTAGATGCTCTTAATCAATTATGTTGGGCCTTGATGGGTCATATTGGATTTAGGGGTTGTTAACGAACCTAACTGGGTCATCATGGGCTGTAGTGGGTGGTAATGGACTGTATTGAATCTTAATGGACTTTAATGACTCTTGATGAACTTGATTGGGTCTGGAATGGGCTTCTATAATTTTGATGAACTATAATGGGCATTGACGTATCATATTTGACTCAATGGTTATTAATGAACTTGATTGGGCTTTTATGGGTTTCATGGGCTCTTATTAAACTTTATTAGGTTTCAATAGACTTTAATGACGCTTAATGAACTATAATGGGTTTTGATGGGTCAAATTGGACTCAATGACTCTTAATAAATTGTATTGGATTTTATGAGATTCGGTGACTTTTAAAAAACTTGAATAAGCCTTGATGAGTCGTATTGGACTTAATAGTTGTTATTGAACTGTATTTGGTCTACACGGCGTTTTACGACTATTAATACAATGAATTGGGACTTGATTGGGCTTTAACGAACCATTTTGGACTTTAATGAACCATTTTGGACTTTAATGAACCGTAATGGGCTTTAATGGATTGCATTGGGCTTTAATGAACCGTTTTAGGCTATAGTTAACCGCTTTGGGCTTTAATGGACCGTAATGGGCTTCAATTGACTGTATTGGACTTTAATAAACCGTTATGGGCTTCAATGTATCATTTTAGACTTTAATGGATCGTAATGGGCTTCAATGGACTGTATTGGGCTTTAATGAACCGTTTTGGGCTTTAATGTATGATTTTGGACTTTAATGGATCGTAATGGGCTTCAATGGACGGTATTGGGCTTTAATGAACCGTTTTGCGCTTTAATGTATTGTTTTGGACTTTAATGGATCGTAATGGGCTTCAATGGACTGTATTAGGCTTTAAAGAATCGCTTTGGGCTTCAATGTATCGTTTTGGGCTTTAATGGACGACTTTGGGCTTTAATGAACCGTAATGGGCTTCAATGGACTGTATTGGGCTTTAATGAACGGTTTTGGGATTTAATGAACCGTTATGGGCTTAATGGACTGTTTTGGATTTTAATGAACCGTTTTGGGCTATAGTTAACCGCTTTGGGCTTTAATGGTCCGTAATGGGCTTCAATGGACTGTATTAGGCTTTATTGAACGGTTATGGGCTTCAATGTATCGTTTTGGGCTTTAATGAACCGTTATGGGCTTTAATGAGCCGATCTGGGCTTTAAAGAACCAATTTGCACTTTAATGGGACCGTTTTAGGCTTTAATGAACCGTAATGGGCTTCAATGAACCATTTTAGGCTTTAATGAATCATTTTGGCTTTTAATGTACTGTTTTGGACTTTAATCGATTGTATAATAATAATAACAATTATTATTATTATTATTATATCATTTTTAAAAATTATATAATAATAATAATAATTATTATAATATAAAAATAATAATGTTGATAATTATATAAGAATAAACATAAGAATAATAAAGAAATATTATAGTTCCGGCTGAATTCAGGCGAACCTACATGTACCGCCGAAAATCCGCCAAAAACGTTAATCTTGTATTTCTAAAACCGTTTTAAACCCAACCGTGGCTAACCTGTATTTCTAAAACCGTGGCAAAAAGTGGAACTGAAGAATTGAAAGAAATAAATATATTGGAAGAATTGAATCAAATGATGGAAGAGATGAAGATTGCAGTGGGACGGGGGAATAATAAAAAAATGGAAATAATATAAATCTAAAAAAAGCCTCCAAGGCCACATACAATAGAAGGAGACTACAATGTCATTTTAAATGAAAAAATAATTAGTGCAGAGAGAGGGACTCGAACCCATGTCTCTTGGGTAGAGAGAAATGCACTTACCAACTAGACTATGATCATATTTGTGTCAATTTGTGTCTTTTGTACAATATATACTAAATATATATAATATAATATGAAAAGAAATCAGAGGCCCTTGACAATCGTCACACAAAATAACTGTGGGCGAAATCATCACATATAGTTACGTTTAATATTTATAACCGTGACTACTGGTTATCTTTTGACCACACAAAATAATAAAAACCGTGGCTATAAACAACTGTGGCTTTTGGCCACGTTTTACATATTTTTGTGACTATATATATACATTTCTTTTGGTCACTGAAAATTGGTTTCATGTGGCTATATGTCAGTTTATGGTCACGGATAATAACCGTTACAATATAAAACCATGGTTTAGACAAAAACCATGGCTAACCCAATACTCATGACATATAGTTACACCTTATTTTTAGAAACGTGGCTATAGGTTGCCTTTTGGTCACACAAAATAATAGAAAGTCGTGGCTAATTCACGACATAAAATTACGCTTGCTATGTGGAATTATTGCTACCAGTTACCCTTTGGCCACAAAAAATATTAAAAACCATAGCCAAATTCATGACATATAGTTACGCTTTATTTTTAGAAACGTTACATTTTGGTCACACAAAATAATAGCTAATTCACGACATACAGTTAGACTTAATATGTGGAATTATGGCTACCAGTTACCCGTAACTTTGGTCACAAAATAATAGCAAATTGTGGCTACAAGTTACATTTTCGTCACACAAAATAATAAAACAGTGATCAATTCAAGACATATAGTTACACATATTTCATATTAACTGTGGCGAAATCATCGCATATAGTTACGTTTAATATTTATAACCGTGGCTACTGGTTAACTTTTGACCACACAAAATAATAAAAACCGTGGCTATAAACAACCGTGGCTTTTGGCCACGTTTTACATATTTTTGTGGCTATATATACATTTCTTTTGGTCACGGAAAATTGGTTTCATGTGGCCATATGTCAGTCAATGACCACGTATAATAACCGTTACAATATAAAACCATGGTTTAGACAAAAAACCATGACTATATGTATGTCTATGGCCACGGTTTTAAGTCGTTACTTGTCACGGAAAAAAAACCGTGACCTTAAAGAACCATTTAGTCACGGTTTTATCTAAACCATGACATTATGTTTAAACATTTTTTGTAATGGTCACGGTTTTTTAGTTAAGCCGTGGCTAACCCAATACCCAAACTTTATTTATGACTTTTAGCCACGGTTCTAAACCCAACCGTGACTAACTCCAATTTTCAAAACCGTGACAAAAACCCATTTTTGTACTAGTGAGTTATATATATTTAGGTCACTAGTTGATTTTGAAAGTTAACATATTATAACTTTAATTAGTATTTATCTTCAATTCTTCATTAAGAAACAATTCTAATAAATAAATTGACAAATACAGATAATGTTTTAATTGTAGTTAGTTTTCAAACAAATATTCTTCAAGTTTGTTAGCTGCACTTATCACAATGACACATAATAACCAATAATATATATATCTTTTATTGGCATTATATACATTGAAACAAGAAATGCGATGTCGAAGTTATTTTTTAATTAATTTTCAAAACAAATGTATTAAAGAATCTCTTGGGAATTCGCCTATAAATTCCGGAACAAAACAACCAGCAGCAATGGAACAAACCAAATTCCTTTCACTTTTCTTTCTCATATTCATGGCCATGGCATTAATGGCTTCATCATCATCCACCACCAAAACCTACACCAACTTTGTGAAATCCTCATGCAACTCCACCACTTACCCATCCATCTGCTTAACCTACCTCCTACCTTAGATCAAACCCACAAAGACTCGTGAAACAAGCCCTCTCCGCCACCCTCAAATCCGCCGCCACCACCCGCTCCACCGTCCTCAGACTAGCCAAAGCCAACAACATCACCAAGGAAGATGCCGCCGTCCTCAAAGACTGTGTCGAAGAGATCCAGGACTCTCACTACTAAACAAAAGTCGATTTCCGGCGGATATTTTCGGCGGATTTTCCGCCTGATATTTTCCGGCGTCTTTCCGGCGGAAATTAAAAAAGTCAAATTCCGTTGACTTCCGCCGAAAATCCGCCGAAAATCACAAAAAAATAAAATTTTCGAATTTTTTTTTAAACGATCGACTTATTTTTTGGCGGATATTCGGCGGAATACAATTAATTATTTTTAAAATTAATATCCGTCGGAATTCCGCCGAAAAACCTCTAATTAATTAAGGAAATAATTTTTTTTAGCCATCCGCCGAAAATCCGCCGGAATCCGTAACCTTTAAAAATAAAAAAAAAATAAACTAAGTTACGATCCGCCGGAAATCCGCCGGAACGTAATTTTAAAAAATAAAAAATAATTTCTTTAGCCATCCGCCGAAAATCCGCCGGAATCCGTAACCTTTAAAAATAAAAAATAAATAAATGAATTTACGATCCGCCGGAAATCCGCCGGAACTTAATTTTAAAAAATAAAAAATAATTTTTTTAATTATCCGCCGAAAAGCCGCCGGAATCCGTAACCTTTAAAAATAAAGAATAAATAAATAAATTTACGATCCGCCGGAACTTAATTTTAAAAAAATAAAAAATAATTTTTTTAATTATCCGCCGAAAAGCCGCCGGAATCCGTAACCTTTAAAAATAAAAAATAAATAAATAAATTTACGATCCGCCGGAAATCCGCCGGAACTTAATTTTAAAAAAATAAAAAATAATTTTTTTAATCATCCGCCGGACATTAGTATTTTAGAAATATTTTTAATTATATAAATATTAAATTAAATTTTAATGACAAATCAAACCTTGTGGGCTTAATGTACCGTTTTGGGCTTTAATTGTTTATTTTGGGCTTCAATTGACCCTTATGGGCTTAATGTACCGTTATGGGGTTTAATGGAATGTATTGGGCTTTAATGGACCGTATCGATCTTTATGGATCGTAGTTTGATTTAATGGACCATATTGATCTTTAATTGATTATATGGGATTCAATGTACCGTTGTGGGCTTAATAGATCGTTATGGGCTTTAATAGACGTATTGGGTTTTAATGAATCGTATCGGGCTTTAATTGACCATTATAGCTTATGGAACGGTTTTAGCTTTATTGTAACCGTATTAGGCTGCAAATGGATTTGACAGGGGCTTATTGGATCCAAATGACCGTTAATGGATCTTGTTGGGATTTCAGTAATCTACTAGGTGTTTAGTCAACTCAATTGAACTTTAACGGACTTATGGAATGGTTTAGGCTTTAATGGACCGTATTGGGTCTTTATGAATCGTATTGTGCTTTAATGGACCGTATTGGTCTTTAATTGATCATTTTGAGCTTTAATGGACCCTTGTGGGCTTAATGTACCGTTATTGGCTTTAATGGGATGTATTGGCCTTTAATGAATCGTAATAGGTTTTAATGAATCGTAATAGGTTTTAACGAACTGTAATAGGTTTTAATGGACCATATCGAGCTTTATGGATTCTAGTTTGCCTTAATGGACCGTATCGGGCCTTTATAGATCCTAGTTTGCCTTAATGTACCATATTGGTCTTTAATTGATCATTTTGGGCTTCAATGGACCATTATGGGATTAATAGACCGATATGGGCTTTAATGGGACGTATTGAGCTTTAATGAACTGTATTGGGCTTTAATGAACCGTATTGGGCCTTTATAGATCCTAGTTTGCTTTAATGGACCGTATCGGGGCTTTATGAATCGTATTGTGCTTTAATAGTCCGTATTGGGCCTTTATGAATCGTATTGTGCTTTAATGGACCGTATGGGACTTTAATGGACCGTATTGGCCTTTAATTGATCATTTGGGCTTCAATGGACCATTATGGGATTAATAGACCGATATGGGCTTTAATGGGACGTATTGGGCTTTAATGAATCGTATTGGGCTTTAGTTGACCATTATGGGCTTAATGAGCCAAGTGCATCGTTGAGACCTTAATGAGCCAAGTGCAAGAGTTGAGGGCACGAGAAGCGGAACGTCAGGTAGAGGATGAGAGACGTCGAGAAGAGGATGCGAGACGTGAAGAGGCCCGTCGTTCGGAACGAGCACAATATGAAGAGATGTGCGAGTTGATCAAAAGTCTCAGTCAAAGTACGCCGCGTCCGCCTCTGCCTCCACCTTCATAGCGATTTGAAACTTTTATAATTGTCTTTTGTGTTATTTGAACGAATTTGGAACAACGATTTGGTCGTTTTGGCCCAAACAATGTATTGAACGTTTTAATTTATGATATATAGCATTTTAGCAGATTATACAATTTGTAGCAGGTTTTTAGCAGATTCAATGAAAAAATTAAATTTGAAATTAATTAAAAAAAATTAAAATTAATTAAATTTCTTTCGGCGGAATATTCCGCCGGAAATATTACCGAAAATATTTTTTTATTAATTGAAATATAAATAAATAAATATATTTTCAGGCGGAAAAATCCGCCGAAAATCCGCCGAAATGCAACCGATTTTTTTTTAATTAATTGATAAATAAATAAATAAATAAATATATTTCAGGCGGAAAAATCCGCCGAAATGCAACCGAATTTTTTTAATTAATTGATAAATAAATAAATAAATATATTTCAGGCGGAAAAATCCGCCGAAAATCCGCCGAAATGTAACTGTAATTATCTTGTTAATTAAGACTTTGATAATTATTTCTACCGTTTTCCGGCGGACGGATCCGCCGAAAATGCCGCCGAAAAATACATATCCGCCGAAAATTCCGCCGAAAACCTGTAATCTCGGCGACCAATTTTCCGGCGATCGAATCCGCCGAAAATTCCGCCGAAATAGACTGTTTCCGGCGGATTTCCGACGGATTTGTCCGCCGGAAATCAGGTTTTTTTTAGTAGTGGATCTATTGATGAGATCAACAACTCACTCAAGGCAATCTCAAGCCTTAAATCATCTGCTAACAAGAAGTTACTGATTTCTAACGCACAGACGTGGACGACTACACCTGCATTGACGAATTTTCCGACCAAAACGTAAGCCCGGCGATTAAAAGTAAGATTAGGAATAGCATTGTGCATATTGCAAGGCTTAGTAGCAATGCCTTGTATCTCATCAATCATCTCAACGTCTGAAGAAATCGATCTTTTACTTAAGTGTAATAATAATTAATTGTTTGTTCCGTATGACTATTTTGTTTAATGTTTAAAATGCAAAAGTAAAATAGTTGTATGTCTCTTAACACATTCTTGGTTATTCAACAAACATGGAATTTTTGTATTATTAGTATTTGCAAGTAAATGCTAATCGTTAAGTTTAATAAAGTCTACTAGTTTTAATGTTCTTTGAATGATATAGTTATGGTATGTGACATTTTTGTACATGCAAAATGCTCATTTCAAATGGATTGACAAACTATATATAAGCATTCTCAGTAATTGATCATAAAATGTGTCCGTTTGGAAGGCAAGGCAAGGGTGTTATTCGGTTGGTTAAATTGGTTTTGATTTATTTGGTTCGGGTTAAAACTTTTAAATTAATCGATGACCTAGCTAGCCAAATAAGTCTTAATTTAATTGGTTTTGGTTTATTCGGTTTTTGGGTTATTCGGTTTGATAATTGTTTAAACCGAATAATAACCGACTTATATTATGTAAAAACATCATATACCAAAATCCTGTATCCATCAAAGGACATTATTTATTCATGCGACATTCTACATCAAGTAAATAAAGTAATCTAACAAAACACAATATCAACCATCAAACAAAAAAATTATATAAACTACTAGAAAATTGGGCATCACTGACGGATATTACCGACAAACGTTATAACGACGTATTAGCAACGACTCTGCGACGGGGTGAAGGTTTACCCAACGAAAAGAAAATCCGTTAGTGAAATTTCATATTTTGACGCATTACCGAAGGGTAGGAAATTATTTTAATTTTTAATGCTTTTAAATAGAATTCCACGTGGTCGTCGGTGTTCACTGCAAATCACTGATGGCCACGTGAAATTATTTTATAAAAAAAAATCTATTCGTCGTTAATGACTAGTGTGTCTTAATTATGTAGAAAATAGTTCACAATGGTTATATCTTTGTGACTGTATATTTTTGAATAATATCTTTCCATTTGTAGACTTATGATTTTAATGTCATCTAGTTCTTCTCTAAATTATTTTGCAGACTTGCATATGATGATGAATTAATGTACATTTATGCATTCATTTTAAAGACAAGCATATGAATTGTTGGAGTAGTCAAACCAGTTTCTCCTTTCATATGGCCGAGGGACGTGGTAGTAGGGGTAGGGGTAGAGGCTCAACAAGGGTAGTAGCGTCGACGAGTCCGAAGATTACGTCGCTGACACTTTCACTGAGGGACTAGATCAGATCCAACAAAAGGATGACGAGGTTATGGCCGTCCCCTGCCTTGGTGTCGAGGACTAGAGGCCCCAATACTTTGAGGGAGTCGTATAACATCCTTAAAAATAGGGCTAAATTTAAACCTGGATAATGACGTAATCATAACATTCCATATAAAAGAAATCACCAAAAAATGGGAAATAGTAATAGTTTTTACAAATCTATAAATGAAAATAATAATTGACAACTTACTAATCTAAACTATTTCCATCTAGATTAAAATAATTGTCTATTTCCCAAAATGTATCTATCAATTTCTGTACACCAAGCTCCCAAAAGATCATCTCCAAAAGGTTCCACTATCGGCCAAAACGATTATCCCTCAAACCTTGTGAGCCATGCGGCTAACGGAACCTGATATACATATCATTTGGGAAAAAGTGTTAGGTTTTATGCTTAGTGAGAACAAACATTTATATATATATATATATATATATATATATATATATATATAGAGAGAGAGAGAGAGAGAGAGAGGAAAGTTCAAATGAAAACTCAATTTTCATTATGCACATGAGAACCAATCTCGACCACTCCATCTCTATTGATCCAACAACTCATATTAAATAGAGTTTTTAATTAAAATTATTAATTAAGGTGATTAGGGTAAAAAGGGAAGATAATTTAAACTAACGCACACCATCTTTGACTTTTTATTTTCTTTTTTAATTAAAAACGTTTACCCTCTTATAGTTTAAAATAAACTATCTTAAAAATTACTAATATTTTAATCAAACAATTTACATCAAAAAAACGAGAATTTCGTGCTCTTCGATATGACATCCATCTCGATATAGTTTTTTTTGTTGTTTTAACCGTTTTTACGTGAAATGACATATATGTGTTATATTCATTATGAATATTTATGTACATTCAAGTGTGTACAACATCTCGACACCGTAAGTCCGTAACTCGACATCACCTTCTACAACACTTTCTTCAACGTCGTAAGACATCTTGTTCTTCATTACCGTAACCCAACACCCATTGAGATGAATCGGGAACCTGTCGAGTTTTGGTTGTGAGCCGAGGAACAAAAGAGAGTGCGCCACGTCTCCACACTTTCACGGGTCAATCATGTATTATTCATCATGAATAATGTATCATTCAGGGTGAATAATAAACGATTAATGAATTCGTGTATTATTCATCCTGAATACTGTATTATTCATCATGAATAGTGAATGAACGTTCACCTTTGTTATTCATACTGAATGTGGACACCTGAAGATGTGCATATATATTCATAATGAATAAAACCAAGTTTCAGTTGTGAATCAGAGAACAAAAGAGAGTGTGTCATGTGTCCACACCTTCACGGATCATTCATATATTATTCATCATGAATAATATATCATTCAGGATAAATAATACAACATTCAAGGTGAATAATACATGATTCATAATGAATAATACATGAATCATGAATTCGTGTATTATTCATCCTGAATGTTGTATTATTATTCAAAATGAATAATACAACATTCCCTTTTGTATTATTCGTCATGAACAGTGAATGAACGTCCCCCTTTGTTATTTATACTGAATATGGACACCAGAAAACGTGCATACATATTCATATTGAATATAACACATATATGACATTTCACCTAAAAACTATTTCGAGATGGATGTCATATCGAAGAGCACGAAATTCTCATTTTTTTGATGTAATTTGTTTGATTAAAATATTAGTAATTTTTAAGATAATTTATTTTAAACTTTAAGGGGGGTAAAAGTTTTTAATTAAAAAAGAAAATAAAAAGTCAAAGATGGTATGCGTTGATTCAAATTTCCAGATTTGTCCCTAATCACTTCTCAATTGATTTCATTAAGTTTTAACCATTGATTAGTTTTCTAAATTTTGATCAATGACTAATATTGGTCCCCACGTGCACAATGAAAAATGAGTTTTCATTTGAACCCACCCCTATATAATATGAGGGGTTCGGTTTAGGAGAGAATGTGATGAAGTAGGAGGAGTAAAAAATAAAGAAAGCTTAGAGAAAAACCTATTTAAACTCCCTACACCCCGAATGCAATTGTGACATGTGATAGTGACCTTGTCACTATCGTGGGCACTATCACCCAAACTGTACCGAAAGTCCAAACTTTAGTTTTCTCAACCGAATACTCTTGACTCTACTAACAATAGGATAACCGACATTTTCCAAACCTTGGTCCTATTAACTTAGAACCACTAAAGTCATTAAGGTCAACTTTTCTTACCGAAATTTCGGGTGTTACAAGTCGCCTAGTCATCTGAGTCAGCGACCGACGATTCACGCGATAGCCGACACATAAGTAGATAATAAACTAATACTTTTTTCTTTGTATTGTATATTTTGCAGTTGTTAAGGTGCATCAATAATATCATTAAATAATATTTCTACTTCAAGAACTTTATGGTAGGGTTCAAAACAACATTGTATAAATCGAAAACAACTCTTTAAAAATCGATTAGTTTTCATCTCATTTATGTAACTACACTTATCCAATCTTTGATGTTTTAATATTCTTTTAGTTTCTTTGCCATAATTATATAAATATGTTTAACATTACACAACTGGCAGGTTAATATATGCCAACTAATTGCGACATCTTTGAATAAGTTAACATGTAAGATAATATTACATCAACCAAGTAGCAATGTCATTGTATTAATTGATATATATCTATTACCACCTTAATATTGGTTCTAACCAATTGTCTTAAATACAAGTTTCAAAGCACAATGTACAACAAATTAAAGCACAAATTTGAAAAATCTCTTAAGTGCAACTTATAAGACATAATGTACAACTTTCTAATACAACATCACCCAAACTAAAACTTTCAGTTTTACTTTCTTCTTTTCAGCTTTCTTCCTCCCCCATTTACAGCTTTCTTCATCTTATTTAGTATATTAATTCAACCCATATTTTCTACTATCAGATTCTTATGGTTACTATTTCCAGCTCTCACCTGCAAATAAAAACATGCCTTACCTCCCTTCACAGAAACTGATTATCACAAGCAACAAGTCTTGCCTTAAATGCTTCAATTCAACAATTCTCTTCAAAAACCTTTCACTCGATCAGGAACACCATTCAAAGAAACATACCTCACCATTAAAGCTAGCTGCTTTGCTCCATATTGCTCCGGCCCGCTCGATTTCGATTTTTCTCTTGCTCGATTTAGCTCTGCTTGGCAATTAAGGTATGAAACTCTAATTCTGCTCCATTTTGATTTGCTTCTACACCTAATTAATCGTGCTCGATCGAGATGGGATGTTTGTTAACTAATGGGTTTTGAGATTTCGACTTACCTCCATCAACCACCTTTTCTTCTCTCAAATCTCAATATCTTCTACCTCTATATATCATCCACATTTTCTTCTCTCTTTTAGGAGAAAGGCCACCTGCACTTCCTTGAGCACTCTATATATCCTCTTTGAATGCCAGCCATATACCAAGAGTCAAGAGAGATTTTGTTAAGTTGTTGGAGGAGCCTGTTTTTGCTACTATGGAATATGAGTTTTCAATAACTTTACAAAAATTTAATGTGTAATAATAAGGTTAAGAAGAAAAAATGTCAATGTGTAGATGGGATGTTTGATGATAGGGAGTTCTCAAATTTTGAGGAGAGGGATGATGTTGTAGGTTACCTGCACAATATACAGATATATATAAATGGTAATTTCTTTAATAAAAAAGTAAAATAGTTTATTTTCTTCACTTCATTTATTGTCTTATTCATTCTTTTACACATAACATCTAAAGAGAGTTAGGGTATTTTTTTGGAGAAAAATAGGAAACAAAAATACAGAGTCATGTCACTCACGTGACGTGGGTAGGTAGGTTTTTTGTTTTTGTTGCTGTTGAGAAAGTAGAAAAAATACAAATAAAAGGGCTTTGTAGTTTTTGTATTAATCATTTTTTCTTCTTCTTTCTTCTATTTTTTGCAGCTCAGCAATCATCCCGTCCCCGACAACCTTTATCATCGACACTCCTCTTCTCCAGATTCGTTTGAAACGATGGAAATGGAGATGGAAAAAAACATGGCCAGAGATGAAGAGGAACACCCGAACACACAAAGTTAGCTCGGGACGAAAACGAAATGAATCTTAAACCACGATAACGGAAAAAAAACGTTAGGGACAAATTAATAATAAACTATAAGCTGCAAGGAAGAAAATCGTAGTTTACTCTAAAAAGAGACTTAAGTAAAATACATGGCAAACTATGCAACCATAATTCACTTATTATTAGATCTTCATCTCAAAATAATCATATTGGTTAATGTTATTGAAGCAAAACATCAAACAACTATAAATTTCATGTGAACAAATATAAATTCATTGGGGAGTAGAAAATATTAAATTACCATAAAAAGATATTCATATCATATATGTTATAAATTTCGAATTGTTATTATTTTTCTTGGTGTTAATATGTAATGAACTTAATTATTTAAATGAATATTGTGTTTTTTAATTAATTCTCTTACTTGTTTAGATCATATCGAATCTAACATCAAAAACATAAAAACTGAAGATGTTTTCATTTCGAATCCAACACTAAAATATCAAAATTAAAGTAAGCATATGTACATAACTTGCACACTCTAACAATTTTCCCCTAGATATCTTGTTAATAAACCATATCTTATTATATTAGTTGATTTGCCATTAAACTATATAGTCCTATAAAATTGAAATCAAGAGGGAAGGAAAATAGAATGAAACAAGAATCATGATCGATCGTTGAGTTATTGGTTTCATAATTGTGATTCACCCGCGCTGCATCGCGCGGGTAGACTGCTAGTATATATATGTATATATATATATATATATATATATATATATATATATATAGAGAGAGAGAGAGAGAAATGTTCAAACGAGGAGCGTAACAATTTACGAGAAACGCGAGGAGCACCGTCCATGTACAAAATCACATGTGATTCACATACAAAATCATATGTGATTAAAATTCGGACACACGCGGTTTGTCCCGCGGTTTGTACTGTGAATCACATGTGATTTTGTACATGGGCGGTGCTCCTCGCGTTTTTTTAAATTGTTACGTTCCTCGTTTGAACATTCCTCTCTCTCTCTCTATATATATATATATATGGTTATAAAATACGTACTTTTAATATATTGTTCACTTTGCTTATATGTGGTTGAACTTTGCAGGAAGGAAGATAACAGAAAAATAAGTCAAGGCCCAAGTTGTTAACTATGTGAATGTTGATTTGGTTTATACGAAGACTTATTAGATGGTCAAAGATAGGCCTTGGGCCTAAAGCACTTTTTGAGTCTGAAATTATTTTTTATTTTTTTATTTTTATCTTTGGGTTTGGTTAATGAATCAGAATTTAATGATTAATTTTTGGATGTCATAAAACCGTAAAATCCAGCTAACCAAAATGTCAAAGTTCTTTAAATTTAATAAAATTAACTAATAAAGATAGTTTTTGAGTACTAATAAAATACTTTATTATTAACTTACCAAAAAAGATATCGATCATTAAACTATTATAAATTGAAGTTGTCTTGTCTGAGTTGTCTCTGGGGAGGACGGGTCGGGCTTACGGCCAAGGCCCATAAAAAATAGGGGCCTAAATCCTTTTGATAGCATATGGTAGTGTAAAATAATTTGTAAAAACGGACAAAAAAATTTAGTATCTAATAAGACCCAAAAAAATTAGTATTATATTAAGTGTCCAAACATATATTAATTGATCACATTGGAGAGTAAATTATGTAAAAAGTTAATTTAGTCATACATTTTGTAGTATTGTTTATTTGCTTATTATTTCTTTAAGTTTTTTTTATCTAGTATCAAAATCAAGGTTCTAAATGGCGTAGGGCGTGGCGGTAAGGCCAAGCCTTAGGAGCCATGGCGAGGCCATGTCGTGACTTATGGCGACAAATCTCTATATCACATATAATATTATATATAAAAACATATGTTTTGTAGTATTAATCGATGAGTCAATAACAATAAACATGTTAAATTATGTTATATATTAAAAACTAGCAAATAAGACATTAAAAACGTAAGGAAAAATCAAATATCGCGTTATTAAAGACCGCACATTAGGCCATGGCGTGCCACATGCATAACGTGGCGTGAGACACAAGCCTTGAGTCACGACGCGCCATGGCGGCTGTCGCGGCGAGCCTTTTAGAACAGTGATCAAAATATAAAACTACTTTGCCTAAAAATATCTTGATATATTCTTCATCATCATCTTTCATTGACTTTTTCGATTGTTCCAACCACATGAATTCTATTTTCGTATTAGAGTATAGTATATTTTTTGTTATTAACTAAAAAAATCTATGTTTTGAAAAAAAAAATTACCAACCATATGAGACTATCCAACTTATAATAATATTTAGAACTTCAAAACTACCCTTGTTATATGTCGGGGAAAAAAACTACCCTTGATTTTTTATACATTATTGACTTCTTATTACCTAATATTGAGTGCATGAACTTAAGTACTCTCATATCTCTAAAACAAGAATAAAATTTCAAACTATAACTAATATGAACTTTTGATTCTAAGATTGATGGTTCCAAAAAAGTTTGTTTTAGCCCTAAAATTTTAAAATGGTGGTGGAAACGTTAACATGAGGTGACATGGAAACTCAATTGATTTTTATATTGTTTTACATAGAGTGTTACTCTGAATAGTCAACATTGTGACCCAAAATAATGTCAATCTATATATTAAAGGTATATCATAGGATGTCTTGACGGTGGAACGAATTTACAATACTATGTGAAAATGATATGGTAGATAATCTTAATTTATAAATAATTATTGATTGATTTTGCGTTTAGAAATACTTGAAAAAACAATTTTATATGAATTATAAGTATTTATTAAATTCAATATTATTTCTGATGATAAAACAATATATTGAAAGAAAAAACGTACTTAACGGAAGCCCTTTTTTATATCTCGTCCAAAACCTATAAAAAAAGTATTTTACATATTTATTTTTAAATATAAAAAATTTAAATTATAATAAAAAACTTACATTAAACAAGTTATACCAAGAAAAAGAAATTTTATTTTTCATTTGACAACTATATAGGGGTTAAATCATGTGAAAACCAAATGATAGTTCAGGACCATAAGAATCAATCTCAATCATCTAAGGGTTTTAATCAAAGGACATTAAACATAGTGGCACTTTTTGTAATATTTGTGAAAATCATGACTAATCTTTCATCTAATTTGAAAAAGGAAGGGCATATTGGGGTTTTTAAGTAGACTAAGTAACCGGGCTTATCAGCCCAACCCTTGGCTCCAGCATCCCTAATTCCTTGACTTCATTCATCTCCACCACTTATCGACTTTAGCATTGGTCGGAGCAATCACACAGTTGGTCGACATTCTTGATTCCGACGATCTCAATTCCCAAATTGTTTCCTTCTACGTTATTCTTAATCTCAGAATCGACAATGATTCGTAAGCACCTCCCTCTTTTTTCACATTCAAACTCAATTTTTGAATTTGGCGGTTTTCCTGAACTCAACGAAATTGGGGCTAAATGTTATTGTTGCGATTCTAGGGTTTTGGTTAAATTTCACAAAACCGGCCTAATTATCAAATGCGAATGAACTTTGAACTCAATGATCTGGTTTTAATTTTGTCATAATATTTACTAAATCTGGGCTCAATGTTCTTATTCTTATATGGGGATTGACTCAATTTTAGCAATCATTACGGTTACCTAATTGGAGTTTAGGTCTGTCATTTGATTCATGTGATTGATTTCAATCTCATAATTTCTTCAATGTTAATTTCAGGAACAAAGTTGCCATTGTTAAAGCAGAGTAGTAACACAAGATGCTTGATCTAACCGAATCTCGAAATGACAGTTTGCCTAACCCAAATTTATCTGCAACAATTGTAGCAAATTTTCTTAAGTTAACCCCACTCGATTCGAACAAAACCATCACCGTATCACTGGGAGCCATCTCATTCTTGATTAAAATCCTCAAGAATTTCACTAAATCTAACATCGATTCATAAGTTATTCAAGATTGCTTGCGGGCAGTCCATAACTTAATCCATCTTGCCATCCAACATTTTACCAATGATCGAGATTGGCGATTTTATGGGGTGAAATAACATATAGATGAGATTATATTGATTTCATGAGGTGAAATAGCACATATACAGAAATTGTGTTTGATTTCACGAGGTAAAATAGATTATAGATTGAAACTGTGTTTGATTTCATGAGGTGAAATAGATTATAAATTGAAATTGTGTTTGATTTCATGTGGTGAAATAACATACATATGAACATTATGTTTGAATTTCATGTGGTGAAATAACATATTTATGAAAATTTAACATATTTATGAAAATTTTGTTTGTATTTCATGAGGTGAAATAACATATTTATGAACTTTTGTTTGTATTTCATGAGGTGAAATAGCATATTTATGAAAAGGGCAAAATGCGCAAAATAGCAATCTACTTTCATTTATTTTCTTATTATAGCATTGTACTTTCATTTTTTCTTATTACAACAATGTACTTTCAATTTGTTTTTTATTAGGACATTATACTTTAAAGTATTTACTCATTATAGCATTATGCTTTAAATTTACCTACTATACCAGGTTTTCATGCCACCTCATTGTCCACATAGACTGTCCAAGTGTACTATGGTGCTGGCGTGGCATTTCTCATTACAACATTGTACTTTCAAAATTATTTGCTATCACCTCGTTTTATTACTCCAGTTCCAACTATAATTTTGAAATTATAATTTGGTAAACACGTTTGATTATGTTGTAATTGGAACTGGAGTAATAAACGATGTGATAGGAAATAATTTTGAAAGTACAATGTTGTAATGAGAAATGTCACGTTAGCATCATAGTACACGTGGACAGCCTATGTGGACAATGAGGTGGCATTAAAACCTGGTGTAATAGGTAAATTTAAAGCATAATGCTATGATGGGTAAATACTTTAAAGTACAATGCCCTAATAAAAAACAAATTGAAAGTACATTGTTGTAATAAGAAAAAATGAAAGTACAATGCTATAATAAGGAAATAAATGAAAGTAGGTTGCTATTTTACGTATTTTGCCCTTATGAAAATTTTATTTCTATTTCATGAGGTGAAATAGTATGTGTTTCATCTGGTGAATTACTGCTACTAAAATGACGATTATGCTTTTTTCATTTGGTGAAACAACTTTTAATTAAAACCATATGATCAAAACCAAATTTCAACTTAGATCGGTTTTCATGGTTTTTAATCTTTTTGTGGTTCTCATTTGATTATCGTCCTAACTATATATATATATATATATATATATATATATATATATATATTGGAGTAAACTCTAAGTGGTCCCTAGGTTTTAGTGAAAATTTTGAAAGTGAGACGTGAACTTTAATTAATAACCCTGGAAATCATTCTTGTGGTTTTTATTTTGCTCCGAAAATGGTCTCTGGTCACTAACTCCGTTAAACCACAATATAATTTCTGCTATTTATACATATAATCTTGAAAAAAAAAATTGATAAAAAATTACGTTAAATTTCATTTATCTTTTAAAATAAATCTTGTATTTTGATGGGTAATTAAAAATTAATATCAATGTATAATTAAAATTTAAATTATAATTTTTGGTTAATATTAATTAATATATATTAATTAATAATTATTTATAATTAATAGTTAATAACTAATAATCAATATTAATGAGAGCATAATCAAAATAATCACAAAAAGTTTCTCATAAGCTACTCCAGGTATCTTATCAAATAAAAGTTAGTTTATAAACTAATTTATGTCCATCTAAGCATGTACATAAAAAATAATCTAGTTTATTTTTGCAAAACGATGCCTAAACAACTAGTATATAAATTTCCATAATTCAATATATCTATATCTATATCTATATTATCTTATAAGTTTTGAGTATCAAGTACAACTAATTAATGCATAAAGTCTTAAAATCTTAAAATTTTAGGACTTCTAATTATTAAAACTTCACCTTTATTTTAAAAATTTTGTATTCCCCAAAACTTTGATCCGCACACCCTTCCTTGGCCTTTCACCCCTTCCCCTTCCCAAGATGACATCCACTTTTACATTTTTGCCTTTCAATCTCCCCTCCCCTTCCATAACATACATTTTAATTAAAATATCCCAAAACAAGGGTCCCAGTGCATACATTACAATCCAAACAGAGATTACAACACTTGCAACGGAAACAAACTTCCACAGCCGAGAACTAGCTATGCTAAGGCAATACTAAATTAAGAACTAGAGTGCTCTACACAGAATCGCCTCCATCTCAATTCTTCAAGCCTTCTCCTTTCCTTTAGACGAAGCACCACTAATGCGCTTCCCTGAAAATGGTTTTAGTTTTGAAAAGCGAGGGTTAGACCATGAGGTCTAGTGAATTCCCTCCGAAAAGCAATTTATACGAAAACATGCATAAAATCATTTCGTTATCCGCCCTAAGGCCTACAAGTAATTTCACAACAAGCAGGGGTATTTGCACAGTGTTCATAGACCACCTCTATATCCGTCAACAACCACGATCGGAGCCCAAGCAGACTCCCCTCTCGCCATCGGGGCCCAAGCAGACTCCCCATTTCCCTCGCGTGTAGGAAACAAATTCCATGCACACCGGGTTACTATTTAAACTCCCAAGGGATCATCAAATCCCAAGGTACACTAATCCCACTGTGCAACCCGACTCCACATAAGCATACAAAGCAAGGCTAAGAGTACAACAACAATGCATGTATCTTTATAAAATAACTCATAGCATGCGAAATAAGCATTCTCAAAACACATCATTCATGCGTGGCATTTATAAAGATTTATAAATAAAACATGCTCGCAGCTCATACCATAATCAGTAGTAAACAAAAACGTTTAACATATCGTTCCATGTAAAAAGGGTGTAAAAGGGAACTCACCTGATTGCGGAGATAAGACACGCACCGCGTCTCACGTCTGGTATAAAACGAATCCCTGATTGATGGGACTCGACACGCTCCAACTCACTCCCTTACGAACTGCGCTTCCATAGATCTGACCAGGAGAATATGCCTCAGCCTCACATACAAATTCGAAGATTTTGGGGTTTTCAATACTACAGAAACGGGTTTGAGTTTACCGGGTTCACAGAGGATAAACATATACCAGGTTTCAAGATTTTCCCGGGTTATCTCATTATCGGGTTTCGACTAAGTCCCGAACAACCCCCCCATCCCGGGTTTCCCGAGTACCGGGTTTCCCAAGTACCGGGTTTCGACCATTCATCCTTCCCGGGTTTGGCATTCCCGGTTCCAACCAGTACCGGGGTTGCCTCCCGTTTTCTCAAACTGAGCTTTTCCCAAAATAATGGTTTTATCAGATTACTTACCAAGTCATCCCAAACTGAAATAATATTCTTAAGGATAGTTTCCCCTCCCCACTCTTAAACCTAACAATCACCATGAGAGTAAAGATTTCAATCCAAAAATTAACAACTTCATACAAACCCTTGGAATACAAACACATACATTAAAGAAATGGTTTCTTCCCTTTATTCAATTCCAACATCAACCTCACAAGAAGATGGAAGGATTTAAGGTTTACCTTGTGGGATATGAATCATTCCAACCACTCTTCTTCTTCTTGACGCATCTCTCGCACCAAACCTTGGCTTCTCCTTTCTTCTTGAACTCAGCCGCCATCCCCAAAATGATAATATTAAGGATTATTTCCCTATATATACTTCTTATCATTTTACCTTTCAGCCCCTCAAGTCACCACCCTTCATTTTATGACCAAACTTTAACTTGGTTTTGACAATACAATTTATGGTTATTACAACACATCCCCCTTAAAAGAATTTCGTCCTAGGAATTCCTTGGTTAAAGGCGCGTGTTAGACAACCTAGGGGGGGGGGGGGGTAAGGTTGTATTTAAATAATTTACTTTCAAAAATTCTTTTATAAAAATATCTTAATAATGTAAATACAACAGAGTATATGAAAACACAACAGATACGTATAAATACAGGATAGTATAAATACAGTAAATAAAGCAGAGTAATGAATATACAATAATTATATAAACAGATATAATTAAATGCACAGCGGAAATATAAAGAGATAAGGGATAGAGATACTTGACACGGAGATTTAGTGATCTACCACAACTTGGTAAATCACTAGCCGAGACACTTCCCGACACGATCCAATAAACGTATTCTTTACGGTAGAATACAAACCAAATACAAAGGTAAGCAATAGGCTCTCAAGCTTCAGCTTATTGAGATATACAGGATCACACACCCGTTATTCAAACACTTACAAGAGGAGTATAACTCACAATGGTAATCACTCTTGTATAATATTTATCACTTGGATATTTTATAAAAACGTTTTATAAAATAAATATGTAGTGATAATATGTAGTATGGAATATTAGTTGGGAGAGATCAGATGGATAGATGGCTGTTGGTTGTTGTTGTATATTGTATGTATTTCTTCTCCACCATCGCATGCATTATATAGCAGCTCTTCCAACGGATACATGCATCCGCGGTATACCGCCAAAAGCACGCGGTATACCGTGCAGTAATAAAGTACACTGACACTCCAACGGCTCTCATGCAAAGTTGACTTCTGGAATACGTACGTGGCGGTATGCCGGCTAGGACTCGCGGTATGCCGCCTGTAAAAGTAGCTTCAACCAATCAGCATTGCACAGCAACCTCTGCCGCGGTATACCGCCTGTACCACGCGGTATGCCGGCGTCAGAAAGGGCAGCTTCCAGGCCGCAACCAATCTTGCTGGATCTTCTCAATAAACCCTATTTAATTAAAATCATTTATTGGGTTTTTAGAAATATCCAAGTGGTATATTATTTTAGGGTGTTTATCATTATAAATTATAAACACTAATGACAACGTAAATCTTCCGTCTTGAACTCTTCAGATAAAATCTTCGTGTTCTTCAAGAACTGTACACTTGGATTGGATTGTTAGATAAACAATAATACGGTGTGTTTGTAATCATCAAAATAAATATATATAAATATATAGAGATGTGGTACACTTGCACCAACAATCTCCCCCTTTTTGATGATGACAAACACAACCGCTAAGCATGAGCATATGCGGTTTCTCTCCCCCGTTTGTCGAAACAAAAAGGGTCAAGAAAGACGGTATGCTTCCCCTCGAGAGATGCTCCCCCTCAAAATATGCATATATTTGAGAGAGCATAATCTCATAGGTAAAAGATAAAAAGCTCCCCCTCAAATTAATAACAAATTATAAAATTTGAGGGACAATAAAATATGCATAAAAAAAAGCATATAATAGACATAAAACAAAATAACCAAAAAGAAACACTTGCACCAAAAAAAGGATCTTAAGGCTTCGATTTTTCGGTTAATTTTATGTGAGCAAAAAATTACCACGTATTATGACCTCGTCAGGGAACACGTATTATATCCTCGTCAGGAAACACGTATTATATCCTCGTCAGGAAACACGTATTGTATCCTCGTCAGGAAACACGTATTATATCCTCGCCAGGAAACACGTATTGTATCCTCGTCAGGAAACACGTTTATATCCTCGCCAGGAAACACGTATTATATCCTCGTCAGGAAACACGTATTGTATCCTCGCCAGGAAACACGTATTGTATCCTCGCCAGGAAACACCTACAAAAGGCAAAGAAAATTTTTCGTGGTACCCTTTTCTTATGGGTCCTTTTAACAGTTAGTATAAAACATAAACTGCAAAAAAAATTAAAATATGTTGTCGACATAAAATAAAACATGACAACATACAATCCACAAAATTTGTTTAAAACCACAAACGCATCCCACCGGGATTGTCAACATTAAACATTCCTTTCGGAATCCATTTTCTAACCATTCTAATTTTGCGATTGTATTTATTATACACATAAAATGAAGCATTTATATTCGCATTAGGTCTAGAAAAATTACTATTATACATACGAGCATACGGTTTCCTCCCATAATTCACATTTTTCATTTTTGACATATATGGGGGTTTTCTTGTATCAACTTTAGGAGATGCAAAAAATCTTTTAATGGGTTTACACGAGCATTTATCAACACATGTATCAGAACCAATGCCTTTTCGACAATTAATGCGATTCGACATATTTAGCATTTTAAGCATTTTATCATTGCTATTTTGAAAAGCTTTAGCTAATAGATTATCTTTTTCATATAAATCGCAGTTAGCTTTTAAATAAATATTTTCATTTTCAAGCAAATCACATTTTATACATGCAACACTTTCATATGTATTTTTATTTAAACATGCAATTTTATCATTTAAAATAACACAAGATTTACAATCATTTTTCTCAATTGGTTTTTCTTTTAAGCATGCAATTTCATTTTTTAAAATATCACAAGATTTGCAAACATCTTTTTTACTTAATTTATTTTCTAACTTAGTGATAACATCTAAATCATAAGTAGATTTTTGTTTACCGTCATCTATTTCCTTTTTATATGCAGATACGGTTTCTTTTAATTTAGTGATTTCATCTTTATATTTATTTGCAAGAGCGGCCATGTCATTGAAAGATTCATATAATAATTCAAGGTTATTTTCATTATCACTATCATAATAATTATTACTATCATAATTATTGTCATGAAAACATGATGTAGATACCTCATCATCACGGTCGGCCATGAGACAAATATTCTTGTCTTCATCTTTGTTTGCGCTCCACGCGGCTCCGACGAATGTTTTTGGTGTGTTGATTTGTTTAGCACGTTTTGGACACACATTTGCATAGTGATTTTTATCACCACACACATAGCAAAAGCCTTTCTTTTTATTGGCTTTTTCATCGTCACTAGATTCGTCATATTTGTTATGGACGTTGCGACTTTGATTTTTACCACCACGATGGTAGTCTCCATTTCCTTGAAACCTATCAATATTGGCAAACTTTTTGTTAGATAAAAGTTTAGAGAGTTTTCTTACCATCTCGATTAAATCGTCAAGACTTTCGGATTCGTCATTTGAGGAACTTGCTTCTTCCTCCTCTTCTTCTTCCTCATCTTTAGGGGCAACGGCTTTGAGAGCAATGGATTTCTTTTTGACTCGATCCCGAACTTGATTTCTTTTTAGTGCAATTTCGTGCACTTTAAGATTGCCGATCAAGTCATCTATCTTCATTATGGAAAGGTCACGGGAGTCTTCTAAAGATGTTATCTTTTGCATCCACTCCGAAGGAAGGGCTCGTAGGATTTTCCTTATATAGTCCTCGTTAGGATAAGTGCGATCCAAACCTTTCAACGTAGTCACAATAAGGTTAAATCTTTTAAACATTGAGTCAATCGACTCATCTTGTTTCATTTCGAACAGTTCATAATCGTGAACTAAAATATTCACTTTACTAGATTTAACTTCCGTGTTTCCACGATGAGTATTATTTAAACTTTCCCATATTTGATTTGCAGTTTTATATGTATATACTCTTTCAATTTCATCAGTTGTTAAAGCAGCATATAATATATTCTTAGCTTCAAAGTTTAAACAAAAAAGAGTTTCATCAGAAGTAGTCCATTCATCTATAGGTTTATCAATAAAAACATCATCTTTCACAATGGTGGGTTTAAAATTCCCTTTTTCTATAATATCCCAAATCTTTTGATTTTTGCCACGCACGTGACATTCAAATAGCTCGGCCCAAATGCCAAACTTTTCAGTATCTATCAAAGGGGGTTTTGAAAACACAAAATTAGTTTGTTGAGCCATTTAAAGGAATAAAAGAAATTTATGCAGAATATTTTTGAAAGACCTGCTCTGATACCAATTGTTAGACAACCTAGGGGGGGTAAGGTTGTATTTAAATAATTTACTTTCAAAAATTCTTTTATAAAAATATCTTAATAATGTAAATACAACAGAGTATATGAAAACACAACAGATACGTATAAATACAGGATAGTATAAATACAGTAAATAAAGCAGAGTAATGAATATACAATAATTATATAAACAGATATAATTAAATGCACAGCGGAAATATAAAGAGATAAGGGATAGAGATACTTGACACGGAGATTTAGTGATCTACCACAACTTGGTAAATCACTAGCCGAGACACTTCCCGACACGATCCAATAAACGTATTCTTTACGGTAGAATACAAACCAAATACAAAGGTAAGCAATAGGCTCTCAAGCTTCAGCTTATTGAGATATACAGGATCACACACCCGTTATTCAAACACTTACAAGAGGAGTATAACTCACAATGGTAATCACTCTTGTATAATATTTATCACTTGGATATTTTATAAAAACGTTTTATAAAATAAATATGTAGTGATAATATGTAGTATGGAATATTAGTTGGGAGAGATCAGATGGATAGATGGCTGTTGGTTGTTGTTGTATATTGTATGTATTTCTTCTCCACCATCGCATGCATTATATAGCAGCTCTTCCAACGGATACATGCATCCGCGGTATACCGCCAAAAGCACGCGGTATACCGTGTAGTAATAAAGTACACTGACACTCCAACGGCTCTCATGCAAAGTTGACTTCTGGAATACGTACGTGGCGGTATGCCGGCTAGGACTCGCGGTATGCCGCCTGTAAAAGTAGCTTCAACCAATCAGCATTGCACAACAACCTCTGCCGCGGTATACCGCCTGTACCACGCGGTATGCCGGCGTCAGAAAGGGCAGCTTCCAGGCCGCAACCAATCTTGCTGGATCTTCTCAATAAACCCTATTTAATTAAAATCATTTATTGGGTTTTTAGAAATATCCAAGTGGTATATTATTTTAGGGTGTTTATCATTATAAATTATAAACACTAATGACAACGTAAATCTTCCGTCTTGAACTCTTCAGATAAAATCTTCGTGTTCTTCAAGAACTGTACACTTGGATTGGATTGTTAGATAAACAATAATACGGTGTGTTTGTAATCATCAAAATAAATATATATAAATATATAGAGATGTGGTACACTTGCACCAACAGCGCGGATGTTCGACCCTCCCCTCTGACTGCATTTCTCATGCTAGCACTTATCCTTTGTGGCTTCACCACAGAATCTTCACGTGACTAACCTCTTTAGTCTTTTGTTCCTTGATCTTGCAGTCGACGACCGCTTCGAGTTCCAACAATTTCTTGTCCACTTGCAATGACACAACCCTATTAGCTTTCAACCAACACTCTCTAAGGTAGAGGCGTGAAACACATTGCAAATCCCACCAACACACTCAATCCATAGGCAAATCCTTCAATCCATTGTACAAGATACAAGCGACTTAGTAAAACGTGGCTCAACCCTCTTTTCTTTCGACATCCCGAAACCAAACCAAACCAAACCATTCCAAACCGAACCAACCCAACCCAAACCATACCAAACCGAACCAACCCAAACCATACCAAACCAACCAAGCCGAACTGAACCAACCAAACCAAACCAAACCAAACCGAACCAAAGGTTTCACGATTTGCACTTCCAAGTTTAACAACTTCGGTCCCATATACACGGCACATCACTACTCAAGCTGAAATGTAAACACAACGACCCTATGGTCGCTCACATGCCACCCCACGATAAATTTGCGACTTAGTCAACCAAACCAGTATCGGTCCAAACAAAACGTGTTTAATAAAACGTGTCAAATACGATTTAAAATCTCAGAACGAAATCACTTTTACGGAGCGAGTTAGTCGGATCCCACACTCTTTTGTATGTTAAAAGTATTAATATTCATTTCGGTTATAAAACTTTTGCGGTAAAACATTTTCGTGACTTTCACAACAGGGTTTATCCCCACACGAAAAAAGTAAAAATATTTCAAAGATCACTATGCTCAAAATGTCATAGTACGTTGGAAACAATTCTATCTTTTTCTTTAAACACACGCTCGCGTGTGTCGACTCATTTTCCAAAAACAAGGATCTCATTATGCTCGTAAACATTCTTACCACAATAAGAATCCATGTAAATCATTTAAGAAAGACACCATGCACGAAACTAACATTGCGATGAAGGCTATTCACTCTAATAAGGTCCAACATTACTCCTACAGTAACTTATTGTCGACACCCAACTTTCGACCATCGGTCGCCTTCTCGTTCTCATATCCACTTGTGGTGCAGTTGCTTCACAACCCTTCAAATTTTCGTATAGACCAAAGATCCACAACCATGCGATTTCAAAATTTAGTCTTTAAGGTCGAGTAACGACCAGTTATCTCATGTCTTACTCATACACATGTTTGGATCCATTACTTACAGCTTTCCTTCACCAATCCGGTCACTACACCACTTGACTAACAACTGAGGGTTCATTTCCTTCACCCGATTATTTTTGAAGCTCACAAGATTTCCATCACAATTCTAATCCCAACTGATCGACCCGTCAAACCAAGGAATGGGGACACACTAGAAACTAGGAGTTCACCCCTATTTCGTCCTTCATCCCCTTTTGAACCCAGAATTTCCACCCTTGATCGGTTCATCACCGCTTCTAACCACACTCCTTCTAGAAAGTGCCAACAAATCTCACTATGAACGACCTCACGCATTATAACAAAGCCATACGCATCATAACAAAACCATGTTACCATCACCTTCCTCCAAAGACTGCCTCAACCATAACAACCTACCATATAGTACAAGAACTAGAACAATCGCAAACAGTCACCACTCAAACTCAACTTCGCATCATAAGGCAATTTGAGCACGTACATGTACCTGTAAATTCGCAATTACACTGGTCAGGTGTAATGTAAATTTACCTTATACGACAGTTCTCATTACCCTATTTTTTTCTAGCACACCTAGAGTGATCTTTTTTAAAGGCATCCTATATCTCGGTTGTGTCCCTCAAATCACAGTTTAAGTTTAGGCCCGCCCGGTCACCTAAATCCGTTAAACTATGGCTTTGATACCATTTTGAAACAACCCGAAATTAATAACATACATTTTAATTAAAATATCCCAAAACAAGGGTCCCAATGCATACATGACAATCCAAACAGAGGTTACAACACTTGCAGCGGAAACAAACTTCCACAACCGAGAACTAGCTATGCTAAGGCAATACTAAATTAAGAACTAGAGTGCTCTACACAGAATCGCCTCCATCTCAATTCTTCAAGCCTTATCCTTTCCCTTAGGCGAAGCACCACTAATGCGCTTCCCTGAAAATGGTTTTAGTTTTGAAAAACGAGGGTTAGACCATGAGGTCTAGTGAATTCCCTCCGAAAAGCAATTTATACGAAAACATGCATAAAATCATTTCGTTATCCGCCCTAAGTCCCACAAGTAAGTTCACAACAAGCAGGGGTATTTGCACAGTGTTCATAGACCACCTCCATATCTGTCAACAACCACGATCGAGGCCCAAGCAGACTCCCCTCTCGCCATCAGGGCCCAAGCAGACTCCCCATTTCCCTCGTGTGTAGGAAACAAATTCCATGCACATCGGGTTAATATTTAAACTCCCAAGGGATCGTCAAATCCCAAGGTACACTAATCCCACTGTGCAACCCGACTCCACATAAGCATACAAAGCAAGGCTAAGAGTACAACAACAATGCATGTATCTTTATAAAATAACTCATAGCATGCGAAATAAGCATTCTCAAAACACATCATTCATGCGAGGCATTTATAAAGATTTATAAATAAAACATGCTCGCAGCTCATACCATAATCAGTAGTAAACAAAAACGTTTAACATATCGTTCCATGTAAAAAGGGTGTAAAAGGGAACTCTGTAAAGCCCGTGTCCCGGTACGTTTATTAATTAATTTTAATAATTTAAAATGTTTACCTTTAATTGTTTTGGTAATTTTTGCGTTAGCGAGAGTAGCACCGTTAGCCTTCGTTATTAAATCTTAAGTTAAGTAGGGTTAGTGTAAGGTGCGGGATTGTTGAGGGGCTAATCTTGGGTTTGGCCAAAATTTGGGCATGGTTCGGCCCATGCAAGAAAGGGCCGAGACCCCCATTCTTTCTTTTCCTTTCTCGTTTCTTGCTCTCACGTGACCATAACATGGTACTTCCTAATTCCCTTGTTTTCCTTTTCTTGTATTCCAAGTAAACCAACTCCAAACCCTAAACACCACGAACCCTTTTCTCTCGTTTTCCTTGTGTTGGTGTGGCTGTGAGAAGAGAAACGAGAGAGAGAGAGTTAGAGAAGAGCCGAGAAGAAGAGGTAGAGAGAGAGATAGAAACCGAGAGGTAGAGAGAGAGGAGTTGGCCGGAAAACCCCCACCTGTCGCCGCGGTTGCTGTTAGCGGAGGTCGCCGCTGCTGCTGTCCGTCGGAGGAGTCGAGGGAGAGAAGATCGGTCGTGGTGGTGAGGCGTCGTCTTGAGGTAAGTCGTTCTCTCGTTAGTCTCGTTCCTTTCTTTTCCTTTTCGTATTTCCGGCGAGACCACCACCGCCGCACGCCGCCGCTGCGGTGGCTGTGGGTGGAGGGCGGTGGCAGTGGGTCACACTCTTAGCGTAAATCCCGAATCGTTTAAGCCGCGAACCGTTTATAAAGTTATCTTTTTATGAAAATTTTAGTGTGCTGTCCAGTTTTCGCGCGACCATAACTTTTCCGTCGTAACTCCGTTTGAGCCGAAACTGGCGCCCACGGTTCAAGTTCAGGGTCGAGCACGTTTTCCGTGTTTTAGCGAAAAACTGGTTCGGTCTCTAACTGGGCGAAAAAGTGGTCGCAAGTTCGGTGATTCGTCATTTTATGTGAAAAATTTCTGGAATCTGCCTTGATCTTGCGAAAATCATAACTTTCTGCTCGTAACTCGGTTTGGGGTGAAACCGGTGTCAAAAGTTCCCTTTTTGAGTCTAGAAACGTTTCTATGTTTTGTGCAAAATCCAGTTCGGGACGTAGCATGGGTCGATTTGTCGTTTTATACTGAAAGGTGCTGAATTTCGTTGTTTCGGAAACTGTTTTTGTAAAATCCGTAGTAAATTGTAGAAAAATCGTTAGGAGGCGTATAATATGTCCTTGGAACCCTAACTCAGAGTAATTTCTGGTCATGAAATAATATTGGGAATTTTCTGGGTTTAAAGGGGTCGAAACAGGTCCCGAACAGACCTGTTTTGGGTGAACGGAATTTAGTTTTAGTGACGGTTTAAGCGTGTGTCGTGTCATAGGGTCCGGGTCTCGTATTGACACGTTTTAACATGCATTTAGGTGCTGGGAAGTGACCGTAATTGTGAAGCTTGAATTGTGTTATTAAGCTGGGCGCGCATTCGAGGTGAGTTCTCTCACTGTGTAGTTAGGGGTTGTATGCATGTCATAATACTTTGTATGTACTACTGTCTTTGTGGTGTGAACTAGTTGTGTGGTGTGTAATATTTGATTGGTTTGAATGCTTAGTATAAATGTGATACATTACAATTCGGTGGGACCGAGGAAGTGGAAAGAAACGTTGTGGGAACTCGGTGTGACGAGTGTGATACATTACAATTCGGTGGGACCGAGGAAGTGGAAAGAAACGTTGTGGGAACTCGGTGTGACGAGTGTGATACATTACAATTCGGTGGGACCGAGGTGTTGGATACATAATTACTTGTAGATGTTTACTCGTTTTATGTAACTGTGATGTTGTTGCTTATGTGTGGATAGGGGTGGTGTGTATATAATTCCTATCTGCGCGTGTGTTGGAATTCACTAAGCTTCGTGCTTACCTTTTCCCAATAAACTGTGGTTTCAGGTCCGAGCGGCTCCAAGGCGTGACAAGTACACACTGGCGCGCGAGGGGAGCTGGTTGTTTTATGGTTTAATATTTAAACGTTTATTCCGCTGGTTTTTATTATAAAGATATTAATTATGTGTTTGCAAACGAAACGTTGGGATCATTAATGAGTTATTATAAATGAAATGTTTATTTCAAAAAAAAAAAACTTAAATTTGCTTGTAATTTTTGGGACGTTACAACTTGGTATCAGAGCACAGCTTGAGTGAATCAAACGCACCTCGGTGTGTTTGGTCTCAAGTTGCGGCTGGGAAATTTTCAAATTCTTTATTTAATCTTTTTGGAAATAAAAGAAAAAGTAAAGACCCGTTCGAGAAACGGTGATCGGAGGCGCAATGTGTACAGTCAGCCGGAGCCAAAGGGGAAAGGTACAATACTTAGTGTTTCATTGCTTTCTAGATCATAGAGTATGCATGCTAGATTGCCTGTTGTGGACACTATGCTGTATGTTGAACTACTTGCTATTAGGAATTTATGCTAATTATGATAGGTTACTAAGTGGATGCCCTCTAGGTTGTATGCAGTAAGAGATTTATAGCCTTAGAATATTCGATTTAGTTCTACTGCGCAGCTCTTGTTTGAGTCCAACCGTTCTAGGATAGAGTCTTGTATTCGACTGTCTATTTGTTTCGCACTGCATATAATCGGGTATTCGCGAGGTCACCCGTTATAATTAGTAGGGATTCAGTAGTAGCAAGGGTAGTGGGATAAGAGGAAGTTCCTAGAGAGCTGGGAAGGGTGTTTATGTATGAGTACATGTGCTAGATTGCTTTCTAGAACATAGGAGTATGTATGCTAACTTGCTTGGTGCTTGTTACACTGTATTGCATGTCTGCTGCTTGCTATTAGGGATTTGGCAGTAGCAAGGGTAGTGGTTTGGATGGAATTCCTAGGGGGCTAGGAAGAGTGTGTACATATGCCGGTGCGGGCGTATGTGTATAGTTTCGGCGAGAAACTACTTGGACCCCTTGGGATGGAACTCGGAACGGGCGATGATAGGTGTGGATGGTAGTAGTAGAGCTCCTACTACCGGAAGCACAGAATCAATGCTCGAGTCGGGAAAAGTCGCGAGGAATCCAATGAGATGAGCGTGAGTGTTGCTAGTGTGAGTTATTATGTGCTAATAACTCGTTGTAATTTTTACCCCAGAAATGGCCATCACTAAGGGAAGCAACACTACTGAGCCAGGGATTGGCGCCGGGTTCACTGCTGAGCAGATACGTAAGTTGATCGCGACTGAAGTAAAGCATGCTATTAGGGAGGCAATCCCCGAGATTATTATCGCCGTTCGTGATGAGGTAGTAGTGATGATGACACTACAAAAAAAATTCAAATTTCCGACGGCCAAATCCGTCGGTAATCCGTCGGTAAACGGCCAAATCCGTCGGTAATCCGTCGGTAATCGTCGTCGGAAATAACCTGGTCGGTAATTGATTTACCGACGGAAATTACCGACGGATTACCGACGGCTCTCTTTACCGACGGATCACCGACGCCACAATATACCGACGGATTACCGACGGTTATACTTTACCGACGGATTACCGACGGCGATATTTACCGACGGATTACCGACGGTCCTCTTTACCGACGGATTACCGACGGATTTGCCGTCGGTAAAATTATATAAATTAAATAAATCTAAATCAATTTAAATATTAAATTATATTATTAAAAAATTACCGACGGCAAATCCGTCGGTAATCCGTCGGTAAAGTTTATTTTAATTTTAAAATAAAAATAAAAAATACAGAATAAACTGTACAAAAAACCTATGCAGAAAAGGTCGGTAATTCCTGGGCAAAAACCATTACAAAACACTATTGTATTTAATACAATATGATCCCAAATCCGTAAACTAATTTCAATGTTAGTTATCCTAATTCAAAATAACACTATTGTATCCTATATATACTAGTGTCCTACCCGTCCGTTGGTCGGGTAGACAACATGACTTTAAATCTAGATCCATGTGCCATTAGTTTCTCTTTGTCTGATATAATGCTCCAAAACCATGTTGCTAAGTACCGGCTTTCCTCAGGTCGCTCTTCATCCAACGCCATTAAACGCGTTAAAAGCTTCATAAGAACAACACCATAGCAAAAAAACATTAGCCTTTGTGGTAATTTTACCCGTCACTAAAATCAGATGGCAAAATTTTGAGATGCTAAGAGTTGTTTGGTCCTATAAACTTAAGTTCAATATAGCAATCTATTAAGACAATTAGACATATTTGACGTCCTATAAAGTCGTTAAGGAAGCAAAAGGCTAGATAAGAAATAAACATAGAAGGAAAAGTTACCAGCATATTCAGAGAAAAAGCTACAAGTCACTTCAGAAACTACGCAAAAACTAAAAGCAATTTGGTATAACAAACCCATATCTAGCATTGGTTGAAAACCTAATGAAAAAATGATAAAACTGTGCAGTACTATTACCAATTTACCATCAGCATAATGCCTGTAAGCTTGTTAAAGTATATTTCAGCATACAATGGTACCTCACCTTAGCAGGATCGACTAAGCATCCTTAAACTATTTACATGCTAATGGATGTTATTGATGTATTAAGTAACAACATTAGATGTTAAAACTTAAAACTATCATGATAAACCCGAGTACACAATTCCACCCAGATGTCTTGTAGTAACACAATACATAGACATGATTTGAAAAGATTAGCAAAATCATGGCAATTTCCTTTCAGAAGCCATGCATATGACCTAAGATGTTGAAATTTCCTTTCAGTTTGTTCCATCTGATACAAAGTGAGCAGATTCTGATTCTACCTCGACTCCAAGTATGACCAACACTGAACTGATCATTTCTACCAGGTCTTCCAGCAGTAACAATGCTTTGAAATTACTTATTTTTTGGGGGAATTGCCAAATTACCTTATTGCTATTGATATGGTAATTAAAAAATATTAATTCTCATCTATATATGCAGATCATAGTTGGTGTTAAAAGACAACTAAACCTAACAAGAACTGAGAAAGTCCAAGTCAAGTTTAGCAGGACAATCACAAAATCATGCGAGCCTTGTAAAAAAGGCAAATATATTTCAAAACTTTGTGAGTACAATTTAACTTGGTCCATTTATATGAAGAAGTAACACATCATGTCGATCATAAATCAAAATTAAAAAAACGAGAAACATTATTATAGAAGAATATATTGAAGCATGGAAGCCTACCTTTTGTGTCACATCAAGGGTGGTGAATTCAACAGGTTCATAACTTGCAAAGCAATCATCTCTCATCATAAAGCAGAATTCAAGAACATAACAGTTAATATATCAAAAGAAACAAGAGAACGTGACAATTAATATATCAAAAGAAAGCTGAATTAAGGCAACTCGTACCTTGCCAACACCAACACGCATTGTAAGAGGTCTTTCTCGTTTATAACTGATGTCGAAAACTGTGCCATCAGCAAACCTTGCAGTATAATGAATATAAGAAGGGATGTTCAACAAGCATTAGAGTGTATATGTGTATATATAATATATCCAAATATTAAAGAATCCTCTACTTCAAGATTAAAGATACATCATTGCTAGTACCCTTGATATGCAAGCTGGAGGTGTTCTTGGAAACAACTTGTATGCCTTTTATACCCTATTTCATATGACTTGATATCAACCACGATTTCACGATACTTGCATAGCCTGGGCCGAGTCGACGGGGATTAGTGGGTGGTGCCTTAAGTGGAAGCCCGATACCCCAGGAACGTGTGTGTGTTCTACTACCGTTAAAAAAAAAAAAGAGTATCAGATGAACATAATTTACCGGTTGATACCCCACAACTTAAGAGGCAAGCTCTGTTTGCTGGGGTTGTTGGATCAATTTTAGTTACATGAGCAATGTCAACCACCGTGTACTCGCTAAAACTCGATACAAATAAGAAATGGTATAGAGTTTCTCCATTGATGTCTGTGAACCTGCTTGTCCCATCTCTATCCATCCAAGGAGAAACGCTGAAAGGCAATTTTGAACATAGGTTGCTTTTATTGGACAAGCAGTCTGTACATTCACCACAATCTGGCAAAAAGATCGGAATCACAGTGTCGCCTTCAACAACTTCATGTACGCCTTCTCCAACGCTCTCAACAACCCTTTAGTGCAGCAAAATTGAATGATTATAATTTGTTTTATGCATTTAGCAATAATAAATACACAAGTCTTTTGATTTATGACGTTATAATCAAAGGGGTTAACCTATATAACTTAGTGTTTGACCAACAAATATGCTTTATTACATTGTTCCTGTCTCAAATACCTTTTAATGGAAATTAAAGAAAATGCTACATTTTCTAATCTATCTGTGATAGTTTAGATCCCAATTCCTTTTTTTTATTTTTTTAGAAGGCAGGGTCAAACAAAAAAATTCACATACATCCTGTTGGCATCAAGTCTTGAATCCACAAGACTAGATTATATACCATTTATGCCAAAGGCAACTGGTTTGATCACCAGAAGTATGAAGTATCGATGTGTTTTGCAGGGAAATTTACAAACAGATTTAGGTTGGTACAAACATAGATGAGCTTTAAAACTTAAGAGTATCAACAATGCTACAGTTCTCAGATTTTTCACAAGCATATGCATCCAATTATAATGGCAAAACCTTCTAGTGTTTCAGAACTGGTTCCATTCGATCAAAAGCCCTCCCAACTTCTTCCTTCCACTAATTTGTATGTGTGAAATGCCTAAGATTCACTCCAGTAACGACCAATACGTAAGGATTCTTATGTATCAAAATCAGTGTTTTGTAAGCATTGAAATTTGCCCATAGAAGAAAGAATGAAATAAGCTCTACCATAAGTTTGAAACTCTCAAAATACAAATCGTTATTATTCTATAGGAGTATGTTTTGATTTGTAAATAAGAACTCAACTAGTATGATAAATGTAAGACTATGCCAATAAACTTTTGAATTTCTGGATCCAATCACATAAAAGAAAAAGTCGATAGATTCAACACGAGCAGGTTATTATAATCCTTACCCCACTGCTTCATGACCAAGTATTTCCAGAAAGTAACATCACTGTGACAGAGAGAAGTGCATATGATTTTGGTTGTCGTCGGCGGCTGCTTTGGTCGTGGAGAGCAGTCGTGGAGCGGTGGAGGAAGGCGACGGTGGTGGTGTGGCTGGAGGAAGACGATTGTGAGATCGTAGTCGAGAAGACAGCGACTAGGGTTTGTGTGGGTATGTAAAAGAGGGAAATGAAAATAAACGAGGGAAACAAAAAAAAGAGGTCAATTTTATTCTAATAATAACTTTTAAATACTAAATATATTATTTTTAATTAAATATATAAACTCTAAAAGATAAATAAATTATTCTAAATGATAAGTAACAATTGTGATATATCATCGTATGAGAAATTGAGTTAATGTGAGAAACGTGATAAGTGGATCTAAACCATTGATCACTTATAATCTCAAACTCATTCATGAATCATATCCTAATGTGCATCCAACGGCTGATAACCAGATCAACTATATGAAGGTAATCAAATGAAAATTGGTTAAGGTGAGAAACGTAAAATGAGAAGTTACGGTGAGAATGGTAAAAAAATATCGGGTCTTTATGGGCTTGAGTGACTCTTAATGAACCTGATCGGGCCTTGATGGATTCCAAGTCTTCTTTATGAACTATAATGGTCCTTGACGAACCATATTTGACTTAGTGGTTGTTAATGCACTGTATAGACCTTTATGGACTTCAGTGACACTTAATGAACTTGATCGGGCCTTGATGGACTCCAAGTACTCTTAATGACATATATACAAACTTACATACACATATATCTATATTAAATATAAAAATATATGTTTTGACTAATTGGTGGTTAATGAATCTTATTTGGGCCTTTGTGGGCTTGAGTGACTCTTAATGAACCTGGTCGGGCCTTGATGGATTTCAGGTACTCTTTATGAACTATAATGGTCCTTGACGAATCATATTTGACTTAGTGGTTGTTAATGCACTGTATAGACCTTTATGGACTTCAGTGACACTTAATGAACTTGATCGGGCCTTGATGGACTCCAAGTACTCTTAATGACATATATACAAACTTACATACACACACAGCTAGACATGTATGACATATACAAACATATGTATAGTACAAACATACATATACTACTATCACACGTAAACTATCATCCACATGTACATACACACATACATGTATATACATACAAACATTCATACATATATACACATATACAAACATACATAAATATATAGATAGTACACATGACACACAAAACATATATGTACCGTATATACATACGTGTACATATACTATCATACATATATACATACACACATAGATGTATATACATACAAACATAAATACTGTATGGTCCTTTATGGGCTTGAGTGACTCTTAATGAACTTGATCGGGCCTTGATGGATTCCAAGTACTCTTTATGAACTATAATGGTCCTTGACGAACCATATTTGACTTAGTGGTTGTTAATGCACTGTATAGACCTTTATGGACTTCAGTGACACTTAATGAACTTGATCGGGCCTTGATGGACTCCAAGTACTCTTAATGACATATATACAAACTTACATACACATATATCTATATTAAATATAAAAATATATGTTTTGACTAATTGGTGGTTAATGAATCTTATTTGGGCCTTTGTGGGCTTGAGTGACTCTTAATGAACCTGGTCGGGCCTTGATGGATTTCAGGTACTCTTTATGAACTATAATGGTCCTTGACGAATCATATTTGACTTAGTGGTTGTTAATGCACTGTATAGACCTTTATGGACTTTAGTGACACTTAATGAACTTGATCGGGCCTTGATGGACTCCAAGTACTCTTAATGACATATATACAAACTTACATACACATACAGCTAGACATGTATGACATATACAAACATATGTATAGTACAAACATACATATACTACTATCACACGTAAACTATCATCCACATGTACATACACACATACATGTATATACATACAAACATTCATACATATATACACATATACAAACATACATAAATATATAGATAGTACACATGACACACAAAACATATATGTACCGTATATACATACGTGTACATATACTATCATACATATATACATACACACATAGATGTATATACATACAAACATAAATACTGTATGGTCCTTTATGGGCTTGAGTGACTCTTAATGAACTTGATCGGGCCTTGATGGATTCCAAGTACTCTTTATGAACTATAATGGTCCTTGACGAACCATATTTGACTTAGTGGTTGTTAATGCACTGTATAGACCTTTATGGACTTCAGTGACACTTAATGAACTTGATCGGGCCTTGATGGACTCCAAGTACTCTTAATGACATATATACAAACTTACATACACATATATCTATATTAAATATAAAAATATATGTTTTGACTAATTGGTGGTTAATGAATCTTATTTGGGCCTTTGTGGGCTTGAGTGACTCTTAATGAACATGGTCGGGCCTTGATGGATTTCAGGTACTCTTTATGAACTATAATGGTCCTTGACGAATCATATTTGACTTAGTGGTTGTTAATGCACTGTATAGACCTTTATGGACTTCAGTGACACTTAATGAACTTGATCGGGCCTTGATGGACTCCAAGTACTCTTAATGACATATATACAAACTTACATACACATACAGCTAGACATGTATGACATATACAAACATATGTATAGTACAAACATACATATACTACTATCACACGTAAACTATCATCCACATGTACATACACACATACATGTATATACATACAAACATTCATACATATATACACATATACAAACATACATAAATATATAGATAGTACACATGACACACAAAACATATATGTACCGTATATACATACGTGTACATATACTATCATACATATATACATACACACATAGATGTATATACATACAAACATAAATACTGTATGGTCCTTTATGGGCTTGAGTGACTCTTAATGAACTTGATCGGGCCTTGATGGATTCCAAGTACTCTTTATGAACTATAATGGTCCTTGACGAACCATATTTGACTTAGTGGTTGTTAATGCACTGTATAGACCTTTATGGACTTCAGTGACACTTAATGAACTTGATCGGGCCTTGATGGACTCCAAGTACTCTTAATGACATATATACAAACTTACATACACATATATCTATATTAAATATAAAAATATATGTTTTGACTAATTGGTGGTTAATGAATATTATTTGGGCCTTTGTGGGCTTGAGTGACTCTTAATGAACCTGGTCGGGCCTTGATGGATTTCAGGTACTCTTTATGAACTATAATGGTCCTTGACGAATCATATTTGACTTAGTGGTTGTTAATGCACTGTATAGACCTTTATGGACTTCAGTGACACTTAATGAACTTGATCGGGCCTTGATGGACTCCAAGTACTCTTAATGACATATATACAAACTTACATACACATACAGCTAGACATGTATGACATATACAAACATATGTATAGTACAAACATACATATACTACTATCACACGTAAACTATCATCCACATGTACATACACACATACATGTATATACATACAAACATTCATACATATATACACATATACAAACATACATAAATATATAGATAGTACACATGACACACAAAACATATATGTACCGTATATACATACGTGTACATATACTATCATACATATATACATACACACATAGATGTATATACATACAAACATAAATACTGTATGGTCCTTTATGGGCTTGAGTGACTCTTAATGAACTTGATCGGGCCTTGATGGATTCCAAGTACTCTTTATGAACTATAATGGTCCTTGACGAACCATATTTGACTTAGTGGTTGTTAATGCACTGTATAGACCTTTATGGACTTCAGTGACACTTAATGAACTTGATCGGGCCTTGATGGACTCCAAGTACTCTTAATGACATATATACAAACTTACATACACATATATCTATATTAAATATAAAAATATATGTTTTGACTAATTGGTGGTTAATGAATCTTATTTGGGCCTTTGTGGGCTTGAGTGACTCTTAATGAACCTGGTCGGGCCTTGATGGATTTCAGGTACTCTTTATGAACTATAATGGTCCTTGACGAATCATATTTGACTTAGTGGTTGTTAATGCACTGTATAGACCTTTATGGACTTCAGTGACACTTAATGAACTTGATCGGGCCTTGACGAATCATATTTTAACATATGTTTGTGTTTAAGTCGTGAAAAAATATATATTTTAAGATATTTAAAAATATATAAAAGCATCTAAGCTCACCAATTTGACCAAACAGCTCAAAGTTCCCGGACAGCCCAAAACAATCCGGACAACTCGACTTTCCGGACAACAAGACCAATCCGGACGGCACAACTTTCCGGATACATACCCAATCCGGACAACCTGAACTATCCGGACGGCATATACAATCCGGACAACAAGCAATCCGGATACCATCCGGTATCTTATATCATCCGGAAACTTACAACAAAAGGGACTTACCCGGATACCTGACTCGTCTGGACACCTTCAGAACACTATCCGGACACTACCAACAAAACTACCCGGATACCTTCATATCGTTCGGAAACCACTGACTGTTTACCCAAATTCAACCCAGAAACCGACTGATTCATTACCAAACATGAATTTGACTATTCTACTCCGATAGAAACTACCTAATAGCAATTACACACATAATTTGTAAAGGAAACATACCTGAAATCACTTCCAAGTGTACCAATTTGGGTCCTTAGCCACCAAACCTTTCTTCCTTCTTCTTTTGGTCTCAAAACATACACACACACACTAAGTTTTCTGGATATTTTCTGTTGTGATATTATCTGAATTCTCAAAGGAGAATATCTAACTTAAATTTACCCTTTAGACCTCAAGCTATCCATTAATGACCCAAAACACCCTTAACTCCTAATTTAACCCAAACTTACCCTAAACATCAATTATAAAGTTAAATAAATTTAACGGAACTAACATTTAACTAACGAACTTACCCGGGGTATTACATCATCTCCCCCTTAAAAGAATGCCGTCCCGGAATTCGGTTTAAGCAAAAAGGAACGGGTACTTAGTTCTCATTTCTGATTCTGATTCCCAAGTAGCATCCTGACCTCTATGATGTCGCCACTGTACTTTCACTTGTCTGATTTCCTTATTCCGCAACACCTTAACTTTATGGTCCACAATGGCTTCTGGTTCTTCTACATAATTCAACTTTTCATCAACCTGTATATCGGGTAGAGACACTGCCAGATCTGGCGTAACTAGACACTTTCGAAAATTAGATACATGAAACGCGTTGTGAATCCTGCTTAACTCTGACGAAAGATCCAACCTGTAGGCTACTTCACCAATCCTTTCTGTAATTGCAAACGGTCCAATGTACCTCGGGCTCAGTTTACCTTGTTTCCCAAATCGGATGACTCCTTTCCACGGCGAGACTTTTAACATCACAAAATCTCCAACTTGGAATTCTAACGGTTTTCGGCGTCGGTCGGCGTAGCTTTTCTGTCTGTCTTGAGCCACTTTCAAACGTTCCCGAATCTGAGAAATCTTATCCGCGGTCAACTGGACTATATCTGGCCCTGCTAACTGTTTCTCTCCCACTTCGTTCCAACACAGAGGCGTTCGGCATTTTCTACCATACAGAACTTCAAACGGTGCCGCTTGTATGCTGGAATGGTAACTATTGTTATAGGCAAATTCTATCAGTGGCAAGTGCTTATCCCACGATCCCCCAAAGTCAACAATGCAGGCTCGTAACATATCTTCCAAAGTCTGAATCGTTCGTTCACTCTGACCGTCAGTTTGAGGATGGTACGTTGTACTTAACTTTATCTGCGTTCCCATTTCCTTTTGAAAACTTCTCCAGAATCTTGAGGTAAAACGGCTGTCACGATCAGAGATAATCGAAATTGGAACTCCATGTCGAGTTACTATTTCGTTGATGTACAACTTGGCTAATCGTTCCAATGAATCAGTTTCTTTTATTGGTAGGAAATGAGCAGACTTCATCAATCTGTCTATGATCACCCAAATGGCATCAAATCCCTTCGGAGTCCTTAGTAGCTTTGTGATGAAATCTGTAGTAATCTGATCCCATTTCCACATTGGTATTTCTAATCGTTGTAACTGACCAAACGGCTTTTGATGTTCAATCTTTACCTTCTTACAAGTAGTACAACCTTCCACATGTTGAGCAATACTCCTTTTTATTCCCGGCCACCAATAAAATTGTTTCAGATCTTTGTACATCTTATTCGTACCTGGATGAATAGAGAATCGAGATTGATGAGCTTCTTGTAGTATACGACCACGTAAACCACCCAAACGAGGCACCCAAATTCCTTTCCCCAGACACAATAACCCACGATCATCTTTCACTAGCAATGCCGATAACCCCACTAACCGTTCTGATTTCAAATATTCTTCCTGATAGGCTTCTACTTGACACTTCTTCAGTTCGTCGAAAATGTTAGGTAGATGCTCAGTTCGTAGTGCAATAGATTTTATTGTTCCACTTCTTTCTTGACGACTCAGCGCATCAGCTACCACGTTCGCCTTTCCCGGATGATAAAGGATTTCACAATCGTAATCATTCACCAATTCTAGCCATCTTCTTTGCCTCATATTTAATTCCTTTTGATCAAAAAGATGTTGGAGACTCTTATGATCGGTATAAATTTGACATTTAGAGCCGTAAAGATAATGTCTCCAAATCTTCAACGCGAATACAACTGCTGCCAGTTCCATGTCGTGTGTAGGATACTGTCTTACATGATCTTTTAACTGACGAGAAGCATAAGCAATAACCTTTCCACGCTACATAAGTACACATCCCAATCCCAGTTTGGAAGCATCACTATAAACAACAAAGTCTTCGGAACCTTCCGGTAGTGACAAAATCGGCGCACTGCAAAGTTTCTCTTTCAATACCCTGAATGCTTCATCTTGTTCTACTTTCCATTCAAACTTTAAATTCTTTCGAGTCAGTTTAGTCAAAGGCGTCGCGATACGAGAGAAGTCTTTTATAAACTTTCGATAGTAGCCGACTAAACCCAGAAAACTGCGTACTTCGGTTGGCGTTCTTGGCGGTTCCCACTTTTCAATCGCTTCAACTTTCATCGGATCCACTTGAATGCCTTTCTCGGAAACTACATGCCCCAGAAACTGAACTTCTCGTAGCCAGAATTCACATTTCGAAAATTTAGCATACAACTTTTCTTTCTTCAATAATTCCAAAATCAAACGAAGATGTTGTGCGTGCTCCTCTTTGGACCGGGAATAGACAAGTATATCATCGATAAATACAATAACAAATTTATCGAGATACGGCTTACATACCCGATTCATTAAATCCATAAAGGCAGCTGGAGCGTTCGTCAGTCCAAACGGCATCACTAAGAATTCATAATGACCATACCTTGTGCGAAAAGCAGTTTTCATAATGTCTCCTTCTTTAACCTTCAGCTGATGATAACCAGATCTTAGATCAATCTTGGAGAAATAACAAGCTCCAACTAATTGATCGAAGAGGTCGTCAATTCTGGGAAGCGGATACTTGTTCTTGATCGTGTGCTTATTCAGTTCCCGGTAGTCAATACACATTCTCATCAAACCATCCTTCTTTTTCACAAACAAAACTGGTGCACCCTACGACGAAGAACTGGGTCTGATGAATCCTTTATTGGAAAGATCTTGCAGTTGCGTCATCATTTCTTTCATCTCTGGTGGCGCTAAACGATACGGTGCACGGGCTATAGGAGCGGCTCCAGGAATCAGATCTATACCAAACTCTACTTGTCTAACGGGCGGAAGACTATTCAAGTCTTCAGGGAATACTTCTGGAAATTAACTAACAATAGGAATATCTTCCAACTTATTCTTTTCTGGCTTAATATCTATCACATAAGCTAAGTAACTCGAGCAACCTTTATTAACACACTTACGGGCTTTTATCATAGATATAAGACAAGACTGATGATTTCTACGATCACCATAAATCACTACCGGTCCCTTCTCAAGTAATACAACATTTATTAATTTCTTATCACAAACTATGTTAGCCTGATTCTCGGCTAACCAATCCATCCCCACTACCACATCGAACTCGATCAAGGCTATAGGAAATAATTGTATCGGTACTCCACACCCCTCTATATTTATCACACAACTATCAAAAACTTCTTTAATCGATACCTGATTATCATTTGCAGTATCTACCATTAAAGCATGATCTAACACTTTAGGCCTTAAACACAGATAAGCAGCAAATGAAGGAGACACGAATGATCGGTTTGCACCGGAGTCAAATAACACTTTAGCACGTGTAGAGTTTATTAAAAATGTACCTGTAACCACATCCGGAGTTTCCTCCGCTTCTTGTGCTGTCATCTGAAATGCACGACCCCTTGTTCTTGGTGGCTCTAGTCTTGGTACTACCGGTCTGACAACCGCTGGTTTCCCTGATGTACCCCCTTGCTGTATTCTTCCCCTCGGACAATCAGACTGAATGTGATCCGGAGAATTACATGAGAAACAAAACCGCGTCACTCGACAGTCTTTAACAACATGTCCGGTCTTCCCACACCTAAAACAAACCCGAGAATCAACTTGACAATTTCCTTGGTGGATACGGTTGCAGTTTGGACAAGGTCTTTCCGCTGGTCGAAAAGGTGGACGGTTATCAAATCGCTGAAACCTGGACTTCCTCGGATCATACTGCGATCCTTCCCACTTTCTTTTCCCCGTACCTTTATCACTAATACTTCTCCCTTTATCCTGCTCCACGGTTTCCGCGGCGTCTACTGCGGCAGAGAAAGTTCCTGGTCCTTTAGCAATCACAAAACTTCTAACTTCTGCATTCAATCCGAAGATAAACCTTTCAATCTTCATTGCCTCCTTGGCAACGTAGTATTCCGCGAAACGAGACTTTTCCAGAAAACGAGCGGTATAGTCACGAACTAATAAGTTCCCTTGCTGCAAGTTCATAAACTCTCCTTCCAATTGTTTAACTGCTGCCTGGGGACAAAACTGTTTCCTGAAAGCTATCACGAATTCTTCCCAAGAGTAAGTAGAATATATATCAGATCCTCCCGAGGAAATATGAGCTTCCCACCAGTATAGGGCATCGCTTTTCAACATTGCAGCTCCATAGAGTACTCTATCCTCTTCAGCGCATTTACTAGTCTTGAAGATAGCTTCTATTTCCTTCAGCCACTTCATAGCTTTCACTGGATCCCGGTCTCCTGAGTAAGTTGGAGGCTTACAACTTAAGAACATTTTATAGTCACACTTCCTTAGTACTGGTGTGATTGTAGGTGTAATAGGCATCTCGTCTTCCTGACCAGGATCTGGTGCATCAGCTTCATTATGACGAGTTCGATCAAACATGGCTTGTATACTGGCCTGCAGTCTTCCCATTTCGGCTGTTAAATCGTCCCTAGTAACAAATTCATTACCTCGCGGCGGAGCTCCACTCCCAGTTCTACCCCCAATTCTGCCTCCAATTCTGCCTCCTGTTCTGCCTCTACCTCTTTCTCCCCCTCTTCCCCTTCCTCCGGCTGTTGGGTTTGTTCTATTCGGATTTCCTCCTCCTTCCTGATTCGTTTGTCTAGTACCACTTGCCATTCTGTTGATTCAGACAAGGTTAATATACACATAAGCACATACCCCATATAACAAGGTATTCCAGTTCAAACATGTACCTGTAAGATCACAATTACACTGGCCAGGTGTAAGATGAAATTACCTTACATGATGTTCCTTCTACCTTTTTATATTTAACACCCCAAGGTTCTACAATAATAGGGACATCCTACTTCACATGCAGTTTAAGTCTAGGTACAGATACTAATACCTAAATCCCTTAAACTAGGGCTCTGATACCATTTGTAACAACCCGGTTTCCAAATAGATAACAAATAACATACATTGTCTAACATCGTTACATAACAAAGATACATCATATATCAAATAAGGTCCTTTAGTCTTTACAACCAAAATAGGGTATTTAGTTACAAACTTTTTCCCTAGTTACATTACATCATAACTACAAAACATGACGTGATCTTCAAAAATATATGCCTTCTCCAAAGCTATTCACCGATTACCCTGCTTACTTGTCCTTACTTGATCCATGACCTGGAATACACATTTTAAAAACAAAATGAGGGTTAGACCTAATGGTCTAGTGAGAAAATCCCTGTTTCTTTGAAAATCCTTTGCACACTACCATTCACATAATACAAACACAATTACCAGTTATGACTCAATCATCATGTATTTTCCCATCTCATTCTCTTGGCCATATTAGTTGGTTGCAAGCCAACTAATAAATTAACTTCACTGTACGACAATTACAGCCAACAACGTTGTACGAATATTACAGTCAACACACCGGTCCTAAGCCCGGACACGTATTCTCGTATCTTAAAATACTCATGTAAATACAATATCTCAATATATTATATTACATACATAAACACATAAGCATACCATCTATCACATTCCCAATCCACGCATATATGTATTTCAGTTTCAAAACGTTTTAAAGTAAAACTCACCTGTTTTGCTTATCCAAAACTCCTTCCACAAAGAACTCAGCTTTCACCTTTAATTCACAGTATCTGAAACAAATAGATGCAGATATCTCTTTACCATACAAAACACATAAGTCTTACTAAAGCTAAGAACTCAAATCCTCAAATGTTGCCCCCAAACCCGAACTTAAGTCAAGTCCACAGTACATTCGGTCCTCATTCATTCCCTATCCATGAATTAACAAAACACATGCTACTGGATACTTAAAAGCATCTAAGCTCACCAATTTGACCAAACAGCTCAAAGTTCCCGGACAGCCCAAAACAATCCGGACAACTCGACTTTTCGGACAACAAGACCAATCCGGACGGCACAACTTTCCGGATACATACCCAATCCGGACAACCTGAACTATCCGGACGGCATATACAATCCGGACAACAAGCTATCTGGATACCATCCGGTATCTTATATCATCCGGAAACTTACAACAAAAGGGACTTACCCGGATACCTGACTCGTTCGGACACCTTCAGAACACTATCCGGACACTACCAACAAAACTACCCGGATACCTTCATATCGTCCGGAAACCACTGACTGTTTACCCAAATTCAACCCTGAAACCAACTGATTCATTACCAAACATGAATTTGACTATTATACTCCGATAGAAACTACCTAATAGCAATTACACACATAATTTGTAAAGGAAACATACCTGAAATCACTTCCAAGTGTACCAATTTGGGTCCTTAGCCACCAAACCTTTCTTCCTTCTTCTTTTGGTCTCAAAACACACACACACACACTAAGTTTTCTGGATATTTTCTGTTGTGATATTATCTGAATTCTCAAAGGATAATATCTAACTTAAATTTACCCTTTAGACCTCAAGCTATCCATTAACGACCCAAAACACCCTTAACTCCTAATTTAACCCAAACTTATCCTAAACATCAATTATAAAGTTAAATAAATTTAACGGAACTAACATTTAACTAACGAACTGACCCGGGGTATTACAGTTAATGACCAAAATACCCTTTTTGAAAATTTGAACCACCGGTGATGGTCGACGGTGGTGGATCAGAACGGTGATGGTCGACGGTGGTGGATCAGAACGGTAGTGGCCGACGGTGATTCAGAACAGTGGTGGCCGACGGTGGTTGGCGGTGGTTCAGGTCGTGGTAGTCGGCGGTGGTTCAGGTCGGTGGTGGTCGGCAGCGATTCAGGTCGGTGGTGGTCGGCGACAGCTTAGAACGGTGGTGGTCAGAGGTGGTTGGCGGTGGTTGAGATCGGTAGCGGTCGACGGTGGCTCACAACGGTGGTGGTTGGTGGTGGTGGCGGCGGTTCAGGTTGGTGGTGGTCGGCGACGACTTAGAACGGTGGTGGTCAGCGGTGCTTTAGGTCGGTAGTGGTCGACGGTGGTTCAGATCAGTGGTGGTCGGCGGCGGTTCAGGTCGGTGGTGGTCGTCGGCGGCTTAGAACGGTGGTCAGCGGTGGTTCAGGTTGGTGGTGGTCACGGTGGCTGAGATCGGTGGCGGTCAACGGTGGCTCACAACGGTGGTGGTTGGTGGTGGTTAACGGTGGTGGTCGTCGGTGGTTCAGAACGGTGGTGGTCGGTGGTGGTTTAGAACGGTGGTGGTCGGCGGTGGTTCAGAACGGTGGTGGTCAGAGTAGGAAAGATGGGGATAGTTTTGTCTTTTTGAGAAAATTGGGTGGAATGGAATTGAATTCCTTCTCATTTGTGATGGAATGACCAAATCCATGAATGGTGGAATGTGTGGAATTCAATTCCATTCCATAGGTAACCAAACGCCCGGATGGAATTTGGTCAATGGAATTGATCATTCCAATTCCTTCCAATTCCGAAGGAATCCTGCAAACCAAACGCACCCTAAGTAATTATTTGGTTTGGGAGATTGTATTGGATATGGTGGAATTTGGAATTGAATTTTATTCCAATCCCATGTAGAGTTTGAAGATTTTCCTGGATTTGGAATTTTGGGATTTCATTGAAATTGTACATGTACATAGGATTTTAAAATCCAAAGGGCAAGTTGGTTTTTCGTTAGATTTCACATAATTTGCTTGTTATAATGTTAAAGCGTATATTAAAAACACATGTTTTGCAACTATCAATTACTAAAAATGTAGTTTGATTCTTTTTATAATTTTTTGTAATTGTTTTTATAAATAAAAGAATTCAGTTTTATTCCAGAATCATACAAACAAAATACATCAAAGATTCCAAATTCTCTCAATTTCAATTTTCAAATACTTCCATAAAATCAAAAAATCATCAAAAACATTCCATCTATCCAAACTGGCGCTAAAGATACAACCAGTCAATTTAGAATTGATGTTTATTAATGTGTTATTACTAAGAAACCATTTTTAACCAATTTTACGTGGCATTGTTGAGAGAGATATCATGTGGTAATACAAGTTGGTGAAGCCTGCCATAAAATTAAAAAAGAACGGAGTCTACACATCAAACTTGGTGTATCGAGACGTTTTAAGCGACGACCCTGAATGATTAAAGCATTATTTGTAGTTTTTTTTGTTTAAACAAATTTTTTTGTTTTTTTGAATGATAAATTTTTCATTTTTGGATTTACAATACAAGTCGTTGCATTGCAAAAAGCTATTAATACAACATGTAAACCACCAAGTATTTCATAAATATCTTGCAAAATATCTATACTATATTATAAAGCATGAAGCACCCAAACTCTTAAAAACAACTATATAAGCATTATGTACTACAACCTAAAACATATTTACTTAATTTTTTTTAAGAGAGAGAAGACTAACTCTTTTTTTTTGTATTCCCAAAATTCACGCCTTCCGTTTCATAATCTTCTTCTTCTATACACGTTAGCTTTCTCTCTACCAATTCAGATTTGTGTTTCTTCTGAGGTAAGTTTCACTCTTTATTTTCACTCCTTTTCATCATCGATTTCTCTCTCCCCTGATTTGTGGTCTCGATTTCTAATATGATTTAGGGTTTCTAATCGATTAGAATATCTCGATTTCTTGTTTTTGTGGGTTTTTTTTCTTCTTTTGTTTGGTTGATTTAGGATCTAATGGATTGTCCAGATGGAGATGGGATCGACTCAAAGAAGGTAATAATCAATTTATGTTTAATCGATTTCTTTCTAATTGATTTGTGGGTTCTGTTTAATCGATTTCTTTCTAATCGATTTGGCAACTCCTAAGTCGATTTCTGTTTCCGATGATTCCCAAAATCGATTTCTGCAATCAATTGATTTCTGCATCTTCTCAGGTACGATTTGTTCGATCTTGGTTCACCCTTCTCCTGTTCACCCTTCATGGTTGTGATTTTGGATTCATTTTTGGTTTAGGGTTTCCCTCAATCGATTTCTGCAACCTTTTTGTTTATGTTTGTGGTAATTGCAGGTATGTTTCACGATTTCCCAACGACTTGGGTTCTAAGTTGTAAAAATTAATTACATTTAAGGTTTTGTTTATGTTTCACGATTTCCCAACGATTTGGGTTCTAAATTGTAAAAATTAATTACATTTAAGGTTTTCTCACTCTCTCCCCATCTCTCGATTTCAGAAACACAGTAACGAAAGCTCTAGAAAAATCTTCTTTAAAGACCAAAGGTTGAATGGAAAAACCCCAAAGGTATTAGCATTTTTTTTACTCATTTCATTTCCTAATCCCCATTTTTATTTACTCATTTCAGGGTTTTCTAAGGATCTCTACAATCAGCCTCAGCCCTCAGGTATGACCAATCCCTTCTTTGTGCGTTTTAAATGCTTTAATTCAGTACTATTATTGTGCTTGGCCTTGATTCCATTGAAGCTCCAAGCTATGATTTCTTAGCATTTTTTTTACTCATTTCATTTCCTAATCCCCATTTCTACAAGTAAATATTTTGTTCAATAAAGTAGATTTTGAATCTACCAAATTAGATTTTTGTTTTTTGTTTCTTATTTTTTATGCTCATAGTTATTCAGCAACCGAAGACTTCAGCCTTTTGCATGTGTTTTGAATTGTCACTAGAATAAGTGCAAAATTACTTTATGGAGCAAATTCTTGTGCAGGAGGTAAGCCTTTGTGTTTTTAATTTTTTTTAATCATATTTCAAAATTATTGTACTTACTAAATATTTAATGCGTCATTTTCTTATATGGCGGTTACTAAATGCTTACCATGGTAGGAGGGATGATAAGGATGGAAATTTTTACCTGGTAATTGATCCAGCATCTTCATTCTTGAAAGATGTTTTTTTAGGAAAGGTGAAATGGAACCCCTTTGAATTTATTTTTTATTTTAATCACAAACAAATAATATACATGTATTGATAGATATCTCTTTTAAAAAACGCCCCTGATTTTTTGTATTGGTTATTTTAAACAACTAAAATAATTATGGAATTGATAGATATCTCTTTTAATATGGAAACTGAATTAAAATCCTAAGGCCTTCCGTACCCCAGCGGGGAAGGGGCTCGGGATGGGGGATGTGGCAGCGGGGTGAGGGCGGGGTTGGGCTACGGCCCGGGATGGAGTTGCGGGGCGGGATGGTGAGCGGGGTTGGGTTCCCGAGCCATCCCGAGGGTTTTATAAAAAAAAAAATTTTAATTAAATTTTAAAAAAAATAACCGTTGAACGGCTCTTTCTTAAAAAAAAAAAAAAAATTCTCAATTTAATCCCACTATATATTTAACCCTCAACCTCTTATTTCTCACACCTCTCAACCTCTTATTTCTCACACCTCTCAACCTCTTATTCTCTCAACCTCTTATTTCTCACACCTCTCAAACTCTCTCAAATTTTCTCAACCTCTATATATTAAACAATATGGATTCGCCACAACCCGGTTCACCAACCGCATCATCATCATCCGTAGACACCGACGAGTTGTTGAATCTACAAAGGGAAATTTTTCGACATGCTGCACAATCGCTGTATGGTAGCACCGCCTCATCGTCAACAAGAGAGAGGGCCGCAAACATTGAAAGAGGTCGAGTAACTGCAAACGAGCGGCTTATGCGGGACTACTTTGGCGTCAACCCGATTTATACACCGGATATGTTTAGGCGGCGGTTCAGGATGAGCAGACAACTATTCGAACGAATAGTTGAAGATTTAGAAGTAGGGTATCCGTATTTTAGACTTCAGTTTGACGGGTTAGGCAAACAAGGTTTTTCTCCGATACAAAAGTGTACTTCCGCTATTCGGCAATTGGCGTATGGAGTAGCTGCTGACGCACTTGACGAGTACATCCGTATGGGAGAGAAAACGTCACGAGATTGTCTGTACAAATTCTGCACAGGTATTATTGAACTGTATGGTCAAAAATATTTACGCAGGCCTACTTTTATTGATATTCAGAAGTTGTACGCCGCGCATGAAGCTAAACACGGATTTCCCGGCATGCTCGGCAGCATAGACTGTACTCATTGGGCGTGGGCAAATTGTCCGAATGCATGGCGAGGTCAATTCATGAGAGGTGATCATGAGCACCCGACAATCATGCTAGAAGCAGTGGCCTCTCAAGATCTATGGATCTGGCACGCATACTTTGGTGTTGCCGGTTCCAACAATGACATCAATGTTCTCAATCAGTCGCCCATCTTCAACGATGTATATGATGGAAAAGCACCCGACTGCCCTTTTGAGGTGAATGGAGCCACCTACAAGCATGGATATTATCTAACGGATGGGATATATCCGGAATGGGCTACTTTCGTAAAATCATTTACGTGCCCACAAGACTCTAAACGACAAAAGTTCAAGTCCGCGCAAGAATCCGCACGTAAAGATGTTGAACGAGCTTTTGGCGTGCTTAAACAACGTTGGCATATACTTCATAACCCGGCACGCGGATGGGAACCGGCAATATTGAGAAACATTATGTACGCTTGTGTCATATTACACAATATGATACTCGAAGACGAAAACCATGCTATTTGTGGTGACGTGGAAAACGACTTTTTCACGAATGATATCGAAAGCCAAATCAGTGAGACACAACGCGCGGCAAATGTTCGAGAAGTCATAAACCGGGAAACTCATAATAACCTTCGGTCGGATTTGGTCGAACATATTTGGCGTATCCAAGTTCCCAACAATGACGACGAGTAGATTTTTAAATTTATTTTGTAATTTTTAATTTTTTAATGAATGATATGAATTTTAATTTTTATTATTTATCTTATTTTTATTTATTAAATATATATATATATATATATATATATTTATTTTGTTAAATAATTAAATGTATAAATAAAAGAATTAAAATAAATGAGGTGGCAAAGGGGTTTGAGGGAATGGGGTACGGATGTTTAGGGATCGTGAGGGATGGAGTGAGGGATGGAAGAAAAGCTGATGTGGCGATGATGTGGAGGGGAATCTTTCACAGATAGGAGGGATGGGGTACGGATGGCCTAATTGATATCTATTCTTATTTCCTAATACTTTTTCCTTAATCGATATCTATTCTTCTCATTCTAAAATTAAAATTGATATCTTCTCCTTTAAAATTCTAATTGATATCTTCTACTTTAATAATCGACCACTCTTCCTCGTATAAATTGATCCACATATTCAAGACTAGAAATCAAAATCAGTAAAACACTAAACTGGAGAATTAGAATTCTGGAAATTAGATTCTCCTTTCCATCAAGTATTCTTCCTGTTGCTTCATTCAGTTTCGGTAAGGTTTCAGACCTCAAACTTCTCTGCTTTTGTTTGGGTTTTTTGCTGCATCATGTTCTTTGTTGTTTTTAACTGTCAATATTTTCTTGTTTGCTGCATGCTGCACGCTCCATCATGAATTTTCACGTTTTTTCTGCAGTTTTTGTTGCTTAATGCTTAATGCGCACACAAACACTTCATGTTACTGCTTCATCTTCTCAGTTTCTTTTTCTGTTCAAATAAGTCACAAAATATTAGTTGCTTAATGGGCTGCTTAATAAGCTGCTTAATGCTTAATGCACACACAAACACTTTATGTTACTGCTTCATCTTTTCAGTTTCTTTTTCTGTTCAAATAAAGTATGAAAAGTAAGATTTGCGGATTTAGCTTTGAACTCTACTTTACTCGATTATTTTGTATTGTTGGTGATTGGCTTATAAAGGTTCTATCTTCAGGTGTGAGTGTGTGACTTTTTTTAGAAGAAAACGAAACTTATATTACATCTTATATAGTAGTTGGGTTGATAAATCAAATCATGTTGTATAAAAAATGTTTTAACAATCCCTGCCTAATAAGTAATTTTGGTTTGGTGATTTAATTCTTTATAATCTTTCTTTATACTGTATTAGATATTGCATGTTTGTTTATTATATATACTGCATGTTCTTATTAATCATAAACTGCATGTTCTTATTACAAAAAAATACATGTTTATGATACATGTTGTTTTTGTTTAATGTTTAAGCAATCTTACTTATTTACTTGATTGCTTTGTCGGTATGCTTCAATGCAGATTTGGTAGTCCGTAGTGTAGATAAATAATCTGTTTTTAACCTTTTATACATAAAATTCTGTTTTTAGCCTTTTATACATAAAATTCTGTTTTATCACGTTTACATGAAAAGTTTATACAATCGAGGAATCTACTTCATGTATAAACTATAAAGTTAAAGATTGTATTTTTTTGTTTTTTTTTGTAAAGATTGTATATATGCTTACTTGCTTTCTTAATTTACCGACATTGTTTTCTTAATATAGTGTTTCCTTATTGTTTTGTGGGAAAATGGTTCACACAATCCACCAAATCATGATATATAATAAGAACTGTGTTACTTGCTTTATGATATTTTTGACCAATATTGTGTACTTACAATTTCTACGCGGCTTCACGGTTTCTTCTCTGTGGCTTTTAGGTTTCACGGTTTCAAATCGATTTCACGCAGCTTCTCGGATTCTTCTCGGGGTTTCACCATCTCAGGTACGTTTTCAGCATCGATTTGGGTTTTCTGTTGGTGCAGCCATTGTGGTTGTTGATTCCTTCTGTCACTGTATCATAAGCCTTCGTCATACTGCAAAAAAGATCAATACCAAGCGTTGTGATGTTAAAATCAAAAGTCCTTTGTCTTCTTGTTTTAAATTTCTTTGTTATGTTATAATTTTAATATAATCGTTCGTTCTCATTACAAATACAAGAAAGGTAAGATTGCATGATGTTTAGATACAAGATTTATAGGGAATTTAAAAAGTTGAGGATATGAGGGTCTTTTAATGAGTGTTTGCATGTGGTATAAGTTAAAAACCATCCCACTAAAAGAAATAAATTATCTCATATTATGTACAATGTGTAGATAATGATTGTTCACATGAGAAGGTTGTGTGCTACTCTGGATGGATAAATGTCTCACATCAAAACAGGGTAACTACTGTAAAAGATGTTGCTTATATTTTAGAATATGCTGTTTGTGTGGGTTTTTATCAGAATATTCTTAAGGATCATTAATTGTTTGTGGTATCATATTTTTTTTGTTTTGATTCCTGGTCTAAAAATAAATTACAGTTGGCTACTTCACCTACTTGGGTAAATGTTGCATTTTGTGAAGTGGGATAAAGGATGTTGCACCTATGTATGTTTCTAATCCCCCATCATCATCAGCGGCTATTTATAAGGTATTGTATGGATTAGTGTGAGTTTCTGCAGGTGTTGGAAAGTTATAATTTGAAGCTGGATTAGATGTTGTAGAGGTAATTTAGTTGTAGCATTTCTTAGGGTGACAATTTTTTATAGTTGTAATGTTTCTTTAATTTGGGAAAATTTCCACATTAAAGTTCTTTTAATGAGTTATTAATTGAAACTTGTAGAGAAGAGAGGAATGTTGAAGAGTTGTCTTTTTGGTTTTGTTCTTGAGAGTTTATGTTTTTTATGGTATTGTAGCTTTATTTGTTTTTATGAAAGGAATATGTGTTTGTTCTATAGTAAATCTATACATAAACCAAAACTCTGAATTTGTGTTAATATGCCACTTTATTGTGATGCAAGTTTTTATCCTATATGGTTATTTGCCATGTTTGAAATGTGTTGCTATTTGTTTTGATAATTGTGTTGATAATGATCAAAGTACAAGCATTCATTCACACATGGAGGCAAGCATTCGAGCAATTTTAAAAATACCACTCTTTGTGTCATAGTGTAAATCGAAGCATGGCATTGGTGAAAAAACTTGGTCGGTAAATTAAAGTATCAAATTGGTGAATAAGCTTAGTCGATAAATCGGTAGATCGAAGTATTGAATTGGTAAATAGGTACTAGAATCATTATTTTTGCACAACAAATTTTATGTGTCGTTTGGATGGATTCCACATATCTTTTTTCTCACACCTAAACAAATTTTTACACCCGCCGCATTGTGCGGGTACACTGCTAGTTAATATTTAAAATTAAATATATATCTTGATAGAACTTTTACATCCCACCGCATTGCGCGAATACATAACTAGTAATCTAATAAATTCTTTAAATATAAGTTTTGACTAAAATATTAACAATTAAACTTTTTATTTTGTTGCATCAAAGTTATTATATTAGAATTAAGTATTTGTGTAAAAGGACAATAATTAATTATTTGGTTTGTAACTTTAACACCTTTGTGTATTATTTTTTTTCAATTTCTTTATTTAGGACAACAATTATTGATTCACATGGTTAGGGAGGGGCTAAGGGCCAAAAAAGTGTCACGAGCACCCTTCAAATATTTCATGTCACATTTTGGTTTTCATTTTACCTTAAAATAAAAAGGTAAATCGCATGAATTGAATTTGGTTCGTTAAAACTTCATCAACTGTTATTTGGGTTTAAAGTTTAAACACTTTTATCGTTTTAATACCATCCGTTACTCTTTCTTCTATAATTTTTTGGTTAGAAATTTTAAAAATTAATGTACAAGTTGTTGTATCAAAAAACTTGAACTCTAAAAGTACCCCACAAGAAATTACCCCTTAATTTCTCTAGTAAATCTTGGTGCCAAAACCACGAACAACAATAGTCTAACTATATATCAAAAGCTTTGATTCAAACTACCTTTAAATCTTTAACAGCTTTCATTTAGACCAAAATTTGCAAATTCATGGCTCGACTGTTGGTGGTTGTGGTTTTGGCTGTGGTGGGTTCATCGTAGAAGGGGAGACGGGGTCATGTCACTCATATGGGCGTAGTTCTAGGATTTAGGTTTTGTTTCTTCTTTCGGATGCAACGAATTGTATGTAAGAGCATCTACAACGGTATGACTCATGTGGATAATTTTGTTAAAATCATATTTAATAGGGACACCAAATTTACACTAAATCACTCAAGCGGGGATACATAATCTTACATCAAATTTAGTGTAATGAATAGTAACACATCGAGAGAGGGAGAGAATACGCTCCCTAGGGTTTGTGTGTTTGCACAGCCGCCGCCCAGCCTGCCTGTCGCCGCCATCCTGCTGCTGCCTCCGGCCACCTACTGCTACCTTCCTCTGCCGCCGCCTACCGGCTGCTGTGTTGTGCTGTTGGTCAGCCGCTGCTGCTCCTGCAGACGCAGCTGCCTGCCGGTGTAGACTCTCTCTCTCATACCGGAGTTCATCTCCTTCACCGGAGTTAATCTCCTTCTCTCTGCTAAATCCCTAAGTGGCTCGCTCTTTGTAGCAAAGGAGTTCATCTCCAACACCGGAGTCCACCTCCGTTTAAATCCCTGTCCGCCGGCCAGATCTACGTCAGCGTCGAGCTCGGCCACCAGGCGGCCCTTCTCCGGTGACGCCATGGTAGATCTTGAGACCTTCATCACCAACCTCCACATCTTTCTCGGCGTTGCTGCGGTAATTGTTGTCAAAGCCGGTGGAGTCTCTTTCTCCGATGACAGTGGAAATCCCATTCGTTGGGTGTACTTGTTAGCTTTAAAGATTGCTAAAATGTGGAAATATCGGAAACGTTGGAAATTCCGATTCCCTTCCGCTCTTGGTACTACCATTTTTAATTTTATTTTGGTATCAAAGCATATTCATATCAAAGGAAACCTCAAAACAGGAAAGTGGAACATACACACTTTCATAATGGAGAACTGCTTCAAAGCAAGGTGGCACCTTCCCACTGTTCCTCCTTACCTTCATGATGTGTTTATGCGTTCAAGAAAAGGAATCATTTCTATGATCACCTTCAGTTGGAATCACCGGGGCCTCTCGGTCCAGGCGATGGATAGACAAGATAACGAAGCATCTCACTTGACGGCAGGTCGCTTTCGTTCTTTAGCTTGTTCTAAAGTTCATGATGTTTCTATGTTTTCATTATCGCAATGTTTTAATGCTTCCTGTATTGTTCTTGTTTTTAATGAAAGGTTTGTTCTCCCATTCGGGTGATGGCTTTGCCGTTACACGATCGTGACGCAACCATTTTTCTTCAAAAAAGAATAGTAACACATCAAATCTTGTATAATACTATTTATTTACACCAACAGAAGAAAATAAAAACAATATACCTAGAATCTGATGTTTTAGTATGAAATTTGGTGCTATCCAGAAGATTTATTATTTATACCAAATTCTACACTAATTTTTATAAATTTGATATAAGATTTGATGCAAACCCATCGAATTAAGATTGGATCATGGCAAAACTAAACCGTTTATTGTTGTAGTATTTTGAGACTAGTATAAATTACAACTTATATTAACCTAAAAGCTTGAAACTCCAAAAACAAACCCGACCCGGATAAATTACAAATCATAATTAAAAAAAAGTGAACACATTAACCTAAAAGCATAGCATTGGGTCCCACTAGATCAACTGTGCTCTTCAGCAAGATGGTTTATTAATGCTAGAGCATTACTTGTAACATGTGCAACATCAGTGATATGAGTCCGAACCGAGCTCCGGATCCGACCCTCCATATCTTGACCCGAAAACCCATCCATACAAGTGTTCTCATCGGTCAAAGCCGAGCTGACCCATGTCTGCACATTGCTCATGTGCATCACGTACTCCTCATGAGTAGCCTTGACCCGATCCATGGTCTTAAGTTCCTTGATTGAATTTGTCACCCGATCCAAACTGTCACTCACTTCCTCCAAACAGTCTCCCACCGCCGATCGCTGACGTGGGTTCAGGGCTTTGGATCTGGTCAGCTCCTGGAGGTAAGCTTGAGCCGACTCAGATCGGTTCAGGCTTACGGTTAAGGCGGCTCGAGCCAATTGGGTTGGGCTGTGTTTGATGGTGTTGGCGTAAGGAGAAAGAGACTGAACGCATAAAGAAGGGTAAGTGGTGGTGGTGCAAGAAGAGGTGATGAAGTCGGAGGAGGAGGTGGTGGCGGAGATTATGACGGCGGCGAGGAAGAGAAGGAAAAGTGGGGGTCGGAGAGTTGCCATAGTTGATGGTTGGTTTGGGGGTGAAGAGGAAGGAGGAGGGTATATTTATAGGAGTAAATATTCTCTCAGAGAATATTATTAGATGTTAGGCCATCCGTAGCCCAGCGGGATGGAGGGCGGGATGGGCTGCGGGGTCGAGCGGGGTGGGCTACGGCGAGAGCGGGATGAGCGGGGCGGGGATGAATCCGGGGATGGGATCCCGGATCATCCCGAAGGTTTTAAAAAAAAAAAAATTTTAATTAAATTTTTAAAAATATATAACCGTTGAACGGCTCTATTATTAAAAAAAAAAATTCTCAATTTAATCCCACTATATATTTAACCCTCAACCTCTTATTTCTCACACCTCTCAACCTCTTATTCTCTCAACCTCTTATTTCTCACACCTCTCAAACTCTCTCAAATTTTCTCAACCTCTATATATTAAACAATATGGATTCGCCACAACCCGGTTCACCAACCGCATCATCATCATCCGTAGACACCGAAAACCATGCTATTTGTGGTAACGTAGAAAACGACTTTTTCACGAATGATATCGAAAGCCAAATCAGTGAGACACAACGCGCGACAAATGTTCGAGAAGTCATAAACCGGGACACTCATAATAACCTTCGGTCGGATTTGGTCGAACATATTTGGCGTATCCAAGTTCTCAACAATGACGACGAGTAGATTTTTAAATTTATTTTGTAATTTTTAATTTTTTAATGAATGATATGAATTTTTATTTTTATTATTTATCTTATTTTTATTTATTAAAAAATATATAAATATTTTTATTTTGTTAAATAATTAAATGTATAAATAAAAGAATTAAAATAAATGAGGTGGCAAAAGGGTTTGAGGGAATGGGGTACGGGTGTTTAGGGATCGTGAGGGATGGAGTGAGGGATGGAAGAAAAGCTGATGTGGCGCTGATGTGGAGTGGAATCTTTGAAAGATTCCCCCCATGGGGTACTGATGGCCTTATAAATTATAATTAATTGAACTGTTTGCAGTTTAGACCATCCACGCCTGCAAGATCATACTCCTTTCATAAGTGTCACATCAGCTTTGCAATAACACCTTTCACACACATGCAAGACCAAACTCTTTTCTAAACTAATAAATTATAATATAAATAATTATAATAATTATAATATAACTAATAAATTAATTATAAAATATAGATAACTAAAATTTTACTTTTGTTTTCTTAAAATAAAGCGTGGGTAAATTTTTTTAATAAAAATATTAAAAAAAATAATGTTCAAATAAACTAATAAATGAATTAAATTTAATAAACATATTAATAATAACTAATATTTAAACAAACATATTAATAATAACTAATATTAATAATAACTAATTAAATTAATAAATGTTTTGTTTAATATATTATAATGGTTAAAAGACATTGCACAATTAGCAAGATCATGGTAGTCTTGCAAGGTCTTGCAAGACACATGGCATGTCATGTCATCTTGCAAGACCACTTCCAAGACGCGTGTGGATGCACTTAGATGACATGATTATCTTTAATTTATTGTAGATTTTATTTACGGCATCAATAATGGTTAAAGACTTGATCTATTTGTCGCATCAACAAAAACTCATTTTCAAATTGTTATTTCAATGGTCAAGTCTTTTAAAAGCTTTTTTTGCATTATTAATACATTTTTAATATATATATATACATAAATTATCCTCGTCTATTTGAAATGTTTTATAAAATCCTTCTATTATTAGTCGTTATTTTAAGCACAAATACGTTTTTTTAAAACAAATAGTATACAACAATAACATAAAACTTAATAAGATTATTAAAAAACGATATTGAAGTTCTTCTTGTATGTAGAATAATACAATTTTCTTGCGGCATCCTTTACTAGGTCGCCGGACCATCCACTGTGATATTGTTTTTCAACATTAATGAATATCTGGTTAAATTCATTAACATATGGAATTACCTGATACCAATGCGCCTTGACTTGTGATTGCGTTCTTCGATTAAATTTCTTTCCGTGGTCATTGTAGTACTGAGTAATGCGGCGCCAAAAATCTTTTGCTTGTTGGCCATTACCTGTGATGCTGTTAGTGGAAATAGTTACCCAAGCACTCATCAGTAATTCCTTTTCATCATTAGACCAAGTCTCGTCTTCCTTCGTTTTGAAAAATAGGATGTGAGAGTGAGATGATGATATAAGAATATATCTATGAGTGTGTATATATATAGGGAGATTGAGAGGGTGAGAAATGATACTTTTCATATATAAAAACAAAAGTTTCTAAAAAGAATATGTAGGCTTTTTTATAAATATAAACTATATATACTTAAAACTATGATTTCTAAAAACAGAAGTATTTAATTTTTGTGTTTTTTAATATTCGATATTGGTGTCATTTTGATCGTATTTATAAAAGCGTTCCAATAATGTATTTTGTTAAAAATAATAATTATTATTATATTTTATATACTTAATAAATGAATCATATTGATTGAAAGTGGAAAAATTAAAAATATAAACACTTGATATTTGAAGGATAAAATATGTAACATTTGTTAAATTTTCAAACACTTGATATCTACCAAGCTTTTGGATGTCAAGTCATTTTTCAAATTTTAACTCCAATGGTTAATTTTGGTATCAAGTCATTGTAAAGCTTTTCATCAAGTCATCTATTTGACCATTGAGATGCTCTTAGGTTGGGTTTGGTGCATTAGACTGGACATGATGCGACAAACCTTATTGTTTTATGTTTGTTGCCACCATCACCATCACCACAACCACCACCACCATCGACCCGACCACCACCATCGACCCGACCACCACATCGGCCACAACTACCTCGTCCACCATTGTCGACCGCCATCACCATCACTATCCACCATTTTCACCGTGCCTTCGCCGATTGATAAGGAAAATAAAACATGATTTCTTATTTGTATGAATCAGGTTTTTTTAAACTACTATCAATTATACCAAAATTTTCATTCAAATTTGGAACCATTATATATGTATGTATTTATGTATATGAAAATTGTGTAAAAATGTTTATAAATTAAATTATTTACTTTATTTGTGTTATAACTATTATATGATATAAAAAATCATTAATGATTTTTAGGGGGAACTTGTCTAGTTTTGGTCCTGTCCATTCCTAGTCGTACCAAACAACAGACAAATAGTTGTTCTGTCATATCCAGTTCAATCCTGTCTTTTCCGGTGCTACTATCTTTTCTTGTCTAGTCATTTCCAATTCTATCATGTCCAGTCCAGTTCAATCATGTATGCGTACCAAATGCTACCTTACAAGAATATATACAATTAAAATTTCAAAACAAATTTAAATATAAAGTAAAGAGTAAACCTCAATTTTGGTCCTTGTATTGATTTGGGATCACGTGAGAAAAAAGATTTTCGATGAGAAACGTGAGAAATGGTAAAGATACCCTTATATTGTGTGAATGTTACGTTATATTTACATTTTTTTACGATAGCCAATGACGGATCAAAGACATTTGTCGAGTTAGTACATCTTTAAGGTAAATTAAAGACCCGAAAAGTCACCCAATATGTTTTTAGTCAACTTACACCATTTCAAAGGAATCTTCAAGTTTTTTTGGTTAATTTCCAAATATTTTTTTACGTTCATTTTGTTTTTTCAAGTTATCTTTTTCCATTTTTGTGGTTGATTTCGAAGAACTTTTTTTTGTTTTTTTGTTTTTTTTGTTGATGTTCCTTGTATTTTTTAATATGTCAGTGCATCGCAATGTTTAGCAGGTTCACCTTTTAAAATTTTCTCTCTTGACTTTTATGAAAAAAACAACATTGCTGTACAGAAAGAAAGACATGCATAAGTAGAGTTTGTGCAGAATATTGAAACCCAAATTTAGATTTATTTCATACTGAAATAACAAAAGCAAAGAAAGAATGTAGATGCTTTGGAATTAAGAGAACATACACTTTTTCTACCACCTGAAACAAAATAAGTCTATGATGCATCATATCATGAGTGCAGCAGCAGCTAAAACCAAAGCACCAATTATTAGTTTACCTTTGCTTCTCAATTCTCATGGTTTTGGACTGTCTACTGATTCTTGAGCACTCTTTACAAGCATCATATCATAATTGATAGAAGCCAGCTGAGACAAGTTCTGCACATCATCAAAACAAACATTAAAGGATTCACTTTCTAAGCTCACAACATGCCTCTTGGTTGGTATATATATATTCATCACGAATAATTTATGAAATACTTGCTTCTCAAAATATTTATGGTTCCTAAATGAACCTTTCAAAGGGCCTTTGGTTTAAGAGCCCACCAACCTCAAGGTTGGCATTTCGAGTATAACAGGTGGCCGGGTGTGTGTTTGGCGCTGTAAAAAAGTGTTACCTTAAATGAGAAATTACTGAATGAGTAATTCACACTGAGAGTTGAAGCACCAAATTCTGCCAGGTTACCACATTCATCACCCTGCTTAAACAACCAGAGAATTAGAAATGAAAAACAACTTCAGGCAGGCAAAACAAAACATATGAGGTTCACCAATGGGTAGACAATAGAAGTGAACGGAAGTTTCATCTCAATTTATGATGATTCATTAGCAGCTAGTATGGCCTTCTGATTATAATCAAAACCAAGCCATTGTGCAAAGTAAACTTAACCGCTGTCTCTAAGGAGTTACCATTTAAAGCTTCGATTTAATGGACATGTTAAGGTTAATTTGCTAAATAGAAAAATAAGTTTATCCTACAAATCTGTGATTTGTTTAATGATCTACGTATGTAAAAGGGATCCTTGTACCTCTTCATCTAACATGTTGACATATGAACTATCACCACATGTGCTGCCTGTATCAGACATATCATCAAAGTCACTACCTCCATCGACTTGCTCATCTTCTGGATTCCAAATATACCGGCTCATAAAATAACTTGTGTCATGTGCTTCGGCAGATGGTATGAATGTGGCCTGCAGGAATGAACCCTTATGGTAGTTGTTAAATATAACCAAGCTGTTCTTTCAGAGAAAAGTACAGTCCCAGCTTAAGTCTAAAAGGCCTACACTTCAATAAATTGTATTCTTTCAGAAAAGTTACCTTCTGCCTTGCAAGTGTATCCCAGTGGATATTCCTAAAGAAATGGTGTCTCTTTACCTGTTTATAGTAAATGACAGATGATTTATGAACTTCCTTGGCCTTTCCTGTTGAATGTATTATCATAACTGGAGAAAATTTTACCTCTCCAGCCCCTGTTACACCAAGGCGTTGAACTGGATTTTCGGTCAGCAACCTAAAATTTTTAAAAAAAAGTAAAGGTTTTGAGAAGAGAGAAAATCCTCCACTATTTGGGTCAGAAACCTGAATATTTGTACTATCACTCTACCTCTCTGTCTACAGATATAAGAATCTGTTTTTCTTCTTTTTTTTTCTATTGCAAGTGACGGGTCGCCACTTGTAAAGAATATGAACTTTTAATTCTCTCTCTCTCACTCTCTATTTTTATTGGACGTTTGTTTGGTGTTCTATATAGGTATTGAAAGGAACAGAATAAAGCATGATGGGTTGTCACTTGCATGATTATGTGATTGATGAACAACTAATATTGCAAAAGAATACAAATTTAAATCCTAAAACTTACTTGTTAATCAGATCATATGCTTCATAGCTCATCTCCTCTGGAACCTTGGGCCATGGTATGTCTCTGTTCATAATATTGGCAAAAACTTGCTGCACCAGTACAAGATAATTAGTATCAAATTGTATACCCGTTGCTGACATAACAACAGGAGTTATTGGATCCTAAATATGCGCATGTATCATAGATTATTGTCTCCGGCAGCCTAACATTTTGTTACAAAGCTAGTATTTAACTATTCATTATCCAGCAGTGTAAAATTGAATGAATTTGGAAAGTCATTTAAGAATTTCCAGCATCCGGGAGGCTGGTACTCTCCCTAGGCTCATGCCCTTTACATTTCTACAAAACTCATTACCCTTTTCAGTATCTAGCATCTCTTATTCATTATATCTATGCAACAGAAAGTAAAATAACCCCGTTATAATGAACCCCTGTATTACCCACTTGTACTACTCCCCTGCATTAGCCACTTATAACAATACTCACCCACCAACAACTTGTTTGTAAGGTATTGTAGGGTGAACAAAATGTTATTACTAACCTAGAATATCATAAAGTGAATCCAACCACATGAGAATAATGCTTTATAGTTTCACAGATACTTTTTGTTGTATTAAGTCTTGGTTGGTACTTTATGAACTAAAGAGTTTGGTATAAAGAATGGCAACAAAATGTCAGCAGATTTTCTTTTTTAGAGAGCATACCTCTGGAGAATCTGCATTAAAAGGTGGAATCCCTACAAGTAACTCAAAAAGAATAACACCAACAGACCACCAATCAGCTGTTGCACCTACAAGAAGGGAAGTGTTCTAAGATAAGTATGCAGCAGATAGACATAAAATAAAGGTTAAAATTGTAAATTGTACAGTATAAGCCAATGTGAAGTTCCAACCATGTCCCACGCCAAGAAGTATCTCAGGAGCCAAATAGTCAGGAGTTCCAACAACCGCCTGCTTTTGACTTTGTTCTCCACTTAATGATGATCTTGGTTCTGTTGTAACTTCATCATCCCTGTAAATAGAGATCCTGCTGTCCGATGTACCTGATAAGTCCTCTGTGCTGTTGATGAGACCCACCTTGGATAGCCCAAAATCTGACAACTATAAGAATGATATAAAATTGTGAGCCGAGTAAGGGTTTCAAGTGAGACATCACAACAGCTAAAACTTCACAGTTGAACTAGAAGTTCACAAATAGTCTTGGTACAAATTATCTTAACTTTTACAAACAATAGAAAACATATTGTTTTGCTCTGTCAGGATGTAGCATTCACGAAAAATCATGACGTTTACTATACATCCAACACGGCAGTCACTTTCTCCTTGTTTTCAAAAGTTGAACTCAAAAAGAGAAAATTCAATAATTAGTTAGAAAAAATAGGAACTGTTTGACAAAGAAGTAATAACATTATGATTAACATCATAAAGAAGCATAGAATCTTGACCTTGATGTGGCCATCTGGACCAATTAGCAAGTTGTCTGGCTTCAGGTCTCTATGAATGATATTCAAAGAATGTAAATACTCCAATGCAAGAACCTGAGAATAATCAGTTAGAATGCATAACAATACTTAGATATGTGCTAGCATGAACTGAGAGAAAAGAAAAGCAAAAAACTTACAAGTTCTGCAATATAGACACGTGCCATGTCCTCTTCTAAGCAACCTAGAGTTCTCAGCAAAGAGAAAAGATCTCCTCCATTTAGAAACTCCATTACCAGATACAGATTTTCTTTGCATGTGAATGAGTAGAAAAATCGAACCTGTTCATGTCAGAAGTCAAACAACTTAATGAAGTTACAGTACAGGCAAGTCTAGCTTGAATGAAATTTAATGCCCTTCTCACCACAAAAGGATTGCGAACTGATATCAGGATATCACGCTCAGCCAAAATGCTTTCAACTGCATTTTTACGAATCATATCAGCCTTCTTCAAAACCTGCAATACTTTTTCAGGAATAAGTTCTTTAGCTGTTAGTAGCGAAACAGGTGATCTGTGTGAAAGTTATGAGATGAGTGACATGCCTGTGGTAAAGAAACAGGGACTAAAAAGTCACACACACACACACATGTTTCACCAACAAAATCAATCATGCAGTGTCAGGAGCGTATTAACTAAAGCAGTTATGTGATCGCTTGGTATGTAGGAAAGATATCAAAGTAACCCAAAGGTATTCTTGTAAAACATTCTCATGAGAAAAGGAGTAAAGAAGACAACGAAACCACATATAAAAATTGTAAATACGGGATGACATGATAAACAAATTTCATTGAATCAGATTACTCGAAACGTAGTGAACAAGACACAGTCGCAACAAAATGCTTAAAGAATAAAATATAGATACACCTCATATGTGTAACATGCTTATAAAGGGTAAGAAAAAAGATAAAACAAAAGTTTACAACGAAGGACATGATTTTCGGGGTAGACATTTCAGAAGACATGACCTCAGATTTATGTTCATGGACACGCCAGATTAGGGTAGTGAATTGTGTATAAGGACATGATTTTTGGGGTAGTGGAGGGGGTTGAGAAGTAGAGGGTGAGTGGGTGGTCCTACAGCCCCCGTATGCATTTAGGGGGCGTTTGGTACGCGGACAGGATAGAACAGGACAAGACGGAACATGATAGAACAGAACAAGACAGAACAGTTGTTCAGCGTTTGGTAGATGGAACTGGACAGAACAGAACATATAACATTAGATAAAATACAATAAATAAAATTTAAAAAATGAATAAAATATAAAATAGAATGTGTATTTGATGTTTTAGAAGAGTATTAGATTTTATTTTGAGGTTATATTGGTAAAACATAGGTCTTTTCCAGCTTGTTCCATGGGGTAGGGGTGGAACAGGCTTGTTCCACTTTGCTCCACTCTGTTCCACATAAAAGTCCTACCAAATGTGGGACAGTGATCCATATTCTGTTATGTTCTGTCATGTCCAGTGTACCAAACACACCCTTAATGTCCTTGTATGCCTTTTTATTGTCCCTACTTTCTCTTTGTTTCTAAACTTCATCTCTTTCTTTTTACTTTTAATCTCTTTACTTTCTGTCAAACTATTGTCAAACTTTCGGAACATTTTCTTTTACGTAAAATGCTTTTCTCAAAACCATTTTACTAGCTGGGGTCTTCATGGAAATGGCCTCTCTACTCCTCGAGGTAGAGGTAAAGTCTGCTTACATCATATCCCCACCACCTGACCGTACTTCGTGTGGGATTCACCGGTTCATTTGGTTTGGAGGTACTTCCCCTTATGTTTACAACACCCTTGTTCTAATTTTTTTTCTTTCATTGTTTAGTGTGTGCACTTGCTCTACTTTTCCAAGTCTTTCTTCATTTCCCAAGTTTTTCTCAAGCTCTTACCTTCGGGGCCGAAAGACTCAAGAAAATTTCTTCCCAATACCCTTTTCTGCATAACTTTTTGGCAAGCCTGGGGTCTTCATAAAAAATCCTCTTTACTCGGGATAGAAGACAGGTCTTTGTACATTTTACCCTTCTCAAAACACTACTTTGTGTGAGATTTACTGGGTTTGTTTGGTTTGGTATATCCATCCATCGACACACACTATTCATCATATCATTTCAGTCTTGTTTTAAGTATGCTTGAGTCGTAAGGTGTGAGTGTGACATATATGACAGCAATAAGAAGCTGCTTTGCATATCAATATTTAAAAGATGTTTTTGACATTCATGAAAACTCATTTCTTGTCTTGGGTGAGACAGGACAGGGACAAAACTCCTGTCGGATAAATTCGAAAAAGAACAAAATACTCTTCCCTTATAAATGTTAGCTTGATGAAATTTTACGGCCACTTAATATCTAGGATACCAAACTATTTGGATGGTAGTTTCAGGTACTTCAGTACTTCAATCTGTAATCTATCAAGTGGAATTATCTTAAAAAGTCTAAGTTATCCCTGTGAGTACTGTGTTGAATAACTTAACTCATCACTGATGCAATTGGTAGTCTAGAATACATGACATCAAGACCAAGTACAAACAGCTTATCATCTGAAACCAAATCACTAGATGCCTCCTACTTCCCAAAGAATGAAGCCTTCCGGATTTGAGGGAAATCATGGATACAGCATATTCCAGGCACAGGTAACAGAATGATGTTTCGATTTTATAAAAAGAGACTGATAAATTAGTTCTAAACAAGTGCATTAAGATTTTTTTCCAGTGGGAGATGAAATTCTTCATATTTAATTACTTCAGGGTGTATGAAGCCCTTACCTTTATGGCAAATACATCACCTGTTGCCCTTTTCCTGGCCAGAAAAACTCGCCCAAACGCACCTCTGCTGATTGGCTTTATTATTTCAAAATCTTCAATAGATGTCCTATCTTTAGAGTATGAATTGACAGGACTGGCACGCAGACTACGAACTGTATCATCCTCTACCGAACTATCTTCATTGGCCATGTTACTTTTTGATTCTATCTTATCATCTTCTATCTGTCCACAAAGAAGAACGTATTTCTCCCTGTATTTTGTGAAGGAAAAATTTTCAGTAACCTTGAAATATGAGCACATATCATCAACTGAAGTAAAAAAATGTTCATCCCAATCATCTACTGTAGAATAGTAGTCTTCCGTTCCAAATTTGGTGATTCATTTTGACTTTGGAGTTCAATACCTAAATTTCAAAATCACACGAGTTTCTATTATACTATTATAAACTATCTAAAAAATTTAGTAACAAGTTCCAAAGTTAAATGAAATAAATTGAAGAATTTGGAAACTTGACCTCTACAAATCAGAGTGCATCTCTAATTTTGGAACAGACAAGTCATTTGCATCAGTTTTATAAGTTTTATGATTGAATTACTCACTGTAATAGTCTCTCTATACGTCTACCAAATGTTTCGACAACAAGGGCATCCACCTTTCTGTCCTGGACAGCATATTTGAGATCTGTTAAACGATCAAGCATGACCTCCAGTGCACTGTACTCATTAGTGTTGATACTTGCCACAGCTCGAGCAATTTCCAGTAGCTTATGTATCTGCCATTTGATGGATGTTTTCAGAATCTTAAAACCATTTATTACAATAATGCGAAAATAACATTAATATAGAAGGCGGTGCATGAAGAAAAAGGCAGAAAGCACAGATACAATGAAGCCCAAGTCCTGATACATCACTCCAATGTTAACTCAAAGGCAAGTTCAAGATTTGGGTATGCTTGTAGCATTATAAAACAAACAACTTACCATGTGGTTACGGATGTTTACTTATTGTGATTGATTATGGTGACATAAAAAAAAACAACTGAAAAAAATTGACACGTGGAACCGAATATGCAGACTAAAAAATAGCAAATGTTGTCACCAGAAAACTATATGAAGTATTTTCCTAGAATATGGAAAAGCAAGGACCAATGTGTGACAGAAAGCAACTTCATAATAGGCAAAAGTTTATGGTGTACTCAAACCACTCGTGAGAAAATACCGATGGACAGATCTGGAAAAAGCGACATCACTGAAGTAATTAGAAACATGAAAGTTAATGAATACAGATAACAGTAAACACCGAAAGGGGGGCTGCTTCTTCAAACCCACTGGCATGGAGATCTCTAATCTCCCCGCCTGGATCTATGAATATTAAAATTGATGGAGATTGATCACTACCTGCTGCCAGTTTTCATGCTCAGATGTGGTCTTCCTTTCACTCAGGAATACTTCAATCTGGTTCGTTCTTGGTGTTAGTAAAGGTGATCTAGGAGTCAAGCTTCCACCTGATGAGGCTTTGTGACATGTAACAGGTGTCAAGGTTCCACGTGTTTCGCTAGACGTGTCAGGCAAACTGTGCAGGTTGTCCATCACATAAGCCGTGCCAGCTTCATGGACATATTCTAGTACCTCTTCAGAGCATTCTTCAGAGCATTGACGAGATAAACGGTGGTTTTTAGGTGATGATTCGTCAGAATCTTCTGGTGTACTGGATGAAGATATTCTCCCAACCTCTGGATTTCCAATAGCAAATGCACTCTTGGGTGTCCATGAATCAATGATCTTTTCGAGAGTTTCTGCAACTCTATAAAGTCTTTCATTAACGGTTAAACCTTTCAAATCACATCTATCAGCTATGGTACATATTCTAGAGTGCTCTTCCACATGTACAGTGGGTATTTCAACTTCACATATACGACAAATCAATGAACTCTCATAAGCTACATGAAGTTGACCTCCTGAATCCCCAGATGTAACTCTTTCTAAATTTGACGGTGTCTCTAAATCCTCAGGAAGGCAGACTGGTGTTTCTATATTATAGACATGGTCATCTTTAGGTTCTAATTGGTCAGAGACATTGTTTGTTGGGGTGTCAACTTCGTCATGGCCTTTGAGGCTCTTCTCTGCTGAAGATGGAAATTTCTTCCAAGATGACACCCTGTAGCTACTAGTTGAGGAAGCAACACTTCTTGCAGTACTAACCTCCACATTGTCAATTCCTCCATCTAAATTTATTTCTGCTTTATCTTGTTCCTGATTCCCTCCATGGGGCTGGTCAATTTGTGTTTCAGTTACTTCAGTTTCTCCTAATGAGCTACTGAAGTTTTGGTATGTAGATTCTATGACTTTTTGGTAGACACCAAGATCGCTGAGCTGGTGAAGACCCAAGATGTGGTGACCGTCTTCATAACCACACTCCTTGTGGAACTGCACAAGCCGGGTGCATCGAGTAAGTATAAATAAGAGTCGAGTATGGACTTGTTTGAGGATACCCGTAGGTAAATCCTGGCGGCGATCATCTAGGATCTGAACAATGTTTTCACACTTCAACCAAAATTCATTAGATGTCATTTTTGCACACTTCCTTGCTATAATTAACAAGTCCTCCAAATTTTCTTGCCATTCTGGGTGAGATACTGATGTTTCTTCAAGTATGCCCACCAAATCCCCAGCAAAGATAACCAGATCAGTGTTGACTTCGTCTTTTAACTTATCGAACTTTCCCCTGAGCCTGACCATGATTTCCTGAACTTGATGCATATTGCAATGGCATAGAGCAAACAAGTTAGGGGTGAACCAAGTATATGAACTGTAGAAGAACATGAACTACCCGAACAAGAAGATACCTCCACACGCCCAAACCCACGAGATTTCCAGAAAGGTAGAGGCCGTACTCCTTTAGAACTGAGTTCATGAGATAAACCCTTGATATCCGCGGCTCTCTTTGTACGACCACTTGTGGCACGCATTATGGCCTGGAACCTTGGAGATTGCAATTCCTTAGAAATAGCTGCATTACCCTGCAATCAGTCACAATTAAAATGAATCTGAACCTTCAATTGCTTCACTGAAGTAGAAAGTTATGAAATATAAAATTAACGCAAATCAAGCCTATCAGCTTGAGCTATAACTGTATCCAGTAACACAAAATTACCTCCAGTCCACCAATGGGTGGTGGAAGGACTCGTAAGGATTTAGATTGACTCCATGATACCTTCTTGCCTAAAAAATACAAAAAGATAATTGAAAATGTCAAAATAGCATATCAAACTTCAACACTCCCTCAAAGAAAAACCTGGCCCCTGCTCGCACGAAGAGGGACATATAAGGCATTGAATCAAACCAAGTTACCAATTTATATAAATCTTGAAACACTAGATGGAGGATTCAATAACTATATCTAGTCGGATCTAGATATAAACTTGGATTATTTGTTTGCTAACACTCAAATATACTATATATGGAAGTTGTTTCTACCACTACTCTTCGTGCAGAAACTTGATTATGCTTTATGCTGAAGTTGGACTATTACTCAAAGAACTAACGAATCTAATAAGAATTTAGAGCATGATATTATTCTGTTTTGCAAGTTAAATACGAGTCTTTATCCAAATCCCCAATTCAAAGTAGACAATCTTGTATATAAACCGAGGAGCAATGAATTAGGTAACCTGGATCAGTACACCTAGAATGTGGTTTTGTATGCAGTTCTCCACGAGGAGGAGTTGCAGTCCTATCTTTACTGTTAGCACCCAATTTTGAGGGGGTAATAGTCGTAGAAACGGCCCTGATGGGTGAAGGAACAGAGCAAGTGCGAATGTGATTGAGGCCAAGGGCGGAAGCATGGAGTATGTAATCTTCCTCCAACTGACGATCATAACTCGCGTCGTCTTTGCTATCCCCGTCGTCACTGCAGTCTCCGTCATCGTTATTTTCCGCCATTTCAGCCATACTCTGGCTCTGACGAATCGGAATCGGAGGGATTTTCCTCAATTTAAGGATGGAATGGGAGGTTTGGCAATTTTGGTGAAGGTTTCTGTAGACATGATCGATGGATTCGTATTCGGATTCTGAAGAAGGCGGTGGAATTGACATTAGATAGAGATGATGTTGTTGTTCAGGGCAGTGTGATCTCTAGTAATTTATACAGAGAAAAAGAAGGGATCGAAGATGATGATGATTTCCAGGTTTTTGTAAGTAGCACATTTGGATCAAAATTTCGTTCAATTTGGGGAAATTTTGACAAGACAGAGGACAGGGAAGAACATGAGAGATATTCGCGGGAAACGAAGAATGGACACACGCCCAAACAGAATCGGCTCATTCCAATCCTACGTGGACTTTTAAATATTATTGGTCAATTTTTATTTTAAATAATATTTTACATGCGAAATGGAATATAGTTTTGTTTTTTATGACACAACTTTGTAAATGAACTTGCCAAACGATATCTATTCTATAAAATTTTGTGGGTTCAATTCAATCTAACGCAATATGATTAATGTCATGTAGTCTTGAAGTTATCGATTCGATTAATTTCTAGCGACTGATTAGAATTTATGTTTGATTAAAATGGTGATAGCATATGTATGGATTCAAATGGAGATATAGAATCCACATATGGGTACGATATAGGATTTTGTGTACTAAACGTGACTCGCTATGAGAATGTTTCATTGGATGTTATATGAGTGTCATATACGTTTATTATGTGATCGTCATATATACAGTGATTTGACTTGATGCAAAATGGTTGTTGGGTATATCATATATCATTTAGTAGTATTACCATGACTCGAAATATGATTTTTTCTCTTATATGACAAGAGTGATATCAATTGATCTCTCGGTTAAATATTATTCAGGAAATGCATGCATGCTTAGATAATTAGTATGAGATACAAATATATTTCTTATCATTATATATATTTCTAAATCGGCAAGCTAAGATAAGAAGGATCTATCACGTCATCTAACGGATACCTCAGTTGCCATATCGACCAAACATGTTTTAGGTAATAAAATTTTCTTATTATTTTATGTTGAAAAAATTACATTTGTCATGAAAAGTAAACCAAAGTTTTTATCCATCGATTAAACATCAATTTACCAAGGACGTTCTAATCTCTTTCGAGATTTGTTATATCCAAAACTTTTTATTACACTATAAAATAAGATAACAGAGCTATGCACGAAACAAGAATGAGCCAAATCATTTTAACCTAATTTACATGACAAAGAAAAACAAGAGCCTTTAAATAGATTGATATATACCAATCAATTTATTTAGGGGCTGCTTGGTAGTTGCTTAATGGTTTAGTACATAATGATTAAGTTGTCAAAATGATCAAGAGACTCTTATGATATAGTACAAAATGAAATCTATTTGTTTGGTAATTATTCAGAATGAAATTAAGACTCTGAATAGTTAAAGGAGACCCAAGATACAAAATCATTCAGAGGGTTTTAGACTCATTAATTAAAAGGCAGACTTTTTTTGCCAAACAAGATTCACGTCTTAGCGATTGAGAGGTTGCCTCTTAATGGAACTATTAAAAGTTAAACAAACAACTCCTTATATTTAAATCTATGAGTTCTGTTTAAAAGTTCAAATGAAAAGTTGTTTTGTCCTCATCTTCATCCCTAGTTATAATCTTCCAAAGTATGTATTATTCATCTCATGAGGTGTAATTTATTCTATAATTTATTTTCTATTGTTGTAAAGTTATAAAGATTAAGGCATTGTTTGGCAAAAAAAAAAACTAGCTTATAAACTAACTTGTTTTTTTTTGTACATGTTTAGATGACCATAAGCTAGCTTTTCAAAATGCTACTCTCACTGGCGTTTCATGAGCTTATGGAGCTTTTGATTTTTTTCTTCCAAAAATACCCTTGTCTTTTTATGTAAATAACAAAACTATCCATTCCTTTTTTTAAAAACACTTTAGATGTTATCATGGCAACATTTGCCCTTCATAATTATATTAGAAGAAATGACGCGGAAGATATGGTTTTCAACATTGTTCAACAACATCGTGATTACATACCTATGGAAGAGTTAGATGGCGAAAGAAGTTTTAATCAAGGTAACATGCGAGGGTCAAGCAATGAGATGCGAGAACTTCATAACAACATCGCAAATATGATATGGAATGCAAATAATGTCTATTAAACCTAAGTAATTGAAATATGTTACTAGGTTATTATTGTTCTTATTGCTAGTTATTTAAATATGATGTTAAAAACCCTTATATTTTTGTTGCTACGAATTTTAATATGATTTCATGTGTTGGTGGTTTACTTTAATTATATGATGTTAAAAATATGTTAGTGGTTTATTTTAATTATGTAATTTTAAAAATACATTGGTGTTTTATTTCAATTATATAATTTTTTTTGAACGGCAAGCTAACACACACACGTTCCCGGGGTATCCGGGCTCCCACTTAAGGGTGCCACCCGACTAATCCCGTCGACCACGGCCCAACCCAATAAGGGTACCACTATGTGGCAGGCCCATGATCTGGATATCGCAGAGTTGATCACCACGGGACTCGAACCCGGGTAGTAAGACTTTCACCCCTTACCCCCCCCCCCCCCCCCCCCCCGGGATGTTACCGACCACTGGGCTATAACCTCTTTGATATTTCAATTATATAATGTTAGAATTGAGTAATGTTAAATATTATTTGTTTAATTATAAAATGTTAAGTTTGAATAATTTTTAAGCATGCCCTTTTTGGTCATTTTACATTTGTCAGCTAGCTTATCAGCTAGTTTTTGCCAAACGTATCTAGTTCATCAGCTACCAGCTAGCTTATCAGCTAGTTTGCCAAACAAAGCCTAATGATATGTTTGGCAAACTAGCTGATAAGCTAGCTGGTAGCTGATAAGCTAGTTTGGTAGCTGATAAGCTAGCTGTTGACTCGTAAGCTAGCTGGTAGCTGATAAGCTAGCTGATGAAAAAGTCACGTTTGACAAAACTAGTTTATAAACATGTAAAATGACCAAAAAGGACATCTTCAAAAAATTATCAATTACGATATTTAATTATATAATTAAAACAAATTTATAAAAATATAATATGTTAATTATTATAACTAATGTAGTAAAGAAAAATTAAATTATACAATATGTTAATTAAAAGAATTTAAATTTATTATTACATATACACCATAAATTTTTAATTTGTTAAAACAAGTTTTAGAAAAAAATATATATTAACTTATGATTTTAAATAACCGTTATATATAAAATGAAAAAAAAATCAAATAGTACTTAAAAAGATAATAGTAGTTGGTAATTAAAATATATTAATTAATATTATAAAATATATAAAAATAATTTATATAATTAACAATAACTCTAATTAATTAAAAATTAATACCAATATATAATTAAAATTTAATTTAATAAATTTTAGTTAATATTAATTAATTTTTATTAATTAATAAAAATTAAATTTAAAAATTAATATTTATAATAATAATAGTTAGTAAATAATAATAAATGACAATATTGGAATATTCACAAAAAAGCTACTGAAACGCTACTCCAAGTAGAATTTTAAAAAGCTAGCTTATGGTTATCCAAACATGTACACCAAAAAAAAAGCTAGCTTATTTTTGCCAAACAATGCCTAATTTACAATTTATTTATTAACATTTTTTTACAAGATATTAATAATATAAGTTGATTAAACATTTCAATGGTTGTCTTATTAACCGAAGCGTGAAGTACAATTTTGGTTTCAAGCTAGGAACGCCATCTGGCCCATCTCCTTACTTCAACAAGTATAAAATTCGTCACTACAATTTTTTGTGCTTTGAAAAATGTTCTTTGCGAATCAACTTTATTAAGCTAGAGCTATATTGGAGCAAAAAGGTTGTTTAACCGGCAACCTTAAACCGGCCCACAATCGGCTGCCAATTCTATAATGTGGGGGGCATACCTAACTCACTCAGCGGTAAGGCGATTGCGAAGGGGCCCCGAGCCCGTCTCCCGCAGGATTCGAACTCGTGACCAACGGTCTATTGGAGCAAACATCTCCTCGCCCCTTGACCAACTGAGCTACACGCCATTGACAAGCTAGAGCTATATGTTTTCATCTTTTTTATTATTTTAATTAATCTTCTTTATAAATTAGAAGATATATTTACATTTTATTACTAAGAGGGTGTTTGGTTGGGGGTATTGATGGGTAAAGAATGAGAATGATAATGACCACTGCTGTTTGGTTTGATATAATATAATGAAATCATTACCCTAAGCCCATTAATTTTCATTGTTGACCAAATTGGGGGGAATGGAAGTTTATTCTCGCTTAGTCATTTTTTCTCGTATGTCCCTTCATTTCTCGATGTTGAATGAAAAATATTTTTTATTTTGTATTAAAAAGTTTATATAAAATATTTTTTTATTAATTATATTGGTTTAACAAAACAACATCAATGGAATACTCATTCCTATTCTCATTCTTCTGTATTCTCATTTTCATTTTCATTCTCATTCCTTAAAATGAACCTAACGCACCCTAATTTATATTATATATTGTGTATACACATATCATGAAAGATCAAACAAAATTATGAAAACACCGTCAAAATAAGATAACAAGAAAATGTTCATATCATATATGAATCACATGTGATCTTGTATGCGGTTACCAAAGGTCAACGCAAGAGTGAGCCGGTGATCTGCCCCACGACCTCAGGTTACGACCAAAGTCGCAATCATATGTGATTTTACACGTGGTTTTGGTGTCAAATCACATGTGATTCGACACTAGTACAAAAATGGGTTTTTGCCACGGTTTTAAAAATTGGAGTTAGTCACGGTTGGGTTTAGAACCGTGGCTAAAAGTCATAAATAAATTTTGAGTATTGGGTTAGCCACGACTTAACTAAAAAACCGTGACCATTACAAAAAATGTTTAAACATAATGCCATGGTTTAGATAAAACCGTGACTAAATGGTTCTTTAAGGTCACGGTTTTTTTTCCGTGACAAGTAACGACTAAAAACCGTGGCCATAAACATACATATAGCCATGGTTTTTTTTTGTCTAAACCATGGTTTTATATTGTAACGGTTATTATCCGTGGTCATAGACTGACATATGGCCACATGAAACCAATTTTCTGTGACCAAAAGAAATGTATATATAGCCACAAAAATATGTAAAACGTGGCCAAAAGTCACGGTTGTTTATAGCCACGGTTTTTATTATTTTGTGTGGTCAAAATGTAACCAGTAGTCACGGTTATAAATATTAAACGTAACTATATGTGATGATTTCGCCACAGTCAAAATGCTTTTCTGCCACGGTTTTGAAAATTGAAGTTAGTCACGGTTGGGTTTAGAACCGTGGCTAAAAGTCATAAATAAAATTTTTGTATTGGGTTAGCCACGATTTAACTCAATAAATGTGACCATTACAAAAAATGTTTAAACATAATACTACGGTTTAGATAAAACCGTAACTATATGCCATGAATTTGGCTATGGTTTTTAATATTTTTTGTGGCCAAAGGGTAACTGGTAGCAATAACTCCACATAGCAAGCGTAATTTTATCCCGTGAATTAGCCACGACTTTCTATTATTTTGTGTGACCAAAAGGTAACCTATAGCCACATTTCTAAAAATAAGGTGTAGTCATATGTCATGAGTATTGGGTTAGCCATAGTTTTTTGTCTAAACCATGGTTTTATATTGTAACGGTTATTATCCGTGGCCATAGACTGACATATGGCCACATGAAACCAATTTTCAGTGACCAAAAGAAATGTATATATAGTCACAAAAATATGTAAAACGTGGCCAAAAGCCACGGTTGTTTATAGCCACGGTTTTTATTATTTTGTGTGGTCAAAAGGTAACCAGTATTCACGGTTATAAATATTAAACGTAACTATATGTGATGATTTCGCCACAGTTATTTTGTGTGACGATTGCCAAGGGCCTCTGATTTCTTTTCATATTATATTATATATATTTAGTATATATTGTACAAAAGACACAAATTGACACAAATATGATCATAGTCTAGTTAGTAAGTGCATTTCTCTCTACCCAAGAGACCTGGGTTCGAGTCCCTCTCTCTGCACTAATTATTTTTTCATTTAAAATGACATTGTAGTCTCCTTCTATTGTATGTGGCCTTGGAGGTTTTTTTTTTAAATTTATATTATTTCCAATTTTTTTTATTATTCCCCCGTCCCACTGCAATCTTCATCCCTTCCATCAATTGATTCAATTCTTCCAATATATTTATTTATTTCAATTCTTCAGTTCCATTTTTTGCCACTGTTTTAGAAATACAGGTTAGCCACAGTTGGGTTTAGAACGGTTTTAGAAATACAAGATTAACGTTTCTGGCGAATTTTCGGCGGTACATGTAGGTTCGCCGAAATTCAGTCGGAACTATAATATTTCTTTATTATTCTTATTTTTATTCTTATATAATTATCAACATTATTATTATATTATGATAATTATTATTATTATATAATTTTTAAAAATGATATAATAATAATAATTATTATTATAATAATAATTATTATTATATAATTATTATTATTATTATACAATCGATTAAAGTCCAAAACGGTCCATTAAAAGCCAAAATGATTCATTAAAGCCTAAAATGGCTCATTGAAGCCCATTACGGTTCATTAAAGCCCAAAGCGGTCCCATTAAAGTCCAAATTGGTTCTTTAAAGCCCAAATCGACCCATTAAAGCCCATAACGGTTCATTAAAGCCCAAAACGATACATTGAAGCCCATAACCGTTCAATAAAGCCCAATAGAGTCCATTGAAGCCCATTACAGACCATTAAAGCCCAAAGCGGTTAACTATAGCCCAAACGGTTCATTAAAGTCCAAAACAGTCCATTAAGCCCATAACGGTTCATTAAATCCCAAAACCGTTCATTAAAGCCCAATACAGTCCATTGAAGCCCATTACAGTTCATTAAAGCCCAAAGCCGTCCATTAAAGCCCAAAACGATACATTGAAGCCCAAAACGGTTCTTTAAAGCCTAGTACAGTCCATTGAAGCCCATTACGATCCATTAAAGTCCAAAACAATACATTAAAGCGCAAAAATGGTTCATTAAAGCCCAATACAGTCCATTTGTAATACCCCGGGTAAGTTCGTTAGTTAAATCCCCTTTCCGTTAAAGTTTAGTTAACTTTAAAGTTTCTATTTAGGGTAAGTTTGGATAAATTATAAGTAAAGGGTGTATTTAGTCATTAGTGAATAACTTAAGGACTAAAGGGGTATATTGATTTGGATATTACCCTTAATGGATTTAGATATTTTCTAAATCAGTATTATCCAGAAAATCAGTTCAGTGTGTATGTGTGTGTTTGGGAGCAAAAGAGGAAAAGAGAAAAGAAGAAAGCTAGGGTTAAGGCTTCAATTGGATTGCTTGGAAACGATTTAAGGTATGCTCCCTGTGTATTTTGTGTTGGTAATTACTAGTTAATGGTTCCTATCGGAGTAGAATCATCAAATTCATGCTTGTGGCTAAAATCTGTCGAATCTGGGTAAAAATGGGGTAAACCGACAGAGGTGTCCGGATAATATGAATGTATCCGGATAGTCCTGTTGATAGTGTCCGGATGGTTTTGTTGATAGTGTTCGGGTGACATTTTAGTGGTATCCGGACGAGTCTTTATCCGGGTAAGTTCTCTTTTCACTATTTTTCCGGATGAAATGGATATCGGATGGTATCCGGATACCTTGGTGTCCGGATTGAAGATGTTATCCGGATTGTTTAGGTTGTACGGATTAATGGTGTTGTCCGGAAAAGTAGAGTTATCCGGATAAACTGTGGTTTCCGGATAACTTGGCTGTTTGGGTAATTTTGAGGATAAAAGTTATGTAGATGTATCGAGAGTCCATAACCTGCTAGTAAGTCTTATACATAAGTTGGTAAGGAGATATTTGTATGTAAATGGTTTCAGATTCTGAGAATTTTGGATAAAGGATCGGATAGCTCGGAGAAAGGTTTGGAAGCATATTGTAAGCATTCAGGTGAGTTTTACTTTAAACGTTTTCAACTGGGGAACATATATATGTTTATATATATATATATATGTGTTTATATATATATATGAAAAGGATATGTGTGATGGTGTGGTATATCGTATATTGAGATACGATTGAGTATATGCTTTTAAATATAAAATAATGAGATGTTATATTTATGTAAGTATTATACTACACGAGAGCACGCCGAACTATGACGGCTGAAGTGTGTGTCGTAGATGTTGTACGACGTTGTTGGTCGTAGATGTTGTACGGCGTTGTGTGTCGTAGTTGTTGTACGGCGTTGATTTATTAGTTGGCTTGCTACCAACTAATATGGCCCTGGGAACGAGGATGAGGATGAGTGGAGCACGATGCACGAGTCTTGTTTGGTATTTATATACGTGTGGTATGTTTATATTTTACGAAAGAATTACCAAAGGTTTATCTAAACTATTTTGATACAAAGGATTTACATAAAAGGTTTTATAATGATTTTGGAAAGGACCGGGATTAACTCACTAGACCCGTTTGGTCTAACCCTCATTTTGTTTTTAAAAATATGTTTTCCAGGTTAAGGATCGGCAAAGGAAAGGATTAAGTGTAAGGAGCTTTTGATGGGCGTTGATTAGGAAGCTTAATGTATTTTGTAGTTTCGAGACCGAAGGGACCGTTTGTGGTTTATTATGTATCTTTTATTATGAATGTAATGAAGTTATGCAATGTATGTTATTTGAAGCATGTTTGGAAAAACGGGTTGTTACAAATGGTATCAGAGCCAGGTTTAAGGGATTTAGGTATTTGTACCCGTACCTAGACTTAAACTGCATGTGAAGTAGGATGTCCTTGATATATTAGAACCTTGGGATGCTAAGTATAAAAGGTAGAAGGAACATCATGTAAGGTAATTTCAGATTACACCTGGCCAGTGTAATTGTGATCTTACAGGTGCATGTTTGGACTGGGATACCTTATTATATGGGGTATGTGCTTATGTGTATATTAATCTTGTCTGAATCTACAGAATGGCAAGCGGTACTCGAAATACGAATAGAAGAGGAGGAGGAAATCCGAATAGTACGAATCCACCAACAGGAACGGGGGAAAGAAGAGGAGAGCGAGGGGGAGGTAGATCCGGAGGTAGAACGGGGAGTAGAACTGGGGGCAGAACTGGAGGTAGAGTTCAGGGGCGAGGTACGAAGTTTATTACCAGAGACGATTTGATGGCGGAGATGGGAAAACTTCAAGCAAATATCCAGACTATGTTCGACCAAGCTCGTCATACTGAAACACCAGATCTTGGTTTGGAAGACGAAATGCCCATTACACCTACGGTCATACCAGTGTCAAGAAGGTGTGATTACAAGATGTTCTTAAACTGTAGACCTCCAACTTACTCAGGAGATAGAGACCCAGTGAAGGCGATGAGATGGTTGAAGGAAATAGAAGCCATCTTCAAGACCAGTAAGTGTGCGGATGAGGACAGAGTATTATACGGAACGGCGATGTTGAAGGCAGAAGCTCTGTACTGGTGGGAAGCTCACATTGATTCCACAAGGTCGGATGTATACTCTACTTTTACTTGGGACGAATTCACAACAGCATTCAAAGGACAGTTTTGTTCTCAAGCAGCAGTTAGACAGTTGGAAGAGGAGTTCATGAACCTACACCAGCGAAGTTTATCGGTTAGGGATTACACCGCTCTCTTTCTGGAGAAGTCTCGCTTTGCGGAGTACTATGTTGCCACGGAGGCTCTAAAGATGGAAAGGTTTATTTTTGGGTTAAATGCAGAAATTAGAAAGCTAGTGACTGCAAGAGGACCCGATACCTTCTCAACCGCAGTGGATGCCGCGGAAAATGTGGAACAGGATAACCGGAGAGACGTTGGTGATAAGAGTGCTGGGAAAAGAAAACTGGAAGAAACGATGTACGATTCGGAAGAATATGAATCCCCGAGGTTTGATAGTTATTCACCTTTCAGACCAGTTGAAAGACCATGTCCAAAATGCAACCGTGTGCATCAAGGAAATTGTAATGTTGATCCTAGAAGTTGTTACAAGTGTGGAGGGGCGGGACATGTCGCTAAGAATTGTCGTGCAAACCGATTATGTTTCGTTTGCAATTCCCCGGATCATATTCAGTCAGATTTTCCGCAATGGAAAGCACAACAGGGTAGTATGACGGTAAGACCAACGAGTGTTAGACCGGGAGAGAAACAAGGGCCTGAGGTACCGAAAGCAAAGGGTCGAGTTTTTTAGATGACGGAACAAGAGGTGGAAGAAAGTCCTGATGAGGTTACAGGTATATTTCTATAAACTCTATACGTGCTAAGGTGTTATCTGATTTCGATGCAAAATGGTTTTTGGTATTTCCGTGCTTTTGTTGCTTATCTGTGTGTTAGAGATATAGGTGGGTGTGGGGTGGCTATTCAATTAGTTACTATGGCTTTGATTAGGTTCGAAGTAGTAGTAATAGGTATTCATACCTTATTGCTTAACCGAATTCCGGGACAGAATTCTTTTAAGGGGGAGATAATGTAATACCCCGGGTAAGTTCGTTAGTTAAATCCTCTTTCCGTTAAAGTTTAGTTAACTTTAAAGTTTCTATTTAGGGTAAGTTTGGATAAATTATAAGTAAAGGGTGTATTTGGTCATTAGTGAATAACTTAAGGACTAAAGGGGTATATTGATTTGGATATTACCCTTAATGGATTTAGATATTTTCTAAATCAGTATTATCTAGAAAATCAGTTCAGTGTGTATGTGTGTGTTTGGGAGCAAAAGAGGAAAAGAGAAAAGAAGAAAGCTAGGGTTAAGGCTTCAATTGGATTGCTTGGAAACGATTTAAGGTATGCTCCCTGTGTATTTTGTGTTGGTAATTACTAGTTAATGGTTCCTATCGGAGTAGAATCATCAAATTCATGCTTGTGGCTAAAATCTGTCGAATCTGGGTAAAAATGGGGTAAACCGACAGAGGTGTCCGGATAATATGAATGTATCCGGATAGTCCTGTTGATAGTGTCCGGATGGTTTTGTTGATAGTGTCCGAGTGACATTTTAGTGGTATCCGGACGAGTCTTTATCCGGGTAAGTTCTCTTTTCACTATTTTTCCGGATGAAATGGATATCGGATGGTATCCGGATACCTTGGTGTCCGGATTGAAGATGTTATCCGGATTATTTAGGTTGTCCGGATTAATGGTGCTGTCCGGAAAAGTAGAGTTATCCGGATAAACTGTGGTTTCCGGATAACTTGGCTGTTTGGGTAATTTTGAGGATAAAAGTTATGTAGATGTATCTAGAGTCCATAACCTGCTAGTAAGTCTTATACATAAGTTGGTAAGGAGATATTTGTATGTAAATGGTTTCAGATTCTAAGAATTTTGGATAAAGGATCAGATAGCTCAGAGAAAGGTTTGGAAGCATATTGTAAGCATTCAGGTGAATTTTACTTTAAACGTTTTCAACTGGGGAACATATATATGTGTTTATATATATATGAGTATGTGTGGATTGAGAATTTGTGAAACATATATATATATATATATATATATATATATATATATATATATGTGTGTGTGTGTGTGTTTATATATATATATGAAAAGGATATGTGTGATGGTGTGGTATATCGTATATTGAGATACGATTGAGTATATGCTTTTAAATATAAAATAATGAGATGTTATATTTATGTAAGTATTATACTACACGAGAGCACGCCGAACTATGCCGGCTGAAGTGTGTGTCGTAGTTGTTGTACGGCGTTGTTGGTCGTAGATGTTGTACGACGTTGTGTGTCGCAGTTGTTGTACGGCGTTGATTTATTAGTTGGCTTGCTACCAACTAATATGGCCATGGGAACGAGGATGAGGATGAGTGGAGCACGATGCACGAGTCTTGTTTGGTATTTATATACGTGTGGTATGTTTATATTTTACGAAAGAATTACCAAAGGTTTATCTAAACTATTTTGATACAAAGGATTTACATAAAAGGTTTTATACTGATTTTGGAAAGGACCGGGATTAACTCACTAGACCCGTTTGGTCTAACCCTCGTTTTGTTTTTAAAAATATGTTTTCCAGGTTAAGGATCGGCAAAGGAAAGGATTAAGTGTAAGGAGCTTTTGATGGGCGTTGATTAGGAAGCTTAATGTATTTTGTAGTTTCGAGACCGAAGGGACCGTTTGTGGTTTATTATGTATCTTTTATTATAAATGTAATGAAGTTATGCAATGTATGTTATTTGAAGCATGTTTGGAAAAACCGGGTTGTTACACCATTGAAACCCATTACGATCCATTAAAGTCCAAAACCATACATTAAAGCCCAAAACGGTTCATTAAAGCCCAATACAGTCCATTGAAGCCCATTACTATCCATTAAGGTCCAAAACGATACATTGAAGCCCATAACGGTTTATTAAAGCCCAATACAGTCCATTGAAGCCCATTACGGTCCATTAAAGCCCAAAGCGGTTAACTATAGCCTAAAACGATTCATTAAAGCCCAATGCAATCCATTGAAGCCCATTACGGTTTATTAAAGTCCAAAATGGTTCACTAAAGCCCAAAATGGTTCATTGAAGCCCAATACAGTCCATTAAAGCTCAATACAGTCCATTGAAGCCCATAACGGTTCATTGAAGTCCATTACGGTCCATTAAAGCCCAAAGCGGTTAACTGTAGCCCAAAACGATACATTAAAGCCCAACGGTTCATTAAAGCCCAAAACGGTTCATTAAAGCCCAATACAGTCCATTGTGGGTCTTAGTGATCTTATCGAGTCTAATACACACCACATACATATATGTAGTACATACATGCATACAAACACGTAATAAATCACCATTGATGTTATTGGGCCTTAATAAGTCATAAATGGTCTTATTAGACTATAATGGCTCTTAATACGCTTTATTGGTTCTTAATAGAATATTTAAAATTTTATTAACTTATGTGGTGTTAAACTAGAGTTTTACAAATAAAGAGCTCAATACATACGACGTGCATATATGCAGTACATACATGCATACAATCATGTAATAAGTCACTATTGGTGTTACTGAGCCTTAACAAGTCATAAAAGGTCTTGTTGGGCTATAATAGTTTTTAATAGACTTTAGTGGTTCTTAATTGGTTATATCGATTCTTAATACTCTTATAGAGCCCAATACACACCACATGTGCATATGCATTATATACATGCGCACAAACACGTAATAAAGCCCATGAGCACCCAAAATAGTTAATTAAGAGCCACTGAAGCCCATAAAGACCCAATGAGGTTCATTAATAGTTACTTAGTGCAATAAGACACATCAAGACCCATTAGAATTCATTAAGACCAAAGTATTTTAAATGCGACTAATGTTTGGTTGATATGTGTTGTGTACCCTTGCGTTATGTTGAGAAATAAAATATTTATTATAAATAAAAAATAAGAAACTAATATGATTCGATAATAGTTTGCATGGTTTAAACATATAGCTTTAAAATGTTTTTACAAATAGAGTGATAAATATAAACTGAATTAAGTATATATATTTAAGAGTGAATTGCATTTTTGGTCCCTGTGGTTATATTATTTCTTTGAAAGAGGGACCTAAACTTCAGTATATCAAGAAGTGGCCCCTCAGTTTCCAATTTTGCTCCAAAATCAGGACCCCAACACTAACAACGTTAAAAAGGCCCGTTAGTGCCAGGGGTAGTTTCGTCCATCCACCTTTCAGGGACTCCTTTTGAAGAAATCATATAACCACATGTACTAAAAATGCAATTTACTGTTTGTTATATTTTGATTTCAAAGTTACATTTCATACCCCTGTAATTATTTACTTAGTTTACTTTATACCTTTTACTTAAATAATTACAGGGGTATGAAATGTAATTTTGAAATCAAAATATAACAAACAGTAAATTGCATTTTTAGTACCTGTGGTTATATGATTTCTTCAAAAGGAGTCCTTGAAAGGTGAATGGACGAAACTACCCCTGGCACTAACGGACCAAATAAACGTTGTTAGTGTTGGGGTCCTGATTTTGGAGCAAAATTGGAAACTAAAGGACCACTTCTTGAGATACTGAAGTTTAGGTCCCTCTTTCAAATAAATACTATAACCACAGGTACCAAAAATGCAATTCACTCTATATTTAATTATGTATGTGTATTTATTATAAATTACTTAATATTTTGTTTATTTAAATATGAAAACTGAAAATAGAAAAGAGGCGGGAATATGAAAATTTCCCCCCACACCCCAATTTTCCCCCAAAATTGGACCCCTAACCCTAATCGCACCATACTTTCCATGGTATCTTCTGCTACCTTCACATCTCATTTGTTTATCTTCCTCCCTTAATCCCTTTCGCTCTATTTTTCTCTCTCGTTGACCACCACCACTTTTCGCTGTTGTTCACCGCATCTCAGCACCATCAAACTGATTTATGTGTTTACTTCTGCTCACCGCCGCTCATCTTCTGCTCATCGACTAGCTCGCCCTATTGTTAGAGGTATCATCTACTGACTCGCCCTATTTTTACTTCTGCTCACCGCCATGGTAGTTATTCTCCCTATCCTCTTTCCCCCAACAGCGTTCTCGTCCCCTTTCCCCTAACACTCTTCTGCCCGACTTCTCCATCGCCACCGCCGGTCGGTTGCCACCTCCATCGCCATCGCCGGTCGCCGCCAATGTCACCACCCACTCGACCGCTGTGCTGTTCCCCCAACTCGATTCCTTCACCTTCGGCTCCTGCTCTTGCCTCTTCGAGTTCTACCAAGATTTCAGGTCGGTGAGTCAATTCTTCCATTTCTTTACCGATTTGTTGATTGCTGCGATTTCTTAGGTTTATTTCCTAGGTTTTGATTTGCTGATGTTTTGATTTTAGGGTTGGGATTGGGCTGGTTGATTTTTTTGGAGCAAGTAGAATAACAAAGATCATTTTTTTGTTGGAAATCTAACTAATAACTACAGTGAGTTTCTTCTTCTTTTTTACCATTTGATAAGTATTAGTTGTATTATGAAATTGTTATCGGTGATTATGTTTTAAGTAACTATTGCTATCCCAATGAAATAATATTACTGAAACTTTTCGGCAATGGAAGCTTATTGACGGATCTAATGAACTAAAAAGTTAAGGATCCCAATTATTGTGATGTGTTTCACATGCCAACAGTTCCATCATGGAGGACCAAATGGGTTTGGTTAATTTGGCTTTTTTTTAAACCAAAATTGGAAACTCTAAGTGATAAACTTATCCTTTGATATGCAGTCACTCTTAGAAAATAGCAACTTTTATCTCATGCTAACCAAACTCAAGATGACAGATCACATGATCACAATAATCAATTCAGATTTCTTTCACCTTCACAAGTGAAAAGTTTGGTTTTTTCTGCACAAATTAAAAACCTTATCCAAAACCATATTTAACTAATTTCCATATTTAACAAGTGAAAAGTTTGGTCCACCATCAGAACTGTGTTAATGGACATAGCAAATAATCTTGATAAAGAATGGAAATAGAATCTAATGTTTATTTATGTACTTATATCTAACCTGGAAGGAAATTCCATTTAAAGATAAGCTTATTTTTTCATGTTGCACTATTAGCACCTGTTAACTAGTGTTTTATTTATATATTGGTTGATAATATTTTTGTATCTTTGCAATAAGCAGCATGACCAAAGAGCATACGCAGGTAAGATCATCTCCTCTAGTGTACTAACATTTTAAAATTATTTCAGCCATTTACATATGATGAAGGTTTATGCTCTCTAGTACAGGCTGTGTGCAAAGTGGTAGCAAAGTCTTCTGAAGATGCCAAACAAAGAATTAGAAGAGCCCGAGAAAAGGTATAGTCATTGAAGTGTTCTTCCTCGTAGTTGTTCATTTTTCACTTCATCAACTGCATGGTGAATAATTCAGGCAGTATGTTTAGGCAACATGATCTTTATGGTTGTGAAGGATGCTTGGAGGCATCACATAGTTGACCATCCACATTAATTTATTATATGTTTACAAACGAAACTTTGTCTTATTTATGGCGTTAGCCCATTTTTTTTATCAAAAGTAGTATGATATGATATCTAATGTTATAAGATCTATATCCATACAAACATCTTTATCCATCCAGGTATTGATAAAAGAAACAAATATTTAAGAAGTTGGAATAAAAAATGTATAAAAGCACACAAAGTTATAAGCATTGGAAAGAGATTTGCATAAAATTATCAACATTAGGTGTTAAGCTGTGTTTTTGAACATAATAAATAAGCTCCTCCTCCTAGCTAGCTACACAAATTAGAAAGAAAGCTAAAAAGCAAAGATATACAAACAAACCACTTAAACAAATATTTATGCAAAACTAACTAGCAGTGTCGTTGAAGTAATTAAAAAAACCAAAGTTGAAACTTTTAAGGCCTCATTAGCAAACTGGAATAAGGTAACCAGACGACCAAAATATACTTGCACCCAAATATTTGCAATGCGGCCAACAACCCTTGCAACCTTGACCAACAAAAACAACATCCCTATACTCCATATCCAACTAAAATCCATCACCTATTGAGGATTAAAATAAAAAACAAGCTAGCTAATCTAGAACAAATTAAAAGAAAGCATGTACAACAACCACCATATGAAAATTCATTCTAAACTTTATCTTGATTATAACACCAGGCGAGGGAGGCAAAGGAACGCGAGGAGCGTTATCGGGTTCAATTAGAGATTGAAAAGAAGCGGAACGAAAACTTGCAGGCAGAACATGTCAGACATGCTACCCAGTTAGCCGAGCAACTCACAATGTCGCAACAATTTGCAGCTTTTATGCGGCAACAAGGATTCGTTTTCCCCTCTCCCGGGCCTACCGGCCCTCCTCTAGTTAGGTTGCTATTATCGTATTTGCACTCGTACCGTATTTGGTATTTTGAGTTTGGAATTTGGTATTTGGAATTTGGTATTTTGAATTTGTTGGGTTGGTGTTTTCAAAATAAGAGAAGGTATTTATATAAAAATACAGGAAATACTGTTTTAGTATTTTTTTCCCATAATCAGCGACGGATCAGTGACGAAATCGTCCGTCACTGATAGGGTCTATTTTAGTAGTGATTTGTGTGGCTATAAGTAGTTTATGGTCACGGTTTTAGTTTACTCATGTGACCAAAAGGTCTCTAATAGCCACGTTTAATATGAGTTTGTGTGGCGATAAGTAGTTTATAGCCATGGTTTTAGTTTACTCATGTGACCAAAAGGTCTCTAATAGCCAAGTTTAATATGAGTTTGTGTGGCCATAAGTAGTTTATGGTCACGGTTTTAGTTTACTCATGTGACCAAAAGGTCTCTAATAGCCACGTTTAATATGAGTTTGTGTGGCTATAAGTAGTTTATGGTCACGGTTTTAGTTTACTCATGTGACCAAAAGGTCTCTAATAGCCACGTTTAATATGAGTTTGTGTGGCTATAAGTAGTTTATGGTCACGGTTTTAGTTTACTCATGTGACCAAAAGGTCACTAATAGCCACGTTTAATATGAGTTTGTGTGGCGATAAGTAGTTTATAGCCACAGTTATAGGAACATTTGTGTGGCTATAAGTAGTTTATGGTCACGGTTTTAGTTTACTCATGTGACTAAAAGGTCTCTAATAGCCACGTTTAATATGAGTTTGTGTGGCGATAAGTAGTTTATAGCCACGGTTATAGGAAAAATGCCCCAATACCATCAAATTTTGGATACGTTTATGGCCACGGTTTTTAGGCTATGGCTACGGTTTTTCATGTGATATGGTGACGCATTTTAAACGTGGCCATAAGGGTATCAAAAGTCACGAAAAGATAGGCTACGATTTTATCAATTCAAAAAACCGTGGCTAAAGGCCTAAAACCGTGGCAAAAACCCATTTTTGTACTAGTCCTTTTCATGTTCTCTTATTTGATTCTTATTCTCATATGACCCTTACTCTACATATATAATCATATACATATAATTGTGCACCCACCCTCGTCCCCTCTTTCTTCTCCGGCGTAAACATATCACATGGATGAAAACAACTTGACAGTCATAGGGACGAGATATTTCCATCTAGTAGCCTTCTCTGTATGTGGTTTGATTGAAATCGTCTCCGATGACCCAGATGAACTTTGCAGTGAAAATCCCACCCTCGCCAAGGCTGTGCAAGGGTGAGGGCAGGGCGGGCGCACACTCAGGGCCCACAAAAAGTAGGGGCCCAAACTTTTTTAGTATATATATTATATAGTATATAGTAGTAGTTCAAAAAAACAGTCAATAAAAAAGCACAAAATCTTTTTAGTATCTAATAGCACCAAAAAATAATGTAACATTATATTAACGGCCCACAAAAAGTAAGGGCCCGGTTTTTTTTAATATATACTATATAGTATATAATATTAGTTAAAAAATAATCAATAAAAGAGACAATTTTTGTAGTATAATAGGACCCAAAAAGAATTTAATATTATATTAAGGACCCACAAAAAGTAGGGGCCAAAACTTTTTTAATATATAGTAGTAGTTCAAAAAAATTAGTCAATAAAGAAGATACAAAAAAAATTAGTATCTAATAGGACCCGAAAACAATTTAACATTATCTTAAGGGCTCAAACATTTATATTAGAATATAGTAGATTTCTTGTTATTAACTAAGAAATCTCATTCCTTTTGAAAAAATTACCAACCATATGGGACTATCCACCATATATCTATATTTAGGATCTCAAAACCAACTTTGTTTTTCCATAAATTATAGACTTCCTTATTACCTAATATTGAATGCATAGTTTAAGTATTATATTATATCTACAACAAGAATAAGATCTCAAGTTATAACCGACATGAACTTTTGATTCTAAGATTGATGGTTAATAAAAGTATGTATTAACCCTAAAAGTTTAAAATGGTGAAAACATTAATATGAGGAGATATGACAACTCAACCGATTTATATTAATTTGCATATAGTGTTACTCTGAATAGTAAATATTGTGACATAAAATGATGTCGGTCTATATATTAAAGGTATATCATATGATGTGTTTGACGGTGGAACGAATTTATGTTATGTTAAAATGATATGATATATAATATTAATTTAGAAGTTTTATATGAATTATTAATATTTCTTGAACTCAATGTTATTTCTGATGATAAAAGATAACATATTGAAAAAAAATGATACTTATCGAGGGTCCATTTTTACATCTTGCCCAGGACGTACAATATGTCAGGAACGACCTTGAGCCTCACCCCTTGATTTCCCAATGGATCCCGCCCTTTAAATATATGTTTTGGGGATTTCCTTAAAAAAATAAAAGAAATGGGGTTGTTGGGAAATTGTTGGTATTGTGAGAAAATGATGAGTGTACAATTTGGATAAACCGATAAACATGAGTTCCAGTAAGCTTGTTTTTCTTAAGTGATATTTCGACCTGGTTTCACGAAATTCACTCCAGGGTAATTTTTAATTTTTTGGTCCTAAATTTGGTAGAAACCGTTCTTTGTTAAACTTAGAGAATTGTAACTATTCTTATATCAATACTGAGAATAACTCGCCATTAAATGAAAATAATTGCTTGAAATAAGTAGTAGTCCATTACAAAACTGATGAAACCCATCAGCTGATAACTTATCAATAGGAAAACCAACAACCAAAAACTCATCATTTGATGACCCCCGTCAACCATCAGCTGGTAATATATCATAAGTAAAACCATCAGCTGAAGTCATAAGCTGATGACCCTGTTAGTTGCAAACCATTGGTTGATGTAGTACCGCTCAGCTGATAACACACCGACGATAAATAGAGACGGACTGTGCTCTTTTCAAGTACAAAAATGTACGACCCGTGATGATCAATTACTAGCACATCGTCGACAAACGCACGGTCCGTGCTCTTTCAAGTGAAAGAACGCACGACCCATGCATGCACAACCTTCTGCAGCTTAGGAACTCGTCATACTAAATCATCCGACGATCTCAGGTTCTAGTTAGTGTTAAAAGTAAGCTAGACATCTTGGACTGGTGGTTATTGGTTATTAACAGTTACCAAAGATAACCTTCAGTTTGTGTTTAACCGTATCATGAAAGGATGCATCGATTGGTATGAAAAGATGCATATGTTGTTTGTTTATAAATATGGGTTATTACCCACTGTGTAATTTGATGATGTCTGATGGGAATAATAAACCTTTGTACTCAATATGAATTATCTTGTCCTTTTCTTCTTTTGATCCAAGAAAGTGGTATCAGAGCCATCTGATTAAATGGCCTCCAATTCGAACAACATATTACATCAGCAACTTCCAAAATTAAATTCAAAGAATTACCATCATTGGAGCATTCAGATGAGGGTACTCTTTGAATCACAGGAACTATGGGATATAATAGAAGAAGGCTTTGAGGAACCAGAAGAAATCGACGAACTTACAGCAGAACAAGAAATTAAGATCAAGGAACATAAAAAGAAGGACAGAAAGGCGTTGTTTCTGATCTATCAAGCAGTAGATGATGTGATATTCGAAAGAATATCATCTTCACCATCATCCAAGGAGGCTTGGGATACGCTTTACATGACTTATCGAGGAGAAGAAAAAGTGAAAGTAGTAAGGCTACAAACCTTAAGATGCGAATTTGATGGTATTAAAATGAGGGACTCAGAATCTGTGGAAGATTTCTACAATCGAGTCATTTTACTCCTAAATCAATTGAGACAAAATGGCGAATATATTGAAGATAGAAGGGTTGTAGAAAAGATTTTAAGGAGTCTAACCAGAAAATTCGAATACATAGTTGTGGCGATAGAAGAATCGAAGGACCTCTCATCTCTCTCTTTAGAAAGTTTATTAGGAACTTTACAGTCGCACGAATTGCGTATGAGGCAATTCGATTCATCCTCGTATGAGCAAGCATTCCAACTAGCATCAACCAGTCAAGGCAACGTGTATGATAAGACTAAAGAGTTTGAGTACAGTAAGGAAGACCAGACTCAAAGTTACAAAGGCAAAGGGCGAGGAAAACCGTTTTCACAACTACAATATTATTATTGTCAGAGATTTGGACACACCTCCAAGTTTTGCAGGAAAAGACTTGCAGAAGAAAGGAAGGGATCTAGTTTTATTCATAAAGAAGATGATGATCAAGGAAATACGATGTTTATGATGCTATGCACACAAGAAGTTCTCATAGATGAGATATGGTACATCGACAGTGGTTGTAGCAACCACATGACCAGAAACAAGAGTTTCTTCGTGAATTTGGACAGCACTGTGAAAAAGGAAGTACATACAGGAGATGATAAAATGTTAAACGTGCATGGCAATGGAGAAATATTGGTGAAGACTAGGCATGGAAAGAAGAAGATATCAAATGTGTATTTCGTTCTGGGATTTAAGCACAACCTTTTGAGCGCCGGACAACTTTTGTTAAAAGGATACGACATACATTTTAAGCTTGCAGTGTGCGAGATTAAGGATTCAAACGGTAATCCGCTTGGCAAGGTACACATGAAAGGTAACAAAATGTTTCCCTTACGATTTCAAGAAGATACTCTCTTCTCATTTAATTTATCTACACAAAAATCATCTCTTCTATGGCATCATCGTTTTGGGCATATAAACTTTGGTTACTTAACATTCATGTGTAAACACAAACTTGTACGAGGCATGCCGACTATCAACAAAGTCGAAGAAATATGCGAAGCGTGCATACTGGGTAAGCACTCAAGGGAATCCTTTCCACATGACAAAGCTGGGAGGGCATCGAAACCTCTCGAGCTTGTTCACATGGACATTTGTGGACTTATGAGGACTGCGTCTATTGGAGGAAACAAATATATGCTTACCTTTATTGATGATTTTAGTAGAAAACTTTGGATTTATTTTCTTAAAGAGAAATCAGATGCTTTTGGATCATTTAAGACCTTCAAGGCCCTCGTTGAAAAACAAAGTGAACATCAGATCAAAACACTTAGATCTGATCGTGGAGGAGAATACAATGGTCATTATTTTCAAGATTTTTTAAAAGAAAATGGAATACATCATCAACTTACTACCCGTTACACCTCGCAGCAAAACGGGGTGGCCGAGAGGAAAATCGGACCATTATGGAGATGGCAAGAAGCATGCTGAAAGGAAAAGGTTTAACTGATGATTTTTGGGCTGAGGCGGTAGCGTGGGCATCTTATTTGTTGAACATAACCTCCACAAAAAGTCTCTCAAACATGACTCCGCAGAAAGCCTGGAGCGAGTATAAGCTAAGTGTTGCTCATCTTAGAGTATTTGGCTGTATAGCGTACTCGCATTTTCCTGAACAGGGAAGAGAAAAATTGGACGACAAATCAGAAAAGGCAATATTTGTTGGGTATAGTGAGAGTTCAAAGGCATACAAGCTTTATAATCCTCTCACTAAGAAACTCATAATCAGTAGGGATGTGGTATTTGATGAAGGGAAAACATGGAAAGATTGCATGAATAGAGGAAACGAAAGTAATCATAATCTCTGAAGAAGAGGCTGACCAAACAACCTCTAATACACAACATGAAGAATCCCACACATCAACTCCCGAAGACAATTCTCCATCTACTCCGGAACAAGAACCCACATCGTCAAATTCGGAGTCATCCACAACCGAGACACCGGTCAGAAAAATCAGAAGCTTAAGGGACATATATGCTAACACCCAACCACTCAACTTTGACGAGGTTGCAGACTTCGTTTTATTCGCCGATGCAGATCCTTTGACTTTTGAAGAAGCTTATCGAGAAGAAAGATGGAAACAAGCAATGGATGAGGAAATGAAAGCCATCATTAAGAATGATACATGGGATCTGGCTGATCCTCCAAAAAATCATAAACCCATAGGAGTAAAATGGGTTTATAAAACAAAGTTGAACGAAAAAGGTGAAATCGACAAACACAAGGCAAGATTGGTCGTGAAATGCTATAAGCAACAGTTTGGTATCCATTACAATGAGGTATTTGCGCCCGTAATCAGATTAGAAACCATTCGTTTGGTGCTAGCTTTGGCCGCACAAAATGGGTGGGAAGTCCATCAAATGGACGTAAAATCCACGTTTTTGAATGGTTTTTTAAACAAAGAAGTATACATCGAACAACCCGTTGGTTATAAAAAGAAAGGAGAAGAATATAAGGTATGCCGGTTAAAAAAGGCTCTATATGGGCTAAAGCAAGCACCCCGTGCTTGGTACAACAGAATCGACTGTTATTTTGTAAAGAATGGCTTCAAGAAATGCACATACGAACACACACTCTACATCAAGGAAGTGAAGGTAACTTATTAATAATTTGTCTTTATGTTGATGATCTAATCTTCACAGGAGAGTCCTTTAGAGTGATCAAAGATTTCAAGGATTCCATGAAACATGAGTTCGAAATGACCGACATGGGACTTCTACACTATTTTCTCGGATTAGAAGTTAAGCAAGCAAAGCACAAGATCTCCATTTGTCAAGAAAAATATGCAAGAGATCTGATCACTAAGTTCAATATGCATGATTCTACACCATCATCAACTCCTATGGAATTTGGTTTAAAGCTCTCCAAAGATTTACCAGGTAAAGATGTTGATCCTAGTAGATATCGAAGCCTAGTTGGAAGCCTCATGTACCTTACTGCTACACGCCTCGATATTATGTTTTCTGTAAGCATAATTAGTCGTTTTATGGAGTCCCCGAAATTAAGTCACTAGGAAGCAGGTAAGAAGATTCTGAGGTTCGTAAAAGGAACGGGTAATCACGGTATCGTTTATACGAAGTGCGGTAATTTTAGGCTAAAAGGTTTTAGCGATAGTGATTTCGGGGGGAACTTAGATGACAACAAAAGCACTGCAGGGTATGTTTTCAATATGGGTTCGGGAGCAATATCATGGCAATCGAAGAAGCAAAGTGTCGTGGCTCTCTCCTCGGCGGAAGCCGAATACCGAATACATGTCCTTATCTACTGCAGGTTGTCAAGCGTTGTGGTTGAGAGCTATTCTAAAGGAATTAAAATGGCCTCAAGGAGCACCTACAAAGATTTATTGTTGATAATGCCACTTTTTGGCGTTATTTTCGGTCCTAAAACCAATGAGATTGGCTTGTATTTAAGCAATGAAGCGGAACTTTATGCTTTATTTAGTGGAATGTGCAGGTTCCTTAACAGGTAGTAATCTTCGAGAAAAGAAGCCAAAAAGAGCCCAAAAAGAGCCAAAACGAAGCCCAACGGAAGCCCGAGATCCAAGCCCAAGACCCGCGCCCGAACCAGGACCCGATACTGACCCAAACACCCCTCAGAAAACCGAGCGACTTGCCACGCGGTTTGCAAACCGCGGGACAAGTCGCGGGACTCCCTGTTCCAGCGTATTAGTTTGGCAATTTTCAGATTTTAGGTCATCCTGGTTACACGCTCGATACGTAACTCAGACGACGAACGGCAGCAGTCCATAGGCGATTTTGGGAGATAGTTTACATCTTTTGGAGCCACGAAAGAGGATCAATCGAAGAGGAAGTCACGACGCAACGCGGATTAGAGCCGGGAGAAGGGAGTACATCTACCACATTCACCACGATCACTTTTATCATGTTTTCGTTCATTGTTTCCTTTTCTTCTTCTATGTTTTTGTCCCCCAACATCATGAACTAATCTTTAGATGTTGAGGTTGGATTGAATTAGGTTTGAACATATGAACGGATGACGAATGACTTTTATCAGTTTTTCCTATTTTAATGAAGCTTGTGATTAAGTTTTTAATGCTTTTGTGAATTTGGCCAATTTACATCTGATTTATTTGTTCCAATTAAGTTCGAGAGAATTAATTGCTACTTAGAACTATAAATTGCATGCCTAAGGCGAGCATTTGGTGATAGAGATATACCGAATACGCCTTAGTCCTAATTGAACCAATTAGGTTGAGATCGAGAGATTAAATCTATCCATTCAAACATGAAACTTGTGCTTAATGTGTTTTGAAATCCATAGGTTGAGATCGAAAGATAAAACTTGTCCTTTTCAAAATAAAAACCGATGTTGCTCGAAAGAGAACAACGGTGATTTTAGAGATTGGGTATTCATTAAGGGGATTAACTGGTAATTGTTTTAAGTTAGATATTCGTATGTGAAAACCTAAGGATTTCCAACCCTCAACTGTTTTCTCTATCAAAGTTCCTTATGTTGTTTCTGTTTCGTTTGTGATTTACCTTAGTTGCAATTAATTACTCAATACCAACCTCTCAATTTTCGATAGTTCAGTTAATAGTGATTATAGTAATTGTGATACTTAGTTCCTAGTTCCCCATGATTCGATACTCGTACTTTCTAGTTACTATTACTTGACTTCGACCCGTACACTTGCGGTAAGATATAGGGGGGGGTGATAACCTACCTATCAAGTTTTTGGCGCCGTTGCCGGGGAACTAGTTGCAACTGATAGCACTACCAGCTATAAGCGCTATTAGATTGAACATTTTATTTATTTATTTACTTTGTTCCATCACTTTCAGTTTCTGGATTACTAACTTTGCCTACTTTCTTTTCAGGTGCTAATTGGTTTATGCCAAGGAAAACCCGAGGGGAAGGAATCGAACCAATCGATCCGGAGATTGAAAGAACCGCCTGCCGTTTACGAAAAGAAACAAAAGCCAAAAAAGATATCAAGACCGAGATGGCCGACGAAGCACCTCCAGCGCAACGCCCTATGAAGTCGTTTGCCAATCCGAATGTGGCAGCGGCACGCATAGGCATTCAAGCACCTGCTGCCGCTGCGAATTCTTTTGAGCTCAAACCGAGTACCATTGTCATGGTACAACATAATCAATATGGAGGAGCACCGACTGAAGATCCTCATGCACATTTCCGTGCATTCGAGAGGATTTGTAACACATTTAAGATCAATGGCATGAGTGAGGATGCCATCAAGCTGAGGTCATTCGGATTCTCTCTCAAGGGCCGAGCTGTAACATGGATCGAGGGTATCCAACCGGACTCGATCACTACTTGGGAGCAGTTGAAAGCTGTATTTCTTCAGAAGTTCTTTCCTCCGAGCAGAACCGCCCAACTCATGGCCGAAATCACACATTTCGCGCAATGGGACCAAGAAACCTTGTATGAAGCGTGGGAAAGGTACAAGGAGATGATCAAGAAATGCCCACATCATGGGTTACAAGGTTGGGTAATCATCCAGACTTTCTTTAGTGGACTTCACCCGCAATTTAAAAACGACATCACAGCTGCATCGGGTGGAGCACTAATGGATAAATCTTATGAAGAAGCATGTGAGCTGATCGATAATCTGGCCGAGCACAGTTTCTCTACTCCACGATCAACTGTTAGAAGCGTTGCAAGTATTCAAGAGTCGGACGAGCTGAAAGAAATAAAAGCTCAACTAGCAGCAATCACGAACCATCTGAAAGGAGGTATTCCACAAGAACCCGAGCAAGTCCAATTCTTACAAAACCGGAACAACCAACCGAGGAATGATCCATTCTCAAATACTTATAATGAGGGGTGGAAGAAGCACCCGAACTTCTCTTGGAGTCAACCCGGTCAACAACATCAAGGTAATTCTTCTAACTTTGCTAATTATCCTAATGCTAACAATGTTTACCGTCCTCCAGGTTTCAATCAAAGGAATGTCAATGAAGGACCATCGATGGAGAAGAATCCGGGGTTGGAAGACATGATGATGAAGTTCATGACCAAAATGGACAGCACGGTTGGGGAGTTAGCGAGCACGGTCAACACGGTCAAGGCGGCGACTGATCAGAACACCGCCTCCATCAAGATCCTCGAGAGACAAGTGGGGCAAATCTCCGAAGCCCTACAAAACCGAGCCTCCGACACATTCCCGAGCATGACTGAAAAGAAACCAAGGGAGGAGTGTAATGCCATCTATCTAAGAAGTGGCAAGGAGCTGAATGGAGATCGTACAAGAGAGCCGTCATCGAAGGAAATCGAGCCCGAAAGGCAAGATGTTGAGATTGTAGATGTGGATGAGCTGAAGGCCAAGAAAGATATAGTGACTGTAGAGAGCAAGAAGAGTGAAGCGACGAAGCCAAAGCAATCACCGGTCAAGCCGGTGGTACCGAGAGTGCCCTATCCGAGCAGACTTAAATCGCATAAGGATGATGTTAATTTTTCTAAGTTTCTTGATATATTTAAAAAGCTGCATATTAACATTCCTTTCGCAGACGCTTTGGCACAAATGCCCTCATATGCGAGATTTATGAAAGACATCTTATCCAAGAAGAGGGCGATCGATCACCAGTCCATCGTCGCACTTACTGAAGAGTGTAGCGCTATCATCCAAAACAAGCTTCCCCCGAAGCTCAAAGATCCAGGGAGTTTTTCAATCCCTATTCAAATTGGGAAGTTTTCTTTTGATAAGGTATTATGTGATTTAGGAGCAAGTATTAATTTAATGCCTTTATCTGTTTTCAGGAAACTGGGATTGGGAGAAGTGCAGCCGACGTACATGACGCTCAAACTCGCGGATCGATCGATCGTATACCCATATGGAGTGGTAGAAGATGTACTAATCAAGGTCGGCAAGTTCTACTTCCCGGTGGACTTCGTAGTGATCGACATAGATGAAGACGAAGAAGTCCCGCTGATTTTGGGAAGATCATTCCTAGCCACGAGTAGAGCGTTGATAGACGTGGAGGAAGGAGAGATGACCTTAAGAGTTGGCGATGAGAAGGAGGTTTTCAAGATGTTCGAGCATGGAAGGCGTAGAGACGGAGATGGCAAAGGAGAGCCAGATGAGGAAAAATCCGCGAAGAACCGCAGGTGTGGGCGATTCGAGTCCGCGGATACCGAGCCAAGTTGAGATCCACACAGTCGTGCCACGACTTTAACTACGGCGCTGGGTGGGAGGCAACCCACCGAGGTTAGTTTTCCTTTTAATTTCCAGTTTGAGTGTGTTCTTATTTACGAAAAACCATAAAAATGAAAAAACGAAAAATCAAAAAATAGCTGAAACAGGGACTTACGCGGCTTGTGCCGCGGCCTACAAACCGCGTGCCAAACCGCGGGGTCCTCTATTTGTTTTCTGAAGCAGGGAGTTACGCGGCTTATGCCGCGGTTTCCAAACCGCGCGCCAAACCGCGCGGCTCCCCTGTTTTTGTTTTCGTTCTGTGTTTTCTTTCCCTGGTTTGTGTGTTTCGTTGCTTTGCTTTCTGTCGTTTTTGTTTTGTTTTCCTTGTGTCTACCTTGTCTCTCTCCCCTTTCCCCGATGTCTCTGATTGGCGCTCGAATCTTACAAGAGAATCTCCTCCGTCCGGGCAAACAGGTATGTTCTCAACCTTGTGTGTAACGAGTGGTGTAAGATGTTTGGTTTCTTATTAGTTAACGAGATGCAACAAACCTAAGTTTCACTTAGGTTTGGGGTGCCTCATCTTTTCAAACATCTACACACTCACTTTTATCCCTGTGCAAACCTCGGTTTCACCGAGGTTTGGGGTTGGCTTTGTTTGACAAACCTAGGACACGACCTAGGTTTGGGGTGGCAATGTTTTTGAAAATGTTAGAATAACTCTTTGTTGCTTCATGTTATACTATGCCTTGCCTGTCTAATACCTGTAATAACCGCACAACGATACTTGTTCTTAGTATCGCCTACGTCGACACTTGAACATTGGGGACAATGTGTGGGTAAGGTTTGGGGTTGCCTAATCGGGCCCACGTTATGCACGTAGATTTCCTGCACTTCTGAGTACTTAGATCACATGAGCTAAAATTTTTGTTTTGAATGATTGAGACCGACTATTGTGGGGAAAATCTCATGATAGTGACGTGACCATTAGGGAAGGACTGGGAAAGGACATGACTAGGGACATTAGTGGAGACCACCCAATAGCGAGTTTTGAGCCTAAAAGACGTCTTTCATTTCGAGGGATTCATACACGAAAATCGTATACACTTTTCGAGTTCCTTGTCGTGAATATAGAATGATATCGCTATATTATTGCATCGAGTAGCAAAGATGACCATCGGGATATTAGGAAAGGGTGTAGTAGACCATATCGTGTGGACCCTAAGAGATGATTCCAGGCATTGTGTGTTTGTTTAACCCTGTCTTTAGCTATCGTACCCTTTTCACCCATCTGTGTGTAACCATAGCCCCTTTGTAGCCATACACTCACCTTTTCATTTCAGACCCATCTTTAAACCCGATCCAAAAGCCTTAGCCAACCCTATCCGAAAGTGTGTCAATCTGTGCGGAAATGAATAACAAGAAGATAGAACGGAAAAGAAGGAAACCAGGCCAGTCATGAAAATAAATAGAAAAGAGGGCCAATGCAACCCCAATTTGAATAAAAAGGACCAATGAAGTCTAAAAAAAATAAAAAAATAAAAATAAAACTCGTCCATATCTACAGCAGAAAATAAGAGAGTCAAAGCGACTCCAATAGGACAAAGAGGGCCAAATGATAGAGCATAAAGCTAGGAAGTTCATAACTGCTAACGTTTGACACACCGATGATCTTTGTTCCCTTTCTTTAGAGTTGTCATGTAATATTCGAGTATTCTTGTACATAACGTCCTACACATGACAACACGTGCGATAACCTAGGTTCGAACGAAATGAGAGAATCTCGTGAGGTAGGGTCGAGGCGAAATGTTTTCCCTAGTATGTCCGGACCTAGAACAACCTTAGTGTAATCGGAGCAGTCACGAGTTCAACTTACAATGGAAGGTCATAGATCAACAAAATAAGAATGAGGCGAGAGTGAGATAAGCATTCACGGGTATGGGAAATCACCAGTGCATCACATAGTACCGATTGGGAGCTGTGCAGTTATTTTTATTTCACTGATATGTGCTTTTACTCTATTTTATCGCTAATTTGCTTGGGGAAAAGCAACGCTCGGTTTGGGGTTGTTGATAACGCCACTTTTTGGCGTTATTTTCGGTCCTAAAACCAATGAGATTGGCTTGTATTTAAGCAATGAAGCGGAACTTTATGGTTTATTTAGTGGAATGTGCAGGTTCCTTAACAGGTAGTAATCTTCGAGAAAAGAAGCTAAAAAGAGCCCAAAGAGAGCCAAAACGAAGCCCAACGGAAGCCCGAGATCCAAGCCCAAGACCCGCGCCCGAACCAGGACCCGATACTGACCCAAACACCCCTCAAAAAACCGGGCGACATGCCACGCGGTTTGCAAACTGCGGGACAAGTCACGGGACTCCCTGTTCCAGCGTATTAGTTTGGAGATTTTCAGATTTTAGGTCATCCTGGTTACACGCTCGATACGGAACTCAGACGACGAACGACAACAGTCCATAGGCGAATTTGGGAGATAGTTTACATCTTTTGGAGCCACGAGAGAGGATCAATCGAAGAGGAAGTCATGACGCAACGCGGATTAGAGTCGGGAGAAGGGAGTACATCTACCACATTCACCACGATCACTTTTATCATGTTTTCGTTCATTGTTTCCTTTTCTTCTTCTATGTTTTTGTCCCCCAACATCATGAACTAATCTTTAGATGTTGGGGGTTGGATTGAATTAGGTTTGAACATATGAACGGATGACGAATGACTTTTATCAGTTTTTCCTATTTTAATGAAGCTTGTGATTAAGTTTTTAATGCTTTTGTGAATTTGGCCAATTTACATCTGATTTATTTGTTCCAATTAAGTTCAAGAGAATTAATTGCTACTTAGAACTATAAATTGCATGCCTAAGGCGAGCATTTGGTGATAGAGATATACCGAATACGCCTTAGTCCTAATTGAATCAATTAGGTTGAGATCGAGAGATTAAATCTATCCGTTCAAACATGAATCTTGTGCTTAATGTGTTTTGAAATCCATAGGTTGAGATCGAAAGATAAAACTTGTCCTTTTCAAAATAAAACCCGATGTTGCTCGAAAGAGTACAACGGTGATCTTAGAGATTGGGTATTCATTAAGGGGATTAACTGGTAATTGTTTTAAGTCAGATATTCGTATGTGAAAACCTAAGGATTTCCAACCCTCAACTGTTTTCTCTATCAAAGTTCCTTAAGTTGTTTCTGTTTCGTTTGTGATTTACCTTAGTTGCAATTAATTACTCAATACCAACCTCTTAATTTTTGATAGTTCAGTTAATAGTGATTATAGTAATTGTGATACTTAGTTCCTAGTTCCCCGTGATTCGATACTCGTACTTTCTAGTACTATTACTTGATTTCGACCCGTACACTTGCGGTAAGATATAGGGGGTGATAACCCACCTATCAATTGTGACAATAAATCTGCTATTGCTCTAACTAAGAACCCAATTTTTCATGGGAAAAGCAAACTGTGATCCCAGAATATCATCAACAATTCAAGTAATTTAGGGAGATTGAGATACAAACGTCATCCTTATATTAGATTTAATCATGTTAGTACAATAGGACGACTCTCTCTTTCTTTCTACAATTAGGCTCTCACATTGTGCCACACATTACAAATGAGCCTCCTAACACTTTATATATTCAAGCCCAAGGCCCACTAAGTGCTAAGGCCAAGCCCATTACAAACATAAGCCCTTTACAAACATAAGCCCTTTACAAAACTTTCATATAATTAGGACATTTTCGGTCCTAACATTCTCCCCCTAAAGTTTTGTAAAGCAAAATCATATCAATCTTCAAAATCTTTAGCTCCTTTCCCCCTTGATTTTCTTGGAAAAACTTTAGCGATGCTTTTTCTTCGAATGAAGTCTAGGATCCCCCTTGAAAGAAGCTCTTACTCTTCTAATTTTCAACCATGAAAAACCGGATTCGATGTGCGCCATAACCTCGACTGGATGCACGAGCACATCTTCAAAAAGTAGAAACTCAAGCTCGTTCTGATAAGCTCACAAGAAAGATAACAAGCGAGTTTTGAGTGAGAAAACGAGTTCAATCACAGTTTATAACAAAGAATCCGTCAATGAACCGTGGGTCGAGTAGGAATTCGGCTTAAGAGCTTGGTTCGGATTTGCTCGAAGGAGGAAGCGTCATGTAGCATCCACGCTTTATGATCAAGTCCAAGAAAAATGTCCCCCTCCCGAGACTTAGCACGGGGGTTCCGCTAAGTCAAATCTGTGCGACTAGAAGTTGTAATCTGGCATCTTTTGTGCGATAACTTCCAGTGAACAGTAACTATCGGACATGTATTGTACGATTAGCTTGAATGAATAGTAACTGTCGTATGGGTCTTGTACGACTAACTCAGGTGAACAGTAACTGTCGGATGGGTCTTGTACAACTAGCGCTAATGAACAGTAGAAGTCGTATGCCTCTTGTACGACTAGCGCGGATGAACAGTAGAAGTCGTATGCCTCTTGTACGACTAGCGCGAATGAACAGTAGAAGTCGTACGCCTCTTGTATGGCTAGACCCAATGAATAGTAAAAGTCGTACGCCTCTTGTACGACTAGACCCAATGAATAGTAACTGTCGGACACGCCTTGTGCGACACTTATGAGTGTTAGTATCGTGCGACAGTTATGAGTTTATGAACATAATATCGTATGAAAGTTATGAATATATGAATGTCTATGTTTTCCAACAGTTATGAACATCATCGTGCGAGAGTTATGAACATTTCCGACGAACACTTTTATCAGCTCAAAAACCTCGATTTCTTGCTGAATTTCACCCCAAATGATTGCAAACAGATCGTTACTTCAAATCGAACAGATCTGTGAGCATCTAACATCAAAACTCCGGTGAAACTAGCAAATTCCGGCAAAACCGCGTTTTTCCGTCGAGGAGGCACTGTTCACTTCAGAAATTCATAATTCGCACATTTCTTCACCAAATTTGGATCTGATTGTTGCATTCTCTTCATAATCAATAGAGAAAATGATCTGAATGTCTAAACACGATCCATGCACATCAAAATCTTCTAGATCTTGAGATTTTCCGAAAAAATACCAAAAACTCTCAAAATTTCTAAATCACCAATTTTGTTCACTTGTCTTTTGTTAAATTTTTGTCGTTTGTTTCAGATATCAATTTTGCTGGGATCGGTCCTTGTTAATGCCAAAAATCATCCAGAAGGATAACTTAAGGTTGATTGTGGAGCTTAACATCTAAAGATAGAAATCGTTCGACTAAGACAAAAAATAAAGAGACGAAAGGATTTTGGTGACGCGGGAAAAACCTCAACGAGGAAAAAACCCGCGGACGACTATGATGGTCGTTGTTGCACTATGATCGCCAAACAGGGGCGACGTCCTTGTGTTTCAAGTGTCGAGAGTACAATGATTACAATACAAATAACAGAAATGAGCTAATTTGCAAAGTAAACAAGTGTATCGTGTATAAAAATAATGCGTCGTGTATAAGAACTATGTATCGTGCGTCGTCTGTTCTAGAGAGAATGTTTCTTCGCTTGAAAGCTTTCAGTATGCTGTAGGTGTTTCAGGGATTCGGATGTGCGCAAATGAAGTATGAACCTTTGTTTATATAGCCTTCGAAGCTTTGAATGATCCCATAAAAACCTCATGTAACGGTCGTAACGGATCCCGTAGATTAATGCTCATAATGATTTCGTCGGTTATAGCCGTTGGCCATTAATGACGTTGATCCTGCATTAAACAGAGAAATCATAACAGTTGTGTCATACGTTAGTTGGTCGAGGTCGTGAGGTATGTTACGACGGTCGAGTGTCGTGAGTAACTTTTGACTTAAACTTTGGTCTGGCGATAAAGTATTTATGATTTCATCTTATCATAAAAAAGAGTAAGAAATATGTTCTCCTTTTTCTGGTCGTGGTCGAGACTGGTGAATTTTTACCCAAACAGTTTGCCCCCAAAATTTAAAAATAGAGTGGCAAATTCAAAATTCGAATTTTTAAATTTTTGTTAGAAAGACGTTTGGGGTCGTGACACGTGTCGAAAGTCGCTTCAGTTACCTTAGAACTGGATCGTTCCAATTCCAACTGAATGGGAAGTTCAAAAGGGGATAAGATCGTGACGTCATGCTGACGTGCGATCATGCCTAACAGCTGTGGGTGTCAGGTGTCGTCGATCCGTCGAGCTCTCGAAAAGGCACGGACACGTGTCGATCATCGAATGACTCGATCTGACACGATTATTTACATAAATAGCAACCCTTGGTGGATCTTTTCGATTTTACACTCTCAGAAACCTCTTAGAGCTATTTCTTTCTTCGATCTTTGTTTTCTTTCGACGAATCCTTTCCTAAACCTGCAAAATCTCAAATAGATTTAGAGTTTTCGAGGATTAGAGCGTCTATATAAGGTACGACTTCTCATCCCTTTTATGCGTCGTAAGTCTATCGCTAGAAAGCCTAGGAAGAACTGGGATCTTTTTGGTTTTTCGGATCTGAAAATTTGGTTAACAGGGTTAGCAATGTCAACTGAACCTGCGAGTTCCATTCGAGATCAAGATGATCTCGACTCCCTTAGGAGTCTAGCAAAAATCCCTGCGGGGATTACACTAAGTAGGGCGTGTCAGATTCGACCGGAGATGTGTCCCGATGGATATTTCGTGATATACGAATATCCATTTAAGATAGGCTTCCAATGGCCATATTCGCCTTTAGCCAAGGCATTTATGTGCGAGTTCGACCTCTCACCGGGGCAGTTGATGCCCCAATTCTGGCGCGTCATACAGGTCGTCGAACGACTTACGAAGGACTGGGATTCTCCCATGAACGTACGCGACCTCCTGATGGCCTATCAGGTAAAAATGGACGGGTACCGTCGCTACAGCCTCTTTTCGAGGTTCAAGGGCAACCGTACTTTGGTCCTAAAAATTGCGGTCAATGACCGCAAGTGGAAGGCCAGGTACGCGTTCGTACGCGTATCGACGCTCGACCCTGAGAGCGATTGGATTCGATCTGGGTGGAATATGGCGGGTGAGTTTTTAAGACTTTGTCGTATGTCTTATGTCGTACTTTATTGATTTGTGTTTTTACTTATCTTTTCCTTTGATTGTCGACAGATATCAAGTTTGAGGACGTGAAGCCCTACGCCAACTCTCAAGCCAAGATCGATAGGTTCTTGGCATATAGTGTCGACGAGCGGTCGTTCGTCACACGTCATCTGATAGACGAGGACGAAGACGTGGTCTACTTGGGAGAGAATCGAGAGGAAAGACGAGAGGAAGAGGAGGAGGAAGAGGAGACAGAGGAAAAAGAAAGGTCGAGAGAAGAAGAAGAAGAGATAACTGGTAAGTGTACCTTTTTCTGTTCGACTTAATCTTTCCATTATTTCAGTCGTTTGGCGTTCTTCCTTTCTCGTTTTTCAGGAGAATCTCAGGCGAAAGTGTCGTCTGTGGCTGCCAAAAACGCAGCCCAAGCTGAACTGGTCGGTAGGGGCAGAGAGAAAAGGAAGGGGACCTCGACCACTGGGTCGGGGGCTTTAAAGCGGACCAAGATGACGGTCCTGAAGGAACCGTCTTCAAAGGCGGGCGGCTCGTCGAGAGTCGTCACGCCTGAGAAGGCGAAGGTGTCAATCGCATCCCCGGAGAAGACGAGGACGTCTTCCGATGTGATTGACGCGACACCTGTCAACTCTGCGCCTCCGGCGAAAACAACGGCGCATTCATCTGCCACGTCGACCCCTTCGTCGGCCGACAAGGGCAAGGGCGTCTCGACGGGAGAGGCTGGAGTCACGACGGTCAACTTCACATTGCCGTCGGAATTTATGGCAGATAACGTCCTAGACGGGACGAAGCTCTTTCCCCATCTGGGGAAATATCAGCTCCCTTCTTTCAAGGAGCATTTTCAGGGAGTCCCGGTCGAGGAGACGGGATCCCACATTGCAGGACTTGCATTTATGGTAAGTATTTCTTTCAAGACTTGTCTTCTTTGATGTTTATAACTTTGTTGAGCGTTTAATAACATGTTCCTTTGTGTTTTTCAGGCGTTCCAGTCCTCCCTTACTCTGTACTCCGAAATGGAGAAGACAAGGGGTTTGGTGCCTACTGCTCTCGAAAGAGAGAAGATGGCACTGGACAGAGAAAAAGCCGCTCTGGCGCGCGTCAAGGCCATGTCTATAAGACTCGACGACGTCCAGAGTGAGCTGGAAACCGTCGAACGTGAGAGGGACGAGTCGAACCGTCGTCTGAAGCAGTCCCTAGCCCTAATCGTCGACTCGAGGGCCGAGCTGGATAGGACCAAAGAGTCCTTGGCTACAAGTGAAAAAGAAGCTGAGGATTCCAAGTCCAAGGTGTCGGTGCTGGAAGGGGAAGTGACGGAGCTAAAGGACGAGCTGAAGTCCGTCTTCGCCTTGGCTCGATTGATTGCTCGAGCGGCGATCATGCGGAGACATCTGTCGGGGAAGAATCCCCTTGCCTCGGCGTCGGATGAGTTGGCCTTCTATCTGGAAAATGTCAGATCCGAGAGGGATCTCGACTCAGACGATGAGAAGGAGGTCGAGGAGGAGGAGATGGATGAGGGCTCCAAGGGTGAAGCTTCTGGAAAGGACGCGGTTGACGATCCTCCCCATCCTTAGAAAAAAAAATAGTTTTGTTTTTATCGCTCGACCGTTGGTGGTCGAGCCATTTGGATGTAATCGATCGTTTGATGAATGAAATTTTCCTCTTTTGAAATCATACATTACTTTGTCTTATTCACTTTGTAAGTAAGTAAAATATCAATCGTGAAATTCACCAAGTAAACATGCATCGTATAAAAATGAACATAAGACGTGCGACATAGGCATCCATCGTAATACAATGATTAGAACATAAGTCGTAAGATCTTTAGATCTTTAAATCGTGAAAAGCAGACATAAGTATGTGCGATTAAATCATCCGCCCAAAGCATGAAAATTTTTCTAACTTAGAGAAACTTAGGTCGTGCGACAGATATGGGTCGTGCGTTCCTGCGAAAATGCACTTAAATCGTGTAATAGACTTAGCAACTTGTGTCATGCGATCCTGCGATAGAACAAGGTCCGAGGTTGGTCGTTGGCTAACCAACGACCCTCTGATGCTTAAGTCAGTAATCGTCATAGTAAATAAAAAAATCGTATGAAAAAAGGGTTTAGAAGAAATACCTTTTCAGATGTGTTGCATTCTAGCTGCGTGGGATATCTCGATTGTCGAGGGTTTAGAGTTTATAAGAACCCTTACCCACGACTTCTGAGATACAACAAGGACCTTCCCACTTGGGGATCGTCAGCTTGATATTGCGCTCTTCCTAGAACTGTCGAGTTCTGTTGCTTATGAACTGGGATCCATTGTCACAGACAATTTCGGATGGCATCCCAAACCTGCAAATGATGTTAGTCTGGATAAAAGAGACGACTTCCTTGTCCCGGACCTGGGAAAAGGCAGCTGCTTCTACCCACTTAGAAAAGTAATCTGTAAGTACGAGAAGAAATACCTTTTGCCCGGGGGCAGGTGGTAACTTTCCGACAATATCCATCCCCCATCTCATGAAGGGCCATGGGATTAATGTCGAATGTAAAGCTTCAGAAGGTTTATGGGACGTACCTGAATGTCGTTGACAAGGGTCACAGTTCTGGACATACCTGACGGCGTCTTGTCGTAGTGTTGGCCAGAAGTAGCCTTGTCGAGAGACACGATTGGCCAAACTGCGGCCTCCTGAGTGATTGCCACACTCCCCATTGTGCATTTCTTGAAGGGTTTTTTGAACTTGATTTTTGCTGGTGACACATCTCAGGTTTAAGCCTGTCGATGATCGTCGATAGAGTCTATCTCCGATTATGACATACCTGGATGCCTTGAACTAGATCTTCCGAGCTTCCATCTTGTCTTCTGGGAGTTGGTCGTGCATAAGAAAATTTATGATGTCGCACGACCAATCATCTTCCTGGTCTTCGATCTGGACGACATCGTCATTTTCGATGGACGACGTCGCCAGGTGGATCATAGGAATGCTGTCGAATATTGGTTTGACAAGTACAGACCCAAGATTTGCTAAGGCGTCGGCTTGAGTATTCTGGTCCCTTGGAATCTGTTCAATAGAAAATGATTTAAACATTTCTGATTTTTCTTTTGCTACCTTTAGATACGCTGTCATCTTTGAATCTTTGGCCGCGAATTCTCCATTCATCTGGTTTACGACCAGGAGAGAATCACTTTTGACATGTAGCGCGGTTGCCCCCGAGTCGTGGGCCATATTCATCACCACGATCAGGGCCTCGTACTCGACTTCATTGTTGGTGGTTTTGAAGTCGCATCGCACAGAATACACCATCTTGCCCCCTGTAGCGACCTTAAGACGACGCCTAGTCCTGAACCCCTAATATTGGATGAACCATCGACATGTAGAGTCCAAGGCACATCGTCGTGAGTCGCCACAGTGGACACCTCGAGCTCTGCTTCTTTTTCCAGTTCAGGACTGAAATTAGCAATGAAATCTGCCAAAGCTTGAGATTTGATCGTTGTCCTGGGTTTGAAGTCGATGTCGTAACTACTGAGGTATATGCTCCATTTTGCCAAACGACCTGTCAACTCAGGTTTCCTTAAGACAGGCTTAAGAGGAAAGTTAGTCACGACAGTAATAGGATGTGATTCAAAATAGTGTCGCAATTTCTTTGCGGCTGTAACTAGTGACAAAAGCAATTTTTCCATAGAGGAATACCTGGTTTCGGCGTCCAAAAGAGATTTACTTACATAATAGATCGGAAGTTGCTGCTTTTCATCTTCTCGCGCTAGGATGACACTTACTGCATTAGGACTGACAGCCAAATACTCATGATCGTGAGGCTTTGACCGCAAAGGCGGTGACGTCATGTACTCTTTTAATTTTTGCAATGCTTGGTCATGATCGTCGGTCCAGTTGAAGCCTTTATTTTTCCTAAGGACGTTATAAAATAGATGACATCCATCCGAGGATCGAGAAATAAACCTGTTCAGGGCTGCCACTCGACAAGTGAGCCTCTGGACCTCTTTGAAATTTCTTGGAGATTTGATCTCGATGATGGCTTTGATCTGATCGGGATTGGCCTCGATATCTCGTCGAGTGACCATATAACCCAGGAATTTTCCGGCACTGACACCAAAGGAACACTTTGTCGGGTTGAGCTTCATGCTATACTTGCGAAGGATGTCGAACGATTGCCTCAAATGCTCGACGTGGTCGACTGCTTGCTTCGACTTGATGAGCATGTCGTCAATATAAACCTCCATTGTGTCGCCAAGATGATCTTTGAACATTTTGTTCACCAGATGCTGGTAGGTAGAACCTGCATTTTTTAGACCAAATGGCATTACCTTATAACAATAAATACCTCGATCTGTCATGAAGGCAGTCTTTTCCTGGTCCTCGACGTACATCAGGATCTGATTGTACCCAGAATAAGCATCCATGAACGTCAGTAGTTCATGTCCTGCTGTCGCGTCGACCATGGCATCGATATGCGGCAATGGAAAAGGATCTTTTGGACAAGCTTTGTTGAGATCTGTGAAATCGATACAGACCCTCCATTTGCCATTTTTCTTTTATACGACCATGACATTTGCAAGCCAGTCGGGGTACTTTACTTCTCGAATCTTCCCTGTCTTGAGGAGGTTGTCGACCTCGTCATTAATCACCTTATTCCGTTCAGGAGCAAATTTACGTCGCTTTTGTTTGACAAGCTTAAATGACGGGTCGACATTGATCTTGTGAGAAATAACACTGGGTCTATGCCGACCATGTCTTCGTGCGACCAGGCAAAGCAGTCAGCATGTTCCTACAAAAAAGATATCAGTTTGTCTTTAAGGCAGGGATCGAGGGACGAACCTATAAAGACTTTCTGGTCAGACTTGCTCTGTTCCAGGGCGACTTCCTCTAGGCGATAGTCGTCGGCTGTCCCAGGAGCATCCTGGACCTTTAATTGCTAGATGGCCTGCTTCTGCGACTTCAGGGTCGTCTTGTAGCAGTCGCGGGCGACTTTCGGCTCACTTTTGATCTCCTGGACTCCCCACGGCGTAGGGAATTTCATGGTCTGATGGTACGTCGAGGGAACGACTTTCATGTCATGGATCCATGGTCGACCTAAGATGATGTTATAGGCCGAAGAACAATCGATGACGTTGAACTTTGTCGGCTTGTTGATTCCTCGGGCATAGACAGGCAGGGTGATCTCTCCAAAGGTACTCGTCGCGTCTCCATTGAAACCGACCAAAGTTGTCGAGCGTCGAGTAATTTCCGATCGATCGATTCCCATGGCCTTGATGGTATCAAGGAAGATGACGTTCACTGAACTGCCTCCGTCGACCAAGACTCGTCGGGTCAGACAATTACCAATCGTGAGTTGAATGATCAACCCATCATGATGCTTTTGATACGAGTCGCCGAGGTCGTCTTGGTCGAATGAAATCTTCATGGCTTCTAACTCCAGATCTCCTTTGGGTCTGGATGAATGAGAGGTAGGTCGATCGTCAGGTGCTTGGTTGGCGTGACGTTTGGCTGCGGAATACGTCAGACCGCATACGTCGGACCCACCAGTTATGCAATTGACGACCTTAGCATGGTCAGGAGTAGGCGGTCGAACGTCGTTAGCTGGAGTAACGACGTAGTTGATGATATCCTTGAGATTTCCTTTTGGGACGTGGTAGACTAGCTTTTTTTAGAGCTATGCAGTCGTCTGTCATATGACCGTGGTCGACGTGGAAGTCACACCACTTTGATTTATCCTTTTTACCGTCATCTTTGTCGGACTTCTTCGGCCACTGGATGGCCGCCTGGACGGTCTTCAGGGCCTCGACCAAGTCCTTAGTAGTTCCTTTGAATCCGTAGGAGGAAATCTTAGGGTACTGAGGAAATTTGGTCGGGGTCGCGATTTTCTTTTTCTCGAATCGGACGTTCGAGATTTGTCGTGCAGGCTCTGACTTGGATACCGCCTTTGTCTTGAACTCTGTCCTCTTTACACTTAATGACCTCTTGTCATCAGAATGCTTATGACGGAAGGTTGCGTCGTCTTCCACCCTAATATAGGCAAGGGTTCTGGCTCGTAGGGGTGAGCAGCGGAACTGGGTACCCGCCTTTGGAACCGGAACCGCTCCGGAACTGCCGGTTCCGAAACCGGAACCGATGTGACTGGTTCCGGTTCCGGTTCTCATTTTTTTAGAACCGCTACCCGCTGGGTACCCGCCGGGACCGGGTACCCGGAACCGCTGGGTACCTAGAACCGGAACCGCTGGGTACCCGATACATTTTAATAGAAAATATCTAATATTTAATATTTATTACATATTTAATCTATGTGAAAAAATATCTAAATTAGATTAATAATTAAAATTTTAAAATTATCTAAATAAAGATTACTAGTTTAAGAAAAAATTGTTAAAGAACATTCATAAAAGGTTGACAAATTGTATATATAGTGTTAGGCTTTAAAAAAATTGTTTACTCTTAGCGATGTGGGAGCTGGCAGCATCATCTTTCAGTTTTTGATGAAAGACCTTGTCCCACATCGAAAATTTTGAGAAAATCATGCCTCATCTTTCAGTATATATAACCCTCATCTCTTCCCTTTCAATTGCATCACTAGTTGACTACATTGCTTGGGTTTAGCCTTTGACTTGAGCCTTTTTCCTTGAGCCCTTTTGCTTGAGGCTTTGTAAAAATATTAATGGATTCACTACATTGCTTGGGTTTAGCCTTTGGCTTGAGCCCTTTCCCTTGAGCCCTTTGGCTTGAGGCTTTGTAAAAATATTAATGGAGCACCCTATTAGAGTGGTTGCACCATTTGTTTTTTAAATATAAATGTGTTCGATTAAAGTTTGTTTAAGTTCGTTTGTGTTCGTTTAGGTTCGTTTGTTTGTGTTCGTTTAACATTTTAACAAACAAACATAAACGACTATTTTTTAAACGAACGTACACGAACACCAAAAATGCTTATGGAAGAAGTTGTTGGACATTTAAAATGTTAAAAATTAAAAAAACAATTGGTAGGCGGGTACCCGGAACCGGAACCGGTTCCCAGCGGTTCCGGGACCGGTTCCAAAATTATGAGAACCGACGGGAGCGGTTCCGGTTCCGGTTCCTTCTTTCTAGGAACCGCCGGTTCCGATTCCGGTTCCATGAAAATAGGCCGGGTACCCGGTATTGCTCACCCCTACTGGCTCGGACGTCTTCAAAATTTTTCGGAGGATACTTTGTCAAATCGGTGTATAGGCCCGAACTGTCGTCTAGACCGCGTTTATAGGCTTCGATCGCGGTCTTGACGTCGCAGTTGCGGACACTGATCATCTCTGCGTTGAACCTGTTGAAATAACTCTGGATGGATTCGTCGGTCTTCTGCACGACATAATATAAGTCACTGGTCTGCTTTTCCATCTTGCGACTGCTGGCGAACTGCTGGGAAAATTGGTTGACCAAGAACGACCCGATGGATTTGGGTCTGAGATTAATCAACCACGGGAGGGCGGCACCCGTGAGGGTCGCCCCGAAACTCTTGCACATACAAACCTCCTGGTACCGAAAAGGGACCGACACAGTCCACATCAGCTGTTTATACTGCGCGATGTGTTCTGTGGAATCCGTGATACCAGAATACTTGGGTGTGAAAGTCGGGATGCTGAATTTCTTGGGGACGTCGACGTTTGCAATCTCTTCGATGAAAGGTGATGCTTGGAATCCTGAGCGAGGCTCGACATTAACGAGTGTTTGGGAAAAATTTCACCAGTCTCGACCACGACCGAGGTAAGGAAAGCACCTACTTCCCTTGTCTTTGGTAAAATAAAATCATGAGCATTTTTATCCTCTGATTAGAGTTTTGATCGAAAAGATATTTACCTCACGACACTCGACCACGACGTCGCCTATTCCACACGACCATGCGACCTCGACCGACTAACGTCTAAAACCACTGTTACGTTTGTTCGAGTGTTAAATGCAAGAAATCAATGCCATTGATGAACAACGGCTATAACCGACAAGCTCAGTTATGAAGATTTAATCCAGCGGACGTTATAGTAGTTATCAAGACACTTAATGAGCCCATTAAAGCACCTGAAGACTACAAATACCAAGTTCAACCATCATTTCAAAGGACAACGAAAGCAATCTTAAAAAACTAAGGAGAACATTCGAAGCAAAGAATTATCTCTTGAAGAATCACTCTCGACACACGACATTCCCAGACGACACTTAATTTTTACACACGACGCACACTGTTTTAACATCTGAAAAACTTGTTACTTTACATTTAAAGTCTTTCTTTCATTTGTATTGTAATCTCTGTACGATCGACTCCCGAAACATAAGGACATCGCCCCTGTTTGGCGACCATAGTGCAGCGACGACTTCCACAGTCGTCCGCGGGTTTTTTCCTCGTTGAGGTTTTTCCCGCGTCACCAAATTCTTTGTCTCATTCACATTTTTTGTCTTTATCGCACGCTTTGTCGAAAGGTTCCTTTCTTTAGTTGTTAATTTCCACAATCGACCTTAAGTTGTACTTTTGTGCGATTTTTGGCATTAACAGTTTGGCGCCATCCGTGGGACCCCATCTAGAGAAAATCTTTATAGGATCCTCCCTCGATCCCTACATTAAAGACAAGCTAATATCTTTCCTGCAGGAACATGCCGATTGTTTTGCCTGGTCACATGAAGATATGGTCGGTATCGATCCTGATGTCATCTCCCATAAGCTCAACGTCGATCCGTCATTCAAACCCATCAAGCAAAAGCGAAGAAAATTTGCTCCTGAAAGGAATAAGGTGATAAATGACGAAGTCGACAATCTCCTCAAGACAGGAAAGATTCGCGAAGTAAAATATCCTGATTGGCTTGCTAATGTCGTGGTCGTGGTAAAGAAAAATGGAAAATGGAGAGTCTGTATCAACTTCACCGATCTTAACAAGCTTGTCCAAAAGACCCATTTCCAATTTTCCATTGCCACACATCGATGCCATGTTCGACGCGACTGCGGGGCATGAACTATTGACGCTCATGGATGCTTATTCTGGATACAATCAGATCCTGATGCACATCGAGGATCAAGAGAAAACTGCATTTGTAAGTCCAGGATTCAATCTTACAATCAAATATGAACAATCAAATAGTTAATGATAGAGAATTGGATCAAACAAACTTGTATTCAATCAGGAACAGATTACAGATCTAGAGAGAGAATCTCTCTAAGATTACAAAAGTGGATACAAAGTTATGCGGGAAAGTTAGTTAGCTTAACAGTGCTAACTTCTATATATACTGTAAGGAAAAGTTAAAGATACAGTACATATAACTGAAAGACTAATAGAACTATTACACGTGTCCTATTTAACTAACAGAGTATAAAGGAGAATATTTTGTCATAAGTTCTGAACATGTTGTTCAGAACTTCTGAACATTCTTCTGACTAAGCACATCAGAACTTCCTTCAAGCACTTGGACGTTTTCCAAATTCATCTTCAGAGGTTCTGAGTCCCCTACTCAGAACTCTGATCCTTCTGTTCAGACTTTCACACTTGTAATCTTTTCAAGACTTCTCAGCCAGAGTTTCTGAGTCTTCTTACTTAGAACTATTAGTCTTCTATCCAGATCCAACACTTGTAACTTTTGACAAAACTTCAGATCTAACAATCTCCCCCTTTTTGTCAAACAGTCATGTACTTATCAACATTGACCTCTTTCAAAGTAGGTACAATCTTCAAAAAAATTACATTTCTCAGATTAAGCCTTCTTTCAATCTTTTCTATGATCTCTTGTATTTCTTCAACTTGTTTTTCTCTTGTTAACTTTTCTCCAAGCTGTGTTTGATGAACCTTAGAGTTCCAGAACAATATTTTGCTACTTCTTCTGGTCTGAAGAAAATCTTTTCTTTTCTGTCATTCCTTAAGAAAACTCCCAACTCTGAATGTCTTACAACATTTCCACTCTTCAGAAGATTCAATTTTTCATGATCATTGTTTGGCTTGGAAAGATATACACATGGTCTTTGTATATACAGAGCAATCTAAAAATCTGTATATGAATACCATCTCAGAATGTAAAACATAGCATCTCTCACTGCAGCCAATGCTCCTCTCTCCTTTTTATGTTTACTACAGTGTTTATTTGACCAAAGACTATACAGCCTGTAGAAATCTGTTACTGAGATCTTGTCAAAGTCTGCTTCAGTGAAGTAGTAGACTTTTCCATCTTCTCTTAATACTTCAAATGAATAATACTCATGTTTTCTGAACTTCTTAACACTCAATTCTCTTATTCCAGTGATTAAGAAATATTAGTACACTGCCTCTTTTGGTTTTGCTAAGCATCTTGACATCTCTTCACGAAGCCATTTATGTACATCTGTGCTGTCATGATACACACGTAGAAAGTTGACTTCTTTTGGTTGAAAGAAGTTAGGAAGAGCATACTCCAGAAAGTAACCATTAACATCAACAGGTATATCTTCTTCATTAGCCTCAGACTTGTCTGGTTGATCTGCATCTTTCATTTGAACATCTTGTGAAGACACATCAGGAATATCTTCTTCAACTTCTTCTGAATAAACTCCATTTACTTCATACTCAGCAGGGAATACAAAGTCTTTGTGTAACAGTTTCTTTGGGTTTTCTTCTGAGAGCATCCATTCACTACAATCTTTGATTCTTGTTCTAAGATCCAACCTCTCTTTGATATGCCTTTTGCATTTTTCTTTCAGAACTGCTTTCTCACCCTCAGCATTTACTGCCATATCTTGCAACAAGTATTGTAAAGTAGCATCACTGTACTTTATCAAATCATTTAGCCTGAAAAACTTTCTTATTCCACAAACTATATATGCAAAACCCTCATTTTCAACTCCTTCAGCAATAAATCCACGACCTCCAATTTCATGAATAGGCTTTCTAATTGGTTTGCTCAAGTTACATTTCTCCTTTCTTTCTTTAATTGCCAACTGGAAATCATAGAAGTACATATTTCTCACATATATTCCCAAAATCCTTCTGCATTCAAGTTCTATCCAAGATTCTTCAGTACTAGCAAAGAACTTCACCAGAAACACTTGATCATTCAGAAATAGTCTATGGAAGTCAAAACTGGTCATGCTTACTTTCAGATTCCCTTCCTTCTGATCTGTTAGGCTCACATATTTTAACCCATCAAATTCATTAGTCTGAAACTCTAGAACTTTCACAATTGCTCTCTGAACATGTAGTCTTTCATCAGGCTTTCTGAATCTATTAGAGGCTTCCACATAAACCATCTGAACTCTTTCATCCATGAATCCATCAATAAAATTCTCTATGATCACATGATCATCTCCTGTGCAGTAAATATACTTATATGTTTCTTCTGGAAATACATCTTTGAAAAAATGCTTGACAAGTGGAGTGTCACTCATATCAAGAATAAAATCACACAAGGGTTCTTTCAGAACTGACAGCTCAATTCTAGGAATCACAATGGGTTTTCTGAACACATAACCCAAAGGCATGAAGAAATATTTAACTCTGTCATACTCTGCATCATTTCCTCCCAATTCATCACCAAAATGCTCTTGAAAATCTATTTGAGACTTCTTTGAATAATCAACAGAATGATCTTCTTCTCCTAACAAATCTATTGGCTTCACTGTTCTGATAACTCTTTGAACTTTCTGAATATTAAGAGCTCTGATCAACTCACTATCCATTCTTCTTATCAGAATCTCATTCAACCTTCTTTCTTCCAACTCAGAATTGAGAAGCTCACCACTGGCATAAGGAACAATCTATGTACAAGTGTTCACTTCAGAACTTTCAATCAAACTTTCCTCAGAAATATCTGCCATACTTATTTCACAACCTTCTTCAGAAGAATCTGTCACTACTTCTTCTGTCATCACATTCTGATATGTCATTGTAACTTCATCTGACCCAAAAATACTTGTTACATCTGCATTAAAATTCTGATATGTTATCATCATATCAACTGTTTCAATATTTTCATCAGCTATAACCTCCTTATCAGCCATAAGTACTTCAGTCTCATCAGAATTTACCTCCATCTCAGTATTTAACACCAATTCCTCTGTTTTATCAGTAGCATTATCAGAAGAGTTTTCTTTTCCCACATTCTTAGTTTCCATTGCTTCTTTAGTGTCTGAACTTATTTCATGAACCTCCACTGATTTTTCTACATCTGCGGATTCATCAACCATCTTTCCAATATCTTGTGAATTCTGAACATTCTCTGAAATCTGAACCTCTGAATTCTGAACCTCTGCATCTGCAAGCTGCATATCTGTAAACTCAAAATCTGCTAACTCAATATCTGCTGACTTTACAACATTTTCTATCTCATCAGTGCTTTGATTTTCAACCTCAGTACTTTGCTTTTGCCTTTTCTCCCCCTTTTGATGATCATGAGGATCATTATCATCAAACTTTCTTTTTAAGTGCTGAGTTGATTCTGATTCAGGTTCAGCTACAGATACAGGCATAATGGCTAATGGCTTTGAAACACTAGCCAAAGTTGAACTGACAGCTTGTAACAATGAAGATTTCAAATCCTCCATATTCTTGAAAAGCTTCCTTTGAAATTCTGACATTTCATCCTTGATCTCCTTTTTGTGAGCATCCAAGGATTCTTTCATTCTATCCACTTTTGTCTCAACTGAGTTTGCTTTTCCTTCCAACATAATTTTGAGCTCCTTTACCTCATTTTTCAAAGAATTAACCGTACTCTCCAATTTTTCAACTTTCTCCCCCAACACCTGATTTTGTTTCTGAATCTTTTCAAATTCAGAATTTTCTAACAGTGAACCTGAAACAACAGATGTTCCAGTTTTCATGTGCTCAGGGAGCTCATGGCCTGTAGATGCCACAAAGACATCATGTACAACAGATGCACTGTGTAAGGAGGCTTTTAGGATGTTCACCTCCCCAAGACTTCCATCCAATCCTTGACAACCAATATTAGGAGTGTCTATGGATGTTGTTACAAGAATACGAAATTCCTGTGTTGTGCTAGTGTTGAAAGGATTTTCAGGCTCAAATTGAATTTTACTGTGCAATTCAGACTCTATGTGTTGAATAAAATCTTGGGATTTATCACCTCCCTCCAAATAAGTTTGGGATGGTTCCCCTGTTTGTTTTGAAACAGTAGCATGTTGAAATGCTTCTGAGTGGCTAGGGATGGGTTGTTCAAGTTCCACCACGGGCTTCATGGTGTTTTCTTCAATGTTGGTCACCACGGGTTGTGAACCAACAGTAGATGTGGTTGCCCGGATTAAGATGGCTGGATCAGAATTATCTCTTTCTGTTTCTAATTCTGTTAACATTCTCTCATCCTCACCTCTCTCTTTCTGTTTTTCACTTTCCATTCTAACCAATCTCTTTGAATTTTCCCTCTCTATTCTCTCATAATGTTCTCCCCCTTGAACATTCTCCCCTCTTTATTTTGATTAGACCCCTCACCTCTCATCTCAGGTTGTTCCTCGTGGGTAGGGGCTTGAGGTTGATCAAGTCCCATTGAGGTGCAATATGCTTTTAATATCTCACTCTCCTTTGGAATATATTGCCTAAGAGACCTTGGAAGAGGTCTGTGATTTGGAAAATTTTCAAGTTTAAGAGCAGAAATCATTTTACCCATGTAGAAGATTGGTCCATGCTCTTCATTTGATCTTCTTGGTATATTTCTGTCTTGATCCATTGCAAACCAGATCACCAACTGCCAATACCTCTGATAAGGTATATAAGTGAGTATCCTATCCTTTGTTCTTCCTTCTTTTGCCTTCTGATTCCTCTCAAAAGTATTCTTCATATCTTCCCATAGAATAGAAGTATAATCATAATGCCTATTTTTCACTAACCCATGAAAGATCTGCAAAATTTGCTTTGAACCTTGATCTAGTGAACTGTTCTTCCCAGAAAGACATTTGTTGATTATATTGAAAAAACATGCCCAAATTGGTGGCAATTTATTCCTTCTGAATAAGCTTAGAGTCTTCAATTCATCATTATACCCTAATCTTCTAAATTCAGCCAATAATTCCTCTGTTAATGGAGAATCTTCAAAATCTGATCTCCCCTGTAAATCATCCTTTTCTGGTAGCCTTAGCATTGTTCTCATAAACTGTATATTCAAAGTTACAGTGACCCCCCCTATTTCAGATACAAAATTGTTACCTTGTAACTCTAAATGCTTCCACCACTGTTGGATATACTGAACAGGAACCGATTTCTTCATTGTAAACCATTTCTTTAAAGGATGGTACTTCAACAATTCTATGATTATCCTATGTTCTTTCTTGAATCTAGTTTCATCAAGTAGTAACACACAGCTATTTTCTATCTACTCCAAATACTCACTCTCAGGAACAATCCTCTCACCAGAATTAGATCTTCCAGATATTACTGACCTAACCGCACTTTGATCATGTTGAATATTGTCATTTCCCCCATCTACATCTCCTTCAGATTCAACCATATGTTCATCCCCTGCTTCCCCTTCAACATTTCCTTGCACAATGTTTTCTCCTATTGCCCCTTCTTCTACGGCTCTATTCTCAGGCCTCTGTACTTCATCATCCTCTGAATCGGACAAGGATTCCATCAATGATTTTGCAGAGTGTAAGGAAATAGGTTTACTTCTTCTCGAACCAGACATGATTGTAATGTGGAATATTGAAAGAAAACAAGATCAAAGAACCCTAGATTTATGCGTATCTCACTTTTCGCTCTTGGAATTCAAATAAAATTTGAAAGAGGGATTTCAAGGTCTATTTAAAATCCGCGAAGCTGAAGGGATTTAACGGTGAAAAGTTCTTTTTGTCAGAGTTATAACGAATTCAAACACTGTGAAGTACCACAAAAGATATTTAAATGAAACGCGGCAAGTTCACTGAATGAGAAGCTGACACGTGTTATTGGATAGAAATTAACACAAGTTAAAAGTTTTGAATAACACACTCAGAGTTCTGAGAATGCATACTCAGAAGTTCAGAGTACACAGTTTAGAAGAAAATTCCCTTAGAGCAAAAATTCATTTAAAATCAACTTCTGATTAATATAAAACATTTAATCATCCAGAGGTAGTTTGAACAGATAGAAAATTATTTTATCATAAAAATTATGTCCTTCTTTTGATGATTTGGAATTTCTGAAAAACATTTAAAATCTAACGTCTGACCTTGAAAACCATTTTAAGGGTTCAGAAGTAGTTTGAACAAGTGAAAATGGTTTATCATTGAAAGCTTGTTCCCCTTAGAATGATTAGTGATGAGAAAAGAATATACAAACCTTATAAGCACCTCAGAACGATATCTGAATGATTTCAATGCTCCCCCTTGACTTTAGCATATACTCAAACACATATTAGACATAAGGAAAGAAAAAAAATAAAACAGAAAGAACTTAACAACATATTGAAACATTTAGAATTCTCAGAAATGTTTTCTGAAAGGTAGTCAGAAGTTTTGATTAACCTAATCAGAAGTAAAGAATTTGAAGTTAGATTTCTGAAGTATTGACTCAGAAGTTCTGAACTCAAGACTCAGAAGTTCTGAACTCAAGAGTCAGAATTCTGAATTCAAGAGTCAGAGTTCTGAGTACACTACTCAGAAAATCTTACTTAGAAAAATTTTCATTTCTGAAAAAATAACAAATATATTCAATTAGTTAGATTAAGCATCCCTATTTTACATATAAGAAAAGTGAACCTTTTGTGATCAAGAGGCTTTGTGAACAAGTCAGCCAATTGATACTTTGTATGCACAAAGTGCATTTCTATTGTTCCCTTTTTCACATAGTCCTTAATAAAATGATACCTTACATCAATATGCTTAGTCTTTGAGTGCTGAACAAGATTCTGAGTAATTGCAATAGCACTTTCTGAATCACAATATATGGGAATTTTGTTGAGTTGATATCCATAATCCATAAGTTGTGTTCTCATCCACAAGGTTTGAGAACAACAGGCATCAGCAGCTACATACTCTGCTTCAGCAGTGGATGTGGATACACAGTTTTGCTTCTGTGAAGCCCAACTCACTATCTTATCTCCCAGAAAGTGACAAGCACCAGAAGTACTTTTTCTGTCCAATCTACTTCTTGCATGATCAGCATCAGTAAAAGCAATCAGTTTGAAATCAGTTTCTTTTGGATACCAAAGGCCCAAATCAGGTGAACCTTTGAGATATCTTAAGATCCTTTTAACAGCTAGCATATGAGATTCTTTTGGATTAGATTGAAATCTAGCACAGAAACATGTAGCAAACATGATATCTGGCCTACTTGAAGTCAGATAAAGCAGAGAACCAATCATGCCTCTATACAACTTGTTATCTACTGAGACTCCAGAGAGATCAGCATCTAACTTGATATTTGTTGCCATTGGTGTTCTCATAGAAGCACAATCAGACATCTTAAACTTTTTCAAAATATCTTTTACATATTTTCCTTGATTTATGAAAATTCCATTTGACAATTGTTTTACTTGAAGACCAAGGAAAAAGTTCAATTCTCCCATCATGCTCATTTCAAATTCTGATTCCATGACTTTTGATAATTCAGTACATAATTCTGCACTTGTAGAACCAAATATGATATCATCTACATATATCTGAATTAAGATCAAATCATCACCTTTTTTCTTTAGAAACAGAGTAGTGTCAATTTTACCTTTCTTGAAGCCAGAGTTTAATAAATGTTGAGTTAGAGTGTCATACCAGGTTCTTGGTGTTTGTTTTAGACCATATAATGCTTTATCTAAAACATAAACATGATTTGGGAATTCAGGATCAACAAAACCTTATGGTTGGTAGACATACACCTCTTCATTAAGTATACCATTCAGAAAAGCTGATTTGACATCCATTTGGTATACTTTGAAGTTCTTATGTGCATCATATGCCAAAAATCACCATCTGGTGAATAAGATGTTCAAAAATCACCTTGGCGACACTATGGAAGTTTATATCGATGACATGCTCGTCAAGTCGAAGCAAGAAGCCGACCACGTCGATCACTTAAGGCAATCGTTCGACGTCCTTCGGAAGTATATCATGAAGCTCAACCCGACAAAGTGTTCCTTCGGTGTCAATGCTGGAAAATTCTTGGGCTACATGGTCACACGTCGGGGAATCGAGGCCAATCCTGACCAGATCAAAGCTATCGTCGAAATCAAATCGCCGAGAAATTTCAAAGAAGTACAAAGACTCACCGGTCGGGTGGCAGCCTTGAACAGGTTTATCTCTCGATCTTCAGACAGATGCCATTTATTTTACAATGTCCTCAGGAAGAACAAAGGCTTCGACTGGACCGACGGTCTTGAGCAGGCATTGCAAAAGCTTAAGGAGTACATGACGTCGCCTCCTTTGTTATCAAAACCTCACGATCACGAGGTATTGCAACTATATTTGGCCGTTAGTCCAAATGCAGTAAGTGCCGTACTAACGCGAGAAGATGAAAAACAACAATTACCGATCTATTATGTAAGTAAATCCCTCTTGGATGCAGAAACCAGGTATTCCTCCATGGAAAAATTTCTCTTGTCGCTAGTCACAACTGCTAAAAATTGCGACATTACTTTGAATCACATCCTATTACTGTCGTGACTAACTTTCCTCTTAAGTCTGTCTTGAGGAAACCTGAGTTGACAGGTCGCTTAGCAAAGTGGAGCATATATCTCAGCAGTTACGACATAAATTTCAAACCCAGGACCGCGATCAAATCGTAAGCCTTAGCAGATTTTATTGCTGATTTCAGCCCTGAATTGGAGAAAGAAGCAGAGCTCGAAGTGTCAACTGTGGTGACTCACGACGACGTGCCTTGGATCTTATACGTCGACGGGTCATCCAACGTTAGAGGTTCAGGACTAGGTGTCGTCTTAAAGTCGCCACAGGGGGGCAAGATGGTATATTCAGTCCGATGCGACTTCAAGACCACCAACAACGAAGCTGAATATGAAGCCCTGATCATAGGAATGAATATGGCCTATGACTCGGGGGCAACCGCGCTACTTGTCAAAAGCGATTTTCTACTGGTGGTAAATCAGATCAATAGGGAATTCGCAGCAAAAGACTCAAAAATGACGGCGTACCTAAAGGTAGCAAAAGAAAAATCCGAAAAATTTAAATCTTTTTCTATTGAACAGATTCCAAGGGACCAGAACACCCAGGCCGACGCTTTAGCCAACCTTGGGTCTTCTTTGGTCGAACCAATATTCGACGCTATCCCCATGATCCATTTGGCGACATCGTCCATCGAGAATGTTGATGTCATCCAGATCGAAGACGAAGAGGATGAGTGGTCGTGCGACATCCGAAATTTCCTCATGCACGACCAACTCCCAGGAGACAAGATGGAAGCCCAGAAGATCAGATTCAAAGCGTCTAAATATATCATGATTGGGGATAGGCTCTATCGATGGTCATCGACGGGCTTAAACCTAAGATGCGTCGTTAGTAAAAGTCAGGTCCAAAAAATCCTTCAAGAAATGCACGATGGAGAGTGTGGCAATCACTCGGGAGGTCGTAGTTTGGCTAATCGCATCTCTCGACAAGGATATTTTTGGCCAACACTGCGACAAGACGCCAACAGGTATGTCCAGAACTGTGATCCCTGTCAACGACATTCAGGTACGTCGCATAAACCCTCCGAACCTTTGCACTCGATGCTTATCCCATGGCCTTTTATGAGGTGGGGAATGGAAATTATCGGCAAACTACCACCTGCCCCAGGCTAAAAAGTATTCCTCCTCGTACTTACAGATTATTTTTCCAAATGGATCGAAGCGGCTGCATTTTCCCAAGTCAGAGACAAAGTAGTCATTTCTTTTATCCAGACTAATATCATATGCATGTTTGGGATTCCATCCGAAATTGTATGTGACAACGGATCCCAGTTCATCAGCGATAGAACTCAACAGTTCTGTGAGGACAGAAACATCAAGCTGACAACCTCGACTCCCAGATACCCCAAGCCAATGGACTTGCTGAATCAAGCAATAAGACCATTATTGCTTCGATCAAGAAAAGGTTAAAAGCTGCAAAGGGAAAATGGGTCGAAGAGCTTCCCTCCGTCCTGTAGGCAAATCGCACGACGCCCCGCACGTCCACAGGACAAACCCCTTTCTCTCTAGTCTATGGCTGTGAAGCAGTTTTGCCGATCGAGGTCCAACTCCTAACTTCAAGGCATACTTTCGTCGATCATAACTTGGTCGATTTAGGATATGCTCTCGACCCCCTCGAAGAACTTAGAGAATCAGCTTTGATCAGAATGGCCTCGTAGAAGCAAGCGGTCGAGCGACATTTCAATAAAAATGTCAAAATCAAAGTCTTTCAAGAAGGCGACTACGTCCTCCGTCGAGCATTCCAAAATAGTCAAGAGCTCAATGCAGGTAAACTTTCCATTAAGTGGGAAGGTCCTTACCGTATATCTGAAGTCATGGGTAAAGGGGCATATCGGCTCCAGACCCTCGACAACCAAGAAATCCCACGTAGTTGGAACGCAACACATCTAAAACGGTATTTCTTTTAAAGGCCCTTTTTTCTTTCTCATACGATTTTATTCGCCTCGACGGTAACTAACTTAAGCATCGGAGGGTCGTTGGTTAGCCAACGACCAACCTTCGACAATATTTTATCGCAGGATCGCATGACGTAAGTTTATTACATAACTTTCGCAAAATCGTAGTCGGGTCAGATACAGGATTTAACACATGATTTAGATTCATCGCACGATGTAACTAAACAACCGACCCGCTGTTTAAAGTGTTTTGATTTAGAAAGATCTCATGTTCTGAACATATGCTTCAAACGCATGTATACATGTTTAGTGTTTCTTTTTGTCATCTTTCAATAAAAGGCCTTAGTCGCATGTACCTACGATTATATACGATTTACAAGTATGATGATACGATTGAAATTACATTCGATGGATGCTTGTAATAGACATCAAAAAATTTGACATTCGAAAGAAACTTAATACTTAAACATGGTTACATTAGATAACCCGATCACCAATGTTCGAGCGTGAAAAACAAAAATGGAAATTTATCTAAAAGATAAGGAAGAGTGTCGGTCGCATCTTTGCCCGAAGTCTCGACCTTGGAATCCTCATCGGCCCCGAAGCATGCTAGAGAACTTTTGCAAACGAGTATGTAAAACAAGGTCAGGAGCTGTTCCCTAGCACCTTACGCCGCGACACGTTACGTAGATGAGTCCGCATTATTTTGAGAATGTGGCTCTTGAGATTAATGTTAAGGTTGGAGGAAGGAATACGATATTCCCGACAATCGACTTCCAGTCCAAAGACCTCTCTCTATTCGCATATCGAGCGAAAGGAGACTGGAATATCTGTAAAAGAAATACGTTAAACAAACGGCCAACAAAAATTAAGAAAAACATTGGAAACACGAGTTTTGAAAGAAAAACATACAAAGAACGCCAGTATGGCTATACGCGATCCCATCTCTTCGATGGAGATCCTTCGAAAACGCTCCTCGAAAGATAGGAGCTGATATTTCCCCAGATGCGGATATGACTCTGTCCCGTCAAGGACATTGTCAGCTAAGAGGTCAAACGGAAACATAAAGTTGACCGTCGTGACTCTTTTTTCACCCTCTCCCATCTTTGCACCCTTGCCCTTGTCGGCCAATAAAGGGGTCGATGTGGCTGCAGAGGACATCGTCGCGAGACGCGCAGAGTTCACGGATATCGCATCAATCACGATCGATGCCATCATCTTTTCAGGCATAATAACTCTCAATGAGTCACCAAACTTCAAAGACATCTCCCTCGGAGTTGTTATCCCCGTCATCTTCGATTTTGGTGAAACCCCGACACAATGGTCAAGGTCTTTGCAGGCAAACCCGAGTTGTGCCATTCTCTTAGCAGAGGTGGTTGGCACCTTCGTCACCGGTCCTCCTAAGAACATATAAAAGAACAACCCTTATATAAGCACTCTAGACCCCGAAAATCCTAACTGAATCAAAGATTCTTACAAGTTCAGAAAAGAATGGACAAAGCAATGGCAAGAAAATCAGAAAGAAATCTTTGCCTAAAACTCTCTGAAATCGTAAACAAGAAAAGATCCTCCGTGGTCTCCATTTATGCAAACGATCATGTCAGGTCGAGTCCCTTAATGGTCGACACGCGTCCTCGTCTCTTCGTATAAACCACACGGATCATCGACACCTGGCAATGACAGCTGCTTAGCATAAACGTGCGTCAACATGACATCACGACCTTATCCTCTCTTCGACTTCCCTCTCTAGTTAAAATTGAACCGGTCCAGTTCTAAGGCAACTAAGGTAATCTTTCGACACGTGTCACGATCCCAGGCATCCGACAAGCAAAATTTAAAAAACTTTTTGAAATTGCCACTCCACTTTTTCAAATTTTAGGGGCAAACTGTTTGGGCAAAATTTCACCAGTCTCGACCACGACCTAGGTAAGGAAAACACCTACTTCCCTTGTCTTTGGTAAAATAAAATCATGAGCATTTTTATCCTCTGATTAGAGTTGAGATCGAAAAGATATTTACCTCACGACACTCGACCACGACGTCGCCTATTCCACACGACCATGCGACCTCGACCGACTAACGTCTAAAACCACTGTTACGTTTGTTCGAGTGTTAAATGCAAGAAATCAATGCCATTGATGAACAACGGCTATAACCGACAAGCTCAGTTATGAAGATTTAATCCAGCGGACGTTATAGCAGTTATCAAGACACTTAATGAGCCTATTAAAGCACCCGAAGACTACAAATACCGAGTTCAACCATCATTTCAAAGGACAACGAAAGCAATCTTAAAAAACTAAGGAGAACATTCGAAGCAAAGAATTATCTCTTGAAGAATCACTCTCGACGCACGACATTCCCAGACGACACTTCATTTTTACACACGACGCACACTGTTTTTACATCTGAAACACTTGTTACTTTACATTTAAAGTCTTTCTTTCATTTGTATTGTAATCTCTGTACGATCGACTCCCGAAACATAAGGACATCGCCCCTGTTTGGCGACCATAGTGCAGCGACGACTTCCACAGTCGTTCGTGGGTTTTTTCCTCGTTGAGGTTTTTCCCGCGTCACCAAATTCTTTGTCTCATTCACATTTTTTGTCTTTATCGCACGCTTTGTCGAAAGGTTCCTTTCTCTAGCTGTTAATTTCCACAATCGACCTTAAGTTGTACTTTTGTGCGATTTTTGGCATTTACAACGGGTACGGCTGCCCCCGGAAATTTCGCGAGCAGGGACATGACGCGTTCATTCTGGTCTTCCACCATCTTCAATCGATGAGCGACGGGGTCGTTAGGGTCGGAATTCACACCCGCTGGAGGGTTGACTCCTGAACTGACACCATTTCCGTATGACGAACCATTGGCGCCCCCATTGAAAGGGACGAAGTATGGTTGAGCTCCGTTGTGCAGGGGTGGTTGTTAATGCCAAAAATCGCACCAAAGGGACAACTTAAGGTCGATGTGGACTTAAACAACTAAAGAAAGGATCTTTCGACGAAACGTGCGACGAGGATAAAAATAAAGGAGACAAGGGATTTGATGACGCAGGAAAAACCTCAACGAGGAAAAAACCTGCGGACGACAGTGAATGTCGTCGCTGCACTATGGTCGCCAATCAGGGGCGATGTCCTTCGGTACTGGTGTCGGTCGTACAGAGATTACAATACAAATGAAGAAAATGCTTCGAAATGTAAAGTACAAGTGTTTGAACGTAAAAACATGTGTTTATCGTGTACGAAACAAAGTATGAACTGCTGGTCGAGGGCTGTTGTCGTGCGTCGAGAGCGATACTTCGAGAGAAAGTGTTTTTCTTCTGTTGTTCTTGAGCTTGCTATAGTTTTCTGGAGTTTGATGCAAGATGATAACTTTCAGTATGTGTTTCTCGAGTTCTGCTTCGGATGTTTGTTGCTAGATGATCGATGTCCCAAAGTGAAGTTGTGATCTTCATATTTATAGTCTTCGTGGCTTTAAATATGCTTTAATGTTTGGTCTTGTAACCACTGGGGAGCTTTAATGTCATTGATGAACGGTTTTCGTAACCACTGTCGGGTCATTAATGCTCTTGATGACTCGTCCGTTACTGGTCGTTGTCCATTAATGACGTTGACTCCTGCATTAAACACTTTAACAAACATAACAGTTATATTATGTGTTAGCTTGGTTGAGGTCACATGGTCTTTATGCGACGGTCGTCCGGAGCTGGCGACGTCGAAGTCGAGTGTCGCGATGAACTCTCGACTTACCTTTCGGGAGGGACGACGGATGTTTTCTGGGTCTTTGTCGGGATCTTATCTTCATATAAGATATGGTTCATAACGAGTATCTTACCTTTTCTGTTCGTGGTCAAGACCTGCATTAAGAAACAAAAGAAACAGATGTTTGACTGTTAACGGTTAGTATAATCGTACGACCGTCTTAAGTCTCGGATGTCGGTCTTATGGAACATATGACTATCGCCAAAATATAAGACCATTTGGCCGTAGGACTAGGATGTCAGGACGACGTTGTCATAAGACCAGAGCGATTTAACACCGATGACAGGAGACTATCGACGTAAGACCGACAAGTCGTAACTGGCGACGGATAACTGGCGATGTGCGAAGTGCGATACGTGACGATGTAATATGACTATTGATCCAATATGTCAATTATCATGGCTATTTAACGTATGTCGGGGATATGATAATAATGGGTATTATCCTTGTCGGTCGGGGGCAATCAATGTCCATAGGTCATGTCGAGGGGATTTCCCAAGTCGGTCGAGGGTGTGATTTTTTACCCAAACAGTTAGCCCCCCGAGATCTGAATTTCAAAGCCAGTGGAATTTCAGATCTCACACTAAAGTAAAATGTGTTGCTACGGAGACGTGTTATTTTCGCTAAGATCATCAGAGGAAAACTGACTTGGTCACCCAAAGAAGGCGACGCAAGTTGTGCTTGCCATTCGAGGCCGGGAAAGGAGAAAGAATGCCCTGACAGCTGGGTCGGGAATCTTGAAGAAGACAAGGACGGTAGTCCTGAAGGAACCGTCTTCGCGGGCTAACGTTTCGTCGAGAGTTGTTACGCCTAAAGAGGCGAGGGCGTCATCCAGCCGTTCTGGTGCGATGGACGCGACACCAGCAAGTTCGGCGCTTCCGGTGACAGTGACAAAGCCAGTGTCTAAGGTGTTGTCCCCAGCGTCTGCCAACAAGGGGGACGGGTCATCGGCCGATGGTGTCCTAGACGGGACGACGTTGTTGGTGTCCTAGACGGGACGACGTTGTTTCCTCATCTGAGGAAATATTTGCTCCTATCTTTCAGGGAACGCTTTCCTATCGAGGAGACAGGGGTCCATGTCGCCGGGTTGGTGTTCTCGGTCGACGTGGTCCTGTGGTCTGGCGTTCACAGCCGATACGGTCGTTTAGAGACATAAGTTCTGGCGCTCGAGCCGATTTGGTCGTTAAAGACCTTTGATCTGGCGTTTACAGCTGATACAGTTTCTAGAGACCTATGATACGTTGTGTCTAGCATTTTTAGCTAGTTGTAAGTTTCGCTTTAGCGATAGTCGGTAAAAAGTTTACCTTTCTATTGAACCTGATTCGTACATGTCATGGACAGATGTAATGTCGACTGTAAAAATTCATTAGTACAAAAATGAACAAGAAGTCGTGCGACTTGGGCATCCATTGTAATACAACGACTAGAACGTAAGTCATAAGACTTTTATATTCCTGAATCATATAAGCAAACATAAGCGCATGCAATTACATCATTCATTCATGAAGTTTTTCTAAGTTGAAGAACTTAGATTGTGGGGTCGCTAGACCTTATGATCGTGTGATTTGATCATACGATGAACTTTGAATCATGTGTTCCTGTGATGGAATGATCAAGTCCTGATTACTTATGTCGTGCGACCTTGCGAGGTTAAGATCGTACGATGGACTTATATATCGTTCGATCCTGCGAGACTAAAGTCATATAATAGACTTTAGCAACTAATGTCGTGCGATCCTGCGGTAAAACAATGTCAGAGGTTGGTCGTTGGCTAGCCAACGACCCTCCGATGCTTAAGTCAGTAGTCTCCATGATGGATAAAAATTATGTGAAAGCAGGAAAAAAGGCTTAGGGGAAATACCTTTTCAGGTGCGTTGCATTCCCACTACGTGGGATATCTTGATTGCCGAGGGTTGAAAGCCGATAGGCCTTTTTATCCATGACTTCTGAGATATGACAAGGACCTTCCCATTTGGTGGAAAGCTTACCTGCATTGAGCTTTTGAGTGCTTTGGAACACTCGACGGGGAACGTAGTCGCCTTCTTGAAAGACTTTAGCTTTGATGTTCTTGCTGAAGTGTCGCTTGACCGCTTGTCCCTGGGTGTCGAGGTTGTCAACTTGATGCCGCGGTCTTCACAGAACTGTCGAGTCCTGTTGCTTACGAACTAGGATCTATTGTCGCGGACAATTTCGGATATCGCACGACCAATTTATTTCGGATTTCTTATTGGCGACTTTTGTGTTTTGATATGCATCTTACCATGACTGGTGATTATGAGGTTCAGTATACAAGTCGTCTTTATTGAAGACATATGCCATGACTAGCGATGCGATTCCAATATGCAAGTCGCTTTTATTGGCGACCGAGAATTTTTACTTGTATCTGTCGTGACTGGTGATCACAAAAAATGCGAGACGACTAAAAGTTGCAACATGCGTTTGCCATGACTGGCGATCATAAGAAAAAATGAGACGACTATAAATTGCGATATGCGTTTTAAGTCGTAGAGACTTTGCTTCTCACGATATAAATCGTAAGACCTGTATTTATATGATCTTGCGAACCTGCAATGTAAAAATTGGGGGTGGTCGCTGGTTTTGACCAATGATCTTTTGATGCTTGAATCAACGATCATATATTAGATGAAAATAATACGAGGAAAATATACTTAGAGTATATGTATACAGTCGTTTTGAGTAGGATGTCACAGTTACCGTAACATGGAGTCAATAAGCGTCTTTTACCGAGGATTTTCAAAATCAAACGTGGTATTTTTTCAGTTTGTGAAGGGTATTCCGAGCCCCCGAGTCCCTTGGATGATGCGACACATGCGATACTTTTGACGGAGCATTTTTTCTTTTTCAGGACTTGAATCTGGCTTCGAGCCGCATTCAATTCCGATTGGAGTTGAATCATGGGATCTTGATAATTTGCCATTTACCTGAAAAATAATAAAAACTGCACAGAAGAAACTCCAAGAATGCGTTAGTAAGGTGCACGTTCATCGAGGATTTTCTCTAGATGATGTCCCACAGATGGCGCCAAACTGTTAATGCCAAAAATCGCACCAAAGGGACAACTTAAGGTCGATGTGGACTTAAACAACTAAAGAAATGATCTTTCGACGAAACGTGCGACGAGGATAAAAATAAAGGAGACAAGGGATTTGATGACGCAGGAAAAACCTCAACAAGGAAAAAACCTGCGGACGACAGTGAATGTCGTCGCTGCACTATGGTCGCCAATCAGGGGCGATGTCCTTCGGTACTGGTGTCAATCGTACAGAGATTACAATACAAATGAAGAAAATGCTTCGAAATGTAAAGTACAAGTGTTTGAACGTTAAAACAGGTGTTTGTCGTGTACGAAACAAAGTATGAACTGCTGGTCGAGGGCTGTTGTCGTGCGTCGAGAGCGATACTTCGAGAGAAAGTGTTTTACTTCTGTTATTCTTGAGCTTGCTATAGTTTTCTGGAGTTTGATGCTAGATGATAACTTTCAGTATGTGTTTCTCGAGTTCTGCTTCGGATGTTTGTTGCTAGATGATCGATGTCCCAAAGTGAAGCTGTGATCTTCATATTTATAGTCTTCGTGGCTTTAAATATGCTTTAATGTTTGGTCTTGTAACCGCTGGGGAGCTTTAATGTCATTGATGAACGGTTTTCGTAACCACTATCGGGTCATTAATGCTCTTGATGACTCGTCCGTTACTGGTCGTTGTCCATTAATGACGTTGACTCCTGCATTAAACACTTTAACAAACATAACAGTTATATTATGTGTTAGCTTGGTTGAGGTCGCATGGTCTTTATGCGACGGTCGTGCGGAGCTGGCGACGTCGAAGTCGAGTGTCGCGATGAACTCTCGACTTACCTTTTGGGAGGGACGACGGATGTTTTCTGGGTCTTTGTCGGGATCTTATCTTAATATAAGATATGGTTCATAACGAGTATCTTACCTTTTCTGTTCGTGGTCAAGACCTGCATTAAGAAACAAAAGAAACAGATGTTTGACTGTTAACGGTTAGTATAATCGTATGACTGTCTTAAGTCTCGGATGTCGGTCTTATGGAACATATGACTATCGACAAAATATAAGACCATTTGGTCGTAGGACCAGGATGTCAGGATGACGTTGTCATAGGACCAGAATGATTTAACACCGATGACAGGAGACTATCGACGTAAGACCGACGAGTCGTAACTGGCGACGCATAACTGGCGACATAAGACTAGTGATGTGCGAAGTGCGATACGTGACGATGTAATATGACTCTTGATCCAATATGTCAATTATCGTGGCTATTTAACGTATGTCGGGGATATGATAATAATGGGTATTATTCTTGTCGGTCGGGGGTAATCAATGTCCATAGGTCATGTCGAGGGGATTTCCCAAGTCGGTCGAGGGTGTGATTTTTTACCCAAACAGTGTTGATCTCAGATGCTGAGGAGGAATTGGCCCAAACTGAGGATTTGGGATAAACGATCCCTGCTGCGGATTCTGAACGAATGGGCCCTGCTGCGGATTCGGGATGAACGGACCTGAACCTGGATTCTGGACGAAAGGAACTGATCCTGGATTCTGGAAGAATGGTCTTGGACCATTCTGAGGACCGAACGATCCATTCGGATTCTGATTCCTCAGCCGCGCGATCTCCTTAGCTGCCCTTCGACTTTGCTCAGCAAGGGTGTCGATCTGATTGCGGGCAGCTTCAAGCTCCTGATGCATCTGTGCTATGATCTGCTCTGGGTTCCCATGACCTGCCATTTTCCTGAAATAGAGAAAACAGAAAACTCCAAGAAATTGTTTGTCGGACGTACGTTTGTCGAAGACTTTCTCTAGATGGGGCCCCACGGTGGGCGCCAAACTGTTAATGCCAAAAATCGTCCAGAAGGATAACTTAAGGTTGATTGTGGAGCTTAACAACTAAAGATAGAAATCGTTCGACAAAACAGTGCGACAAAGACAAAAAAATAAAGAGACGAAAGGATTTTGGTGACGCGGGATAAACCTCAACGAGGAAAAAACCTGCGGACGACTATGATGGTCGTCGCTGCACTATGATCGCCAAACAGGGGCGACGTCCTTGTGTTTCAAGTGTCGAGAGTACAATGATTACAATACAAATAACAGAAATGAGCTAATTTGTAAAGTAAACAAGTGTATCGTGTATAAAAATAAATGCGTCGTGTATAAGAACTATGTGTCGTGCGTCGTCTGTTCTAGAGAGAATGTTTCTTCGCTTGAAAGCTTTCAGTATGCTGTAGGTGTTTCGGGGATTCGGATGTGCGCAAATGAAGTATGAACCTTTGTTTATATAGCCTTCGAAGCTTTGAATGATCCCATAAAAACCTCAAGTAACGGTCGTAACGAATCCCGTAGATTAATGCTCATAATGATTTCGTCGGTTATAGCCGTTGGCCATTAATGACGTTGATCCTGCATTAAACAGAGAAATCATAATAGTTGTGTCATATGTTAGTTGGTCGAGGTCGTGAGGTATGTTACGACGGTCGAGTGTCGTGAGTAACTTTTGACTTAAACTTTGGTCTGGTGATAAAGTATTTATGATTTCATATTATCATAAAAAAGAGTAAGAAATATGTTCTCCTTTTTCTGGTCGTGGTCGAGACTGGCGAATTTTTACCCAAACAGTCCTGCCGCCGATTCTCAAGAAAAGGTTGCGAGACTTTTTTTCTTGTGGGGTCGGAGAGTTATTCGACTCTCCTAGTCGTACGACCGTCAGCGCTTCAGAAGCTGAAGAAAGAAGTCAACAAGAGACTTCAACAAGTAAGTGTCCTTTAATCGTACGTTTTCTGCTTTTCTTTGAGTCGAACGACAATATTCGACACTTGTATTTTATTTTTGTAGGTGGTTCTGAGATGCAATCTGCTTCGGGTAAGTCGAATAGAGAAGCCCAACTGGCCTTGGCTAAGAAAGCCAAGGAGCTGAAAAGGAAGGATCCTACGACTTCGGGGTCGGAGGTTTTGAAGAAGACAAAGTCGGTTCCCCCGAGGGAACCGTCGTCGACGGGTGGAGAGCCATTAAAGGTCTCCACTCCCGAGAAGGCGAAGACGTCTTCGGACGTGCCAAGGATGACACTGACGCCGCCTGGGTCGTGCACTGCAGGGGAGAAGAGGAAAGGTCCTCAGACTGAAGGATCCCCTGAAGTTACGACGGTAAACTTTCCGTTACCGTCGGACTTCTTATTGGACGGCGTCTTGGATAGGAAGAAGATTTTCCCTAACTTGGGAAAATTCCTCCTACCAGCCTTCAAGGATCGTTATCGTGGCGTTACCGTGGACGAGACAGGGTCTCACGTCGCGGGCATGGCCTTTCTGGTAAGTATTTTTGTCGTATGTCTCTTCCTCTCTTAGTAAGTTAGACTTACCTTATGTTTTTTAGTGCGACTGCAGGCGTTTCAGGCGTCTTTATGCCTTTTCGGCCAACTGGAGGAGCTCCAGAAGGTCGACCCTTCCGTTGCTGAGAAGCTTCAGCGAGCACAGGAGGGTGAGCATAAAGCTCGAGAGGATGAGCGGGCGGCGAAGGCCAAGGCGGAGGCTCTCTCCGTTCAAGTGGACGACCTCAAGAGTCTTCTGGAGAAGGAGGAGCTCCAAAATCACCTCAAGGAGGCGTTGGAAAGGGCCTCTGCTTGTGAAGCAGAGGTGATGACGATTAAAGCATCCCTTACCGTGCGCGAAAAACAGGTGGGGGAGAAGCTCCTCTCGTTTGAGGCGCTGACCCGTCTGAAGGTTAGGGCGGCAATTATGCGTCGTCGTCTGCAGGGGAAAAATCCTTTGGCTGGCGCGGAGGCCGAGGTCGCGTCCTACCTTGAGCATGTCGGGACCGAGGATGATCTCGACCAGGAGGATAGGGTCGACGACACTGATTCTGCGGAGACCAAGACGGGTGGTGCAAAAGACAAGAGCGGAGTCGACCAGGGCCCCAAGTAGGCCTTTGTATTTTTTTTGTAATTTTTTGTTCCAGGGCGACCGTTGGTGGTCGTGCCTTTGTCTTGTATCTTTTTCGATTTAATACAAATGTATATGTTGTCGTATTTATCGCTATTTTTACTTTGTCGTAATAAACAAAATAAACGAGCAACAACAAGATTTAAAGTACGAGCGTATAAAGCAATAGATGTAAAACCGTACGACATAGGTATTCATAATTTTGAAAGTAACTGGGCGACTGGGCCGAAGCAATATTCTAAGTATGGAATTCCAGTCGTAAGATTTTGACTCCGAACTCATAAGGTTCATGAGATGAATCATAAGATCTCGTTTATGTAGTGTGAGTCATGAGTTTATGGATCATGACTGGATTGGACATGACATACTTATCGTAACCCTATAATCTGAAAGACTCTGTCTTTCACGATATAGATTGTGTTTGGTCAAAAAAATCACGTCGTACAACCATGACCAGAGTAGGTAAGACGCACGTTATAATCCAAATCTTATATTAAGATAAGGTCTCGACAAGAACCTATAAAACATCAGTCGTCTCCCGTAAAAGGTAAGTCGTACGTCTCCCATGACGCACGACCATAGCATCGCCCGTCCCGTACGACCACCGCGTAAGATCATTGTACCTTCGACCAAAGCTAACGTTGACCCTGACTGTTACGTTTGTCAAGTATTTAATGCAGGAGTCGAAGCCATTAACAGCAAGCAGCCGTAACGGACGAAGAGCATTATGGATAATCACTCCGGCGACCGTTTCCAGCCATTGTAGCCGTTGATCAAAGCATTAATGGAGCTAGTTAATGACGCAAAGACTATAAATAAATACCAAGCTAAGTCTTCACATCAAGGGACAACAGTTAACTTCCAGCATACATCAGCGAACATCACCAAACAACAGAGAAAATCATCCAAACTCATAGCAAAGAACATTCAAACTCTGGAGATCAAGTACTGAAAGCCAGAACCTTATAGCGAACTCAAGAACACTCGAAGGAAAGCTCAAGTATCGCTCTCGACGCACGACAAACCGCCCTCGACCAGAAGTTCACACTTTGTATTCACACACGACAAACACTTGTTTTTACATTCAAACACTTGTACTTTACATTTCGAAGTATTTCCTTCATTTGTATTGTAACCTCTATACGATCGACACCAGTATCCAAGGACATCGCCCCTGGTTGGCGACCATAGTGCAGCGACGACACCCACTGTCGTCCGCAGGTTTTTTACTCGATTGTGGTTTTTCCTGCGTCATCAAATCTTTAGTTGATTAAGTCCACATCGACCTTAAGTTGTCCCTTTGGTGCGATTTTTGGCATTAACAGTTTGGCGCCATCCATGGGACCTCATCTAGAGAAAATCTTCGACGAACGTGCACCCTACTAACAGTTTCTTGGAGTTTTTTTTCTGCTCTCTATTACATGAATAATTACAGCCCCTGGAAATCCGCAACAAGTTGTAGCTCAGATGTATCAGGAGCTCGAAGTCGCCAGGAATTAGCTCAATGCAATGGCAGAGCAGAATCGCAGAGCACCTGAGGAGATTGCGCGGTTAAGAAATCCTTTTGGGCCTCAAAATGGTCCTAGGCCGTTCGTGCAGAACCCAATTCCAAGATCGTTCGACCAGAATGGCCCTAGACCATTTGTCCCGAATCCAGGTTCATCCATGCAGAATCAGCGTCCAGGCCCGTTCATGCAGAATCAACAACCAGGGACGTTCAACCCAAATCCTCAGTTTGGGACAGTTCCTCCTCAGCACATAAGGCCACCACCCGTGAATAATGGGTCTCAGCCATTACAATGGTCGCAGCCTTTCCAGCAGGGGTCGAAACCATTTCAGCAGCCATTTCAGAATGGACCTCAAGGTGGATCTCAGCCACTCCACGATGGATCGCAGCCTTTCCAGCAAGGATCACAGCCGTTTCGGAATGGACCGCAGCAATTCCACTATGGGTCGCAGCCATATTTTGTCCCGTTCAACGGGGACACCAATGGTTCGTCGCATGGTAATGGCACTAGTCCAGGGACCAATCCCTCGACAGGGGCAAATCCTGATCTTAACGATCCTGTCGCCCAGCGTTTGAAGATGTTAGAAGACCAAAATGAGCGCGTCCTGTCCTTGCTCGCCAAGTTGCCTGGGGCAGCCGTGCCTGTCGACGTCGAGCCTCGCTCGGGGTATCAGGCGTCTCCCTTCATCGACGAGATTGCCACCGTCGAGGTCCCAAAGAAGTATAACATTCCTGCCTTCACTCCCAAATATTCTGGTGAGACTGATCCGACTGAGCACGTCGCGCAGTACAAGCAGCTCATGTGGACAATCTCGATCCCATTTATGTACCAGGAAGTATGCATGTGTAAGAGTTTCGGAGCAACTCTCACTGGTCCAGCTCTCCAGTGGTTAATCAATCTCAAACCCAAGTCCATCGGGTCGTTTGCTGAGTTGGTTAATCAATTCTCCTAGCAATTCGCCAGCAGTCGTAAGACGGAGAAGCAGACCAGCGACCTATATTACATCGTGCAGAAAGCTAATGAATCTATTCAAAGTTATTTCAACAGATTCAATGCCGAATTGATCAGCATCCGCAATTGCGACGTAAAAACCGCGATCGAAGCCTATAAGGGTGGTTTGGACGATAGTTCGGGTCTATACACCGACCTGACCAAGTATCCCCCAGAGACTTTCGAAGACGTCCGAGCTCGAACCTTGGCATATATGAGGGTCGAGGATGATGCCGCCTTTCGTCGCAAGCACACCGATGACAAAAAGTCGTTCCCAAGCGACCATTCGATGGCCAAAGAAGTCCGACCTGGACGATGCTAAGAAAGACAAATCAAAGTGGTGCAACTTCTATGCCGATCATGGCCATGCGACATACGACTGTATCGCATTGAAGAAGGAACTAGGATATCATTTCCCGAAAGGAAATCTCAAGGATATCATCGATGGTGTCGCTGTTATAGTTAACAACCATCGACCGTCGACTCTCGAGCACGCAAAAGTTATCAATTAAAATTCCCTACGCCATGGGGAATCCAAGAGATTAAGAGTGAGCCAAAAGTCGCTCGTGAGTGCTACAAGTCTACCTTGAAGCCGCAAAAATAAACTAAAGTCACAAGATCAGGCTCTCGACAGGTTCGTTTCTTCTATCCCTAAATTAATATCTTTCTCACAGAGATAAGTCTACTATGGTGCCCGGTCGCACGCCAACGTAGTCAACGCAGGACAATATTTCTCCGTGTCGTTCTGCCATTTAAAACCTATCTTTTCCTCCCAAAAAAGGATACGGTAATAAATGACAGGGGGCAAATAGAGAGAGTCTGAAAAGGTACGTTCTCTAACTCTTTTTCATACGAGATTTTTTCTCACAAAAACATTTACTGACTTAAGCATCGGAGGGTCGTTGGTGAGCCAACGACCAACCCCCGACATCGTTTTATTGCAAAATCGCACGACAGATTATCGCAGAATCGCACGGCAGTAACCATTAAGTCTACTAGATTCGCAGAATCGCACGACATAAACAATCAGGATTTTCTTCCCCGATCATCCCTCCACAAGGGCATACGATACAAATTCCTCGTACGATCTCGTCGTATAATCGTAAAGCATAAATAACTTATATCTAAGTTTCTTAGCTTTTATACCCTGAATGGATGCTTTAATCGCGTGTTCTTATATGTGTTTTACGTTATTCTCATCGTATTACAATAAAGGCCTTAGTCGCATGATTTACTATGTATCTTACATTCCATCGATGTGATATTTGCTTACCAAGTATATGAAAACACAAGTTCAAACACAAAAAGTGCATTTACTGAAAAGTTCGTCAGGTACACGCTCGACCATCAACAGTCGAGCAGCAAAGCAAAACAAAATAAAATTCCTAAATTAAAGGAGGAACATCCGTCGCATTCATGCCCAAAGTCCCGTCCTGAAGGCTTTCGCCTGCCACCTCCTCCTCAGCGTCCTTCTCATCATCCAAGTCGAGATCCCTCTCGGTCCCGACTCTCTCATAAAAGAGACGCAACTCATCTGACGCTGAAGCCAAAGGATCCTTGCCCTGCAGGTGACGTCGCATAACTGCCGCACGTGCAGTAAGTCGAGCATAAGAAAAGAAAGACTTATTTTCGTCCTTCAACTCATCAGACTCCTTCTTCAAATTTATCACTTTAGCTTTGATTCCCTCGACTTCCTTCCTCTTCGCGGTTACGGATTCCTTCATCCCCTCCAGCACCTCTATCTGGTCGCGCATCAAAATCAGGGACTCCTTCAAATGCGAGTTTATCTCTTCTCTTGTATGACTGAGGGCATCCAATTCGTCCAGAGCATGGTCAAGGCGCACCGACATCGCTTCTTCATGCTCCAAGGCAGCTTTCTCTTTAGCTAACGCTGCATCTTCATCTTTGGTAACAGAAGCCGTTGAAACCTCTATATTCGTCGTTTCGGCATGTAATGCCAGAGAAGCTTGGAACGCCTGAAGAATCATAATATGAGCGGCATTAGTAAACAACGACAACGACAAACGACACGTCTTGAAAGAAAGGCTTACCAAGAATAAGAGTCCAGCTGTATGGAACTCTTTCTTCTCGAAAGAAAACCCGTCAAAACGCTCCCTGAAAGACGGAAGCAAATATTTTTCCAAATGGGGGAACAACTTCGTCTCGTCCAAGACATTGTCGTCCAGAAAACCCGACGACAACGTAAAGTTGACCGTCGTTTCCCCCAAAGGTCCCTTCTGCGCGCCTTTGCCCCTGTCGGCCGATGAAGGGCCGGATAGGACGACGGGAGACATCGTCGCCAGTTGCGCAGTATCCACAGATTTCGCGCCAGTCGCAACCGACGCCTTCGCCTTCCTGGACAAGGCAACCCTCGATGGGTTACCCGTCTTCAAAGATGGTTCCCTCAGAACGGACACCTTTGTCCTCTTTAAGAGGCCCGACCCGGCTGTCGGGACCTCTTTTCTCTTCAGGACTCCTGACCCAGTCGTCGAAACGTCCTTCTCCCTCGCCTCGCGAGCTACTTTGACTTGGGCCATCTTCCTAGCAACAGAAGACGTCGCCTGTGCTTGAGATTCACCTGTACGGTAAAAGAAAGAAATTAGACGATTCAGAACAGAGAAAGACCAGGTCAAGCGAAAAGAAGACAAAAGGATACTTACCAATTATCTCTACCTCTGGTTCTTCGCTCTTTTCTTCCTCCTCAGTCTTCTCAGAGTCCTCCTCTTCTTCTTTCTCCTCTCGACCCATCCTCATTCTGTCGCTCAAGAAAACGGTGTCATCATCCTCGTCTATCAAATGACGCGTGACGTACGACCGGACTTCAGTACTAAATTCCAAGAACTTTTCGATCTTAGCCCGAGAAGGATCATCCGGATTTACCTTATCGAAATCAATATCTACGCATAAGATCAGTCGAAAAAACAATCGAGCAACAGAATAACATGAAAACGTACAGTCAAAGGCTCACCCGTCATATTCCAACCCTCTCTAATCCAGTCACTATCAGTGTCCAGCGTCGACACCCGTACGAATACGTACCTCTTCTTCCATCCACGGTCGTTGACCGCAGTATTTAAAACCAGGGTACGATCACCCTTGCACCTTGAAAACAAACTATAGCGACGGTACCGGTCATTCTTGACCTTATACGCCGTCAGAAGGTCCCTCACATTCATCGGTGGATTCCAGTTGGAGGAAAGTCGTTCGATGATCAAGATAACTCGCCAGAACTGGGGCATCAATTGCCCCGGCGAAAGATCAAATTCACACAGGAACTCTTTGACTAAAGGCGAATATGGCCAGTGATAGCCTATCTTGAACGGGTATTCGTATATAACAACGTACCCCTCGGGGCACATTTCCGGTCGAACCTTGCCAACCTTGCTTACAGTAATCCCCATAGGAATCCTCGCTAGACTTCTAAAATCGTCGAGATCTTCTTCGTTTTTAATGGTGCTTCTAGGCTCTGTCGACATTGCCAGCCCCGTTAAATTGATTTGCACTTCTGAGAGGCCCCAGATATCCCAGTTTTTTCTAGGCTTTCTAGCAATAGACTTGCGACGCATACGCAAACTAGAGGGTCGTATCTTATATGATCTCAGAAAAACTTAAATTAGGTCAAAGATCCTTGCAAGTTCTAATCGAACGGAAATCGCCAAGAAAAGATCCATCGTAATCTTTATTTATGCAGTCGATCATGTCAGGTCGAGCCCTTTGATGATCGCCGTGCATCCCAGTCCTTTTGTATGACCACAGGGATCGTCGACACCTGTCATCGACAGCTGGTAACCATCATCGTGTGTCAGTATGACGTCACGACCTCGTTCCCTTTTCAACTTCTCGTTCAGTTAGAAACGGACCAGTCTAGCTCCAAGGCGATTGAGGTAATTTCTAACTCTTGTCTTATTAAGATAAGGTCTCGACAAGAACCTATAAAACATCAGTCGTCTCCCGTAAAAGGTAAGTCGTATGTCTCCCATGACGCACAACCATAGCATCGCCCGTCCCGTACGACCACCGCGTAAGATCATTGTACCTTCGACCAAAGCTAACGTTGACCCTGACTGTTACGTTTGTCAAGTATTTAATGCAGGAGTCGAAGCCATTAACAACAAGCAGCCGTAACGGACGAAGAGCATTATGGATAATCACTCCGGCGACCGTTTCCAGCCGTTGTAGCCGTTGATCAAAGCATTAATGGAGCTAGTTAATGACGCAAAGACTATAAATAAATACCAAGCTAAGTCTTCACATCAAGGGACAACAGTTAACTTCCAGCATACATCAGCGAACATCACCAAACAATAGAGAAAATCATCCAAACTCATAGCAAAGAACATTCAAACTCTGGAGATCAAGTACTGAAAGCCAGAACCTTATAGCGAACTCAAGAACACTCGAAGGAAAGCTCAAGTATCGCTCTCGACGCACGACAAACCGCCCTCGACCAGAAGTTCACACTTTGTATTCACACACGACAAACACTTGTTTTTACATTCAAACACTTGTACTTTACATTTCGAAGTATTTCCTTCATTTGTATTGTAACCTCTGTACGATCGACACCAGTATCCAAGGACATCGCCCCTGATTGGCGACCATAGTGCAGCGACGACACCCACTGTCGTCCGCAGGTTTTTTCCTCGATTGTGGTTTTTCCTGCGTCATCAAATCCCTTGTCTCGTTTATTTTTTCCCTCGTCGCACGTCTCGCCAAAAGATCCTTTCTTTAGTTGATTAAGTTCACATCGACCTTAAGTTGTCCCTTTGGTGCGATTTTTGGCATTAACTGATTGTAAGTCTGGCATTTGAGCGATCCTGCGAGCCTGCAATGTAAGATTCGGGGGTGGTCGTTGGTTTGACCAACGACCCTCCGATGCTTAAGTCGGTGATTGTTTGTCGAAATAAATCGAAAAATAAAATTTCAAAAGAAGTACTTTTTTAGATGTACTGCGTTCCAGCTTCGTGGGATGTCTTGGTCGTCGAGGGTTTGAAGCCTGTAAGCACCCTTTCTGACGACCTTAGATATTCAATAAGGTCCTTCCCACTTAGTGGACAACTTACCTGCATTTGGTTCCTTAGTGTTCTGGAATACCCGTCGCAAGACGTAGTCACCTTCGTAAAAGATTTTGGCCTTAACATTTTTATTGAAATGTTGCTCAACGACTTGTCGTTGAGACGCCATCCTGACTAAAGCAAACTCTCTTAACTCTTCAAGAGCGTCGAGGTCGTAGCTTAGGTCCACCAAATTATGATCGACAGACGTATGTCTTGATGTCGGGAGCTATACTTCAATAGGTAAGACGGCTTCGCAACCGTAGACCAACAAAAACGGTGTCTGTCCTGTCGATGTTTGGGGCGTCGTACGATTGGCCCATAGGACTGATGGGAGTTCTTCGACCCACTTCCCTTTTGCGGCCTTAAGTCTTTTCTTGATTGAATTGATAATGACTTTATTGCTCGATTCTGCAAGATCGTTAGACTGGCAATAACGTGGGGTTGAGGTCGTAAGTTTGATACTACGGTCCTCACAAAATCGTTGTGTACGATAACTTATGAACTGTGACCCATTGTCACACGCGATTTCGGAAGGGATTCCGAACCTGCATAGAATGTTAGTCTGGATAAAAGAAATGACTTCTTTGTCCCGAATCTGGGAGTAAGTGGTTGCTTCTATCCATTTAGAAAAATAATCTGTAAGGACTAACAGAAAGACCTTCTGCCCTGGGTCAGGAGGTAGTTTACCAACGATGTCCATTCCCCACCTCATGAAAGGCCATGGAATCAAGGACGTATGTAAAGGTTCGGAGGGTTGGTGGATGATACCTGAATGTCGTTGACATGCATCACAGCTTTGGACGTACCTGGTGGCGTCTTGCCTTAACATCGGCCAGTAATAGCCTTGTCGTGAGATACGATTTGCAAGACTTCGACCACCTGAGTGGTTGCCACACTCGCCATCATGCATCTCTTTTAAGATATTTTATACCTGTTCGGGATTATCGATGCATCTTAGATTTAGACCCGTCGACGAGCGTCGATAGAGTCTATCGCCTATGATTATGTATTTCGATGCTTTGAATCGAATCTTGCGAGCTTCCATTTGGTCGTGCATAAGGTATATTTTGATGTCAGATGACCAACTGTCTTCCATGCTAAGAGCACAAATTTCTTTAGAGTCTTCAATAGACGAGGTCGCTAGATGAATCATAGGAATAGCGTCGAATGACGGCTTATTAAGCGCTGATCTAAGGTTAGCTAGCGCATCGGCCTGAGTATTTTGATCTCTGGGGATTTGCTCGATTGAGAATGGATCAAACATCTTGGATTTATCTTTGGCTATCTTGAGATAGGCCATCATTTTGGAATCTTTGGCTGAAAATTCCTCGCTCATTTGGTTCACGACCAGTAGGGAATCGCTTCTGACGTGAAGTCCGACTGCCCCCAAGTCGTGAGCCATATTCATGCCCACAATCAGAGCTTCGTATTCCGCCTCGTTGTTAGTAGCTTTGAAACTGCATCGTATGGAGTACACTATCTTGCCCCCTTGTGGGGACTTTAAGACGAAACCAAGACCTGCTCCTCTAGAGTTTGAGGAACCGTCGACATGGAGTACCCAGGTCGCGTCGCTTATAGTCGCTGTTAATGCCAAATATCGCACCAAAGGGACAACTTAAGGTCGATGTGGACTTAAACAACTAAAGAAAAGAATCTCTCGACAAAGCGTGCGACGAGGATAAAAATAAAGGAGACAAAGAATTTGATGACGCAGGAAAAACCTCAACGAGGAAAAAACCTGCGGACGACAGTCGGTGTTGTCGCTGCACTATGGTCGCCAATCAGGGGCGATGTCCTTGGTACTGGTGTCGATCGTATGATGATTACAATACAAATGAAGGAAATGCTTTGAAATGTAAAGTACAAGTGTTTAAAATGTAGAAACAGATGTTTGTCGTGTGTTAAAACAAAGTGTGAACTGCTGGTCGAGGGCGGATGTCGTGTGTCGAGAGCAATTCTTCGAGAGAAGGTTCTTCACTTCTATTGTTATTGAATTCACTGTAGTAATCTGGAATTCGGTGCTGAATGTAGCTTTCAGTGTGTGTTTCCTTGACTTTAGCTTCGAATGTTGGTTGCTAGATGTTCGATGACGTTGGTCTCCCTTTGAAATGATGATTAAACTCCATCTTTATAGTCTTCGGGGGCTTTAATTAGCTCATTAATGGCTTTGATGACTGCTTGTTGTAACGGTCGTTGTCTTCAATGTGAGATTAAATGCTCGTTAATGATTTCGTCGGTTATAGCCGTTGCTCATAAAGAGTGATGACTCCTGCATTAAACACTTAACAAACATAACAGTTATATTACGTGTTAGCTTGGTCGAGGTCGCATGGTCTTTATGCGACGGTCGTGCGGAGCGGGCGACGTCGAGGTCGAGTGTCGCGATGAACTCTCGACTTACCTTTCAGGAGGGACGACGAATGTTTTCTGGGTCTTTGTCGGGACCTTATCTTAATACAAGATATGGTTCATAACGAGTGTCTTACCTTTTCTGTTCGTGGTCAAGACCTGCATTAATAAACAAAAGGAACGGATGTTTGACTGTTAACGATTAGTATAATCGTACGACCGTCTTAAGTCTTGGATGTCGGCCTTATGGAACATACGACTATCGCCAAAATATAAGACCATGTATATGATTGTAAACGTCTTGTAAGACCTTACCTTAATATAAGAATGGCCTTATAGAAATGTCGCAAGACCAGGTCGTAATACTAGAGTGATATAAGATCGTCGACAGAGGACCGTCGACGTAAGATCGATGAGTCGTAACTGGCGACATGAGACTGGTGACGTGTGACTAGTGACATAAGACTAGCGACAGGTCGCTAATGATGTATGCCATACGACATGTAACATGCGACACGTGACGTGCGATCATTAGATGTAAAATGACTATCTTGAATAACTATTGACATAAGATGTCTTTCAATAACCAATTATCGCGGTTATTAACGTATGCCGGGGACATGATAATAATGGGTATTATCTTTGTCGGCAGGGGGTAGGGTAATCAATGTCCATGGGTCGTGTCGAGGGGATTTCCCAAGTCGGTCGAGGGTGTGATTTTTTACCCAAACAGTTAGCCCCCCGAGATCTGAATTTCAAAGCCAGTGGAATTTCAGATCTCGCACTAAAGTAAAATGCGTTGCTATGGAGACGTGTTACTTTTGCTAAGATCATCAGAGGAAAACTGGCTTGGTTAGCCAAAGAAGACGACGCAAGTTGTGCCTGCCCTTCGAGGCCGGGAAAGGAGAAAGAATGCCCCGACAGCTGGGTCGGGAATCTTGAAGAAGACAAGGACGGTAGTCCTGAAGGAACCGTCTTCGCGGGCTGACGTTTCGTCGAGAGTTGTCACGCCTAAAGAGGCGAGGGCGTCATCCAGCCGTTCTGGCGCGATGGACGCGACACCAGCAAGTTCAGCGCTTCCGGCGACAGTGACGAAGCTAGTGTCTAAGGTGTTGTCCCAAGCGTCTGCCGACAAGGGGGACGGGTCATCGGCCGTTGGTGTCTTAGACGGGACGACGTTGTTGGTGTCCTAGACGGGACGACGTTGTTTCCTCATCTGAGGAAATATTTGCTCCTATCTTTCAGGGAACGCTTTCCTATCGAGGAGACAGGGGTCCATGTCGCCGGGTTGGCGTTCTCGGTCGACGTGGTCCTGTGGTCTGGCATTCACAGCCGATACGGTCGTTTAGAGACAAATGTTCTGGCGCTCGAGCCGATTTGGTCGTTAAAGACCTTTGATCTGGCGTTTACAGCCGATACGGTCGCTAGAGACCTATGATACGTTGTGTCTAGCATTTTTAGCTAGTTGTAAGTTTCGCTTTAGCGATAGTCGGAAAAAAGTTTACCTTTCTATTGAACCTGATTCATACATGTCATGGACAGATGTAATGTCGACTGTAAAAATTCATTAAGTACAAAAATGAACAAGAAGTCGTGCGACTTGGGCATCCATTGTAATACAACGACTAGAACGTAAGTCATAAGACTTTTATATTCCTGAATCGTATAAGCAAACATAAGCGCATGCGATTACATCATTCATTCAGAACATGAAGTTTTTCTAAGTTAAAGAACTTAGATTGTGGGGTCGCTGTTTGGGTAAAAAATCACACCCTCGATCGACTTGGAAAATCCCCTCGACATGACCCATGGACATTGATTACCCCCGACCGACAAGGATAATACCCGTTATTATCATATCCCCGACATACGTTAATAACCACGATAATTGCTTATTGAAAGACATCTTGTGTCAATAGTTACTCAAGACAGTGTCTTTACATCTCATGATCGCACGTCACGTGTCGCACGTCGCACATCACTAGTCACACATCACTAGTCTCATGTCGCCAGTTACGGCTCGTCGGTCTTACGTCGACAGTCTCCTGTCATTGGTGTTATATCGCTCTGGTCCTACGACAACATCGTCCTGACATCCTGGTCCTACGACCAAATGGTCTTATATTTTGGCAATAGTCGTATGTTCCATAAGACCGACATCCGAGACTTAAGACAGTCGTACGATTATACTAACCGTTAACAGTCAAACATCCGTTTCTTTTGTTTATTAATGCAGGTCTTGACCACAAACAGAAAATGTAAGACACTCGTTATGAACCATATCTTGTATTAAGATAAGGTCCCGACAAAGACCAAGAAAACATCCGTCATCCCTCCCGAAAGGTAAGTCTAGAGTTCATCGCGACACTCGACCTCGACGTCGCCCGTTTCGCACGACCATCGCATATGGACCATGCGACCTCAACCAAGCTAACACATAATATAACTGTTATGTTTGTTAAGTGTTTAATGTAGGAGTCAACGACATTAATGGACAATGGACGAGTCATCAGTAACATTAATGACCCGACAGTGGTTACGAAAACCACTCATCAATGACATTAAAGCTCCCCGACGGTTACAAGACCAAACATTAAAGCCTTTAATGAGCTAATTAAAGCTCCCGAAGACTATAAAGATAGAGTTCAATCCTCACTTCAAGGACATCGGAGACTAATTCACTACATTTCGCAAGAGATTTTTAAGCTCAGAGAAGTAAACACTCAAGCTCAAGAACCACATTACGAACTCAAGAACACTCGAAGAATAGCTCAAGTTATCGCTCTCGACGCACGACATCAGCCTTCGACCAACAGTTTACACTTTGTATTCACACACGACAAACACTGTTTTTACATTTCAAACACTTGTACTTTACATTTCGAAGCATATCCTTCATCTGTATTGTAATCTTTGTACGACCGATGCCAGTACCGGAGGACATCGCCCCTGATTGGTGACCATAGTGCAGCGACGACATCCACTGTCGTCCGCAGGTTTTTTCCTCGCTTGAGGTTTTTCCTGCGTCATCAAATCCCTTGTCTCGTTTATTTTTTCCCTCATCGCACGTCTCGTCGAAAGATCCTTTCTTTAGTTGATTAAGTCCACATCGACCTTAAGTTGTCCCTTTGGTGCAATTTTTGGCATTAACAGTTTGGCGCCATCCGTGGGACCCCATCTAGAGAAAATTTTCGACGAACGTGCGTTTCTACTAACGATCTTGTAGAGCTTTTTCAGGTATATGGCGAATTATCAAGATCCCATGATTCAACTCCAATCGGAATTGAATGCGGCTCGAAGCCAGATTCAAGCCCTGAAAAAAGATAAAAAAAATGCTCCGTCAAAAGTATCGCATGTGTCGCATCATCCAAGGGACTTGGGGGCTCGGAATACCCTTCACAAACTGAAAAATAGCACGTTTGATTTTGAAAATCCTCGGAAAAAGGTGCTTATCAACTGTGACGTATTACTTAGAACAACTCTATATATATATACTCTAAGTATATTTTCCTCGTTTAATTATTTTGATCTAATATATGATCGTTGATTTAAGCATCAAAGGATCATTGGTCAAAACCAACGACCACCCCCGATTTTTTTTCATTGCAGGCTCGCAAGATTATATAAATACAGGTCTTACGATTTACATCGTAAGAAACGAAGTCTCTATGACTTAAAATGCAGGTTACAATTTATTGTCGTCGATAAAAGATGACTCACAGTTTTAATCTTGTGATCGCCTGTTATGGTAAGCGCATGTTACAATTGTCGTCGATAAAAGACGACTCATATTTTTTAAATTTTATGATCGCCAACTACGGCAAACGCAAGTTACGATTTATAGCCGTTGATAAGAGACGAACCGTATTTTAAATCTTATGATCGCCAGTTATGGCAAAAGTAGGTGGCAATTTGTAGTCGTCGACAAAAAACGAGTCACCTCTTTTTAACCTTATGATCGCTGGTCACGACAAACTCAGGTTAAAATTCTCGGTCGCCAATAAAAGCGACTCGCATGTTGAAATCTCATGATCGCTAGGCATGACATATGTCGTCAATAAAGAGGACTTGTACATTGAATCTCGCAATCGCCAGTCATGGTTCCAAGGGACCAGAATACTCAAGCCGACACTTTAGCAAACCTTGCGTCTGCTTTGCTCGAACCAATACTCGACAGCATTCCAATGACCTATCTTGCGACGTCGTCCATCAAAAATGACGATGACATCCAGATGGAAGACCAAGAAGATAATTGGTCAAACGACATCCGAAATTGTCTACGACAGTGGATCCCAGTTCGTAAGTCACTTGACAGTTCTGTGAAGACCGCGACATCAAGCTGACGACCCCGACACCTAGAGGCAAGCGGTCGAGCGACAAGAACGTCACATCTAAAGTCTTTCAAGAAAGCGACTACGTCCTCCGTCGAGTGTTCCAAAGCACTTATTGCATGTAAACTTTCCACCAAGTGGGAAGATCCTTATCGTTCCTCAGTAGTCGTGGGTAAAAGTGCCTATCGGATCCAAACCCTAGATGATCGAGATATTCTACACAGCTAGAATGCAACGCATCTGAAAAGGTATTTCTTCTAATTCCTTTTCCTTCTTTCATACGATTTTTTATTCGTCACGACAATTACTGACTTAAGCATTGGAGTGCCGTTGGCTAGCCAACGACCAACCTCTGACATTGTTTTATTGCAGGATCGCACGACATTAGTTACTAAAGTCTATTATATGACTTAAGTCTCGCAGGATCGAACGATATATAAGTCTATCGTACGATCTTAACCTCGCAAGGTCGCACGACATAAGTAATCAGGTCTATGACTTGATCATTCCATCACAGGAACACATGATTCAAAGTTCATCGTATGATCAAATCACACGATCATAAGGTCTAGCGACCCCACAATCTAAGTTCTTCAACTTAGAAAAACTTCATGTTCTGAATGAATGCTGTAATCGCATGCGCTTATGTCTGCTTGTACGATTCAGGAATATAAAAGTCTTATGACTTACGTTCTAGTCGTTGTATTACAATGGATGCCCAAGTCGCACGACTTCTTGTTCATTTTTGTACTTAATGAATTTTTTCAGTCGACATTATATCTGTCCATGACATGTACGAATCAGGTTCAATAGAAAGGTAAACTTTTTACCGACTATCGCTAAAGCGAAACATACAACTAGCTAAAAATGCTAGAGACAACGTATCATAGGTCTCTAGCGACCGTATCGGCTGTGAACGCCAGACCACAGGACCACGTCGACCGATAACGCCAACCCGGCGACATGGACCCCTGTCTCCTCGATAGGAAAGCGTTCCCTGAAAGATGGGAGCAAATATTTCCTCAGATGAGGAAACAACGTCGTCCCGTCCAGGACACCAACAACATCGTCCCGTCTAGGACAGCAACAACGTCGTCCCGTCTAGGACAGCAACAACGTCGTCCCGTCTAGGACACCATCGGCCGATGACCCGTCCCCCTTGTCGACAGACGCTGGGGACAACACCTTAGACACTAGCTTCGTCATTGTCGCCGGAAGCGCTGAACTTGCTGGTGTCGCGTCCATCGCGCCAGAATGGCTGGATGACGCCCTCGCCTCTTTAGGCGTGACAACTCTCGACGAAACGTCAGCCCGTGAAGACGGTTCCTTCAGAACTACCGTCCTTATCTTCTTTAAGATTCCCTACCCAGCTGTCGGGGCATTCTTTCTCCTTTCCCGGCCTCGAAGGACAAGCACAACTTGCCTCGCCTTCTTTGGCTGACCAAGTCAGTTTTCCTCTGATGATCTTAGCAAAAGTAACACGTCTCCGTAGCAACGCATTTTACTTTAGTGCGAGATCTGAAATTCCACTGGCTTTGAAATTCAGATCTCGGGGGGCTAACTGTTTGGGTAAAAAATCACACCCTCGACCGACTTGGAAAATCCCCTCGACATGACCCATGGACATTGATTACCCCCGACCGACAAGGATAATACCCGTTATTATCATATCCCCGACATACGTTAATAACCACGATAATTGCTTATTGAAAGACATCTTGTGTCAATAGTTACTCAAGACAGTGTCTTTACATCTCATGATCGCACGTCACGTGTCGCACGTCGCACATCGCTAGTCACACGTCACTAGTCTCATGTTGCAAGTTACGGCTCATCGGTCTTACGTCGACAGTCTCCTGTCATCGGTGTTATATCGCTCTGGTCCTACGATAACATCGTCCTGACATCCTGGTCCTACGACCAAATGGTCTTATTTTGGCAATAGTCGTTGGTTCCATAAGACCGAAATCCGAGATTTAAGACGGTCATACGATTATACTAACCGTTAACAGTCAAACATCCGTTTCTTTTGTTTATTAATGCAGGTCTTGACCACAAACAGAAAAGGTAAGACACTCGTTATGAACCATATCTTGTATTAAGATAAGGTCCCGACAAAGACCCAGAAAACATCCGTCGTCCCTTCCGAAAGGTAAGTCGAGAGTTCATCGCGACACTCGACCTCGACGTCGCCCGTTTCGCACGACCATCGCATATGGACCATGCGACCTCAACCAAGCTAACATATAATATAACTGTTATGTTTGTTAAGTGTTTATTGCAGGAGTCAACGACATTAATGGACAACGGACGAGTCATCAGTAACATTAATGACCCGACAGTGGTTACGAAAACCACTCATCAATGATATTAAAGCTCCCCGGCGGTTACAAGACCAAACATTAAAGCCTTTAATGAGCTAATTAAAGCTCCCGAAGACTATAAAGATAGAGTTCAATCCTCACTTCAAGGACATCGGAGACCAATTCACTACATTTCGCAAGAGATTTCTAAGCTCAGAGAAGTAAACACTCAAGCTCAAGAACCACATTACGAACTCAAGAACACTCGAAGAACAGCTCAAGTTATCGCTCTCGACGCACGACATCAGCCTTCGACCAACAGTTTACACTTTGTATTCACACACGAAAAACACTGTTTTTACATTTCAAACACTTGTACTTTACATTTTGAAGCATTTCCTTCATCTGTATTGTAATCTTTGTACGACCGACGCCAGTACAGGAGGACATCGCCCCTGATTGGCGACCATAGTGCCGCGACGACATCCACTGTCGTCCGCAGGTTTTTTCCTCGCTTGAGGTTTTTCCTGCGTCATCAAATCCCTTGTCTCGTTTATTTTTTCCCTCATCGCACGTCTCGTCGAAAGATCCTTTCTTTAGTTGATTAAGTCCACATCGACCTTAATTTGTCCCTTTGGTGCGATTTTTGGCATTAACAGTCGCTAGACCTTATGATCGTGTGATTTGATCATACGATGAACTTTGAATCATGTGTTCCAGTGATAGAATGATCAAGTCATAGACCTGATTACTTATGTCTTGCGTACGATAGACTTATATATCGTTCGATCCTGCGAGACTAGAGTCATATAATAGACTTAGTAACTAATGTCGTGCGATCTTGCGGCAAAACAATGTCAGAGGTTGGTCGTTGGCTTTTCAAATGCGTTGCATTCCAACTACGTGGGATATCTTGATTGTCGAGGGTGGAGAGCCGATAGGACTCTTTATCCATGACTTTCTGAGATATGACAAGGACCTTCCCACTTGGTGGAAAGTTTACCTGCATTGAGCTCTTGAGTGTTTTGGAACACTCGACGGGGAACGTAGTCGCCTTCTTGAAAGACTTTAGCTTTGACATTCTTGCTGAAGTGTCGCTTGACCGCTTGCCCCTGGGTGTCGAGGTTGTCAGCTTGATGTCGCGGTCTTCATAGAACTGTCGAGTCCAGTTGCTTACGAACTAGGATCTATTGTCGCGGAAAATTTCGGATGTCGCACGACCAATTTATTTCGGATTTCTTATTAGCGACTTTTGTGTTTTGACATGCATCTTACCATGACTGGTGATTATGAGGATCAGTATACAAGTCGTCTTTATTGAAGACATATGCCATGACTAGCGATGCGATTTCAATATGAAAGTCGCTTTTATTGGCGACCGAGAATTTTTACCTGTATCTGTCGTGACTGGTGATCACAAAAAATTTGAGACGACTAAAAGTTGCAACATGCGTTTGCCATGACTGGCGATCATAAGAAAAAATGAGACGACTATAAATTGCGATATGAGTTTTGAGTCGTAGAGACTTTGCTTCTCACGATATAAATCGTAAGACCTGTATTTATATGATCTTGCGAGCCTGCAATGTAAAGGTCGGGGGTGGTCGCTGGTTTTAACCAATGATCTTTTGATGCTTGAATCAACGATCATATATTAGATGAAAATAATACAAGGAAAATATACTTAGAGTATATGTATATAGTTGTTTTGAGTAAGACGTCACAGTTACCGTAACATGGAGTCGGTAAACGCCTTTTATCGAAGATTTTCAAAATCAAACGTGGTATTTTTTCAGTTTGTGAAGGGTATTCCGAGCCCCCGAGTCCCTTGGATGATGCGATACATGTGATACTTTGACAAAGCATTTTTTTTATCAGGGCTTGAATCTGGCTTCGAGCCGCATTCGATTCCGGTCGAAGTTGAATCAGGGGATCTTGAAGATTTTCCATGTACCTGAATGCAACAAAAACTTTGCAAGATCGTTAGTAGAAACGCACGTTCGTCGAAGATTTTCTCTAGATGTGGTCCCACGGATGGCGCCAAACTGTTAATGCCAAAAATCGCACCAAAGGGACAACTTAAGGTCGATGTGGACTTAAACAACTAAAGAAAAGAATCTCACGACAAAGCGTGCGACGAGGATAAAAATAAAGGAGACAAAGAATTTGATGACGCAGGAAAAACCTCAACGAGGAAAAAACCTGCGGACGACAGTCGGTGTCGTCGCTGCACTATGGTCGCCAATCAGGGGCGATGTCCTTGGTACTGGTGTCGATCGTATGATGATTACAATACAAATGAAGGAAATGCTTTGAAATGTAAAGTACAAGTGTTTAAAATGTAGAAACAGATGTTTGTCGTGTGTGAAAACAAAGTGTGAACTGCTGGTCGAGGGCGGATGTCATGTGTCGAGAGCAATTCTTCGAGAGAAGGTTCTTCACTTCTATTGTTCTTGAATTCACTGTAGTAATCTGGAATTCGGTGCTGAATGTAGCTTTCAGTGTGTGTTTCCTTGAGTTTAGCTTCGAATGTTGGTTGCTAGATGTTCGATGACGTTGGTCTCCCTTTGAAATGATGATTAAACTCCATCTTTATAGTCTTTGGGGGCTTTAATTAGCTTATTAATGGCTTTGATGACTGCTTGTTGTAACGGTTGTTGTCTTCAATGTGAGATTAAATGCTCGTTAATGATTTCGTCGGTTATAGCCGTTGCTCATAAAGAGTGTTGACTCCTGCATTAAACACTTAACAAACATAACAATTATATTACGTGTTAGCTTGGTCGAGGTCGCATGGTCTTTATGCGACGGTCGTGCGGAGCGGGCGACGTCGAGGTCGAGTGTCGCGATGAACTCTCGACTTACCTTTCAGGAGGGACGACGAATGTTTTCTGGGTCATTGTCGGGACCTTATCTTAATACAAAATATGGTTCATAACGAGTGTCTTACCTTTTCTGTTTGTGGTCAAGACCTGCATTAATAAACAAAAGGAACAGATGTTTGACTGTTAACGATTAGTATAATCATACGACCGTCTTAAGTCTTGGATGTCGGCCTTATGGAACATACGACTATCGCCAAAATATAAGACCATGTATATGATTGTAAACGTCTTGTAAGACCTTACCTTAATATAAGAATGGCCTTATAGAAATGTCGCAAGACCAGGTCGTAAGACTAGAGTGATATAAGATCGTCGACAGAGGACTGTCGACGTAAGATCGATGAGTCGTAACTGGCGACATGAGACTGGTGATGTGTGACTAGTGACATAAGACTAGCGACAGGTCGCTAACGATGTATGTCATACGACGTGCGACGTGTAACATGCGATACGTGACGTGCGATCATTTGATGTAAGATGACTATCTTGAATAACTATTGACACAAGATGTCTTTCAATAACCAATTATCGCGGTTATTAACATATGCCGGGGACATGATAATAATGGCTATTATCTTTGTCGGCCGGGGGTAGGGTAATCAATGTCCATGGGTCGTGTCGAGGGGATTTCCCAAGTCGGTCGAGGGTGTGATTTTTTACCCAAACAGTCGCCACAGTACAAATCTCGGTCTGTGCTTCTGTTTCCAGATCGGGACTGAAGTCAGCGACGAAATCAGCCAAGACCTGCGACTTTATTGCGGTGCGAGGTTTAAAGTAAATATCATAGCTACTGAGGTATATACTCCATTTCGCTAGTCGTCCTGATAGCTCGGGTTTTCTCAGTTCCGGTTTAAGAGGAAAGCTTGTTACGACGGTAATGGGATGTGATTCAAAGTAGTGTCTTAACTTCTTTGCTGTTGTGACTAGCGACAAGAGTAATTTCTCCATGGACGTATATCAGGTTGTAACAATAGATGCCTTTGTCCGTCATGAAAGCATTCTTCTCTTGGTCTTCGTTGTGCATCAATATCTGGTTGTACCCAGAATAAGCATCCATGAACATCAGGAGTTCATGTCCTGCGGTCGCGTCGACCATAGCGTCGATGTGGGGTAGTGGGAACGGATCTTTAGGACAGGCCTTATTAAGGTCTGTGAAGTCGATACAGACGCGCCACTTCCCATTCTTTTTTTGTACGACCACGACATTGGCTAACCAGTCGGGGTATTTTACTTCTCTGATCTTCCCAGTCTTAAAGCAAGTTGTCGACCTCATCGTTGATTACTTTGTTCCGCTCAGGGGCGAACTTTCGACGTTTTTGCTTTACTGGCTTAAAAGATGGGTCGACGTTCAGCTTGTGAGATATGACATTGGGGTCTATACCCACCATGTCCTCGTGCTTCCAAGCGAAACAGTCAACATGTTCCTGCAAAAAGGAGATTAGTTGACCCTTTATGACAAGATCTAATGACGCCCCCACGATGACTTCTTCCAGACGATAGTCATTTGAGGATTCAGGGGCATCCTGGATCTGTAACTGCTGCGCCACAGGATCTGATTGGGCTGCCATTATCCTGGAAACAACAAAAACTTTGCGATATCGTTCGGGCGATATATGCGTTGGTCTAAGATTTTCTCTAGATGGGGTCCCACGGATGGCGCCAAACTGTTAATGCCAAAAATCACCCAAAATGATAACTTAAGGTTGATGTGGACTTTAACAACTAAAGAAATGGATCTCAAGACCAATCAACACAATCGCAAGGAAAAAAGTAAATAAGACAAGAGATTTGGTGACGCGGAAAACCCCAAAATGAGGGAAAAACCCGCGGTCGACTTGTGGAAGTCGACGGTGCACTATAGTCGCCAAACAGGGGCGAAAGTCCTTTTGTAACAGGTGTTTTGTGTACAACAGATTACAAATAAATGTAAAAATGAACTTAGCCGTATATAAAAGTCGTGCGTCGTGTGTAAATCGTATGAAATGAATTGTTGTCGTGCGGTTCGAACTGCTGTCGTGCGAAGGTTACTTTAGCGATATTCGTTCGAATGCTTTGTAAATTACTGTTGAATTTGCGATGTGTAATAGCTCGGAACAGATAACAAATGTGTTTTTCGGTTGTGGAGCAGGCCTTTATATAGCTTCTGCTGGTAATAAATGTGCCTTGATGACTTGTTTCGTAACCGCTGTCGGGTCTTTAATGCCATTAATAGCTCGTCCGTTACTGGTCGTATGCTCGTGGACATGCATTAATGAATAAAAGAAACGGGTGTTGACTGTTAACGGTTAGTGTAATCGTACGACCGTCTTGAGTCTCGGACGTCGGTCGTACGGAACGTACGTGTAACACCCTGGAATTTGGAAAGAGCAACTAATTTAAAATTTCAATAATACATCCACAATAACGGAATTTATCCCAATTAACTTAACAAGGTAAACACCTCAAATTAAAGTCTACGATTGACCTCAACAAATGGTGACCCCAAAATTTATTACAAATACTAAAACCACATCGGGTGTTACTTAATTCAAGTATAAGTTGCTAATCCCAATGATAAATGCGGAACATCACTTAAGTTATTCACCTCACGAGCACTTTAGTAGCACACGACCTTTCCCACGTGTCACTAGAACTACTTCCAACTTGAGACCTGTTGCGCATGCCGACAAATAAAAAGGGTTAGGCTAACGCCTAGTGAGTTCAAGAGTTTATAGCATGATTTATATAATTTGTAGAAAGAAGGTTTGCGACATAAATCATGATTTTCAAAAGAGTTTATGAAAGGATGTAAATGACTCATTTTCCAACGCACACAAAATCTATGAGAAAAGTTCCCACAACGTATAAAGCGTTTTCTAAAATGAATTCTGATCCCAACTCACTCAAAACGTATTTTGACATTAAATATTCCAATGAATATAGATATGGACAAAACTCCAATATTTAAAACATCCAAATAGGATGAGGCATAGAACTTTGCCAATAAACCATGAAGACCTTTCATATAAATAAAGTGTGTCACCGAAAATAAGGATAAAATATTATACCCAAAAACCACACCTTTCGGTGACGGGGGAGACCCGATTCCATCAAAAGTGACGGGCACACAAAGTTAAGTCACTTATGATGTTACTGGATTACACCTCAAGTCCCGCACAGGCATGCCCGCTGATACCAGCCTTCCAGCACCCCGGTCCTAGTTCCCATGCCATATAGACATCACAATCCTCGGACCAAAATAAAATGCCTTTATTGCATACTCCGTAGAGTTACACCTCAAGGACTTACAGGGGACCTTATTGCATATCCAGTCTAGACGAGTTACACCTCAAGGACTCCCGCGTCCCACACAGGCATGCCCGCTGATACCAGCCTTCCAGCACCCTATACCCATTGCATACCCGCTAGTGGCCCCACGGCCTAACGCATATACCCATGCGTACCTATGGTGCACAAAGAGATAGACCGTCAAATAAAGACTGACTCACTTGCCTATGGATCCAATGCAACACAGTCTATAATGATAATAAGCCCATCCTGGAATGACTAACGCACCCGGGCATGTAAATAATAATAATGTGCAATAATACGATATGATGCAATAAATGCAATATGGTGAAATAACAGCAAACCATAAATAAGACTCCACATCGAGCCATCAAACTCGGACAATTGTCCCCAAGACCATCTCAAGGTCAAATCCGAGCAAAAAGCTCAAAACGCATTAGACCTATAAATAACGGCCATCAAATAGCACAAAATGCATTTAATATCAATTAGGTAAACAAGTACCATAAAATCGTTATTAACCCAAAACCCAAACGCATGTTAAACAAAAGGGTTTTCCCAAAGGGACTCACACCCTTATAATTCTCAAAATGGTTATTGACACTAAAACGTGCATTCTCCCAAATGGTTTACAAAATCATTTATACACATATGATTAAACCATCAAATAGACTCCATTTTGAGTAATAAATCTTTTAAGAGTAAAATTATGATTTCTACATATCAAATACTCCAAAATCCCAAATATGGGTGTTTTACACAATTATGAAGATAAATACTTCAAAAAGGTTAAATTAACCAAATACCTCAACAATTGATATTTTCAAGTAAAACATACAAACATTTGGAAAATACTATTTTTGGCATGTACAAAGTTTTCACAAATCAACATGAACTCACCTTAGCTAGATTAAGCTAAATCTAGAGTTTTCTCCAACGTAAGCTCATTTGATGAAGTTTGCATCCTCAAGCCAAAACTTCCAAAACCTAGACCCATAGATTTCCAACCATAAATACCAAAGTCTAACCACAAGGAATCATCATCCATCCATAATACACCAAAATATCAAAACCCTAGCTTCTTAGATGAAGAAAAGTGAGATGCTTACCTCAACCACAACCAAATACTCTTGGATCATTCATGATACTTCAAAACTCTTTCTAGATCCTTGAAGATCTCCCAAAAATGAAACCATAGCAACTTGAATCACTCAAATCGGAGTTGGGATGCAAAAGTTATGAAGAAATGAAGTTTGAGGGTTTGAGATTCGCGATTTAAAGCTCCAGGCCGTTCCCGCGGTTTGTCCCGCGGTTTATAAGTCGCGGGGAATGTCGCGCGCTTCCCTCCAAAGGCTTACGCGGCTTGGTCCGCGGTCTAACAGGCCGCGCGGCCCCCTGTTGGGTCGGATACTGTTTCGGCCGTAACTTCTTCGTTATAGCTCCGTTTTTGCTCCGGAAAGAACCGTTGGACTCGTATTCGAATTCCCCATCCAACAAGACCATAAAATCTAGGATTTAACCCAAAATTCTATTTTTCATATTTTTCTTAAAAGATCAATTCCACACTGATTCGAAGTTGTACTTATCCGAAAATTACGGGTGTTACAGTACGACCATCAGAAAAATGCATGACCAAATACTCGTCTGTAAATAACCTGTAAGACCATATCTAAATACAAGAGTGTTCTTATGAAAATGTTATTTGAGTTTTCTATCGTCGGTCGTGAGGTGTGATTTTTTACCCAAACAATCGTTGTGATCGATCTCCAACACCGGAAGGCGATAGTTCACAAGATGTGGGTATATTTGAACCCATCTTCTCGGCCACGCACCCCCAAAACGGTTGACCACCTCACGAAGTGAAGAAGTCGGCGAAAGGCCGACTGCAATAATAAATCGATACGAGATGGTCTTCGAAAGAGGATCACCATGCGCCCAACGATCCTCCCATGCGTTAATCGTCTCCCCATTTCCCACGCGCATCATTATAAATAGACGTAAAATCGGCCGTAAGTCCATCAATTTACTTAGGCTCCAAGACCACCTCGAACTTTTTCTCACTAACCAAAAATGATCCGTGCGAAGGCAATAGAGGTACACCCACCGAACCCATAGGGATTTCCACCGATTAAGCAATTCCCAAACATTTTTTGCTAAAAGGGCACGGTTCCAATTAGCAAGGCCTTTTATTCCAAGCCCACCACAATCCTCGGGCCTACAAATTTGAGCCCAAGATATTTTGCACTTTCCTTTCGAACTATCGCCTTGCGCCCACAAGAAATCACAGAAAAGGGATTCTAGCTCATTAATCACACTAGTCGGAATGGAAAACGTGGTCATCCAATAAAGTTGGAGGGATTGGAGTACCGACTGAATAAGTTGGCGCCTACCACCAAAGGAGAGGAATTTGGCCTTCCAATTTTGAATCCGACCCTTCACTTTGTCAATAAGAAATCCAAAATCGGCCACTTTTAGACGAGTCGGCGAAAGAGGTACTCCAAGGTATCTTATTGGGAACGTATCATTGCGAAACGGTAAACACTCAAGAATGGCCGTTTGGGTGTTAACCGGCACATTTCCAAAAAACACCTCACTCTTTTGGAGACTTGGAGTGAGACCTGATTTGACTTTAAACAGGTGGAGGGCTTTTTTAAGTACCTTAACGGACAGGACATCACCCCTCGTAAAAACGAAAAGGTCATCAGCGAAGCAAAGATGCGTGATTTCCAAAGCTTGACAATCTTTATGATACCCAAAATTCGCTGCCTCCATAATACAACTTTTGAAAATCATCGAAAACCCCTCCATAATGATTGTGAAGAGGTAAGGAGATAAAGGGTCCCCCTAGCGAATGCCCCTACATCCTTTAAAAAATCCGGATGTATCACCATTTATAGCCAAAGAAAAAGGAGTACAAACCATCTCCTTTATCCATTTAATTATCACGGGATGAAAACCCAAACCCTCCAACATAATAATAAGAAATCTCCAATCCACCGTATCATAGGCTTTTTGGATGTCAATTTTGAAGGCACAACGTGGGGGCCCGAATTACGCTGATAACCATTCACCAACTCATGAGCCATTAAGATATTATCCGAAATTCTGCGACCCGGGATGAAAGCCGATTGGGTTGGAGAGATTAAATCATCCAACTTGCCTTTCATGCGATCCACAATAATTTTACTAACACATTTATAGAGAACCGAGCAACAAGAAATTGGTAGAAAATCTGTGACCCTCGTGGCATTGGGAATTTTAGGGATAAGGCATAAAAACGTATGATTTAATTCCCTTGCAAGCCGACCATTATAGAAAAAATTATGAATAGCAACCTCCACATCCCTTCCAATAATAGGCCAAGCCGCCTTAAAAAATTTTGACGAGAAACCATCCGACCCGGGGGCTTTATCATTACCGATACTAAACATAGCCGAACGGATCTCTTCATTAGAAATCGGCATGATCATATGGTTAGCTTCCCTTAAATTGAGCTTTTTCACGAACACCAAATTTGCCATATTAAGGACAACATTAACATCCGTAGTACCAAGAATCGACCGGAAGTGATCAACAAACACGCATGCTACGTCCTCTCCGTACGAATAATTGCCATTAACATCACATACGGAGTGGATATAATGGGAGTGGCGCTTTTCCTTGACAACTTGGTGGAAAAACTTCGTATTCGCGTCCCCTTCATTTAACCACTTTACTTTAGCCCTTTGCCTCAATGCCGCGTCTTCATCCATACGAGCTTGAAAATAGGCCACGCGGAGAAAATTAAGATCTTCCTTTAACGCAGAATTGAACGGCTCCGTATCGCAAGCCATTTGGGCAAGGTCAAGTTCTCTTTTCAGCGCACCAACTCTCTCCGCCAAATCCACATACGAAGCTCTTAATCGCCGAAGAGGGCTCTTAAGCATTTTCAATCTTTCTGTAACTTTATACATGAAGGATCCATGGACCGGAGAGGACCAAATGTCTTTAATAATCTGCAAGAATTGAGGGTGATCAACCAAGAAATTATCAAGTTTAAAACCCCAAACCTTTTTACGAACACCACCCGAAAAAGAAAGGATAGCTGGAGAGTGATCCGAAATACCCCTCGGGAGGAATATGGCGCAAGCATCACCAAACCGATATGTAAATTCGGTATTGGCCAAGATCCTATCCAATTTTCGGCGCACACCATCCTCCGAATTTGGTTTTTGGCACCAAGAATATTGAATACATGTGTAGCGAATATCAAACACCTCAATATCCTCAACACACGCATGGAATTCCATCATGTCTAAATTACGTCTTGAGGACCCCCCTAGACCATTATGGGGGAATAAAATAGCATTAAAGTCACCCATAATCGCCCATGGCTTCGGCCCCAATTGGCCCAAAATTTCCTTAACCCCGACCAAAGGTGGCGCCTAATCACCATGTTGTTCGACCCATACACAACGGAAATAAATATGGGGCATGGCTCACCATGTAACCGAACTTCACAATGCATAAATTGATTATGTACTTCAAGAACCATAACATGGACATCCCATGCAATAATAATTCTAGTTCCTCCATCGGAGTATGCGTGATTTGAAGCCCACACCCATCTCCCGAACGTTTTCAAACAAACATCATTCAAGGACTCACTTTTTATATGAGATTCCACCACACAACAAAAGTTAACATTATTATTTTGAATTAACGTTTTCACTTCCCTTTGCTTTACCGAGGTATTAAGGCCTCGGATATTCCACATAGCAAACTTAACCATTAATCTTGGATGGTAATACCCTTCTTGGTCCACGGTCCATCTTGGCCATCACCTTCTTTCCCCACACCCGAAGTGCCCTCTAAATGGTCTTCATCACCACTCGATTCGCTATCCGATAACGTTTCAAACCTGTTAAAAGTGGATGTTCGGCGACGGGGCCTAAACGTAATTCCATGGGAGATACGTTGAGCATGTGATGGTGTCGCTTTATCCTCCACCCACGATCCGCCATGCACCACCTCTTCCATAGCCTTTCCCTCATCCCTACCCTCCCTTTGCGTACCATTTGAGGTATGTTCCTCAACTATAGTCTCCACACCCCCTTCCCAATTTCTTGACTCCAAGACCCCTTTCCTTCCTTTCATCCCCCCCCCCCCCCTCTCAATACTAAATTTTTTAAAAGGGTAAATACTTATCCGCTATCATGTACTATGTATATATAATTTTGTTGACTATCTTCGTGTCATGATTGCATAAATTGAAATAAGCTTTTTTAAGACTAAAACTTTTGAAATCTTATTTGTGGTTGATTATATTTAAGAAAAATTAAATGATTTGACTTTGATTTCAATTAAAAATGGTTTTTTTTCTTAAATCTTAATTATTAAAGTGTCATAAATGATTTTGTTTTTTAAAATGTTAGAACACCCATGTTCAAAACATAGTAAGAGCATTTCCAATAAACTCTCTATTTTACTCTCTATATCTATTTTACTCTCCAATGAACTCTCTATTTTACTCTCTAAAATAGAGAAATGAATAGTAACTCTCTATATATAGAGAGTTACTATTCATACTCTTCATGTTTTTAACCTTTTGATTATTACAAAATGACCATTCTATTTTTTAGATTCTTGTATTTTTATATTATTTGTTTCTAATACCAATTTTAATAAACTAGAATTATATTTATCTCTAAGTTTTAATATGATAAAGTTAATAAATATAAGGTTATTGTGAAAATAAAAAAATATAAGGATCTAATTTATAAAGTTAATAAATATAAGGGTATTATTGAAAATATATGTAATCAAAATAAAAGAGAATATATATGGAATATTCTCTTTTAGAGTGTAAAATAGAATAATACATTGGAGAATATTTTACACATTCTCTATTTTACTCTCTATTATAGATAGTAAAATAGAGAAATACATTGGAGATGCCCTAACAACTAACTGTTTGTATTCATTTGAAAAATGTACGTAGTAGCACCAATTTGTTGTTGAAGTATAAACGACCGCTTATTTTCACTATTCAACTATGTGTCTATGTGTGTTATATATTATACTCATACTTATTATGTGATAATTTTTAATTTTATTATTAATTAACCTTTTATTTTTATTAACAGACTAATCACCGGATTTTTGAGCATTGATTTAATGATGTAAAGATTAGTTTTATTTTAATTTGAATATTATTTATAAACATTTTATGCTTACACACTTTAATACTAACAAATTTAATAAACTATACAACTAAAATATTATAGGGCCACATTTATATCTTTGCACAGGGTCGACCCTGATTGGGTTAATATCGGGTTACGGTCATTTGAAATCAACCCAACCCGATGAACCCGATTGGCTGATATACTTTTATTTCTTGAATTTAATATGATTGTTAAGTCTCTACTAATATGCACATTAGACAATTACACCATTACGTACCTATATATATATATATAGTAATGCGAACATATACATATGCAAATTGAGAAAAACAAGTGAATGCGATATGTTTAAGATTTAAGAAATATGACAAAGTGTATCAAATGATTGATGCTGAAAAGGAATTATAAGTAGAGAAAACACTAAATTCTAGGTTACGAGACTATTTTGATGTGCCAAAATATTAACCCGACCAACCCGTATGGGTAGGGTTGGGTTGGGTTGAATTGAACTTTGGTTTGGGTTGGTTTGGGTTGAGATTTTTCAAACCGCCAAACATTGGGTTGAGTTGTTCAAATGCCGTCAATCCGATCAACCCAACCCGTGAGCACCCGTAATCCTCACACGGACATGTTTTTACTCCAAGAGAGTGCTAGCTCCAAATATTTTAGATTTATAATCTAGTATGTGTTTTTATAGAAAAAATAATAGTAATTGTAACAGTAGTAGTAGTAGTAGTAGTGGTAGTAGTAGTAGTAGTAGGTAGTAGTAGTGGTAGGTGGTGGTGGTGGTAGTAGTGGTGGTGGTGGTGGTGGTGGTGGTGGTGGTGGTGGTGGTAGTAGTAGTGGTAGTAGTAGTAGTGGTGGTGGTAGTGGTGGTGGTAGTGGTGGTGGTAGCGGTAGTGGTGGTAGTGGTAGTGGTAGTGGTAGTAGTAGTGGTGGTGGTAGTAATAGTAGTAGTGGTAGTAGTAGTGGTGGTGGTAGTAGTAGTAGTGGTAGTGGTAGTGGTAGTAGTAGTAGGTAGTAGGTAGTAGGTAGTAGGTAGTAGGTAGTAGTAGTAGTAGTAGTCAGGGGCGGACCTACCTTCACTCCGGGGGGTCCCGTGCACCCGCTCACTTGTTTACCGTAAGAGAAAAAATGTAGACCGTTTGACGGTGCACCCGCTTAATTTTCGGAGTGCTCTTAAGTATTTTTAAACTGAATATTTAACCAAAATGAACTTCCAGTGAGATGGTTTGTGTTGACCTAGTTATTGCTCTCGGTTTCAAGAGGTTTAGGGTTCAATTCCCACTCTTGGCACTTATGTATTATTTTTTGTTAAAACTAGAGAAAGCCTATAACTCTTCTTCATAAATTACATTAAATACTCTATTAATGAACTGGTAGTAGTAGTAGTAGTAATAAACTATCTTTTCTGTTTATATGGTAAATTGAGATCGTATCTATTGGTTCTGAAATAGAATGATTTACATTTAAGGTGTATGTAAAAAGGAGGTTCAATATAAACATAACAATTTTTCACTTTTAATTCTATATTTAGTATTAAAACAAGAATTACATATTTGTTTCGAAACTAGGAAGGTAAGACCTAAACCTAAACAATCTGACTAGTGAAAAAATTTGCTAACACTGAAAGAGTGAAGAAGAGGGTACACTTTTAGATCTAAAGTACTGAGATACTCCTTCAGATGGTGACGTCGATTTTGCCTAAAAACTATCACTAAGAAGTTCTTTCAAAACGGGTGAGTAACAACAAATGACAATGGTGACTTTTTTGTTAGTCACTGATGGGTTGATGACTTATTGTACAGATGTTTGTAAAAGGGTGGTTGAATACAAACACAACAAATTTAAACTTTTTAATTGTATACTTTAAGTACCAGTTTCATAAAATAACAAATCCTTAATCTATTGTATTTACTGTATTTATAATCAAGCATTCGACTTTAAGTTCCACAAACATGGCTACGATAAATTTCAAATTTCTTATGTGTCGCCCAGAATTAACTTTGTAACCATACATTTGGGAGATATTGTTTGGTACATTGATGTGTTGGGGTCCTAGTGACCTAAGACCTAACTACCCTTGATTGTCCTTCGAAATCCGTATAACAATCGATTGCCCTGAGATGACTCTCTATCAAACCAACATTAGTACAAGTTTTTCTTATGATTTTAGGATATTCATAAAAGAGAATTATTACTAATAAATGTTCATACGAGACAGATTTCTGGTGGGATGAGTAGGATATAAAGTGTGATGGTCGAGGGAGCAAGGAGGATGGGTAGGCCTACGATGACATGAGAGGAGCAACCGAGGTTAGACATGAAGGTTTTAGTCATTTATAAGAATACATGTTATGAGTTATTAGAGACACGTGGTTAGGGTAGTAGACTATGGGCGAAAACCTATAGCTAGCTTAGATGGGAGCTGGAGAGGTTGAGGGTCGGACAGGGGCGGAGCCAGGATTTAGGTCTAGGGGGGGCACCATATATATTGAGAAGCTTAAAGACGAAAGCTAAATATCGTGAGAATGTAACAAGGGAACGTTAAGAAAAAGTCCATATGTGAATCATTGGAAGAATCCAATTGAAGATGCATATGTGAACCTATATGAATAATTTGTAACGTTCATTCACATATGATTTTTTAAATAGATTTTCCTCATTTTTGCAATAGATTCACATATGAACCTTCATTTATCACGTGTCACAGCATTTAACTTTTTATTTGAACCAACCCTATATATTCACACTATATATATGGTTAATCACAATTATTTTTAGCAATTTATCATGATCTAGGCATAAGGCTTTATTGAATCACACTCTGTTTGTTCTTTTTTGAATACAATTCTTTTTAGTAATCTATCACAATTTGGGCATAAGTGCTTACCGGGTGTCACTTACCTTCCGGATAAACATGACAAAGGACCTAGAAAGTTACCCGGTAAGAGACATAGAAAGGATTGAGAATCTTATCCGTTAAACACTTGTTAAAAAAATATTTTACCAAAAATCTATGTTTATGGTGAAATGTTACGCAAGGTAATCAAGGGCAGTGTTCTTACCGATAAACGCTCGGTAAGCACACACTATGTAAGCATTTGATAAATCATAGAATCCTTAAATCAAAGCCACATGGAAAATCCTAGAATCTTAAGAAAGATTAAGGTGACGTTTGTTTTTTAAGTGGTGCTGAAGTCTGAAGACTAATTTCACTTCTGATTTTTAAGTGGTGGCGCTGAAGTCTGAAATCTGAATTAAAAAGACTGTTTGATTTGTAAGCTGAAATCTGAAAACATCTGAATACGTACTATTATCCATTTTATCTCTGAAAATGTGGTACTATTGAATTAAATTAAATTATACTACTAAAATCATTCTTCATAACAATTGAAATACGTTAATTGGTTCAAATACAATATAAAACATGGACAAAGTCTCATAACAACTAGAATCAATCTCCGTTTTGCATCAATTATGTCGTAATTTCTTCTCTTAAAGTAGCCATATATGTTTGGTCAGTGGTATTTGTTGAGTATTCTCATGCAAGTGAACCTCTTCGGCCTCATCACCACCATCATCCCCTTGATTTGGTACTTCGAAAACACAAATCTGTTGTTGGAAAACACAAATTTAATTCGTAGTGATTGAAGCATCATTACATGAAGCGCTCTTTTATTCTAAATGAGAAGTGAGCTTAAGGATCTATTTGAAATTACATATTTACATTACCATTTATTCTAGTGCAAGCATAACAAAGATCCAACAACAATCACTATTTATACCAATAAAATTGTGTTAAAACATTATAAAATTCTATATTATATATATACATACATACATACACATACAAGAACCTGCATCTCAGAATATTATATATATACAACCTGCAACTCATAATATTATATATAAATTATGTAAAAACATTATAAAATTCTATATAATATATATACACACATACAAGAACCTGCACCTCAGAATATTATATATATATATATACATATACAACCACAGAAGCAATACATACACCTCAGAAACATAAATAGTGTTAAAACATTATAAAATTCTATATAATATATATATATATATACACATACACATACAATAGGAAAGCAAAATCGACATATATATATATATCTATACATATAATAAATAAGTAACTAAATTGCCACGTGTCGTCGTCTGGTGAGCCGACTTTATTGTTTTCCCGCCTAAACATGTATCTGGACGCCTTTACATTATAGGTTCAATTAACACACTCACATTCACTTCTCCTTAAATCTCTCCTTAATTAAATTTTTAATATTTACACCTTACATTTACTACCCTTATAATTACCTATGTAGTTTATTTTTAATCCCTTACTTTTTTTATTTTTCATTTTAGACTTTTATCATATAAACATAAATAATGTATATGAATTAAAATGCATTAAAAAACATTTATATTTTTTACAAATTATACCATTGTAATCGTTTCGTCAATACCTTCGAAATAAGCTCAATATTGAATATTTTTTGATACATACGTACATATCCATACTTATAATAAATTCAAAAAAAATCTCCATCGTGTATAGTAATCCCAAAAATACGGTATATCAAAAAATTTCCAAACTTTATTTCAAACTAAAGTTAAAGTTAATGTTAAAAAAATCTCCACCGTGTATAGTAATCTAATTAATGTTAATTATTCATTTCTAATTCCAAAAAATTTACCCTTATTTTATCCTAAAAATAAACTTATTTTACCCATAATAAGTGTATATATCATTAGATACATACATGCATATCCATACTTATAATAAATTCAAAAAATCTGTAATTCAAAAAATACGGGATTTACTTCTAAATTTAAATTTAAATTATTGATATAGTTTCATTTTTTTAAATTCAATTTTATTATAGAGTTAACTTCATTTTGATTAATTAATGTTAATTATTCATTTCTATATGAACTAAAATGCATTAAAAACATTTCTATTTTTTTACAAATTATACCATTGTAATCGTTTCGTCAATACCTTCGAAATAAGCCCAATATTAAATATTTTTTTGATACATACGTACATATCCATACTTATAATAAATTCAAAAAAACATCCATCGTGTATAGTAATCCCAAAAATACGGTATAAACTTCTAAGTTTAAATTCAAATTATTGATATAGTTTCATTTTTAAATTCAATTTTATTCTAGATTTAACTTCATTTTTATTAATTAATGATATAGTTTCATTTCTATTTCAAAAAACTTTACCTTTATTTTATCCCAAAAATAAACTTATTTTACCCATAATAAGCGTATATCTTTAGATATATACGTGCATATCCATACTTATAATAAATTCACAAAAAAAATCTGTAATCCAAAAAATACGGGATTTACTTCTAAGTTTAAATTCAAATTATTGATATAGTTTCATTTTTTTGATTTCAATTTTATTATAGAGTTAACTTCATTTTGACTAATTAATGTTAATTATTCATTTCTAATTCAAAAAAAATTACCCTTATTTATCCCAAAAATAAGCTTATTTTACGCATAATAATCGTATATATCCAATTGTGCCTTCGTTAATCTTAATTATCATTTATTATATGTATAGATTATTATAACTAAATATTAATTTTTTAAATTTAATTATTATTAATTAATTAATATTAATTGAAAATTATTAACTTAAATTTTAATTATATATTGAACTTATTTTAATCGTATATATCCTAACATTAAACTTATTTTACGCATAATCTATACATATAATAAATGAGTAACTAGCATGACACGTGTCGTCTTCTGGTGAACCGACTTCAGTATTTTTCCGCCTAAACATGTATCTGGACGCAGTTTACATTATAAGTTCAATTAGCACACCCACATTCACTCCTCCTTAAATCTCTCCTTAATTCAAATTTTTTAGTTTATACGTTACATTTACTACCCTTATAATTAGGTATGTAGTTTACTTGTAATCCCTTACTTTTTTATTTTTCATTTTAGACACTTATCATATAAACATAAATAATGTATATGAACTAAAATGCATTAAAAACATTTCTATTTTTTATAAATTATACCATTGTAATCGCTTCGGCAATACCTTCGAAATGAGTTTAATATTGAATATTTTTGGATTTAATTATATTATTAAATATTATAAATATTACGAACTAATGTATCGTGGTTAGTATGAGATTTGTTGAAATTAGTATGAGATTTGATACAAATAATCACTAAATTGTCGTGATTTTCTTTTTGCAATTTCATATCAATTTTTACTTCAAACTCGAATTTCTTCGACGAATTACAATTCTATCAAATTTCATTCTGTCAACGAAACATTTAATTACTTGGAAAAAAAATATCACTTATCAACTGACTTTTGGATTATGAGTTCGAACCTTTTTCAAAAATATAAATATGCAATTATTGTGTATTCGTTTGATTAATTCATTTAGTAACGATATTTATAATAAGTATCAAACTTAATAGACATATTTTTATCTTCAAGATAATATTCCATATTTTTGGAATTTTTGTTTTCTTTTTATCAATTATTTTATGTGTCACAAAATTATTCAACGACTATTAAACATCAAATAATTAACTTAAAACACAAAATTGATCGTCGCGCAACGGGCGAGCCAAAGACTAGTATATATATATATATATATATATATACACCTCATAAGCAATACATACACCTCAGAAACAAAATCGAGAATAGAAAAAGAAGCAAAATCGAAATCGGAAAGAAAAATCGACATATAGAAACAGATCGACATATAGAATAGAATTTTGTTACAACCTGCATCACAGATCTACATATAGAAATAGAAGCAAAATCGAGTCAAAACAAGTTTCTTGACAGCAAAATCGACGGAGGAAAGCAAAAAAAAATTACACATCGATTTGGAGATGGAGATGAAATTGATCTTCACAGATTGATTTGGAGATGGAGATGTCTGGAAGATGGAGATGAGTCTGCACGATTTTAGATTTTGGAGAGAGTAGATGGAGGCTGAGAACTTAGAAATAAGTAAAAAAAAGTGATTAGGTTTTCACTTTTTCGGTCAGACACATATAAGTGATAAGTGGGACTGATTTAGTGAAAAAAACAAACGGTCTTAATTGCTCAACCTCTGACCGAAAAAAGTGTTAAGGGACAATTAAGTCCTTATTTTTGAAAAACAAACAGCCCCTAAGGGATCAAACCCATTTTAGATGTTTAAACCATTACTCTCCACTAGTTTATGAAAATAGTTATTATAGTTTTAAAAATTCCAAAATTTAGGGGGAGCCATTGCACCTCCTGGTGCCTTGGTGGCTCCGCCATTAGGGTCGGGTTAGTAAGTCGACAATGGGTTTTCAAGGTCCTACGTTAGACTAAGGTTACGTGGTTTTTCTTACCTTAACTATGTTTTTTATCTACTTATACTTGTATGTTGTTTATTTTAAATTCGGTTTTTTGTTTCTTATCTCAAGTTCTATTTTCTCAAACCATCACCTTATGCTATTTCCTCTTTTCTTTGGCGAAATTTTCTATTTATTTTGCACACTTCTCACATGTCGAGAGGCTCACTCTACTTTATGAAGGTAGATGTAATGTATATATATCCCACCTAGTAACCCCACCTCAGAGTGGGATATATGAGACCATTTGGTTTATGGAAATTGACTCAAATAGCCAAATAGAAATTGAAAATTGATCTCCTAGACATTTCTCTCCGAGTTTTGCACAAATAGTCAATGAGTCTGCACTCCGCACTCCTAGGACCTACTCAATCTAACAGATTTTCTTTAAAAAAAAGAATTTGTTAGTGCAGACCTATTTTTTTTGTAAGGAAAATCGACTTTCTAGGGGTAATAAGGGATTGACATGTGTTTGATTGCGGTCCGCCATCTTCAGATCGGGTTAGAGTGCGGACCCGTTGGTTCTTTTGATAAACCGAAAGAGTATATGGCTAGGAGGTCAATTTTTTGGTTGAATTTTTTGAGTCAATTTCCCTTTGGTTTATCCATTATATACCCCACAATTCTAATTATAATAATACCAAGTACATGTGTCACATTAATCTATTTACTTTCAAATATTTATCTAAAATTATAATTATATCCTACAGAGTTTTATTTTTATGTGTTGGTTTGACTATCTTATAACTATAACATGATTATTGTCACTGTTAGAATTGATGAGGGATTCGATTGATAGGTAGATGAGACTTGAGATGGCTGGAATCGGCTGTGCTTTTCATATATTGAAGAAGAATACAAAAGATAGATTAACCTAATAATAAGCCCTAAGAGAACTATATATACTAAGTAAGTTACAAGTAATTACAGAATGAACCCTGGACTATACATATTAACAATAATACTCTAACACCCCCCCCCCAAACTCAAGTAGGGGAAGAATGAGCCAGGTTGAGTTTGGAAACAAGGGCCCGAAAACGCCCCGGAAGATGAGCTTTGGTGAAGATGTCTGATGTCTGATCAATGGTTGAGATTGGGAGAAGTCGAACGGTCTTTCGAAGAACATGTTGGCGGGTGAAATGACAGTCAATCTCGATGTGCTTTGTGCGCTCATGAAAGACATCATTGTGAGCAATCTGAATAGCACTGCTGTTATCACACCACAATGGTGTTGGGGAAAACTGATGAGCACCCATATCAGATAGTAACCAGCGTAGCCATACAAGTTTTTGTGTAGTGTCAGCCAAGGCTCGATATTCAGCTTCAGTACTAGATCGAGCTGTCAGATATTGTTTCTTGTTGCGCCAGGAAATAAGAGAGTCTCCAAGGAAGAAACAATATCCAGTGGTGGAGCGACGATCAGTTATGTCTCCATCCCAGTCAGCATCGGAAAATACACGAAGAGTTAAGGACGATGTGGACGAGAAGTGAAGTCCATGAAACATTGTCCCTTTAAGGTATCGAAGGATACGAAGGACCGCGGCATAGTGATCGGAGCACGGAGCAGCCATGAACTGGCTGACTATATGAACTGCATATGCAAGATCCGGTCGAGTAACAGTCAGATAGACCAGAGAACCAACTAGTTGACGGTACCGGGTAGGTGTAGGATCCAGATCCGTGCAACAATTGTGTTTATGTGAATAAGAGATATGAACAAATAAACTAATCACAAAGGCTGCCCACTTAGCTATTTGATTCAGAGAATAATCGTTACAATACTGAAAAGCTAAATGAGACAACTAGCTATTTTCTAAGCTAATTGTACATTATATATGTTGGGCCCGTGGTAACAAGCCCACGGCCCGTTCACTATGGACTATGTTTAAACAAATACAAATTGACCCTTGAACTTTAAATCAACCATAAAACTTGCCCTAACAATCTCCCCCTTTGATTTGAAGTTCAAATTCGCGCTCTATCTCTTGCCAGTTGTAGACATAACGTTTGCGTAGTGCGAAATGTACCTCGAAGAATCTGATGGCGCGGCGGTAGTCGAGACGTTCTTCAACCATATCCAAAGCAGTCTGAGCAGTTCTTTCATTCAGATTGGGCACATAGGATACCTTTTGATTTTCGGATTCGTGCTTGATGATCTTCCGAAGAGCGTCTTGAACCTTGAGCAGTGTGCCGTCACAAAATCGATCTACCTGACTGAACCTCATAAACTTCTTTTCTTTCTGAGCGTTGAGGAAGACGATCCCGAATTCCGGTTGAAGCAGCATTGCGTTCTCGGGATACATCGACAGTTCAGGAGCTTTCAGATTCGATTTGAGCAGATTTACCTTCTTTGATCCGTTCTCGATTGCCATTTGAAAGTCCGTAAGATAAGACATCATGATAGATCGGACGAGGAATCGACGAACCGCTTCGAGCGCCTTTGTTACAGCAAGCGGTCGGATGGTCCTGGTGCGAAGGTCCTTCAGAATGACCAGGAGGTCGAACGGATGGAGATGCTTAAAGTCAGCCTCAGAAAAAATCCATTCTTTTCCGTCTTCACGTCGAACAGTGAATACGGGTAAGACGATCTTCATAATTTTGTTTGACTGAATCTTTAGCACCTCTGAAATTTTATGTTTGGTTCGAACCTGGTCTCTCGGAAGACACCGCTTCATGGCTTCTACGTATCGGAGTTGACGAGCTGGATCAGGACTGTAGATGCCAAGACAGAAGGTCGGCTCGATCGGGCGAATTCGGTGAACAAACAGCTTCTTCAGAGATTCCTCCAGATGAGGAATAAAGATCGTGATCTTCTCCCAACAGTTTTGTTGCTGAGGATGAGGAGGAAGATCAGGAGCTGTCGTTTGCTGAGGAGATGTCGGGATTTCTGCATTGGAGCTTTCGTGTTGATCTAAAGTCATAGCGGGTTGAGTCGAGTGAACGAGAGACGTACCATATAAGTTCTGAAGCAGAAACTGGTCATAATCAACATTGTCGTCTTCATCAGTGGGAAACACCAGGTTTACCTCGAAGTTTACGGCTCTGGCAGCTTTTTCGTACCATGCGTCTTCGATTTCCGGGTTGATTTCACATGCAGGATCAATCATGGTGAGCGTCGGCATGTCTGATGGTTCTTGTGCGACCAATTCCTGTGTTGTACCCTCGGGCTTTTCAACCGTTGGGGCTTCGTCATCTGAGATATCCATGTCGATGACCATCTGTGCTAAAGGCAACTCGGCTTCGGGTGTTTCTGTTGAAGCGGCCGTAGTTGGAGGTTCCGGATGAACCACAGATGTCGTTTCGGCAGTCACGATCTGGACGGTCTCGGTTTGGCGTAGACGCTTCACCCCCTCACGGTGATCAGGATCATCCTGGTCATCGTGCTTGCGTTTGAGACCGCCAGCTTGACTCTTACAAGTGTCTTCGAGTGAGCGGACCCTCTCAGACAGCGTGGCAAGCGCTTTGTTGTATTCGTTGAGGGTCGAGTCAATTGAGTCAAGGAATGATATGATGGACGGAGATGGAGCAGTGACCTGGGATCGAAGAACGGAGATCAGGTCTGCTTCGGCAGATGCGGTTGTGTCAGATTCCTGGAGCAGTTGGGCTAAGAGCATCGTCTTCAGGGTGTCCACCGAGTAAGTAGGTTGCGGTTGATTCGGTGGAGGCACAGAGGCGGTGTCAGTGTCGACGAGGTGGCCCTTTCCTTTGATAGCATGCATCGCTTTGGCAAGTTCAGCAGCTACATGTTCCTGCATTTTGTGCTCCATAACCTGTTGGACAGCCTCAAGGGTGCTGTCCAGAGACCCTTTTGACACAAAGTCGGGTAAAATAACACCGGGCTCACTTAGAGTACCCGTTGAGGCATCTACCTTAGAGGCAGAGCCACCTACGTTCACAGCTGGCGTGATAATAACTGTGGTAGGATTTCCATCCAATCCTCGTGTTCCGGAATGCGGAGACACTATAGACGTTCCGGTCGGGTCACTAAGAGCCGCGACTTGGTGTAGTTCCGCATCAAGTGTCCTAGGCGAAGAATGTTCAGTAACAATAGGCTCTAGACTCGATGGTGCACACAAAGAAGTCGAGACCGGGGGCTACTGGTCTCTTATTTCAACACCAGCACTCTCCGAGAGAGAGGCCGGTGGAAGTTGTGCTAGTTCCCCGTGTAATATTGAAACATCCGTCTGTTTTGAGGCGGATGAGTGGCTATGGGGGGTGTGCAATTGCTCCGCTAGGTCCACGGAGGCTGTTTCAATACCCCGTCCCAACAGATGAGACGGGATAGCAGATGTGGCGACCTGGATTTCACTCGGCTGGGGTCGCTCATGAGCCTCGTTATCTTTACGGCTCGATCTTTCCTGGTTCAACTTTGAACGCAGTTCTCTCCTTCTCGCATGATCTAACTCATCACCTGTGTCTCCCTCAGATGTCCTAGTGGTAGGTCCGGTTCCAGTGTGGGGAGGTGAATCAAGTGGAATGCCAATGGTAAAATCAGGGTTGGGTCCGATACCATGAGGGATTTGCGTCAGGCGGATGTTGCGGTCGGTATCGGAGTCCGTGGAGTCGGATTCCACATCTTCGACTTGCGTACTGGGAGAGGGGGGTTCGGTTATATATGGTTCGGTGGTGTGATGTAGGCGTGGTCTCGAAGATGGACCGGGTTGGGCTGAGCTGGAATCGGGCTACGATTCCGCTGCACCACCTACGCTCGTACCCCTTGCTCTCACAACTAACGTTCCCCGCCCGACAGCACCTGCTAGTCGGCCCCTTCCACCTCTCACTCTTGGACCCTCACGTCTCTCGGGTCTATGTCCCTGGGCAGGTCTCTCTGGCTCTGGCTGGACCATGGGATTTCCTAACTCTCCCCTATAAGCAACTACCCCTGGTGCAGCGGGATCGGCTATGGCCAATAGGGCAGCAGGAATGGGCGAGGCGACCGCATCGGATGGGTTGCGGATCACCATGAATTGGAGGTGGCGAATGGGACCTACCGGATGTGTGAGTCGTCGTGGAATGGCGGGATTGGCATCCATGTGTTGTCGAACGGCAAGCGAAAGGAATCGCGGATACGGAAGGAACTTCTTCTGTTTGGTGCCGCCGATGTGTCGGATGGTGGTCACAAGTTCACGCCAGATTATCATGGCGAAGTCGACGTGGCGGTTGTAGCACACGGCGTGAACAAGGCGCAGAAAGTCGCCTATACATTGGTCAATACCTTTCCAACAGGCGGATAGGCATCGATTGAGAATTGTGAAGAGCGTGTACCAAATAGGCGCCAAGAACTTGCGATTGAAGACCGATGGCCGTTGAAGGTCGGAGTTGTACCCAAGAGCACGCATTTGGGCGCATAGAGTCGCATCGTTAACGGCAGGATCGTACCGTTCATGGTTGTTTGCAGTGGCTTCCGGTAGTGATAGTAATCGGCGAAAAGAATCGGGCGTCAGTGTGAACGGTTGATTGTCTATTTGAGCCGTGATGGTTTGAGTGTTGCCGATCGTACGGACTTGCGATGTCAGCCAGACTTGGAGAACATAGATCAAAGGAACGTCGGCGGTGCGAGTCAGTGCCTCATGAATGGGATGGCGCATCAGAATGTCGAGTATGACCTGATGTTGTGGGTTTGGTCTGAAAAGCGCCGGGTCGAGGTAATGGTTGTTGGCTTCCAACTCGATGCCATGTTCAGGATTGACTAAGTCAGCATCTGCGACTTCGTCGATGATTTCCTCCACTTGAGGAATTTGGTCCTCCGGTTGTTGTTGGTCTGCCATGTAAGAGTCTGCAAAGTAGCACTCTGTTAGTAACGAAATCAGAATAACAAATGTCGGTGCGTACCTTGACATTGGATGGCTCAATCCTAGACAGATCGAGGACTGGTATTGGTATAACAGGCATGAATTGGACATAACAGAGGACTTTTCCGGACAAAAATGAAGTGTCCGGACAACATGATTTGTCCGGATGCCAGAGGAGTACGGATGATTATACGAGTGTCCGGGTAAAATTGAATTACCCGGACAAGGTTCCCTGATAAAGTGAGTTTTCCGGATAAAGGTTTTGTCCGGACTTCAAACTTATCCGGTAGTTGAACGTACCGGAAACCCTAAGGTCCCCGGACAACTAGGTTTCCGGTTGTGTGTGAGAGTCCGGATATATCATCAACAATTTGAAGGTGTCCGGATAGATGCGCATATCTGTGACGGTGTCCGGACACGATGAGTGTGTCCGGACGAGATGTCAGTAGTTCAATCGGCCCAGAAGTGAATCTATGTTAGTGCGGACATTCGGAAGGGATGTCCAGAAGTTGTTATTGGCTTAAGAGAGTGGGAACAACCCGTGAATCACATCCTGTGATGCAAAAATGGCCGAGAAACCCATAGGGGTTCGGGATTGTTGGATTGACCCAATCAGGAGTCCATTCGAGATGCTATGTGTGTAAGATTTGCATAAACGTGACTAGCAATGACATACGATGAACATACCTGAGTGTGGAGTGCAAATCGGGACTGAGTCGGCCAAAGTGAGGGTAGTCCGTGCGAGAGAGAGAGACGAGGATTTAGGGTTTGGGAGTGTTTTCCGGATAAGGAAATGACAAGGGCCCGGGTGTTATTTATAACCCGGGTCTTGTCCGGGTCATACCCGGGTGGTGTCCGATCCGGATACGAATAGAATCCGGATATGGGGATTGTCCGGAGACCATGGGAGTCCGGATAACCTAAAGAGTCCGGATGATTTCTTTTTCTCGAATTTTCAGAAAAAATGGAACCTAGCTCGAGATCTGTCTCTCGCTCCCCCTCAACATGAGCCTGGGTTTGCCATTGCTCCCCCTCGAATCGTGCAATAGGGTGCAAGTGAGAGATTCGACACACAAAATTTTGAGTGTGGAATAGAAAACTTTGTGTCGCTCCCCCTCAAGTGTTGACCAAGTTGGACTTGGGAGTGCCCACACACATAAAAAACTTTTGGATTGTTTAAGAAAAACTGTGTGTGACGCTCCCCCTCAACAGATTAGAATACTTACCTGATATGGCAGTGTGCTCCCCCTGAACACATTAACAAATGGTGAAAGCACAGAGATTGGGAAATATCAAACAAACGACGGTATGTAATAAAAGAAACACACGAAGAAAGAGGAAAAATAGACGAAACTACCTAAGAAATACAGAAACTAAATCTACCTGTGTTACCGAGGCAAGTAGAATACCAGTGCGAGGAAGTGTTTGCTCAACCGTCCAGAGTGTTGACACCGAATGATGAGTAGACAGGTACTCGTAGAGGTATGGAACTTGACAAAGGTACACAAACGGATTAAGTTTTCAGGTTTAGCATACCTAGCTTGAACACCAGAGTTTTAAAACGCTTTTCGTCCAAGGCTTTGGTAAACAGGTCTGCTAACTGATGCTCAGTATTTACGAAGTAGAGTTCGACAGTACCTCTTTCGACGTGATCCTTAATGAAATGGTACCGAACGTCGATGTGCTTCGTCTTGGTGTGCTGGACCGGGTTGCTTGAGATAGCAATAACACTCTTTGAGTCACAGTAGATCGGGACCTTGACATACGTGAAACCGTAATCCTTGAGTTGTGTCCTCATCCAGATGACTTGGGAACAGCAGCTTGCGGCGACCACATATTCCGCCTCGGCAGTTGACGTTGAAATGCACTGCTGCTTCTTTGATGCCCAGCTTACCAGACTATCTCCCAGGAACTGAATGTGCCCCGATGTGCTCTTCCGATCCATCATGCATCCCGCTTGATCGGCGTCAGAATAGGCTGATAATCCAAAACCTGTCTCTTTCGGGTACCATAGGCCAAGATCAGCAGTACCACGTAAATAACGAAAAATTCGTTTAACAGCAGTCATGTGAGACTCTTTTGGGTTGGATTGATAGCGGGCACACAGGAAAGTCGAGAACATTATATCCGGCCTACTGGCAGTTAGGTACATTAAAGAGCCAATCATTCCTCTATACAGCTTCTGATTCGCATCCGTTCCATTAGGATCGGCGTGAAGCTTTGTAGTCGTTGCCATGGGAGTTTTCATAGGTGAGGCCTGGTCCAATTGGAATTTCCGAAGAATATCCTGAATATATTTGGACTGGTTAATGAATATTCCGGTCGAAAGTTGTTTAACTTGTAGACCAAGGAAGAAATTCATCTCACAAAGCATACTCATTTTAAAATATCTTCCCATTAGTTTGGCAAAATTCTTGGCATATAAAGGATTGGTAGAACCGAAAATTATGTCGTCAACATATACCTGAGCCAAGACGATATGACCTTCCTCATTCTTAATAAAAAAGAGTAGAGTCAATTGTACCTCGTGTGAAGCCTTTCTCTAATAAGAACTTAGAGAGAGTATTGTACCAAGCTCGCGGGGCCTGTTTTAGACCATATAGTGCTTTATCTAAAATGTAGACATGGTCAGGCTTCGAATCATCCACAAAGCCGTCGGGTTGCGACACATAAACTTCTTCTTCGAGTTCGCCGTATAGAAAGGCCGTCTTCACATCCATCTGGAAGACTGTGAAGTTCTTGTGCGCGGCATAGGCTAGAAACATACGGATTGCTTCGATTCGCGCCACCGGAGCGTAGGTCTCATCAAAGTCTATCCCCTCTTGCTGACGATATCCCTTTGCCACGAGTCGCGCCTTGTTGCGGACAACAATGCCGTCTTCGTCCTTCTTGTTCTTGAAGATCCACTTGGTGCCGATCACCGTCTTGTGTGTTGGACGTGGAACCAATCGCCACACTTGTAGAGCTTCGAACTGATTGAGCTCTTCTTGCATGGCAATTATCCAGTCCGAATCTTCAAGCGCCTCGCGTACGGTTGTTGGCTCTATCTTGCTTAAGAAGCCGGAGAAGAGACAGAAGTTGGCGGAAGCGCCTCGTGTACGAACAGGTGTAGAGGGATCACCGATGATTTGATGCAGGGGATGTGCCTTCGTCCATTTAGTGGTGTGTGGAAGTGGCTGCTGGGTGGAATGAGATGTGTCCGGATCCACATACGAACCGGATGGGAGGTCTTGTACAGCTTCAAGAGTAGCGGGTTGAGTTCTCGGAGGAGGTGGGGTAGGATTCGCCAATGGTTGCACAACTTCTGGTTCCGAGGAATTCAGAAGTTGATCGTCGGTTGTCGAGGAAGACGAATCTGTAGGAGCGATCTCCGTGATTGGTTTTGGGTCCTCCGGGGGAATCACAGGAGCAGGTGAAGCAGGTGATGACGGCTGATCTGTCTCCAAGGTGTTAGAAGGCGAGCTTGTAGAAGGCGGTGGACCAGATTGGTTGTCCAAGTCTTCAAGACGAGCAGCTTCAATCCTAGGAATAGCTGAGACAGATGGGGAAGCATTAAATAGGTCATCATAAAAATGCTCAAACAATAAATCTAAATCAGAATAATTTGCATTCGATGAAGATGCACGATTTGGATTTACTGTCATTTGTGTAGATCCCGAACTAGAAGGTCCGGAAGCTAACACACCAGTTAAACCGGGTTCTGAACTGCGATGTTCAGAAGCCAGATCTGCGGCTTCGTCGAATGTCACGTTTATGCTCTCAACAACGGATTTAGTCCGTGTGTTGTAAACGCGATAAGCCTTAGCCTTCATTGAGTATCCGATGAAGACTCCTTTATCCGCTTTGGGGCTTAGTTTGCCGAGATCATCTTTGTCGTTCATTACGTAGCACGTGCATCCGAACGCGTGAAAGTAGCCAATAGTTGGAACGTGATGATTCATGATCTCGTAGGGCGTCTTGTTGAATCGCTTGTACAGAAGCGTGCGATTTTGCGTGTAACAAGCTGTAGACACCGCTTCAGCCCAAAGATATAGCGGTAGATTAGCTTGGGAAAGCATTGTGCACGCCGCTTTGACTAAGGTACGGTTACGTCTTTCCACCACACCATTTTGCTGAGGAGTGCGTGCGGCAGAAAAGTTGTGCGAAATTCCTACAGAGGAGAGATAACCGTCCATCTTGGAATTCTTGAATTCCGTCCTGTTGTCGGTTCTGATGGACTGAACTTGTTGACACTTGTTCAATTGGACCGTCTTGAGATGCTCGATGATGATCTCAGGAGTTTCATCCTTTGAGCGGAGAAACATCACCCAGGTGTAACGTGAGTAATCGTCCACTATCACCAGAACGTACTTTCGCTTGTTGATGCTCGAAACACGCATCGGACCACACAAATCCATGTGAAGTAGTTCGAGAGTCCGAGATGTGCTGGGTGTGTCCTTCGGTGGATGGGATGCACGCTTCATCTTTCCCTTCTCGCATGCCCCGCACAGATGATCCTTCACGAACTGAAGGTTGGCATGCCTCTAACGTGTCTGCCTAGCACCAGTTGATTGATGCTTCTGAAGTTGAGGTGCGAAAGTCGTCGATGCCAGATCCAAGCTTGGTCGGAAGAAGCCTTTGACAGAAGGCATACAGGGTTATCAATTGAGAAGGCTGAGAGGTCAATGGTGTAGAGGTTGGTCTTTCGATGTCCAACTAGTAGTGTCTCACCGTCGTCGGTGAGGATTCTACACCTTGTCTTTTTGAAGCTGACCTCGAGATCTTTGTCGCAGAATTGGCCTATGCTGAATAAATTGTGGCCCAATCCTTGGACGTGTGACACCTTCTTGATTGTGATCTTATCATGTACGATGTCACCGTAGCCCACGATCGGCGAACGCTTGTTGTTGCCAAATCTCACGTCTCCTTGATATTCTTCTTTGTAGTTCGTGAGAAGCTCCCTCCTTCCGGTCATGTGCTTGGAGCATCCTGAATCTAAGTACCACACATGACCGCCTTGCAAAACAAGATTAGAGAAGTTTAGGTACCCAAATTTGTTTGGGTCCTGGAGGGTTAGGCGTGGCTCCCTTTGAAGAAACCTGTTTTGGCACAACTTTCCCGTTAGGTGAAGAATTTACACCTTTCGGGGGAACTGATTTTTGCGTTTGTCGCCTCTCAGGTGCAGATTGTACACCTTTGGGAGGAACATGTTTTGTGCCAGGTTGCCTTTTAGGAGCCGGTTTAACCTTGGTAGGAGCCGTCCATCTAGGATTGGGTCTGGTCTCCCGCCGTGGTTTAACCGGTGATTGATTACCCCGTTTATGAGATGGATTGTTCTTGTTATTACGGGGACTGCGTTTTTCATACAGATTATGTAAAAAAAATGGTGCATACCAGTCATTTTTCAGAATATCATAAAAATCATTCCCACCACAATTAGAACAGCAAAGACAATCATGCGATAAATGAATCAAGTGTTGAAGAGAGTTCAATTTAACGGGAAAAGACACTACTTTTTCCAAACTAGCTTTAAAATCATTCTAACCACAATGTGAACAACACAAGCAATCATGCAATAATCGAGCCAATTGTGGAAGAGAATTCACTTTAACAGGAAAAGAAACTTCAAAATGGTACTGATGATTCCAATCACTATTGTCTTTGTTTATTCTAGAATTTAAAGCATGGGAAAATGACTTTGATGCATCCTTCTTGACAGAATCCTCCTTTAGCCACTTTGGTGTTTCTTGTTTAGCGTGACCATTTTTATCTGAAACAGCAGGTACAGAATGATCAGTGACTTTTGAAGGAGTTGGAGGTTTAACGGGAACTTGTTCAGTCTTTTGCCTTGGCTGTGACGTGTTTTGGGAAACAGGTTTAGATTTTAAAATTTTGATCACAGCTGGGGCCTTTGAGTTTGAACAAGCACCCTTTTCAAAATTGACCTTATGATTCACAACCGGGGATAAAAAATATGTGTGACTTGGAAGAGGTTTGTCGAAAGGGAACGACTCGAACTCTCCCTCATCATCACCTTCTGAGTTCATGAATTCAGAAAAATTCACCTCAGGAATGTCGGGACTTGGACTGGTTGAGGATGGTGAGGAACACGCTGTGCTTGTGTGCTTTGAGGAATTTGGTGCGGAAGCTAGGAAAAAAGCAGAGTTTAAATTCCTTTTAACACACTCATCTTGATCGTCTTGAGAACTAGAATTCTTGCCTAAAAAGGCTTTGCACGAAGATGTATCGGATGAATTTGAGGAAGGTTCGGGTGAAGACATCTTGTCAGATAGCAGTTGGTCAATTTGCTCTTGAAGCTGACCATTTCTCGAGTACTCTTCCATCTTTGCTGTTGCCAAGGCAGACAGTTGTGATGTGAGTCGATTAATTTCACTCCGAAGGATTTCCTGTTCTTCACCAGATACACCTTCGGTTTTGACGTGTTGTTGTTTCACAAGTTTGTCAAGTAAAGCTTGCTTTTCTTTTGTCATTTCAGACAATTTTGACGAAAGCGTATTGATTTCCCACAGAAAATTTTCTTTTTCCTCACTTGTCATACCTTCGGTTTTCTCAGTTTTGAGTTTCTCAAGAGCTTTAATTAAATCGTTCTTCTCATTTTGGAAAACCAACCTTTCCCTTTCCAGTGACTCTTCCAACTCTACTATCTTTGCTTCCAAGATGAGAGGGGGAACATAGAGTTTAAACTCATCCGTCTCGGTCTTGGTTGCTGGTGCTACATCCTCATCCTTCTTAGAGGAATCCTTGGGTGTTGCCACTTTGTAGGGGTCGAAGTAGTCATTGGAAAGATATTTTTTGTTCTTTTGATACGAGTAATTTAGAGGTTCATAGCAAAATGGAAGTTGAATTCCTTGTTTGTGTGTGCGCTTGTATTCCTCTGTTTCCTCTTCCTTTTCAGGTTCTAGAGGACCAGTCCACTTGATTTTGTACTCCGGGTACTTTGTAGATAAACCATAACAGGCAAAGTCATACAGAGTGGGTACATGCCATCTTCCTTTTTTCAAATAGTGGGGATTATCATATCCGATTCCCCACTCTTTGTTGAAATACGTGAACTCTTTGGGTTTGTTTAAGAAAATGGTTTGATCAGTTTGATCCCTTTTGTGGAGTTTGGTTTCAAGATTTAGAATTTTAGCTACATACTCCTTGTGTTGAATTTGAAGAGAAGAGCATTGATAAGTGATGTCCTCTTTCTCATTCAAGCACTGATCAAGCTGACGTTGGAGTTCAGATATTCTGGCCCGTAAGTCTTTAGGTGCTAATGAAAGGATTTTGCATCTATCTTTTAAATCAGCATTTTCAGACTTATACTTCTCAGTTAACTTCGTTTGAACATTAAGCTTTTCTGTTAGAGTTTTAATTTCAAGCTTTTGTTCTTTAGAAGTGGCCTTAAAGGATTCTGCCTGACCATAAAATGATTGCATAGCATTCAAAAAATCTGGTTGACAAGATTCACATACCTGATTTGCAAGTGCAGTTGCGGTTTCCTCATCAGTGGAGGAATGATATCCCATGAAAGCATTAGCAACTTCATCTTCATCTTCATTATCAGATCTTTGCAGCCAGTAATCATCCTCAGCGAACATTGCTTCTCCAGTCGCCTTTTGTTTTGCTAAAGCTAGCTTGGCCTCGTAGTAGTGGACATTCTTCACTGTAGGCTGTCGGCAATCTTTGGCAAAGTGACCAAGTTTCCCGCAATTATAGCATTTCACGGGCTCATCTTTCTTCTTGCGGTCAACTTTCTCAGTCTTGTCCTTCTTCTCAGTCTGATCTTGCTCATCGACCTTCTTCTTACCTTCATATTTGTCTTTGTAGTCATGACGCTTGTTGGCAGAAGTGGAGTAGCGCTGACCATTAGACGTTGGTTTCTTGTAAAACTGTTGTTGCTTGAAGGTCTTTGTCAGGAGGGCAATGGCTTTCATGAAGTCGTTTACTTCACTATCAGAATCTTCATCTTTCTTCTCTTCCGATTCAGAATCAGAAGAATTATGCTTTTGAGCCCGTTCGGTGTGTCGGCTCGAAGGTCTTCCCTTGTTGGTGGAAATAAGAGCAATAGGATCAGCTACAGGCTTGGGTTCAGTCTTCTTCTCGGCAAGTAGCTCATTCACTTCATCTTCATCTTGAAGAAGTGTCTCGTAGAGTTCATTTATGCCGATTCTTTCAATCAGGTTGTTATGCCTGACATGAGATGCAAAAACTTTCCATTCGGGTAAGAGGTTGTTGAGGAACTTGAGGGCATTCTCCGTGTTCGACCGAACTATCCCATTCTTGTTCAGCTCATTGAGTAGAGAGCAGAAACGTTCGTAAGCCTGAGTAAGAGTCTCGCCAGGACGCTGCTTGAAACCATCGAACTTGGTTATAGCAGTATTGATCTTCAGCTGGTTTCCAACTGCACTCCCACGCATCATTTTGGCTACCTGGTCCCACATTCCCTTAGCCGTGTCTTTGTAGCTGTCGATGGCAGTGTAGGTCGAGTTGGGAAGAGCTTGCACCAGATATCTCTTCGCCTGTTTCTCCCCTTCTATCCTCCCTCTTTCAAACTCTGACATTTCGGCAAAGGACTTTTTCTCTTTCTTGGGTTCAACACCTTCAGCGGCTGCAATATCCTTCATTGGTGGCGCGATAGGACCTTCTTCAAGAGCTTGCTTGATGAACTCATAGTTGTCCTTCGATTCAATGAAAATCATGAATCTGTCGCGCCATTGACTGTACTCGTTTGGGTATAGGCATGGAGGCTTGGTGTCGGTACCAATGGCGAGAGCGTCACGAGAAGCAGACATCTTTGGTTGCAACGGAGTGATCGTCAGACGGGTATATTGATTCGAAATGAGGACCTAACGCAAGATTCTAAGAGTGATATCCTAACGTGGTTCTATGAGTGGAACGGTCCTTAGACTAACAGTAGATCAGATTGGAACATATATGACAAAACAGAACAAACACGTTCAACAGCAGTACTGTCCGGATAGAAGTGTCCGGATAGTGTTATCCGGATAGAGGTGTCCGGATACAAGCTAGAGTCCGGGAACAGGGTCCGGGAACAGAGGTTACCGGATATAAGTAAACAGTAAAAATTGTTCGGATACTAGAGTCTTTCCGGATGAAAGGAGTCATGATAGTATATGTCCGGGTAGAAAAAGTCCGGTTAAACCAAGGTTTCCGGAAACAATTTTATACCCGGAGAGTTAAGGATTTGTGACTTACCCGGAGACTGCGACTTACCCGGAGAGATGAAGTTGTCCGGACGAGGAAAAACTCAATTATCCGGACTGTATCAAGTTTGTCCGGAAACTGCGGCTGTTATCCGGACTGTGCGGCTGTGTTCTTAAAATCGACTGAAATCGATTAGGGTTTCTCCCAATCGATCCTGAAAGGTTAGAATAGATGCCAAATGCAGAGATAACAATAACCCAATCGATTTTTAAGCAAAACAAACAACTTTTGATTAAAAAAAATTGGATTTTTTTTTTACTCAAGAACACAATAAGAACTTTTGAACTTAAATCGCTAAATTGGCCTATTAAACGCGTGAATTGGGATGTGAAATTTTGCAGATATACTAGTAATTATGAATCTAACACAACCCAATAAACAGAAACAAGCGATTTCGACAGAATCAGATAATCAAAAATTCAAGAATAGTCAAAACGGGAAAAGTCAAACTGTTCAGAATTTTAGAATTCAAACCTTAGAATCGATCCGTCCGTCTGCTCTGATACCAATTGTAGGATCCAGATCCGTGCAACCATTGTGTTTATGTGAATAAGAGATATGAACAAATAAACTAATCACAAAGGCTGCCCACTTAGCTATTTGATTCAGAGAATAATCGTTACAATACTGAAAAGCTAAATGAGACAACTAGCTATTTTCTAAGCTAATTGTACATTATATATGTTGGGCCCGTGGTAACAAGCCCACGGCCCGTTCACTATGGACTATGTTTAAACAAATACAAATTGACCCTTGAACTTTAAATCAACCATAAAACTTGCCCTAACAGTAGGGTCCCGCGGCGGGGTGCCGGCATTGGGAACAAGGTGCAGATTTTGCTCAATGGGTGTAGATGCAACTTTGTTGTCCGTGATTCCAGCTTTGGACAACAGATCTGAAATGTACTTGGTTTGACAGAGATAGATGCCGGAAGAGTCTGACAGAACTTCAAGGCCAAGGAAGTAATGTAGCTTACCAAGATCTTTCATCTCAAAGCATGAGCTGAGAGACTGTTTGAGATGGATGATACATGTTGAGTCACTGCCGGTAATGATCATATCATCAACATACAATAGGAGTAAGATAGTACCTGCAGCAGTAGTCCGAGTGAACAAGCCAGAATCATAATTACTCGGAGAAAACCCCAAGGAGATTACAGTATTGCTAAATTTTTCAAACCAAGCACGATGAGCTTGTTTGAGGCCATAGAGGGCTTTTCGAAGTCGACATACATGACCCTGACGGGAGATCACACCTGGAGGGAGTCTCATGTAGACTTCCTCTTCGAGATCGCCATTTAGAAAGGCATTCTTGACATCCATCTGATAAAGTGGCCATCTTTTGGTGGCAGCTATGGCGAGAAGACTACGAACTGATGTGACACGAGCCACAGGAGCAAACGTTTCCTCGTAGTCAATGCCATATTCTTGGTTGAAGCCTTTTGCCACAAGGCGTGCTTTGTATCGATCAATGGATCCATCAGACTTGGTTTTGATTTTGAAGACCCATTTGCAACCAATGGGTGACTTGCCCGGTGGGAGAGGTACAAACTCCCATGTATTGGCTTTGTCAAGAGCCTGAAGTTCCTCAGTCATAGCTTGCTGCCAAACAAGGTTAGAAGCGGCTTCCTTGTAGGAAGTGGGTTCATGGTTGGACAGCAAAGTGGCATAACAATGATAATCACGAATGTGAGAAGAAACTTGTCTTACCCGATCGGAGCGTCGTACTTCATCTTGTGGTTGAGAGGAGCTAGGATCCATAGACTCAGCAGATGGCTGGAATCGGCCGTGCTTTTCATATATTGAAGAAGAATACAAAAGATAGATTAACCTAATAATAAGCCCTAAGAGAACTATATATACTAAGTAAGTTACAAGTAATTACAGAATGAACCCTGGACTATACATATTAACAATAATACTCTAACAGTCACCACCATAGAACATGATTTGTTTTTTTTTCCTTTCAAGCATATAATACAAGAAATACAATATATAAACTCACACTTGAACCCTCATTCTCTTGGGAGGCCAAAGGTATAGAGCAAAAAAGACAACATCAATTTGTTCTCCAAAAAATAAGGAAGCATAAAAGTTACATGTCATTTGGATGATTTATTTACACAAAATATAAAATAAAGAGGACTTCCCTTACCAAGGAAACATTTGTTCCATTACAAGTGGATTCCGAAAAAGAAAAAAGCGAACACAGAATTTGGAAATGCAAAAGTCAGTCATTCTATAACTAACTGCAAACATCTACATATACTAATTTGAGCTAGCTACGTTTATGTGCTAAGCCACCAAGGAACATGATCCTCGTTGCTTTCAACTTTCTTAATGTAATCTTCCGATCTCCATATTCTGTTGTTTCTATTGTCGTAGCATTGGTGTGGAACACTCTAGCTGGCAAATTTACGGTCATCATAAAACTATCGTTAGATTCAACACGGGGTTTCCTTTCATTTAACAACGTTGCCGAGGGATTGCATAGCACACGCCGTATTCTTAGATTTCTAAACATGCCTACATCTGTAGAAAGTGAAACAATATATAGATAATTAGATATATATATATATATATACACACACACACATAGAGGGAAGTTCGGGGGAAAACCTTAAAAATGGAAAAATGAGGAACACTCAGTTTTCATATTTTTAAAGTTTTTCCTCGAACATGACCCTATATGTGTGTGTGTGTGTGTGAATATAAGGGTTTTAAAATACGGAAACACGAGGCACGTTACACCTAAAGGCGGAAGAAAGAATCAGAATAGCTTACATCATGCCACTACAAAAACAGAGGGCCATTTTCGGCGGACAAATCCGCCGAAAATCCACTGGAATTTCCTGTTTCCAGCGGATTTTCGACGGATTTGGCTGTCGGAGCTAAACCTGCCGCAACAGTCATTTTCTGACGGAATTTTCGATGGACCAGAAATTTTCGGCGGATAAGGCCACCGGAAATTCGTCAGTTCATTTTTTCCCAGATTAACAATTTTGCTAATCAAAAAAATAATTATGCTACGTTTATTCTCCGAAAACCCTTTTAATTCTTATTTCTAATAAATGAATAAATAGAGGGTTCGATGGATTTTTGGCGGATTAATCCGCCGGAAACTTATTTATTTTTCATTTATTTCTGACGGATTTCCGGTTGATATAAATATATATTTATTTATTTTAAATTTATAAAACCGTTTAAAAAATATAAAACCATTTCCGGCGGATCTTAATTAACAAAAATAATTAATTAATATCCGTCGGAAAACCGCTGGAAATCCGGCAGAAATATTAATTAATTTACGGTTAATCGTTTAAAAATTAATTAATTAACTAGGAATTTCAAATCCGCCAAAAGCCCGCCGGAAATTGGACTATTTTTTAAGAAAAACTAAATGTATTTTATTGGCGGATTTCCGACGTATTTTCGGCGGCGGAAGTCAACGAGTTTTGACTTTCTTAATTTCTACCAAAAATCCGCCGGAAGGATTTCGAAGGACAATCCGCCGGAAATTTCCGCCAGATTTGGTTATTTGTTTAGTAGTGTGCAAAACATAATCAATATCAAACTATTAAAGTCATAAAGCTATTACAAGATTGGACAGAAATCAGAGTATATAGTATATACTTACACATAGGTTGGACATAAATCACAAAATATACATGCATAACTTAGAAATATACGTGGATACATACACAAGATTATTAGAATAAAGTAAAATATACGACAACATATATAGGATGGACAGAATATAAATACACATAAAACAAAACACAAATAATTTTAATGCTTACCGACTGCGTAACCAAGATCCTTTGGTGTTGTCTCCATGTGAAGATCGACTTTCACCTTTGCTTCATCCTTAGGTGTTTCATTCATGTATCGGACCATGCAAAGCTGGGACGTCGTCGACATATATATTCCTTCACGTACCACCTTGCCCGTCCGTCATCTCCAATATATATCCATCATGTTGAGTAGATGCTGCACTTTCTTGGTTGGAGACGCGTATGGAAAAATGACATCTGAAAAAGAAAAAAAAATTACAAAATTGTATGTGAAAATGATATAAATGGTGTTTAAAAGATGGTATATTTTACTTCAAATATAACAGATCAAGTGACCCAATTTGTAGAACCCACCCCCAAAACGACTCCTAGTGATAAGTAGAAGAAACTTTGTTTTGTTCAAACTAGGATCACACATTTATCACAAGTGGATTTAAACAGCAACAAATCATGTATTACCAAACATTTTAATAGTTTTTTTTAATGGAATTTTACGACATCCAACTTAATCCTTACCAGTAAACGAATAAATACCATTCAGGAGACACTTGGCAACATCAACCCCAATGGATTTGCGATTGTGAGCATCATCGATCTTTATGATACGAGATTTCTCAGACGGGTGGTTACCAAAACCAGTCCATTTAAAACAATGATCCTCCATCGGTTGTAAGGATTTGACAGATGGATCAGCCAAGTGTTTGAAGGCAGGTAGTTTCTTTAACGAATTCGCCATTGCCATTCGAGAAGAAAGCAGATTAGGGTTTTGAAGAAAGGGGAATGGGGTGGATTTTCTGTTACCTTAATTAAAATGGATTAAAATGTAAAAATATAAACCAGAAAATAAAACTTGATGTAAAAATAGGTTACTTTTCTTAAGATTGAAACCCATGACAAATCCAATAATATAAACCAGAAGGTGTTTAGGAAAATTATCTTTTAGGCTTGTAGGTGGAATCTGAACGAAGCACTTAGAAATCAACGTATGTTTCGTCTAACAAGATCTACATACGAACATGTTTTGGCTCCAACAAGGTGCTAGCTCCAAATCTTTTAGATTTACAATCTAGTATGTGTTTTTACAAACAAAAACCGAATAAGATATATTTTCTGTTTATCCGATAAACTAAGATTGTATATGTTGGTCCTGTGTTTGTAAAAATCGGGGTTATACAAACAAAACAACTTTTCACTTTTAATTCTATATTTTGAACTAAAACAAAGAATAACATATTTGTTGCGAAAGCTAGAAAGGTAAAACCTAAGCCTAAACAATATGACTAGCGAAAAAATTGCTAACACTAAAAGAGTGAAAGAAGATGGTACTCTTTCAGATGTGAAGTATTAAGATAGTCTTTCAAATGTCAAGATCAATTTTGCTTAAGGAACTATCACTAAGAAGTTCTTTTAAAACGGGTGAGTAGCAACAAATGACAAGGGTGACTTTTTGTTGGTCTATGATGGGTTAATGACTTATATCATAGGTGTTTGTAGAGAGAGGGGTTGAACACAAACACAAAAAAAAATTCACTTTTTAATTTTATATTTTATGAAAAAATAAAATTACAAATTTGCTGCAGAAACTATAAATGTAAGACCTGTGATCCTAAAACAAACTAATTGGTTAACAAATTTACTAATAACTGAAAGAGTAAGAGGAGAATGCACTCTTTCATATCTGAAGGACTGATATAGTCTTCAGAGGTTAAGGCGTCGATTTGCAAGGAATTGCACTTAACAATTCTTCAAAAAGGGCAAGTCGCGTATGATCCGGATACCGCTTTTATAGCAGTCCATGCATTTAATACAACAATGCAACTTCAACGCATGTTTTCATTTGAATTGTTGATCCATGTATCTTTGTACTCTTCATTTCAGTCTTTTGATATGATGTAGACATTTTTTGCTTCAACCCATCCTTCTATATGTGGAGTGAATAGTAAAAAGTATGGTACTATTAAAATAGTACTTTTGAACTTGCTTTAGCTGACATGCAAGCATGTTCCTATACTAGGACATGAGTTGGTTTAGGCCATCCACAGCGCATAGATAAAAGCCCTCAATGCCACATCAGCGCCACATCAGCTTTTCTCCTCAAGCCCTAAAGACCCCCAGCGCATAACTAAAAGCCCTCTTGCCACTTCATTTTTTTAATTCTTTTATTTATACATTTAATTATTTAACAAAATAAAAATATTTATATATTTTTTAATAAATAAAAATAAGATAAATAATAAAAATAAAAATTCATATCATTCATTAAAAATAAAAATTACAAAATACAAAACACTACCAATTATGAAATTTTTTAATTTGCTCTTTTCTCTTTAAAGTAACCCTCAAAAAATTTTAATTTGCCTAATGAGATGTAAAAATATTGTGGCGGATTTTGTTGCGACCATTGTGGCGGAATTTGTTGCGAAATTTGTGGCGGAATTTGTTGCGAAAATTGCGGACGATAACCTGGTTGTGTAAACGCTTGGAAACCAAGCTCCGGGTCTTCTTGCGGTTGCGGTGTATGTGGCCGGTTACGACGGGATGTAGGTGTTTTGTTTGGATTCATGATGAAATTTGAGAAAGTTTGAGAGAATTTGAGAGAATTTGAGAGAGTTTGAGAGATTGTTGGTGTGAAAAAATAAGAGGTTGAGGGTTAATATATATAGTGTGATTAAATTGAAAAAAAATTAATTTTTTTTTATAAAAGTAGCCGTTGGATTTATTTATTTTCAAGATTTAAAAAAAAATACAAAAGTAGCCGTTGGAGGCAATCGGGTTCCTCGGGTTTGAAAGCCCGGAGGCCGAGCCCGCAGCCGAAGCCCGCAGGACCCCCACCACTACCCGAGGGAGCCCGCAGCGAGCCCGAGCCCGTGGGCGCTGCGGATGGCCTTACAGACTTACAATCTTACATTTTTTATTCAGTTGGATGAAACCCTAACCTCATTAACAGAAAGAATAAGATCACAAAGAAGATTGGTGCAAAGACATGATCGAAATGAGAAAGAAAACCAATCGTGCCTTCAACTTGATCAAGATATCTCAAGTTTGCTCAAACATATCGTGCCCTTCTTTTTTCCAGTTGAGAGAGATTTCAAGATGCCTAACCCTCTCCCTCGAACTCTATATTCAACAGCATACCATGTAACTTTTCCCTCTCTTGTGAACTTTCTCAACCTATAGTAGGAACAGAGGACAAAGGACGGGGGTTGAAGGAGAATATTCGGGAAGGAACAGTGAGTAGTGGGATAGCAGTTTGAATATATGCATCACAATTAAAGGAAGGAACGTGGGCTTAGGAACGGTGTTGATGATCTAGACTACGCCCTGTAAAAAGTGCTTATAAATAAACCTTGACGCAAGTATACATCTTGGCCTATTATCGTCTTGAAACAAGTAATAATGGTACTAAGTACCGAATATCGATCCCACAGGGAAGCGTGGAAAAGTTTCTTCTTAAATGTCCAGTTCGTAAAAGCGAGTTTCAGATGGCGAATTCGAAAACAATATTTTGGAGATTTGATTAACAACTAATGACAAAAATCAGTTATAAAGAGAAGCACGGGGTATAAAGATTCGTTGGGATGAAATAAATAATAAGATAAAAAGATGAGACGACATTTCTCAGTTATCTCAAGAGTCCACTATTTTATGATACAAAGTACCGGGTGTCAATTGGTCAATTGTGATCCACCATAAAATATAACATTAATTTAAATAACTTTGGACAATCATGCCATACGATACACCTCTTTATTTTATTATCGGTCTCGGTCCCAACTTCACTTTATACCCCGAACTAGGACGCTTAGCCCATCATCGTTTGGCTTCTAATTACAAAGGATGTGTAAATTTGGAAAGGAAATAATGGAGATGGACAATGCATGAACAACTTACAATAATTCTTGGTGAAAATACGTAACTTGTTATGCAAATAACCAACTCTTGAAAGTACAGTGAAATTTTTAATTGCAAAAAGTAAGTTAACACTTTTAGTAAAAACATGAATTATTGACTGAGAAGTTAACGACAACTTGAAATTTCATGGAAAATCTTGTTTTAAATGTGATAATGAAAGGAACCCTTAAGTGAACCACCACCGGTTACGGTTGAAATAAATTTCAACCGTTAAGCTATGGATTTGGTTACTCAAAAAGCCCGATGAATTATAATTAACTAAGATTTGATGAAAACGAGTTGCTTGAAATGATTAATTAGGAAAAACTTGAATTGTAGTAAAAGATTTAAGTGACTTGAGAAAAGGTTTTATACTTGGAAACTTAACAAAGTCGTCAAACACAATTAACCGTGAACCAATGGAATTGGGGACCAGAAAGTATTAGTCAGACTTCCGGTTAATAATGATATAACGGAGTTGTTTTATAACCAAAATATAGAAACCGTGAGTTGGACTTTGTAGCAAAAACCGTGAGTATCAAAGAGACAATAAAATCGATGGCAACAAGATTATAAGAAGAACTGTGAACAAAAGAGGTTAGTAACAAGTTAAAGATAACAAAAAGTAACAAGTAAACAAGTAATAAATGAAGTAGTAAGCGGAACAAAATGATATTAGAAAGGTAACACACTATGGTTGAACCCGAACGGTTCAAACCGTGAGCAAGAGCTACGGTTGTGAGAATCGGCTCTATGCTCACTTCAACTACTAACTACACTAAATTATACTAGTGAATGAGAGATGTCTAAAATGGTTACAAAAGAGTCATATAAATAGCATGTAAAAGACTTGGAGGAGAAGATAAGCTCCATGGGTCATACCCATGGATCAAAGGACCCATGGGCCGAGAATTAGAGCCCATAAAAAATAGTAGCCCAAAGCCCAAAATAAAAGTGTTTGTAAACAACCCAAGTATTCGGCCCATATGTGAAATTCGGCCCATCAACTTTCGGCCAGCCCAATGAGATGCATTCCACAAAACGTCCAAGCCCGGTCTTCAAAAATTGGAGTCTTCATTTCCGTTATAACAATTGCTAACCGCATCCTTCCTTTACGAAAAGCTCCAAACGACCGTCTTTTCGCAACCTAAAAATACACAAAGTCTAAAATAAGTTTTTTGGTGATTTTTATGTGTCTTTGTGTGATTTTTAGCCAACTTAATACTCGAGGGTATAAATTGTTTATTTTACGTAAATGTTACTAAAATTAATTAAAAGTGACTCAATGGGATAACAAAATGGCTCAAAAATTGGAATTATATGGCTAAAATAGGGTTAAATAAATAACTCTATCACAACCGCAAATTCGAACTGTTGCTTGTCCTCAAGTAACTTTATTAAAAACACAATTTTTGAGCTAAACAAGGTTGTTTCAAAATGGAAAGTAAAAATTCTTTGAAATTTTCATAAAACCAAACATGCATGCATTTGTACCGACGTGAAGAAATTGCACTAACTTAGCCTAGTTGAAAAAAATAGCCCTTCATAATTCAATGTTCCTCAACTCATACTTTAAAAACACATCAATCCATAAGCTAGCCAAACAACTAATTGCCTAATTGGAAAAACAAATCGCACATGAAATGAATGGTTTGGCAATTGCCTTTGTACCACTTTCTAAATATGGCAATATTTGCCATCTTCTCATTTTGAAGAATTGCATTTGGACACTTTGGTCTCTTAAGTGTCTTTGACACTTGACTTGTATGCACGGAAAACATTTGTAGAGTTTTGCTCTTTTTTTAGTGTGTATGTGTTTTCACGTTTTGCGCATTTTTTTGACTTTTTGTGTGTATGTGGGTATGCATGGAGGTATAAGCAAAATGATATGGTATGAATAATAACCATATATCCTCCCCAAAACTTTGAATGGTTCAATGTCCTCATTGAACATTGAAAGACTCAAACCAATTTTTGGTAAGATTTGTGGTAAAAGTGTATGATGTGCGCAAAAATTTCTTTCCAACAAAAATTGGTGAAAGCAAAAAGTTCTAAGGCTAGTTCTAGTGATGTGTTAAAAAATTAAAGTGAGAAACCAAAGAAATTATTGAGGCTATGGAACAACAAAACTAAAGTAGAAACAATTTTGCATGTGATACATTTGCATGGAATGCATGATTGCATGGAAATTGTGAAAAACAAAACTTTCCAAATATAACAACAAAAACTTCCCAGACTCAATAATTAAATCTAACTATTAGACATGAAATTTAAGACATAAAATAAAAGGGATGATAGGAATGAACTAGGCCTACTCGGAATGAGTAGGGTGCCTATCAGCAGGCTGCCATAATAGGTGCATGGGGAATGGTGGTAGAGTCTTCATGATCTTCGGGTGCTCCTTACTCCAAATTGCCCGCATGGCATCATCTTTAGCTTTCTCATACGTCAGCCACACAATCCTCTCTTCTTTCCTCCACCTCTTGAGTGTCTCCCAATGATCACCAGGTGAGCATGTGATCTGTGCGATGATAAATTGTCGTTCCTCTCTTAGTGCCGCCCTGATTTTCCTTTTTAAAGGAGCGAAGGGTTGCCTCTAAGGAAGCCAGACCAACGTTCTTGCTCTTTGGTTGGAAGTATGTGTTGTTACGTAGCAACCGTTCGACGTTCATTTTATCCATCACCATTTTATCTTTCGAGAAATGATCGGTGGTTAAAATGGGTACCTTGGGTCGCTCCATGAGGGAGTGTATTATGGTGGGATGCGGCATGCGTGCATTAGACCGATCAGCACATCCAAGGATGTTGTTGGAGATGAGCCGACCAACATCAAATTTATGGCCCTCCATAATACAATATATGATGAAAACCCTAACCATGCATAAACTAGTGTCGTGTGTGGTTAGAAACAATATGTGTCTTAAAAAGTAAAACCAAACATTGGCTTCGGGTTTTAAACAGTGAGTACGTAAAACACATGTGTTTCCTTGAAAATACCAATCTGATCCTTCATGGGCAATCCGTTTAAGGACTGCCTCCAAATCAGTTTTGGTTGCATGGTTAGCTACCTCCAAAACTCATATTTGTACGGAGGTGGCACCAATCCCAAGACACTATTAACATGATCTGCAGAATAACAAACCGGGGTTTGTCTCACAGTGATTTCTATATCGTTTGTAACTGAAAGTTCGGTATAGAAATCACGTACCCAATCTAAATTGTAAGGTTTAGGGATGCTACAAAGCAATTCCCAACCCAGTTTAGTGATCGTGTGCTGAAAGTGTGGGTGTGCCAATAACATACGGTGATGAAAACCTTTTGGAGATTGACCTAGCTTTAAAGCAAAGGATTTGTGCCTAAGTAATGTTTCGTGACAACTAAACAATTGCATGCGATTAAAAGGGAGATTAGAAATGGTACCCACTTTTGATTTACCCTTTTCCACAGTCAAGGCCAGCTGAGTTGGAACACCATATGATCACCATTTGAATCATCGTTTGAATCACCATCCTCATTCTCATCATCTTCTTCCAAAGCCATATCTGCATCCTCAAATTTCCTCTTTTTAAAAGGTTGCAAGTTGGTTGTAGCCACTGTCTTACACCTACGGGTGTATTGGATTGGTGGTCTTGGTTGGGGTCTGATGGTGGGTGAGGTGACCGGTGTGGGATTAGGGATGGCAGTAGGTAAAATGGTGGTTAGTGGGTTTAGAGTGATGACGACAGGGCTCGTGAGAGTAGGTGAGGCAGTGGTGGCGATAGTAGTGGTTACTAGTGGCTCAACAATGGTTCTAGGTGAGGTCACTGAGGTGGTAGGGGCAAGGTGTCGGTGAGCATTAGGTACCGCCGTAGGTGCAACCGGAGGGTATTCTAGGTTTAGAGGTTGTTGTCGCCGGACCGGTCGGAAAGCTGACGGTCGGTTCAAAATGGGCTCGCCATTGGAGTTCAATACAAATACAGAGGGGAAATTTGGGGGTGGTGATGAATGAGGGTTTGGAAGTGCATACCTAGCAATGGGGAAACCAGGAGGAGGCAGTGGCGTTGAATAGCGATTGTTCATCAAAAACCGCCGGATGTCGGGAGGTGCTAGGTGGCTTTGCGGCAGCGTACAGCGGACCTGCGGTGGAGTGCGGTGGCGTTGAGGAGCTGGCGAGATTCCCAGTCCCAAAAAGTCCCTTGACTACAGTGGCTTGATTGAGAGGGGAGTTTGGCGATCGTCGTATACCAGAAGACGAGCTGAATGGGTAGGTTGGGTCATGTGTACGGCGGTCCATGGTGTCGAGATTTTGGGGTTTTTCAATCTATGATGACGGTGGTTGGTGGTTTGTCTAGAATTAGAAGAGAAGGTAGAGTAGTGATTGGAATTTTTCGATTAAGGGAGAATGTTAGGGTTTTGTGAGGTTGACGATGAAGAATGAGAATAGGGTTCTGTGGGAAGTGGATACCGATGAAGAAGATGGATGGTCATCTTGGTGGAATCGAGAACTCAAATAAGGAGAAGAAAATGAGAGGCCGAGAGTTTTATGGGGAACAGGAATGGGTGGCAGAGTCGTCGGCGGCTGCTGATGTCAGGTGGCAGCGCCGATGATGGCGTGTGCCCGGCGTGAGTGATTGAGAGAGAAGAGTGCAGAGAGAGAGGGTGTTTGTTTTGGTACGATGAAGTACCAATTTCTCTGTTACTGTAGTTTCTAGAAACTGATCCTGTTCAATTGTACACTGTACAAATCTTGCCAAACATAAAAAAATCTAAATTTAGTTAGAATTAAACCAATTTAGTTTGCCTAATCATGCCTTAAAATTTCTGGTTTGGAAGAAATCAGTTTTCAAATTGATATTTCTTGTTGGGCCAAAAATAGACACACAACAACACTTTCATCTTGGGCCAAGATTTCAATTATGTTTGGGCCGAGAAATATGATTTGGACCAAAAATTCCAAGAGTCCAAAATTGGATTATTTGGGCCAAGACTTTTAGGTAGCCATTTAATTTCTCAAATAGAATGAGCCCAAACTCCTGAATCTAACAAAAATAAAACTTTTTAGCCCAAAAATCAGTATTCTTCTCATTTTCCTTGTTATAAAAGTTTGGCACTGTGAAAAGGCACAGAGCCTCTGTGAACTTGCACAGAACCTCTGTGATTAAAATCTGCAGTGCATAACATATGCTGTGTCGCTATACAGAGCCTCTGTGAACTTGCACAGAGCCTCTGTGATCAAGCTCTACAGTCCAGAAAACACGTTCGGTCCCTAAGCACATTCTCTGTGAGCCTGCACAGAGCCTCTGTGAGCCTGCACAGAGCCTCTGTGATTTGGCTAAGAGCCTCTAGCTGAAAAAATGTTTATCTCCCAATTTCATTCCCAACCCTTTTTTCTTTAATAACTTCCCTTAAAAAAAACCTTTCAAAATCTTTTTGTTCTTTTTCATTCTTCTGACAAAAATTAAAGAAATCTAAATATGTATTTCTAAGACAGACTGAGCAAAACCCCCTTTTCTGTCTTTTTCAATGATATTTACAATTTCTTGAATTTAATTAAAAATTCAAGAATTTACCAACTCTTCATTAATTCTAGAGGTGAACAACCTCAAGAGGTTGTTGTATCAGTGCAAAGGGTTCGATAAAAGGTTTTACCCTTTGTCCATTTACCTTGAAAGTGGTTCCCTTTTCTGGATCAATTAGTTCTATAACGCCATAGGGAAAAACTTTTGCAATCTGATACGGTCCCATCCACCTAGAATTCAACTTACCTAGAAATAACCTAAGTCTAGAATTAAACAATAATCCTAGCTGACCTTCAAAGAACTCTTTTAGAACAATTTTCTTGTCATGCGATTTTTTGGTGTTTTCCTTGTAAAGTTTGGCATTTTCATAGGAAAAATTCCTATGTTCTTCTAATTCACAAAGTTGTAGAGTTCTTTTTCTTCCAGCTTCATCTAGACTCATGTTAAGTTCCTTAATGGCCCAATAGGCCTTGTGCTCTAATTCTACAGGCAAGTGACAGGCTTTCCCAAAAACCAACTTATAGGGGGACATACCAATAGGATTCTTATAAGCAGTCCGGTAGGCCTACAAGGCATCATCCAATTTGGAGGCCCGGTCTTTTCTATGTGGCTTAACAACCTTAGCTAAGATTCCCTTGATTTCCGTATTGGACAATTCATCCAAACCATTAGTTTGCGGGTGATAAGCAGTAGCCACCATGTGCTGAATGTTGTATTTGTCCAGGACTTCCGCTAATAAGTTGTTTATGAAGTGAGTACCTTCATCACTAATTAAGGCACGGGGTGTGTGTAAAGCCCGTGTCCCGATATGGTTTTTAAAATTCCTAATGTATTTATTTGATTGTCGTTTAAAGCGAGTCTTGTTAACGGGAGTTGTCAAAGGGGACCTTGAATGTTATGTGTGGCAAACCTCACTCCCTTTTTACATTTTATGGGAATTCAGGGACCAATAGTGCCAAAGTGTTTGAGCCTAAGGGGCCAAAGGTGGTCAAATGGGATTGTGGAGTGTTGAACGGCCAAGGGAAGAGGGACCGACCCCCCCCCCCCCTCTTCCCCTTCTCGTCGGTTTCCAGCAGCCTCGACAAAGCATCCCCTTTGGTTTGTTTTGTGGTTTTCCTTGTTTTGATTCAATCGGCCGGAGTAGAGAGTGAGAGAGAGAGAGAGACCGCAAGTTAGGGAGAACCGAGCAAAGAGAGAGGGAGTGGGTCGCCGGAGGGTTTTCCCAATCGCCGGAGATCGCCACCAGCACCACCATTCGCCGGAGATCGCCACCAGTCGCCGGAGGAGTCGAGGGAGGAGGAGCAATCGTCGAAAGGTAAGTCTCTCCCTTGTTCCGTTTAGTTTCTCTTCTTGTTCGTTTTTCCGGCGAGGCAACCACCGCCGCCCGCCGCCACTACGGTGGCCGTGGGTGGACGGCGGTGGCTGTGTGCAGGTGGGTATATGTGTGGGTGCTGGTAGGATTCGCTTGTGGCAGCCGTGATGGGGAGCGAGAGGGTGAGGGTGGTACGGAGAGACGAGGGGTGTGTGTGGGTGTGGGTGTCGCCGGAACGCCGCCGCCGCCGTGCCCCACTGCCGGAGGTGGCAGTGGGTGGTGCCCGTGGCGTAACCCTAAAACCACCCTGACCGTAACCTTAAACCTTAAGCCGTTAATCCTAATCTCGAACCGTTTTATCATTTCATGTGAATTAGTGTAATCTGCCTCTGTTTCGCGTAGTTCATAACTTTCTGCTCGTAGCTCCGATTGAGCCGAAATTGGTACCCACGGTTCCAGTACGGGGTCGGCCACGTTTTCCGTGTTTTAGAGGAAAACTGGTTCAGCCTCTAGCTAGGTGAAAAAGTGGTCGTAAGTTGGTGATTTGTCATTTTATGTGAATGTCGATTTTCTGCCACTGTTTTGTCGTGGCCGTAACTTTTTACTCGTAGCTCGGATTGAAATGAAATCGGTGGCCGAAGTTCACTAATCGAGTCAGAAAAGTTTTTCATGTTTTGCCGAAAGTCCGTTTAGGCCTGTAGCTAGGCCGTATGGGGCTGTTTATACAGCCTGGTCCGAAAAACTTCCAGCTTTCTGTCCCTGTTTTGTTTTACGCATAACTTTCGTTTGGAATGTCGGTTTGGGGTGGGACTGGTGCCAAAAGTTTCGTTTCGGAGTCTATTAAGTTTCCTCTGTTTTGTGGAAAGACCAATTCGGACCATAGCTAGGTCGAAGTTGCCATGTTGTACTGAAAGGTCCGGGTGTTCGCTGTTCTGCGAAGCATTTTTGGAAATTCTATAGTAAATTATAGAAAAATCGTTAGGACGCGTGCGATACGTCCCTGAAACCGTAAGACTTAGAACTTCGTAATTATGAATTTTAATTTCTGTATTTATCAGTTTTAAGGGGGTAAAACAGGTCCCGAACAGATCCGTAACTTTTAAGAAAAAGCTGGAATATTTAGTCGTTTGAAAGCTAGTAAACGTGTTATGGGTCGGGACTTTCCTTTGACTTTTTATACGTATTTAGGTGGGAGAAAGTGAAGAAGATTGCCGTGTTGGTGTTGCGTTTCGTGAGCACGTTGCTTAGCCTTGAGGTGAGTTCTCTCACCGCGTAGTTAGGAATTTCATGTATGTCGTTATTTTGTGTTACGTGTGATTACGTGTATTTATGTGCTTACGTGAACTAGATGGGATGTGATAACTGGTTGTGATTTATTAGATTCGTATGTGGAATATATATGCATGTGTACACCTCGGTGGGACTGAGGGGCTCGGTGGGACCGAGGGCTTGGTGGGACTAAGCTAGTACAACAATTTTTACTCGGTGGGACCGAGGGCTCGGTGGGACTGAGCTTGTATTAATTACTCGGTGGGACCGAGGGCTCGGTGGGACTGAGCTTGTATTAATGTATTTTGTGTACTCGGTGGGACCGAGGTTCGTGCTTATATAATAATCATTATGTGGTTTGATATTCGTGAGGATGGTGATGTTGCCTACTTGCGAGTAGGGGCGATATGCGTGGGGTTGCTACCTACGCGCGTGATTGAATTCACTAAGCGTTTAGCTTACCCTTTCCCAATGTGTTGTATTTCAGGTGCGGGCGGCAGTCGGGCGTGACCGTACACACATGGAGCGCGGAGTGTCAAATATTATTAAACTTTCACTTATGAACCCTTGAATTTAGTTATGAAATTTTCCGCTGCATAAACGTTGTTGATGGTTTGAAGTAACGGCGTTAATTTTATTTAAGACGTGAATTATTAAATCATGGTTGTTTTATAATGAATTGTATGTTTTAAAAATTTTAAATTTCCTTGTAATTTTTGGGACGTTACAGTGTGGCAAATCTAGTGAAGATGTGCTTCTGAAGGAATTTGACAACTGTCTTGGCATCATTAGAATGGAAGGCCATAGCCTCCACCCATTTAGACACATAATCTACAGCTACCAATATGTAGGCACAGTTGTTAGACAGTGGAAAAGGTCCCATGAAGTCAATGCCCCAGACATCAAATAATTCTACTTCTAAAATTCCATTTAAGGGCATTTCATTCCTTTGAGAGATGTTTCTACTTCTCTGACACTCATTGTGTTAGTCCCAGATGTCTTAACAAGTATTGTAGAAGGAGGGGGGGTTGAATACAATACTCAAAATTTACTTAATTTAATTCTATTATTGAAAATCTTTCAACAAGAATTACACATAGAAACTAAAGACTGTTGTGGAAAAGAACAGGTAAAACTATTCTAACAATCTTTCACAAAGTATACTTAAAACAAAACAACTTGAACACTTAGAATCAAAGCTATAAAGTTCTTGAGAAATGGAGAATGCTTGCACTGAGAAAATTCTTCCAGAAAGTGTAGTTTGCATGGGGAGCTTCTTCCTCCTTTTATAGTGTGAGAAGCATTAAATCCTTAGGACACTTGTTATCAGGAGATTCAATTATAGGTGTTGACTTCTGAAAAGTTGATGTGTCCTTATCATCTTTTTCCTTGGTACTAGGAAGAATACCCATGCTGATTGAGACTTTATCTGATAATGGATAAAACGACAAATAGTCACTTTTACCTGGCAATAGATATTGTCCCATAATAAATGATCTTCTTGATGTGTCTTCCAAGACTGTTCCACCGATCGTATTCCACCGATGAGTACTTTGGAATTTGTTACAATTGAGAAAAGCATCTGTGAAGACATTTGAGATCCCACCGATTTGAAGCTTTCATCGGTGGGACTTATGTTGGCCGGCCAAGAGATGGATCGGTGGGAGATGTCCACCGATGTGTGACACAACCATCGGTGGACTAATGACTTGATGTTTGTTGAGAAGGTTATTCTTCATTTTCATAATGAGAATATCTTCAAGCTTGGTTTCGGTTGATCTTTGACTTCACCGAACATTTGCTATCTTGTACAAGTCATTGTAAAGAACCAATCTAAAATATTCTAAGTAAGATTTAGGAGAAACATCGCCCCTATTTGAATTTGAGCTCCATACTTAGAATATTAAAGAGTATCTGAGTATAAAATGCAATTTGACCCTTTTTACTCTTTTTGGGTTCTTTTCACATAGACCGTTCTTTTTGTTCTTTTTGATCTATTTTTCTTTTATGGGTTTGTACAGTATATCAAGTATTTACAGGTAAGGAAAATAAATATGTGCAATAATGAAATTCAAATAGATGAAAAGTACTTGCATTTAAGTAAAGTTTTCATACATCCGAAAATGAAGAAAAATTACAAGTACTTGTAAAGAAAATAGCACCTAGATCATTTCTTTGGTTTTTGAATACGGCGTTTGATTTCGTTGGTGATGTTCTGATAGTGTATCTTAGCTTCATTGATATGTGGCATGAGATTGGAGATGCCATGTAGGAAGGTGCTGTCGGCGAGATGAATTTGAGCAAATCTGAAGAAGCGTCGGTGGCCAAGAGCATCATTGAAGAAGAGTCCAGGAATCGGTGTGATGCAAAGTGTGGTAGAGGGATAGGCGATGGAGGTTGGAATGGACAAGTTAAGATTATCCACATAGGAGATTCTTCCTTTAGAAACCATGTCTTTGAACACGGTGTCTTTCACCGATTGGGTTTTGGTCATGGGAAGTCGAACATCTTCTTTTAGAGATTGAAGAGAGGCACGTTCGTCGGTGGAAAGAACAATATTGTGTTTCTTCTTTATTCCTTTCATCTTGTTCATCAACCCATCGATATACTTGATAAAAATGTCTTTCTTGGGATTAGCACATTTCACCAAGAGCCTAGATATTTCAAACCATTCGAAGAGACCGAATTGCCTGAGGTTATAATCTCTAATACTCCTTGAAGTTCCATCCTCCCTTTCGATGATGAGTCTGATATCGGTGGGATTAAGCTTCGAAGTGGCAATCTTGACACATGAGATGGGCGACCTATCTGTTCAGTAGTGCATGATTTTCTTGTACAACCTTACTTCTTCTTCCTTTTCTTCTTCAATGGTGCCCAACTCAGATTTTTGGGCAAGAATGGGATCGGTGGACTTTGCTTTGGCCGCTTCCTCTTTCGCAACTTTTAAAGAAAGAGCTTTTGAATCATCCAAGGCTTTTTGTGCTAGTCTAGCCTCCTCAATTTCTTGAGGAGATAGACCTAGATCGGTGGCATCTCCTTGTGATGGAGGTTTAAGCTTTAAGGTTTGGGCATCGGCAGGTCGAGTTCCATACTTAGCCAATTCTTTCTTTCTTTTTTCTTCTTTAGCCGCATCCTCTGCCGAAATGGCTTTCTTCCATTTGTCTTTTGGAGCACTGGCAGAAAGTATTTGCTCCCCCTCAACTGTTGCTGCGGTTTTCTCTACCAAAGGGATTTGGTTCGGTGTGTTTGTAGTAGTCGGTGCCGAAGATGCTATCGGTGTAGAGGTCGGTGTCGGTGTGATTGTTGAGGTGGCCACCGATGTGATCAGTGTAGGTGTCGGTGTTGATGTGGGGATTTTAGGCTTGAAGAAACGAATTGTTGATTTGTCGGTGGGGTCTGATGGAGGCCTGTTGCTGCCAAGATGCCTAACAGAAGGCCTTTTCGGGGACTTTGGGAGGCTTTTCTCCCCCTCAGCAGCAGCCGCCGAGTCCAGCCCCAAATGTATGGCAATACGATCCACCGATGCATGAATGTGCTGAAGTCTATCCCTGTCAGTATTGTCAAAGGCAAAATCACCTAAGTCAAAATCCCAATCTAAATTGTTGTTCAGGGAGTCAACCTTCCGATGAAGATTTTGAAGAGATTCGGTGAGAGAAGACCGAAGAGTCTGATGCCGAGTGTCGCGAGCAAGAAGCCGAGCAATTTCGGAGTCCTTGTAATCGGTAGAAGCTTTGATGGAAGCTACCGACAAGGCCAAGTTGTTGTGGGAAGTGTTCAGATTTTCTAACTTCTGAGCAAAAGTTGCCATACTGTCGGTGATTAGTCGAAGCAAATTCTGAAGAGTTGTTTCCAAGAGTTGAGGTTGCCTATTTTCCAAAACCGTGGCCCTGTCACCTGTCTGAGCAAGCATAAAGATGGTAGCTTGTTTGAAGGTTTCAAACTGAGTGCCCACCAACCGACACTGTCGGGCACTCTTCTGAACTTCGGTGATGAGGTCACTCGGTAGACAAATATCGGTGGTGGAGGATGGACCAACATGGTGAAGTTGGAATCGGGGTGCATTTGGTGATAGGGGAGTGTGAGGAAGGGTTCTGCCTTCGTGGATGGTGAAAGAGGATGGTTGTTCGGATAAGGGATCGAGGAACAACACTCTTGGTGGTGGTGGTGGTGAAGTAGATGGGGAAGAACTATCCTCAGAAGATGAGGATTTTTCACGGTCATCGGTGGGGGAAGGCGATCGGTGGGGAGAGCCTGTCGGTGATGGGGAGTGTCGGGGGGTGGGTTGCTTCGGTGATACATGGGTCGGTGATGGGGATGGAGGCGTCGGGGATTTGGGGATTGGAGGAGGTGATTAGTGTGTTGGTGAGGATGAGGTATCGGTGACCATGATGACGTCGGTGGCATGTTTTCGGGGTGATCCGGTATCTTCCAATAAAAAGTCCAAAAATGCCCTATTCGGAGAGCCCGAATCTCCAATGGGTTGTGCATCATCGATCTCGTATTGATCGGGTGAAAGGTTGTGCAGTGAAAATTCGGTTCCTTCGAGGGAAGAGACCCCGAAGTCATCTGCACCACCCAAGGAAGCGGGTGATGAGGTAAAAGTTGGGTTCTCCTGAATCATAACCGAGGCCTTTTGAGAGGCCACGGAGGATCCGGTTTAGGGTGTAGCGGATTTCCCTGGCCTGGCCTGGCCTGGAAGGGACAACTTCAGCCACCGATTTTGGAGAATCGGTAGCCGACTTAGGAGGCTTGGCCGAAGGTATCCGAGACCTCTTTAGAGGAGATCTCGGAGGGGTTTTGGAGTGCCTCCGCTTGTGAGAAGGGTTGGAGACTTAGGTAGCCTCCGAGGGATCTCTCGGAGACATAGTCTCGGAAGCGGACACGGAGGTGTCGGTGGCCCGAGACGGTGTCTTTTTGGTGCCACCCGACTTAACTCGGGAACGGGGAGAATGGGCCACTACAGCTGGGGGGGTCCACGGGAAATTCCAGGTGTTTAAACCCGGGAATTTCCGCGTCTCCCCAGTGGATCTCGGGAGAGTGAGCGAAAGAAATCATACATGGTCGTAGATGAAGATCAGTGGCAAGAGGACCTACATCGAGACTCTTTTGGTCGACGATTGGAGAGGACCAATCATACTTGAATCGGGGAGACTTGGACTTCCGATCGGCATCTAAGGCAGCACCGAGCTTGTGCTGAATGATCATCGATATAAACCGTGGATAAGCTACGTGACATCTTTTCGGGTGTTTTACGACTTCAGTCACTTCAGTGAAAAAATACTGAGCGAATTCTATTTTCCTTTAAAAGATTAGAGCATGGGCAAGCTTAGTGATGTAGGAAGGAGACTGATCCTGACCTCTGGTTTTGCGAGAAAGGAAGTTGATAACGTGAGCAAAGAAGAAATTCCATACCCCTCCCATTTTGTTTCGAATAAGGGTACCTGGACCTTTGGTAGATTTGGAGGATTTATCATCAGTTTTGTGCACATACCCAATGGTGTTTACCACCTCTGCATGGGCGTTGTCGACGTGCATGTCTTCATAGTCGGAAAAGGCTTCAATCTTGAGAGCAGTGCGGACATCATCCACACCAAAGGTGAGATCATAATCACCTTCGTCGTCAGTAAGAATGGAGGCATGAATGGCCTCATTGGATGGGTCATATACACAGGTAAGCCAAAAGTTGCCAATGAGCATTTTGCTCATTTTAGGGTTGCAGGTGAAGGCATGGAGAAGAGGAGAACGGGTCAAGAACTTGGTTACCGTAGCAAACTCGGGATGAGCAGGATCGGATTCAAACCTTGCAACATGATTGCAAGGATTGAACTTGAGGTCTTCGAAGCAAGTGGGTGATTCTTTGACGTTTTTGGAGGACTTGGTGGCCTTAGAAGAAGTAGATGATGCCATTGAAGAAGAGTGAGTAGATGCAGGTGTTGTTCTTGAGAGAGAAGAAGACTGATCGTGGGTAGTTGCGGGTTGCGAAAAAGAAAGAATGAAGAAGATGGGTGATATTTATAGGGTTTAGAAATTTGAAAGGTTTTTGGGCGGTAATGGTTAAGGATGGAAATTGAAAGGTCGAGAATTAACCTAAATATAAAATGGTTTTTAAGTAGTAATGATGAAAATATGGGAAAGTGTGGTCATAAGCCGTTTGCAAAGAATGGGAAGAGTCAAAACTTTGACTGACACCTAGGGCGTGGGATGAGGTAAGCATGGGAAATCGTGAAAAATAATATCTCCAAGGATCGGTGGAGGGCTTCCACCGATGAGAGAGAGCGTCAGTGAGATAGTGAATAGGTCACCGAGATGAGGGTTTCACCGATGGATCTGTGTGTAAAGGGTTCACTGATGGTGATGATGTTCACTGATGATGAGAAGGAAGGTCGTCGGTATAAGGTATCGGTATGAAATATTCGCCGATGATATGGGAGAATGGTATCGGGGATCGGATATCGGTAGGATGGAGTCGGTAGAGAGAAAGGAGTCCACCGATGGTGATAATTTCATCGAAGAAAAGGAGTCGGAGAGTGAAGCTTACCGATAGAAGTTTCGTCGGTGAGAGGGCCACCGATAATTTTTTTTTAAATCAATTCACATATCAAGATAGAGCATGCCAAGTTCACTTATCATAAAGTTGAACCTGGCTTCATCCAGGGGTTTGGTGAACAAGTCTGCAAGCTGAAGATCAGTAGGAATAAAGTGCAGCTCAATGTCACCTTTGGAAATGTGATCCCTGATGAAGTGATATATGATATCTATGTGTTTTGATCTTGAGTGTAGAACAGGATTGTTTGCAATAGCTATTGCACTTGAGTTGTCACATAGAATTGGGATCTTGGAGTAGACTTGATTGTAGTCCCTTAGTTGATTTTTCATCCACGGGATCTGAGCACAGCAGCTTCCAGCAGCCACATATTCAGCTTCAGCAGTTGAGGTTGAAACTGAGTTTTGTTTCTTGCTGGACCAGCTGACTAACTTTCCACCAAGAAGTTGGCAGCTGCCTGTGGTACTCTTTCTATCAACTTTGGAACCTGCATAATCTGAATCTGAGTACCCAATTAGTTCAAAGCCTGAGTCTTTGGGATACCAAAGACCCAGGTGCATGGTACCTTTTAGATACCTGAAAATCCGTTTTACAGCGGCCAAATGAGATTCTTTTGGATTGGCCTGATAACGAGCACAAAGACAAGTAGCAAACATAATGTCCGGTCTGCTAGCAGTTAAATAGATAAGAGAACCAATCATCCCTCGATAATTCGTTACATCAACATATTTACCATCTGGATCAGCATGAATTTTCAAGGGTGGTGCCATAGGAGTTTTCATAGGAGAGCTATCTAAGAAGTTAAATTTCTTTAGAAGGTCACGAATATATTTGCCTTGATTTATGAAAATTCCTTCTGAAGTTTGTTTGACCTGAAGGCCTAGAATAAATGTAAGCTCTCCTATCATGCTCATCTCATATTGACTCATCATGAGAGAAGCAAACTCATCACACAGTGATTCATCAGTAGCACCAAAGATGATGTCATCTACATAGATTTGAACAAGAATGAGATTACCTGAGGTCTTCTTGAGGAAGAGAGTGTTGTCAATTGTACCTCTAGAGTATCCATTCTTGAGAAGGAAATCGGTAAGAGTGTCATGCCAGGCATGAGGAGCCTGTTTCAGTCCGTACAAAGCCTTGTCCAGCCGATACACATAGTTTGGATGTGTTGGGTCTTCAAAACCTGGAGGTTGTTTCACATAGACTTCCTCAGCAAGCTCACCATTAAGGAAGGCACTTTTAACATCCATCTGAAAAACTCTGAAGTTTTGGTGTGCAGCATGAGCAAGAAAAATTCTGATGGCTTCGAGTCTGGCAACATGAGCAAATGTTTCATCATAATCAATGCCTTCTTCCTGTCGGTATCCCTGAGCTACCAGTCTGGCTTTGTTTCTGATGACTGTACCATCTTCATCCATATTGTTTCGAAACACCCACTTAGTTCCAATGATAGTCTTCTTTGGAGGTCTGGGAACTAACCTCCATACTTTATTTCGTGTGAACTGAGAAAGTTCCTCTTGCATGGCAATGATCCAGCAGGGATCATCTAAGGCTTTATCAATCTTCTTTGGTTCTATGAGAGAGAGAAAATTCACATAGAGACAAATATTTCCAGTGCATCTTCTAGTTTGAACTCCAGCTTGTTGATCACCGATGATTTGATCAATGGGGTGATCTTTAGTCCATTTAGTAGCAGGAGGCAATGGTGGTGGAAGACTTGATGAGGGAAGTGTTGGAGGATTTTGTATGATTGGAGTGGGAGGTGAGGTTTCGGTGGGAGGTTGAATTTCGGTGGAAGGGTGAATTTCGGTGGAAGTATGGTCAATTTCGGTGGGGGTAGTGTCGGTCACTATGGAGGGTGACCCAACTTGGTGATTTGAAGAAGAGGGATCAGAATGAGTGAAGGGTATGGATGATGTATCAGTGGGATTAGTAGCAGGGGCATCACCTATGCATGATGAGATCCATCTGTGTAACTCATCATCATCATTTAAAAGTGATGATGATCTTAGGTCATCAAATTTGACATGGATGGATTCATCAATGCATTTCCTTCTGAGATTGTACACACGATATGCTTTGGAGGATAAGGAGTATCCAACAAAAATTCCTTCATCAGCCTTGGGATCAAATTTCCCAAGGTTGTCACGATCATTTAAAAAGAATCACACACAACCAAAGACATGAAGAAAACCTATATTTGGTTTTCTGCCATGGAAAACTTCATAAGGGGTCTTATCATGCCTTTTGGAGATTACCGACCTATTTTGGGTAAAGCAAGCAGTATTAACAGCTTCAGCCCAAAAGTAGGTGGAAAGATTTGATTCACTTAGCATTGACCTTGTAGCCTCACATAGAGTTCTACTTTTCCTTTCCACTACTCCATTCTGCTGAGGAGTCCTGACAGCTGAGAAGTTTTGAGAAATTCCTTTCTCATTGAAGAAGTCTTCTAGAGCACTATTTCTGAATTCGGTGCCATTGTCACTTCTCACCGATCGTACAAGTTGTCCATTTAGGACTTCATTTTTCTTGACAAAGTTGATGATTTCTTCAGTTGCATCACTTTTATACCTGAGAAAAGAAACCCAAGTATATCTAGTAAATTCATCAACAATTACAAGAATGTACCTTTTGCCACCTAGGCTGGGAGTGCCGACTGGTCTACATAGATCCATGTGCAGCATTTGAAGAGGAAGAGTGATGGAAGAGCATTGCTTGGTCTTGAAGGAAGTTTTAGTGAGCTTCCCTTTTTCACATGCATCACACAGCTTTTCTTTGACAAAATTTAACTTTGGCATTCCGGTCACCAGCTCTTTGTTTGAGATTTTATGAAGAGTTTTGAAGTTGAGGTGAGATAAACGTTTATGCCATAGCCAGTTCCTTTTGGCTGTGTCATCCGACACAAAGCATACATTGGATGAGTCATTCCTTTGTCCCATGTCTATGATGTAGACATTTTCCATCCTTTTCCCAGAGAGAACCACTTTCATATTCTTATCAACAATTGTACATATACAAAGTTCAAAGATAACTTTGTATCCAAAATCACATAGCTGACTTATACTTAGAAGATTATGCATGAGGCCTTCAACAAATGCAACTTTGTTGAAGGTGACAGATCCATTGGTGAGAGTTCCATATCCTTTGGTGTAACCTCTAGAATTGTCCCCAAATGTTATAGATGGACCCTTTTCAGACACATAGTTAATGAGAAAAGATTTGTTTCCCGTCATGTGATGTGAGCACCCACTATCCAAATACCAGATTTGATGGTGCTCATGAACCTGCATGCACATACAGATTAGTTCCTAGGTACCCATTTGGTGGTGGGTCTTTGGGGTTAGAGGAGGATTCCTTAGTTTTGGTTTGGTCAATTCTATCCTTGGGATAATCCTTTGCAAGATGAAAAATGTCACCACAGTTGTAACATTTTCTATAGATAAACGTCTTTTTAGGTCCTTTTCCTTTCCCTTTGACATCAACTTGAATAGCTTTAGGACCAAAAGTAGAGATGAGAGGAGGAAAACTTAAAATCCCATTACCAGAAGTTGTGGGAGAAAAGTTGATGGATGGATTTCTTGAAAAGTTTTTTAAATGTTCTCTTGCAAGGTCTGATGGTTTTCTTTTTAAAAAAGGATTTGTGGTATTGTCCATTTTGAAAATCTTTAAGGCTGTTGAATTAGAAGAAGAGGCTTCATCAATAGTTAACGCTTTCAAAAGATCATGAATGGGTTTTGAAACATCATTGAATTCTTGAGCCTCGATGTTTTGAGAAGAAGACTCTTTGGCCTTTATGAACATTCTGAATTTTAAAGCTTCATTAAGGCCATCTGAGTTCAAAGAAATAGAGTCACTTGAGCTTGATTCTGAGGAATCATGCCACTCCCTAGAGGTAGGAGCAAGAGTATGAGAAGAAAGTTCATAATCCATTTTTCCAAAACCTAAGCCAGATTTATTGTCACAAGAGATTTGGTCTTGAAAGATTCTCTCAAGATTTTTCGAAGAACTAGTCCATTTTCTAACAGTCTCTTGTTCTCTTTTTAGTCTTTTAAAAAGCTTGTTTTTCTCTTTGGAGATAATGTGATTTATGGTTTTCAGATCCTCAAGCTCATCTTTGATTTCCTCAAACTTTTCAAGTTTAGACATACAAATTTCAAGTTGAGAGGTGAGATTTTTAACTTGAACATATTTTCTTTTCTTGGCATCCTTGATAGTGTAAAAGTCATTAGTTAGGGATTCATATGCATCAATATTTTCAGTGTCAGTCATAGAATTGAAGGGATGTACCTGAGAGTATGATGTCGAGCACCTAGTTGACACCAGAGCCATTGGAGAGACTGCCTTTTCAGAATCTTCCATATCTTCAGATATGGCCATGAAACACATGTTGGGGGAATCTTTGTCACTGTCAGAAGTCTCCTCTTCATCCCAATCATGAATTTCTGCCATGAGCCCCTTTCCTTTTCTGAGGAGACCCTCATTTCGTTCTTTCTCTTTCTTGTACTTGGCCTTGTACTTCTCAACACGTTCTTGATGATCTTGAGAAGATGTGTTGAATCCAGATCCGTGCAACGATTATGTTTGTGAAAAAGTAAATAAGAACAGTTGATATGATTCACAAAGGCTGCCCACTTAGCTATTGATTTAGAGAGAATTACAGTGTAAAGTAGAAAAGCTAAATGAGACAACTAGCTAATTTTCTAAGCTAATTGCACTTTAAATACGCTGGGCCCGTGGTAACAAGCCCACAGCCCGTTCACAATGGACTAAGATTAATCTATTACAAATTAACCCTTGAACTTTAAATCAACACATATTTTACCCTAACAATCTCCCCCTTTGATTTGAAGTTCGAGTTCGCGCTGGAGCTCTTTCCATTTGTAGACGTAACGTTTGCGGAGCGCAAAATGAACCTCGAAGAATCTGATGGCGCGGCGGTAGTCGAGACGTTCTTCAACCATATCCAAAGCAGTCTGAGCAGTTCTTTCATTCAGATTGGGCAAATAGGATACCTTTGGATTTTCGGATTCGTGTTTGATGATCTTCCGAAGAGCTTCTTGAACTTTGCGCAGTGTGCCGTCGCAAAATCGATCTACCTGACTGAACCTCATAAACCTCTTTTCTTTCTGAGCGTTGAGGAAGACGATCCCAAATTCTGGTTGAAGTAGCATGGCGTTCTCGGGATACATCGACAGTTCAGGAGCTTTCAGATTCGGTTTGAGCAGATTTACCTTCTTCGCTTGGTTCTCGATTGCCATTTGAAAGTCCGTAAGATAAGACATCATAATAGAACGGACAAGGAATCGACGAACCGCTTCGAGCGCCTTTGTTACAGCAAGCGGTCGGATGGTTCTGGTGCGAAGGTCTCTCAGAATAACCAGGAGGTCGAACGGATGGAGATGCTTAAAGTCAGCTTCAGAAAAAATCCATTCTTTTCCGTCTTCACGTCGAACAGTGAATACGGGAAAAACGATCTTCATAATTCGGTTTGACTGAATCTTTAGCACTTCTGAAATTTTATGTTTGGTTCGAACCTGGTCTCTCGGGAGACACCGTTTCATGGCTTCTACGTATCGGAGTTGGCGTGCTGGATCAGGACTGTAGATGCCAAGACAGAAGGTCGGCTCGATCGGGCGAATTCTGTGTACAAACAGCTTCTTCAGAGATTACTCCAGATGAGGAATGAGGACCTTGATCTTCTCCCAACGATTTTGTTGCTGAGGAGGGGGAGGAAGATCAGGAGCTGTCGTTTGCTGAGGAGATGTCGGGATTTCTGCATTTGAGCTTTCGGGTTGATCTGAAGTCGTAGTGGGTTGAGTCGAGTGAACGGGAGGCGTACCATAGAAATTATGAAGCAGAAACTGGTCGTAATCAACGTTGTCGTCTTCATCAGTGGGAAACACCAGGTTTACTTCGAAGTTTACGGCTCTGGCAGCTTTTTCGTACCATGCGTCTTTGGTTTCCGGGTTGGTTTCACATGCAGGATCAATCATGGTGAGCGTCGGCATGTCTGATGGTTCTTGTGCGACCAATTCCTGTGTTGTACCCTCGGGCTTTTCAACCGTTGGGGCTTCATCATCTGAAATGTCCATGTCGATGACCATTTGTGCTAATGGCAACTCGGCTTCGGGTGTTTCTGTTGAAGTTGCCACAGTTGGGGGTTCCTGATGAACCACAGTTGTAGTTTCGGAAGTCATGATCTGGGCGGTCTCGGTTTGGCGTAGACGCTTCTCCCCCTCACGGTGATCAGGATCATCCTGGTCATCGTGCTTGCGTTTGAGACCGCCGACTTGACTCTTACAGGTGTCTTCTAGTGAGCGAACCCTCTCAGACAGTGTGGCGAGCGCTTTGTTGTAGTCGTTGAGGGTCGAGTCAATGGAGTCAAGACGGGATGTGATAGATGAAGCTGGAGCAGTGACCTGGGAGCGAAGAACTGAAATCAGGTCTGCTTCAGTCGAGGCGGTTGTGTCGGATTCCTGGAGCAGTTGGGCCAGAAGCATCGTCTTTAAGGTATCCACCGAATAGATAGGTTGAGCAAATGTCGGTGGATGTGGTGGTGCGGTTTCGGCGTCAACGGACTTTGCTTTGCCTTTGATGGCTTTGGCGATCTCGTCGGTGACATGCTATTCCAGTGCCTCGCGGACAGCCTTGAGGGTGCTGTCCAGGGACCCTTGCGACACATAGTCGGGGTGAATAACTCCGGGACCACTTAGGTTACCCGTTGAGGCGTCTACCACGGGGGTAGAGCCACCTACGTTCACAGTTGGCGTGATGTTACCTGTGGTAGGATTTCCCGCCGATCCTTGTGTTCCACCAAGAGGTGAAGACACTACGGTGGTTCCGGTCGAGCCACGAAGATTCTCGACTTGGTGTTGCTCAGCTTCGAGTGTCCTAGCCGAAGAATGTTCAATGTCAAAAGGCGCTAGACTCGATGGTGCACGAAATGAAGGCGAGACCGGGGGCTGCTGGTCTCTTATTTCAACACCAACACTCTCCGAATGAGAGACCGGTGGAAGTTGTGCTTATTCCCCGTGTAATATTGAAACATCCGTCTGTCGTGAGACGGATGAGTGAATAAGGGGGTCGTGCAATTGCTCTGCTGGGTCCACGGAGTCTTCTTCAATACCCCGTCCCAACAGATGAGACGGTGTAGTAGATGTGGCTACCCGAATATCGCTCGTTTGGGGTCGCTCAGGAGCCTCGTTATCTTTACGGCTCAATCTTTACTGGTTCAACTTTGAACGCAGTTCTCTCCGGCTCGCATGTCCTAACTCATCTACTTGTTCTCCCTCAGATGTCCTAATAGGTTCGGTTCCAGTATGTGGAGGTGAGTCAAGTGGGATTCGAAAGGTAAAATCAGGGTTGGGTCCAATACCGGGAGGTATTTGCCTCAGGCGTACGTTTCGATCGGTATCGGAGTCCGTGGAGTCAGATTCCACGTCTTCAACATGTGTACTGGGAGATGGGGGTTCGGTGATGTATGGCTCGGTCGAGTGATGTAGTATTGGTTTAGAGGATGGACCGGCTTGGGCTGAGCTGGAACCGGGTTGCGATTCCACTGCACCACCTACTCTCGTTCCCTTTTCTCTCACAACTAACGTTCCCCGCCCGACAGCACCTGCTTGTCGGGCCCTTCCACCTCTCACTCTCGGACCCTCACGTCTCTCGGGTCTAAGTCCCTGGGCAGGTCCCTCCGGCGCTAGCTGGACCATGGGATTACCTAACGCTTCCCTATATGCTACTACCCCTGGTGCAGTGGGATCGGCGATGGCTAGTAGTGGTTCAGGGATGGGCATTGCTACCGCATCAGATGGATTGCGGATAACCATGAATTGTAAGTGGTGATGGGGACAAACCGGATGGTTCAGGCGGCGAGGAATGGCAGGATTCGCGTCCATGTGTTGACGCACAGCTAGCGAAAGGAAACGCGGATACGGAAGAAATTTCTTCTGTTTGGAACCTCCGATTTGGCGAATCGCCGCGACGAGCTCCCACCAGATAATCATCGCAAAGTCTATGTGGCGGTTGTAGCACACAACATGAACTAGGTGCAGGAAGTCGTTGGTGCACTGATCAATGCCTCTCCATCTCGATGAAAGGCAGCGGTTTAGGATTGTAAAAAGTGTGTACCATATCGGAGCGAGGTACTTGCGATTGAAATCAGATGGCCGGTTGAGGTCATGATTGTATCCAAGGGCGCGGATTTGATCGCAAAGCGTGTCATCATTTACGGCAGGATCGTACCGTTCATGATTGTTGGCGGTGGCCTCCGGAAGAGACAGAAGGCGGCGGAACGAGTCCGGTGTGAGTGTGAAAGGTTGGTTGTCGATCAGAGCGGTGATTGACTGCGAGTTTCCGGCTGTGACGACTCGGGCGGTGAGCCATACCTGTAGAACGTACAGGACTGGGACGTCGGTTGTGCTGGTGAGGGCCTCACGGAGAGGGTGATTCGTGAGAATGTCCAAAAGCACTCGATGAAGTGGTTGGGGCCTGAACAAGGTCGTGTCCAGGTGGTGATTATTGGCCTCCAGTTCAGTGCCATGGTCAGGGTGTACCAGGGCAGCGTCGACTTCCTCATTAATGATATTATCCTCTTGAGGGATTTGCGCTTGAGGAGGGGGTTGTTGGTCTCCTGGTTGTTCGTGAGGGTGTTGATGTTGATCCGCCATAGATAATCTGTAGAAAAACAGCACAGTTAGTGATTGAGTCGGATAAACAAATGTCGGTGCGTACCTTCGTCGGGATTGGCTCAATCTGAGACAGATCGAGGACTGGCAGTGACAAAGCAGGTACGGAAAGGACACAACAGTAGGAGTGTCCGGATAAAAGGGCCAAGGTGTTCGGACAAAACATGGTGTCCGGATAACACATGGTGTCCGGATAAGGTAAGAAAGTGTCCGGATAAAATGGGATTATCCGAAAATGGCCGGACAACATGATTGTCCGGGTGGTCAAGGAGTCCGGATGAAGAAGGTTTCCGGGTGCACTACTTTTCCGGTAATCATTAAAATCCGGACACCAAACTACCCGGTAGTTGAACTTACCGGAAACCCTAAGGTTTCCGGACAACTAGGTTTCCGGGAGTTGAGTATGTCCGGATGAAACATCATAGCTATGAGTGTGTCCGGACACGACGAGTATGTCCGGACGAAACACCAAATCACCAATCGTGCAGATTGCAGTGCGAGTCTGTTATTAGAGCATTTGCAGGTATTGGGTATCATTCTAGACCACACAAGGAAAGATAATCCTAGCAAAAACAATTCTATGGAACCCTAAATCGGTGAAACTCACAAGTGAGTGTCAGATTCCGTGAACCCGACCAAATCAGGGGTCGGGTTGTAGTGTGGTGTGAACGAAACTCGAATGAACGTGTTCGAGAAAGAGTGGCGAGCATCATACCTGAAGTGGAGAGTGAACACGAGTGCAAATCGGGAGTTCGTGAGTTGTCCGAGCGAGAGATAGAGAGAGCGTGGGGTTTAGGGTTTTAGCCGTCGTCCGGATAAGTAAACATAAAGAGAGTCCGGGTGCGTATATATATATACGTGGGTGGAGTCCGGGTAAAAGCCGACCCGGATAGCCACCCGGTCCGGATTGGGTCCGGATTCGAGTGTTGTTCGGGTGCGTCAGTTTTCCGGATGTGAGAGGTTTCCGGATGAGAGAGTTTTCCGGATGTGAGAGTTGTCCGGATAACTCTGAATAATCCTTTTCCGTGAAGAATTTTAGAAATTTGTGCCGGAAAAGAACGTCCTCTCGCTCCCCCTCAAGCGGAGCATGGGAATGCCATTGCTCCCCCTCGAATCGTGTAGTAGAGTGTGGTGGAGGGATTCGGCACACAAAAACTTGTAGACTTTTAAAGAGATAAACAACTGGTGCCGCTACCCCTCAAGTGATGACTATAAGACTCACACACACAGGAGTGCCCACACATACAAAAAACTTTTGACATTAAAGAAAACTGTGTGTGACGCTCCCCCTCAAAGTATGAGGAAACTTACCTGATATTGCATTGTGCTCCCCCTGAACACGAGAATAGTTGGTGAAAGCACAGAGATGATGAACGAAAATATAGACGACGGTAAGAGAAAAATATGGAAACACACGAAGAATGAGTGAAAAACAGACGAAATCTACCTAATAAATACCTAGACTAAATCTAGTTGTGTAACGGGAACAGGTAGAATACAAATGCGAGGAAGTGTGTGCTCATGCATCAGGATGTGAACCACCGGATGATGAGGAGAAAGTTACTCGTATATGTATGGAACTTGTATCGGGCACACAGTCGGATTACGTCTTCAGATTAAGCATACCTAGCTTGAACACAAGAGTTTTAAAACGTTTTTCGTCCAAGGCTTTGGTAAAAAGATCTGCCAACTGATGTTCAGTATTTACGAAGTAGAGTTCGACGGTACCTCTTTCGACGTGATCCTTAATAAAATGATACCGAACGTCGATGTACTTCGTCTTGGTGTGTTGGACCGGGTTGCTCGAAATGGCAATTGCGCTCTTTGAGTCACAGTAGATCGGGACTTTGACATACGTGAATCCGTAGTCTTTGAGTTGTGTCCGCATCCAGATTACTTGGGAACAGCAGCTTGCGGCGGCCACATACTCCGCCTCGGCCGTTGACGTTGACACGCATTGCTGTTTCTTTGACGCCCAACTTACCAGGCTATCTCCCAAGAATTGAATGTGTCCCGAGGTGCTCTTGCGGTCCATCATGCATCCTGCGTGATCCACATCAGAGTAAGCGGAGAGGCCAAAACCTGTCTCTTTCGGGTACCAAAGGCCAAGATCAGCAGTACCACGTAAATAACGAAAGATACGTTTAACAGCATTGTAATGAGACTCTTTAGGGTTTGACTGATAACGGGCACAAAGAAATGTCGAGAACATGATGTCCGGTCTACTGGCAGTGAGATACATTAAAGAACCGATCATTCCCCGATATAATTTGGCATTGACAGCCTTTCCGTTAGGATCGGCGTCTAGCTTTGTATTGGTTGCCATGGGAGTTTTCATTGGTGAGGACTGGTCCAATTGGAATTTCCAAAGGATATCCCGAATGTATTTGGACTGGTTTATGAAGATTCCTGTCGACAGTTGTTTAACTTGAAGACCAAGGAAAAAATTCATCTCACAAAGCATACTCATTTTAAAAAATCTTCCCATAAGATTGGCAAAGTTCTTCGCATATAATGGATTAGTAGAACTGAAAATGATGTCATCGACATATACCTGGACTAGGATGATGTGACCCTTTTCATTCTTGATAAATAGAGTGGAATCAATGGTACCTCGTGTAAAGTCGGATTCTAACAAGAACTTAGAAAGTGTGTTGTACCATGCACGTGGAGCCTGCTTTAAGCCGTAGAGCGCCTTGTCTAAGATGTAGACATGATCAGGCTTCGAGTCATCCACAAATCCATCGGGTTGCGACACGTAAACTTCTTCTTGGAGGTCGCCGTAAAGAAAGGCTGTCTTCACATCCATTTGGAAGACGGTGAAGTTCTTGTGCGCGGCATAAGCGAGAAACATACGGATTGCCTCGATTCGCGCTACCGGAGCATAGGTCTCATCATAGTCAATCCCCTCTTGTTGTCGGTACCCTTTGGCCACAAGACGCGCCTTGTTGCGAACAACGATACCATCTTCGTCCTTTTTATTCTTGAAGATCCATTTGGTCCCGATTACCGTTTTGTGCTTAGGACGTGGAACCAGTCGCCATACCTTTAGAGCCTCGAATTGATTTAGCTCTTCTTTCATGGCGATGATCCAGTCTGGATCCTCAAGCGCTTCGCGTACGCTCGTTGGCTCAATCAAGCTCAAGAAGCCCGAGAATAGGCAGAAGTTGGCGGAAGTGCCTCGTGTACGAACAGGAGTCGAGGGATCACCGATGATCTGATGTAGGGGATGGGCCTTCGTCCATTTGGTGGAGTGCGGAAGCGGCTGCTGAGTAGAGTGAGATTTGTCCGGATCCACGTATGAACCTGATGGAAGGTCTTGAACTTGTTCAAGAGTAGCAGTCGTGTTTCTTGGAGGAAGTGGGAGCGGATTCGTCGATGATTGAACAACGTCTGGTTCCAAGGAGTTCAGAGGTTGAGCATCGGTTGTAGCGTATGACGAATCAGTAGGAGCGATCTCCGAGATTATGGGTTCCTCCGGGGGGTTACAGTACCAGGTGCTGTCGTATCAGGTGATGACGGTTGGGCTGTCTCTATAGATGTTGACGGCGTACTCGTAGACGGGGGCGGACCAGATAAGGCGGCCGAATCAGAATTGCGAGCAGCCTCAAGTCGCGGATGCGCTGAGATAGAAGTGGAAGAATTATTAGTGTCATCATAAAAGTATTGAAACAGTAAATCTAAATCAGAAGAGTCAGCATTCGATGAAGATGCATGATTTAGATTTACTGCGGCTTGTGCAGATCCCGAACTCGAGGGTCTGGAAGCTAGCACTCCAGTTAAACCGGGTTCTAAACTGAGTTGTTCAGAAGCCAAATCTGCGGCTTCGTCGAATGTCACGTTTATGCTTTCAACAACAGATTTGGTCCGTTTGTTGTAAACGCGATACGCCTTAGCCTGCATGGAGTATCCGATGAAAACTCCTTCATTCGCTTTGGGGCTGAATTTCCCGAGATCATCCTTGTCGTTTAGGACATAGCAAGTGCATCCAAATGCATGGAAGTAGCCGACGGTTGGAACGTGATTATTCATGATCTCGTAGGGTGTCTTGTTGAACCGCTTGAGAAGTATAGAGCGGTTTTGCGTGTAGCATGTCGTAGACACCGCTTCAGCCCAGAGGTACAGCGGTAGATTTGCTTGGGACAGCATCGTTCGAGCAGCTTCAACGAGGGTGCGGTTCCGTCTTTCCACCACTCCGTTTTGTTGTGGAGTGCGTGCCGCAGAGAAAGTGTGTGTGATGCCCACCGTTCTCAGATAGTCATCCACCTTTTGATTCTTGAACTCCGTCCCGTTGTCAGTTCTGATGGACTGAACGTGTTGAAGCTTATTTTGCTGGACAGTCTTCAGGTGATCAATGATGAGTTCCGGAGTTTCGTCCTTCGAGCGTAAGAAACTCACCCAAGTGTAACGCGAGTAGTCGTCCACCATCACGAGCACGTATTTGCGTTTATTGATGCTCGAAACACGCATTGGGCCACACAAATCCATATGAATGAGTTCGAGAGTCCGGGTCGTGCTCAGAGTTGCCTTCGGCGGATGCGATGCGCGCGTCATCTTTCCCTTTTCGCATGCTCCACAAAGACGATCCTTCATGAACGGAAGTTGGGGCACGCCTCTGACGTGTTTGCCTAGCACCAGTTGATTTATACTTCTGAAGTTGAGGTGCGAAAGACGTCTATGCCAGAGCCAAACTTGGTCGGAGTCGGCTTTTGACAAGAGACATACTGGTTTGTCTGTCTTGAGAGCGGCGAGATCAATGGTGTAGAGATTGGTCTTGCGAGTTCCAACCAGAAGTTCCTCTCCTTCGTTGTTGAGGATTCTACACCTTGTGGCTTTAAAGCTGGCCTCGAGATCTTTGTCGCAGAATTGACCGATGCTGAAGAGATTGTGTCCTAATCCTGCGATGTGGGATACCTTCTTGATTGTTATCTTGTCTTGTACGATGTCGCCGTAGCCCACGATCGGCGACTTCTCATTATTCCCAAATCTCACGTCTCCGCAGTATTCTTCCTTGTAATTCGTGAGAAGCTCCCTTCTTCCGGTCATGTGCTTGGAGCAACCAGAATCTAAGTACCACACATGACCGTTCTGCAAAACAAGATTAGTGACGTTTAGGTACCCAAATTTGTTTGGGTCCTGGGGGGTTAGATTTGGCACTGCCTTGGGAAATCTGCTTTGGCTCAGCTTTCCCTTTAGGTGTAGATTTGACACCGTTGGAGGGAACTGGTTTTGGCACTTGTTGCCTCTTGGGTGCTGAATTTACACCTTTTGGAGGAACAGATTTTGGAGCAGATTTCCACCTGGGTGCCGGTTTAACCTCAGTAGGAGTATCCCGTGTAGGAATGGGTCGGGTCTTCCGCTGTGGTTTAACCGTTTGATTGAAACCCTTTTTGAAAGGATGTTGTTGCTTGTTATTATTCGGTTTGCGCTTATGATATAGGTTTCCAACAAGGTAAGGTGCATACCAATCATTATTGTGAATATCATCAAAATCATTCCAACCACAATTAGAACAACATAAACAATCATGCGATAACTGAATCAATTGATTAAAAGAGTTGATTTTAACGGGAAAAGAGACATCAAAATGGTTCCAATGATTCCAAGCATAATTGTCTTTGTCTATTCTAGAATTGAAAAACGGTGGGGAAGACTTTGACGCATCCTTCTTGACTGGTTCCCTCTTTAGCCACTTTGGTGTTTCTTTATTAGCGCGACCATTTTTATCTGAAACAGCAGGGACAGTATGATCAGTGACTTTTGAGGAAGCAGGAGTCTTAGTGGTCGGTCGTTCGGTCTTTTGCTTCGGTTGTGACTGTTTTTGAGATTTGGAAACATTTTGAAGAATCTTGGTCACAACCGGAGTCTTAGGTCGAGAACAGTCGCCCTTTAGAAAATTGACCGGACGATTAACCACTGGAGACAAAAAGTCAGGTTGACTTGGAGAAACAGTAGTGTTGGCAGTCAATGGTCCGGTAGATTGCCTTGGCTGTGATTGCCTTTTGGGAACAGGTTTCGAGGTTGGTTTTGACTGGAAAATCTTGATCACAGCTGAGGACTTTGTTTTAGAACAGCTTTCTTTTAAAGAACTAACCGGAGGATTGACCACAGAAGAAAAATCAGTGTGACTTGGAAGAGGTTTGTCGAAGGGAAACGAATCAAACTCTTCATCACTGTTACCTTCGGAATTCATGTACTCTGAAAAATCTATTTTTGGAATATCCGGAATGGGATCATGAGTGGAAGGCGAGGAACATTTTGTGCCTTCGGTTGTGTGCTTTGGGGAATTTGGTGCGGAAGTGTATGAAAAATCAGAATTTAAATTCCTTTTAACACACTCATCTTGAGAAACTTCGTTTTCTTGCAAAGAAATATTGCCGATGAAGGCTTTACACGAGGATGTGTCAGATGAGTTAGAGGAAAGTTCAGGTGAAAATTGCTTCGCAGTTTGGAGCAAGTCAAGTTGCACTCGGAGTTGACTGTTTATCAGATGCTCTTTCATCGTTTCTCTTGTCATTTCAGACAATTTTGATGAGAGCGTATTGATTTCCCACTGAAATTTTTCCTTTTCCTCACTTGACATACCGTCGGTTTTCTCAGATTTGAGTGTCTCGATCTCAAAGATGAGCACTTGCTTTTCGTTTTGAAAAATGGACCTTTCTTTCTCAATTGACTCCTCCAACTCGACAATTTTTGCTTCCAAGATGAGAGGAGGAACATAGAGTTTAAACTCATCCGTCTCAGTCTTGGTTGCTGGTGTTACATCCTCATTCTTCTTGGAGGAATCCTTGGGTGTAGCTACCTTGTAGGGGTTGAAGTAGTCATTGGAAAGATACTTTTTGTTCTTTTGATATGAGTAGTTTAAAGGTTCATAACAAAATGGAAGTTGAATTCCTCGTTTGTGTGTGCGTTTATGTTCCTCGGTTTCCTCCTCCTTTTCTGGTTCAAGAGGACCAGTCCATTGAATTGCGTACTCTGGATATTTTTTATCTAATCCATAGCAAGCGAAATCATACAGAGTGGGGACTTGATACCTTCCCTTTTTCAGATAATGTGGGTTATCATATCCGATTCCCCATTCTTTGTTAAAGTACGTGAACTCTTTGGGTTTGTTCAAAAAATGGTTTGATCAGTTTGACCCCTTTTGTGGAGTTTGGTTTCAAGATCTAAAATTTTAGCTACATACTCCTTGTGTTGAATTTGAAGAGAAGAACATTGATAAATAATGTCTTCTTTCTCATTCAAGCACTGATCAAACTAACGTTGGAGATCAGATAATCTGGCCCTTAAGTCTTTAGGTGCTAATGAAAGAATTTTGCATCTGTCTTTTAAATCAGCATTTTCATACTTGTACTTCTCAGTTAATTTCATTTGAACATTAAGCCTTTCAGTTATTGACGTAATTTCAAGCTTTTGTTCTTCATTTGTGGCTTTGATGGAGTTTGCCTTTTCTGTGATGGTTTGCAGTTGAAGTATGAAGTTTTGTAAGCAAGAGTCACATACCTGATTTGCTGTTGCCTTGTCTTCATCCGTAGACGATTGATATCCCATGAAAGCATCAGCACCTTCATAATCTTCCTCATCATCAGATCTCCCTAGCCAGTACTCATTTTCAGCGAACATTACCTCCCCAGCCTCTTTCTGTCTGGCCAGTGCAAGTTTGGCCTCATAATAGTGAGAGTTCTTCACAGTGGGTTGACGGCAGTCTTTAGCGAAGTGACCGAGTTTCCCGCAGTTGTAGCATTTCACAGGTTCATCTCGCTTCTTCCGGTCACCTTTCTCTATCTTCTCCTTCTTCTCAGATCTATCTTGCTCTTCTACCTTCTTATTTCCTTCATACCGGTCCTTATAGTCGTGACGCTTATTAGATGAGGTGGAGTAGCGTTGACTATTGGAAGACGGCTTCTTGTAAAACTTTTGTTGTTGAAAGGATTTAGTCAGAAGGGCAATAGCTTTCATTAAGTCTGATGCTTCATCATCTTCATCATCACCGTCTTTCTCGTCTTCATGTTCTGATTCGGAGGAGCTTTGCTGTGGACCGCGTCTGGATTGACTGTTTGAAGATTTCCCTTGTTTGGAAGTGATGAGGGCAATTGGATCAGCAGAGGATTTTGGCTCATTCTTCTTCTCTCCCAGAAGCTCATTCACTTCATCTTCGTCTTGGAGAAGTGTCTCATACAGTTCATTGATGCTGATGTTCTCTATCAAGTTGTTGTGCTTGACATGAGAAGCATACACTTTCCATTCAGGTAGCAAGTTGTTGAGGAACTTTAGCGCATTCTCAGTATTGGAACGAACAATTTTATTCTTGTTCAGTTCATTGAGGAGTAGACAAAAACGTTCATAGGTCTGGGTAAGGGATTCACCGTTGCGCTGCTTGAACCCATCGAACTTGGTTATCGCACTGTTTATCTTCAGCTGATTTCCTACAACACTCCCACGCATCATCTTGGCTACCTGGTCCCACATGCCCTTAGCCGTATCTTTGTAACTATCTATGGCAGTGTAGATGGAATTAGGAAGAGCCTGAATCAGATATCTCTTTGCATGCTTTTCACCTTCAGTCATGCCTCTTTCAAATTCTGTCATCTCAGCAAGAGTCTTCTTCTCACGTCTAGCTAATGCAGTTGCTGTTGCAGGTATGTCCTTCATTGGGTCGGCAATTGGGCCATGATCCAGAGCTCTCTTGATGTACTCATAATTGTCCTTGGACTCTATGAAGATCATAAACCTGTCTCGCCATTGGCTGTACTCGTTCGGGTAGAGACATGGTGGCTTGGTGTCGGTGCCAATTGCGAGAGCATCACGAGAAGTAGACATCTTCGGTTGCAACGGAGTGATCGTCGGACGTGTAGATTGATTCAAAGAGAAAAACTAACGCAAGGCACTACGAGTGGAGTCCTAACGCAGGTTCTATATCCGTGATTTGAACTAAATGGTCTTACTGGATAGGAATCCAAATAAGATTGTGATCAGAAAGTGTCCAGATCAGATCAGATAGTATTCAGTTCAAAAATACAAAAGAGTCCGGAAAGAAATAGAGAGTCCGGACAGATTGAGTTTTCCGGATAACTGAGGTTACCGGATGTCAAAGGTGTCCGGATGAATTAAACCAAATCTAACCGGATGATGTGAGTTTCCGGATGACTCAGGATTCCGGATAACAAGGATGTCCGGAAACACGGATGTCCGGGGAAAGATTATGACCGGAAACTTTGAGTGTCCGGAAACAAGATTTACCCGGATAAACTGAGTTTGAAATACTTACCCGGAAAAGAGTCTTACCCGGAAAGGAGACTTACCCGGAAAGGAGGAGGAGTCCGGACAGATTGAGTTTTAACACAGACGTCCGGACAAGTTTGACTTATCCAGAAACCACGGCTGAGTTACCCGGACTCTGCGGCTGTCTTCTCCAAATCGATTGATTTTCGATTAGGGTTTCTCCAAAACGTTCCTAAATGATTAGTAGCAATGCCTAACACAAAAATAGCACTAACCCAATAGATTTTAGGGCAAAAACAACATCTTTTGATTGCAAAAATTCGATCTTTGATTAAGAACACTACAAAAAGTTTTGAACTTGATTTGCAAAATTAACCAATCAAACGAACGAATTGAGTTGTGAAACTTTGCAGAATTACTTATAAGTATGATGCTAACACAACCCAACAAACGAATTTGAACAAATTAAGCAGAATCACAGATTTGAAGAATCAAGAAAAAGTCAGACGTGAAATAGTCAAACTAACCAGAAATCAATGATTGAGACTTTGAATCGAATCCGTCTGTCTGCTCTGATACCAATTGTTGAATCCAGATCCGTGCAACGATTATGTTTGCGAAAAAGTAAATAAGAACAGTTGATATGATTCACAAAGGCTGCCCACTTAGCTATTGATTTAGAGAGAATTACAGTGTAAAGCAGAAAAGCTAAATGAGACAACTAGCTAATTTTCTAAGCTAATTGCACTTTAAATACGCTGGGCCCGTGGTAACAAGCCCACGGCCCGTTCACAATGGACTAAGATTAATCTATTACAAATTAACCCTTGAACTTTAAATCAACACATATTTTACCCTAACAAGATGATTGAGTACCTTTCTTGGAAAAGGTTGATTTGAAGGAGTTGTTTTTGGGTTTCTCATATTTAGAAGAGAACTTGTCAGAGATGCGGTCCTAGATTTTACAACACGCTTACTTCTGCACTCAGATGCAAAATGTCCTTTCTTACCACAATTAAAACACTCCTCATTTGACTTGTCAGAAGAGGGAGTTTTTGTGGAAGAAAAGGGTTTTCTGAAAGTTCTAGACTTGCTAGAAGGACGAGACTTGTTCTTGAAACCAGCCATCATAGCCATTTCATCAGACATCTGCTCAACCGAGGTTTCCTCACCTTCATCATCGGCATCACTTAGATATGCCTCCGTTTGGTGGGTAGAGTTGTTTTGGCTGTCATTGTCAGAGTCTGATGAAGGATAGGTGATTCTAGGAACACTTTGAGATTTCTTGGAAGTTTCACTGACAAGGGCTATAGAAGAGCCTTTTATCTCTTTAATGAAAGACTTCCTTTGTAGTTTGGTTTATTCAAAGTTGAAAAGAGTTTCATACAAGACAGTTAAGGGCATGAACTCAAGATCCTTGGTTGTCTTGATGCAAGTGCATATGTTCTCCCAAAATTCAGGGAGACAATCCATGAACTTGCATAAGACTTCCTCATTTTCATAGACTCTGCCCAATAACTTCAGATCATTTAGAATACTATTGAAACGATTATAATAACTGGAGAGAGATTCTCCTTTCTCATGAGCGAAGAGCTCATACTTTCTGATGAGAGCAATCTTTTTGCTCTTCTTCGCTTCCTCTGTACCTTCGTACAGCACACACAGTGTGGTCCACATTTCTTTAACAGTTTCAAAGTTTACTAGAGAATGATAGACCTCACCAGGAAGGGAGAGAGCAATAATAGCCCTGACCTTAGAGTCAAGAGAGACCAGACGCTTTTCTTCATCAATGTATTTCTTGGGGTTTTTAAGAATATAGCGACCAGTAGCTTTGGATTTCTCTTCATCAGAAGAATCATCTGAATCATCAGATTTATCTTTATCAGCGATTTCTTTTCCAGCCCTCTGCGTTTCATAGCGAGCCCAGACTCTAGGGATGATGGGTCCCTCTTTGAGAATGGTTGAATATCTAGTATCCACTCCTTCCATGAATAACATCATGCGACTTTTCCAGAGAGCAAAGTTGTTAGGATTAAACTTTGGGGGTTTGGCTATAGAGCCATTTTCAGAGAAATTGATTTGAAAAGAGATTTCATTGTTTAAAGAGGAAGAGGCAACCATCGCAGATCAAGTTTATGAACTAAACTTTTTGCTCTGATACCACTTGTTAGTCCCAGATGGCTTAACAAGTATTGTAGAAGATGGGGGGGAGGGGTTGAATACAATACTCAAAATTTACTTAATTTAATTCTATTATTGAAAATCTTTCAACAAGAATTACACATAGAAACTAAAGACTGTTGCGGAAAAGAACAGGTAAAACTATTCTAACAATCTTTCACAAAGTATACTGAAAACAAAACAACTTGAACACTTAGAATCAAAGCTATAAAGTTCTTGAGAAATGGAGAACGTTTGCACTGAGAAAATTCTTCCAGAAAGTGTAGTTTGCATGGGGAGCTTCTTCCTCCTTTTATAGTGTGAGAAACATTAAATCCTTAGGACACTTGTCATCAGGAGATTCAATTGTAGGTGTTGAATTCTGAAAAGTTGATGTGTCCTTATCATCTTTTTCCTTGGTACTAGGAAGAATACCCATGCTGATTGAGACTTTATCTGATAATGGATAAAACGACAAATAGTCACTTTTACCTGGAAATAGATATTGTCCCGTAATAAATGATCTTCTTGATGTGTCTTCCAAGACTGTTCCACCGATCGTATTCCACCGATGAGTACTTTGGAATTTGTTACAATTGAGAAAAGCATATGTGAAGACATTTGAGATCCCACCGATTTGAAGCTTTCATCGGTGGGACTTATGTTGGCTGACCAAGAGATGGATCGGTGGGAGATGTCCACCGATGTGTGACACAACCATCGGTGGACTAATGACTTGATGTTTGTTGAGAAGGTTATTCTTCATTTCCACAATGAGAATATCTTCAAGCTTGGTTTCGGTTGATCTTTGACTTCACCGAACATTTGCTATCTTGTACAAGTCATTGTAAAGAACCAATCTAAAATATTCTAAGTAAGATTTAGGAGAAACATCGGTAAGTCAATTTCAAATCTATGGTGACCCAACACATTGCAACTCTTTGCAAAGTTGTGAGCATCATTGTTCAAGGTAGGCCAGTAGAATCCTGATTGTAGGACTTTTGCAGATGTCCTATGTCCATTAAAGTGACCACCACATGGTCCTGTGTGGCAATGATGTAAGATGGATGTCACTTCTTCCTTTGGGATGCACCTTCTGATCACCTGATCTGCACAAACTTTAAACAAAAATGGATCATCCCACAAGAACTTCTTAGAATCAAAAATGAGTTTCTTTCTTTGATGTTTGTTAAGTTCCTTAGGAATGATCCCACAAGCCAAATAGTTAACAATATCTGCAAACCAAGGTAATGCAGCATGTTGTACAACTAAAATCCTTTCATCTGGAAAAACCTCACAGGTATCACTAATGTGTTCCTTTGTGTCCTATTTTTCCAGTCTTGACAAGTGGTCAGCCACTTGATTATTTATACCCTTCCTATCAACAATCTCCAAATCAAACTCTTGTAACAACAAGACCCACCTGATTAGCCTAGGTTTTGCATCTTTTTTGGAAATAAGATACTTTATGGCAGCATGTAGTAGGAGATGTAGTCTTTTGAAGAGTAGGTGCTTGTGTTGATGGTAAGGCTTTGTCTATCTTATTATCACTAGGAACTTTGGGACTGTCACCAGCTTGTGACACATCCCCAACATGCTTGTCTTTGGTTTGATCTTTCTTGGGATCATCGGGGATTAACAGTGGGATGGTTGGAATGACAGTGGTGTTATTGGGCCCAACAGTATTTTCCGGCCCAATAATTCCACTAGACTGTGCAGGGCTTAAAACTGTATTTTTCTTTTATGGCTTCTTTGTTTGTTTTTAAATCTTTTTGTAAATTTTATGGCAAATCCTTACCACTCCTCAAAGTTATAGCTTTTACATGCTCTTTTCCGATTCTTGTAGGTACCTCAGTATCACTAGGTAGAGAACCAGGAAGACGTTTCCTCATTTCTAAAGCCATTTGACCCATTTGGGTCTCTAGATTTTTAATGGATGCCTGAGTTTTGGACATGAATCCCTTCATCATTGCTTCTAAATAAGTAGATGACTCAGCATGATGGTTTGACTTTTGTTGAAAAGCATGATGGTTGTTTTGAGAATTTGCGTGCTGATTGTTTTGAGGTTTGTGATGAAATTGCTGGTTTTGACCTTGCATTTTAGGTGGTGTTGGATTTAAAGATGGACTGTGTCAAGAAAAATTAGGATGGTTCCTCCACTCAGGGTTGTAAGTCTGAGAAAAGGGTCCTCCCTTGTTATTGTTATTGTTATTACCAACATAGTTGATACGCTCAGGATTTCCAGGACAGTGTTCAAAATTGTGGCCATCACCACAATATGTGCATTGGATAGGCTGGACAGTAGGAGGTGGTATCACAGGATTGACTGACACAACATTAAGGTTTCTAATCAAAGATGTCATGTCATTCAATTATGTAGATATTAATGCATAAGCATCAGGATCTTGTACTCCTGCTGTCTTTCTAGATGGTAATGCACGTGGATCAGCCCATTGACCATTGTTGTTTGAAATCCTCTCAAGGATATCACATCCTTCATTATAGGAACAAGATGTGAAAGCTCCGTTTGCAGTAGCGTCGAGCATTTGTTTGCAGTAATATTTAAACCACTGTAAAATGTCTCTAACTGAATGCAGTACGGAATGCCATGATGAGGGCATTTTCTCAAAAGCTCTTTGTACCTATCCCATGCACCAGGAACTACTTCATCGTCCATTTGTCTAAAAGTACAGATTGCATTTCTGGACTTAGCATTCCTCGTGGGTGGAAAATATTTTTTCAAAAATTTCTCCGCCATTTGGGCCCATGTCACTATAGAATCCGGCTTCAACGAGTTGTACCAAGATCTTGCACTGTCTCTTAATGAGTATGGAAAAAGTTTTAATTTCAATGCATCATCTTCTACACCCGGAATCTTAAAGGAATATGTAATTTCCATGAAAGACCGTAAATGAGAATGAGGATCTTCAGTTGCCATACCAGCGTACTGTCCGTTAGTATGCAACATATGAAACATTATCGGTTTTAATTCAAAATGGTGGGTTTGCGAAGTTGGTTTAAGAATTCCTGAGTGTAACTGAGTTAACACAGGAACAACGTAAGACATAATACCACCATCTTTGGAATTAGCCAACCGGAAAATGTTTTGTTCCTCATCATCAATATTATTTATTATTGGCGGGTTTTCTGGAATTTCATTATTATTATTAGGTTGCCCTTCTGGATTGACAAAGGGAATTTCCTTCTCACTGTCAGTCATATACTCCTGTTCAGACATCTCGGGAGAATTTAAGACTTGATTAGCTCTTTGGATTCTTCTTCGTTGTCTAAACGTTCGTTCAATGTCGGGATCAAATTGGAATAATTCACCGTGAGACAATCTTGGCATACACTATTTTTTTGGTTTTCTAAAAGATGGTAGAAAAACTTGCTTTTAAAAACTTTACTCAAATAAAAGAAAAACTTCTAGCGTGCTTCCCCAAAAACTTGTTGATGATCTAGACTACACCCTGTAAAAAGTGCTTATAAATAAACCTTGACGCAAGTATACATCTTGGCCTATTATCGTCTTGAAACAAGTAATAATGGTACTAAGTACCGAATATCGATCCCACAGGGAAGCGTGGAAAAGTTTCTCCTTAAAAGTCCAGTTCGTAAAAGCGAGTTTCAGATGGCGAATTATGAAACAATATTTTGGAGGTTTGATTAACAACTAATGACAAAAATCGGTTATAAAGAGAAACACGAGGTATAAATATTCGTTGGGATGAAATAAATAATAAGATAAAAAGATGAGACGACATTCCTCGGTTTCTCAAGAGTCCACTATTTTATGATACAACGTACCGGGTGTCAATTGGTCAATTGTGATCCACCATAAAATATAACCTTGATTTAAAATTTTAAATAACTTTGGACAATCATGTCATACGATACACCTCTTTATTTTATTATCGGTCTCGGTCCCAACTTCACTTTATACCCCGAACTAGGACGCTTAGCCCATCATCATTTGGCTTCTAATTACAAAGGATGTGTAAATTTGGAAAGCAAATTGTAATAACCAGGTACGTCATTGGTTTATTTAAATTTTTCTAATATTAGTTTAAGGTAAATTTGGGTTAGTTTTATAAGTTTAAGGGTACTTTTGGTCAATATAGTAAAGTCCAAAACCTTAGGAGCAATTTTGGTTTAATATAGATACCAAAACCTTCAGACCTCTTTCATTAAGTCGGTCTCCAATTAGTGTGTGTGTGTGTGTGTACGTTGAAGCAGAGAGAAAGCAGGAGAAAGAATCGCTCAACTAGGGTTTCAATTGTGTTCGTTTGGAGATAGTTTAAGGTATGAGTTCCTTTTCATTTTGTGTTTGTAATTGTTAGTAGTAAGTTCCTATCGGTTTAGATGTGTCGATTTTATGAATTGGTATCGATTTCAATAGAATTCTGGATCGATTTGGTTTCGTATCGTTTCCTGTACGAGTCCCGGTATTGGTGACTCCCGGTATTGGAAAGTTCCGGTATTTGGCGAGTTCCGATACTTTATTTTTTTAAGTCCCGGTATTTAAACCAAATCCAGTTCCGGTAATTTAAAAACCAAGTTCCGGTATGTTATTTACAAACAGATCCGGTATTGGACTTTTAGAGACTTTCGGTATTTGATTAAAATCAGTTCCGGTATTTGAGGATAAGAGTTAAGTCGTCGTAGGGGAACATTTGAGGATAAGAGTTGGATAGGTTTATTTAGGATTCTTAGCCTGCTAGAAGTGTTATATGTTTGATTGATAAAGAGATATTTGTATTTAATTGTTTCAGATTCTGTGAATTTTGGGTGAAAGATCGAATAGTTTTGAGAAAAGCTTGGAAGCGTTTTGATAAGCAATCAGGTGAGTTTTACTTTAAAAATGTTTTCAAACTGGAATACATATATGTGGATTGAGAATGTGATTAGTAGTGTAATTATGTGCATATGTATAAAGTATGATATATTGAGGTGCATATTATATTTATACGAGTATTACACTACTCGAGTGCACGTTGGCCGGGCTTAGGACCGGTGGAGTTGGCTGTACAGAGGGACAGCGGAGTTGGCTGTATATTAGTGCAGCGGAGTAAACTGATTAGTTGGCTCGCAACCAACTAATATGACCAGGGGAACGAGACAAGAAAGTACACCACGCATGAGTCATAATTGGTATCCATATTTGTGTCATGTATATGTTGTTTGTGCAAATGGTTTTAAACTGACAGGGATTTTCTCACTTAGACCACTAGGTCTAACCCTCATTTTGTTTTAAAAATATGTATTCTAGGTCGGGGATCAAGTAATAGCAAGTGAAAGGGGTAGTCTACGACTAGCTTTTGGAAGACTTAAGTTTTTGAAGACTATGATGTGTTTTGCTATTGTAACTTTGTTAATAGTTATAATGTAAATTAATTAGCAAAAAGTTTGTAATGAAATACTTATTACGATTGTAAAGACTAAGGGACCGTACATGTTATGTGATGTATCTTTTGTTATGAAACAATGTTATGTAAAATATGTTATTTGTTGTATGTTTGGGGAACCGGGTCGTTACACAAATAATGGAGATGGACAATGCATGAACAACTTACAATAATTCTTGGTGAAAATACGTAACTTGTTATGCAAATAACCAACTCTTGAAAGTACACTTTTAGTAAAAACAGGAATTATTGACTGAGAAGTTAACGACAACTTGAAATTTCATGAAAAATCTTGTTTTAAATGTGATAATGAAAGGAACCCTTAAGTGAACCACCACCGGTTACGGTTGAAATAAATTTCAACCGTTAAGCTATGGATTTGGTTACTCAAAAAGCCCGAGGAATTAATTAACTAAGATTTGATGAAAACGAGTTGCTTGAAATGATTAATTAGGAAAAACTTGAATTGTAGTAAAAGATTTAAGTGACTTGAGAAAAGGTTTTATACTTGGAAACTTAACAAAGTCGTCAAACACAATTAACCGTGAACCAATGGAATTGGGGACCCGAAAGTATTAGTCGGACTTCCGATTAATAATGATAACGGAGTTGTTTTATAACCAAAATAGAGAAACCGTGAGTTGGACTTTGTAGCAAAAACCGTGAGTATCAAAGAGACAATGAAATCGATGGCAACAAGATTATAAGAACCGTGAACAAAAGAGGTTAGTAACAAGTTAAAGATAACAAAAAGTAACAAGTAAACAAGTAACAAATGAAGTAGTAAACGGAACGAAATGATATTAGAACGGTAACACGCTATGGTTGAACCCGAACGGTTCAAACCGTGAGCAAGAGCTACGGTTGTGAGAACCGGCTCTATGCTCACTTCAACTATTAACTACACTAAATTATACTAGTGGCTGAGAGATGTCTAAAATGGTTACAAAAGAGTCATATAAATAGCATGTAAAAGACTTGGAGGAGAAGATAAGCTCCATGGGTCATACCCATGGATCAAAGGACCCATGGGCCGAGAATTAGAGCCCATAAAAAATAGTAGCCCAAAATAAAAGTGTTTGTAAACAACCCAAGTATTCGGCCCATATGTGAAATTCGGCCCATCAACTTTCGGTCGGCCCAATGAGATGCATTCCACAAAACGTCCAAACCCGGTCTTCAAAAATTGGAGTCTTTATTTCCGTTATAACAATTGCTAACCGCATCCTTCTTTTATGAAAAGCTCCAAACGACCGTCTTTTCGCAACCTAAAAATACATAAAGTATAAAATAAGCTTTTTGGTGATTTTTATGTGTCTTTGTGTGATTTTTAGCCAACTTAATACTCGGGGGTATAAATTGTTTATTTTACGTAAATGTTACTAAAATTAATTAAAAGTGACTCAATGGGATAACAAAATGGCTCAAAAATTAGAATTATATGGCTAAAATATGGTTAAATAAATAACCCTATCAAACGGCTAGGATGTGGTCGTGGGGTAAGGATGTATTTTGGAAAAGTGGGCATGGAAGGGATTATTCAAGCTTAACAAGTTGTACATAATGTTTGATTAGTGGTAGCTGTTAATTTTCAACATGTAACCATTTAACATGCATGCTTATACATAGTATTGATATCATAAATATACAAATTAACAATATGATTTATTTTTCATTTTCTAAAAGATAAAAGAAAAAAAAAAGACTAAACGTACGAAACTGTTTCTTACTTGACAGACAATACTAAGGGGCTGTTTACCAAACTTTTCATTAAGTCCTGTATGGATAAATGTGTCTGTCTGGTTAAATTTTTTCGTCTGGATAAATTGTTGCTATTGTTTACTTTTTTATCTGAATCAACCGTTTGAATAACATAAATGACCGATTTACCCCTGAGTATGAATTATAAGTTGTTTTATATATTCTGTTTATTTTTTAAACCAAATTATATATCTGAAACACAAAATTATTTAATCATCAAAACATAAATTCATAAATCAAAATATAAATTCATAAATCAAAACATAAATTCATAAATTCAAAATAAATCCACTAATTAGTTCTGTGATTTGTAACAATGGCTAATAATTAGTTCTACACACATATTCACAGAAGCAACATGGCTGTAACAATCTGAACCAAATTCATGTGATCTCTGTTCAAACCCACTTAAAGGTAGCTTCAAATTCATCAATCTTTCTTTCTCTGGATGCAAAATTTGAACCAAACCTTTTTGATTTCTCTTGAAAATGATTCATCTTTTTCAAGAAAGATGCCAAATTGAACATTCATTCTCTCTCTAGATGCCAAAACTGGAGCATTTAAAGCATACCCATTTGAATTTCTTCATTTTCCTCCATTTAAAGCATACCCATTTGTACTGTATATGAGTGAAATCGAAGCAAAAAAGAGTGAAAAATCAACAGCTCCAAGAATCAGAAAAAAAACGAAGAAGAAAGGGCATACCTTCGGTGGAGAAGAGGCTGCTGCAGTCGCCGGTAGAGAAGAGGCTGCTGCCGTCGCCGGTGGTAAAGTGGTTGCCCGTCGGTAGAGAAGAAGCGATAGAGAGAAGAGAGGAGAAGAGAGGCGCGATAGAGAGAACTGAGAAGAGTAGGGTTTTTGTTTTATGTTCTTTTCTTCTTCTAAGGGTATAATGGTCCTTTTTTCGTCTGAATGGGGACAAGTGCCAAAAACTAACTGCGCGAATAAGTCGGCTTCTGTCCCATTAAGTCATAAGTAAACACCCAATTTTGTCTGCGCGAATAAGCCAGTTTCCCCATTAAGACCAATAAGTCACAAGTAAACAACCCCTAACAAAGATAAAGAGAAAAAAACATTTTTTGAAGTAAAATGCGTATAAACGGATGAAACATTTTTTGTGGCTTAAAAAACCCACTAATGTATTTATTAAAACAGATAAATCGGTCTATAGTTTTGTATAAACTACATGGACCAAAATAGCAGCTTAATGGTGCGTTTGGTATACATGACATACCATAATAAGGGTGATTGTTTCACATTTGACAAGACTTTTATGTAGAACAAAATGAAACAAAGTAGAACAAATGTGTTCCACCCCCGCCCTATGGAAACGGGTAAGACATATTTATATTTTATCAATATAGTCTCAAAATAAAATGTAACTTTCTTTTAAAACATCAAATACGTCTTTCTTTTTATATTTATTCATTATTTAAATTTTATTTTCTTGTATTTTATGCTATTTAAACATGCACTTTATTGTCCTCAAAATATTATTTTTATATGGTTTCTATGTTTTAATTAACTTATGTAAAGTATTAAATATTAATAGTAAAAAAACATAGAAAAGATTAGAAAATAACAACTGAAAACTACATAAATTTTTTATTTTGGTGTCACTTTTTCGTCACGAAGAAAACTTTATAAAGTATATATTATTCATAAAACATATTTATTCCATGATAATTTAATAAATTACTTGATTAATCAAAATATATAAACAACTTATTAGGGATAAATTGATCGTGTTATCTGTTTTGTTTTGTTCTATCTTACCAAACGTTAAATAAATATTTTATTAAATTTTGTTCTGTACCATTCTGTCATGCTCCATCTTATTCGAATACCAAACACACAAAAAGATTTTTAGGAATCTGATTTTTTAATAAAAGAATATAAAAACAAAACCATTGCAAATTTTGTTACCAAAACAGTCCAGGGGTGATTTTTGTAATTTACCATTAGTTAACTTTTTTCTCTGATAGCCGGGCCGTTTTGTTTTCAGGCCTTTACAACCACCATCAATTTCAGGTTACCACGGCGGCGCCACCGCTACCAGAGGCCTATTATGGCTGCGTTAATCCGCAGAGCCGCTTCAAGCCTCTGCTCCAACTCCAACAACCGTCGCTTCTTTGCACCTGCGACGCGTCGCATGGAGGAGACCGGTTTATATGGATGCAATCATTTGAAAACCCCCAAGGGATTTCAGCGGATAGTAGATGATGCCATTGAAAGGTAAAAGTAAAGTTAAAATCAATAGATTCATCATCTTTTATGTCTATAACCATAATGAATCAAACAAAAAGGAAAAATGAATTCCTCTTTATCCTAAATTTTGTGTACTATTTTTTGTTTTTCTCTTCATAGGTCTAATGAACTCGTTGGCTGCATTTCTCGAATGCCGTCGTCTGCTGAAATTATTAACGCCATGGATGAAATATCAAACACAGTAAGGATTTTGGGAATTTGCGTGGAAATTGCATACTCTCTCCGCCTCAAATGAAAGCTAAATTTTCACTTCGGATATCAAATGGCTGTATAGAATAATATTAGTTTTTTGTTTTTTTTTTACTTTCTGGAAAGGAGTAGATGATCGTGTGTATAACCGGGTGATGCATGTAATGTTTGAACATTTCAGGTATGCCAAGTTGTGGATTCTGCTGAACTTTGTAGACATACACATCCAGACAGGTTTTCTTTCTTTCTTTCCATCAATATGACTACATGTTATTGTTGTTGGCATTACTGTCTTTCTTTTCATTCTTGATAATAATTGAGTTAGAATGCAGGGAATTTGTTGACGAAGCAGTGAAGGCGTCAATGAGGATTAACGAATATCTACATGTGAGGTGACGAGTTACATAATTGGTTTTGTTCAGAGTTTTGCATTTTAGTTATTTGGACCATTTTAGTTATTAGGGTTGACTGCATGATATGAGAATACAATATTGTACAGGGATAATAACATGTAATCTGTATTAGAAAGTAGAAACATTCCATTTCTTCATATTATTGGCCATTTTTAATGATTATTCTGGTGTTCATGATCATTGGCATACAGTATCTCAATACAAATCTTACTCTATATGATGCGGTGCTGAAAGCCGACCAGGATCCGACTTTGACAAGTGACGAAGCTAAAAGAGTTGCTCGTGATCTGCGCATTGATTTTGAGAAGGGTGGAATTCATCTATGTGCAGGTTTTTTGGTTCACTCTGTTGTATAAGTACTATGTTTAGCATGTATATTAACTAACTACAGATTGTTATATGACTTCACAGAAAAGAAAGATCGAGTGAGTCAGCTAAATGTTGAAATCGCAAAATGTTGTGCACAGTAAGTAAATGTAACCTATATTGCTTTATTTTCTGCTCTGTGGTTTCTCTCCTTGTTTCATAGCACTGTTTTGAGTGTGTATTTCAACATACTCATATGATTGCCAATGTGGCTTATTTAGACAGTTTTGTTGATACCGGCTGAGGTTCAGTTTGTTAACAAGTTCAAATATGAAAATAAAAACACTTAATTTGGTGATTCAATTTTTTCATCAGGTACAATGAAAATATAGCCAAAGAGCCTGGGCATGTGGATGTATATCCAGCATCTCGTATTCCGAAGAACTTGCACCATCTTGTTAAGCCTGTTAATCGTTCCACTTCAGCAGGTTCAAGAGTCAAAGGGTTCCGAATAGTAACAGAACCAAGCACTGTGTCTGCTGTTTTGCAATGGACATCTGATGATGAGGTTCGGTATAAGTACTTCCTACAAAAATGTTCTCACTTATTATGAGTCCAAAATAGTTTTAACTTTTAAAATACCCTATCAGCATAGTGAGTTATTTAACTTTTAAAACCATTATACTCGCCTTTTTGTTGCAACCAAACCAGCTTTCTTGCAAAGAAAACACAACCCTTTACAAGACTGCGATTTTGGACAAAAAGTTCCAAGTACGATGTTATTCTTGCGTTTGGATTTCCACTACTTATCCAAAAAAATTCATTACATATTGCACTGTTCTTTTTGTATTTTTGTAAGAATGGTAGTCTGTTTCAGCGAAAAGTTATATACGATTTTTGAAAAAGCTAACCACACTAGCATATTGCAAGATTTTTCTATTAATGATTCATGTTGACTGTATACATTTGCATAAGGTGACACTTTTCTCGTTTGTATTTTCTTTCTCATCCAGGTTAGGAAAATGATATATACTCAGAGCAATTCCGTTCCACATGCAAATCTTGGTGTTCTTGATGACCTAATTGCTGCACGTCATGAAATTGCTCAGGTTCTCTTTGTTACTTGTGTATTTAGGAGAATTCTTGTACACATTGTGACATTGTATTCAATACATAATGCAGCATCTCATGATATTACATGGTCTATAAAATGTTTTTATTTTTGAATAATATATCTAGGGAAAACATGTTTGCAAGTGTATCTAAAAAAAACAATGTCATAATGTATATGTTCACTCCACAAATGTGCAAAACTCTTTTGACCAACTACTTTTTTGCGTCTTATATATGCATGCAGATAATGGGGTATAAATCATATGCTGACTATGCTTTGCATTCAAATATGGCTTCATCACCAGACGTTGTATCATCCTTTTTAGTTGAGCTGAGTAAAACGGTACAGCCCAAGGCACTTGAGGTACTGTTTTCTTTCCTAAAAGATCCTTCTACTGATATATGCTCCTGTCTGCCGTTTCATATTTACATTTCTTCAATATATTAGGAGTTTAAATCAATCCATGACTTCAAAAGAGAAAAAAATGGCCAACAAGATGTAGAATTAGAGCCATGGGATGAAGCATATTTCACAAGGTCAATGAAATCATCTGCGTACAACTTAGACTTCTCGGTATTTGTCTTTTACTTTTCCTATTGTTAAATCATTTTAATGCCCTTAATGATGTTTTTGTGGTTATCATTTCTTCCTTCCCATAATTTAAATATCAATTTTATGATATTGATTGGTACTTAGGTTGTGGCTTCATATTTTTCTCTATCACAATGTATCGAGGGTCTTAAACTTCTGGTCGAGTCCTTGTTTGGCGTGAAATTTCTTAACATTCCCCTTACACCTGGTGAATCATGGCACCCAGATGTGATGAAGATGGCCCTTCATCATCCTAATGAGGTGAGCTTCTATTTTTCCAAAGATTCTTAAGTTTTAATTCAATAACACAAATAACCAAGTTAGACTGAGATGCAATTGTATGATAGTTTTAATTTTGTTCTTTTTCTTCTCCTTACTGGAACACTGCTTTGCCTTTCAGGGCGATTTGGGGTATATATACCTTGATCTAAATTCTAGAAGGGGAAAATATCCTGGTTGCGCCCATTTTGCCATCAGGGGAGGGCGCAGGCTTTCCGAAACAGAATACCAGCTTCCAGTATGTTTATGTGTATACATATATATATATATATATATATATTTATATTATGTCCAATAGTTTTTCTGTTCTCTCCATGCTCATAAATACACGCTTGCAATATAAGCCACTTATGATAGTATAAAAAAACTAGAGAGCTACCCGTATGTATATAAAAGAAGAGAAGAGAAGGTAAAAGTACAATCCTTTTGTTGCATTTTGAGGACCCCCTTAACCTCATTAATAAATAATGCTAAATGAGAAAAATTACTGACCGAATGTTTTCTTGATTATTCTGCAGGTCATAGCCCTCGTATGCAACTTTACAAAGCCACCCAATTCAGCAACTGTGAGGCTTAACCATTCCGATGTAGATACACTTTTCCATGAATTTGGACATGCTCTTCATTCTTTGCTTTCACGAACGGTATGTATGTTAACTAATGGTGTCACTCTTTATGTATATTTATCGTAATCCTCATTCCCAAATTTGCAGGATTATCAACATTTTTCAGGTACCAGAGTGGCTTTTGATATGGCTGAAACTCCTTCAAACCTTTTTGAGTGAGTACAAATTAGGACCTGTTTATTTACAGCTTCATGAGCACAATGAGCTGGGCAACTTATTCGTTTAGTCAATACATGAGTGTTTCTTTATGGCTTAATCAGTAAGCCATTAAGCTAAAATGACTATATGGAATAAGCCAGGACCCCTCACTTGTCCCCACTCCCCATTAAGCTACTCAAAACAAATTAATACTAGAATTGCCCACAAATAATCCAACCCTCTCCTTTTGCCTCCCTCAAACCCATCGGCCTCCCGTACCCTAGACAGACAGCAGACAACTTAACCCATACATGACTTAATGTAAAAAAGAAGTAAACAAATCCCTTAGAGGCTGTTTGTTTTTTTTAGAAAAACCTCTTAATACCTCTGAAGTCTGAATCGGTCAGACGTTTCTACGTTCAGACCGTTTTTTTTCTTCAGATTTTAAGAGGTTCTTAAGTCTAAAATACGTCTTAAATTAGAAGAGGTAACCTAATGTCTTATAACCTCTTAAAGCACCACATCTTATTAATCAGAAGTGAAATAAGACTTCAGACTTCAAACCTCTTAAAAAAACAAACGCCACCTTAGTCTGCTTGAACTTAGGGTTGTTTATTAAGCGCTTACCCGGTAAATGCTTATCGTGTCATCTTTACCTTATCAGATGAACATGATAATGACTGAGAATCTTACCCGGTAAGAGTGATGACAATGACCGAGAGTCTTACCCGGTAAGAGCGATGACAATGACCGAGGGTCTTACCCAGTAAGTGAGAGTAACGACTTTTACCCGGTAAGCGCTTACCGGATAGACTATTCCATACGATGTCATTTTAATGAACTAGAATCTTGCCCCCTGATAAGTTAAGTTAAAGTATTGATTTTACCGGTAAGTGCTTACCGCCCATTCTAACATTCTTCAAAATGACTTGATAGCTCTAGGAATAGTGCGGGTTTATGTTGGGTCATGTTATTTGAACTTAGAACTAATATCAACAACTTGATTGATCTTTGTTTCGATTTTGTTAACCGTTTTAGGTACTATGCATGGGATTATCGAGTCCTGAAGAAATTTGCTAGGCATTATTCGACTGGTGATATCATTCCCGAGAAACTTGTTGAGTCAATGCAAGGAGCCAGAAAGATGTTCTCAGCAATGGAATTGCAGCAGCAGGTCAAACTTTTATCTTAATACTTATTATTTCTCACTTTGAAGCCTCGATGCTTTGTGATATAAACCACAACTACTGAACCCGTAAAGAAAGAAAGGAAAAAGAAAAAAAACATTATTTTTTATTCTTGCTTGTGCTTCAGATATTTTATGCAATGGCCGACCAAGCACTATATGGTGATCAGATGATGTCATCACTTGATACCACCTCAATTGTTGCGGATTTGTGGAAACGACATACCAATTGGAAACATGTTGAGGGTACACATTGGCAAACCCGATTCCGTCACCTACTATATTACGGTGCAGGTACATTTCTCATCGAGGCATAGTACATTTTTCAAAAGGGGCATTTTGGTCATTTATCGATATTTCATTCCAATTCCAAAAGAATCAAACAAACATATTGCAATTTCTTAATAGATTCCATTCCAATGTCCGCCAACCAAACAAGTGGTCAAACCCAACAACATTCCATTCCATTCCAATTCATTCAAAGTCAAATTCCTTTGACAAATTCCATTCAAAAACATTATGCTAACCAAACGCCACCTAACTGTAAACATCTTGCTTATTGTTATAACTTCGTATATAACTAAATGAATTAAAGTATGCTGTTAATTAATATGTGTAGGTTATTATAGCTACTTGTATGCCAAGTGCTTTGCGTCAACCATATGGGAAAGAGTATGCAAAGACGACCCATTATCATTAGAAACAGGTACTGCTATTAGAACAAAATTGCTGCAGCATGGAGGAGCCAAAGATCCTGCACAGTTACTCAATCATCTTGCTGGCGATGGAATTTTAAGGTACCAGAATGGAGGCATAGTTCCCGACATTTCAAGCCTTTGTAACGAAATGAATTTAGGGAAGCCATAGAAAGAAGCTTCCGTAGTCAAAGCACCAAAAACATGCAAGAAAAAAGGGATCATTTAACCAGTTGAGGGCCTGGCAGAGTGCAAACAGCAACGTTAAAAATACCATTCTGCCCCTTGTCTCATTTTTTCGCCAGAGCTGGCAAGAAAAGCAGGTCTCAGAACCAGCACAGCATGAGCATGGTTGCTTATTTGCGGTTTCATCCATACTTTTGGATTATATTTACTGTAAAAGTTAATAAGATAGATGGTTGTCTGTTGTGTTGTGTAATTGTTATTGCTAAGTGTGCTTGGTTTGATGAAAGGCTTTCTCATTGTTGCAATTTTGTTATAAGTGTGTGTGTTGTCTGGCTTGGTGGAAGGATCTTGTTGTTTGGATTTGCGTCCAATGTGATGCACTTTTGAAAGTGAATCGACTCAATTGTGTATTCATATCAAGTCTATTTTATCGAAATAAGAAAAAGTTTGCAACATCTCGATTACTTGTGGATTGACCATAAAACATATTTCAATCAATCGAGTAAATTTTCTAAAGTTGTATTTATAAGTAAATTTAGAGTTAATAATAATTTTATTTTTGTTAAAATAAAAACTCTTCTCGTGACAGTCTTGATTGGAAATATCACACGGTTTGGGTTATTTTAGGGAAGCATTTTGGTAGAGAAAAGTTCAAATATATTTATATGACCAATTTAAATCAACAATCAGAGTGGCGCAGCGGAAGCGTGGTGGGCCCATAACCCACAGGTCCCAGGATCGAAACCTGGCTCTGATAAGAGTGGCTTCCGTCTAAAATCTTTTTTTTGATTTTCAATTCTGTAACACACGACGTCGTTTCATGTATTTTTCCTGAAAAAGCATAAAAAAACCCCTTTTATTTGTTATTCTGTTTTTTGGATAAGGTTCATCTAGACTTTGTCTAGACTACATCCTTGGCAATTTGGAAACAAACAAACAAAGCGGCCGTCTGAGACTAAGCCTGGCCACAGAATGCTGACGCCTTGACTCGAACCCGGAGTGGATGGGATATTCCACCACATCCCAAGCCCTTGCCAACACGCTATTTGTTATTCTGTTGGGCGGCAGCTATTGGTGCTTTAAAATCTGCCATTGTATTTGAAGTGAACTCGGAATGGTTCTTTTTTACTTATTGGGTCAAGGTGAATTGAAGAAAACTACTTTGGAGAGAGGTGTGGTTCATTTTATCTTTTCTATTTTTTGTTTTATAATGCCTGGTTTAGATGAAAACTGCAAATATTATAAGAACCATGAAACTATTTTTTTAGTGTATATTTGTTGATAAATATACATACGTCTTGAGAGAATATAAATATATATATATATATATATATATTCATCACTGAATACATACTACAAAATTAGTTTCATGGTTATCAAAATATCGATGATTTTACATGAATCCTCCCCTTGTCTATATCATCTTTTCTATGCTTCAATGTGCTTACTTTTTTACCTCAAATAAAACAAGTATGCGTACATCCTACTAGACCACAATTTCAAGTATTAACTAGATCGTTTACCAAACTCTTACCAAATAAGCACTTACCAACAAGAATCGTAACCCTCATTTACCTTATCAAGTAACATTCTTAGCAATCAAAATGGATTGTTGGTAAACGCCTCTTACCCGGTAAGTACCAACCGGATAAATAGTCTTATCCCTCACTTATCACGTAAGATTCTCGGTCGTTATGCCTCCTACCGAGTAAAATTCTCGATTCTTACCATGCTCACCACATAAGATAAGTGATAACCGGTAAGCATTTAGTAAGCGCCCCATACTTTGATTTTGATTTCATAATTTTGACAAAATTCTCTGCAATAGACATTTGGTTTATGCCACAAACTGGGATGATCGTTTCTACACCAAGTTGAGACGTTAAATTAAGCACATACAAATAAAACAAAGAAAGAGCTGAACAGAATAGCAAATCCAAAAAAGAAGTGTTGCTAATGTTCGTCCCAAACAACTTGTATTTTGCAAAACTAGTTCATCGAAACGAACATAGATGTTTCAACGACACTAGTCCAGTAAATTATCAATAGGCCCCTTCAAAGGTCGTCTCTCAATGTTTATATAAACAAAGAATAGTAAAATACCTATTTTGCCTACCTACTACACTGGAATGCTGATGAGTAAAAAGATACAAAGAAAATAGTTAAAGAACTGCTTTTTTCAAACTCCATACCAACCACTTGGAGACTTGAACCTTTTGTTACTTCAGTTCAGTGGAATTGGAATGAAGTTCATAAATACAATAATAATACTCTTCAGGCTGCAATTCTGCGTCCATCTTTGCCTGTTTGTTCCAAGATCTCGCGTCTGCTTTCAATATTGACCACCCATTCCCGGATGACAGAGTTGACTTCCTCCGGTACCTCATCATGGGGACAGTGACCTGAGAATAAGACCAACCATTAAGACAAAGAAATCTTGACAGCTGCTGATCCAGTTACAACCAGATTACCTGCATCCAGCTCCTTGATTACGATTTCCTTAAAATGTCTCTTCACAACACTTACTTTGGTCTTGGAGTCGGAGATTGGGTCTTTCATGCCCTAATTACACACGCATACAAGATTCATAAGTGAATAATATAAAATGTTTTACTCATCATAAAAGTGTTTTACCTGGATAGTAAGGACCTTCTGCTCAAATCCTTTGAGAAGATAATTCAGGGGAATCGAAGGATCAAATGTGAAGATGCTTTCAAGAACCATAAGAACACCAGGGTCGTATGACTAATCATTAAGGAAGGAATGTATGCATAATTACAGGATTCATACAAGTTCATTCTTATGCCAACATTTTTTATTATTTTACTTCAACTAATATGGAAGAAATGCTCAAAAGGATACTGCCCTTACCATCTCATTGAGAAGCCCTTCATCAGCACGATCTGTTTTCTGCAAATAAACCTACTCAGTAACAAGCAAAATTTAATGTCAAATATTGCATACGAATAATGTCACAAGTATGTTATGAGAAAGTTACGGTTGGGTAGCAACGCTTCACCAAATTCCTAAAGCTCAATCTAAGGTAGAACGAAAGGCCCCTGGCACCCAACCATGCAATTCCTGTAGTTTTCCTTTCCTGAAATGCAGCTCATATATATTTAAACAAACAAACAAACAAATTCCGCAAAAAACTGTAATAAAGAGAGAGATGAACAAGCCAAATGAAGTAATCATGTAAAACCCTTAAATACATATGGAGCATTGGACAAGGAGAAAAGGTAATCCCTCTATCCCAAAACGAACACAACATTCTAGAAGCTTCTATTCAAAGTTACCTTTTACCCCTCACTACTGATTATTAACTTCAACCTTTTCTTACCTTAGAGGGCGGCACAGAGGAATATCCTGGGATGTAATGGCCAGCGCTGTTCAAGAGCACCACAGACCTAGCTAAAGCAGGCCACAAGCCAGCAACAATAGAAACAAAATAGCCTGGAGACGTAGCAATTAAAAATAGATTCAAAGGTATATTTACTTACATATAGACTAAAGATAATTTTTACTGAAGATTGAAACAAACCTCCAAACGAGTTCCCAACAAGATGAACTGGCTCCCGAACAACATCAACTATGAAATCTCTTAATAACTCGGCCCACATAAGTTCAGTGTATACGATGTTTGGTTTTTCTGATCTGCCAAATCCTAGAAGTGTGATTGCCCAAACTCGATTGCCACCTTCAACTATATCATTGATATTGTCACGGTAATGCTCCAAAAAAGCACCAAAACCATGTACAAGAAGGATAGCAGGACCTTCACAACCCACAACCGCATACTGAAAGAAAAAACAAGAAAGATTCATATGTAGAATGAATCAAAGATGTTTGATTTTTCTCTCTAGAAATTTGAAGCCACGTGAACATTAGCTTTTGATACTAGGTACTAGCCTGTATTAGATGGCCATTCCACCTCCAGAATCGAGTAGAATATCTTGTTGTGAAATCTACTTGACTTCTTGAAGCCACAAGACTATACCACTGCAACAACAAAGTTATTAAATTGGAATAAGATTTAATCAAGACTACCAACCTATCAACACCCCCCCCCCCCCCTAAACCCTAAATGAAATGAAAAGCATACCTCCACTGAGCAAACATGATCAGCTGCTGCAGCAATAGTGGCAGCTGAGTACCCAAAGGGTGACAGGAACCCACCATTTCTGTCTTTTTCATACTTTATAGTCTCATAAAACACTCTCCTTAGAGAGACGATTCCAAGCTGAAGGGCAGGTCCAAAAAGAGTACCAAATGAAGCTCCCTCACGGGTTTCAGCACTGCGTAACTTTTCATGCACCCTGAAATAATAACCATCCAAAATGACACTGAATTTGATTCCAAAGCAACAAAGGTCTGCAGGGTAAAATGGTAAATGCATGTATTCAATTATCAAGAGGCTACATAAAGTGCAGGCAAAGAGTGGGTACATACTCCTGCCAATCATCCCGTGTAGTACCCTCTAAATATTTTAAATATGCAGCCAATGCATTAAGCACGTCGCTTGTTCCACCTCCAACAACATTTCCTTCTTTTGTGATAAATGCTGATTTTTTCGATTTTTTTGATCTTTTCTCCTTGGCCTGAGTAGTAAGGGAATTCATATTGCTTTGACTGCTCTCCCCCAAATTTGATACAAAACCATTGGTCGGACTAACTGATATAAGATCCCTAGCATTCTGCATTACGTATTCAGCAGAACTGTTCTTGATCGAAGTCCAGCTATCTTTTGATTTGTATGGATCCTTACCTATGAATTCCTTAAGATCATTCAGTGTTGGTAGAGGACCTGGATCATAGCAATTTCCACAAATTAAATGCCCAAAACTTTAAATTACTCTCTCAATTTGAAACCATATTACTTACCCCAGGCCAAATCTGTCGCTACACCAGGTAAATCTGGGGATGGAAGGGGTGAATGTACAGACAATTTTAATCGTTGAAAGTCATCATATGACAATGGAAGGTCAACCCCGTTCTAGGAAAATTAGATTACATCAGCATAACCAAAATGGCAAATTCGCATTGATGAACCAATAAGCTATACCTTGATATCATAAAAAGGAGTACTCCATAGAGATAGTTTAGGGATCTTCTCTTCAAAAGATACAATTCCCAAGTTATCTTTAACCTTCTTCATCACCAACCATAAGTCATATTCCACCTCTTCTTGTGTGTAAATGGTGGCAGCCCTGACCTGTTCCAACCCTAGGTGATGAATTAATTATGAGCTGATCGGTTTACTTAAAGCTGCCCTCTCTCCTGTCCAGTTAATATAATTCTTAGTAAGCAAACCTCAAGGTAACAACCTCTTTCACAAGATCTTGAATAACAGATTCTGTCCTCCCGAATTTGAGCATCAGATCAGATCCAAGATCCTTCAATGAATTTCTCAGATCTTTCACAGCAAAGAGGAGCAGCTCAAGCGTTTCTTCAGTGAAGTCTGCAGCGAGAACCAAGGCGTCAACATAATGAAAAATATTATCAACATAATGAATGATATCACACTAAAACTTGATTCATGCAACTTCTGCACCATTCATTGTCACATCAATTAAATTATTATCAAATTCGGTGCTAATATTAGATTCAAATTTGATTCGTACGATATATGCACCATTCATTGCTATCCAATTATTCTCCAAAGGTTCGCATTATGATATTTTAATACTTCGAATTTAACTAGACCTGCTATACCAAACTGTATCTTTTCTTGAAGATGAGGATTACTTATACTGATAGTGCATAAAATGCGAAGAAGCGGTTTCAAAAAGTGCACTCTAATTGCAGAATGGAGGCAGTAAAGGAGTTGAAATAAACTCACGGCGAAGAATACGGTGATCGAAGACGTAAAGAGGAACAACCGCCGTATGTTGCGAGGCAGCAATTAAACCTGGATGGTCATCGACACGGAGATCATTTTTGTACCAAAGAACTGCAGCGCCGGTGCATTTTCCGCCACCGGAACTTGTTATTCCGTTGGAAGTGGACAATTTGACGGTGGCTGAAGAAGAACATCGTGGAACTGAGCGACGACGATTTTGCAAGAACAAGGAAGTTGGAATGTGTGGGAAAACAAGAATCGCCATGGAGATAGAGCTCGATTTCCATCAATGGATATAGTAGGACATTATCATGGTAAAATGTCTAGGGTTCCACTTCCACAAAGACTTGTGGTTGTGGAATTCCAGTTATAAATTTCCTTTTTTCTGTTTCACCGCCAACGTTCATTTATTATGCTTCTTTTCAATGTTTAGGAAAAGTCATCTAACACTTGTCAAACCTGAAAATATTTCATTCAAATTCTTTTCAGATTTCAATTCTTTTGAAAGATTTCATTCTTGTATAAATCATTCTGCGAACCAAACGCATCCTAATAGACTTTTGTTTTTTAGTATTGATTTTTTTTTTCGAAAAAAGAGAGAAATTCATTAATAACGTTCCAAAAGACAAATGTTCGACATAGAGGGAGTAAGAAAACTAGGTAAAATCAAAATAGGAGACGAGACAAGACATAAAACGAGAAGCTTGAGCAAGTGAGTGCATGAATCATGTCGTTAGCTTATCATCTAGTAAAACAAACAGACAGAGTATGAGTTGTCTGTTGGCGGAGGAGTGTGTGACACCTTGTAATAACATCATCAAATTTTGTGTCATCTTCATCAAAACGAGTTAATAGCTTTGACGACTTGTTGGGCATTGGACTCGAAAATAACGTGTTGAAAGTCGAGCTCAATTGCCCGAGACACCGCTTCAAGAACCGCTAGGGTCTCACATTCCTTAATAAGTGGCATCCCTCTAATAATAAAAGTTCGACCAACCATGAAGCTCACGTTGTCATCTCGAAAAACACAAGCAAGGCCAATAACGGTGTTGTCCACGAAGGTTGTTGCATAAATGTTACATTTCAGGACCCAAAGAAGGTTTGTGCCAACGCGTACACGGACGCTGACGTATATTATCACATGTGATAAGGATGTTCTTGTGTTTTCGCAAAATGGAGGTGTGTTCTTGTTTGAACTTCCACCTATATATATATATATATATATATATATATATATATATATAGTTATGTGTCCGCTGCAATGCAACGAAGTATAAAATTTGAACAAATATAAGCAAGAATGCAATGTATAAATTCGTTTTTAGCAAGCCAAAGTGTTATAGGATTATAACCCTATCAATAACCACAATAATATCAATTAAGTTTAGCTGCTATAAGATAGCAAACTACAAAGAACACCTACACATAAAGCTAATAGCTCCTAAGCAACAACAATTTTTTTTTGGTGTCAGTACGAAAAATCTATCCAAGTAACATCAGCAAACCTTTTCATTTTTATAATGAATATCAAATCTTAAATATATCGCTCCCTTACGGTCTCGCCTGTAAACTCAATTCCAACCACCATAGATTCAACACCACAACAAGAGATTATCATCCAATATATCAACTATTTCACCCATGAGAAACCCACAGTTACCACAAAAAACGAGGGTTTTTCAATATGCTAAAAAAACGGGGGTTTTCTATTATGTTCTTTAATTTTTTTTAATAAGATAACCATCTCTTTAGGTGTGAATGTGAGCCAAAATTCAGACCGGTAGGCAACACTTAAGTGTTGTCTTTTTTACTAACCCTTAGACTTAGGCATGGGAATGGGGCGAGGACCTCAATCCCCATCCCCGTCCCCATCCCCACCCCCACCGGGGAATATAATCACATCCCCATCCCCAATGGGTAACGGGGATCCCCAACGGGGAATCGGGGATATTTTCCCCATTAATATAAGATGTTTGAAGTCAAATATGTTAAATACTAGGCTCGATCGATAATGGTTCATGTTAAAATCTCACGTATTTTTAAAATTTTGTTTTTTATAGTATCAAATATTCATATGTAAACGAAGTCGCAACATTATACGTAACCGTTTAACCAAACGTCTTTGGCTTTCAACGTTTTTTTATCTAAAAAGGTAAAACAACTCAAAAAAATGTATATAAATGAAAAGAAATATCAAAATAATATTTCTAAATGTAAAAGATACTGAATATAATTATGTATAAATAATAAGCAAATAGAATATATTTAATATTCGGGGACGGGGCGGGACGGGGCGGGGCGGGGACCACGTTACCCATCCCCTTCCCCATCCCCGATTTTTAACTTTCGGGGATCCCCGTTCCCCGATTTTGCGGGGAATCCCCATCCCCGTCAGGGCGGGTACACCGGTTCCCCAATGGGGCACGTCTCATTCCCATGTTTTTGTTACACTTGTTTCCAACTTGTTACTACAAATGTCTTAGTGTTTGCACCCATACCTTTTTTTTAATTTATATATATTTACTTAATTGTTAAAATCACCATCTCGAGGTACATTTAGTTGTCTTACATGAGACTCGGGATATTACCCACTTGATGGCATGACACCTTTCGCTCATCGAATTTTTCCAGTCAAGGTAAGGCTTTGAGTTATCCATTTAAGTGCGGAACAAGACGTGAATTAGGATGATATTCATAGATCAATTACTCTTTGTGTACGTTATGGAGTCTCCGCTCCATGTTGAAAGCTCTTTCAAATAGAATGAGCGTTGAAAGTCTTCAATTAGACTAGAGCATTAGATTCTTTTTTTTAACTTATTTCAAAGGGGAATGAATCTCGCTTAAAATGTTTTATTATTCTCTAATTAAAATCAATGTATTCTTGACTTAGTACTCGAAATTATAAAGTTCGTCCATTGTGGATACGATCTCGGTATTACTACCACGTTATTACTTGTAGTGATCATAGTGTCTGGTGTGCACTTGCACCACCACTGTAGGAATATTGTGGCCACATTGTGGACCTATATGATTTACCGCTATCGGTAGGCGACTAGGTGGTAGCAGACTTCCATTAAGACCAACCTAAACCCACCCGAAAATCCATCTGAACCCATCCTATCTGAACTCCCACGAACCCAAACAACCACCACCCGAAACCTAAGGAGTCAGTTCATGAAAACTCGCCCCGAAAACCGATCGAATTTCATGTCTACCAACCCGAACCTGCATGACCCATCCCTTATGTATAGACGTATAAAAAAAGAGGGAGCATCGAAAAATAAAAAAAGAAGATCATAAAGAGGGAGGTTGATGAAGAGGCAATGACGGTGATGCAAGGGCAATGACGGTAGGGGTGTAAATAGGTCAGGTTGGGTTGGGTTCGGGTTCAACCCATTTATTAATTGGGTTGAAAACCTCAACCCAACCCAACCTGTTTAAGTAAATGGGTTGAGATTTTCAACCCAACCCAACCTGGTACTTAAATGGGTTGGTAGCGAGTTGACATGTTTATGATTTTCTCAACCCAATCTGTTTAATAAATGGGTTGAACCTGCGTTGACCCATTTAATTTTTAAACTTTAAATAAAATAAAAAAAGACTAAAACATAATTCCATGACAAATACACAAGTCACAACCACAAAACCAAATAAATTGTTCAGAGTTTCAATAAAAACAACCATAAAATAAAATAAATTGTTCAAAGTTTCAATAACACAATCATAAAATCAAACAATTAAGTTTTTTATTAAGTTTTAATCATTAATTATAATTAAATAATGATAATAAATTAAAAACAAGTCATAAATGGGTTACAAACAAGTTGTAAATGGGTTCAAAACATGTTGTAAATGAGTTGAAATCAGGTTGTAAATAGGTTGAAAACAAGTTGTAAATGAGTTGAAATCAGGTCGAAAATTTCAACCCAACCCAACCCATTTATTAATTGGGTTAGGCGGGTTGACCCATTTAACTTAAATGGGTTGAAAATCGCAACCCAACCTGCTACTATTGGGTTGGGTTGGGTTGGCAGGTTGGGTCACTTTTCGCCACCCCTAAATGACGGTAAAATATCATAAATACATTTAAGATTTTTCAAGAATAATGTATCAATATTTTTTTAACTTGTACATTTTACACTTTTTATCTATATTTATCTATCTATACTCTTTTAAAAAAATTATTACGATTATTCTTGAATTTTTAAGAGATACAAATCTCGATACATAACATACAAGTTTATATATCCGATACATAATTCTATTACGATTATTCTTGAATTTTACGATTTCAATTTTTTTGACCAATTAACCATATTAACCTTTAACTTTGTATCCGATATGCAATTTAAAACACATAAAACCATAAAATTAACATCATGTGATAAAAAATAAAACTAAACATAGAACAAGATTATTCTTTTGAGTTCTCAGTTTTAAATTCAAGATGCTTCGTGTGGCCGAGAACGCATCAAGTTAATTGATTTTTCTAAACTTTTCCCTAAAAAATATCTAAACGTAAAAGGGTTTAAAACGTATGTTTCAAAACTACGAGGGAAGAAAAAGAAAGTTACAGAAGGATGTAAAATGATGAGCAAAAATGGCGTCTCAACGAACTAAACAGGAAATGGCGTTAATTTTCCCCTCATCTTCAACCTTCATCACTTGCAGCCACAAAGCCCATCATCATCATCTTCCCCACCTAACCTCCATTAAAGCACAGAATACCTCTTTACCACCAGAATCAACCGACGAGACCTCTTCATCCCCCAAACCCGCCTCACCTCCCCTAGGGTTTGGCTCTTCATCATCTCCAGTAAGTAATACCACAAGCAAGAAGCAGAAAGGTAAGAAGGAGAGGGCTAGAATTATTCGCCGAGATCCAGTTGAAACCCCTAAAATTGCTTCTCAGCAACAACGAGTGTCAAATGAGCAGGGCAGCAATGAGCGTGCTTTTCTTCTTACTTGGCTAGGGTTAGGTTCGCTGATTATTTTCGAGGGGATTGCTTTAGCTGCTTCAGGTAGAATATACTTCTCCTTCGAGTTTGAATTTGATCACAACCTATTAGAATTGTCAACCAATGATTCGAGTGTATGCTAATATGCTATGCTCCAAAACACTATCTTAGTGTTATTGATTAAGTAAGCTAAGTATTTACTCCATGAACATGAACACTCATGACAAAGTAGATGACATTAGGAGTTACTTGCATGTTAGTTAACACCTTGAAAATAAATTTGAAGGATTAGTTGTTTATGTTACCATATGTGGAATCCATTAGATTACTCTCTAAAAGAGATTTTGAGGAGTGAAGGGAGGTTCCAATATATATAGACGCCTCCTCCAATGGAGGCCATATGTGCACATAGTGTCCCGGAGTGTCGAGAGGGGGCTTGATGGGCATAAAATGTCTGTTTGGCGTGTATTACATATGTCTTCATTGTTGCATTCACATTTTTAGGGTAATTGGTTTCATGAGCGTAGCTATTGAGACAAATGCACAATTCACAAACGGAGTGGAATTATCTCCTTTCACTCTAGGATCTTACATTGACAAGATCAAGGGATTTTCTGTGAGATACACACTGCTTTTCAGAAAACTGCAAAATATATTAGAGAAATATGTGCTAGAAATGGCGGTGGTTATGGTTCAGGAATGATGCCAATGTAAGGGATGTTCTAATGCTTAAATCTATCAGTTTATAACTGTGAACCTATCACACACACACACACACTCTTTGAGGTGCATTGTGGCTTACGCCACGAGTCAAAATTCCATGCTCCTTTTGCTTTGTGGCTCAATTGCAATTGGTTCTTGTGTGCAAGATCATGTCTTTATAATTTTAGAGCGAGTGCTCTAGTGTTCATACCTGATTGCTTTGTTTGTCTAGATCTGTTTTGGTGCATGGAGATAGTTCACAATTTTTTTCAACAAGATCAAATGACAATTTTGTAGTTTCTCTAGGGGTGGACCCAGAAATTTTTTCAAACGGTGGCACCATTTGACTGTAAGAAACAAATATAGAGATATCTTTACAAAATTAATATTGGTCTTGTGGTTAATCCCTTGCTTTTCAAACTTGAGACCTATAATGGCAATTTTTTTAGAAACGTAATAAATATGAAATTAAAAGCTAAAAACTACAAAAATGGCTCTAACAAGACTCGGACCCGGGTCTGAAGTAGAATAAAAGCCTTCCAAACCAACTCCACCTAGGAAAACTTGTATCCTTACTGTAGTTTCAAAATATATATGGTGGCACAAAACAAATTGATCCGGTTTCACCTTTCACGAACCTAAATTTTTTTACCTTACGGCGGAGAAACAATACGGTGGCACGTGCCACCTATGGCCCTTAACTAGGTCCGCCCATGAGTTTCTCTCTCGTTATCTTATATAACTTTGGGATGAAAGGGAGTCAATACGGGGGTATGAGAAGAGTCAAACTAGTAACCTCGCACTTTGTATGCAGCGTAGAAGCATTTTACTAATTGTTGACCGCCTCTTACCGGGTAAGTAGGTAAGAAATGATTACCCGGTAGGAGGTGTAGCTGTTTACCATATACTCTCACCATTAAAAGATGCTGATCCAGATGCTGACTCGATAAGGAAGGAAAGGTTCTCTTACAAATACCAGAGCTCGATAAATCTGTACAAAGATGCAATATTAATGACTTCGCCTCACCCTTGTGTGAGATTTCATTTTCAAAAGCATTATTTTTTCCAAATATAATACATATTTTTCCAGAGTCCTACCATGACTTCTTGTTAGTTCATCATTTGTTTCTATATGTGATTGGAATGTTTTGTGTGTACAGGTTTTCTTCCGGAAGAATGGGATGCTTTATCTGTGAAGTATCTTTATCCTTCATTTACCCCAACTGTGTTCTTGTTTGTTGCGGGAACAGTTGTATATGGAGTGTTGAAGTACCTGGAAAATGAGAAACCCGATAACTCAAGTTGATCTTTACATGTAATCTTATACTTCTCATCTCTATCTTGTCGATAGGCAATTCTTGTAACCCTATAGATTTCTGGTTATCTATTAATCCTAAATTTTTGTCGCTTCTCCACGGTGCTTTTGGTTAGAGAATCATGTACCATCAGGATAGCAATACTAGAAGGTAAGTTTATATTCGGTTCTTGTTGGATATGAGGTTTGATTTTGATCATTAACATGTTCACTACTTTGTCCATCCACCAACCGGTAGAGCCCAATCTCCGTGGAGGTCAAGGGTTCATGCCTCACCAAAGACGAGGAGTGTGTGTGAATTTTGCCGTATATAAAATATTGTATACTTTGAAAAAAGAACTTTGTCCATCCAACTAGAAACCCATGGGCAGCATCCATGGGACTGAAGGTGGGGGATCCGTGGGTGCTAGTAGAGGTGGCCAAATTGACCCGAACCGAACCGACCCGACGGGCTGACCCGACCCGAAACCGGCCAAGAACCGGTTCTGGCCCGACCCGGTCAAGAACCGGTTTCAAGCCCGAGAGCCGGGACCGGTTCGTGTATTTAAGAATTTTCTCGGCCCGACCCGATTTTTTTCAAAAAATTATAGCCGTTATATAGCCGTTTGTGACCGTTGGGGACCCATTTTTGACCGTTTTTTCACCCAAAAATACCCCCTCCAACCCCATATAAATACTAGGGGTGTTATGGAGTGATCACCACCTTACAATTGCTTACAAAATGCAAAAAACGTTTACAATTCTCATTTCTCGGCTCTAGTTATATTCGTTTCTCGCAAAAAACGCATACAATTCTCATTTCTCGGCTCTTGCTATATTCGTTTCTCGCAAAAAACGCATACAATTCTCTAGTCTCTACTCTCTACTATCAAAAAAATGGCCGAACAAAATTACACCGTTGTTGCCGATCATTCACGAAAAGCAGCGGTTTGGGACAATTTCAACTTGCTAAAATTTTCCGACGGTACAAAAAAAGCGCAATGCAAACGGTGTGGAGATTTCCTAAAACCCGAATCAAATAGCACGTTAAAGCGCCACTTCGAGGAAAGATGCAAGAGGTTGAAATCGGGGGACGATCCAACTCAACCCATACTTGACAATTCCGGTCAAGTATGGTCGTATGATAATGATCTCGCCCGAGAAATGCAAATGAAATGTGTCATTCAAATGGCGTTGCCGTTCGGACATTTCGACAATCCTCACATTACAAACATGATCAAAAATGGGTTCCAACCACGCTACACTTCGGTAAGTCGTCAAACTCTTAAGCGTGATGCTTTAAAATATTGGAATAAGGTTCAAAAAATTATGCGAGAAATGTTTTTAAACTTACCCAACAAAGTTTCTTTAACTTGTGATGTATGGAGCGCACCATGCGGATTGCCAGATTCTTATATATGCATAACGGCACATTGGATTGTGCCGGGATCGTGGCAATTATGCAAACGTGTAATCACGTTTGAGCTCTTTGGTTCGCCACATTCGGGTGAACGTCAGTTTTCTATAATTATGAGATGTCTTCAATATTATAATTTAAAAAATAAAGTTATTAGTATTTCGTTTGATAATGCTAGTAATAATACGGCATGCGTAGACCGATTACGTTTGGCTTTATCCCCTATTTTAGAGGGAAAATTATTTCATACACGTTGTTGCGCACACATAATAAACTTAGCCGTTCAAGACGGCTTATGTAAACTTAATGAGCCTTTAACTAAGTTTAGGCTTATGTTACGCCGAATTTTCACAAGAAATAAAAAAATGCAAAACTTATATAAAGATTATTGCAAACAAGTCGGTTTTAAAGCTTTGGGACCGGCGCACGATATGCCGGTTCGATGGAATTCGACTTGGAAAATGATGGATAATTTATTAAGACAACAACAATATATTCAAGCATTTTATAACATTCATTACCCGGATAACACGATAACTCAGGATGATTGGACAAGGATTCATGGCTTTCACGATATTTTGGGCGATTTCAAAACTGCAACAACTATGTTATCTGGTGTTTATTATCCAACGAGCCCTTTACTTTTAAATCAACTTTATATTTTGGCAAGTAAAATTGCTCAATACGAACAGAATTTGCACTTTCACGGCGTGGTGAAACCAATGAAAGAAAAATTGGTAAAATATTTTAAAAAGATCCCCTTCACTTTTCTTTGTGCCGCGGCATTAAACCCGTTTTTAAATGTTACGGGTGTCGAAGTTTTAATACAAGCAATATGTGTATCGTTTGGTTTGGATTCTCTTACAAATTCTAGCTTTTCAAGGAAACGCATACAACAATTTAATACTGATTTTCATCAATTATATGAGATTTATAGAGTTAATTATGGGGGAGGAAGCCAACAAACCCCTACACCTCAAATGTTTTCACCGGGTTCTAGTAGCAGTCGTGGCCGAAACCGAGAAGACTTAATGCAAACTTTAATGCAATCGGTTGTCATGGAATCTTCTAAAAAAGCTAGATATGATGGAGATAATTTGGGTGAATTCAATCAATACGTACGTACTAATTTTATAACGGCATCCTTCACAAACGTCGTAGATGTTGAATCCCTAGATTTATTAGAATGGTGGAAAAGTAAACAATCAAGTTTCCCAATTATGGCCACTATTGCACTTGATATACTAACAATCCAAGCTAGTACTGTAGCTTCGGAGTCGACCTTTTCTCTTAGTGGCAGGATCATATCAGAGCGTCGGACAAAATTAACCCCAAAATCGGTGGAGTGCTGCGTATGTCTGAAGGATTACTTGGATGGAGAAGACCGCATTCAAAATCGAACGAACCTGGAGGATGATCTAGAAGGCGTGGAAGAAAACTTATTCGAAAACGACACGGATGAACTACTAAGTACGCCGTCCGTAACCGATACTTCTGATGTTAGTAGTGTCGTAGATGACGAAGATGTAGACACCGACCGCCTTGACGATCAGACGGCTATTACACGACTGATGCAGTACAATACTCTTGAAGACTACAATCCAGATCAGAATCCATACTACGCTCCATACAATCCATTCAATTACTATCCGGGTGATGGGGGTGGAAGTTCGGGAGCGGGACCTTCGAATGTTTAGAATTTATGTATTGTAACTTGTAACTTGTAAGTTTGTAACTTAAAATTATATATAAATTATAAAACGTAAAAGTGTATTTTAGTGATATATATTATAAATAAAACGTATTTTTAAAGTGTATTTTACTTATCCAATGATTCCAATCCAATTTTTCTTTGTTAAAGTTTAGTAATTAATTATTATACAAAGAAAACAGTTAAAAACAAAAAAATCGCAAAACCGAAATAGAACCGGTTCTCGGCCCGGCCCGGCCCGGTTTTATAAAAACCGGTTCTACATACCATTAAACGGGTCAGGGGATTTCGGTTTAAACCCGGCCCGACCCGACCCGGTTCTCACGGTTACTGTTTGGAACCGGTTTGTCCCCCGACCCGGCCCGAACCCGATTTTTGGCCACCTCTAGGTGCTAGTCGAATGCCACAGGAATGAGAATTGTATATATGTCTAGTTTGCTGAGTTATTAACCAAAATAACCATTTCATATACCCATCTTCAACTTTTAACCACACAACTTAACTTTTTACAAAAATAACCAGAATCCCGCAGGTCTGACACCGCAAGGCAACTTTTACTTGCGGTGTCAACTTTTTCTGACAAAAAGTGTGATTTTACGTTTTCGCTTGCGGGACGCAAACTTGCGGTTTCTATGCTACCGGCTTGCGGTGTACTTAAATGGCTTGCGGTCTTCTTTATCCCTTACACGTGTCTCTTTTTTGGCAAAACCTCAACACTTGCGGTATAGGAGATAGTGACACGTGGCTTGCGGTTTTGTCATTTTTTTTAAAAATTGTATTTTTTTGGAGTGTGTCAGAAAAAGTCTGAAACCGCAAGTAAAAGTTGCCTTGCGGTGTCAGACTTGCGGGATCTTAATTATTTTTGTAAAAAGTTAAGTTGTGTGGTTAAAAGTTAAAGATGGATATGTGAAATGGTTATTTTGGTTAATAACTCCTGGTTTGCTTCATATGTTAGGAGCCAATATTCCTTCCATGTATGTTACAACTACAATTTACAAGGTATAATAAGAATCTTAGCAATGTCCGTGGTATAGATAAACTGTTGAAACAAATAAATACCATGTGTTTGATTTTTTACTTGCTACAATCATCATGGTGTGTGTGATTATCAATCCTAACACTTCGGACATGCCCATGTCATCCTAAATGCTTCTCTCTCTCTCTCTCTCTCTCTATATATATATATATATATATATATATATATATATATATATATATATACATACACACGCACGTATGGTTGGGTTCAAACGAAAACATGAGAACACATGTATCTTAATCACATGTGATTTGACTCCAAAGTCACATGTGATGGGTATTCTCGTGTTTTCTTACTTTGACCATGTTCTCGTTTGAACCTCCTCTCTCTCTCTCTCTCTCTCTGTGTGTGCGTGTGCGTGTTCAACTCTAACTATTTAAGAAAAAACACATGTGCAAAATCACATGTGATTTTACATTAACGGCAAAAAATGGATGCGGGCGACTTTGGTCATGACTTAAGTCGCATTAATCATATGATTTTGTACGTGAATCGTGTATGATTTTGTACATTGACGGTTGTTTTCTTGTTTTCTTAATAGTTAGTGTTCTCGTATGAACCCACCCCTATATATATCGTGTAAAAAGTTGAGTTAACTTGAGAAGCGTGAGAAGTAGATATAAACCCTTGATCACTTTTAATCTCAAGCCTACCCATGAATCGCGCTTGATACAGGGATTGATCCGGTGCATCTCACCTTAATGTGCATCCAACGGTTGATAGCCACTTCTTACGCTTCTCACGTTAACTCAATTCCAGTGCATCTCACCTTAATGTGCATCCAACGGTTGATAGCCACTTCTTACGCTTCTCACGTTAACTCAATTTCTCACGCTTCTCGCATTAACTCAACTTCTCACAAGAACCCGACCCTATATATATCCTCTATATATACGGGGGCTAGCTAAGCATGTGAGAACCACAAAAAGGTTATACGCTCATGTGTTACTTGGCATTATTATTTTTTACATCTAAGTATTTATTTCACTATGTAAAACTTTTTTATGTGTGTGAAATAAAAAGTAAATATATCTTAATCATTGCCTTTAATCCTAGACTTGGATGAATAAGAAGAATCATGTGAAACAATTCTTTAAGATAAAATTTCTCATGGTTCTCACAATATCTAGGGTTGTCATTTGATTGTTCATACATCACACACATTGGTATGATTTTGCTTACAGTATATGTCTATCCTGCTGTTGGTACTTGTAATTCCTACCATCATACACAATGGCAAGACTTTTGCAGCTGCTAACATTTCAGGTAACTATTCATTTCCATTTTATTCCCCTAGACTCTTTTCTAGTCCCATTTTTGGCATCCCATAAAGCAAAGCAAGTGGTTGTAAGATTGTTACTTTGCTTGAAGGTTAGTTACACTGGGAGTTATGAAGACATGTGAGGAGAAAAAGCAAACAAGTCAGGAGGTGGATTACAACTTATAAATGGCACAAATCATGTCTAGCTCAGTTGGTCTACCTAAGGACGGTAACATCCTGGGGGGGCTGTGGATGGTATCCCAGTCTACCCGGGGAGGCGGGCGTGCGTGTGTGCGTTGTGTTCGTGGTAGTTGATCGAAAGGGTCGATGCCGCTATGCCTTCCAAAAAACAACAACTTAATGGCATTAAGTTCTTGGATAGAAAGAAAGATACTCTTCAATTCCAAAACTTTTCCACCACCAGGTATGTATGTGTAACTGCAGCTTCTCAACAACAGTTGTGTTACAATCAATAGCGGGCATGACTGCTTTTTTTAATCCCGAATATGCATATTATTGAAAGTATCTCTAGATCCACCACTGCCTTTATTTGAGCAAAGTCGTTCCATGTCAGGGCAGGGCCCCACCAGTGGTACGGTGTTATTACTTTCATCCGATTCATTGTAACGCAAACCAATTAAGTTGCGCGAGATTTGAAATCAAACTCATTATGTGGTTGAACGCGCGATTTGCGTACATTTGTTCATTGGATTCTTGTTATATAATCATGAACAGCAAGCAGTACACTGATGGAAGAAAGCAGATTACCCTTATTACTATAAAAATAGAATCAGATAGTAAATGGATATGAGACAATAATATTTTGTCAGGCTGCCTACCTAACTACTGTAACCAATTCCTTGGAAAATTTGTCAGCCATAAGCAGTTATTTTGTTTTGAAGCCATGGTGTTAAACATGTGACATTTTGGACATGTCACCTTGGGGCTAGACTGTTATTCAAAAGGTTTTAAATGATGTGAGGCGTGACGTGGCAGGGAGGTCAAGCCTTACGAGGCCATGTCGATTTTCAAGTCGTGCCCTAAAGCGGCATATGTATACATATATGTATGTTTACTTGTGTGTGTTATAGTGTTTTCATAGAACAATGTAAATTCATATAAGATTATAAAGCTAAAAATGAAAGAAGAACAATTTATATCAAATATATTGAGCTTATAAGGAAATGATATATCAAAGAGTGTAAACTCAAGATTAAATCTCTTGACTCTTTACTCACTACTTTCTTCGATCTTCAAATAATTCTTGTTCGACTCTCCGTGTATGGATTTACCTAGTTTTTATGTTTCTGTTTAATGTTTATTTAAGTCGGAGATGTCGTACATAATTATCGTTTATCCCCCAAGTTATTTGTTTAAAAAAAGTAAAAAAAGAAACTCACGCTTTACAAAATAACGCATTGTAACACGTCATAATGCACCATAATGCGTTACAATGAAAGTCAAGCCTTGAAGTAAAGTCACAGGTGTTAATGTGGCAGGAAAGCCAAGCCTTGGTGCCAGAACTCGTCATAACGAGTTATTTAGAACCATGATATATAATTGGACTTTTTGAGGCAATAATTAATATATCCTTGGAAAGGCTAGGTTTTGGGGCTCCTCCTCATACGTCGCCAGTTCAAGTCTCCTCAGGGCAACTGTAGATTAACTTTACTGTTATCTTTAGGACCCCATGGAATTAATAGAGGTGCATGCAAGTTGATCCGGACACCTACCGTTACCGATATACCGGGTTTGTTAGCACTTGCAATTCAAAAACCAAAATTTTCCATTCGGTAAATCAAGCTTGTTATCAATCTCATGGTAAAGATTATACATCTACTAGGATCTATAAATACTCGACATTCTTTAGGGCTAGACACATCATTTTCGTTCTATATTGTTACCGTCCATATAATAAATACTCATCAACGACTAGGCAAAAGACATATCCCTACCGGGTAAACCACACCTGTCTTTTGTATCTACTTATTTGTCTTTTTATCTGTTTATCATGTAGTTGTTCGTATCTATTTATTGCCCGTCTTTTCAACTTTCGACATCTTTCCGTGTGCATTTGCTCAACGCCCGTGCTACAAGCGATCTGAATGCCCCCTACCCTACCTCAACCTCCATAGTTTATGTTACCGTCCACTATATTGACACCCTTGTTCCTAAAAAGATGGTCAATTTGCAACAACTTGACAATAATATTTCTTTGTCACATATTTATGGAATTGGGATTAATTGTATAATGAAAGTGGTCCAGAAGTGGGTTAAGTCACATGGATTGTTGGACAGGTACCTACAAAAAGACTGGTCTCTAGTGTACTATCATGAGCTTCTTTTAGGATACTGTTTAACTAATTCATTAAATCATTTTAAATTATTATTATTTGTATGTGTTTATAGATATCGTGAATGACAATAGGACAAGGTTTCACGAGAAGAATATGAAATGGGGTTTTGACAAGTTGGTATCACTTGACTGATTTAAGAATTGTGAAAATGGGTATTTGGCGAGTGATGATTCATGTGTGTTTGGAGCTGAAGTATTTGCAGTTACAGAGTATGCACAAAAGGATCGATGTCTGTCCATCACAAAGTCTCCACCAATTTTTAATACTTACACTTGGACCATCGATAATAAAATAAATAAAACGTATTTTAACTATAAGAGTACCATAAATTAAATAATTAACTATAAGAATATGAATTTTAAATATAAAAAATATTTTTATGTAGTGTATATGATATATATTAAAATATATAAATCAAAAAAATTCAATATTAGGCTCATTTCGAACATATCGAAGAGACGATTATAATGGTGTAACTTGTTAAAATTAAAACATATTTTTTTAACGTATTTTAGTTAATAAACGATTATATGTGTTAAATGTAAAATTAAAATTATGAAAGTAAAAAGTATAAAGTAAAGTAAGTAAATAAGTATAGGGTTGAAAGTGTAAATTTCAAATCAAAACATTCAAAAAGCACCAAAATTGATACATCGCGGGACACTCCCCCGTGTTCGCGGGATGACAATTTTCAAAAATGGCAAAAATGGTCCCTGTCCGCGATCGCGGACCCTCTTCGCGGAAAAATGGGTATTTTGGTAAAATCAGAGAGAAAATTGGTATTTTGGTAAAACAAAGTCAAACTTTGGGTATTTTAATTAAATTCCCTTTTATCTATCAGTACTTCACTTGGTATAAACAAAAGAAAAAAAACTTGATATTGTACCAATAACACATTGTAATTAGAGGTGTTCATGGATTTGATTGATCGGGTTGAGGGCATTTGAATAACCCAATTCAATATTGGTGGTTTGAAAATTTTCAACCCAACTCTACTCAAACAGAAGTGCAACCCAACCCAACCCGTTCAAGTTGGTCGGATTGTTTTTAGATAAAGTAAAAACAACATTGAAAACATAAAATTAAAGAAATCTTTCTTTGAAATACGATCAAGCATTCAAGAAAATATATGAGTTCATCAAATATTTAGGTACTACATATAAATTTCCAATAATGTTCTCTTATGAGTTCTATTGTTCGTTATTGCCGAGTTGTTTTTGATAACTTAACATATTAAAGAGGAATACAAATAATTTTACAGAAGTCACTAGAACGTTTATCGGGTTACTTTGGACCTAACCCAAATGCCCAATAGGTTCAGATTGCTCTAATTTTGTATTGATTATATGTCGGGTTAACTCGGGTTGATGTTTTCCCATGTTTTTGTTTTTCGGATTGGGTTGATTGAGTTTCTCGGTTTTTAAGCACCAATAACTATAGTTGCCAATTTGTTTAATTTGTAGTCCCTTTGGCTAGCTTTTGTTAAAAAAAAAAGGAGCAAACACAAATTTGGTCCCAGTGCTTTGTCAACAATATTACTTTTCGTCCCTGCATTTTTGAAATACAAGATGACCATTATAGTTTACAAAAATGTCTAGATTTGGTCTTTCCCTTTAAAGGCCATTACAAATTTATGTTAAACAATATGGTTGGGTGTCTATGATTTCAACAAACCATATTACTTAATGGAGTTTTTTAACAATCGTTAGAGGAAGAGCACATATTCAAATGTCTTACAAATCATGATGGTCATCTTTTAATTTGGAAATTACAAGGATAAAAAGTGTTATTTTCGACAAATCACAGGGACCAAATTTGTTTTACTCCTTTTTTCCTTTTAACAAAAGTTAGTAAGATGAACTAAAAGCGAAACAAATTGACAATTATAATAAATTTGGTTTTCGTTAGGTTTTTTTGTTTTTTGATGATTCTAAAAAAGTGCAGGTTTTTTCATGATGATTCACGAAGAAGATAATTATAATGAGTTTGGTTTCGTTGATGTATCCTGAGTATGGGGTTAAGACCAGATCATATTTGTGTGGTTAGCTTCGATGGAGATTGAAAATCACAATGGTGTGGTCGTGGTTGTTCAAGTTTTTGGTGTGGCTGATGATGGCAGGTTGTGATGGTCGTGGTTGAGGGAGGTGGGATGGCGGTGGAGTCGTGGAGAATAGGGGGACCAAGAATGTCCGAAAAAATCGCATGGGAGGCCATCAAGGGGGAGAGGGAGGGCATCGTTGATGCTATAAGGAGGGGTGGTATATTAAATAGGGAATTTATGTAAAATACCCAAAGTTTGACTTTGACTTACCAAAATACCCATTTTCTCTCTGATTTTACCAAAATACCTATTTTTTCCGCGAAAGGGGTCCGCGATCGCGGACAGGGACCAAATTTGAAAAAATTTCACCCGCGATCGCGAAGAAAAGTCCCGCGGTCATGTGATTTTGATTGTTTTGATTTGCAATTTACACTTTCAACCCCTATACTTATTTACTTACTTTACTTTATACTTTTTACTTTCATAATTTTAATTTTACATTTAACACATATAATCGTTTATTTACTAAAATACGTTAAAAAAATTCGTTTTAATTTTAACAAGTTACACCATTATAATCGTCTCTTCGATACGTTCGAAATGAGCCCAATATTGAATATTTTTGGATTTATTTATTTTATTATATATCATATATACTACATAAAAATATTTTTTATATTTAAAATTCATATCTTTATAGTTAATTATTTAATTTATGGTACTCTTATAGTTAAAATACGTTTTATTTATTTTATTATCGATGGTCCAAGTGTAAGTATTAAAAATTGGCGGAGGCTTTGTGATAGACATACATCGATCATTTTGTGCATACTCTGTAACTGCAAATACTTCAGCTCCAAACACACATGAATCACCATTCGCCAAATACCCATTTCACAATTCTTAAATGAGTCCAGTGATACCAACTTGTCAAAACCCCATTGCATATTCTTCTCGTGAAACCTTGTCCTATTGTCATTCACGGTATCTATAAACACATACAAATAATAATAATTTAAAACGATTTAATGAATTAGTTAATATATGATTATTATGTTAATGCGATAGGAGTGTAAAACAAAATTGAAAAAAATAAGAGATGTACCATAAATTAAATAATTAATGTTGGGTCACTTAGATTTGAAGATGACCTCAGTCTCTCAATTTCACAGTTCATACTTAGAATAATTTTTAGGTTCAAGCAGTTTAATTGTATAAAAATGTTCGGTGAAGTCGAAGATCAACTGAAGAAACAAAGTAGAAGTATATCTTCAAAGCGGATTGAAGATAGACTTCTCAACCAAAGATTAAGCTGCTACTTGAAGACTTCCTAAAGTCTTAGGCCAGTTCACTTGAAGTTTTTGAAGACATGTTGGAAGACGAAATGTTAGGCAAGATCTTTGAAGAAGATAACATGTTAGGCAAAATCCTTGAAGACATGTTAGGGATATCTTCGGCAAGATCTTTGAAGAAGATAACATGTTAGGCAAAATCCTTGAAGACATGTTAGGGATATCTTCGGCAAGATCTTTGAAGAAGATAACATGTTAGGCAAAATCCTTGAAGACATGTTAGGCATATCTTCGGCAAGATCTTTGAAGAAGATAACATGTTAGGCAAAATCCTTGAAAACATGTTAGGCATATCTTCGGCAAAGAAATTTCAAACATGTATATTCCACTTTATCTGCAGAATATCTTGCATTGATAGAGACATCATCCGAAGATCAGAAAAAGGTTCTTTGGATTTCTTATCTCTTTCAAGAAACTTCAGCTTCAACAAGCAGGTCAACGCTTCAGGACAAATAAGAGCAAAGACAAAAGTACATCCCAGTACTTTTCAGAAGACTGCTTCCATCCTGCCTTCCAAGCTCTCCTTGACAAGTGTCCATTGCATTTAATGCATGAGGCACTATAAAAGGAGATCATCTTCAACCTTGCAACTACCTAGTTTACAGACTCTCAAGCTTTCAAGTGCTGGCATTTCTCTCTCAAAGAAGTTCATTGTTTTCTTAGTGTTTTACAATTGTTCTTCATTCTGTGTGTGACTGTGTGTTAGATTGTTTGAGTAGATTTTATCTGTTCTGTTCCGCAACAATCTTTAAGTTTCTGTGTGTAATTCTTATTTGAAGTTTTTCAATAAAAGAATTAAATTAAGTGAAAAAATTTGTGTATTGTATTCAACCCCCCCTTCTACAATACTTGTTTACCATTGCTAATCCATAGCTGGGACCAACAAGTGGTATCAGAGCAAGTCAGTTTAATCTAATAAACTTGACCTGCAATGGCTTCATCTTCTTCCTTAAAAAATGTCTCTTCTCAAAACTCTATTGCTGGATCATACGACAATGGCTCCATAGCCATACCACCAAAGTTTAACCCCAATAACTTCTCTTTGTGGAAAAGTCGTATGATGCTCTTCCTAGAAGGAGTTGACAGCAGATATCCTACCATACTCCATGAAGGACCTCTTGTCCCTAGAGTTTGGGATCGTTTTAATGCCAAAAATAAACATGAGGATGGTGATGAGTCTTCTTCTGATGAGGAAGAACGAACACCTGCTACTGGGAGATACATTGTAAAGGACCCCAGTAAATACAATGATAAAGATAAACGTCTTGTAGCTCTTGAGACTAAAGTCAGAGCCATCATTGCCCTCTCTTTGCTTGATGAGGTTTATCATTCTCTTGTAAACCTTTCTACTGCTAAGGAAATGTGGTCCACTCTGTGTGTTCTCTATGAAGGTACGTCTGAAGTGAAAAAGAGCATAAAAATTGCTCTTGTTAGAAAATATGAACTCTTCTCTTATGAGAAAGGAGAATCTCTTTCAGGCTACTATAATCGCTTTAACAGTCTTCTTAATGATCTTAAACTGTTGGGTCGCATGTATGATAATGAGGAAGTCCTATGCAAGTTTATGGATTGTCTTCCTGATTTTTGGGAAAACATCTGTACTTGTATAAAGACAACCAAGGAACTTGATCACATGCCTCTCACTGCTCTTTATGGAACTCTCTTCAACTATGAGCAGACTAAGCTGCAAAGGAAGTCTATCATCACAGATATAAAGGGCTCTTCTATAGCTCTCTTAAGTGACTCTTCCAAAAGAACTATGTGTACTCTAAGAATCACCTACCCATCTGACCCTAACCATGATAGTCAAGGAGATCCCAATGAGCATTCAGAAGCATATCTTAGTGATGCTGATGATGAATGTGAGGAAACTTCAGTTGACAAATTATCAGATGGAATGGCCAGGATGGATGGGTATTCTAAATCCAAATCTCACTTTTCTTCTGAAAAATCTAAGTTTAGTCAAAAACCCTCATCTTCTCTCTCCAAACACTCCTCCTCAGACAAATCAAATGAGGAATGTTTTAGCTGTGGTAAAAAGGGTCATTTTTCCTTTGAGTGTAGGAGTAAACGTTTTGAAAAACCCAGAACTTCTTCCTCAGGCCGATATTCTTCAAAACCGGGAAGATCCAAATATGATTCTGACCGGGCTGAAAGATACAAAGAAAAATACAAGGGAGAAAATGAAAGAAATGAAAGGCTAATCAGAAAGGCAAAGGGTCTGCCTGCTAAAACTCATGATCTGGCAGATGAACCCACATCTGAAAGCGAGAAGGACACCTCAAATGTCTGTTTCATGGCCAAGATAAATGACATGGATCCAGAAGGCCACATCTCCCCAACTGCTCTTATATCAGCTAAGTGCTTCTCCTCCTCTTCACAGAATTAACAGACTGCCATCATCCCCTCCTACATCTTTCAGGTATCTTCCTCATCCTAACTTCTTTCCTACCTACTCCTCTCCTTGCCTAACACCTTGCCCATCTCTTTGCCTACCAATTCTTGCCTACCGACTTTGCCTACAGACTTTTCTCTCCTATTCTTCTCTTTTCCCATACCTTTTACCAACTTCCCTAACTTCCCATCATACCTCCCTCCTCCATCCCACTAAATATTCACACTCACCAAATATTCCCTTCTCTCCCTTCTATGTGAATCTTTTGTCTTTTATAAAACCCAAATAAATTTGAAGAAGGCTTGGCCGATCCATGTTGGGTCACTGTAATGAAAGAAGAACTCTCTCAATTTGAAAGAGGTCTATGTGAAACAATCTCCTGGTCTTGAAGATCACTCTTGAAGATGACTTGAAGACCCACATCTGAAGATTACTCTTGAAGATTGAAGATGTTTACTTTCCTTAAATCTTTCGAAGATCATTGTCAAAAAAAAATAGAAAAATCAAAAAAAAATATATAGAAAAAGAAAATAGAAAAATAAAAAAAAAATAATAATAATAAATTTTTTTCCTGTATACATTTGTATCAGTTCGAATTTTCAAGTACTGATATTTTATCAGTTACAAGAAAAATCACTCATCTCTCACCCTCTCTATTTTTACCATATCTCTTTCACCAAACTAACACACCTTTTTACCTCTCTCAATCCATGTCAATTCAATCTCACCCTTCCATTTTCTTACCAATCCACATTTACTTTCCATCCTAACCCTTCTTTCTCAATCCATCAAACACTTTTTACCTTCACACAAACACAACTTATTCTCCCTAAAACCTTACAAACTTACCCTACTTATCCTTTATCCTATATACTTCTAGCCACACAACCTTTCTAACCACATCTCACAAAAATCCCACACCACCATCAAGCCATTTTGCCGAACACACAAGACCTCTCGGCACTCTCTCACTCCCCATTATTGCCAAACACTTTGCCGCCCACCCCCCTTCCCGAAACACTCCTCGTCGAACACCCCAAGTCGGACACCCCCCCCCTTCCCGAACCCCCCCTTCCCGCTACCCCCCCCCCCCCCCCTTCCCAAACCCCCCCCCTTCCCGCTACCCCCCTTCCCGATACCCCCCCTTTCCCGAACCCCCTCCCCCTTCCTGCACCCCCCTTCCCGCACCCCGTCCCTTCCCGACCCCCCCCTTCCCGCACCACCCCCTCCCTTCCCGAACCCCCTCCTCCCCATTTGCCCCAACCCAATTTTCCTTTACCCAATCCTAAACCCAAATCTTCAAAATTCACCATTCCCACGTGCCATGAAGATCTTATATTCAAGTCTTGCAATCATATTGCAAGATTTGAAGATGATCCAGACTATCCCGATCACTTACCCATTTCTCACTTTCTTCAACAAACTCCTTTGCTCTATGCCTTCTCCAAATCTCTTCTAATGAGCAAAAAGCTACTTGGAAATTTTTGGTTAACTTGCTCTGTGAATGATGGTGAACCCAAAACCATTTCTGCGTGCATTCTTTCGGACACGGGTGCTCATGATCTTACCTTTGGTGTGGAAGATGTTCGTGCCGCTCTTCATCTTGACAGTTATGATTCGTATGCACCTTTTCCGCTTGACACAGAACACGAAGATGTGGTCCACGCCATGAACTACACCGCCGATACAAAGTACAAAAGTCCCGGCACTCTCCTGCGAAAGTTCATGGGTGGGGTATGGCATTTCTTCTTTACTCATATTATTTTCTGCTTGAGTCGCAAAACTGGAGGTCATGATCAATCCTCCTCCTATCTCACCAATCTTGCTCATGCCATTATGTTTCAAAGAAAAATAGATTTTGCACGCTATTTTTTTAATGAAATTGTTGAAGTTGTGACTCTTCCAAAAAAGCCACATGTTGCCTACCCCCGGTTCCTCTCCATCATCATTGAACATAAATTGGGAAAATTACTTGATCTTGATCGCAAGTCGGCAAACCCAACGTTCACCTATGATTTTCTTGCACCTACCATCACAAAGGCTATTCTTCAACGTAAACCAAAGGCAACTGACAATGGTCTTCTTCCAGGTATGATTTCTATCCTTAACTCTCCCAATCTACAATGGGGGGATAATCCGGACACTCCTCCTTCTCAACTGTCCGCAAATCCCTCCAATGTAGTGGACCCTCCTCCCTCTTCCCGAGTAATACCAGCGAGCACTTCAAAACAATCTAAGGCTTCCGGTACCTCCACACTCTCTTCCATGACTTTGCCGCCGACCAAACCTTCGACGGCTTCCCCAGTCATAAAACCTTCTTCAAAGCGGAGGCACTCCAAATCCCCTCCCGATTCTTCCCTGAAAAGACTTAGGATATCCTTAAGGGCCAAACCACACCGTCCAGCTACCGATTCTAAAAAATCGGGAACTGTTGAAATTGTCCCTACCAGGCCCAGGGAACCTGCTAACCTCTTAGCTAGCTCCTCCGTCTCCTCCCAACAGGTTGCGGTTGAAAATTTGGGGACCCACACTGCTCCTTCTTCTACCAACTTATTGGTGGTTGAAGATGACTTGGGTCTCTCTCCAGCCCAAGGTACTGCTTTCTCACTGCACGGCCTATCACCCGATCGCTCTGCGATCGATGTTTCTGCACGACCCCCTACGGGTCCTACATGTTTACTTGACTTTCTTGTTGAAGATTCTCCAGGTGATCCTCCTTCTCACTCAGCAACTGCCACCGAAGAAGTTAAGTTGTCTTCTTCCAAAGACAACTCAATTGAGCATTCAAGCTCTAATGTTGCTGACTCATCCACCACTCTACTACTTTCTGGGGATCCTATGGACGATCCTATCCTTAACATGCTGGAGGTGTCATCCTCTCCTTCATCTTCAAGGTCTTCTCCTCCTCGTCGTCCTCCACCTACTGCAGCTTCAACCACCAGATACGTAGCACACCAACTTGACTCCATCCAGGATTCCATCTCAAGCTTACAATCTCAGGTTCAGTCTCTCCTAGCCTCAAATGCCAGTCTCACTCTCTCCATGACCGCCATGAAAGCTGCCTCAAATGCTCGTGACCAAGAAGTTCAGAGGCTCCAATCTGAACTTCAAAGCCAAAAGGACATCAACTCTCAGCTCCTTAGTTCTCTTACATCTCTTCACCACAAGATGGATGCTCTTCCTGAAGATCAGGCTCGCACACTCACCACCTTTGCTGGATGGGTGAAACGTTATTACCTGTCTGCCGCTGAGGGGGAGAAATGCTCAGACAAATTTACCAGCGACCGACCGGGTTCCTCTGACAGACCTGGTCCTTCTGACCCATCCAAAGCGACACAAGCATATCCATCAGGTCAGGGGGAGCAAATAACTAAACATGCAGATGCACTAAGTGAGGGGGAGCAATCTGAGTTCTTCAAAAAGTTCGAATGGTGCAAGCAGAAATTAATTGGAAGAACTAGCATCTCAAAGATTGTCAAAGCCAAACTTGCTACCCATAAAGAGTCAAAGGACATCTATGTGATACTCACTCGGGCTGATGACACCGTCACACCGGTAAGATTCCCTGAACTTGATGCTTATGGTGTTTCAGAATGGTATGAAATTGAATATTGTCTTCAAGATTCTCATAGTCCAAACCTAGATGATATAAACATCTATCTCCAAGGACTATTTGAAAATGTAAGTAAGATAAAGATAGGATTTCATCAAACCATCTTCCAAGATCTTGCTGCCAAAGGTATCATTCCTAACTCAAAGAATCTGAATCTAAAGCCTCCCTCACTCCCCAAGATGTCATCTCCTGCTGTGACCCAAAAACCATACCCAGGCATTTTCTTCAACAATGCCCAAGGTACTCAAGAATTCTTTCGAACAAAAGAGACATCCATTGCTGACTCCAGCTTTCTTGAAGCCATCCTTCTCATCATCCCGGACACATTTGTAGGCACTAACTTCCAACGTCACATCATTGTTGAACTTTAGGAAAGGAAGAAGTGATAATGTTTTCTTTTTATATGCTTTTGATATGTACTTGTAAACTTAAGATTACTGCTCTTTCAAGTTTTCAATACAAGTACATTTTTGTTAATAGTTTGTACAGTATACTTTACCATTTTTTTTACTTGTAAATGTCGGATACAAAAAAAAAATCCAAAAGGAACAAAAAGAATGGACTATGTGAAAAAAACCCAAAAGAGTAAACAAGGGTCAAAAATGAATTATTCAGTGTTTACTTCTCAGATTCTAAGTATGGATGTCATCCTCAAATAGGGGGAGATTGTTGGGTCACTTAGATTTGAAGATGACCTCAGTCTCTCAATTTCACAGTTCATACTTAGAATAATTTTTAGGTTCAAGCAGTTTAATTGTATAAAAATATTCGGTGAAGTCGAAGATCAACTGAAGAAACAAAGTAGAAGTATATCTTCAAAGCGGATTGAAGATAGACTTCTCAACCAAAGATTAAGCTGCTACTTGAAGACTTCCTAAAGTCTTAGGCCAGTTCACTTGAAGTTTTTGAAGACATGTTGGAAGATGAAATGTTAGGCAAGATCTTTGAAGAAGATAACATGTTAGGCAAAATCCTTGAAGACATGTTAGGGATATCTTCGGCAAGATCTTTGAAGAAGATAACATGTTAGGCAAAATCCTTGAAGACATGTTAGGGATATCTTCGGCAAGATCTTTGAAGAAGATAACATGTTAGGCAAAATCCTTGAAGACATGTTAGGCATATCTTCGGCAAGATCTTTGAAGAAGATAACATGTTAGGCAAAATCCTTGAAAACATGTTAGGCATATCTTCGGCAAAGAAGTCTTCGGCAAAGAAATTTCAAACAGGTATATTCCACTTTATCTGCAGAATATATTCAGAATATCTTGCATTGATAGAGACATCATTCGAAGATCAGAAAAAGGTTCTTTGGATTTCTTATCTCTTTCAAGAAACTTCAGCTTCAACAAGCAGGTCAACGCTTCAGGACAAATAAGAGCAAAGACAAAAGTACATCCCAGTACTTTTCAGAAGACTGCTTCCATCCTGCCTTCCAAGCTCTCCTTGACAAGTGTCCATTGCATTTAATGCATGAGGCACTATAAAAGGAGATCATCTTCAACCTTGCAACTACCCAGTTTACAGACTCTCAAGCTTTCAAGTGCTGGCATTTCTCTCTCAAAGAAGTTCATTGTTTTCTTAGTGTTTTACAATTGTTCTTCATTCTGTGTGTGACTGTGTGTTAGATTGTTTGAGTAGATTTTAACTGTTCTGTTCCGCAACAATCTTTAAGTTTCTGTGTGTAATTCTTATTTGAAGTTTTTCAATAAAAGAATTAAATTAAGTGAAAATTTTTGTGTATTGTATTCAACCCCCACTTCTACAATACTTGTTTACCATTGCTAATCCATAGCTGGGACCAACAATTAACTATGAGGGTATGAATTTTAAATATTAAAAATATTTTTATGTATTATATATGATATATAATAAAATAAATAAATCCAAAAATATTCATAATTGGGGTCATTTCGAACGTATCGAAGAGACGATTATAATGGTGTAACTTGTTAAAATTAAAACGTATTTTTTTTAACGTGTTTTAGTTAATAAACGATTATATGTGTTAAATGTAAAATTAAAATTATGAAAGTAAAAGATATAAAGTAAAGTAAGTAAATAAGTATAGGGGTTGAAAGTGTAAATTTCAATTGAAAAGTCACCAAAATTAGAACCATCGCTGGACTCCTTCGCGCGGGATGAAAATTTTCAAAATTGGTCCCTGTCCGCGATCGCGGACCCCATTCACGGAAAAAATGGGTATTTTGGTAAAATCAGAGAGAAAATGGGTATTTTGGTAAGTCAAAGTCAAACTTTTGGTATTTTAATCAATTTCCCTATTAAATATATTAAATAGTAGTATAATATAAAATATTAATTTAGTTTTTTCAAGATAATAAAGAAAATGGTAAATTATTCAAGACACCTTTGGTTTAAACACAATTTAGGTTTATAACGTTAAGACATAGGACTTAATCGATAACAACAATGAAATTCTATATACATATAATTCTTTTATTTGAAGACCCAATCCAGATTTTTAAATAAATACAGATACAAAATTTGTAATTTACTCAAAAGGAAAAGAAAACAAAGACGAAAGAAAAGAAAAGAAAAAAGAGGCAGTTGCTGAATGGTTTAGTGCAGAATGATTAAGAGGCTTTTATAATATAGTGCAAAATGAAATATGGTTGTTTGGTATTTGTTTAGAATGAAATCAGGGTGTTAAATGGTTAAGTGTTACCCAAAATGCTAAATCATTCGGAGGGTTTTGGAACCATTAAGAGGCAAATTTTTTTGCCAAACAAGATTTACCTATGAACGATTTAGATGTTGCCTCTTAATGTTAATGAAACTATTAAGAGGTAAACAAACCACTATTATTATTTAATATTTTTTTATTTATGTTGGGTAAAAAAGAATAGAGGCTTTTTAGGCGCCGCTTTGCTGCTTTTCCGGCACATTGTTTTTTCATCAAATCTATTTTGAGTAAATTACAAAAATCGTCCGTTAACTTTATGAATACTGGTCTTTGTCTCTAATTTTTTAAAATTGCAAAATACATCATCAAGGTTTTGATATTTACGGAAATGGTCCATTACTGTTAAGGCTGTTAGATGCTACCGTTAAGTGACAAACATGTTAGGGACTGTTTGGTTGGTTTTTTCCATTAAGTCATGTATACACAAAACGTTGTATGGATTAATATGACTTTATAGATAACGAATGTTTTTATTTGGGAGAATTTTTCATTGATGGAAGAAATGTGTTTTTAATTCGGGGGAGCATGTTTGGGAAAAGTTGACTTTATGGATAAAGTTCCTCCTAGTAGATTGTTGAATAAGCTACTTATATATCATTCATCTACTACCAAATAGTCATGTACAGTTGACCGAATAAGCTATGAATCTCATTAAGCTTGTTAAGCCGATAACAAACATGCCCGTAGTCTTTTGGCCTTTTTTAATTAAAAATAATATTTAAATGAAAAGTTCAAATTAGAAAACTAAATATGGTGAGAACACATATGAATAATACATTTAAAGATGTATATGTGAACCCACATTAATAGTCTATAAGGTGAACACATACGAAAAGTAGTACAAACTCTCTAATCAAAATATTATAGGGTCCTAATATAGACTCATATACTTAAACCTTAACTTTTATTTATTTTCAACATTTATGACCAAGTTAGGTCAAACATTTCTCAAAACTCTTGATATGGATATGACTCAAGATTTGACCAATAACCATTATTCATGTAAGGAATTATCATTTCAAAACTAATATTTCTTTTGGTTTACACTCTTGACCAAAAATCCATAGATACCTCCTTTTAGGTCAAAAACCCCAAACACTAGCAAATAGGTAAGAAATATCATGTAACAAGCATTTTATGAAAACATAATGGTAGAGAACACCTAGAGGGTTAGTGAGGTAAAACCTAGAAGTATAGCAAACCCTAGAAAGTGATAATGAAGACTTGAGCTTTAATGGAACTCGGAGCTTGGCACAAGAAAGTACAAGAACCCTAGATCAAACATTTAGTATCCATGACACACTTGAGGTTGCATTAATTGCAAGGAAGAGGAGTAGAAAAGGAAGAAATCACACCTTAGAAAGGAGAGAAAACGTATTCTCTAAAAACCCCAAAATGAACTCATCTCTCTCAAAAAGTCGGATTACTCAATTTAAGGCATGGATCCTGTCAGCGACATTGCCATGCGAGAGTGCCTTTGGCATCCTCGCCAGGCACTCTCACGCCATTTGTACCGATGCTCAGTTGATGCCCGCGACAGTGACCTACGAGTATGGCCTTGGCAATCTCGTCGGGCATACTCACCCAAAGTGTATTGTGTCCTGTGGTTGGGAAACGATTATGACACGCGAGTATGCCACAGGCATTCTCGTCGGGCATACTCGTCGAGTATGTACCGTGAGTGGGCTCCTCCCCGTGATTATGACACCGCAAGAATGCCTTGGGCAATCTCGCCTAGGTGTCCCGAACCTTCAAAAATGTGAATTTCCTCCCAAATCCACCCTATTTACCTCCGATTCACGATGACTACTGACACTTTAATAAATTATAATTGTATTAACCCTTATATTTTAAACATAACTTTAATGTATTTAACTAATTTTGAAAAAAAGAAAAGTATTAAAATACAATAGCAAATGTAGAAATTTAGGGGATTGAGATGGATTTGAAAAACGATCCAGAAGAACTAAATATTAAAACGTCTAATATTGAAATGAAGTTAATAAAACATAAAATATTGAGATGTATTTATTTCATTTTGGTTTTGAGTAGAAAAAAGTCAAATGCACGGGATATAGTAAAAAGTGAATTGAGGTCTAGCATTGAGTTAAACCATTTGTTTTTAAAGTTAAATCTATATATATATATACTAGTTGGGTACCCGCGCAATGCGGCGGGGTATGAAATTTGAATAAATGAAACGATTATGGATAAACATTTGTATTCGAAATTGTTATCTCCTAAACTTTATTGATTGTCACGGTAAAAGTTATGTCTAATGGGAAACTGTTTTTTTTCTTTTCAGTTTGAAACTTTGAATGACATGTTCATTTTCGACGAATATAAAAGTATTTTTGATCAAATAAATCAATTAATTCTGTATAATCCCTTAATTCCCAGTTTTTATACATTTTAGTATTAAATGTTTTATCTAGTCTTTTAATTTCAAATGAAATTTGTGATGTTTTTAGTTTTTTTATTTAATATGGTTTTTTGTTTTATAAAAACAAATGTTAGATGATAATTTATCGAGAGAAGTAGGGATGAGCCTCGAGTACTATTTTTTCGAAACGAATTGGTACCGTACCGGACCCAAACCATGTAATCGGTCCGGTTTTCGGTTTCAAGTATTCGACAAAATTGGGATTCGGTATTTGGTAACGGGATTTTCCCGAAAAATCCCGAAACCAAACCGGAATATTGATAGACAATGTTTTTATAAGTTTCTTAAGTGTGCATATCATCTCTGCAATAAATTAACCTTATATTTCTTTAATCAAGATATATCATCTCCTAAACGAACAAAATGACAAAGAAAACGCCTAAAAGAATACCGAAATTTGTTGAACTTTTGATCGTTAAAATTTTGAATGCTTGGAATTGGTTTTGATACACATTTAAAATTTTTGAACTTCAATCGATTGATTCCAAATTAGTCATGAATTATATGAGAGTGGGATGAGTTAGTCACGAATTATACGAGAGTGGGATGAGTTGCCGTGTTATGGAACTCTCATCTCTATAGCAACATGGCTTGTCTAAACATAATCAAGATTGCATAATAAAAATGTCACTTATGAATTTAAAAAAAAACGATTTATACTTCATTCATTTTTTTTGTTTATTATGAATTGATAAAATGGTGACAACAATGATTTTGGCCTACAAAATTAATCTATATTACATCTTTAGAGCTTTTATATTTATATATTTAGGGCTTATTTAACCAACTGCTTACCGATAGAAGTCAATAATACTCTAATTTATTTTACCGAAAAAACTTGTAGTCCATCAAAACAGTTTTTTTTAACGGCAAAAAGCATAAATTTTATTCCAAACCAGCCAAACCACCACAAAACAAATCAAACCAACAGGGCCAACCAAACAATAACCCGAAGGACCAAAAAGCAAACAGCCACGAGACCAAGGAGCAGAAAGAAAAGAGGAACCACACAAGATGCAAACCGAAAAACAAAAAAAGAAAAAAACACAGCCCCTCTGCACCAAACCAAATAGAAACAGACACCCCTGTTCCTCTAAAATGCAAAAAAAACCCTCCAGCCCACAAGCTTAATCCATACAGCCCTGCAGCTTAAAACCGAAACAGTCTTTATCGAAACAGCCCCTCTGCACCAAATCAACCACAAAACAGCCTCGCCTGTTCCTTTGAATCACAGCTTAATACCTCCACCCCAAGAGCTTAATCCCAACAGCCCTGTATGCAACAATTCACCTGGTAAATATTTACCAGATAAGAATCGTCACTCTCACCTATTGCCACTGCCCAGATCCGAGTATGATGTTGCAATAAAGATTTGCATCAGCTCGATGAGGATCCTGCTGAATTATTTGGGGACGAAGCAGAACCTCCCTCCTACGAGAAACCAATGCCCCAAAGGGTCAAGCTTCAAACTTGTGAACCAAGCCCTTAGGGTCAAGCTTCAAACTTGTAATTACTCTGAAGAAATAGGTAAGAATTTCATATGTATGCAACTTTGCATACTCATAGCACAAACATTTATCTACTTGTAAATTACATTTTGAAGTGCACAGATCACTTAATACCATTTGTACTCTTTTGGTTTCATATTGCATTTTCACCATGACGGTTTCAAGAAAAATAATAGTGTTGTATATGTCAATTCTAATTCATTTCTGGTCATCCATGCTTCTTCAGTACTAAGGACCTGTTTTATTAAACTAAGTACATGATATATAAATAAAATATGTGGATGAATTAGGATCATCATAATGACACAAAATTATCATGTTTACTCTGGTTACATTTTGAACAAGAAATTGTTTGATAATTCCCGAATTGACATATTTCTAATTTCTTTAGTAGTTAATTAGCAGTTTGGTAACCAAATTTATAAACACACATAATCTTGATATCAATCCCAAAAAACCAAAATGCTCTGCACCACATTTACACGTTGAAAAGCCAATATATAACTAATATATAGTTAAATCCATGACGAATATATGGCTAAGACTATAAATGAAGTATAAATTATGATTAAACTTTTCCTAATCAGTTACTACATTTCTTGAAACAAAGTTGTATTTAATTAATCATAAAGGGCACTCTAGGCATTTTGTTCCCTGAATATAGAGGTGTTATTTCCATGGCCTTATACAACTCTTTCTTGTTCTTTTATTTTCCGTTATGAGTTTACGTTTATTTTCCCCTAATCTGCCTCAGAAGTAGTGATAGTGATTTTGAGGACATGTTGATAATTAATCCAGTTGCATATTTGAACTTGTAAATACTCTGGAGGAACAGGTAAGATAAATAGATAAATAATGGAGTAAATGATATGTTCTTTCTTGACCTCAAGAACTCGAATCTGAAGAGATTATGACATTAAGTGGAAATGCTTTAGCACAAAAAAATGTAGTAATTAAAATAGAAAATAGAAAAGAAATATGGCAAATTGGCAATGACAATTAAAAGTGAAATCCGTGAGGATAGAGCACATATACCTGGGAACAATGTGGGCCACATGAGAGTGTTTCTCCTTCCATGCGATCATATCCAAGTAAGCTTTTTTCTATGTACTAACATTAAAGCAACCATGTAATGCATCAATAAAAATTTCAGCAGGTAGCATTACAGTGAAACCCAAAATTGAAGAAACTGATTTTGATACAGTGAAACGCAAAATCGATTTTGACAAACCAAAATCGAAGAAGCTTACTAACCAAAAATCGAAGAGTGTAGAAATCACAGAGTGAAACCCAAAATCGATTTTGACAAACCAAAATCGACTAACCAAAATAACGAAGCTTACTAACCCAAATCGAAAGGTGTAGAAGTCGATTGAACCAAAATCGATTAACCAAAATTAAAATAACCAAAATTAAAAAAAAAGGTGTAGAATCTTACCTGGGAAGAAGAAAGATCTGAAGAAACTATATTGATTTGAATCCATTGAATCTTGCAGGTTATAAATCATGTTGGAGGAGCCTTGGAGGGCGGATGAAGGGTCGTCTCGAAAAGGAACGAAGTCTGGCGTGTTGTGTTTAAACACATATATTATTTGTTTTTGTAAACCGATAAATGTCTGAAGGCTCTTTCTTTTTTAAAAAAAGAGACAAAATAAGTGTGGTTATGCTTTTAACAAAAGAGCTTTTCCAAAAGTGTATCAATCACTTTTCTCATTTGTCTCCTCACCATTTACACAAAAGCCAGAGAAGTACGATAAATTAATACATGTTTTTCTTTTGTCTCCTCACCATTGTAAATCTAAAGAAATGTATACACTATGAAAGTCCTGTTGTCTACCAAATGTATATGATACAACATTTATTGTAAATCTAAAGAAATGTATACACTATGAAAGTTGAAGTTGATTATCCAAAATCAAGACCTAATTTTGATATCGAAATCACCTCTGAGGCTCTGACTAACATTAGTATACTGAAATAATCAACCTTGTGAGTAATACTTGGATAAAGAAAACTAATAGAGTAAAAGATAGATAAAAAACTAATTCTGCCATACACAACGTTTTCTAAAACTACATCAAATTCTAATTGGAACCCCTAAACTGAAACTCAAATAAAAATATAAAGCAAAACCCTAAATGAAAACCTAAAAAAATTAATTAATCAAACCCTAAATAAATCGAAAGCAAAATCGATTCAAACCCAAATAAACATTTTACCTGAGGATGCGTTTAATTTGAGAACCATTGAAGTTGGCAAGCTGCATAGCCCAAACGAACACTTCGACGAGCCTCTCGTTTCTTCTCATTTCGGCTATTCGATGTCGGTTCTGAAGAATCCGATTCACTATCTCTGTAACTGATTTTGGAAGGTAATGGGATTAGCCTTACCAACTGAGCCATTCGTCTCTTTCTTGAAAACCCTTTGAACAAATAATTGTGGATTTGGGGAGTCTAATGTTATAAACTTATAATAGACAATTTATTGTAAATGAAATCCAATTACGTTAAACACACATAAAAATCCAATTTCATTAGCACCAGCACCTTTATGTATAAGTTACATGAATCAACATGATAAAATCTAAAAGATAACATATACCCTCCTCCAAACATTGAGGCTTGTGGAAGCAAAACATCAATTAGACCTTGGATTTCCTCCTCAAAGCTTAACCCTTGCAATTTTTTCTCCCCAAGCAAACCAGGGCATCGTTGAGAACAAAAAAGATGGAACACATGCAAACCGCGGCGACGGCTGGATCTTGGCCGGAGCTTCTAGCAGCGGCTGAGTTAGGGATTCGGCTGAAACGTGGTAGCGAGAGAGAGAACGAGATCTCAACTTAGAGAGTACGAGAGAGAGAACGGCAGCCGTGGTAGCGAGAGAGAGAACGGGGTCTCAACGACTGCAGTCGTGGTAACGAGAGAGAGAGAGAGAGAGACGGTTTTCCTTGGATTTCCTCCTCAAAGCCGAACCCTTGCAATTTTTTCTCCCCAAGCAAACCAGGGCATCGATCGTTGAGAACAACAAGGATGGAACACAAGCAAACCGCGGCGGCTGGATGTTGGCCGGAGCTGCTGGCGACGGCTGGATCTTGGAGTGGTAACAAGAGAGAGAGAGGCGGTTTTGGTGAAGAGGGTATAGGAGAGAGAGAACGGAGGCTGGATCTTGGAGTGGTAACAAGAGAGAGAGAGAGAGGCGGTTTTGGGAATAGGGTATAGGAGAGAAAAAAAAAATTGGGGGAGAAGAAAGTTTTGGGGAGTGGTTATATAGGGCAGGTGAGTGGCTTCTTATTGGTTATTAAAGTCTCACGCGGATTGGGGGTAAGAGGAGGGAAAAGAGATTTTAATTTTGAAATTATTGGAGGGATAAGTGTTGGGGTTAGAGAGAGAGTGGAGTTTTAAGTAATTATGCTTTAAATGGTGGTACATAAAGCTTAAAGGATTGTTTTTAAGAGTTTGGGGGTTAAGTGTATTATAAGATAGTATAGATATATATATATATATATATAGGGGTGGGTTCAAATAAAAACCAAATTTCAGTTGTAAACGTGAGGACAAACCACAACCCTTGATTAAAAAATCGGAGATCAGATCAATGAATAAAAAACACGGTGGCAATTTTGTAAATAACTTGAAAACTATGTCCATGGCTTAGTGAATTTTTAGCGCGCAGGGGTAAAATTGGAATCAGCCCTCTTTTGTTGACTTTTTATTTTCTTTTTTAATTAAAAAACTTTTACCCCCTTAAATTTTAAAATAAATTATCTCAAAAACTACTAACATTTTAATCAAACAAATTACATCAAAAAAACGAGAATTTCGTGCTCTTCGATATGACATCCATCATGATATAGTTTTTTTCGATTTAACCGTTTTTTAAGTGAAATCGTGTATATATGTTATATTCAGACTGAATATAACACATATTCAAACTGAATATAACACATATTCAAACTGAATATGTGTTATATTCAGACTGAATATAACACATATTCAGTCTGAATATAACACATATTCAAACTGATGTATTTATATAAAAGAAAGGTAAGCATGAAAATGAGGTTTGAATAAACAAAAATGGTGTAATTATTCAAAAGGTCCTCCTAAACTACCCATCATCGAGACTTCTGATCCATATACATTCTGCTGCTCATCATCCAGTATTCTCCTCCATTAAAAGGTGTACCCCATTGACAAACATCATACTTGCACAGTTAACATTTAATGGAACATAATAAACGAAATCAAATACGAGATCTTGGTTACTTGAATGATCATAATAGATCACTTGCAAAGGGGCATGCTAAAATGATTCCCGTTTGAGTTTTAATTTATTCCTAAGTTCATAATCTTTTATATATATATATATAGTGGTTTGTATAGTTTGTTAGAATTGTTTGGTTTACAATTGAAACGCACAATATATATATATATATATATATATATAGAGAGAGAGAGAGAGAGAGAGAGGGATGTTCAAAGAAAAACCTCAAAAAACGAAAAACTGAAGAACACATATAAATACATCAGTCTGAATATGTGTTATATTCAGTCTGAATATGTGTTATATTCAGACTGAATATGTGTTATATTCAGACTAAATATGTGTTATATTCAGTCTGAATATGTGTTATATTCAGACTGAATAAAGGTAGATATTCAAAACGAATAAATGTTTAAATTTTGTACCTTTATTCAGTCTGAATAACTCTATATATTCAGACTGAATAAAGGTAAATATTCAAAACTGAATAAATGTACCTTTATTCACTTTGAATATAACACATATACACGATTTCACGTAAAACGGTTAAAACGAGAAAAAAAACTATATCATGATGGATGTCATATCGAAGAGCACGAAATTCTCGTTTTTTTGATGTAATTTGTTTGATTAAAATGTTAGTAATTTTTGAGATAATTTATTTTAAAATTTAAGGGGGTAAAAGTTTTTTAATTAAAAAAGAAAATAAAAAGTCAATAAAGGATGCGCTCATTCTAATTTGACGAAAATACCCCTAAAGCTGAATTTTAGGAATGACTTAAATATGGCTGCGATCAGTGGATGAGATCTGTCCTCACGTTTACAACTGAAATTTGGTTTTTAGATGAACTTTCCTCTATATATATATATATATATATAGACTTGAGATCATGTGAGACCAAGCTATTTTCGTGAGACCCGTGAGACCACAAAAATAACACTAAACCTTCACAGCAAATGACTGTGAAGGTATTGTGAAGGTAAACCTTCACAGTGTTTTTGTTGTGAAGGTTCGTTGTTTTTCATACCTTCACAATAAATCGCTGTGAATGTTTAGTGTTATTTTGTGGTTTAACGAAAACATGTTGGTCTCACGTGAACCCAACCCTATATATATGTATATATATATAGGGAAATGTTCAATAGAGAAGTGCAAATATTTAGAGAAATAGAGAAGTAAAAAAACACGGGACCGTTCATATATGAACGTTCATATATAAACAGTCATATATGAACGTTCATATATGAACGTTCATATAACAGTCATATATGAACGTTCATATATGAACGTTCATATATAAACAGTCATATATGAACGTTCATAAATGAACGTTCATATAATAGTCATATCTGAACGTTCATATGAACGTTCATATATGACTGTTTATATATGAACGTTCATATATGAACGGTCCCGTGTTTTTTTACTTCTCTATTTCTCTAAATATTCGCACTTCTCTATTGAACCTAAGGCTATATATATATATATATATATAGACTTGAGATCATGTGAGACCACGTTATTTCCTTGAGACCGTGAGACCACAAAATTAACACTAAACCTTCACAACAAAAGACTGTAAAGGTACCCTTCACATTGTTTTTGCTTTGAATGTTCGCTGTTTTTCTTACCTTCACAATGAATCACTGTGAAGTTTTAGTGTTATTTTGTGGTCTCACGGGTCTCACCAAAACAGGTTGGTCTCACGTGAACCCAACCCTATATATATATATAATAGGGGTGTGCAAAACCCGAATGCCCCAAAAACCCGAACCGAACCCGAAATCCGAAAATCCAAAACCCAAAATTTTGGGGGATATTTGAGTTTGGGTTGGGTTTGATTTATCGCCACCCGATCCGTCCGAAAACCCGACATGTATATCTGTATATACACACATATTATTATATAATATATTTATTTATATAATTATCCTTCAAAAATCCTAAATTCTAGTCGATTGTACTATTTTCAAGAGACTAAACCTACTATCAATTAATCAATCTTTTCAACTAATTGAGTTTATTATCCAAAACGATCAAATATTATAAATTTTTTGCATTTAATTATACCCGAAATCCGACCGAATCCAACCCGAAACCCGACGAATCCGAACCCGAACCCGAAGTAATCCGAAATCCAAAACCTAAAGTTTGAGGCTTGGTTTTCATATCCGAAATCCGATCGGGTTATGATTTTCCCACCCGAACCCGCCCGATGCTCACCCCTAATATAAAAGGTTGAAACCAGTGAAACCCATGATCTCGCCATTGATTACAATTTAGATGGCTAAGATTAATTCCTACCTTTTATATTAAAATTCAAAAAAATTCTTATTTAACATTCCATTAATAAGGCGCTATAGGTATTTTGGTCCAAACATGATTTCTCAGTAATCTGCTAATGATGGCAACGTAGATCCATTAAGATCAAAATCCCGAATATCACTCCATCAACACGATTCAGTTCCAGAATAAATTGCTATAATCTTTGTATAACCGTTTATGCAACCCAATTCAAATCGACAATGGGTGAGAGATGCAAAACAGGATGCAGAAAGACTGATATGTGATGGAAGCAACAAATTTCCGGAAGACTCATCGTTTGCTAAATACAAAAAGGAATTAGAGGAGCTGTTTGGGTGCAATCAATCGAACCACAGTGACAATCCAGGAACATCATCTAATACAGAAAGGGGACCAAGAAACGTTAACTTCGAACATAACTCACTTCAGATGGTACTTAGTGATCGGGACGAGGCAGCTTACCCGTTGGACGAGTGTTGGGACAGCCCAAAGTTCATCGTTGCGGTTGATGAATCAATAAGGCTGGAAGTTGAACGCTCGGAGATACAGAAGTCTCTGTCAATGTCAGAATCACGAGACGATTCATTCGACCCACTCGATTTCGACCTTGGAATAAGCCCCGACAAGAAGGAAACAGGTTCAGGAAGTGCCAATAAGGGCCTAAGTCTCCAGTTTTTGGTCCTTCGAAAAATCATATCTTTGATGTTTTTGGCATATCTTGAAATCATTATTCTATTATGTTTAAATATCGTGAGTATTTCGTGATTAATACATACAAATGATTCCGTATGACAATCAAGCCATGATTATAAATCCATCGTTTGATTGTGTATTCTTGATTTTCAATTCATGTGTTCGAATGTCAAAATTGAACATGTTTGAGTGCAGTCTGTGAATCTTGATTTTGAAATCTTTGGATAAATGGGAATATGATTCCGTGTTCCTGATTTTTTATTCATTAGACCATATCGCAATGTCCATGTTTTAGTTGCATCCTGATATTGTTGTGTTTGAAATTATTGGATATCAATACCATGATTGTTGAAATGTGTATTCATTGAATTTATAACCCATGGGTTCGTATTTCCCCAAATATGTGTTAGTGGCAGTATATGAATGATGTGTTTTAAAGTATTTGGGTATCCAATCATGATTTAATACATCATGATTAGTTTATTCTTTAATCATGAACATCCCATCATAAAGGTAATTGAATCTAAAATCATGATTTGTCACTCATCCAAGGTTGATCTTCGATACATCCGTTTCCTCATGAATGGGTTTCATCATGAATCAGTTTAGGGTCAATTGCTTCCATGGATTACAGTTTTATGGCTTCAATTGTTATGATTGATAAATTCCTTGATTTTGATTAAATATACGAGGTATAATCAATTACAGAATCGAAAACAATATAATACAAACACGATACTAACACACGATTCCATGATTATAGGACATGCTATTCAAAAAGGATTCAAAAAATCTAATCCGATTTTAAAGTATAAAATGTAAAGTTTCATGAAATCTCTTATATTAATTAATAAGATAACTACAATCGCATCCATGATTATAGGCTAACCAAATAAAAAACAATTCAAAATTTTTAAATAAAATTACGGTTACCATATATATCAGCTGCCTATCTTAGGAAAGGGTTTAAAAAAACTGCCGAGATTAAAAAAATATTAAAACTCTATTTATAAAATTCCGATATTACCCTTTTCTATGGAAAGAACACTTAAGTAAGATTAGAAACTAATCTATAAAGATCAACGGTTAAGATGAGGGTTGCAACGGTTTCAACCTTTTTGAGGGTTGCAAAATAGTCTCTCTCTCTCTCTCTCTCTCTATATATATATATATATATATATATATATATATATATATATATATAGGGGCTTAATCAAATGAGAACTGTTTAATTTGTGATAATCGTGAGATCCAATATGAGCCAATCATTTAAGATAATTAATGTTATTTACAAAAATAAAGTAAAGGGTATCTTGGTAATTTATTGTGGTTTGACATCTCTTTAAACCCTAAAGTTTTCATCAGCCGCCGCAGCTCATTAACATGGTTTACATTAACATTTTTTTCCACAACCACTCTACATTAGAAGCTTCCATATCTGAGCGAGAAAGAAGATGAGAGACAGTGTGATGAATAGAAAACAAATCTCTTCTCAAATTACATCTGAATCTGTATATATGGCAGATCTTTGTTGTCATATGAGGTTTCTGACCGTTGCCTCAGCAAGCCTCCCATCCGATCCCTCTCCATCTCCGCCACCGTCCACCACGCGTTAACCGCACTCAAACCCTCCGACGATTCTAGGGGAGATGACGACCGCAGTGGTATAGAGTTTACAGAGGAAAGTGGCGACGAGTTTGAAACTCAAAGGTTTAAAAGTACCGTTTCGAGGTTTATTTCAAGAAGTTACAATACTAAATTCCAAGATGACTGATGAGAGGGTCCATGGTTCAAGTTCAGAGGGTCGAAGAGTAGAAGAATAATGTTAGAACCCGCACTGTATTATTTGCTTTCATTGCCAAAATGGAAGCAGAATTAAAAAAAGGAGTTCAAATTTCTTCTATCTCTCACTCGTGTGTCTTCTCAACTTTGTATCTGGGCTTGCCACCACCATACAGTGGTGTTATAGTTGTATCACATGGTTACATAGTGGTGTTCCAGTGGTGTTATAGTTGTCTTCTCAACTTTGTATCACATGGTCACACGGTGGTATTATAGTTGTATCACATGGTCACATAGTGGTGTTATAGTTGTATCACATTGTCACACAGTGGTATTATAGTTGTATCACAGTGGTATCACATTGAATATCACAGGTGCTTCATGTATGTACTTTGGGTATCACACTGATGAATGTTTGGGTATCACACTGATGAATGTTTGCGTATCACACTTATGCACTTTGGGTATCACACTGATGAATCTTTGGGTATCACATCGATGAATGTTTGTATGCACGTCTTGGAGGTTGGAGCTCAGACAGAGGATATAGAAAAAATTTATAATACCTAAAATGCCCTTTAATTAAAATTTTAAGTCAAATTACCAAAATTATTAATTTCCTAATTTATCAATAGATGTGTGGTTGAGATTGGATCTCACGGTTATCACGAATAACCGAGTTCTCCCTTGAATGACCCCCTATATATATATATATATATATATATATATATATATATATAGGGGAGGTTTCTTTTACAAACCAATGCATTTGTAGAAACTTTGCAAAACACTTCTCAACCAATCATTTCATTTAATTTAATTAAAATTAATTATCAATTAATATCATCACAGAGGGGTATGGAAGTAATTTACTAAATTCAGTTTTTTAAATTATTATTAACTGAATCGTGTAATCAAGGAAGTTTCCTAATTTATTGTGATTTGTTGATATCCAATTTAAATTAACCTCAATCTTAATATTAAGGTGTTGTTTTTTTAAACTATATCGTGTTCTTAATCTGCAGATGCTATCAATTTTCTTTGTATCATGAACCCAAAAATCCATGAAATTAATCAACCCAAAATCATGAACAAGAATCCATGAAATTAATCAACCCATAATCATGAATCCATATAATCAACCCAGAACAAGAATCCATGAAATTAATCAACCCAAAAACATGAACAAGAATCCATGAAATTAATCAACCCAGAATCATGAATCGAATCCATAAAATCATCAACCCAGAATCATGAATCCATATAAATCTATGAAGCCAGAAACATGAAACCATATAAATTCATGAACCCAGAATCATGAATACAAAATCATGAAGACAAAACCCAGAAAAAGAAAATGATTGTGGGTGACGAAGTACACGGCGGATTCAGTGAATTTTTTTTCAATTTCTGGGCGATTTCAGACCCCACTCCCGCCGACCAAAATCACCAGCATCATCTGCGTCGTCCACGGTTATTGCGGCGAGTCCAGCTGGTTCGTCCAACTAACCTCCGTCCACCTCGCCAAAGCTGGCTTCGCCGTCTGCGCCATCGACCACCAGGGCCACGACTTCTCCGAAGGTCTCCAACTTCACATACCCGACATTAATCCAGTCGTTGACGACTGCATCTCGTTCTTCAATTCCTTCCGTGAGAACCACGCGCCGTCGCTTCCTTCATTTCTCTACTCGGAATCTCTCGACGACGCCATCGCTCTCCTCATTCACGCTCTAGGCGACCCCGGCGCCGAAAAACCCTACGACGACGTCGTTCTCAACGGCGCCATGTGTGGAATCAGTGACAAGTACCACCACTTTCGACCCACGATTTTGTTTCACCGAGTTATTCAAACCTAGAGCTGGATCATCAGGGGGTCAAAAGGGGTAATCGCCGGACAAGAGGAGTATGGATCCAGCTCTAGGTTTGAATAACTCTAGGTTTGAATAACTCGGTGAAACAAAATCGTGGTTTGGTAACCATATGTGTAGGATATAAATGATTAATAACTCGGTCAAAAGGGGTAATCACCGAGTCTTGTGCATATATGATTATGTGGTTTGGTAACCATATGTGTAGGATATAAATGATATAAATGTGCATACCTGCAATTTTATAGCAACTTTTTTGCTGTGAATTTATGCAACCTGGTAATTTTCAGGAAACCTTCTTCAGTTTCCATGGCCGAAATTCTTGAAGAAGAAGAAGAAGAAAACGTTTCTAATAAACTAATACAGTTAGAATAAAGATAAATCAGAAAATATTTTAATACCATAATTATGATTATTTCAAATAAAGAAACAAGATAATGCTATAAATAAGGAATCATCCATATCATATTTAAAACTGAACTACCGATTTTAACCTTGCCATTTTCGAGATTTTTATACCTAAACCAAAACAAAATCTGCAATCCCATTGGTCAATACAAGTTAGCATGGTTAGTACCAATAGGTTGGGGTCACTAACTCTACTACTATGATCAATAGGCTCTCCTATTGATCATTGATATGTATTTTAATATGCAAGCATTACAACGAAGAAGATACAAATACATAATGACCATCAAATAACCATATCTTATCGCAATTGTGAAATGTATTGTTTTACATGATATTGATATTTGATGATGAGCCGATCTTGAATTCTCGATGCACACCTATTAAAGTTATCTGGGAAGTGACACGATAGAGGTTGAAAGCATAACAAATGATTGTTAATGCCAAAAATCGTCCAGAAGGATAACTTAAGGTTGATTGTGGAGCTTAACAACTAAAGAATGGGAATCTTTCGACAAAGCGTACGACAAAGACAGAAAATGTAAATAAGACAGAGATTTTGGTGACGCGGGAAAAACCTCAACAAGGAAAAAACCCGCAGACGACTTTGGGGGTCGTCGCTGCACTATGGTCGCCAAACAGGGGCGATATCCTTATGTTCTGGGTGTCGAGAGTACAGTAATTACAATACAAATGAAAGAAAGACTTTAAATATAAAGTAACAAGTGTGTCGAATGTAAAAACTGGTGCGTCGTGTGGAAAAATAAAGTGTCGTGTGTGTAAGTCGTGCGTCATGAGCGATCCTTCGAGAGAGAATTCCTTGCTTTGAGCGTTCTTTAGAGTTCGGTTGTGCTGAGATATTTCCAGATGATCCAAGATGCCCCGCAAATGAAGATGGAACCTTTGTACTTATAGTCTTCGAATATCTTTTATTGTCTCCATAAAAGCTTCGTGTAACAGTTGTAACGGACGCTAAGTTTAATGCTGTTAATGGCCTTCGTCGGTTATAGCCGTTGGTCATCAATGACATTGACCCTGCATTAAACAATGAAAAAGTAACAGTAATATCGCATGTTAGTCGGTCGAGGTCGTGAGGTTCCATACGACGGTCGAGGTCGAGAGTAGATTTTGTTTTAAACTTGGGACTGTAGATAAAAATGTTTTGTGACTTTATCTTATTATGAAAAAGTGTAATAAATGCTTTCCATTGTTTGGTCGTGGTCGAGACTGGTGAGATTTTGCCCAAACAATGATAAGGGCCGTGCCTGGGGGAGGGCGGGTCGAACGTACGTCCAGGGCCCAACAAAATAGGGGCCAATTTTTTTAAGTATATATATTATGTAGTAGTAGTTAAAAAATTGTAAATAAAAAAGGCAAAAAAAATAGTATATAATAGGACCCAAAAAGAATTTAGCATCATATTAAATGGCCTAAATACGTATTATATAATTACATCGGACAATAAAATTTGTGAAAAGTTTATTGGTCTATCATTTTATAGTATTACTTATTATTTCTCTAATTTTTTTATGTAGTACTAATAACTAAAAACATTTTTTGCCTAGAAACCTGATATATATACTTCATTACTCATCTTCCAAATACTCTTTTGATTATTCGATCCGCATGAATTTTATTTTTGTGTTAGAATATAATAAATTTATTGTTATTAACTAAGAAAACTCATATCTTTTGAAAACAATTACCAAATATATTAGATGACCCAACTTATATCTATATTTATGATTTCAAAACTATTTTCTTCTTCTTTTCATACATTATTAACTCTTTATTTCCTAATATTGCGTGCATGAATCTTAAGTATTCTTGTATCTCTAAAACAAGTATAAGATCTCAAACTATAACCAACATGTACTTTTGATTCTAATATTGATGGTTCTTAAACAGCTTGTTTCAATTTTCAACCCAAAAAATTTAAAATGGTGATGAAAATCTTTAACATCAAGTAACATGTAGAAACTCAACTGATATATGTTGATTTACTTAAAATGTTACTCCAAATAGTCAATATAGCGACCTCGAATGATTTCAATCAATATATTAAAAGTATATCATAAGATACCTTTGATGCTGGGACGGATTGACGATGTTATGTAAAAATAATATAGTAGATAATCTTAATTTAGAAATAATTATTGATTGATCTTGCGCGAAGAATAGCAGGAAAAACGGTTTTATATAAATTAATATTTCTTGAATTCAATGTTTGTTTTTGTTGATATAAACAAGGGAATTTAATTAAAATACCCCAAGTTTAACCTATCCTTACCAAAATACCCAAAATCTCGATCACTTTACCAAAATACCCCAAAATTCCGCGATGGGCCCCGCGATCGCGGGCTAGGGCCTACGTGTCACCCATGTTTGCCCAAAGTGTCCCGCGGAGCCCCTCAACTTTGGCCGCGGTTGTAACGACCGTGACCAAATCGGAGTAGTTTTAACGCGTGAAAGGAAAGTGTATTAAGAACGGAAGTTGAGGGGCTATTTGGTAAGTTTGGGATAGGGTATTTAAAGGCACAAAACCCTAGGAAGAACATTCTAATACTGATTTTTGGATTGTTGACGGCTGAGTTTGTGGAGATAAAGGAGAAGAGGGTTCTTGGGTGTTTTGGGTGCATTTGGAAGAGAGGAATCATCAAGTTCATTTCCAGAAGGAAGGGAAGGATTGTAATTCGTGTTCTGCAAGTAATCTCTAAGGTAACCTCTAAACCATAACTCCTTTCAAGATTAATCTGCTGATTTCTGAGTTTTGTGGGTTATAGCTTATTCTAAGACATTTGAGGCCAATAGAGAGATTTAATCATCGTTAAATCTGTTTTGATAATAATAACTGATGGGAAATCGATTACAGATCATTTAGTGATAATTTATTGGCTTATCTTGAGGATTAAGAGGTATGTAATAGGATTTTCAATCTTAAACCCGTCCAGCGTATCGTCCGGACACCTTCAGTTTAAGAAGGTATCCGGGTAGAACGTCCGGAAAGCTTCTATCCCGATAGGATGAAGGTATCCGGATAAGTGTGCCGTCCGGATAGGTAAATCGTCCGGAAACCTGTAGTGTCCGGTAAGTTTGGACGTCCGGAAAAGTGTTGTTGTCCGGAAAAGTGTTGTTGTCCGGAAAAGTGTTGCTATCCGGGAAAATTGTGTGTCAGGTGAGAAGTGTCCAGATAGTCCTAGTCAGCTTATAAATCTGTCCCCTCATTCAGGTAGACAATTTGGAAGTAAAGAGCAGAGTAGGGAAAAGCAAGCAAGCGTGTCAGGTGAGTTTTCTAACTAAAATGTGCGGCTTTTAAATGCGTTTTCTAAAGCAAGACATGATGAGTAATGCCATGTTTATTTTTATAAATGTTTTATCTGCATGAAAGTTGTTTAAAGTTTTATATGTGGGATGTATGCATACATTGGTTTTGATGTAAATTGGCTAAGTCGGGGGGGGGGGGGGGGGTGTTCCGCCAGCTCGTGTCGGGGGGTGTGTCCCGTTTATGCCAAGGGAGGTGTGACCCTGTAAGGCAGCATGAGACTGACTCGTTGACACCTTAGGGTGACTTCAGGGTGCCAATTTACAAGGGGCGGACCTTTATCCATGAACGATTTTATATGGATAGATTTATGAATGATGTATTCTGGAAATGATAATTGTTTTAAATGCTTTGATAACTGTTAAGAGGGACTCACTAGACCTCATGGTCTAACCCTCGCATTTTCAAATTAAAACCTTTTCAGAAAAGCAGGTAATGAAAGGCTCGGGCAAGTGAGCAGGGCGTTAGCAAGGAGGCATGTTAGTGTAGTGACACTATAGTTCGGTTTAGTTTATTTCTCAGTTGTGTAGGTTGTTCCGCCAACCAAATTTTGGATGTTATGTAAGAAATTTTGAGACACGATTTTGGGATGTTTTAATTATATGAATTGCATGTTTAAAAATTGTTGGATTGTTATAGTTGGTATCAGAGCCATAGTTTAAGGGATTTAGGTGACCGGACGGGCCTAGACTTAAACTTTGGAGAAGTAGAAAACACAACTGAGAATCAGGAATGCGTTAGGAGGACACTAACTTAGTTTTTTGGAGTTATTATGGTACCGAGAACAATCATGTAAGGTAAGTTTGGAGTTACACCTGGCCAGTGTAATTGTGAACTTACAGGTACATGTGCGTGCTTGAATCGCCTTACTACTCCGTTGCGGTAGTACTTTTGAGTCCGTGGTATTAATTGAGTCGTTTGTTGTGATTGTCAGAATGTCTGCGAGAACTCTGAGAAGTTGGTCAATCCCGCTAGTGGAGGAAGCGCAAACTAAGAGTGCTTCACCGCAAATGGGAGCTGTTAGATCCGAGGAGTTGAGGGAGGGAAGACCAGTGGTTCCTCCAAGAGCGACGACTACTCATGGAAGGGGTAGGGGCCGTGGGAGACCGAGAAAGGCCGTCACGGAGGTGGGTACGACAACTTCCAAAGGGAAAGGTAAGAAAAAGAAGGCGCCGACTAGGCGTAAGGCTAAGAGTGTGGAGGAGCCGGAAGTGCAAGTAATATCCGAACAAGAAAGTTCAGCACCGGCAAAGGGGGTGAAGGCTAAGAAAGGGGGTAAACCTGAAACCGTACCGGCCTTCGTGACCGAGGATAAGTTCACGGCAGAGATGACTAAACTACAAAAGACTCTACAAGCAGTGCTAGACAACCAGAATAAGACTGCGTCTGAGGGAGGAACCAAGAGCAGTACTGGAAAGAAGACTGAGGAGGAATGTACACCACGAACTAAAATAGGGAACAATTCGGTGACAACTCCGATTGTGGTTTCCAAACCGAAGGCAGTGAAGGGGTGCTCGTTTAAGACCTTTGCTTCATGCAAACCTCCGACGTTCAACGGGGAGCGTAATCCTGTTCTAGCTGTGAAATGGGTTCGCGAGATGGAGTTAGCGTTTGAGACTAGCAAGTGCGTCGAAGAGGATAAGGTACTGTTTGCCAGGTCAATGTTGAAATCTGAAGCAATCTTTTGGTGGGATGTCGAAACTGGAGGAAAAGGGTCAGAGGTAGCTAAGAGCATGTCGTGGGGAACGTTTGTTGGAAGGTTCAAAGCACAGTTTTGCCCCCTAGCAGCAATTAAGAAATTGGAGGAAGAGTTTATGGGTTTGGAACAAGGATCAATGACGGTTCAGGAGTACACGTCGAAGTTTATCGAAAAAGCTCGGTTTGCTGAGTTGTACGTACCTACTGAGGAAAGACGGATAGAGAGTTACATTTATGGGCTGAAAAGCAGTATAAGGTAGTTGGTGCAGGTGAAAGACCCGGTTACTTTTCAGGCTGTGGTTGATACCGCAGAGCTTACTGAGAAGGAAAAGGCTAGACAAATGACCGAAAGAGTCGGAGATAAGCGTAAGTGGGACGGGCCGAGTCGGGAAGGTAAAAGACCGAACACAGCCAGACCCGATCTGAGGGCGGGGTATAAGTCAGTGGAGAAGCCGTGTGCAAAGTGTAACAAAATGCACCGAGGATAATGCTGGACTGAAAAAGATGGATGTTATAAGTGTGGGAAGGTGGGGCATCTATCTCGAGATTGTCGCAATCCAAGAATCTGCCATCAGTGCGGGTTGTCGGGCCATGTCAAGTGGGACTGCCCGCAGTTGAAAAAGGGATACGCTAGAGGAGAAGGTGGGAGTAGCGGAGGAAAGAGTATTGAGAAGAATGTGGAGCTGGCTCGCGCCAGGGCAAGGGCTTTTCACATGTCGGCTGAGGAGGCGGAAAACACGCCTGATGTGGTAACAAGTACCTTTCCTATAGACTCGATTCTCGCTAAAGTATTGTTTGATTCGGGGGCCAACCGTTCGTTTGTGTCGCCCAAGTTTATTCAAAAACTACAAGTGAAACCCAAGAGGTTGAACTTTGGGTTTGAAGTAGAGATAGCAGAAGATAGTCGAGTCTGGGTAAAGGAAGTTTATGAAGGTTGTAGCATAGACGTGGATGGTCACTTATTTCCATTAAGGTTGTATCCTATGGGAATGGGGGAGTTTGATGTAGTCCTAGGAATGGAATGGTTAGCGGAAAACGACGCTAATATAGTTTGTAATAAGAAGTTGATCCGTATTGCCTTGCCTGATAAGAAAGAGGTGGTAATTTACGGAGATCAACGAAATAGGAAGTCGTGTATGATTTCGTTGATGAAAGCTAGGCGGTGTTTGGGAAAGGGGTGTCCGAGGTATTTAGCTTACGTGCTAGATGCTAAGAAGGAAAAGAAGAGTGTGGGGAATGTCCCGGTAGTGTGTGAGTACCCGGAGGTGTTTCCGGATGACTTGACAAGTTTGCCTCCAGATCGTCAAGTGGAGTTCAGAATCGAACTAGTACCTGGGGCGGCACCGATTGCGCGCGCACCCTATCGGTTAGCACCAACGGAGATGAAAGAAATGATGACCCAGTTGCAGGAGTTGCTCGACAAGGGTTTTATTCGCCCAAGCACATCGCCCTGGGGAGCACCGGTACTGTTTGTTAAAAAGAAGGACGGATCCATGCGAATGTGCATAGATTACCGTGAGCTCAATAAGGTGACCGTGAAGAACAAGTATCCGCTTCCGAGGATCGATGACCTCTTCGACCAACTACAGGGTGCGAGTTATTTCTCAAAGATAGACTTGAGGTCGGGTTATCATCAGCTGCAGGTGAAGGAAGACGATGTGCCGAAGACAGCTTTCCGTACGAGATATGGACATTACGAGTTCTTAGTCATGCCCTTCGGGTTGACTAATGCGCCCGCGGTGTTCATGGATTTGATGAATCGGGTGTGTAACTCATTGCTGGATAAGTGCGTGATCGTCTTCATTGACGATATCCTAATCTATTCTCGTACCCGAGAGGACCACGAGAGGCACCTTCGGGCAGCTCTGGAATTGCTTAAGCGTGAGAAGTTATATGCGAAATTCTCGAAGTGTGAATTTTGGTTAAGGGAAGTTCAGTTTTTGGGTCATGTAGTGTCGGCGGACGGCATCAAGGTAGATCCTGCTAAGATTGAAGCCATTAAAGATTGGGAAACACCAAGAACCCCATCAGAGGTGAGGAGTTTTCTCGGTTTAGCAGGTTATTATCGGAAGTTTATCCAATACTTCTCTCAGATAGCTTCGCCGCTGACCTCGTTGACGAGGAAGAACGCCAAATTCGTGTGGGCTGAAGCACAAGGATCAGCGTTTGAGAGGCTGAAAGAAAGTTTAAGCAGTGCCCCGATCTTGGCATTGCCTAACGGATCGGAGGGTTTTGTGATTTACAGTGACGCTTCTAAGTTTAGGCTGGGGTGCGTGCTGATGCAGAACGGAAAAGTAATTGCCTACGTCTCTCGACAGTTGAAGGATCATGAAAAGAACTACCCTACTCATGACATGGAGTTAGCGACGGTAGTGTTCGCGCTGAAAATCTGGCGGCATTACTTATATGGAGTAAAGTGTCAGATTTACACCGATCACAAAAGCCCGAAGCACCTGTTTGAGCAGAAGGAGTTAAATATGAGACAGAGGAGATGGATGGAACTGTTGAACGACTACGACTGTGAGATCCTGTATCACCCAGGTAAAGCGAATGTGGTGGCTGACGCGCTGAGTCGGAAGGATCGGGGAGATCAAACCAAGGTCGTAGCTTTCAGAGTCGAGGCAACCTCGAATCTTCTTGAAGAAGTTAAGAAATTTCAAGAGGAAGCGTTGTTGGAAGATAACGTGAAGAGCGAAAGAGTAGTTGGAGTGGCCTCGTTATTCGAAGTCAACGGTGGTGGTATGAAGTGCATAAAAGGCCGAGTGTGGGTTCCTAAACTGGGTAATCTGAGAGCAAGCCTCTTGGAAGAAGCGCACCAGTCGCGGTATTCCATACAACCGGGAACAAATAAGATGTACCGAGACTTGAGACAGTCTTACTGGTGGCCGGGGATGAAGAAGGATATCACCCATTTTGTGGAGCGGTGTGTGACATGTTTAAAGGTTAAAGAAGAACGCCAGCGGCCTTATGGGGAACTCCAGTCTTCGGTTATACCAGTGTGGAAGTGGGATAACATCACTATGGATTTCGTCACAAAGTTACCGAGGACTCCGAAAGGTAATGATGCAATTTGGGTGATTATGGATATTCTTACCAAGTCCGCGCATTTCTTACCTATTAAGGAGTCGGACTCTTTGGAGAAATTAGCCCGATTGTACATTGGTGAGATAGTGTCTAGGCACTGGGTGTCGCAATCTATAGTGTCCGACCGCGATAGTCGGTTCACGTCGGCATTTTGGAGAAGTTTACAACGAGAGATGGGCTCGCAATTGAAGTTGAGCACGGCCTATCATCCTCAGACGGATGGTCAGAGTGAGAGAACGATCCAGACGTTAGAGGATATGCTCAGGGCGTGTGTTATCGACTTCAAGGGATCATGGGAAATGCATTTGCCGTTAATAGAATTCTCCTATAACAATAGTTACCACGCCAGCATCCAAGCGGCGCCATTTGAAGCCCTGTATGGACGAAAGTGTCGTACGCCGCTGTGTTGGAATGAGGTAGGAGAAAGGCAGTTGGCCGGACCGGAAATTGTACAACTAACGGCGGATAAGATTGAAGTAATCCGTGGAAGGATGAGAATCGCGCAAGATCGACAGAAGAAGTATGCGGATAGACGAAGGAAGCCGATTGAATTCCAAGTGGGTGACAAAGTAATGCTCAAAGTGTCACCTTGGAAGGGTGTGGTTCGTTTTGGAAAGAAAGGAAAGTTGAGGCCAAGATATGTTGGGCCTTTCGTTATTATTGAAAGGGTTGGCGCGGTGGCCTACAAGCTGGATTTGCCGGAAGAGTTAAGTAGGATCCACCCGACGTTTCATGTGTCAAACTTGAAGAAGTGTTTGGCCGAAACTGATGTGGCCATTCCGTTAGAAGACGTAAGTATTGACGAGAAACTGATGTTCGAGGAAGAGCCAATCGAGATCGTAGACAGTAAAGTACGAAAGACGAGGAACAAGGAAGTTCATTTGGTGAAAGTTCAGTGGAAGTATCACAAGGGACGAGAAGCAAAGTGGGAGGTAGAATTGGATATGAAGTCCAAATACCCTCACCTGTTTGAAAATGGAATTCCGGGGACGAAATTCTTTTGAGGGGGAAGTGTTGTAACGACCGTGACCAAATCGGAGTAGTTTTAACGCGTGAAAGGAATGTGTATTAAGAACGGAAGTTGAGGGGCTATTTAGTAAGTTTGGGATAGGGTATTTAAAGGCACAAAACCCTAGGAAGAACATTCTAATACTGATTTTTGGATTGTTGACGGCTGAGTTTGTGGAGAGAAAGGAGAAGAGGGTTCTTGGGTGTTTTGGGTGCATTTGGAAGAGAGGAATCATCAAGTTCATTTCCAGAAGGAAGGGAAGGATTGTAATTCGTGTTCTGCAAGTAATCTCTAAGATAACCTCTAAACCATAACTCCTTTCAAGATTAATCTGCTGATTTCTGAGTTTTGTGGTTTATAGCTTATTCTAAGACATTTGAGGCCAATAGAGAGATTTAATCATCGTTAAATGTGTTTTGATAATAATAACTGATGGGAAATCGATTACAGATCATTTAGTGATAATTTATTGGCTTATCTTGAGGATTAAGAGGCATGTAATAGGATTTTCAATCTTAAACCCGTCCAGCGTATCGTCCGGACACCTTCAGTTTAAGAATGTATCCGGGTAGAACGTCCGGAAAGATTCTATCCCGATAGGATGAAGGTATCCGGATAAGTGTGCCGTTCGGATAGGTAAATCGTCCGGAAACCTGTAGCGTCCGGTAAGTTTGGACGTCCGGAAAAGTGTTATTGTCCGGAAAAGTGTTGCTGTCCGGGAAAATTGTGTGTCAGGTGAGAAGTGTCCGGATAGTCCTAGTCAGCTTATAAATATGTCCCCTCATTCTGGTAGACACTTTGGAAGTAAAGAGCAGAGTAGGGAAAAGCAAGCAAGTGTGTCAGGTGAGTTTTCTAACTAAAATGTGCAGCTTTTAAATGCGTTTTCTAAAGTAAGACATGATGAGTAATGCCATGTTTATTTTTATAAATGTTTTATCTGCATGAAAGTTGTTTAAAGTTTTATATGTGTGATGTATGCATACATTGGTTTTGATGTAAATTGGCTAAGTTGGGGGGTGTGTTCCGCCAGCTCGTGTCGGGGGGTGTGTCCCGTTTATGCCAAGGGAGGTGTGACCCTGTAAGGCAGCATGAGACTGACTCGTTGACACCTTAGGGTGACTTCAGGGTGCCAATTTACAAGGGGCGGACCTTTATCCATGAACGATTTTATATGGATAGATTTATGAATGATGTATTCTAGAAATGATAATTGTTTTAAATGCTTTGATAACTGTTAAGAGGGACTCACTAGACCTCATGGTCTAACCCTCGCATTTTCAAATTAAAACCTTTTCAGGAAAGCCGGTAATGAAAGGCTCGGGCAAGTGAGCAGGGCGTTAGCAAGGAGGCCTGTTAGTGTAGTGACACTATAGTTCGGTTTAGTTTATTTCTCAGTTGTGTAGGTTGTTCCGCCAACCAAATTTTGGATGTTATGTAAGAAATTTTGAGACACGATTTTGGGATGTTTTAATTATATGAATTGCATGTTTAAAAATTGTTGGGTTGTTATAGCGGTGACACTTTTGGTCCCTCCCCGCGGAGATTGCCCGCGATGGGCAAAAAAATTTCACTTTTGGCCCCTGTATTTGAACGAATCTTGCATGCTTTTACTGTTTTTTTCCACAATTATTGTACTTTGAAGACCAATTTGTGGTTCAAATTCACTGGCATGTTTGAGATTTCATCCATAAATATCAGTAAAATGCAATTCATAATTCACACCATTCTATCATTCTTTCTTGCTTTCTTTCACTTGCTTTCTTTCTTCAGTAAACAAATGGCATCGTCACCTAACCCATCGTCTACACCTGGAAGAATGCCACCTAAACTCCAGAAGGCGATAGCAGCAAAGGAAAAGGAGATAGACGAACTGACAGGAGAGTGGAAACAGATGATGGCCAGGAAGAATGTCCACTTGACAAGGATCGAAGTGGAAGAAAAGGAGATCAAAAGGATGAAAGGGGATGTAAAAGATAGGGAGGCTCGTATTCGTCGAAAAAAATAAGAAATTCACCATATTATGCAAGACTTCGCAATTCTTCAAGAAAGGTAAACGACAAGCAAACTTGGATTGATGAAACTAAAGCAATTTTTGATTAGGTGGTGGTTGTTTTAGTACTTTGTTGTTTATGTGTTGTTGTTTTGTACTTTGTTGCTCATGAATAAAGGTTTTTAATTTGTCTGAAAAGTAGTCTGAAATTTGTCTGAAAAGTGGTTCATATTAAAAATACAACTCATAAATGTTATACAAGATTATTTCATAGCAAACACATACTAATAAATACAGTACAAAATTATCCAAATTTGAGGCTACGGCTAGACGATGGTTTGGTTTTTGACAATCCGGGTCTACTTCTTACATACTCTGGCGAGACGAGTCTCAAAGTGGTAAGCTCCACTTTCTCGATGTACACTTCAATCACAGTATGGCCGTCAACATACTGGCGTATGTTGGCTACATCTTCGTCGGTACTCAATTCTACCAGTCCAGTCAAGAAGTCTGCATTCGGCCTCTTAAAATACAACCTATTATATTTTGGTTCTTCATATTCCAGCTCTTTCATGATCTGTTCAAGCAGTTGCATAGAAAGATCCTCTACATCTAACATGTCAACATAAATTTCTAGACCACGAAAATAATGCCTTTTGGGTGGTTCCGTGAAGTACCCACCATGGTGGACTTTCATGGTGAACAACTGTGGATATTTATCTGTTGATGAACATTAATTAATATAGTTAGTTCGTAGAACAACGGTAGTAACAAGCAAAAACTCAATGAAACATGAACACTAACCATATAACTCTTTGCTAGTGCCGGAAAGCGATTCAGATAAACGCCTAAAGCACCAAACATGAAGGTTTGGGGATGCCATGTAAGAATACGTTAACGAATAATATGTTCTCGTATATGTGTTTTACGACTAATCTAGCGTAGGTTATTTATAGGCAAATGTGGATGCTTTTACTGCACTTAGGTCCCTGTCTTTGATCTAACACAACTTAGGTCTTTGTCTTTTCTCTAACACAACTTAGGTCCCTATCAACGCTATCATATGATATAGTTCTATATAACCATTACTATTCTCTCCATTTAGACTACTACCATTATGATCATCATCCCATGTTCTGTTTCAAGTACCTTTCAAAAGATAACTGGTCCCAATCAATGTTCAGATCAACGCACATAAGTTATGTTTGATAAATTACAACGCACTAAACATACAATATTTATCGTCCCAATCAAGGGAAATCAACGTTCAGATCAACAGTATCAAGTGATATAGTTCCATGTGGTTCAAGTCCCGACGGGCCCGCGGTGTTACTTAGTTGACTGTTTGTGCGTCTACTCCTTGGCACGGTTGAAGGGGCGGGATTTGGACACTCTCCACGAGTATGTCCTACGCATTGGCACCGAGTACATTTTCGCTGTATCGAACCTTCACCACGTGATGGACGTCGGTTGTTCTTTCTCGGTCTCCCGGCTCTGTTCTTATCGTTTAAAGGTGGATAGCACGGCGGAAGCGGGTCCGGTGGATACACCCATGCTTCAGGGGGTCCAGCTGGATTTATTACCTCTGCGTATGTTCTCCGGTAAGTTTCGGTCGTGAAGAAACTTACAGCCAAGTTGCTGCAATCTCTACGACCCATATGTCTTGCCGCAGCGATGGCATGGCCGCACGGTAACCCAGATTTTTGCCATTCGTAACACGAACAAACACGGTCGGTCATATTCACAGTCGCGTGAAGCTAGTTATCCAGAACCTCGTAACTCCCATACCCGATTTCTCTTACCCTCCATGTCGCCGCGTGACGCGCCCTGAGGAGAACTATCTCCTCCACCGCCGGTGTGAGTGCATTTTGCAGCTCAGCTCCTTTTCGGCGTCGAAGTTGGTACCACTCTTGTTGAAAGCTCCGAAAGTAGTCCATAAGATTAACAATCGGACATCTACGCTCAAAACGGGAGAGTGCATTCACCGACTCTGCACTATTGGAGGTCAGAATGTCATACCGTTGTGCAGGAAAATGGGCCGCGGACCACCTCTCCGGTCCAACATCGTCCATGACTTTGGCTGCATTCTTGGCACTAACTCGTAGAAGATTCATGTACTGGTTAAAGTCCCGATCCGTATATGCTCTGCATGCCGCCCAGTAGACATCCTTGTAGGTGGTAATACGTTTGTCCTGGGTTTTGGCGTTCATCTCCAAATGTCGACAACAATAGGCGTAAGGGGCGTTTGGGTACATGGCAGAGATTGCGGCGCTTATGGAAGGAGCCCTGTCGGACATAAACACCAACCCTTGCGGGTCTCCGATAGCTTGTCTCAACATGGACAGAAACCAAGTCCACTCGTCCCCGGTTTCGGACTTGCCTACTCTGAAAGCTACTGGAACGATGGAGTTATCCCCGTCCATGGCAACCGCCAGGAACATCATACCCAAGTAAGGGCCCTTTAAATGGGCAGCGTCTATTACCAGGACACGACGCAGATTTGCCAGAAATGTGCAGATCTGCAAAAACGTAGGTGGTTTCCCTTTGTAAATGTTATAGTTTATAATGTGTAGACATATGACGTGTTAAAATACGTACCGCGCATCCAAGGGCAACGAAGCACATCTCAAACCGTCCATGTGAATCGGTCCTTATCTGGTGACAGTACCTGGATTCTGCAGCTGCAAATTATATAAATATGCTGGGAGTCGTTCATACGACTCCTCGAACGTGCCTCTCACCAATAGCAGTGTCTTGCATCGCGCACGCCAAGCTTGGTGGTAACCAATCGTGACGCCGAACTGCTGGTGTACATCGTCCACGATGTCCTTTGGACGCAATGACCTGCTAGCATCAAGAAATTTGTCTTTCAGTATCGTACCCAAAGTCCTTTTGGTGGCTTGTTTGTGGTGGGGATTCAGTTGCGTCCTCGTACAAGTGTGTACGTCGTGCAACTTTCTAATAAGTAACGCCCCTCCTTTCTCTCCCGCGGGAATCGCGTACATCCTCCACTTACATTTTTCTCTCGCACATTCAATTATGTATCTGCTTTTGTCGGATTTCGGCGTGTGACTTTCGAAACCCTCTTCCAAGAACTTAAGTCCGACCTGACTTGCCAAGTGATCCTTCGAATCAAATATCTGACCTACTTTTAACCTTAAACTGCGATTATAAGGTGTAGGTTTGTAGGTTTGTGTCTGGGTATTCTGGTCTGGAAGAATAGGGGGCATATCAAAATAGTCATTTAACTGACTAAATGATTTATTACTAGGGGTATATTCTTCGTGATCATCACTATCGGTATCGGTATCTGATCTGTCTATATCAGCATTACCCGTTTTGAAAACATAGGTTTCGTCATCAGCAACTCCAACACAGCGTCCTTCTTGTGGTTGTTGTTGTTGCGTCTCCGGAGCATAATCAGGAATACAGTCGTTAAGACCTTCGTCGTCATCAGCGTCGTCATCACCTTCGTCGTCACCGTCGTCGTCACCGTCGTCATCACCGTCGTCGTCGTCTTCATTGCACACCGAGGATTCAACATACACATAAAGTAATGGAGGTCTTTCTGATTCGGCTGCAAAGTGCATAAAACCAAAGATATCCCCATCGTTGCATAACTCCACAAATGACCCATCACCATTCTTGAACGCTAACTTGCAAACAGCAGAAGGGTCGATTTCACATTTTTGCATGGCGTATGCAACAAACTTCTGATAAGAAAAGTTTACTGGCAATTTTACACCATGCTTAGATTTATAAGCAAAATTCCACTCGTTGTTTTCTTTCACCCATTCACCATCGTAACAGAAATATAGCCTAGCTTTTGCAACAAATGAACTCATTTTTTCAATGGTATCTCAAAAACAAAATACTGAAGAAAGAAAGCAAGAAAGAAGTATGGAATCGGTGTGAATTATGGATTGCATTTTACATCTATTTATGGATGAAACAACCAACATTGATGAAACAACCAACATAAATTGCAACCACAAATTGGTATTCCAAATACACTGATTCAACATTGATGAAACATGCCAGTGAATTTGAACCACAAATTGGTCTTCAAAGTACAATAATTGTGGAAAAAAAAACAGTAAAAGCATGCAAGATTCGTTCAAATACAGGGGCCGAAAGTGAAATTTTTTTGCCCATCGCAGGCAACCTTCGCGGGGAGGGACCAAAAGTGTCACCGCGGCCATAGTTGAGGGGCTCCGCGGGACACTTTGGTCAAACATGGGTGACACGTAGGCCCTAGCCCGCGATCGCGGGGGCCATCACGGAATTTTGGGGTATTTTGGTAAAGTGATCGAGATTTTGGGTATTTTGGTAAGGATGGGTCAAACTTGGGGTATTTTAATTAAATTCCCTATAAACAATATACTGAAGAAAAAAATTGTAGTTATTGAGGGTCCATTTTAACATCTAGCCCAAGGCCTAAAATATATCAAAAACGGGCCTCCAAATGATAGTGACCAATTTCAACAATATCTTGTTTAATATATAACAAGAGTAAATTACAAATTTAGTCCATGTGGTTATTGAAAATTTTGGATTGGGTCCTTCAAACAAAATAATTACATGTACGGTCACTATGGTTTCACTTTTGTTATGGATTGGGTCCCTTACCCTATTTTTACTAATCATTACTCTGTTAAAAGTCAGGGGTAGTATTGTCATTTTATTTTTAAAAAAAGAGTAAATTACATATTTGGTCCCTGATGTTTGGTTGCTTTTTGGATTTGGTCCCTATTTCGAAAAAATTACATGGATCGTCCCTGAGGTTTGACAAAGCATATGGATATGGTCCCTCCCTCTAAACGCCGTCTATATATCACCGTTAATGTCATAAGGGTCAATATTCAGAGGGGTAAAATTGTCTTTTCACATTTTATCAAACATGTAAATGATTTATTAATCAAATCTCTCTGTATTAATTCAACACAACGGTCTCATTCACTTCTTCACTCCTCTGTCGCTCGCTCCCACAATGAAGAGATGCAGTTGTGGATCATATGCAGTTTTGAGAACTTCTTGGACCTCATCAAACCCAAGAAGACGTTTCTATTGTTGCTCAAGAAAGGTATTTCATTTTGTTCAGCTTTGTGAAACATGTATTGGATTTTCCCTGATTTCTCCATCTTCAATTTCCATGGTAAATAGGCAAGAAGTTGTGGTTTCATTGATTGGTATGACCCAGCTTTGTGTGATCGATCAAAGATGATTATTCCAGGGTTGTTAAAGTCGAAGAACAAGGTGGAACAACAAAATCTCAGAATGAAGAAGGTTTTGTGTCTGACATGGTTGGCGATTGGAGTGTTTTTTGTTTTTAGGTTGACCTAAATTGTTGTAATAGGACAAGTATTGGTTACTGTAAGTTTTTGTTGTTTTTGTTGTTGTTTAATGTAATCTCAGATTGGTTATTGTAAGATGAAGTGGTTTAATGGTATATATTTGATTTGTGTACAACCATGTTCAGATTGAGGAATGTATACTAATGCAAATTGCTTAATGTAATAAGTACAACCATGTTCATAGGCAACAATTGGCATAACCAAGAGCAATTTGCTTAATGTAATAAGCACAACCATGTTCATAGGCAACAAGTTCCATAAGCAACAATTGGCATAACTAATGCAAATTGCTTAATGTAATAAGTACAACCATGTTCAGATTGAGGAATGTATACTAATGCAACTTGCTTAATGTAATAAGTACAACCATGTTCATAGGCAACAATTGGCATAACCAAGAGGTTGCATAACCAAGTGGCTGCATAATCAACAGGTATGATTTTCACAGATTTGCATAACCAACAACTAGCAATTTCCATAACCAACAATTTACAGGTACCATAACTAACCATTTCCATAACCAACAATTTACAGGTACCATAAATTGATCCCATTAGTTGTACATCCAAAAAACAGGGGATCCCATAAACTATAGTTACTTTGTCTACTATCCAAAAACAACCACCATCATTAAACAACTATTGTTTGCATCACTAATAACCAAAAGCTACTGCTAAGCATTAAATTACATAAGAACCACATCATGGGGCTTGTCCCTTGCAACTCCTAGAGTTATGACCTTGTTGCCTGCACTTCATACATCTTATTGTCTTTCCAACCTTCTTCAGCTTCCTTCCTGAATCAATCAGCTCTCCAACAGCCTTCTTCCTCTTCTTCTTTGGCCTACCAATTTGAGTGTGATGGGTGGGTGGAATCAAAGTGGTTGAGCAAGTAGACTTCACCCACAACATCCTTCCATTAATTGGTTCCAACTTAAAACTATACATATGTTTCCATGTATCCAACCAATAACTTTCATGCACCCACTTCTCAAGAACTTCAGCTTGTTCTCAATTGCTCTGCATATTCCATATACATGCAACAGCATGTTTGCATGGAATTCCAGTGAGCTCCCATTTCCTGCATGAACACCATTTTTCCCTTACATCTACAATGCATTGGTCCATCCATGGACCACTAACCTGGTATCTGCATTCACCATTCCATATGACTTGGTAATCCACAACATCATTCTTGATCTGATCAAGTACTTTTGTCACATTTGGAGTGAGGGGACCTTGTACTTTGTCAATTAGGGTCTGCACATTTGCTATTCTCTTCATGATGTATTGCCTTATATACTCCAAGCAGGTGATAATGGGTTTGTCCCTTCCTTCCACTAATTGTTTGTTGAATACCTCACAGATGTTGTTCAACAACACATCTGTATGACTTCTTCCTGTTATTAACATGTGTTCACCAATTGTAAGTAACATGTGTTAATTTATAATCTTCATGTATGTAACATGTGTTAAATAAGCCCAAGTACCTGTAAAATGAGACCTGGCCCAATGATGAGGGGGTATCAGCTTCAACCAATTGAATGTTTGTTCATTCACCAACTTCAGATGCTCCATCTGACGATCAAACTCCTGGACAGTGGTTGCTGAGGCACACTTCCACAACAAATCCTTGAACAGTTTACCTTTCCATGTCTTCTTCATATTTTCATGGATGTGCCTTAGGCAAAACCTGTGTTCTGCACAAGGGAATACTTGTGCAATTGCAGGTACTATTCCCTACAAGTCACACAAACATATATATATATTTAACAATAACTAACAATAACTATCATAATAACTAACAGATGTATAGAATAGAAAAGTACCATTTGTCTGTCAGTAATGAATGTGAAATTGGAATTTGTTGCCAGATCTAGATCATCCCCTAAGCAACTTAAAAACCACCTCCACGAATCTGTGTTTTCGGCCTCAACAATGGCGTATGCAAGGGGGTATGTGCCATTATTGGAATCAATTCCAACAGCTGTGAGAATCTGTCCAGGAAAAGGACCTTTCATGAAGGCTCCATCCAACCCTAAAAAATCTCTCATGCCAGCCTTGAAACCCCTTTTCAACACCCCAAGACACACGTACACCCTCTTGAATCTTCTTGTTTGAATTGATGGGTTAGGGTCCACCTCAACCTCTAACTTCACAGTTGTGTCAGCGTTTGTTCTCTGAACTTCAGCAAGGTAGCCCCTCAAACTCTTGTACTGCTCACCATAGTCTCCACGAAGTTTATCCAAAGCCAGTGCCTTTGCTCTATGTGATTTCATCCTTGAACAGTTTTGCTCAAACTTTCTCTGCATATCCATTTGAACAGCCTTGACAGGATATCTGGATTGTGAATAAGGGTCTGAACTAGATTTTGGGATAGGAAAGAAGCAGTACACGCCTTCACAGATCTTGTTTGGAGACAATTATGGGTCTCCACGTATGTTTTGACCACCCAATTAACATCATTTTTCCCTTTGGAAACATGTAAGACCCAAGGACATGAGGGCCCACTTTTTGCTTCTTTTTTCCCTAAGCTTGGACCACATTGACTTTCTTTTCTAAAATCTGGTAGGGTGCCTTTACAAACAGCCCTTAGCCTCATTGAATCATTCTTAACTACCTGAATCTGCCTTCTAGTTAATATTGCATGCATATCAATCATTTTTTTAATGCCATCTTTGGTACCAAATACCTTACCAACATAAAAACTGGGAACCCCTTCTGTTTGTTCACCCACAACCCTTTCCATCCTAATTTGTTTCAACTTTCTTTTCCTTTCCATCTCCAAATCTGACTCATCTGTGTTGCTTTCAAAATTATCATGATCCAATGCATCAACAACAATGTTGTTTTCATCTCCATCCACTTTTAACTCCCTCCTACCAATCCACTCTGCATCAACATCTGTGTGTATGTGAAAGTCCATGATATCTAAGTCTACTTTGTCAACTTCATCCACAATGTAATCAGTATCATCACTGTCATCACTCTTGCAGTCATCAGTCTGTACATTATTACTATCCTGATCACTTGCATATGCTCTATCAGTTCTATTGGGGTCAAATTGATAATCTCTGAAACCAAAATCTCTCAAATCATTAAATTCCAACACATTAAATTCCTGTGAAAACAGTCCTTGGCTTTCAAGTTTATCAAACAAATCATTGAAGTGCTCATCTTCCAAAACATCATTAGTAGGAACAATGTGTTGGAAATCCATTACATTTACATTCTCTTGGACTTGATCACCTATATCAGGGGCATTCTCTTGGACTTGATCAACTTTATCAGGGGCATTCTCTTGGACTTGATCACCTATATCAGGGGCATTCTCTTGGACTTGATCACCTAAGTTAGTGGCAGTCTCTTGGACTTGATCACCTATCTCATTGGCATTTTGTTGGACTTGATCAATAGTGTCATGCCATTCAATGAAAAGTTTCTTCCTGCAAGAGATAGCAACTCCTTCTTGCACCTTTTTCTGTAGTCTACTAAACTCAGGGTCGTTATTTTCTTCAATCTCTTGTATAACAACATTAGTACCACTAGGACTAGCCAAATAAGTACCCACCCTACTTTTCCATTGTTCAGTGTATACTTCAAACACTCTGCATTCAGGAACATATTTCAACATGTTGATCACGTCCTGATCATTTCCCAAGGCTCTTAGACCAAAGTCCAAGTCCCAACCAGGGAGTCTAAAGTGATAATAAGTAGGGATTGGTTGTCTATACCCTATTTCTGTCATCATGGCATCCAACTCATGTACAGAGAACTCATCCATGTTTACTAAATCAACATAACTTAACTTACCTTGAACATAACTCCTATCAGGTTTCTTAGTGAAAAACCCTCCATGATGAATCTTGAACATAACCAACTGAGGGTAGCAATCTGTGAAAAAAACGATTTTTTCATTAACAAATCCAACTAACAACTGCATGACACTAAAATGGAGGGATGATAAACTGTTAGCTGCAATACATACCATATACGTCAACGTACTCGTTGGTTGATGGGTTGATTCGAATCTGCCACAAAGGACCATCCATTTTGCACGAAGACGAACAATCTTGCTTTGATTTTCACATACACTAAGGTTTGATGAAGAAATGGGTTTTACAGAAGCACAGAGAAGATGAAGATGGTGGCTTTGGTAATGATTAACATAAGAAAAGAAGGGTCAGCACCATAATTACATTCGGTAATACGTAAACGAGAGGAGAGTAGTGAATTGACGATTTTACCCCTGTTAATTTGGACGCGGGAAGACATTAACGGTGATATATAGACGGCGTTTAGAGGGAGGGACCATATCCATACGCTTTGTCAAACCTCAGGGACGATCCATGTAATTTTTTCGAAATAGGGACCAAATCCAAAAAGCAACTAAACATCAGGGACCAAATATGTAATTTACTCTAAAAAAAATAACAACTAGTAAGTTGTTTCTAGTAGCCATTGCTCCTCTGTTCTCTATCGTCGCCGGTGAGATTTGCATACGGGGGGTGCAGATTAGAGAGAGATGACTGAACAGGTTTCACAATAGGAAGTCGATTGCAAATCAAACACAAATTTGTAGCATTATAAATCATCACAGGTAGCTCAGTACTTAGTGGCCACTGCTCCTCTAGTCTCCATCGTTACCGGTTAGCCTATTACTGCCACAAACACCCTTTACAAACCATTTATAGTGCAGAACTTGAACCCACCGCCACAAACCTCGTCATCAGAGAGTGATCTGCAGCCGTTGTATTAACAATGTTGAACTTGAACACCCAACGTTGCAAACCATTTTTGCATATTTGGGTTTTAGAATTTTTGGATCTTCAGTGCCACTTCACGATCAGAGCAAACCAACGACCAGATCTGAGCCTGAAGTTGTATACTCCAAATGCCATTATCCCATAATGTGGATTGCTACATTGGGTTGAACAACAAAACCGAGAATATGGAACGATCTTTGTGGTTTACACACTTTGATTCATGGGTTAAATACAAAACCCTTTGATTTAAGAGACTTGTGACCGATTATGAACAACAAAAAACGAAAAACAGAAGGTTTTTGAATCTGGGTGGTCGGACATGAGGGGTTCATCGGGTTTTCACTCCTCTATTTTCCGACGTCTCCCTCCTCCCTCATCTCAGTTCACTTACAGCCACACTCCACCGTTCACCACCACACTCCACCTTTCCCTCGGCCATTCATCGTCTGCAACAAGCTCGCTAAAACCCATTTTTTGCCCTCCCCTTTGCTGGTAACAAGGTCACCTTGTTCTCTAACCCAATATTTTTATGATCAATATATTCTACATGACTTTGCTGCTAACAAGTTTACCTTGTCATTGGATTCTTGAACATCGAAAGAACAAAGAATTTCAAGGTTTACGAGAATAACAAATCGGAACAACCTTTTGGTTTTCCTTTCAACTCTTGTTATGCTCATTGCAAGTTCCTACGTCTTATTTGTGCCTTTCACTTACCAAATTTTGCCACCAGTGACGAGTGGTAAGTCTGTGTGATGTGGCTGGAAAAAACGGTCGGTCTCGCTGAGAAATAAGGAAGGGAAGAAGAACAAGGGGAGTATTATTTGCCGGAAAAACGGGGGAGAGAGGGGCTCTCCGGAGAAGACGAAAGGATGTCGGAGAAGGGTGGCCAGCAGGGGAGGATGATGTGTGGCAGCAACGGAGAGGGGGAAGTGGATTTAACAGATGCTGCCGGAAAGGTAAACGTGATGGCGGAAGGGTAACCGACGACGGCAACGGGTTGTGTGGGGTGGACCTACTGATGTCAAGGACGATAGAAAAATTGTAATATATATATATATATATAATATTTTATAGAGAAATTAATTAAAATACTCAAAATTTGACTTTTACTTACCAAAATACTCATTTTCTAAACCATTTTTACCAAAATACCCACTTTTTCCGCGATTGGATCCGTGATCGCATACCAGGGTGTAAAATTGAAAATTTGTCTCCCGCGATCGCAGAGGAGTCCCGCGGTGCACATGATTTTTTATTGTTCTGATTTCATATTTACACTTTCAACCTCTATAATTATTTACTTAGTTTACTTTATACCTTTTACTTTCCTAATTTTAATTTTACACCTTAATCATATTAACACATATAATCGTTTATTAACTAAAATACGTTAAAAAAAATACGTTTTAATTTTAACAAGTTACACCATTGTACTCGTCTCTTCGGTACCTTCGAAATGAGTCCAATATTGAATATTTTTGGATTTATTTATTTTATTATATATCATATATACTACATAAAAATATTTTTAATATTTACATTTCATACCCTTTACTCTTATAGTTAATTATTTAATTTATGGTACATTTCTTACTTTTTCAATTTTCGTTTTACACTCTTATCGCATTAACATAATAATCATATATTAACTAATTGATTAAATCGTCAAATTATTTGGATTATATATATATATATATATATATATATATTTATCGAACTCCTTAACATATTTTAACGTAATTATGTATGTTAATGTGATATGTTAAAACATATTTTTTAAAATGAATCACATTAACATACATAGTTATGTTAAAAAATACGTTTTAACATATCACATTAACATACATAATTACGTTAAAATATGTTAAGAAGGTGTAAAGCGAAAATTGAAAAAATAAGAGATGTACCATAAATTAAATAATTAACTATAATGTTATGAATTGTAAATATTAAAAATATTTTTATGTAGTATATATGATATATAATAAAATAATTAAATCAAAAAATTTCAATATTAGGCTCATTTCGAAGGTATCGAAGAGACGATTACAATGGTGTAACTTGTTAAAATTAAAACGTATTTTTTTAACGTATTTTAGTTAATAAACGATTATGTGTGTTAATATGATGACTGTGTAAAATTAAAATTAGGAAAGTAAAAAGTAAAAAGTAAACTAAGTAAATAATTATAGGGGTTGAAAGTGTAAATATGAAATCAAGACAATCAAAAATCATGTCCACCGCGGGACTCCTCGGGGATTGTGGGAGACACATTTTCAATTTTACACCATGCCCCGCAATCACGGACCCCATCGCGGAAAAAGAGGGTATTTTGGTAAGTCAAAGTCAAACTTTGAGTATTTTAATTAATTTCCCTATTTTATATGTATATTCAGTAATATTTATAAGTATATTTTCAAAAAAGAAAATAAATAAATTGTAAAAAGACGATGTTACCCTTAACTTAACAGATCATTAGTTAGTGGAGTTAAGCAAGGGACCCAATCCAAAACAAAAGTGAAACCATAGTGACCATGGATGTACTTATTTTATTAGAAGGATCCAATCCAAAATTTTCAATAACCACATGGATGAAATTTGTAATTTACTCATATAACAATTAAGAATACATTAACAAGGCCACTTTGCACTTGAGAATGCATTAACCGATCATATTTATGTGGAAGTTGTGATAACTTTGATTAAACCAATTATTACAGATATTGTCATTGTGGTTTCGGTTTTGTTGGGAGTTAGACCATCCACACCCCTGTAAGACCATACTCCTTTCTAAAGTGCCACATCAATTTTGCAATAACACATTTTACACCCATGCAAAACCAAACTCCTTTATAAAGTAATAAATTATAATATAAATAATATAACTAGATAATTATAATATAAATTAATTAATTATAAAATATAGATAATTAAATTTTCACTTTTGTTTTCTTTTACTATATTTTGTGTAAATATAATTTAGTTAACAAATAAAATACGTGGATATATTGAAAGCATGCAACGTTTACTAAAATACAAATATTACACAAAATACACAATAAACATTACATTACTAATTATTTTCTTCTCCAAATCTCTTCCACTAAATCGGTTTGCAATTGATGATTAATGTACTTTTATTTTAGTAGTTTAAATAAAAGACATTGCATAAAAATATTATCTTTTTAAAATAAAGCATGGGTAAGAAATTTTAATAAAAATAATAAAACATAATATTCAAATAAATTAATAAATTAATTAAATTTAATAAACATATTAATAATTAATGTTTAAATAACTAAATAAATTAATTAAATTAAACAAAAATGGATTTGTTTAATATATAATTGTTTGTGAAAGACCTTTCTAATTGTGAAAGAAGTTGTTACTCTTGCAAGACCTTGCATCATCTTGCAAGGTCTTGTACAAGACGTATGTGGATGCTCTTAGGTCCCTCAACATAATTCTTTTACAATAAATTTAGTTACATAAAGGGTGAATTTGTCTTTTTACTAAAAACATTTAAAAACCCAATTACGCAATTAAAGATTGACAGCTTCTATCCCCACCCCGGTAATCTAGCTGGTGATGTAAACCATTCATAAACGTCAATCTAGTCTAAAAATATATGATTCCATAAGTATTTCAATTGTTTTCTAATTTAAATTCACGATCATAATGAATAAATATTATCATCTTTCATAAATATCTTGATTATAAAGAATAATCATAATTATCGCTCCTAATTTTCTCAATTATTTTATCATATAAGTGTTGGTTATAATTTGTAAGAATTACATGATTTGTATTTGAAATTTTATAACATAAACATTGGTTATGCTTTATAATCAAATATATTCACTTGGAATAACTTTTTGATATAAGAAAATAATATAACACGTTCAAAATGATTTACTAATTAAATTATCTTGTGTATCAAAATAATGTAAAATTTAATCTACTACATTTTAAATGCCAAATATACTTTATTGTTAAAAAAAAATCTAGGGAATTTAATTAAAATGCCTAAAGTTTGACTTTGACTTACCAAAATACCATTTTTTCAACTTTTGCAAAAATACCTAAAAATCCCGCGATTTGTCCTGCGATCGCGGGATAGGGTATAAAATGAAAATGTTGATCCCGCGAGAGTCCCGCGGCACACACAATTGTCCCGCGATTGAATCAAATTGTGACTTTTGAATTGAATTTTACACTTTCAACCCCTATACTTATTTACTTACTTTACTTTATACCTTTTACTTTCCTAATTTTAATTTTACACCTTCATCATATTAACACATATAATCGTTTATTAACTAAAATACGTTAAAAAATACGTTTTAATTTTAACAAGTTACACCATTATAATCGTCTTTTCGATTAAAAAATCTCTCCTCTCCTCTCCCAAACTCTCTCAATTTTGTCGTGTGGAATACGCGCTCGGGTTGTTTGAAGATGACTCGTGTTACTCGTTTGGTAAGTTTTTCTTAAGTTTCTTGTACTTTTCTTGTATGTTGTTATTTTAAATTAAAATATTTGATATGTATGTTGTTAGAGTGTTTATAAGTTTGTTATATGTTTGAATGTGATATTTGTTCTATGTTTAAATTTTAAAATATATGATATGTATGTTGTTGTATGTTTGAATGTGATATTTGTATGTTGTTATAGATGTTAGAGTGTTTTTTATAAAAATAAATGTTAAAGAGTGTTTTTTATAAAAAAAATGTTAAGATGGTGTTTTTATAAAAAAAGATGTTAAAGTGTTTTTTATAAAAATAAATGTTAGAGTGTGTTTTATAAAAATAATTCTTAAGAGTGTGTTTTTATAAAAAAAAGATGTTAAAGTGTTTTTTATAAAAATAAATGTTAAGAGTGTTTTTATAAAAAAAAAGACGTTAAGAGTGTTTTTATAAAAAAAGATGTTAAGAGTGTGTTTTTTATAAAAAGATGAGTGTTTTTTATAAAAATAAATGTTGAGAGTGTTTTTTTTATAAAGAGATGAGTGTTTTTTATATAAAAAAATGTTAAGAGTGTTTTTATAAAAAAAAGATGTTAAAAGTGTTTTTTATAAAAAAAGATGTTAAGAGTGTTTTTATAAAAAAAAGATGTTAAGAGTGTTTTTATAAAAAAAAAGATGTTAAGAGTGTGTTTTTTATAAAAAGATGAGTGTTTTTTTATAAAAATAAATGTTAAGAGTGTTTTTTATAAAAAATGTTAAGAATGACAACTTCGGTCCCTAAACTTTGGTGAATGACAACTTAGGTCCCTAAACTTTGGTGAATGACAACTTAGGTCCTTAAACTTTGGTGAATGACAACTTAGGTCCCTAAACTTTTGTGAATGACAACTTAGGTCCTTAAACTTTGGTGAATGACAACTTAGGTCCATAAACTTTGGTGAATGACAACTTAGGTCCCTAAACTTTGGTGAATGACAACTTAGGTCCTTAAACTTTTGTGAATGACAACTTAGGTCCTTAAACTTTGGTGAATGACAACTTAGGTCCCTAAACTTTTGTGAATGACAACTTAGATTGAGTGGTTTCTTTTCTAAAACTAAAACAAACGAATAATTATCAACACAATAAAACAAACAAGCAAAAGCATCTATATATAACACTATTATATATTGAAATAAAATAAACCGCAACATATCTATTTGGATTTTGTCAAACGGGTGTAAATAGCCCTAAGGTATGTGGGGATTTAAGCAATCCTTGTGATTCCCCTGCTACCTGGAAATCCAATAGATTGAGTGGTTTCTTTTCTAAAACTAAAACAAACGAATAATTATCAACACAATAAACCAAACAAGCAAAACCATCTATATATAACACTAACTATAACATCCGTGAATGACTATGTAGAGGGATTTCTTTCACATTGACTTGACGTTAAAGTGCAAAGTTGGCTACATGGTGGAGTTAAAAGACCGCTTCAGGGGATTAGGTGATCGCGTAGCTACCCTTGAGAACATCTTTAGAGGGACACCTTTCGGTCCATGGATGGATCTGAGTTACTCTGGTGGCGATCCCACACTAGTCCACATGTTTCTACAGTTGGGGGTCGAGGTCTCCAATGGTGAGCCGGAGGAGATGCATTTTGATTTCTTCGGCCATCAATTGCGGTTTGGGCGTCGTGAGTTCTGTCTAATTACAGGACAACTTTTTGGAGAGGCTCCCCCCTTCCTCCCTTAGCAGACTGCTCCTTCGTTCGTAGGGTTTGGGCGTGTCAGCATCTCGTTTGAAGCTGAAGACAGTCATGGAGACGATGAAAGAGGGCCTTAGGGCCCTAAGCGACCAGGATGCTGTCCGTGTATGCTTGGTGGCGATCGTGGATATGGGCTTCATGGGCCGTGAGTAGAGCCAGGCTGCTTCCGAGATGGTCCTTAGGGCCGTCGAGGACTTTGATGTGTTTAACAGGTACCCGTGGGGTAGCCACATCTGGACACATTGCTACACTATTTTGCACCGAGCCATTGCCAGACGCCCCGATCGACTTGCCAAGATGAATCTTTGTGGTTTTACATACGCCTTCAAGGTTAGATACGTAGTATAACATAAATAATAATACATACAAACTGTTTGGCTTTCCTTTTTACGTACTTGCTCTTCTTGTGTAATTCCAGATATGGATATTGGAGATGTTTCCCGCAGCCGTCCAATATTTCGTCAAGCGTGACGGCAGATTACTTAGGGGAACCCGTTGGGACAAGGGTCTTGTAACGACCCGCAATCCCATACATAGTTCAAATAGCATACATTGCATAACGTCGTTAAAACAAGAGATACATTACATAACAAATACGGTCCCCTAGTCGTTTACAAACATTCAGTACATCATTACAAACATTTACACAGTAAATTACATCATTACTAACAACATGCTATATCTACTAAACATGTCATAGTCTTCAACTACATAGTCCTCCAAAAGCTATTCGCGGTTTAACCTTCTTATTTGCTCTTACTCGATCCATGACCTGGAATACATATTTTTAAAACAAAATGAGGGTTAGACCTTGAGGTCTAGTGAGAAAATCCCCGTTAGTTAAAAACCATTTGCACAACATCATACACATAATTCACATAAGAATACCAATTAAGACTCATGCATCATATATCTTTCCATCTCATTCTCTTAGCCATATTAATTGGTTGCGAGCCAACTAATAAATTTTCACCACTGTACTAAATACAGCCAACACCACTGTCCCTCTGTACAACCAACTTTCACCGGTTCTAAGCCCGGCCAACTAGCACCAATGCAGTGTAATACTCATAAAAACACAATATGCACATTATTACACTCATTCACATATATGTATTCCAGTTAGAAAACATTTTAAGTAAAAACTCACTTGTTTGCTTATCCAAAACTCCTTCCACAAAGAACTCAGCTTTCACCTTCAATTCACAGTATCTGAAACAAATAGATGCAAATATCTCTTTACCATACAAAACACATAAGTCTTACTAAAGCTAAAGGCTCTAGATAACTCTATCCTCAAATGTTACCCCCAAACCCGAACTTAAGTCGAGTCCACAGTATATTTAGTCCTCATTCATTCCCTATCCAATAATTTACAAGACACAGGCCACTGGATACTTAAAAGCATCTAAACTCACCAATTTGACCAAACAACAAAAGTATCCGGACAACCCAAACTATCCGGATAACACAGATAATCCGGACAGCATGACTTTTCGAACAACTTCAATAATCCGGACAGTCCAACTACCCGGACATCATACCAATCCGGATACTATCCGGTAACTCGTTTCATCCGAAAAACTAAAGAAAATAGAACTTACCCGGATAAAGAACCCGTCCGGACACCTTTAGAACATTAACCGGACACCACCCACAAACTACCCGGACACTATCAACAATACTACCCGGATACCTTCATCTTATCCGGAAACCTCTGTCTGTTTTCATAATTTCAGCCCAGAAACCGACTGAATCAACCCCATATATGAAATCGGTTATTCTACTCCGATAGAAACTACCTAATAGCAATTACACACATAAATTGTAAAGGAAACATACCTGAACTCAGTTCCAAGTGCACCAATTGATGCCTTAACCTAGCTTTTCTTCCTTTCTTCTTTTCTTCCAAAACACACACACACACAATGAGCTGATTTCCTGGATATTTCTGAATTATGAAATATATGATTATCTTAAAGGATAATATCTCATTCACTTTACCACTTTAGCCCCTAAACTATCCATTAATGACTAAAACACCTTTAACTCCTAATTTAACCCAAATTCACCCTAAACATTAATTATAAAGTTAAATAAATTTAACGGAACTAACATTTAACTAACGAACTTACCCAGGGTATTACATCATCTACCCCTTAAAAGAATTCCGTCCCGTAATTCGGTTAGGCAAAAAGGTGCGGGTACTTAGTTCTCATTTCTGATTCTGATTCCCAAGTAGCATCCTGACCCCTATGATGTCTCCACTGAACTTTCACTTGTCTGATTACTTTGTTCCGCAACACTTTAACTTTGTGGTCAACTATGGCTTCAGGTTCCTCCACATAATTCAGCTTTTCATCAACTTGTATATCAGGTAGAGACACTGCCTGATCTGGCGTAACTAGACACTTTCGAAAATTCGATACATGAAACGTATTATGAATCCTGCTTAACTCGGGCGGAAGATCCAACCTGTAAGCTACTTCACCAATCCTTTCTGTAATTGCAAACGGTCCAATGTACCTCGGGCTCAGTTTACCTTGTTTCCCAAATCGGATGACTCCTTTCCAAGGCGAGACTTTTAACATCACAAAATCTCCAATTTGGAATTCTAACGGCTTTCGGCGTCGGTCGACGTAGCTTTTCTGTCTATCTTGAGCCACTTTCAATCGTTCCCGAATCTGAGAAATCTTATCCGCGGTCAACTAGACTATATCTGGCCCCGCTAACCGTTTCTCTCCCACTTCATTCCAACACAGAGGCGTTCGGCATTTTCTACCATACAGAACTTCAAACGGTGCCGCTTGTATGCTGGAATGGTAACTGTTGTTGTAGGCAAATTCTATCAGTGGCAAGTGCTTATCCCAAGATCCCCCAAAGTCAACAATGCAAGCCCGTAACATATCTTCCAAAGTCTGAATCGTGCGTTCACTCTGACCATCAGTTTGAGGATGATACGCTGTACTTAACTTTATCTGCGTTCCCATCTCCTTTTGAAAACTTCTCTAGAATCTTGAGGTAAATCAGCTGTCACGATCAGAGATAATCGAAATTGGAACTCCATGTCTAGTTACTATTTCGTTGATGTATAACTTGGCTAATCGTTCCAACGAATCAGTTTCTTTTATTGGTAGAAAGTGAGCAGACTTCGTCAATCTGTCTACGATCACCCAAATGGCATCAAATCCCTTCGGAGTCCTTGGTAGCTTTGTAATGAAATCTGTAGTAATCTGATCCCATTTCCACATTGGTATTTCTAATCGTTGTAACTGACCAAACGGTTTTTGATGTTCAATCTTTACCTCTTACAAGTAGTACAACCTTCCACATGCTGAGCAATGCTTCTTTTTATTCCCGGCCACCAATAAAATAATTTCAGATCCTTATACATCTTGTTCGTACCTGGGTGAATAGAAAAACGAGACTGATGAGCTTCTTGTAGTACCCGATCACGTAAACCACCCAAACGAGGCACCCAAATTCTGTTCCCCAGACACAATAACCCACAATCATCTTTTACAAGCAATGCTGATATACCCACTAACCGTTCTGGTTTCAAGTGTTCTTCTTGAAAAGCTTCTATTTGACACTTCTGCAATTCGTCAAAAATGTTAGGTAGGAGTTCAGCTCGTAGTGACATAGCTTTTATTGTTCCACTTCTTTCTTGACGACTTAGTGCATCAGCTACCACATTCGCCTTTCCCGGATGATAAAGGATTTCACAGTCGTAATCATTTACCAATTCTAGCCATCTTCTTTGCCTCATATTTAGTTCCTTCTGATCGAAAAGATGTTGGAGACTCTTATGATCAGTATAAATTTGACATTTAGAGCCGTAAAGGTAATGTCTCCAAATTTTCAACGCGAAAACAACTGCTGCCAGTTCCATGTCGTGTGTAGGATACTGTCTTTCATGATCTTTTAACTGACGAGAAGCATAAGCAATAAACTTTCCATGTTGCATAAGTACACATCACAATCCCAGTTTGGAAGCATCACTGTAAACAACAAAGTCTTCGGAACCTTCTGGTAGTGCTAGTATCGGTGCGCTACAGAGTTTCTCTTTCAATATTTGGAATGCTTCATCCTGTTCTGCTTTCCATTCGAACTTTAGATTCTTCCGGGTCAGCTTAGTCAAAGGCGTCGCGATACGAGAGAAGTATTTTATAAACTTTCGATAGTAACCGGCTAATCCCATAAAACTTCGTACTTCCGTTGGCGTTCTCGGCGGTTCCCACTTTTCAACTGCTGCTACTTTCATTGGATCAACTTGAATACCTTTCTCAGAAACTACATGTCCGAGAAACTGAACTTCCCGTAGCCAGAATTCACATTTAGAGAACTTAGCGTATAACTGTTCCTTCTTTAACAATTCCAGAATTAAACGAAGATGTTGGGCTTACATACTCGATTCATTAAATCCATAAAAGCAGCTGGAGCGTTCGTCAATCCAAAAGGCATTACTAAGAATTCATAGTGACCATACCGTGTGCGAAAAGCAGTTTTCAGAACGTCTTCTTCTTTAACCTTCAGTTGATGGTAACCAGATCTCAGATCAATCTTGGATAAATAGCAAGCTCCAACTAGTTGATCAAAGAGGTCATCAATTCTAGGAAGCAGATACTTGTTCTTGATCGTGCGCTTATTCAGTTCCCGGTAATCAATACACATTCTCATCGAACCATCCTTCTTTTTCACAAACAGAACCGGTGCTCCCCACGGCGAAGAACTGGGTCTGATGAAGCCTTTATCTGAAAGATCCTGCAGTTGAGTCATCATCTCTTTCATCTCTGTAGGTGCCAAACGATACGGTGCACGGGCAACAGGAGCGGCTCCAGGAATCAGATCTATACCAAACTCTACTTGTCTAACAGGCGGAAGGCTAGTCAGATCTTCTGAAAAAACTTCCGGAAATTCACGAACAATCGGAATATCTCCCAGCTTATTCTTTTCTAGCTTAATATCTACCACATAAGCTAAGTAACTTGAGCAGCCTTTATTGATACACTTACGAGCTTTCAACAAAGAGATAAGGCAAGACTGATGATTTCTACGGTCACCATAAATCACTACTGGTCCCTTTTCAGGTAAGACAACATTTATCAACTTCTTATCACAAACTATATTAGCCTGATTCTCGGCTAACCAATCCATTCCCACTACCACATCAAACTCGATCAAGGCTATAGGAAATAACTGAATAGGCACTCCACACCCATCTATGTTTATCACACAACTATCAAATACCTCATTAACCGGTACTTGATTATCATTAGCCGTATCTACCATTAACACATGATCTAACACTTTAGGCTTTAAATGAATATAGGCAGCAAAAGAAGGCGATACAAACGATCGGTTTGCACCGGAATCAAATAACACTTTAGCACGTGTAGAATTTATTAAGAATGTACCTGTAACCACATCAGGAGTCTTTCTTGCTCTGTCATCTGGAAGGCACGACCCCTTGTTCTGGATACTTATGGCCTTGGTACTACGGGTCTAACACCCGTTGGTCATACTGACGTACCACCCGTTTGTATTCTCCCCAGTGGACAATCGGACTGAAGGTGATCAGGAGAATTGCACGAGTAACAAAATCTAACTACTCGATAGTCTTTAGCAATATGACCGATCTTTCCACACTTATAACAGTTTCTAGGATCAACTTGACAACTTCCTTGATGAAAACGGTGGCACTTTGGGCAAGGTCTTTCAACTGGTCGGAAAGGTGGACGGTTATCAAATCGCTGGAACCTGGACTTCTTCGGATCATACTGCGGTCCTTCCCATTTTATTTTCCCCATATTCTTATCACTAGTACTTCTCCCTTTATCTTGTTCTACGGTTTCCGCGACGTCTACTGCGGTGGAGAAAGTTTCTGGTCCTTTAGCAATCACAAAACTTCTGACTTCTGCATTCAGTCCAAAGATAAACCTTTCAATCTTCATAGCCTCCGTAGCAACGTAGTATTCTGCGAAACGAGACTTTTCCAAGAAACGAGCGGTGTAGTCCCGAACTGCAAGTTCATAAACTCCCCTTCCAATTGTTTAACTGCGGCTTGAGGACAAAACTGTTTCCTGAAAGCTATCACGAATTCTTCCCAAGAGTAGGTAGAATATATATCAGATCCTCCCGAGGACATATGTGCTTCCCACCAGTATAGGGCATCGCCTTTCAACATTGCAGTTCCATAGAGTACTCTATCCTCTTAAGCGCATTTACTTGTCTTGAAGATGGCTTCTATCTCCTTCAGCCACTTCATAGCTTTTACCGGATCCCGATCTCCCGAGTAAGTTGGAGACTTACAACTTAAGAACATTTTATAGTCACACTTCCTTAGTACTGGTGTGATTGTAGGTGTAATAGGCATCTCGTCCTCATGAGTAGGATCTGGTCTTTCTGTTTCAGTATTATGAGTTTGGTTGAACATAGCTTGGATATTGGCTTGTAATTTCCCATTTCAACTGCTAAGTCATCTCTGGTAACAAATTCTGTGCCGCGCCCCTGAACTCTGCCTCCAGTTCTGCCTCTACCTCTTTCTCCCCCTCTTCCCCTTCCTCCGGCTGTTGGGTTTGTTCTATTCGAATTTCCTCCTCCTTTCCGATTCGTTTGTCTAGTACCACTTGCCATTCTGTTGATTCAAACAAGGTTAATATACACATAAGCACATACCCCATATAACAAGGTATTCCAGTTCAAACATGTACCTGTAAGATCACAATTACACTGGCCAGGTGTAAAATGAACTTACCTTACATGATGTTCCTTCTACCTTTTTATATTTAACACCCCAAGGTTCTACAATAATAGGGACATCCTACTTCACATGCAGTTTAAGTCTAGGTACATATACTAATACCTAAATCCCTTAAACTAGGGCTCTGATACCATCTGTAACGACCTGCAATCCCATACATAGTTCAAATAGCATACATTGCATAACGTCGTTAAAACAAGAGATACATTACATAACAAATACGGTCCCCTAGTCGTTTACAAACATTCAGTACATCATTACAAACATTTACATAGTAAATTACATCATTACTAACAACATGCTATATCTACTAAACATGTCATAGTCTTCAACTACATAGTCCTCCAAAAGCTATTCGCGGTTTAACCTTCTTATTTGCTCTTACTCGATCCATGACCTGGAATACATATTTTTAAAACAAAATGAGGGTTAGACCTTGAGGTCTAGTGAGAAAATCCCCGTTAGTTAAAAACCATTTGCACAACATCATACACATAACTCACATAAGAATAACAATTAAGACTCATGCATCATATATCTTTCCATCTCATTCTCTTGGCCATATTAATTGGTTGCGAGCCAACTAATCAATTTTCACCACTGTACTAAATACAGCCAACACCACTGTCCCTCTGTACAGCCGACTTTCACCGGTCCTAAGCCCGGCCAACTAACACCCATGCAGTGTAATACTCATAAAAACACAATATGCACATTATTACACTCATTCACATATATGTATTCCAGTTAGAAAACATTTTAAGTAAAAACTCACTTGTTTGCTTATCCAAAACTCCTTCCACAAAGAACTCAGCTTTCACCTTCAATTCACAGTATCTGAAACAAATAGATGCAGATATCTCTTTACCATACAAAACACATAAGTCTTACTAAAGCTAAAGGCTCTAGATAACTCTATCCTCAAATGTTACCCCAAACCCGAACTTAAGTCGAGTCCACAGTATATTTAGTCATCATTCATTCCCTATCCAATAATTAACAAGACACATGCCACTGGATACTTAAAAGCATCTAAACTCACCAATTTGACCAAACAGCAAAAGTATCCGGACAACACAGATAATCCGGACAGCATGACTTTCCGGACAACTTCAATAATCCGGACAGTCCAACTACCCGGACATCATACCAATCCGGATACTATCCGGTAACTCGTTTCATCCGGAAAACTAAAGAAAATAGAACTTACCCGGATAAAGAACCCGTCCGGACACCTTTAGAACATAAACCGGACACCACCCACAAACTACCCGGACACTATCAACAATACTACCCGGATACCTTCATCCTATCCGGAAACCTCTGTCTGTTTGCATAATTTCAGCCCAGAAACCGACTGAATCAACCCCAGATATGAAATCGGTTATTCTACTCCGATAGAAACTACCTAATAGCAATTACACACATAAATTGTAAAGGAAACATACCTGAATTCAGTTCCAAGTGCACCAATTGATGCCTTAACCTAGTTTTTCTTCCTTTCTTCTTTTCTTCCAAAACACACACACACACACACAATGAGCTGATTTTCTGGATATTTCTGAATTATGAAATATCTGATTATCTTAAAGGATAATATCTCATTCACTTTACCACTTTAGCCCCTAAACTATCCATTAATGACTAAAACACCTTTAACTCCTAATTTAACCTAAATTCACCCTAAACATTAATTATAAAGTTAAATAAATTTAACGGAACTAACATTTAACTAACGAACTTACCCGGGGTATTACAGGTCTTTCCCTAAATAGGGCGATTTGGACTGAGTTCTTCAGTCAATCTAGATGTGTAAGTTCTTTTACTATGTTTATAATGTTGCATACGTTAGTCCCGCTTATTAAATTTTTTGTGTTTTACCATATATTTAGCCGTCGCTTACGCCTTTCGAGGTCCTTGTTCCTACTGCCTACGAGAGGGACACGCCTTGGTACAGAAACAGCGTGACCTTTATTGACAGAGAGGCGGCAAGGGTTTGACGTCCCTCTCCTTCCCCATCTGGGCCTGGTTCCTCATCTGACGAAGATGAGGAAGATGACGCGAGGCCCCTTCCGATCGATACCAACCGCCCCCTTCCGATCGATACCAGCCGCCCCCTTACAATCCATATGAGGCGGCCCCCTCCTACTCCCATCAAGATCCGACACACGTCTACAGGCCACATCGTGGCAGTCATGAGGAGCTGTGGGACTACGTCCACGGGCCCCAAGACAGTCGTATAGGATATCTGGAGACATTCGTCAGACAGTTTCAAGCTGTTCAGGTTAGTGTTTAACTTAATTTGTCGGCCACGATCTTTTAGTTTGTATATTAATATTATGTTCCATATTTGTTTTAGCTGTCAGGTACGAAGCCGATCTTCGCTCCGTTCGGACAGGGGGCACCGATGCCGTTTGGCACCACATCCCATCCGTCATTCCCGGTGAGTGTAAGTCACACTGAATAACCAATGTAGTTATATATTCGTTCCTAAATTTGTAACTCTTATAATGATCAATGTCACGCAGGTCGGGATGTCGGGGCCAGGGGGATACACATCCCAAATGCCGCCGTTTGGCACCACCTATTCGTCAATCCCGGAGAGTGTAAGTCACATTGAGTAACCATTATAGTTATATGTTAGTTCCTAAGTTTGTAACTCTTATAATGATCAATGTTACGCAGGTCGGGATGTCGGGTGCAGGGGGGTACACATCCCAAATGCCGACGTTCGACACCACATCCAGTTCCTCAATCCCGGAGAGTGTAAGTCACACTGAGTAACCATTACTGTTATATGTTAGTTCCTAAGTTTGTAACTCTTATAATGATCAATGTCACGCAGGTCGGGATGTCGGGTGCAGGGGGGTACACATCCCAAATGCCGACGTTCGGCACCACATCATCATTCATGGACCTCCTTGGCCTATCGAACGCAGACTATTATATGCCGGAAATGCCGGAGTCGTCGTACGTCACACCGCCAGCTTCCACGCATACTGTAAGTTATTTTGGTAATTTTGGTTTAATTGTGAACATGATGAAATTGTACTTAAAACATCTAAAAAGTTAATTTTCAGTCGATGGGGTCGGGAGAGGACTTACGGTGCTCGGAAATTCTCGAGGACCACTTCTCGGAGCCGGAAGTTGACCCGATGGATGTGGTAGAATCTGCTAGGCCGGTTCGGAATAGGAAAGAAGCATCATGGTGGGGTTCCCCACTATTTGGCCGACAAAGATCTACCACACCGCCCCCTGAAAAGAAAGCCAGGGCAAAGGTGGCAGGAAAGGGAGCGGGAAAGAAAGCCGAAAAGGGAAAGATAGCTTCACCGGAGCGTCTTCCGGCCGAGGATATATTGAACATGTGCCAGATTGGTAACCTCCCAAGCCTGGTATTCATCCCTTACCTCAAGCTGGACCTCACCCCCTCGTTTTTCAAAGCATTGCTGGCAGTTGACCCTTTGGAGTCTGACTTAGAGGATGTGGTTAGTAATGAAGTTTAACTATAGTCATATAATCAAATATATTTATATTACATGTCTAACCATCTATTTTTTATGTATAGCACATGGATTGTTTGGTCGCCTTGCTCCAAAAATCCCGTGGACCAGACACGAGGTGGACCGTGATGCACACTACTTTCTTTGCGTTCATGGTGCTTGAACATCAAGGTCCCGCCTCCGTGGCTAACTCATGCAATGGCATGGAAGGGGTGAATTGGCAGTTACTCGATACTGTATGTAAATCGTTTTACTCTTATTTTATTTAAGTTGTTTGGTTGCTAACTAAGTTGTCTAATATTGTAATATTTCAGGTGTACATCCCTATATGCATTCATCCTAAACATTGGCTGCTCGGAGTGTTTGTTCTTCCAACTATGGTGATGACCATATATGACAGCGACGCTGCCAATCTCTTCAAAGACACTATGGATGAGCAGCTTGCCAGATTTAAAGCTGTGTTGACGGAGTTCTTTAGCCGGATCGGGGATGTGCGCCGTCGCGAAGGGTCAGTGAACTTTCGTCACAAGTTAGCCAAGAATGCACCACAGCAGAAAGGGATGAATGCGGATTGCGGTGTCTGGGTATGCCGTAATGCCAGCATCTTGATTAATAACGATGTGATAGATTTACACCCTTCCCGCACCGAAGATGAGGCCAGGGAATTTCGCGAACATATGACGGAGTCCATTTATGCGCATTGTCAAACACAACAACATTAGGTTGTTTATCTAACATTAAATAATTGTTATTTTTAGTGTTAACTTATTTTGTTAAAGTATTGCTAATTTCATCCAATTACTCAACTTTGAGTATCGATATCTCATTCACACATACTCCGTTTTGGACGCATTATATATCGTTTCGAAGCTCTCATATAGGAGAACATAAACCTACTAAGAGATAGTTATATATAACACACACACACACACATATATATATATATATATATATATATATATATATATATATATATATATATTTAAATGTGTCCAAAGTTTAGTAAAACACATATTTTTACTAAAATTTTCCAACACCTAGTAAGTAGGTTTATGAAACTTGCGGTAATCCTAATACAGAGATTATTAGATGAACAAGCATTTATTTCTTGATTCACATGTGCATTAATACTTAGACTACTTAAAGACTAATTTTCAGCCTAAAATACCTTTATTCAAGAGCATAATTCCTGTTACAGTCATATACAACAAACAGTGAGAAAGTTCAATAATATAACAGAATTTTGTAACTAGTACTGTATTGGTTCTTGTTGTCTGGAAGTGATTCATATGATGCAAAAATTGGTATTATGTAATGTAGAACAATATCTACATTATAGAAACTTGCATTTGACAGTACCATATAAATATGATCTAAATTCTCATTAATTAGCTATGTTTGACAATTATTAATTGCCTATTAAACTTGGAAGTGTTGCATTTTTTTCATTGTGATGAAAAATACTTCGCTTCCAAATATTATGTGTGCAAGTATCACTTGACGTAGTTGCTTGTAATATTATATTGGGACTTGTATGGCGTTTACAAATAATATTTGGTAGGCTTGTAATATTATATTAGACTACTTAAAGACTAATTTTCAGCCTAATGAAAGACCTTTATTCAAGAGCAGACGAATATTGCAGTTACTTTTTCAGTCGAATCTTACAGGCTCTTTTGCAAACGAATATTGCAGTTACTTTTTCAGTCGAATCTTACAGGCAATTTTCAAACGAATCTTGCAGTGAACTATTCAGATGAAATCTTTGACCATATCCACATCCCTGATGAAGAACATACATTTTCACGGCTATAAGTAGATGGCATGATGAAGTAGTAATTCACAACTTGCTATCTATCTTTTATACATTCTTTTACACCGTTTACAAACATTCTCTCGCTTTTCTTAACACTATGGCTGGAGGTTCAAGATCAAGGGGGAACAGGTCGGCGAATGGGGCTGGAACTTCACGTTCGGCAGCCTACCAATCACTGAATGATGGAGCTCGCCGGAGTACCTGGAAGGTACCAGAAACAGACGAGGAGTGGAGAAACCATGGGCGGACTGCGGCCGATTATCCATTCACGGCTGAGGAAGCAGAAGACTGGGAGATGGCATGGGACAATTACCACTTCGATAATGACAGGAAAAGCCCACCAATGTATCATTGTACCCAGCCGACGGGTCTTCCACAAAGTCAACGGAGTCAACGGATTACTCCGTTAGTGCAAAAGTCCATTAATAAGGCGAACGCCGATATCGAAAAGGTAAAAGGTATGTGGAACCATAACAGGAGGATTCAGCAGGGGAAAATGGAGTATCTAGCGGAGAAAAAACGAGAACTGGCCATGGCTATGGCTCACGTTTGGGAGGTGCAACGACAAATTAAGGAAGTAGAAGAGGAACTACAAGAAATCGAAGACGACTACACGGGAATGGAGGACGTCATCAAGGAAAAGGTTGACTTCATCACCGGAATCCAGGACGCATTCCAGTCATAGATTTCTTTGTTTACCTGCACTGTATCCGTTTCGGTTGAGAAGATGATTTGCAATAACTGATCTTTTAATTAATTTGCTTATTAAATAACTTAAAATGGGGAAAACATTTTCTTTAATGAATTTCTATATTAAAAACATTAAAATGGAAAGGAAACAATACATTAAAAACCACATAAAACGATAACCTAAAAACTATAGGGACCATTTATGTTTTTTTAAAAACCACATAAAATGATAACCCAAACTTGAGGGGCCAAATATGTAATTTCGGCTTACCGCGGGACCACCGCGGGGTACCTTCGCGGGGCAGGGGCCAAAAGTGTACCACGGGCAATCTTGAGGGGCCAAAAGTGTACCGCGGGCATTCTTGAGGGGCCTCCGCAGGACTTTTGGCCAAAAGTGTGTGACACATGGACGTGGGCCCACGATCGCGGGGCCCGCCGCAGAAAATTAGGATATTTTGGTAAAGCTGTCGAGATTTTGGGTAGGGAAATTCTATCCCTACCCCCCCTGCCATTTTCCCTGACAAGTTGTATACCCCCTCCTCTCACACACTTCACTTTTCTTAATTTTTTTAACTTTTCAATTTAAAGTTACATTTTATACCCTTAGACTTATTTATTTATTTTACTTTATACCTTTTAGTTTTATATTTATCATTTTACACTTTTATTATATTAACACGTATAATCTATAATCGTATATTAACTAAAATACGTTAAAAAAATACTTTTTTAATTTTAACAAGTTACACCATTATAATCGTCTCGTCGATACCTTCGAAATGAGTTCAATATTGAATATTTTTTGATTTATTATATTATATATGTCGTACGTTTACGTTATTTTTTGACTTAATTATATTATTATTCGTCGATACCTTCTTATTTTTTGATTTAATTATATTATTTCGAAATGAACCCAATATTAACTAAAATACGTTAAGAAAATACTTTTTAACAACTTTCAAATCCTTAAATCGTGGACTGTTAGGCGACGTCGAGGTCGAGTGTCGTGAGGAACTCTCGACTTACCTTTTAGGAGGGACGACGGTGGTTTTTTGGGTTTTTGTCGGGACCTTATCTTAATACAAGATATAACTCATAACATGTGTCTTACCTTTTCTGTTGTGGTCGAGACCTGTGAAATTTTGCCCAAACAGTTTGCCCCCAAAATTTGAAAGTAGGATGGCAAATTCGAATTTTAAATTTTGCTTGTCGGGTGTTGAGGGTTTTGTGTTGAAAAATACCTTGGTTGTCTCGGAACCGGATTGGTTCAATTCTAACTGAACGAGAATTTGAAGAGAAAAATGGGATTGTGACGTCCTACTGACGCACGATTTTGCTTACCAGCTGTCATTTTATAAATGTCGACGGAGCCCAGAGGTACTAATAGAAATGAAGACGATCTAGATGACTTCAGAAGTCTATCGAAAATTCCCATGGGGATTACTGTAAGCAAGGCTGGCGGGGTTCGACCGGAGATGTGTCCCGAGGGGTATGTCGCGATATACGAGTACCTGTTTAAGATGGGCTTCTACTGGCCGTATTCGCCTCTGGCCAAGGCATTTCTGTGTGAGTTTGACCTGTCTCCAGGGCAACTGATGCCCCAGTTTTGGCGAGTCAATCTAGTCATCGAGCGACTTACTTCGCACTGGGAGTGGCGTATAAATTCATGAGCGACCAATATCGTCGTTATAATTTACTTTCAAGGCTTAAAGGTAATCGTACCTTAGTTTTGAACACTGCTGTCAATGATCGCAAATGGAGGACGAGATATGTACTTGTGCGGGTGGCGATGCTGGATATGGAGAGTGATTGGATTAGACCCGTAGATATTGCACAACTGGCGACGATGTCTCATACTGCGCAACTGGCGACGGTGTCTCATACTGCGCAACCGGCGACGATGTCTCATACTGTGCAACCGGCGACGATGTCTCATACTGCGCAACCGGCGATGATGTCTTCTATATCCTCGTCGACCCTTTCGTCAGCCGCCAGGGGCAAGGGTGTAAAGACGAAAGAGGATGAAGAGGAAGTCATGATGATCAACTTTACGTTGTCGACGATCCTCCTGACTGACTATGTCCTTGACGGGACGAAGTCATTTCCGTATCTGGGGAAATATCAGCTCTTATCTTTCAAGGAGCGTTTTCAAGGGACCTCTATCGAAGAGATGGGATCGCGAGAAGGGGATTGAGGAGGAGGAAGGTCTCCAGGGTGAGGCGTCAAGCAGGGACGCGACCGACGCTCCCCTTTTGCCTTAGGAAATGTTTTTGTCATTTGTTGTTTCTTTTGCTGCTCGACTGTCAGTGGTCGAGTTATTTTGAATGTAAATGACAAACTATTCAGGGAATGAAATTTAAATTTCCGTCGTACTCGTGTTTTGTATATTCAGTAAATAAATAACATGTCAATTATGAAATTTACCGAGTATAATATAATAGAAATCATGCGACTTAGGCATCTATTGCAACGCAATAGCTTAGAATGTAAAACATAGCGCTTGTAAATCGTGTAAACAAACATAGGAATGTGCGACCAAAGCATACATTCAGAGTAATAAATTTTTCTAAGTTTAAGAGACTCAGAATGAAAAAGTCGTGTAGACTTTGCGATCATACGACTAAGTCGTGCGACGAGCTTGAATTGTGTGTCCCTGTAGAAGGATGGTCAAGTCATAGACCTGATCGTTTATGTCGTGCGACTTTGCAAAACTAGAGTCGTTTGATAATTGTCGTGCGATTCTGTGGAATAAACAATGTCAGAGGTTGGTCGTTGGCTAACCAACGACCCTCCGATGCTTAAGTCAGTAACCGTCGTTGTTAAAAAATCGTATGAAAAAATAGAAAAGGGTTTAGAAGACGTACCTTTTCTGACGCGTCGTGCCCAACTACGTGGGACGTCTTGATTATTGCTACCATCTTACCCCCTTGTGGTGATTTTAAGACGATACACTAAGGGGGTGTTTGGGAGTGCTTATATTTTCTCCTTATGACTTATTTGCTTATCCGGTGAGGAAAAGCATTTTTTTAAAAATATTGTTAAAAATTGAGGGTAAAAATGTAATTTAGATAGATAAGGAAATAAGGAGAAACAAATAAGTAGGTGTAGATTGACTTATCAAAAACAACTTATTTGTGGTGAGGAGAAGCAAATAAGCACTTTTGATTTTTTCTATCCAAACACTCCAAACTGCTTATTTGCTTCTCCTCACCGCAATAAGCAAATAAGTTAAAAATATAAGCACTCCCAAACACCCCCTAAATGTCGTCGTGAGTCGCCACAATAGAATGTCTATTTTCGCGGCTTCAGAGTGGTTTTATAGCAATCACGAGCGACTTTTGGCTCACTTTTTATCTCCTGGATTCCCCACGGCGTAGGGAACTTCAGAGTCTGATGATACGTCGAGGGAACGGCTTTCATATCATGGATCCATGGTCGGCCTAAGATGATGTTATAGACCGACACACAGTCGATGACGCTGAACTTGGTCTGCATGTTGATTCCTCTGGTGTAGACTGGCAAGACGATATCTCCATAGGTGCTCGTCGCTTCTCCATTGAAACCGACCAAAGTTGTCGAACGTCGGGTGATATCCGAACGATCGATTCCCATGGCCTTGATGGTGTCAAGGAAGATGACGTTCGCTGAACTGCCCCCATCGACCAAGACTCGTCGAGTTAAACAATTACCAACCGTGAGTTGAATGATCAACCCGTCATGATGTTTCTGGTACGAGTCGCCGAGGTCGTCTTGGTCGAATACGATCTTCATAACTTCAAACTCCAGATCTCCTTTAGGCCTTGATGAACGCGGGACAGGCCGATCGTCAGGTGCTTGACTGGCGTGACATTTGGCCGCGGAGTACGTCATACCACATACGTCGGAACCACCGGTGATACAATTGACGACTTTCGCATGCTCGGGGGTTGATGGTCGAACGTCGTTAGTTGGGGTAACGATGTCGTCGATGATGTCTTTTAAATTGCCCTTCGGGACGTGATATGCCAGCTCCTTTTTGAGAGCTATGCAATCATCTGTCGCGTGACCATGGTCGACATGAAAGTCGCACCATTTAGATTTATCTTTTTTAGCGTCTTCCTGATCGGACTTCTTTGGCCATCGAATAGTCGCCTGGGCAGTCTTCAGAGCTTCGAACAAATCTTTAGTGGATCCTTTGAATCCATAAGAGGATATCTTGGGGTACTGAGTAAACTTGGTCGCGGTCTTAGCCTCTGCTTTCGTCTTGAATCGGACGTTCGAGATCTGGCGCGCGGGCTCTATTTTGGAAATTGCTTTTGTTTTGAACTCGGGCTTTTTCACACCTAACGATCTTTTGTCGTCGGTATGCTTGCGACGAAAGGCAGCGTCGTCCTCTACTCTCATGTACGCTAGGGTTCGAGCTCGGATGTCTTCAAAATTCTCCGGAGGATATTTGGTCAGGTCAGTGTATAACCCTGAGTTGTCGTCCAGACCACGCTTATAAGCTTCAATTGCAGTCTTGACGTCATAATTGCGAATGCTGATCATCTCCGCATTGAATCGATTGAAATAACTGCGGATAGACTCGCTGGTCTTCTGCACGACGTAATACAGGTCACTGGTCTGCTTCTCCATCTTGCGACGGCTGGCGAATTGCTGGGAGAATTGGTTGACCAATTCAGCGAACGACCTGATGGACTTGGGTTTGAGATTGATCAACCATTGGAGAGCAGGACCGGTGAGAGTCACAACGAAGCTTTTGCACATACAGACCTCCTGATACATGTGTGGGATCGAGATCGTCCACATGAGCTGCTTATACTGCACGACGTGCTCTGTTGGATCGGTCACTCCCGAATACTTGGGCGTAAAGGTGGGGACGTTGTACTTCTTTGGGACCTCGACAGTCGCGATCTCATCGATGAAGGGTGACGCCTGAAATCCTGATCAAGGTTCGACATCAACGGGCACGGCTGCCCCAGGTAGCTTGGCGAACAAAGATAGGACGCGCTCATTCTCATCTTCTAGAATTTTCAATCGCTGGGTGATGGGGTCATTGGGGTCGAGATTTGCCCCTGCTTGCGGATTGATTCCTGAACTGGTGCCATTGCCATGTGACGAGCCATTGGCGTCTCCGTTGAAAGGAACAAAATACGGCTGCGACCCATTCTGAAATGGCTGCGACCCATTTTGCATGGGTGGTGGACTTATGTGCTGAGGAGGAACCGTCTCGAACTGGGGATTTGGATTGAACGGTCCCGACTGTTGGTTCTGCATGAACGGACCTGGATGCTGATTCTGAGCGAACGGACCTGATCCTAGACCTGGATTATGCGCGAATGGTCGAGGACCATTCTGACCGAACGATCCTTGGCCTGGATTCTGAACGAATGGCCTAGGACCATTCTGAGGTCCAAAGGGATTCCTTAGTCGTGCGATCTCCTCAGCTGCTCTGCGACTTTGCTCTGCCATGGCGTTGATTTGATTTCGAGCGGCTTCAAGCTCCTGGTACATCTGGGCAATGACATGCTGCTGATCTCCAGGGACTGCCATTTTCCTGAAACAGAGAACAAAGAAAACTCCAAGAAACCGTTAGTAAGACGCACGTTTGTCGAAGATTTTCTCTAGATGGGGTCCCACGGATGGCGCCAAACTATTAATGCCAAAAATCGCACCAAAGGGACAACTTAAGGTCGATGTGGAGTTTAACAACTAAAGAAAGGAATCGTTCGACAAAGGCGTACGACAAAGATAAAAATGTAAATGAGACAGAGGATTTGATGACGCAGGAAAAACCTCAACAAGGAAAAAACCTGCGGACGACAATGGATGTCTTCGCTGCACTATGGTCGCCAATCAGGGGCGATGTCCTTGGTGTTTCGGTTATCGATCGTACAGAGATTACAATACAAATGAATGGAAAGAATTCGAAATGTAAAGTACAAGTGTTTGAAATGTAAAAACAATGTGCGTCGTGTGTGAAAACAATATGTGAACTGTTGGTCGAGAGTGAATGTCGTGCGTCGAGAGCGGTCTTCTATGAATGATCTCTTTGCTTCGAATGAATATTCTTCGAGTGTTTGCGTTTGCTTCTGTTGTTCGATGCTCTTGTTCTATCTGTCTCCCTGTGTTATTCGATGTCCTGAAACTGAGGATTGAACTTGGGATTTATAGTCTTCGGATGATTTTAATTGAATCATTAAGATCTTTGATGATTGTTGTAACGGTCGTCAGTTGTAACTCTTCATAATTGCTATTCGTCGGTTATGATCGTTGCCTATTAATGAGTTTGACTCCTGCATTAATCACTGAACAAATATAACAGTCGTATAACGCGTTAGTCAAGGTCGTACGGTTTTATGCGACGGTCGTGCGAAGTAGGCGACGTCGAGGTCGAGTGTCGTGAGGAACTCTCGACTTACCTTTTAGGAGGGACGACGGAGGTTTTTTGGGTCTTTATCGGGACTTTATTTTAATAAAAGATATAACTCATTACATGTGTCTTACCTTTTCTGGTCGTGGTCGAGACCTGTGAAATTTTGCCCAAACAGCATGTGCTTAAGTTTGCCAACACGATTTAAATGTATGACTTATGTTTTGGTCGTTGTATTACAATAAATGCCTAAGTCGTTGCCACCTCATCCTCCTCGACTTCTTTCTCGTCATCAGAGTCGAGGTCCCTTTCGGTCCCGACCTCCTTCAAGAAGAAGGACAGCTCGTTAGTCGCGGACGCAAGAGGATTCTTCCCCGACAGATGCTGCCGCATGATCGCTGCCCGTGCGGTCAGTCGAGCCAAGGCAAAAGTGGGCGTAGCCCCATCCTTGAGCTCCCTCACTTCCTTCTCTAGACTCGCTACTTGGGACATGGAATCCTCAGCCTCTCTCTCCTTCGTGGCCAAGGACCCCTTCACCTTGTCCAACTCCTCCCTTTGGTCGGCGATCATAGACAAGGACTGCGTTAGACGGTGGTTCGCCTCATCCTTTGCACGACCAACGACCTCTAACTCTTTCAGGGCATCGTCGAGACGTTTAGACATGCCCTCTTCACGTTCTAGGGCAACCTTCTCCCTGTCCAACGCTGCGTTCCCCCTCTCGTGGGCGGAAGACACCAAACCCTTTATCTTGTCTGTCTCAGCACGCAAGGCGAGAGAAGATTGGAACGCGTGTAAAACATAAGGAAACGTATCAATAGACATTCTACAAAGATTAAAAAACATCGAAACACAAGTTTTGAAAGAAAAACTTACCAGAAACGCCAGTCCGACGACATGGGATCCCGTCTCCTCGACTGGGAATCCCTCGAAACGCTCCCTGAAAGAACGGAGCAAATATTTCCCCAGATGCGGAAACAAATCCTTCCCGGCTAGGACATCATCGACCATAAAGTCCGATGGCAACGTAAAGTTGACCTTCGTGACCTTAGCCCCTCCCGTCGTGTGACCCTTGCCCTTGTCGGCAGTCGAAGGGATCGACGTGGTGGACGGGGACTTCGCCGATTTCGCCGGAGGCGCCGAACTAACAGGTGTCGCAGCAATCGCACTAGAAGACGTCTTCGTCTTCATAGGCGATGCGACCTTCGCCTTCTCAGGCATAATGACTCTCGACGAGTCATCAACCTTCGAAGACGGTTCCCTCGGAATCGTCATCCTCGTCTTCGGTAAAACCCCCGACTCAGTGGTCGAGGTCTTTTGCCTCTTTTCCTTGCCCTTACCGGCAAGCTCAAGTTGAGCTGCTCTCTTGGCAGAGATAGTTGGCACCTTTGTCTGAGATTCTCCTGGGAACAAAGGAAAGAGAAGCGTTATACGATAAAAATAAGAGAAAAAGATCAGGGTCAAACAGAAAGAAATGTGAAGGTACGCTTACCGGTTGTTAATGCCAAAAATCGCACCAAAGGGACAAATTAAGGTCGATGTGGACTTTAACAACTAAAGAAAGGAATCGTTCGACAAAGACGTGTGACAAAGACAAAAACATAAATGAGACAGGGAATTTGATGACGCAGGAAAAACCTCAACGAGGAATAAACCTGCGGACGACATTGGAAGTCGTCGCTGCACTATGGTCGCCAATCAGGGGCGATGTCCTTTGTTTTCGGGTGTCGATCGTACAGAGATTACAATACAAGTGAAGGAAAACTTCGAAATGTAAAGTACAAGTGTTTTGAATGTAAAACAAGTGTATGTCGTGTGTGAAAACAATGTGTCGAGTGTGAATGTCGTGCGTCGAGAGCGATCCTCCGTGAATGACTCTTTTGCTTCGAAGGAGTGTTCTTCAGAGTTTGAGTGCTTGAGATTGTTGTTCGATGATACTGTTCCGTCTCTCTCTATGTGTTATTCGATGTCCTGATACTGAGGAATAAACTTAGGATTTATAGCTTTCGGATGCTTTTAATTGAATCCTTAAGATCTTTGATGATTGTTGTAACGGTCGTCGTCTTCAATGTGGGATTAGATGCTCATAACTGATTTCGTCGGTTATAGCCATTGTACATTAATAACTTTGACTCCTGCATTAATCATTGAACAAACATAACAGTCGTATAACGCGTTAGTCGGCCGAGGTCACATGATTCTATGCGACGGTCGTGCGAAGTAGGCGACGTCAAGGTCGACTGTCGTGAGGAACTCTCGACTTACCTTTTAGGAGGGACAACAGAGGTTTTTTGGGTCTTTGTCGGGGCCTTATATTATTACAAGATATAGTTCATAACATGTGTCTTACCTTTCTTGGTCGTGGTCGAGGTTGGTGAAATTTTGCCCAAACAGTTTGCCCCCAAAATTTGAAAGTAGGATGGCAAATTCGAATTTTAAATTTTGTCAGTCGGACGCATAAGATTATGACACATGTCGAAAGTTACCTTGGTTGTTTTAGAACTGAATCGGTTCAATTCAAACTAGAGAGGGAAGTCGAAGAGAGGATAAAGTCGTGACGTCATGCCGACGCACGATGGTGCTTAGCAGCTGTCATGGCCAAGTGTCAGCGATCCGCGTGGCTATACGAAAAGACGAGGACGCGTGTTGATCATCAAAGGACTCGACCTGACATGATCGATTACTTAAATAAAGGTCACGATGGATCTTTCCCTACTTACGATTTCAGAGAGTTTTTAGGTGCATATCTCTTCTTGTTTTTCTTGTCGATTTTCATCCGATCTTTTCCAATCCTGTAGGAATCTTCGATTTAGATAGGATTTTCGAGATTTAGTACAATCATATAAAGTGTGACCCTTCAGTTTTTGTATGCGTCGTAAATCCATTGCTAGGAAGCCTAGGAAAAATTGGGATATCTGGGGTCTTTCAGCTTTACAAATCAATCTAACAGGGTTAGCAATGTCGACGGAGCCTAGAAGCACCATTAAAAACGAAGACGACCTTGATGACTTCAAAAGTGTAGCGCGGATTCCCATGGGGATTACTGTGAGCAAGGCTGGTAACGTTCGTCCGGAGATGTGTCATGAGGGGTACGTCGTAATATACGAGTATCCGTTCAAGATAGGTTTCCATTGGCCGTACTCACCTATTGCCAAAGCGTTTATGTGTGAATTCAACCTTTCACCGGGGCATTTGATGCCCCAATTCTGGCGTGTCATTCAAGTAATCGAGCGACTTACTTCGAACTGGGAGTCACCTATGGACGTGAGGGGGTTGCTGACGGCGTACCAAGTCAAGAAGGATCATTACTGGCGTTACAGTTTGTTTTCGAGGCACAAGGGTGAGCGTACCTTGGTTTTAAGAACTGCAGTTAACGACCGAAAGTGGAAGACTCGATACGTATTGGTGCGGGTAGCGACGTTAGACACTGATAGTGACTCGATACGGGTAAGCCTTTTGTCGTGCGTTTCCTGTCATTTTGTTATTTGGGTGTTTTCCGTCTAACACTCTTCTTTATGTGCAGATATTAATTTTGACAAGGTCAAGCCCGACGATGCTTCTAAGGCCAAGGATAAGAAGTTCCTGGAGTTTAGCGCTGAGGATCGGTCGTACGTTACGCGTCATTTGGTAGATGAGGATGACGACATTGTTTTCTTGAGCGATAGAATGAGGATGGGTCAAGAAAAGAAAGAAGAAGAAGAGGACTCTGAGAAGACTGAGGAAGAAGAGAAGGGTGAAGAACCAGAGGTAGAGATAACTGGTAAGTATCCTTTTGTCTTCTTTTCGCTTGACCTGGTCTTTCTCTGTTATGAATCGTCTAAGTTCTTTCGTTTTCCATACAGGAGAATCTTGGTCGGGGATGACGCCTGTTACCGCCAAGAAGATGGCCCAGATTGATCTGGCTAGCAAGGTGAAGGAGAGGGACACTCCGACAACAGGGTCGAGGGTCTTAAAGAGAAAGGAGGTTCCGACAGCTGGGTCGGGACTTCTAAAGAGGACGAGGATGTCCGTCACGAGGGAGCTGTCTTCGAAGACGGGCGGCCCATCGAGGGTTGTTCCGCTCGAGAAGACGAAGGTGTCGACCGTGTTTGACACGATCGGCGCAAAATCTGATGATACTGCACACCCGGCGACGATGTCTCATACTGCGCAACCGGCGACGATGTCTCCTACTGCCGCGTTAGGCCCCACCTCGGCCGGCAAGGGCAAGGGCACACAAACGGGCTCTGGAATGACGGTGAACTTTACGTTGCCGTCGGATTTTTTGGATGATAACGTCCTGGACGGGACGAAACTGTTCCCTCACTTAGGAAAGTATCAGCTCTCTTCTTTCAGAGAGTGTTTCGACGAGGTTTCTCTCGAGGATAATGAGTGTCACGTTGCTGGACTAGCGTTCACTGTAAGTCCTTTCAAGACTTTTGTTATCTGTTGTCGACGTCGTATATTTTGCTAATATACTTTCATATGTTTACAGACGTTTCAGTCGTCTTTGGCGCTGTATGCTAAAACGACGAAGGTAGAAGGCTTAATGGCTTCTGCTATCGAGAGAGAAGATGCAGCGTTAGAAAGGGAAAGGTTCGCTTTAAAACGCGAGGAGGTGGCGTCGGTGAAACTCGACGATCCTTTGAATGAGCTGGAATCCCTTGGACACGCAAGGCATGACGTGAACTCACGTCTAAAGGAGTCCCTATCTTTGATGCATGACCAAAGAGAGACGCTGGATGGGATGAGGGAATCCTTGGTTGCGAAGAAAAAGGAAGCCGAGGAGTCCAAATCTAAGGAGGTAAGTTTAGAGAAGGAGTTAGAGGAGCTATGGGACGAGAATAAATCTCTGTTTTCGTTTGCCCGACTTACTGCGCGTGCGGCGATCATGCGACGTCATTTGTTGGGGAAAGATCCCATGGCGTCGGCGTCGGAAGAGCTCGACATTTACTTGAAGGGCGTCGGGACGGTGAGATACCTTGACTCGGATGACGGGAAGGACATCAGGGCGGGACCCCATGCAAGGATGCGACTGGCGCTCCTCCTCAAGTTTAGGAATTTTATTACTTTTGTTTTTATTGATCGACTGTTGGTGGTCGAAATGTAATTGACAGTTTATTCGGTGAATGAAACTTGGGTTTCTCTTGAACTTGTGTTTTATATATTTGGCAGACAAATATCACATCGACTGTCAAATTCATAAGGTACAAGGAATCATGCGACTTAGGCATCTATTGTAACACGACAACTTAGAATGTAAGAAATAATACTTTTCAGTCGTACACACAATCATAGGAACGTGCGATCAAAGCAAACATTCAAGGTGTGAAATTCTTCTAAGATAAGAATTTAGAAGGTAAAGTCGTTTAGACTTTGCGGTCGTACGACTAAGTTGTGCGACGGACTTGAATCGTGTTCCCCTGTGGAGGGATGATCAGGTCGTAGACCTGACCATTTACATCGTGCGACTTAGAGTCGTTTGATTATTGGCGTGCGATTCTGCGAAAAAACAATGTTAGAGGTTGGTCATTGGCTAACCAACGACCCTCCGATGCTTAAGTCAGTAATCGTCGTGGAGAAAAATCGTATGAAAGAAGAAAAAGAAATTAGGAAACGTACCTTCTTAGACTCTTCTTTAATTAAAGGAGTATTTGCCCCCCGTCATTTATTATCCTATTCTTTCTAGGAGAGGATAGGTTTTAAATGACGGATTGACACAGAGATCTTAGGAAATACCATCTATGTCTGCGTTGACTGTGTTTTCGAGCGACGGGGCCAGATGGTCGTTTTATTCATGTAGAAAAGGCATACGTTTGTTTTTAGGGATAGAAGGACGAACCTGTCGAGACCTTACGATTGTGCCGCATCTGCTAGACGATTTACTTTCGCAGCTTCAGAGTGGATTTATAGCAGTCACGAGCGACTTTCGGCTCACTCTTGATTTCCTGGATTCCCCACGGCGTAGGGAACTTCAGGGTCTGATGATACGTTGAGGGAACGACTTTCATTTCATGAATCCAAGGTCGACCTAAGATGATGTTATAGGCCGAAGAGCAGTCGATGACGCTGAACTTGATCTGCTTGTTGATTCCTCCGGCATAGACGGGCAAGATGATATCTCCAAAGGTGCTCGTTGCTTCTCCATTGAAACCAACCAAAGTCGTCGAACGTCGGGTGATTTCCGAATGGTCGATTCCCATGGCCTTGATGGTGTCAAAGAAAATGACGTTCGCTGAACTGCTCCCCATCGACCAAGACTCATCGAGTTAAACAATTACCAACCGTGAGTTGAATGATCAACCCATCATGATGTTTCTGGTACGAGTCACCGAGGTCGTCTTGGTCGAATACGATCTTCATAGCTTCCAACTCCAGATCTCCTTTAGGCCTTGATGAACGCGGGATAGGTCGATCGTCAGGTGCTTGACTGGCGTGACGCTTGGCTGCGGAATACGTCAGACCACATACGTCGGAACCACAGTGATACAATTGACGACTTTCGCATGCTCGGTGGTTGGCGGTCGAACGTCGTTAGCTGGGGTAACGACGTCGTCGATGATGTCTTTTAGATTGCCCTTCGGGACGTGATACGCCAGCTCCTTTTTGAGAGCTATGCAATCATCTGTCGCGTGACCATGGTCGACATGAAAGTCGCACCATTTAGATTTATCTTTCTTAGCGTCGTCCTGATCGGACTTCTTTGGCCATCGAATAGTCGCCTGGGCGGTCTTCACAGCTTCGACCAAATCTTTAGTGGACCCTTTGAATCGATAAGAAGATATCTTGGGGTACTGAGAAAACTTGGTCGCGGTCTCATCGACGAAGGGCGACGCCTGATATCCTGATCGAGGCTCGACGTCGACGGGCACGGCTGCCCCAGGTAGCTTGGCGAGCAAAGATAGGACGCGCTCATTCTGATCTTCTAGCATTACTAATCGCTGGGCGACGGGGTCATTGGGGTCGAGATTTGCCCCTGCTTGCGGTTTGACTCCTGAACTGCTGCCATTGCCATGCGACGAGCCATTGGCGTCTCCGTTGAAAGGAACAAAATACGGCTGCGACCCATTTCGAAACGGCTGTGACCCATTCTGAAATGGCTGTGATCCATTCTGAAATGGCTGCGACCCGTTCTGCATGGGTGGTGTCTTTATGTGCTGAGGAGGAACCGTCCCGAATTGGGGATTTGGGTTGAACGGCCCCGGCTGTTGGTTCTGCATGAACGGACCTGGATGTTGGTTCTGAGTGAACGAAGCTGATCCTGGACCTGGGTTATGCGCGAATGGTCGAGGACCATTCTGACCGAACGATCCTTGGCCTGGATTCTGAACGAATGGCCTAGGACCATTCTGAGGTCCAGAGGGATTCCTTAACCGTGTGATTTCCTCAGCTGCTCTGCGACTCTGCTCTGCCATGGCGTTGAGTTGATTTCGAGCGACTTCAAGCTCCTGGTACATCTGGGCAATGACATGCTGCTGATTTCTAGGGGCTGCCATTTTTCTGAAATAGAGAACAAAGAAAACTCAAAGAAACCGTTAGTAAGACGCACGTTTGTCGAAGATTTTCCCTAGATGAGGTCCCACGGATGGCACCAAACTGTTAATGGCAAAAAAAGTACCAAAGGGACAACTTAAGGTCGATGTGGACTTTAACAGCTAAAGAAAGGAATCGTTCGACAAAGACGTGTGACAAAGACAAAAACGTAAATAAGACAGGGAATTTGATGACGCAGGAAAAACCTCAACGAGGAAAAAACCTGCGGACGACAGTGGAAGTCGTCGCTGCACTATGGTCGCCAATCAGGGGCGATGTCCTTTGTTTTCGGGTGTCGATCGTACAAAGATTACAATACAAGTGAAGGAAAACTTCGAAATGTAAAGTACAAGTGTTTTGAATGTAAAACAAGTGTATGTCGTGTGTGAAAACAATGTATCGAGTGTGAATGTCGTGCGTCGATAGCGATCTTCCGTGAATGACTCTTTTGCTTCGAATGAGTGTTCTTCAGAGTTTGAGTGCTTGAGATTGTTGTTCGATGATACTGTTCTGTCTCTCTCCCTGTGTTATTCGATGTCCTGAAACTGAGGATTGAACTTGGGATTTATAGCTTTCGGATGCTTTTAATTGAATCCTTAAGATCTTTGATGATTGTTGTAACGGTCGTCGTCTTCAATGTGGGATTAGATGCTCATAACTGATTTCGTCGGTTATATCCGTTGTCCATTAATAACTTTGACTCCTGCATTAATCACTGAACAAACATAACAGTCGTATAACGCATTAGTCGGCCGAGGTCACATGATTCTATGCGACGGTCGTGCGAAGTAGGCGACGTCGAGGTCGACTGTCATGAGGAACTCTCGACTTACCTTTTAGGAGGGACGACGGAGGTTTTTTGGGTCTTTGTCGGGGCCTTATCTTAATACAAGATATAGTTCATAACATGTGTCTTACCTTTCTTGGTCGTGGTCGAGGTTGGTGAAAATTTGCCCAAACACCGGTCATCTCTTCTTCTTCTCTCGACTCTTCCTCTTTCTCCTCTGTCTCCTCTTATTCCTCCTCCTCCACACGTTTCTCTCCTAGATACACTAAGTCTTCGTCGTCGTCGTCCACCAATTATCGTACGACAAACGATCGTTCAACAACGCTGAACTTCAAGAACGCGTCGACCTTCGCTTGAGAGTTGGCGTAGGGCTTTACGTCTTCAAACTTAATATCTGTCGACACATAACAGGCAGGTTAGAAATAAGTTGAAATTAATATACGACGTACGGTAAAAGGCAATAAAATCTCACCCGACGTGTTCCAGCCAGCCCTAATCCAGCCGCTCTCAGGGTCGAGAGTCGACTTACGCACAAATGCGTACCTAGTCTTCCACTTACGATCATTTACAACAGTCTTTAAGACTAAGGTATGATCATCCTTATTCCTAGAAAACAGGCTATAGCGATGACATTTGTCCCTCTTGACTTGATAAGCCAAGAGAAGGCCGCGTACATTCATGGGAGATTCCTAGTTTTTGGTAAGACGCTCGATCACCTGTATGACCCTCCAAAATTGGGGCATTAACTGGGCCGGTGCTAAATCGAACACGGTCATAAAAGCCTTGGCCAAAGGCGAATAAGGCCATTCAAAACCTAACTTAAAAGGGTATTCATATACAACGACAAACCTATCGGGACACACATCAGGTCGAATCTGACCTGCTCTAATCAATGTAATCCCCGCAGGGATTTTTGCCAGAATTCTAAGGTCGTCGAGATCCTTTTGATCTCGAATAGAACTTACAGGTTCCATCGACATTTCTAAACCTAAAAGTTTCTCAAAGTTGTAAGAAAATACTGAGAATCGTACCTTATATAGGCGCTCTAAAATCTCGATAGTCTTAACTTGGTCGAAGATTCTTGCAGGTTTGAAAAATATTGAACAATAAGAAATCGAGAAGAAATCTATATCTTAAAACTCTCTGTAGACGTAAAAATGGAAAAGATCCATCGTGGGTCGCTATTTATGCAAAAGATCGTGTCAGGTCATGTCGCCCGATGATCGACACGTGTCATTGCCTTTTCGAATACTCGAAAGATCGTTGACACCTGGCACTCACAGCTGTTAAGCACGATCGTACGTCAGCATGACGTCACGACCTTATCCCCTTTTCGACTTCCTCTTTAGTTGGAATTGGACCGATCCAATTCCAAGGCAACTGAAGAGATTTTCAACACGTGTCACGACCCTAGACGTCAGACTAACAAAATTTAAAAACTTTTTGAAACTTGGATTTTCCACTCCATTTTTAAATTTTGGGGGCAAACTGTTTGGGCAAAATTTCACCAGTCTCGACGACGACCGAAACACTGAGAACATTTATTACCCTTTCTCACAATAAAGTCCAATGATAAACACTTTATCTTTTTGACCAAAGTTGAAGTCGAATGTTACTCGCGACACTCGACCGTCGTGTGGAACCTCACGACCTCGACCGACTAACGTATGATATTACTGTTACATTTTTTTACTGTTTAATGCAGGGTCAATGTCATTAATGCCCGACGACCGTAACCGACAGAGGCAATTACGAGCATTGAATGCGATGACCGTTGCGACCGTTACTCCTACATTCATGAAGGTCAATTAAAGCTATAAAGACTATAAATGCGAAGATCACAGCCTCACTTGCGGATATCTGATTTTGGAAGAACACTCGAAACAAAGAATTCTCTCTCAACAGTTAGCTCACGACGCACGACTCACGACGCATAGTTTTTACACACGACACACCAGTTTCTTACGCACGATTCATTTGTTACTTTACATTTCCAGTCTTTACTTCATGTGTATTGTAATCCCTGTTTGGCGACCATAGTGCAGCGACGACCCCCAAAGTCGTCTGCGGGTTTTTTCCTCGTTGAGGTTTTTCCCGCATCACCAAAATCTTTGTCTCTTTTACGTTTTCTGTCTTTGTCGCACGCTTTGTCGTAAGATTCCTATTCTTTAGTTGTTAAGCTCCACAATCAACCTTAAGTTATCCTTCTGGACGATTTTTGGCATTAACAGTCGTGTGTTGGTTTCTAACTTGTCTTTTATGTGTCGACAGATATCAAATTTGAGGACGTGAAGCCCTACGCTAACTCTCACGCAAAGATTGACAAGTTCGTGGAGTTTAGTGCTATCGAGCGGTCGTTTTTCACACGACACCTTGTAGACGACGACGAAGACATAGTGTATCTGGGAGAGAATCGAGAGGAGAGACGAGAGGAAGAAGAAGAGGAAGAAGAGGAGACAGAGGAGGAAGAGGAGTCGAGAGAAGAAGAAGAAGAGACGACCGGTGAGTGTACCTTACTCTTTTCAGCTCGACCTCGATTGTTAGTGCAATATGTCTTCAAGGTTTAAATATAGAAAGGTCAAAGTCAAAGTCAATGTATTGAGTTGTATTGTGTTGTTTACACCTTGTAATGTGTTTAGTATAAATAGGTTTTGTTGTGTGTTAGTTTAGAGGACTCTAGACATACTTAACTCACATTCTTATATTCTAGAGAGAGAAACACTTGTACAGAACTCCGAATCTTGTAATGTGTTCTTGAGTGAAATGGATGACGAATTCATATCTTCTCTATCTTGATTAGATCTTGGATTAACAATTGGTATCAGAGCAGGATTCGAGATTTAGAGGAGTTATTCAGTGATCAATCACGAAGATTTTGATGAATTCTGCAAGAAAGTTTGATTGGTTTTCTTGATTTTTCAAGAAAATCTCATTTTCTTGGAATTTTATCAAATTTTGTTGATTTGTGATCGAATTTGTTCGTGAATTGGTTCTTTGGATTCGTTTTTGTGTGGAGAATAATTCTTATTCAAGAATCGAGAGCTAATTCGAAGGATTTCAAGATCAATTTTGCACTTTTCTGAGTTTTTGGTCTGTTCGAAGTTTGCTACTGTTCGATCTTTAAATTTCTGATTCAGAGTTATTCAGAGGTTTGTGTTTGAAGAAGAGGTGTTCGAATTTAGATTTCGAAATGATCTACACAGTTTGATTTCAGTGATTTTGAGGTTTTAAGTGATTTCTGTCGATTTTGGGAGAATCTCGCTAGATCTGAACTTTTCGCAACATTCATCATCACTTTTCGCAACATTCATCAAGCTTTTCGCAAGCTTCTTCGTTTTGAACATTGTTGTTCATTCAAGTCTTCTTTTCGCAGATCAAAGGCCCGAGTTTTACAGCTTTTCGCAAGCCTCAGACCCGAATTCTAAGCTTTTCGCAACCCACTGACCCGCTTTCTGAAACTTTTCGCAAGCTTCTCTTGCGAAAAGTGTTCTGTCAGATTTCTTTCAGTGTCAAGGCTACTTTGCGCAACCGTTGCTTGCGAGTTTCTCCACTTTGCGCAACCGTTGCTTGCGAGTTTCTCTACTTTTCGCAACCTTGGCCTGCGAGTTTCTTACTTCTCGCTTCTTTGAGTTGCGAGTTTCTGACTTGGTTATTTCTCAGACGATATTTGAGAAAAAATTTTATAATGAAATTTTTTCTATAGTGTATTTCATACATTTTAAGAGTTTTTCAAGAAAAAGTTTTATATAAATTTTTTTCTTTATAAAGATCTTTTAATCGTCAAGCGATCATGAACCGACTTCCAGTGCTGATCAAAGAATCTGATTTTGAACGATGGAGTGTTTCGTTTATCGATTTCATTTCAAGTCGAGAAAAACACACCTATACAAAGGCTATTTATACAAAGCACATTACATTGACTTTGACTTTGACCTTTCTATATTTAAACCTTGAAGACATATTGCACTAACATCGATCTTTTCACCTATATCTGTCGTTTGACGTTCTTTCTTTTCCTTTATTTTTTCCAGGAGGATCTCAGGCAAAGGCGTCGTCTGCGATGGCCAAGAAGGCAGTTGAAGCTGAACTGGCCCGTCGGGGCAGAGACAAAAGGAAGGGGACCTCGACCACTGGGTCGGGGGTTTTGAAGCGGACCAGGATGTCGGTCCCGAGGGAACCGTCTTCGAAGGCTGACGACTCGTCGAGAGTCGTCACTCCTGAGAAGACGAAGGTGTCGGTCGCATCACCTGTGAAGACGAAGACGTCTTCTGGTGCGATCAACACAACACCGCTAAGTTCTGCGCCTCCGGCGAAAACGACGAAGTCTCCGTCTACCACGTCGACCCCTTCGTTGGCCGACAAGGGCAAGGGCCATGCGACGGGAGAGGCTGAGGTCGTGACGGTCAACTTTACGTTGTAGTCAGACTTCATGGCTGATAATGTCCTGGACGGGACGAAACTTTTCCCCCATCTGGGGAAATATCAGCTCCCGTCTTTCAAGGAGCGTTTCCAATGGGTCCCAGTCGAGGAGACGGGATCGCACATTGTCGGACTGGCGTTCATGGTAAGTCTTTCTTTGAAGACTTGTCTTTTTTTGATGTTTATAACTTTGTCGAGTCACTAACTTGTGTCTTTGCGTTTTTTAGGCGTTCCAGTCCTCCCTTGCCTTGCACTTCGAAACGGAGAAGATAAGGGGTCTAATGTCTTCTGCTCTCGAGAGAGAGAATGCGGCGCTGGATAGGGAGAAGGCCGCTCTGGCGCGTGTCGAAGCCATGTCTATTTGGCTCGATGACGTCCAAAATGAGTTAGAGGCCGTCGAGCATGCGAGGGACAATGCGAACAGTCGTCTGAAGCAGTCCTTGTCCCTGATCACCGACCAGAGGACGTAGCTGGACAAGACCAAGGAGTCTTTGGCTGCAAGCGAAGAAGAGGCCAAGGAGTCCAGGTCCAGGGTGGCGGAGCTGGAGGGAGAGGTGAAAGAGCTGAAGGATGAGGCGAAGTCCGTTTTCGCCTTGGCTCGACTGACCGCCCGGGCGGCGATCATGCGGCAGCACCTGTCGGGGAAGAATCCCCTCGCCTCAGCGTCGGATGAGTTGGCCTTCTATCTGGAGAATATTGGAGCCGATAGGGACCTCGATTCGGACGACGAGAAGGAAGCCGATGAAGAGGAGGTGGTCGAGGGCTCCAAGGGCGAAGCCTCTGGCAAGGATGCGGCTGTCGATCCTCCCCAACCTTAGGAAATTTTAATCCTTAGTTTTGTTTTTGTCGATCGACCGTTGGTGGTCGAGTCGTTTTAATATAAATGACGATTGATAAATAAATTTTATCTTTCTTCTGAACTTGCGCATTACTTTGTCTTGTATGTAAGTAAATACAATATCGACTGTGAAGTTTACTAAGGGGTTGTTTACCTAATCACTTACCCGGGTAAGTGCTTACTGGTAAAATTCAACACTATCGCTTACTTTCTGGGTAAGATTTTAGTCCACCAAAATGGCATCGTATGCAACAATTTAGCCGGTAAGCGCTAACCGTGGTAAGAGTCATCGCACTCACTTATCGGGTAAGACTCTCGATCCTTGTTTTCGACTCTCGGTCCTTACTTCCGCTCTTACCGGGTAAGATTCTTGGTCCTTGCCATATTCATCTGGTAAGCTAATGTGACTTGGTAAGCCCTTACCCGGGTAAGCGTTTTGTAAACGGCCCCTAAGTAAACATACATCGTATCGAAATATACATAAGACGTGCGACATAGGCATCCATCATAATACACTGATCAAAACACAAGTCGTAAGATCTTTAGACCTTTAAATCGTGTAAAACAAACATAAGTACGTGCGATTAAAGCATTCATCCAAAACACTGGAATTTTTTCTAAGTCAAAAAACTTAGATCGTGAAGTCGTTAGGCCTTATGATCGTATGATTAAATCGTGCGACGAACTTAAGTCGTGCGATCCTGCGAAAGTTTACTGAAGTCGTATAATAGACATATGTCGTGCGATCCTACGATAAAACAATGTCAGAGGTTGGTCGTTGGCTAACCAACGACCCTCCGATGCTTAAGGCAGTAATCGTCGTGATAAATAAAAATCATATGGAAAAAAGGGTTTAGAAGAAATACCTTTTCAGATGCATGGCATTCCAGCTACGTGGGACATCTCGATTGTCGAGGGTTTGGAGCCGATAGGCACCTTTACCCATGACTTCTGAGATACGATAAGGACCTTCCCACTTGGTGGAAAGCTTACCTGCATTGAGCTCTTGAATGCTCTGGAACACTCGTCGGAGGACGTAGTCGCCTTCTTGAAAGACTTTAGCTTTGACATTCTTGTTGAAATGTCGCTCGACCGCTTGCTTCTGTGACGCCATTCTGATCAATGTTGATTCTCAAAGTTCTTCAAGGGCGTCGAGGTCATAACTTAAATCGACCAAGTTATGGTCAACGAAAGTATGCCTCGAGGTTGGGAGCTGGACCTCGACCGACAAGACTGCTTCACAACCATAGACCAGAGAGAAAGGGGTTTGTCCTGTGGACGTGCGGGGCGTCGTGCGATTTGCCCACGGGACCGAAGGGAGTTCTTCGACCCACTTTCCCTTTGCAACTTTTAACATTTTCTTGATCGAAGCAATAATGGTCTTATTGCTCGACTCAGCAAGTCCATTTGCCTGGGGATACCTGGGGGTCGAGGTCGTCAGCTTAATATTGCGGTCTTCGCAGAACTGTCGAGTCATGTTGCTTATGAACTGGGATCCATTGTCGCAGACAATTTTGGACGGGATCCCAAACCTGCATATGATGTTAGTCTGGATAAAAGAGACGACTTCCTTGTCCCGAACTTAGGAAAAGGCAGCTGCTTCTACCCACTTAGAAAAATAATCCGTAAGTACAAGAAGAAATACCTTTTGCCCTGGGGCAGGTGGTAGCTTGCCAACAATGTCCATTCCCCATCTCATGAAGGGCCATGGGATCAGTGTCGAATGTAAAGGTTCAGAGGGTTTATGGGACGTACCTGAATGTCGTTGACAGGGATTACAGTTCTGGACATACCTGACGGCGTCTTGTCGCAGTGTTGGCCAAAAATAACCTTGTCGGGAGATACGATTGGCCAAACCACGACCTCCTGAATGGTTGCCATACTCTCCATCGTGCATCTCTTGAAGGATTTTTTGAACTTGATTTTTGCTGGTAACGCATCTCAGGTTTAAGCCTGTCGATGATCGTCGATAGAGTCTATTTCTGATCACGACATACCTGGATGCCTTGAACCCGATCTTGCGAGCTTCCATCTTGTCTTCTAGGAGTTGGTCGTGCATAAGAAAATTTCTGATGTCGCACGACCAATCATCTTCCTGGTCTTCGATCTGGACGACATCGTCATTCTCGATGGACGACGTCGCCAGGTGGATCATGGGAATACTATTGAATATTGGTTCGACTAACGCAGACCCAAGGTTTGCTAAAGCGTCGGCTTGAGTGTTCTGGTCCCTTGGAATCTGTTCGATAGAAAATGATTTAAATGTTTCTGATTTTTCTTTCGCTACCTTTAGATACGCTGCCATCTTTGAATCTTTGGCCACAAATTCTCCATTCATCTGGTTCACGACCAGAAGAGAATCGCCTTTGACATGTAGCGCGGTTGCCCCCGAGTCGTGGGCCATATTCATTCCCACGATCAAGGCTTCGTACTCAGCTTCATTGTTGGTGGTTTTGAAGTCGCATCGCACGGAGTACACCATCTTGCCCCCTGTGGCGACTTTAAGACGACGCCTAGTCCTGGGCCCCTAGTGTTGGACGATCCATCGACATGTAAAGTCCAGGGCACGTCGTCGTGAGTCGCCACAGTAGACACCTCGAACTCTGCTTCTTTTTCCAGTTCAGGACTGAAATCGGCAATGAAATCTGCCAGGGCTTGCGATTTGATTGCGGTCCTAGGCTTGAAATCGAGGTCATAACTGCTGAGATATATGCTCCATTTTGCCAAACGACCTGTCAACTCAGGTTTCCTCAAGACAAACTTAAGAGGAAAGTTAGTCACGACAGTGATAGGATGCGATTCAAAATAGTGTCGCAATTTGTTAGCAGCTGTAACAAGCGACAAAAGCAAATTTTCCATAGAGGAATACCTGGTTTCGGCGTCCAAGAGAGATTTACTTTCATAATAGATCGGCAGTTGTTGCTTTTCATTTTCTCGCGTTAGGACGACACTTACTGCATTAGGACTAATAGCCAAATACAGCTGCAAGACCTCATGATCGTGAGGATTTGATAGCAAAGGCGGCGACGTCATATATTCCTTTAATTTTTGCAGTGCTTGCTCATGATCATCGGTCCAGTCGAAGCCTTTATTTTTCCTGAGGACGTTATAAAATAAATGACATCTGTCTGAGGATCGAGATATAAACCTGTTCAAAGCTGCCACCCGACCAGTGAGCCTCTGGACTTCTTTGAAATTTCTTGGAGATTTGATCTCGATAATGGCTTTGATCTGTTCGGGATTAGCCTCGATCCCTCGACGAGTGACCATATAACCCAGGAACTTTCCGGCACTGATACCAAAGGAACATTTCGTCGGGTTGAGCTTCATGCTATACTTACGGAGGATGTCGAACGACTGCTTCAAATGCTCGACGTGGTCGATTGCTTGCTTTGACTTGACGAGCATGTCGTCGATATAAACCTCCATCGTGTCGCCAAGATGGTCTTTGAACATTTTATTCACCAGACGCTGGTAAGTAGAACCTGCATTTTTTAGTCCAAAGGGCATAGCCTTATAACAATAGATACCTCGATCTGTCATGAATGCAGTTTTCTCCTGGTCCTCGACGTGCATCAGGATCTTATTGTATCCAGAGTAAGCATCCATGAACGTTAATAGTTCATGTCCCGCTGTCGCGTCGACCATGGCGTCGATATGTGGCAATGGGAAAGGGTCATTTGGACACGCTTTGTTGAGATCTGTAAAATCGATACAGACTCTCCACTTGCCATTTTTCTTCTGTACGACTGTTAATGCCAAAAATCGCACCAAAGGGACAACTTAAGGTCGATGTAGACTTAATCAACTAAAGAAAGGATCTTTCGACGAGACGTGCGATGAGGGAAAAATAAACAAGACAAGGGATTTGACGATGCAGGAAAAACCTCAATCGAGGAAAAAACCTGCGGACGACAAGGGGTGTCGTCGCTGCATTATGGTCGCCAATAAGGGGCGACGTCCTTGGTACTGGCGTCGGCCGTACGATGATTACAATACAAGTGGAGGAAATGCTTCGAAATGTAAAGTACAAGTGTTTGAATGTAAAAACAGGTGTTTGTCGTGTGTGAATACAAAGCATGAACTTCTGATCGAGGGTTGTTTGTCGTGCGTCGGAAGCGATACTTGAGCTTTCCTTCGAATGTTCTGGAGTTCGCAGTAGGGTTCTGGCTTTCAGTACTTGATCTCCAGAGTTTGAATGTTCTTTGCTATGAGTTTGGATGATTTTCTTCGCTGTTTGGTGATGTTCGCTGATGTATACTGGATGTTAACTGATGTCCCTTGAAATGAGGCTTTAGCTTGTCTTTTACAGTCATCGCGTCATTAATTAGCTCCATTAATGATTTGATCAACGGCTACAACGGCTGGAAACGGTCGCCGGAGTGATTATCCATAATGCTCTTCGTCCGTTACGACTGCTTGCTGTTATTGGCTTTGACTCCTGCATTAAATACTTCACAAATGTAACAGACAAGGTTACGTTAGCTTTAGTCGTAGGTGCAATGATCTTACGCGATGGTCGTACGGGACGGGCGATGCTATGGTCGAGCGTCATGGGAGACGTACGACTTACCTTTTAAGGGAGACGACGGACGTTTTCTGGGTTCTTGTCGAGACCTTATCTTAATACAAGATTTGGATTATAACGTGCGTCTTACCTGCTCTGGTCGTGGTCGTACGACATGATTTTTTGCCCAAACAGTTTGCCCCCAAAATTTGAAAATTGAATGTCAAATTTAAGTTTTAAATTTTGCTTGTCGAATGCTTAGGCGCGTGACCGGGGTTGAGGGACTTACCTGGTTGTCGTGGAACTAGACCGGTTCGCTTTTAACTGGACGAGAAGTCGAGAGAAGAACGAGGTAGTGACGTCACGCTGACGTACGATGATGCTTACTAGCTGTCGAGGACAGGTGTCGACGATCCCTGCGGTCATACGAAAGGACGGGGATGCGCGACGGTTATCCGGGGATTCGATCCAACCCTGTTTTTCGGTCTAAATAGGGATTTTGACGGATCATTTCCTTATTTCGCCCTTGAAGAGTTTGTGCTGTGATTTCCTTACCATTCTTTGTCTGATATCTTCCGAACTTGTGAAAATCTCTGACTTGGTTAGGTTTCTTCGAGGGTTAACGCGCCTATAAGTAAGGTACGATTTCTCTGACTTCTGCAAATTTTGTTTAGAAATGTCGAGGGATCCTGAGAGTGTTATTCAAGAGTCATCGGACCTCCGGGACTTTAGAAAGTTAGCGAAAATTCCTGCGTGGGTCGAATTGATCCTTCCAGGCCAGATCCGATCAAACGAGTGTCCCATGGGGTACATCGTAATCTATGAATACCCTTTTAAGATAGGTTTCGAATGGCCTTTTTCTCCTCTGGCTAAGGCGTGTATGTTAGAGTTTGACTTGGCACCCAGTTAGTTGATGCCCCAGTTTTGGCGAGTCGTACGAGTGATCGAGCGTGCTACTAAGAAATGGGATTCTCCCATGAATGTACATGACCTCCTCTCGGCTTATCAAGCCAAGATGGACGGATGTCATCGATGTAGTTTACATTCTAGATTCAAGGGCGATCGTGTTTTGGTCTTAGGAACGGGTGTGAACGACCGTGGGTGGAAGTCTCGATATATTTTCGTGCGTAAGTTGTCCCTTGACTCTGAGAGTGAGTGGATTAGGACGAGCCGGAATACGTCGGGTGAGCCTCGTTATTTCATCTGGCGTGCGCTGTAGATGATTTACACATGATTTTTAACTTGTTTTTTGTATGTTGACAGCCATAAAATTCGAGGCCGTGAAGCTAGACGCTAACTCTCAAGCGAAGATCAATTCATTTTTAGAATTTAGCATCGCCGAGAGGTCTTTCGTCGTGCGACACTCGGCGGATGACGACGATTTAGAATCTTCAGGAGAGAATCAGGGGGAGAAGTGTGAAGAGAAAGGAAGAGAAGAGGAAGAAGATAAGTCGAGAGGAAGGAGAGGGATGACGGGTAATTTACTTTCCTTTTCTTCCTATGTTACCTCGAGTCTTTTTCCTTTGCGGGCTTTATGACATTCCTTTTTTCCAGGAGGGTCTCAACCTAAAGTGTTGAAGGTTTCTGCTAAGAGAGCAGCTGAGCTGGAGTGTGCTCGTCAGGGCAGGGAGAGGAGGCTAAAAGCCATGTCTGCTGGCCCTGAAATTCCGAAGAAGACGAGGACGACGACTCCGAGGGAGTCGTCGGCTGGGGTTAATGACTCGTCGAGAGTCGCTTCACCTGAGAAGGTAGGGGTCGTATCACCTAAGAAGGTGATTGCAGCGACACCCATCAATTCTGCGCCTCCGGCGGAAACGGTGAAGTCCCCGTCTGCCGCGTCGAATCCTTTGTCAGCCGACAAGGGCAAGGATCACTCGACGGGAGGGGAGAAGGTCACGACGGTCAACTTTTCGCTGCCATCGGACTTTATGACAGGTGATGTCCTAGACGGGACGAACTTGTTCCCTCACCTGGATAAATTCCTGCTTCCATCTTTTAGGGAGCGTTTTGAGGGGTTTCCTATCGAGGAGACGAGTGCCCATGTAGCCGGCTTGTCGTTCATGGTAAGTCTTTCTTTCAAGACTTAGTTTGTCTAGGCCCAGACTTCATTGTCGTTGTCGTTGTAGTTGTCGTTGTCGTTGTCCACTGACGATGTCTGTCTTTTATGTTTTTGCAGGCACTTCAGGCTTCCTTGGCCTCGCGAAGTGGAACGACGAAGGTGAAAGATCTCTTGTCTGCTGCACGTGAAAGAGAGAAAGCGGCGCTGGACAGAGCGAGTGCCTCTACAAGTCGTGCTGAGGATTTTTCGAAGCGGATTGACAATGCTTTAGAACATTTGAAGATCGTTCATCTTGCCAAGGAAGATCTTAGTCATCGTCTGACGCAATCCTTGTCCATGACTGCTGAACAAAGGGAAGAGATGGAAAAAATTAAGGAATCCTTGATCGCTGTTTCAAAAGAGGCCGAGGATTATAAATCCAAGGTAGAGAGTTTGGAGAAAGAAGTGCAAGCTGCAAAGGACGAGGGTAAGTCGGTTTTTGCCATAGCTCGTCTGACTGCTCGGGCGGCAATTATGCGACGACATTTGCTGGGGAAAGACCCTCTTGCTTCGGCGAAGGAGGAGCTGGACATCTATCTGAATGGTGTTGGGACCGAGAGGGATCTTGACTCGGACGATGAGAAGGATGCTGAGGAGGAGGTGGCAGGCGAAAGCCTTCAGGACGGGATTTCGGGCATGAATGCGACGGATGCTCCTCCTTTAATTTAAGAATTTTATTTTGTTTGCTTTGCTGCTTGATCGTTGGTGGTCGAGCGTGTACCTGACGATCTTTTTAAATGCACTTTTTGTTTGAACTTGTGCTTTATTCAAATCACATTGGTTATGAATTTGATCATAAAATACATATGAAATCATGCGACTAAGGCATTCATTGTAATACGATGATAAGAACGTAAAACAAATATAAAAACACGCGATTAAAGCATCCATTCAGTGTATGAAAGTTAAGAAACTTAGGGGTAAAGTCGTTTAGACCCTGTGATCGTACGACCAGATCGTACAGTGAATTTGTGTCGTTTGCCCCTGTGGAGAAATGATCAAGTTAGAGACCTGATCGTTTATGTCGTTCGGCCTTGCGATACTAAAGTCATATAGTAGACTTAATGATTACTGCCGTGCGATTCTGCGATAAAATGATGTCGAGGGTTGGTCGTTGGCTAGCCAACGACCTTCCGATGCTTAAGTCAGTAGTCGTTTTGTGAGAAAAAATCGTATGAGAAAGAGCTAGAAAGAGCTAGAGAACGTACCATTTCAGACTCTCTCTATTTGCCCCCTTCATTTATTATCGTATTAATTTAGGGATAGAAGAAACGAACCTGTCGAGAGCCTGATCTCGTGACTTTGGTTTATTTTCGCGGCTTCAAGGTAGACTTGTAGCACTCACGAGCGACTCATGGATTCCCCATGGCGTAGGGAATTTCAATTGATAACTTTTGCATGCTAGGGAGTCGACGGTCGATGGCCATCAGCTGGAACAGCGACATCGTCGATGATGTCCTTGAGATTTCCTTTCAGGAAATGATATGCTAGTTCCTTCTTCAATGCGATACAGTCGTCTGTCGCATGACCATGATCGGTATGGAAGTAGCACCACTTTGATTTGTCTTTCTTAGCATCGTCCAGGTCAGACTTCTTTGGCCATCGAATGGTCGCTTGGGAACCTTTCAGAGCTTCGACTAATTCCTTAGCAGATCATTTGAATCCGTAAGATGATATCTTTGGGTACTGAGTGAACTTAGTCGCGGTCTTGGCCTCTGCTTTCGTCTTGAAACGAACATTTGAAATTTGGCGCGATGGCTCTATTTTGGAAACAACCTTTGGCTTGAACTCTGGCTTTCTGACGCCTAACGACTTCTTGTCGTTAGTGTGTTTGCGACGAAAGGCTGCATCGTCTTCGACCCTCATATATGCTAAGGTTCGAGCTCGGACGTCTTCGAAAGTCTCTGGGGGATACTTGGTCAGATCGATATATAGACCTGAACTATCGTCTAGACCACGCTTATAGGCTTCGATCGCGGTTTTGATGTCACAATTGAGGATACTGATCATTTCGGCATTGAATCTATTGAAATAACTTCGAATAGACTAATTGGTCTTCTGCACGACATAATACAGATCACTAGTCTGCTTTTCCATCTTGCGACTGCTGGCAAATTGCCGAGAGAATTGGTTGACCAATTCGGCGAACGACCCGATAGATTTGGGTTTGAGATTGATCAACCACTGGAGAGCTGGACCAGTGAGAGTCGCCCCGAAACTCTTGCACATGCATACTTCCTAGTACATGTGTGGAATCGAGATTGTCCACATGAGCTGCTTATACTGCGCGACATGCTCGGTTGGATCGGTCACACCCGAATACTTGGGAGTGAAGGCAGGAATGTTATACTTCTTTGGGACCTCGATGGTGGCGATCTCGTCGATGAAGGGCGACGCCTGATATCCTGAGCGAGGTTCGACGTCGACAGGCACGGCTGCCCCAGGCAACTTGGCGAGCAAGGACAGGACACGCTCACTTTGGTCTTCTAACATCTTCAAACGCTGGGCGACGGGATCGTTAAGATCAGGATTTGCCTCTGTCAAGGGATTGGTCCCTGGACTAGTGCCATTACCATGCGACGAACCATTGGTGTCCCCGTTGAACGGGACAAAATATGGCTGCGACCCATAGTGGAATTGCTGCGGTCCATTCTGAAACGGCTGCGATCCTTGATGGAAAGGTTGCGACGCTTGTAATGGCTGAGACCCATTATTCACGGGTGGTGGCCTTATGTGCTGAGGAGGAACTGTCCCAAACTGAGGATTTGGGTTGAACGGTCCTGGCTGTTGATTCTGCATGAACGGGCCTGGATGCTGATTCTGCGCGGTTGAACCTGGATTCGGGACAAATGGTCTAGGGCCATTCTGGTCGAACGATCTTGGAATTGGGTTCTGCACGAACGGCCTAGGACCATTTTGAGGCCCAAGAGGATTTCTTAACCGCGCGATCTCCTCAGATGCTCTGCGATTCTGCTCTGCCATTGCATTGAGCTGATTCCTGGCTACTTCGAGCTTCTGATACATCTGAGCAACAACTTGCTGTGGATTTCCAGGGACTGCCATTGTTCCTATAATAGAGAGCAGAAAAAACTCCAAGAAACTGTTAGTAGGGTGCACGTTCGTCGAGGATTTTCTCTAGATGAGGTCCCACGGATGGCGCCAAACTGTTAATGCCAAAAATCGCACCAAAGGGACAACTTAAGGTCGATGTGGACTTAATCAACTAAAGAAAGGATCTTTCGACGAGACGTGCGATGAGGGAAAAATAAACAAGACAAGGGATTTGATGACGCAGGAAAAACCTCAATCGAGGAAAAAACCTGCGGACGACAAGGGGTGTCGTCGCTGCACTATGGTCGCCAATCAAGGGCGACGTCCTTGGTACTGGCGTCGGTCGTACGATGATTACAATACAAGTGGAGGAAATGCTTCGAAATGTAAAGTACAAGTGTTTGAATGTAAAAACAGGTGTTTGTCGTGTGTGAATACAAAGCGTGAACTTCTGATCGAGGGTTGTTTGTCGTGCGTCGAAAGCGATACTTGAGATTTCCTTCGAATGTTCTTGAGTTCGCAGTAGGGTTCTGGCTTTCAGTACTTGATCTCCAGAGTTTGAATGTTCTTTGCTATGAGTTTGGATGATTTTTTCTGCTGTTTGGTGATGTTCGCTGATGTATACTGGATGTTAACTGATGTCCCTTGAAATGAGGCTTTAGCTTGTCTTTTATAGTCATCGCGTCATTAATTAGCTCCATTAATGATTTGATCAACGGCTACAACGGCTGGAAACGGTCGCCGGAGTGATTATCCATAATGCTCTTCGTCCGTTACGGCTGCTTGCTATTAATGGCTTTGACTCCTGCATTAAATACTTCACAAATGTAACAGACAAGGTTAACGGTAGCTTTGGTCGTAGGTGCAATGATCTTACGCGATGGTCGTACGGGATGGGTGATGCTATGGTCGAGCGTCATGGGAGGCGTACGACTTACCTTTCAAGGGAGACGACGGACGTTTTCTGGGTTCTTGTCGAGACCTTATCTTAATACAAGATTTGGATTATAACGCGCGTCTTACCTACTCTGGTCGTGGTCGTACGACATGATTTTTTGCCCAAACAACGACCATGACATTGGCAAGCCAAGCAGGGTACTTCACTTCTCGAATTTTTCCGGTCTTGAGGAGGTTGTCGACCTCGTCATTTATCACCTTATTCCTTTCAGGAGCAAATTTACGGCGCTTTTGTTTGACAGGCTTAAATGACGAGTCGACATTGAGCTTGTGAGAAATAACGCTGGGGTCTATGCCGACCATGTCTTCGTGTGACCAGGTAAAGCAGTCGACATGTTCCTTCTGGTCAGGCTTGCTCTGGTCCAGGACGACTTCCTCTAGGCGATAGTCGTCGGCTGTCCCAGGAGCATCCTGGATCTGTAATTGCTAGATGGTCTGCTTCTGCGGCTTCAGAGTCGTCTTATAGCAGTCGCGAGCGACTTTCGGCTCACTTTTGATCTTCTGGACTCCCCATGGCGTAGGGAATTTCATGATCTGATTGTACGTCGAGGGAACAACTTTCATATCAGGGATCCACGGTCGACCTAAGATGATGTTATAGGCCGACGAACAATCAATGACGTTGAACTTTGTCTGCTTGTTGATTCCTCCGGCATAGACAGGTAGGGTGATCTCTCCAAAGGTTCTCATCGCGTCTCCATTGAAACCGACCAAGGGTGTCGAGCGTCGGGTGATTTCCGATCGGTCGATTCCCATGGCCTTGATGGTATCAAGGAAGATGACGTTTGCTGAACTGCCTCTTTCGACCAAGACTCGTCGGGTCAGACAGTTACCAATCGTGAGTTGAATGATCAACCCGTCATGATGCTTCCGATACGAGTCGCCGAGGTCGTCTTGGTTGAATGAAATCTTCATGGCTTCTAACTCTAGGTCTCCTTTGGGTCTTGATAAACAAGGGGTAGGTCGATCGTCAGGTGCCTGGCTGGCATGACGTTTGGCTGCGGAATACGTCAGAACGCAAACGTCAGACCCACCAGTGATGCAATTGACGACCTTTGCATGATCGGGAGTCGGGGGTCGAGCGTCGTTAGCTGGAGTAACGACGTCGTCGATGATATCTTTGTGATTGCCCTTAGGGACGTGGTATGCCGACTCCTTTTTGAGAGCTATACAATCGCCCGTCAGATGACCGTGGTCGACATGGAAGTGGTACCCCTTTGATTTGTCCTTCTTACCGTCGTCTTTGTCAGATTTATTTGGCCACCGGATGGTCGCCTGGGCGGTCTTTAAGGCTTCAACCAAGTCCTTAGTGGTCCCTTTGAATCCATAGGAGGATATCTTAGGGTACTGAGTGTTTGGGTAAAATTTCACCAGTCTCGACCACGACCAAAACAAAACAAAACATTTATTACACTTTTCCGTAATAAGGTTAAATCGTAAACACTTTATCTTTTGACCAAAGTTGAAATCGAAAGTTACTCACAACACACGTGTAACACCCTAAAATTCAGGGCCAACTTAAACCTCAAATAACAAAGTTATGATCACCAAGATATCAGACTTTTATAAACCAAAGGATCAAAAAGTAAATTTATATATATACATTAAGTCGTCTAACTTAAATAATCTGATCAATCTAATTATACATCACAATAAGATCAACTAGATTATCTAAGGCTCGTCCCAAAAGTCATCAAAAGAATATCATGATCCTTTGTTAACACCAAGTCCGATTCCCTTCAACTGTAGTCTCACTTCCCAAGCTATTTCCCAGAGCCAGTACCTGGTAAGACAGTTTAATTTGAAACATTAGGCTTTCGCCTAGTGAGATTATCCAAATCAAATTAAAATTTAACAAATAAAATATTAACAGATATATCAAACCTGTTATCAGCCATCTTACCATACCAAGCTCTTATCAACCACTGGAATCCACCTATTCCCTTACTTATGACTAATTCATCTAGTCATCATACTACCATCAAGAATTACTATAAATCCCACCGGATTATAAGTAACTCCAACTCCCAGAAATTACAGTTTCCAAACCTGCTTCTTTCTGAATTGAGATTACAATTTTTCTACATTGGTTTATCTCCAAACTTCTCTACAATGAAGATATCTCCTCTTTCGTTTGAAATGGGAATTACAACTCTAAGTCTGCTATTCCTCATTTCATTTCCTCCCCACCTTGAATCACTGGTCCCCCCAAATGAGATTTTATTTTATCGCGATCATCAACCACCAGAGACCCTCACAGATGATTCAAGATTCACTCCAACAACTAGAAATACATCCCAACAGTCCCTGGCTAGTAAACGGTTCTCATTATACCATACTTTATGCCCACTAGACCAGATGCATATTTCTAGCCAACGCCACACAATAATTGTGTGTCATCACTCTTTCTATTGTATGCTAAAGTTATACAATTCATCATATATTCCATATCTCTATGTACAGAATATTAATTTCAACGATTATCCCCACTTTGCCATTTAGCATCGGGGATCAACATCTCAACAATTAACTACAGTTCCGGACTCATAAATAAGTCCTTACAATTTAACATAACATGGTTTTTACATCAACAACAGAGTTATAAACATATAACAAATAGCATATATACCTCAGATTATGTTCCTCATAAAACCATAAAAATGATACTGGAATGGTTCAAAGTTCGCAACCCACTGTAGCGAAAATCACCAATTTTCGCAAGCCAAAGCTGCGAAAATCACAAAGCTCGCAAGCCTCTATTGCGAAAATTACAAAGTTCGCAAGCCTCTATTGCGAAAATCATTAAAGTTCGCAGGCCAAAGCTTGCGAACTTCAGTTTACTATTCATCGTCACTTTCATATGTTAAGCCAGTCTCGATTTTTCTTAACCATTAAGCACTCTAAGTAGTTCAATAACAAATACAACACATCTATTAACATTCTCATTGCTTAATTTTAAAGAGAGTTGAATAACTCACCTTATCAGCTTTCTGAACACAGTGTTCTTCACAAAAACTCTTCTCAGCTTAATCCAAATCTGAACAGATGATTTATAGCTTAATACACCACTTAGATTAAGAATTAATAGAAGAAACTCAGACTTCCTTACCACAATTCTTCCAAAATCGAACTTTTCTTTCTTCTGCCTTCTTCTTTCTCGCTCTCTCTCTCGTTATCTCTATTCTCTCTGTTCTAATTTTGTTTCCTTTTTGTGAAGCAAATAACCAAAAGAAATCAGTATTTACAATACTGATTTTTCTCTACTTGACACCTCATAAAAGTGATGAGTCATAAGCCCAATTTCCAACATACATCCCAAATTTTAAAGAAATGACACAACAACCCTCAAGTTTAATATTTCCTAAAAGAATCTTTAAACTTTCAACATTTGTATTTTAACCTTAATTGAATTATAATACTCTATATAATTCAAGGTTAATCCAAATACAAATACATCCCAATCTTATTATAATAATAATAATAACGAAGATTTAGGATGTTACAATACTCCCCAACTTGAAAATGATTTCGTCCCCGAAATCAAAGTCAGGTAAACAAATGAGGATATCTATCCCTCATACTCTCTTCCGACTCTAAAGTTACATTACTACCTCAGTGGTGTTTCCACTGAACACTCAACATAGCTACTTCTTTACCACTACGTAGCTTCCTAACTGATCTTTCCAAAATTTCCTCCGGTTCTTCCACACCGCCGCTCTTTTCATCTACTCTCCCATCAGTGAGTGAAATCACATCTTCCTCTTCGGCCAAACATTTTCGAAGATAACATACTTGGAAGGTATTATGTACCCCTCCCAATTCTGACAGAAGATCCAAATGATATACTTGTAAACCAATCCTCTTAGAGTAATTGTTATCATCAAATCCATGTTTGACTACTTCTTAGTCTAGCATACCGTTATTATTTCTCCCTTGTTTACACGGAATATCCACCACACAGCTACAGTCCAAAAGGGCAGTTTCTCTAAAAACGTCAGTTAAGATCTCTAGCCAAATTCTCGTAACTCCTAGAACTGCATTCGATGTATTTCTTTTACATCTACTGAATACTCCAACACTATAGCTTAACGGTTACAGTATTCTCTTCACCTAAAACCAATGGGATTGAGAAGAACAAGAGTCTTCCTTTCACCCCATCATCATCCCAACTCACTCTCCAGGTCTCAAAATAACATTAATATGTACTACCTGAAATTTCCACGTACACTGTAAATTAAGCGTACTCGTTACTATTAAATACTTCAACAACCATGGCAGTCCATTATTACATTCATGACTTACACGTTTCTTCGGTATATAATGCTATCACTTCCTCACATCACTATCTCATCGCACAACCACAATACAACCAAGCACCAAAGTATTGAACATCAAAAGTGATAACTCTATTGAACCTGCAATATGATTACATTCTTAAGTCCAATCTTTCTATCATAGGAAGCAACTCACACAATCAAAATCACTTTGGGTAAACACCCAATACCATTTCGACATTCTGTTTCGATATTAGCCATATCACTACTCCATCTTACAAACTACATGCCCCAACAACTTTAATGACAAAGTGGTACTTTTCATCCGGAATCCCCGAAAAGACTTCCATCAGATGCTTCCTGGTTCTAACTTCATAATACATACTAGTTGACACATTTATCTTGGCAGTTGATACCAATACTCACTCGTACATTCTCTACACATAACCTTTCATCACAGGCCAGGTTTCTCACAATCATTCATACACATATTAACCGAGTTTATTTCACTAAATATCTCCTCCCCAACTTTAGTTGAACTACCACTCTCGATTTGCTAAATAACTTGAACTTATTCGTTCATACTAGCTCTTTATGATTCCAAACCAATACTAAAACACGGTACAATCCTTCACAAATCAACATTTTCCATACCTCACTTCATTTGTGCCTAATACTTTCTCCTTTGTAAACCATCCACCTCGCAAGTAAAACACTTCTATAACGCAACAGTCTTTCATAATCTTAACACTCTTCCAAAGTGGTCCTTCAGCTTTTATTCTTCTGATTTAAGACTTAACAATAATTAAATCCAAAAGAATACCCAAAACATTCACATCATGCAAACTTCTATTTTAATACAATCCATGTAATCCCAACCCAAGCCTACAACGAGCTTATTAAATCGGGTCAATGCTCTTAAGACTCAACTGAGTTCAAAACCGAGCCATCTACTCCAAGGATCAATGATCATTATGCAACATACGTTCTGAGGCATAATAAATCTATGACTCCTTCATTGCTACTTTCCCAACGAAGTCAATTTATATAGGTATATGCAATTCTTATATACTTCGCCAAGGTTCGTTAGTTCCAAAGGTATTAAAACGCGAAAATTATCAAACAGTCTTTACACTTAAGACCGATACTTATTCAAATAGAATGCAGTTAAGCATATAACACAACCAAGACTCCATCTCGAGTCATTAAAACTGACAAACATTCAAAAGACTTATTTGAACATCAATCAAGCCTTTAAGGCCAAAATAAACGTTTGGTTAAACATGTGTCACGCACACGATTACATAAACCAAAATACATTGTTACCCAATTCTTTACCTTTTTAATCCCTTAATTTGCCATCGGCCCCAAAACAAAGTTTTACCATTCTTAAAAAAAAACTTTACCTGGTCGGATTTTCCAAAATCCCCCAACTCACATGTTCACATTTTTAAAACGTAATACCTCATAAATATTGCACATCCACAAAATATTAAAAGCGTGTTTTTGACTACATATCTTTCGCTTGTGCAACAATAATTCGAGACTTCTTTCATTAGTGATTTATTCGTCAATCACTCAAAATCCTTAACCATGTCGTACACAATAATATTTGCTTTGCGCATACCCTTTGCATAACAGCATACCGGTACCGCTCACAGTCTTTGTTCCTGTCCGCACGGGCATACGCGGGACGCACCCAGACCGCACCCAATGACAGACGAAAGGTCTCATACACCTTACACAACTATCGACTTCAAAGTCAATACTTGACATGTCGACACTTCCTTAACCTTAAGGTCCTTAACTGAACCTAATTCTTCCTCCGGACACAACCATCCCTCGACAACTGTACTCCTAGTCAGCGAACAAGGGTACAGACTCTCATGCAACCGACACTAAAGTCTACTTTCGACTCTCACACTGTTCATCTCTCATTTTAACACAATTACCAAAACTACAAACTTTTTCCCCAGGTTTATCCAACACTTCTCCATTCTTGGAGTTCTTTCTTAGCTTAAAGCGTAATACTCTACGACCTAGCGAGTTCATAGCCTTCATGCATGACAACTTTATACATAAATCAATTCACACATTTTCTCATTTTAAATAACAACATTTGGAATAACTTGGGCACACATGACCCCAACATTCACATGACTCCAATGTACTGCACAACGATCTCGAGAATTGTTTGCATACTAAATTTCCGTAAACTCAATTTTTTCTCAACCAAAACAAAGTTGTTACGACGGTAATATATTAAATAAAAATCTTTTCATACAACAATAGTTCGAAAAAGTTTTACCGACACGAATTAAGCTAGTCGGTTCTCCCACTTATTTATATGATGTTATTAGATCAATACTCCTGTTGGTTATTTAAACGTTTTGCTGGCCAACACTTTCTTGCTACAAATCAACTTTTCTTGTAAAATAAGAAATATTTTGTAACAACTCCAAAAATTATGTTGTGCGACGTGAATGGGATTGCCTTTTCTTTAAATACACACTTGCACATACTAATTCAACCTTGACTAAAACTGTTATTTATGAATTTGGTTTGAAATCATGAAAATTCATGTAACACACACTAGAACACCATGCATAAAACTTTACTCGCAAATAAAGGCTAATTACTCAACGAGGTCAATCGTCTTACTTACGTAACTTATCATTGACATTCTACCTCCGACCGGTGGTCGCCCTCTCGGCCTTATCACGTTTGCTATACATGCATTCCACGATTCACGTATCAACCATGTCATACTATTTTCGTCTTGATCAAACATCTTATATTCTATCTCCAAACACATCAATTACCTATTAAAGGTTACCTTGGCGGACGTTCATGAGTCCCGCCAATTTCCAGGTTGTCCTTCCAACCCCCAATCATTTACCGATCTGTCCTCCAAATGATTTTGGTGGCATATTCACCATCGTTCTACTATAACCTAAAGGAATAACCATAAGAAGTGGTTATGCACATACCCCTATACAAAACGTACTTTACCGATCGTTAGTCACTGTAACAATTTAGAAATAAGCATGCTCGCGTAACAATATATTCATAATAACAGTAGCTAATTGAAATTGTGAACATATCATACAAGAGAATCCTTGTTACCATTATCACAGTACTAATTTCACGTATTTCCGTTGACTCTAAGACTATCCCGTCTTAGTATTTCTACCCAAATCTCACATGTCATAACTTAATTCATCCCAGCTTAAGTCTAAGTATCTCATCAGCATACTTAATACGCTTAAACTATTGCTCTGATACCATATTGTAACACCCTAAAATTCAGGGCCAACTTAAACCTCAAATAACAAAGTTATGATCACCAAGATATCAGTCTTTTATAAACCAAAGGATCAAAAAGTAAATTTCTATATATACATTAAGTCGTCTAACTTAAATAATTTGATCAATCTAATTATACATCACAATAAGATCAACTAGATTATCTAAGGCTCGCCCCAAAAGTCATCAAAAGAATATCATGATCCTTTGTTAACACCAAGTCCGATTCCCTTCAACTGTAGTCTCACTTCCCAAGCTATTTCCCAGAGCCAGTACCTGGTAAGACAGTTTAATTTGAAACATTAGGCTTTCGCCTAGTGAGATTATCCAAATCAAATTAAAATTTAACAAATAAAATATTAACAGATATATCAAACCTGTTATCAGCCATCTTACCATACCAAGCTCTTATCAACCACTGGAATCCACCTATTCCCTTACTTATGACTAATTCATCTAGTCATCATACTACCATCAAGAATTACTATAAATCCCATCGGATTATAAGTAACTCCAACTCCCAGAAATTACAGTTTCCAAACCTGCTTCTTTCTGAATTGAGATTACAATTTTTCTACATTGGTTTATCTCCAAACTTCTCTACAATGAAGATATCTCATCTTTCGTTTGAAATGGGAATTACAACTCTAAGTCTACTATTCCTCATTTCATTTCCTCCCCACCTTGAATCACTGGCCCCCCCAAATGAGATTTTATTTTTATCGCGATCATCAACCACCAGAGACCCTCACAGATGATTCATGATTCACTCCAACAACTAGAAATACATCCCAACAGTCCCTGGCTAGTAAACGGTTCTCATTATACCGTACTTTATGCCCACTAGACCAGATGCATATTTCTAGCCAACGCCACACAATAATTGTGTATCATCACTCTTTCTATTGTATGCTAAAGTTATACAATTCATCATATATTCCATATCTCTATGTACAGAATATTAATTTCAACGATTATCCCCACTTTGCCATTTAGCATCGGGGATCAACATCTCAACAATTAACTACAGTTCCGGACTCATAAATAAGTCCTTACAATTTAACATAACATGGTTTTTACATCAACAACAGAGTTATAAACATATAACAAATAGCATATATACCTCAGATTATGTTCCTCATAAAACCATAAAAATGATACTGGAATGGTTCAAAGTTCGCAACCCACTGTAGCGAAAATCACCAATTTTCGCAAGCCAAAGCTGCGAAAATCACAAAGCTCGCAAGCCTCTATTGCGAAAATTACAAAGTTCGCAAGCCTCTATTGCGAAAATCATTAAAGTTCGCAGGCCAAATAAAATACAAATATTACACAAATAAAATACGTGGATATATTGAAAGCATGCAACGTTTACTAAAATACAAATATTACACAAAATACACAATAAACATTACATTACTAATTATTTTCTTCTCCAAATCTCTTCCACTAAATCGGTTTGCAATTGATGATTAATGTACTTTTATTTTAGTAGTTTAAATAAAAGACATTGCATAAAAATATTATCTTTTTAAAATAAAGCATGGGTAAGAAATTTTAATAAAAATAATAAAACATAATATTCAAATAAATTAATAAATTAATTAAATTTAATAAACATATTAATAATTAATGTTTAAATAACTAAATAAATTAATTAAATTAAACAAAAATGGATTTGTTTAATATATAATTGTTTGTGAAAGACCTTTCTAATTGTGAAAGAAGTTGTTACTCTTGCAAGACCTTGCATCATCTTGCAAGGTCTTGTACAAGACGTATGTGGATGCTCTTAGGTCCCTCAATATAATTCTTTTACAATAAATTTAGTTACATAAAGGGTGAATTTGTCTTTTTACTAAAAACATTTAAAAACCCAATTACGCAATTAAAGATTGACAGCTTCTATCCCCACCCCGGTAATCTAGCTGGTGATGTAAACCATTCATAAACGTCAATCTAGTCTAAAAATATATGATTCCATAAGTATTTCAATTGTTTTCTAATTTAAATTCACGATCATAATGAATAAATATTATCATCTTTCATAAATATCTTGATTATAAAGAATAATCATAATTATCGCTCCTAATTTTCTCAATTATTTTATCATATAAGTGTTGGTTATAATTTGTAAGAATTACATGATTTGTATTTGAAATTTTATAACATAAACATTGGTTATGCTTTATAATCAAATATATTCACTTGGAATAACTTTTTGATATAAGAAAATAATATAACACGTTCAAAATGATTTACTAATTAAATTATCTTGTGTATCAAAATAATGTAAAATTTAATCTACTACATTTTAAATGCCAAATATACTTTATTGTTAAAAAAAAATCTAGGGAATTTAATTAAAATGCCTAAAGTTTGACTTTGACTTACCAAAATACCATTTTTTCAACTTTTGCAAAAATACCTAAAAATCCCGCGATTTGTCCTGCGATCGCGGGATAGGGTATAAAATGAAAATGTTGATCCCGCGAGAGTCCCGCGGCACACACAATTGTCCCGCGATTGAATCAAATTGTGACTTTTGAATTGAATTTTACACTTTCAACCCCTATACTTATTTACTTACTTTACTTTATACCTTTTACTTTCCTAATTTTAATTTTACACCTTCATCATATTAACACATATAATCGTTTATTAACTAAAATACGTTAAAAAATACGTTTTAATTTTAACAAGTTACACCATTATAATCGTCTTTTCGATTAAAAAATCTCTCCTCTCCTCTCCCAAACTCTCTCAATTTTGTCGTGTGGAATACGCGCTCGGGTTGTTTGAAGATGACTCGTGTTACTCGTTTGGTAAGTTTTTCTTAAGTTTCTTGTACTTTTCTTGTATGTTGTTATTTTAAATTAAAATATTTGATATGTATGTTGTTAGAGTGTTTATAAGTTTGTTATATGTTTGAATATGATATTTGTTCTATGTTTAAATTTTAAAATATATGATATGTATGTTGTTGTATGTTTGAATGTGATATTTGTATGTTGTTATAGATGTTAGAGTGTTTTTTATAAAAATAAATGTTAAAGAGTGTTTTTTATAAAAAAAATGTTAAGATGGTGTTTTTATAAAAAAAGATGTTAAAGTGTTTTTTATAAAAATAAATGTTAGAGTGTGTTTTATAAAAATAATTCTTAAGAGTGTGTTTTTTTATAAAAAAAAGATGTTAAAGTGTTTTTTATAAAAATAAATGTTAAGAGTGTTTTTATAAAAAAAAAGACGTTAAGAGTGTTTTTATAAAAAAAGATGTTAAGAGTGTGTTTTTTATAAAAAGATGAGTGTTTTTTATAAAAATAAATGTTGAGAGTGTTTTTTTTATAAAGAGATGAGTGTTTTTTATATAAAAAAATGTTAAGAGTGTTTTTATAAAAAAAAGATGTTAAAAGTGTTTTTTATAAAAAAAGATGTTAAGAGTGTTTTTATAAAAAAAAGATGTTAAGAGTGTTTTTATAAAAAAAAGATGTTAAGAGTGTGTTTTTTATAAAAAGATGAGTGTTTTTTATAAAAATAAATGTTAAGAGTGTTTTTTATAAAAAAATGTTAAGAATGACAACTTCGGTCCCTAAACTTTGGTGAATGACAACTTAGGTCCCTAAACTTTGGTGAATGACAACTTAGGTCCTTAAACTTTGGTGAATGACAACTTAGGTCCCTAAACTTTTGTGAATGACAACTTAGGTCCTTAAACTTTGGTGAATGACAACTTAGGTCCATAAACTTTGGTGAATGACAACTTAGGTCCCTAAACTTTGGTGAATGACAACTTAGGTCCTTAAACTTTTGTGAATGACAACTTAGGTCCTTAAACTTTGGTGAATGACAACTTAGGTCCCTAAACTTTTGTGAATGACAACTTAGATTGAGTGGTTTCTTTTCTAAAACTAAAACAAACGAATAATTATCAACACAATAAAACAAACAAGCAAAAGCATCTATATATAACACTATTATATATTGAAATAAAATAAACCGCAACATATCTATTTGGATTTTGTCAAACTGGTGTAAATAGCCCTAAGGTATGTGGGGATTTAAGCAATCCTTGTGATTCCCCTGCTACCTGGAAATCCAATAGATTGAGTGGTTTCTTTTCTAAAACTAAAACAAACGAATAATTATCAACACAATAAACCAAACAAGCAAAACCATCTATATATAACACTAACTATAACATCCGTGAATGACTATGTAGAGGGATTTCTTTCACATTGACTTGACGTTAAAGTGCAAAGTTGGCTACATGGTGGAGTTAAAAGACCGCTTCAGGGGATTAGGTGATCGCGTAGCTACCCTTGAGAACATCTTTAGAGGGACACCTTTCGGTCCATGGATGGATCTGAGTTACTCTGGTGGCGATCCCACACTAGTCCACATGTTTCTACAGTTGGGGGTCGAGGTCTCCAATGGTGAGCCGGAGGAGATGCATTTTGATTTCTTCGGCCATCAATTGCGGTTTGGGCGTCGTGAGTTCTGTCTAATTACAGGACAACTTTTTGGAGAGGCTCCCCCCTTCCTCCCTTAGCAGACTGCTCCTTCGTTCGTAGGGTTTGGGCGTGTCAGCATCTCGTTTGAAGCTGAAGACAGTCATGGAGACGATGAAAGAGGGCCTTAGGGCCCTAAGCGACCAGGATGCTGTCCGTGTATGCTTGGTGGCGATCGTGGATATGGGCTTCATGGGCCGTGAGTAGAGCCAGGCTGCTTCCGAGATGGTCCTTAGGGCCGTCGAGGACTTTGATGTGTTTAACAGGTACCCGTGGGGTAGCCACATCTGGACACATTGCTACACTATTTTGCACCGAGCCATTGCCAGACGCCCCGATCGACTTGCCAAGATGAATCTTTGTGGTTTTACATACGCCTTCAAGGTTAGATACGTAGTATAACATAAATAATAATACATACAAACTGTTTGGCTTTCCTTTTTACGTACTTGCTCTTCTTGTGTAATTCCAGATATGGATATTGGAGATGTTTCCCGCAGCCGTCCAATATTTCGTCAAGCGTGACGGCAGATTACTTAGGGGAACCCGTTGGGACAAGGGTCTTGTAACGACCCGCAATCCCATACATAGTTCAAATAGCATACATTGCATAACGTCGTTAAAACAAGAGATACATTACATAACAAATACGGTCCCCTAGTCGTTTACAAACATTCAGTACATCATTACAAACATTTACACAGTAAATTACATCATTACTAACAACATGCTATATCTACTAAACATGTCATAGTCTTCAACTACATAGTCCTCCAAAAGCTATTCGCGGTTTAACCTTCTTATTTGCTCTTACTCGATCCATGACCTGGAATACATATTTTTAAAACAAAATGAGGGTTAGACCTTGAGGTCTAGTGAGAAAATCCCCGTTAGTTAAAAACCATTTGCACAACATCATACACATAATTCACATAAGAATACCAATTAAGACTCATGCATCATATATCTTTCCATCTCATTCTCTTGGCCATATTAATTGGTTGCGAGCCAACTAATAAATTTTCACCACTGTACTAAATACAGCCAACACCACTGTCCCTCTGTACAACCAACTTTCACCGGTTCTAAGCCCGGCCAACTAGCACCAATGCAGTGTAATACTCATAAAAACACAATATGCACATTATTACACTCATTCACATATATGTATTCCAGTTAGAAAACATTTTAAGTAAAAACTCACTTGTTTGCTTATCCAAAACTCCTTCCACAAAGAACTCAGCTTTCACCTTCAATTCACAGTATCTGAAACAAATAGATGCAGATATCTCTTTACCATACAAAACACATAAGTCTTACTAAAGCTAAAGGCTCTAGATAACTCTATCCTCAAATGTTACCCCCAAACCCGAACTTAAGTCGAGTCCACAGTATATTTAGTCCTCATTCATTCCCTATCCAATAATTTACAAGACACAGGCCACTGGATACTTAAAAGCATCTAAACTCACCAATTTGACCAAACAGCAAAAGTATCCGGACAACCCAAACTATCCGGATAACACAGATAATCCGGACAGCATGACTTTTCGAACAACTTCAATAATCCGGACAGTCCAACTACCCGGACATCATACCAATCCGGATACTATCCGGTAACTCGTTTCATCCGAAAAACTAAAGAAAATAGAACTTACCCGGATAAAGAACCCGTCCGGACACCTTTAGAACATTAACCGGACACCACCCACAAACTACCCGGACACTATCAACAATACTACCCGGATACCTTCATCTTATCCGGAAACCTCTGTCTGTTTTCATAATTTCAGCCCAGAAACCGACTGAATCAACCCCATATATGAAATCGGTTATTCTACTCCGATAGAAACTACCTAATAGCAATTACACACATAAATTGTAAAGGAAACATACCTGAACTCAGTTCCAAGTGCACCAATTGATGCCTTAACCTAGCTTTTCTTCCTTTCTTCTTTTCTTCCAAAACACACACACACACAATGAGCTGATTTCCTGGATATTTCTGAATTATGAAATATATGATTATCTTAAAGGATAATATCTCATTCACTTTACCACTTTAGCCCCTAAACTATCCATTAATGACTAAAACACCTTTAACTCCTAATTTAACCCAAATTCACCCTAAACATTAATTATAAAGTTAAATAAATTTAACGGAACTAACATTTAACTAACGAACTTACCCAGGGTATTACATCATCTACCCCTTAAAAGAATTCCGTCCCGTAATTCGGTTAGGCAAAAAGGTGCGGGTACTTAGTTCTCATTTCTGATTCTGATTCCCAAGTAGCATCCTGACCCCTATGATGTCTCCACTGAACTTTCACTTGTCTGATTACTTTGTTCCGCAACACTTTAACTTTGTGGTCAACTATGGCTTCAGGTTCCTCCACATAATTCAGCTTTTCATCAACTTGTATATCAGGTAGAGACACTGCCTGATCTGGCGTAACTAGACACTTTCGAAAATTCGATACATGAAACGTATTATGAATCCTGCTTAACTCGGGCGGAAGATCCAACCTGTAAGCTACTTCACCAATCCTTTCTGTAATTGCAAACGGTCCAATGTACCTCGGGCTCAGTTTACCTTGTTTCCCAAATCGGATGACTCCTTTCCAAGGCGAGACTTTTAACATCACAAAATCTCCAATTTGGAATTCTAACGGCTTTCGGCGTCGGTCGACGTAGCTTTTCTGTCTATCTTGAGCCACTTTCAATCGTTCCCGAATCTGAGAAATCTTATCCGCGGTCAACTAGACTATATCTGGCCCCGCTAACCGTTTCTCTCCCACTTCATTCCAACACAGAGGCGTTCAGCATTTTCTACCATACAGAACTTCAAACGGTGCCGCTTGTATGCTGGAATGGTAACTGTTGTTGTAGGCAAATTCTATCAGTGGCAAGTGCTTATCCCAAGATCCCCCAAAGTCAACAATGCAAGCCCGTAACATATCTTCCAAAGTCTGAATCGTGCGTTCACTCTGACCATCAGTTTGAGGATGATACGCTGTACTTAACTTTATCTGCGTTCCCATCTCCTTTTGAAAACTTCTCTAGAATCTTGAGGTAAAACAGCTGTCACGATCAGAGATAATCGAAATTGGAACTCCATGTCTAGTTACTATTTCGTTGATGTATAACTTGGCTAATCGTTCCAACGAATCAGTTTCTTTTATTGGTAGAAAGTGAGCAGACTTCGTCAATCTGTCTACGATCACCCAAATGGCATCAAATCCCTTCGGAGTCCTTGGTAGCTTTGTAATGAAATCTGTAGTAATCTGATCCCATTTCCACATTGGTATTTCTAATCGTTGTAACTGACCAAACGGTTTTTGATGTTCAATCTTTACCTCTTACAAGTAGTACAACCTTCCACATGCTGAGCAATGCTTCTTTTTATTCCCGGCCACCAATAAAATAATTTCAGATCCTTATACATCTTGTTCGTACCTGGGTGAATAGAAAAACGAGATTGATGAGCTTCTTGTAGTACCCGATCACGTAAACCACCCAAACGAGGCACCCAAATTCTGTTCCCCAGACACAATAACCCACAATCATCTTTTACAAGCAATGCTGATATACCCACTAACCGTTCTGGTTTCAAGTGTTCTTCTTGAAAAGCTTCTATTTGACACTTCTGCAATTCGTCAAAAATGTTAGGTAGGAGTTCAGCTCGTAGTGACATAGCTTTTATTGTTCCACTTCTTTCTTGACGACTTAGTGCATCAGCTACCACATTCGCCTTTCCCGGATGATAAAGGATTTCACAGTCGTAATCATTTACCAATTCTAGCCATCTTCTTTGCCTCATATTTAGTTCCTTCTGATCGAAAAGATGTTGGAGACTCTTATGATCAGTATAAATTTGACATTTAGAGCCGTAAAGGTAATGTCTCCAAATTTTCAACGCGAAAACAACTGCTGCCAGTTCCATGTCGTGTGTAGGATACTGTCTTTCATGATCTTTTAACTGACGAGAAGCATAAGCAATAAACTTTCCACGTTGCATAAGTACACATCACAATCCCAGTTTGGAAGCATCACTGTAAACAACAAAGTCTTCGGAACCTTCTGGTAGTGCTAGTATCGGTGCGCTACAGAGTTTCTCTTTCAATATTTGGAATGCTTCATCCTGTTCTGCTTTCCATTCGAACTTTAGATTCTTCCGGGTCAGCTTAGTCAAAGGCGTCGCGATACGAGAGAAGTATTTTATAAACTTTCGATAGTAACCGGCTAAACCCAGAAAACTTCGTACTTCCGTTGGCGTTTTCGGCGGTTCCCACTTTTCAACTGCTGCTACTTTCATTGGATCAACTTGAATACCTTTCTCAGAAACTACATGTCCGAGAAACTGAACTTCCCGTAGCCAGAATTCACATTTAGAGAACTTAGCGTATAACTGTTCCTTCTTTAACAATTCCAGAATTAAACGAAGATGTTGGGCTTACATACTCGATTCATTAAATCCATAAAAGCAGCTGGAGCGTTCGTCAATCCAAAAGGCATTACTAAGAATTCATAGTGACCATACCGTGTGCGAAAAGCAGTTTTCAGAACGTCTTCTTCTTTAACCTTCAGTTGATGGTAACCAGATCTCAGATCAATCTTGGATAAATAGCAAGCTCCAACTAGTTGATCAAAGAGGTCATCAATTCTAGGAAGCATATACTTGTTCTTGATCGTGCGCTTATTCAGTTCCCGGTAATCAATACACATTCTCATCGAACCATCCTTCTTTTTCACAAACAGAACCGGTGCTCCCCACGGCGAAGAACTGGGTCTGATGAAGCCTTTATCTGAAAGATCCTGCAGTTGAGGCATCATCTCTTTCATCTCTGTAGGTGCCAAACGATACGGTGCACGGGCAACAGGAGCGGCTCCAGGAATCAGATCTATACCAAACTCTACTTGTCTAACAGGCGGAAGGCTAGTCAGATCTTCTGAAAAAACTTCCGGAAATTCACGAACAATCGGAATATCTCCCAGCTTATTCTTTTCTAGCTTAATATCTACCACATAAGCTAAGTAACTTGAGCAGCCTTTATTGATACACTTACGAGCTTTCAACAAAGAGATAAGGCAAGACTGATGATTTCTACGGTCACCATAAATCACAACTGGTCCCTTTTCAGGTAAGACAACATTTATCAACTTCTTATCACAAACTATATTAGCCTGATTCTCGGCTAACCAATCCATTCCCACTACCACATCAAACTCGATCAAGGCTATATGAAATAACTGAATAGGCACTCCACACCCATCTATGTTTATCACACAACTATCAAATACCTCATTAACCGGTACTTGATTATCATTAGCCGTATCTACCATTAACACATGATCTAACACTTTAGGCTTTAAATGAATATAGGCAGCAAAAGAAGGCGATACAAACGATCGGTTTGCACCGGAATCAAATAACACTTTAGCACGTGTAGAATTTATTAAGAATGTACCTGTAACCACATCAGGAGTCTTTCTTGCTCTGTCATCTGGAAGGCACGACCCCTTGTTCTAGATACTTATGGCCTTGGTACTACGGGTCTAACACCCGTTGGTCATACTGACGTACCACCCGTTTGTATTCTCCCCAGTGGACAATCGTACTGAAGGTGATCAGGAGAATTGCACGAGTAACAAAATCTAACTACTCGATAGTCTTTAGCAATATGACCGATCTTTCCACACTTATAACAGTTTCTAGGATCAACTTGACAACTTCCTTGATGAAAACGGTGGCACTTTGGGCAAGGTCTTTCAACTGGTCGGAAAGGTGGACGGTTATCAAATCGCTGGAACCTGGACTTCTTCGGATCATACTGCGGTCCTTCCCATTTTCTTTTCCCCATATTCTTATCACTAGTACTTCTCCCTTTATCTTGTTCTACGGTTTCCGCGGCGTCTACTGCGGTGGAGAAAGTTTCTGGTCCTTTAGCAATCACAAAACTTATGACTTCTGCATTCAGTCCAAAGATAAACCTTTCAATCTTCATAGCCTCCGTAGCAACGTAGTATTCTGCGAAACGAGACTTTTCCAAGAAACGAGCGGTGTAGTCCCGAACTGCAAGTTCATAAACTCCCCTTCCAATTGTTTAACTGCGGCTTGAGGACAAAACTGTTTCCTGAAAGCTATCACGAATTCTTCCCAAGAGTAGGTAGAATATATATCAGATCCTCCCGAGGACATATGTGCTTCCCACCAGTATAGGGCATCGCCTTTCAACATTGCAGTTCCATAGAGTACTCTATCCTCTTAAGCGCATTTACTTGTCTTGAAGATGGCTTCTATCTCCTTCAGCCACTTCATAGCTTTTACCGGATCCCGATCTCCCGAGTAAGTTGGAGACTTACAACTTAAGAACATTTTATAGTCACACTTCCTTAGTACTGGTGTGATTGTAGGTGTAATAGGCATCTCGTCCTCATGAGTAGGATCTGGTCTTTCTGTTTCAGTATTATGAGTTTGGTTGAACATAGCTTGGATATTGGCTTGTAATTTCCCATTTCAACTGCTAAGTCATCTCTGGTAACAAATTCTGTGCCGCGCCCCTGAACTCTGCCTCCAGTTCTGCCTCTACCTCTTTCTCCCCCTCTTCCCCTTCCTCCGGCTGTTGGGTTTGTTCTATTCGAATTTCCTCCTCCTTTCCGATTCGTTTGTCTAGTACCACTTGCCATTCTGTTGATTCAAACAAGGTTAATATACACATAAGCACATACCCCATATAACAAGGTATTCCAGTTCAAACATGTACCTGTAAGATCACAATTACACTGGCCAGGTGTAAAATGAACTTACCTTACATGATGTTCCTTCTACCTTTTTATATTTAACACCCCAAGGTTCTACAATAATAGGGACATCCTACTTCACATGCAGTTTAAGTCTAGGTACATATACTAATACCTAAATCCCTTAAACTAGGGCTCTGATACCATCTGTAACGACCCGCAATCCCATACATAGTTCAAATAGCATACATTGCATAACGTCGTTAAAACAAGAGATACATTACATAACAAATACGGTCCCCTAGTCGTTTACAAACATTCAGTACATCATTACAAACATTTACATAGTAAATTACATCATTACTAACAACATGCTATATCTACTAAACATGTCATAGTCTTCAACTACATAGTCCTCCAAAAGCTATTCGCGGTTTAACCTTCTTATTTGCTCTTACTCGATCCATGACCTGGAATACATATTTTTAAAACAAAATGAGGGTTAGACCTTGAGGTCTAGTGAGAAAATCCCCGTTAGTTAAAAACCATTTGCACAACATCATACACATAACTCACATAAGAATACCAATTAAGACTCATGCATCATATATCTTTCCATCTCATTCTCTTGGCCATATTAATTGGTTGCGAGCTAACTAATCAATTTTCACCACTGTACTAAATACAGCCAACACCACTGTCCCTCTGTACAGCCAACTTTCACCGGTCCTAAGCCAGGCCAACTAACACCCATGCAGTGTAATACTCATAAAAACACAATATGCACATTATTACACTCATTCACATATATGTATTCCAGTTAGAAAACATTTTAAGTAAAAACTCACTTGTTTGCTTATCCAAAACTCCTTCCACAAAGAACTCAGCTTTCACCTTCAATTCACAGTATCTGAAACAAATAGATGCAGATATCTCTTTACCATACAAAACACATAAGTCTTACTAAAGCTAAAGGCTCTAGATAACTCTATCCTCAAATGTTACCCCAAACCCGAACTTAAGTCGAGTCCACAGTATATTTAGTCATCATTCATTCCCTATCCAATAATTAACAAGACACATGCCACTGGATACTTAAAAGCATCTAAACTCACCAATTTGACCAAACAGCAAAAGTATCCGGACAACACAGATAATCCGGACAGCATGACTTTCCGAACAACTTCAATAATCCGGACAGTCCAACTACCCGGACATCATACCAATCCGGATACTATCCGGTAACTCGTTTCATCCGAAAAACTAAAGAAAATATAACTTACCCGGATAAAGAACCCGTCCGGACACCTTTAGAACATAAACCGGACACCACCCACAAACTACCCGGACACTATCAACAATACTACCCGGATACCTTCATCCTATCCGGAAACCTCTGTCTGTTTGCATAATTTCAGCCCAGAAACCGACTGAATCAACCCCAGATATGAAATCGGTTATTCTACTCCGATAGAAACTACCTAATAGCAATTACACACATAAATTGTAAAGGAAACATACCTGAATTCAGTTCCAAGTGCACCAATTGATGCCTTAACCTAGTTTTTCTTCCTTTCTTCTTTTCTTCCAAAACACACACACACACACACAATGAGCTGATTTTCTGGATATTTCTGAATTATGAAATATCTGATTATCTTAAAGGATAATATCTCATTCACTTTACCACTTTAGCCCCTAAACTATCCATTAATGACTAAAACACCTTTAACTCCTAATTTAACCTAAATTCACCCTAAACATTAATTATAAAGTTAAATAAATTTAACGGAACTAACATTTAACTAACGAACTTACCCGGGGTATTACAGGTCTTTCCCTAAATAGGGCGATTTGGACTGAGTTCTTCAGTCAATCTAGATGTGTAAGTTCTTTTACTATGTTTATAATGTTGCATACGTTAGTCCCGCTTATTAAATTTTTTGTGTTTTACCATATATTTAGCCGTCGCTTACGCCTTTCGAGGTCCTTGTTCCTACTGCCTACGAGAGGGACACGCCTTGGTACAGAAACAGCGTGACCTTTATTGACAGAGAGGCGGCAAGGGTTTGACGTCCCTCTCCTTCCCCATCTGGGCCTGGTTCCTCATCTGACGAAGATGAGGAAGATGACGCGAGGCCCCCTTCCGATCGATACCAACCGCCCCCTTCCGATCGATACCAGCCGCCCCCTTACAATCCATATGAGGCGGCCCCCTCCTACTCCCATCAAGATCCGACACACGTCTACAGGCCACATCGTGGCAGTCATGAGGAGCTGTGGGACTACGTCCACGGGCCCCAAGACAGTCGTATAGGATATCTGGAGACATTCGTCAGACAGTTTCAAGCTGTTCAGGTTAGTGTTTAACTTAATTTGTCGGCCACGATCTTTTAGTTTGTATATTAATATTACGTTCCATATTTGTTTTAGCTGTCAGGTACGAAGCCGATCTTCGCTCCGTTCGGACAGGGGGCACCGATGCCGTTTGGCACCACATCCCATCCGTCATTCCCGGTGAGTGTAAGTCACACTGAATAACCAATGTAGTTATATATTCGTTCCTAAATTTGTAACTCTTATAATGATCAATGTCACGCAGGTCGGGATGTCGGGGCCAGGGGGATACACATCCCAAATGCCGCCGTTTGGCACCACCTATTCGTCAATCCCGGAGAGTGTAAGTCACATTGAGTAACCATTATAGTTATATGTTAGTTCCTAAGTTTGTAACTCTTATAATGATCAATGTTACGCAGGTCGGGATGTCGGGTGCAGGGGGGTACACATCCCAAATGCCGACGTTCGACACCACATCCAGTTCCTCAATCCCGGAGAGTGTAAGTCACACTGAGTAACCATTACTGTTATATGTTAGTTCCTAAGTTTGTAACTCTTATAATGATCAATGTCACGCAGGTCGGGATGTCGGGTGCAGGGGGGGTACACATCCCAAATGCCGACGTTCGGCACCACATCATCATTCATGGACCTCCTTGGCCTATCGAACGCAGACAATTATATGCCGGAAATGCCGGAGTCGTCGTACGTCACACCGCCAGCTTCCACGCATACTGTAAGTTATTTTGGTAATTTTGGTTTAATTGTGAACATGATGAAATTGTACTTAAAACATCTAAAAAGTTAATTTTCAGTCGATGGGGTCGGGAGAGGACTTACGGTGCTCGGAAATTCTCGAGGACCACTTCTCGGAGCCGGAAGTTGACCCGATGGATGTGGTAGAACCTGCTAGGCCGGTTCGGAATAGGAAAGAAGCATCATGGTGGGGTTCCCCACTATTTGGCCGACAAAGATCTACCACACCGCCCCCTGAAAAGAAAGCCAGGGCAAAGGTGGCAGGAAAGGGAGCGGGAAAGAAAGCCGAAAAGGGAAAGATAGCTTCACCGGAGCGTCTTCCGGCCGAGGATATATTGAACATGTGCCAGATTGGTAACCTCCCAAGCCTGGTATTCATCCCTTACCTCAAGCTGGACCTCACCCCCTCGTTTTTCAAAGCATTGCTGGCAGTTGACCCTTTGGAGTCTGACTTAGAGGATGTGGTTAGTAATGAAGTTTAACTATAGTCATATAATCAAATATATTTATATTACATGTCTAACCATCTATTTTTTATGTATAGCACATGGATTGTTTGGTCGCCTTGCTCCAAAAATCCCGTGGACCAGACACGAGGTGGACCGTGATGCACACTACTTTCTTTGCGTTCATGGTGCTTGAACATCAAGGTCCCGCCTCCGTGGCTAACTCATGCAATGGCATGGAAGGGGTGAATTGGCAGTTACTCGATACTGTATGTAAATCGTTTTACTCTTATTTTATTTAAGTTGTTTGGTTGCTAACTAAGTTGTCTAATATTGTAATATTTCAGGTGTACATCCCTATATGCATTCATCCTAAACATTGGCTGCTCGGAGTGTTTGTTCTTCCAACTATGGTGATGACCATATATGACAGCGACGCTGCCAATCTCTTCAAAGACACTATGGATGAGCAGCTTGCCAGATTTAAAGCTGTGTTGACGGAGTTCTTTAGCCGGATCGGGGATGTGCGCCGTCGCGAAGGGTCAGTGAACTTTCGTCACAAGTTAGCCAAGAATGCACCACAGCAGAAAGGGATGAATGCGGATTGCGGTGTCTGGGTATGCCGTAATGCCAGCATCTTGATTAATAACGATGTGATAGATTTACACCCTTCCCGCACCGAAGATGAGGCCAGGGAATTTCGCGAACATATGACGGAGTCCATTTATGCGCATTGTCAAACACAACAACATTAGGTTGTTTATCTAACATTAAATAATTGTTATTTTTAGTGTTAACTTATTTTGTTAAAGTATTGCTAATTTCATCCAATTACTCAACTTTGAGTATCGATATCTCATTCACACATACTCCGTTTTGGACGCATTATATATCGTTTCGAAGCTCTCATATAGGAGAACATAAACCTACTAAGAGATAGTTATATATAACACACACACACACATATATATATATATATATATATATATATATATATATATATATATATATTTAAATGTGTCCAAAGTTTAGTAAAACCCATATTTTTACTAAAATTTTCCAACACCTAGTAAGTAGGTTTATGAAACTTGCGGTAATCCTAATACAGAGATTATTAGATGAACAAGCATTTATTTCTTGATTCACATGTGCATTAATACTTAGACTACTTAAAGACTAATTTTCAGCCTAAAATACCTTTATTCAAGAGCAGAATTCCTGTTACGGTCATATACAACAAACAGTGAGAAAGTTCAATAATATAACAGAATTTTGTAACTAGTACTGTATTGGTTCTTGTTGTCTGGAAGTGATTCATATGATGCAAAAATTGGTATTATGTAATGTAGAACAATATCTACATTATAGAAACTTGCATTTGACAGTACCATATAAATATGATCTAAGTTCTCATTAATTAGCTATGTTTGACAATTATTAATTGCCTATTAAACTTGGAAGTGTTGCATTTTTTTCATTGTGATGAAAAATACTTCGCTTCCAAATATTATGTGTGCAAGTATCACTTGACGTAGTTGCTTGTAATATTATATTGGGACTTGTATGGCGTTTACAAATAATATTTGGTAGGCTTGTAATATTATATTAGACTACTTAAAGACTAATTTTCAGCCTAATGAAAGACCTTTATTCAAGAGCAGACGAATATTGCAGTTACTTTTTCAGTCGAATCTTACAGGCTCTTTTGCAAACGAATATTGCAGTTACTTTTTCAGTCGAATCTTACAGGCAATTTTCAAACGAATCTTGCAGTGAACTATTCAGATGAAATCTTTGACCATATCCACATCCCTGATGAAGAACATACATTTTCACGGCTATAAGTAGATGGCATGATGAAGTAGTAATTCACAACTTGCTATCTATCTTTTATACATTCTTTTACACCGTTTACAAACATTCTCTCGCTTTTCTTAACACTATGGCTGGAGGTTCAAGATCAAGGGGGAACAGGTCGGCGAATGGGGCTGGAACTTCACGTTCGGCAGCCTACCAATCACTGAATGATGGAGCTCGCCGGAGTACCTGGAAGGTACCAGAAACAGACGAGGAGTGGAGAAACCATGGGCGGACTGCGGCCGATTATCTATTCACGGCTGAGGAAGCAGAAGACTGGGAGATGGCATGGGACAATTACCACTTCGATAATGACAGGAAAAGCCCACCAATGTATCATTGTACCCAGCCGACGGGTCTTCCACAAAGTCAACGGAGTCAACGGATTACTCCGTTAGTGCAAAAGTCCATTAATAAGGCGAACGCCGATATCGAAAAGGTAAAAGGTATGTGGAACCATAACAGGAGGATTCAGCAGGGGAAAATGGAGTATCTAGCGGAGAAAAAACGAGAACTGGCCATGGCTATGGCTCACGTTTGGGAGGTGCAACGACAAATTAAGGAAGTAGAAGAGGAACTACAAGAAATCGAAGACGACTACACGGGAATGGAGGACGTCATCAAAGAAAAGGTTGACTTCATCACCGGAATCCAGGACGCATTCTAGTCATAGATTTCTTTGTTTACCTGCACTGTATCCGTTTCGGTTGAGAAGATGATTTGCAATAACTGATCTTTTAATTAATTTGCTTATTAAATAACTTAAAATGGGGAAAACATTTTCTTTAATGAATTTCTATATTAAAAACATTAAAATGGAAAGGAAACAATACATTAAAAACCACATAAAACGATAACCTAAAAACTATAGGGACCATTTATGTTTTTTTAAAAACCACATAAAATGATAACCCAAACTTGAGGGGCCAAATATGTAATTTCGGCTTACCGCGGGACCACCGCGGGGTACCTTCGCGGGGCAGGGGCCAAAAGTGTACCACGGGCAATCTTGAGGGGCCAAAAGTGTACCGCGGGCATTCTTGAGGGGCCTCCGCAGGACTTTTGGCCAAAAGTGTGTGACACATGGACGTGGGCCCACGATCGCGGGGCCCGCCGCAGAAAATTAGGATATTTTGGTAAAGCTGTCGAGATTTTGGGTAGGGAAATTCTATCCCTACCCCCCTGCCATTTTCCCTGACAAGTTGTATACCCCCTCCTCTCACACACTTCACTTTTCTTAATTTTTTTAACTTTTCAATTTAAAGTTACATTTTATACCCTTAGACTTATTTATTTATTTTACTTTATACCTTTTAGTTTTATATTTATCATTTTACACTTTTATTATATTAACACGTATAATCTATAATCGTATATTAACTAAAATACGTTAAAAAAATACTTTTTTAATTTTAACAAGTTACACCATTATAATCGTCTCGTCGATACCTTCGAAATGAGTTCAATATTGAATATTTTTTGATTTATTATATTATATATGTCGTACGTTTACGTTATTTTTTGACTTAATTATATTATTATTCGTCGATACCTTCTTATTTTTTGATTTAATTATATTATTTCGAAATGAACCCAATATTAACTAAAATACGTTAAGAAAATACTTTTTAACAACTTTCAAATCCTTAAATCGTGGACTGTTAGGCGACGTCGAGGTCGAGTGTCGTGAGGAACTCTCGACTTACCTTTTAGGAGGGACGACGGTGGTTTTTTGGGTCTTTGTCGGGACCTTATCTTAATACAAGATATAACTCATAACATGTGTCTTACCTTTTCTGTTGTGGTCGAGACCTGTGAAATTTTGCCCAAACAGTTTGCCCCCAAAATTTGAAAGTAGGATGGCAAATTCGAATTTTAAATTTTGCTTGTCGGGTGTTGAGGGTTTTGTGTTGAAAAATACCTTGGTTGTCTCGGAACCGGATTGGTTCAATTCTAACTGAACGAGAATTTGAAGAGAAAAATGGGATTGTGACGTCCTACTGACGCACGATTTTGCTTACCAGCTGTCATTTTATAAATGTCGACGGAGCCCAGAGGTACTATTAGAAATGAAGACGATCTAGATGACTTCAGAAGTCTATCGAAAATTCCCATGGGGATTACTGTAAGCAAGGCTGGCGGGGTTCGACCGGAGATGTGTCCCGAGGGGTATGTCGCGATATACGAGTACCTGTTTAAGATGGGCTTCTACTGGCCGTATTCGCCTCTGGCCAAGGCATTTCTGTGTGAGTTTGACCTGTCTCCAGGGCAACTGATGCCCCAGTTTTGGCGAGTCAATCTAGTCATCGAGCGACTTACTTCGCACTGGGAGTGGCGTATAAATTCATGAGCGACCAATATCGTCGTTATAATTTACTTTCAAGGCTTAAAGGTAATCGTACCTTAGTTTTGAACACTGCTGTCAATGATCGCAAATGGAGGACGAGATATGTACTTGTGCGGGTGGCGATGCTGGATATGGAGAGTGATTGGATTAGACCCGTAGATATTGCACAACTGGCGACGATGTCTCATACTGCGCAACCATGGTTCACTCCTTTTGCTCGTTTTCGTAAATCATACCAAGAATGGGGGGTTTTAGAAGTGAAATGGCTAAAATTGACAAAATAAAGTGGAAAATAAATGGAAATAATAACTCTAAAAATAGAGTTATCACAACCTCAAACTTAAATCATTACTTGTCCCCAAGTAATAAAAAGAAAGAAATAAAATGAAACACAATGCATAAAAGATCTTTGAGGGACTTACATATTTCTTGACTTGAATGGGGTTGATCTCCTTCCTTCGATACTTCCTTCGGTTCCAAACTTGAAAATTTCACTTTTGTGTTTGCCGAAACCTTTCCCTTGTTTACCTTTTGATCAATAGGGCTTTCTTGGGTTTGAAGGGTTTATGGCTTTGAATCTTTTCCCAAGGGTTTTGACAAGAATTTCCAAACATGGATCGAAGATCTCGCTTTTAGATTTTTATTTCAAGAAGTGGGTGTTTAGTATTTTGCTATGATAAGAACGTACACTTTCAGGCTTTATTTGGGAATAAGGAGTATGGCTATTTTTTGTGAGGGTGGGTATTCTGATGGTCCAGAATAGGCACACCATCTTTTTCTGGGAGTGAGCACTTTGATGGTCCAGAAAAGGCACACCATCAATTTTGTTAGTGACACTCCGTTTTTCTTTTGTATTTTTGTATTTTCTCTTTTTTTTTTTTGGGAGGGGGGTACGGCTTACCCACCTCAAACTTGGACTTCACAGTGTCCCCACTGTGAGGAAACTGGAAGTCACTCTGGAACTCCCCACCTCAAACTTAAGATCCCACAGTGTCCCCACTGTGACATAGAAATAACGAACAAAGGTGGTGGTTTGGGGTACAAAAAGGGTCGTGTTTAGATGCGAAAAATGGCCTAAATCATTTCACGGGACAAGTTGAGATTTGTACTTACAAAAGTGACCTTTTAAGTCGGAAGCCGAAAGTTGTACCTTGAAATGGAAACGAGGTCAAACAAGCATTCAAACAATCAATACGTTAGTACCCAAAAGTACCTACCTACCGGTAGGATTTTCATGCATCGATATTTAAAAAGTTAAAACAGCAAATAGTGTCAATGCCTAGCCATAGGCACAAAAAGATCAACCAAACAAAATAAAATTGTTTTTGGTGAGCAAAAGAGCGAAACCATTGTTTTAAAACAAACCATTCACGGGGTTTGGGTGGCTTGCGGTGACAGATCCGCATCATCATCATCGAACTCATCCTCACTGTCATTAACCGGGCAGATATCCTTCGGAAATTCTGGTAGCTGAGCAGCTAGCATTGGGTTGGCCTCTTGCATCATCAGGCCCGTCACCTCATCCCGTTCTCTTGTATACATCCAAAATTTCTGCGTGGCCCGGTTCTGATATCGCTGCTCACTTTCTAGCAACTCGATCCTGTATGTGAGCTTCTTCAAAGCTGCCAAAATCTCTCCCATTTGGTTGCTTGATGATCCTGCCTCAGTCTGACGCCTCGATGTATCCGCAGTCCGCACATCATGCTCCTCAGCGATGATCACAGTGGGCTGGACAGTCCCCACTGTGGGAATCTCTTCTTCATGTTCATGTGGAGGAGTGTTGATATGCCTTCCCATCTTGCGAATGGTCTGCACACTAATGTTGCTTGTTGAGTCGAACCACTGATCCTCCACAGCGGAGGGTACACCTGCGTCTATCATTAGTAACGTGATAAGGCAAGGGAGGGGCAACACAACCTTCTTTCGGGTCTTAGCTTGATCGATGGCAGCGTGCATGACTATCCCAACATTTATCTTCATTCCTGTGAGCAGACAGTACAAGAGGGTACATTTGTGCAAGGACAAGGTGGTATCGTGTGATGTCGGAGATAAAGAGGCCCGAAGAAATTGAAACCAAACAGCGGCCTCGGTGACGAGGGAGCTAGCGTTTAGACAACGTCTTCGACCATCCTTGTTCCATGGCTTTCCTTCGACAGCTATTTCTTTCAAAATACGGTCCTCATCCTCGGGGGTCATTTTCTTCAAAAACTTTGTAAACTCACACTCATTTGGGCCACGCCTTCCTAACACTCGGTTGATTGCTCCTGGATTATAACATACTTTCCTTCCTCTAACTACCACAATGGGGTCCTTTGATTGAGAGGCTTCGGCATAAAATTCTCGGACCAACGAGGCATTAGCGCGTCGATTGGCCTCGGCCAAAATCGACCAGTCTTGCGCGATGATCCTATCTTTTACAAATGAGTTTGCTTCAACAAACTCGGGGTCAAAACCCCTTTCCAACCTTAGCTTCTGGGTTGCGATGCACTCGTAGTGGGCAGCCACCTCTGAAGAGGTGAACTTCCTAGGCACACCACTGGGTGCATGAGCAGTGCCCACTGTTGAGTGATGTGGGTGTAGGGTTTGAACTTGGTCATCCCCAATGTCATCTTCAACAGAAGAAGCACTTAAAGCAGGTTCGAATGTAGTACCTTTTTTTGATGATCTTTTTGCTGATTTCCTCGGTGTCGTGGTCACCGTAGACCTGGTGACCACTCCCCTCTTCTTTAATGCTCGTAGAACAGGACTCTCCCCACTGTGGGCAGTCTTCCCCACTCTGCTCTGCTCAATACTATCCCCAAGCTTTCTGTATTCCTCTTCATAATCAGAATTTACTTTCCTCAGCAGTTCTTGTTCCTCAGTAAAAATCTCTCCCTCCGCCTTTTTCCTTTCTTCCTCTAAGATCTTTGCTTGTTCAGCCTTCAATCTTGCTTCTTCTTTTCTGCGCTTTTCTTCTTCTTCTCGTCGTCTCCTCTCAACCTCTTCCTTTCGCTTTCGAATGACCGACATTCGCCTCTCAAACTCCTCTGCCAATCGCTTCTCTTCTTCTTCGGCCAGCAATGCCTCGGTTTCGAAGTGGGTGACACTAGTGTCGGAGATTTGAGAAGAATCCGCATCAGGTACGCCGGATGTTATGGGGTTATCGTCGGAAAATATGGGGTTGTCACTGGAAATAGGTGGTGATTCATTTAGATCGCCGGTGACAGTTTCCGGCGGGTTTTCTTCTGCGAGACGACGGCGTACGGCTGCTCGTGTGGGTGCATCGTGCCGGATGTTCAATCTATTGCTTCTCGCCATTTTTTTTAGGGTTTTAGGAAGGGTTTTAGGTTTGTGGGTTTTCTTTGAGAGAGAAATGGAGAAGATGAAGAAACTTGGTGTGTTTAGGGAAGTTAAAGTAAAAATCTGATTTGAGGGTGATGGTTTTTGAGTTGATTGGGGACGGTTAGTAGAGAGAGAAAAAGATAATGATGGTTTATCTTGGGAATAGGTGGGCTTTTGACAAGTGGCAGGAAAAGTTGATGTTTGTAAGAAAAAGCATGATGTGCGTCAGCCGTGGGTCCCTCCCAAACCGTCTTTTCCTATGCCAGACCGAGAGTGAGGAGCGCAGTGACCAATCCTTGCCCACTGCGAACCTCTTTGTTCCAAAAAGTGCTAAAATGCTCCTACACACATCGAAATAAACTACCATGCAGAATTAAAAAGACCAAAAATAATAAAAAGACAGCAAATAAGTGAAATAAAATATTTACAAACGGTTGTGAATTTCTCTAACCATAGCGAGGTGGAGAGTGGGCAGGGATGTGGGCACTTTCATGCAAAAAATGCTTTACCCTTTGCCCATTGACTTTAAAGGTTTGACCCGATTGTGGGGATTTCAACTCCACTGTTCCGAAAGGACTCACCTTGACAATGGTGTATGGTCCCGTCCATCTTGATTTAAGTTTACCTGGAAAGAGTTTGAGACGGGAATTGAACAATAGTACCTGTTGTCCTTCCATGAACTCCCTATGGTTGATTCGACGATCGTGCCACATCTTGGTCTTTTCCTTGTACAACTTTGCATTCTCATAGGAGTGATATCGCAACTCCTCTAGCTCATGTATTTGCAGACTCCTTTTGATTCCCGCGGCATCCTCACTCATGTTAAGCTCTTTAAGGGCCCAGAACGCCTTGTGCTCTAATTCAATCGGTAAATGGCAAGCTTTGCCAAAAACTAATTTGAATGGAGACATTCCCAGAGGAGTTTTATAGGCTGTTCGATAGGCCCAAAGAGCATCATCGAGTTTGATTGACCAATCTTTACGGTGTGGCTTAACAACTTTTTCCAAAATTCCCTTGATCTCACGATTTGAAAGCTCGGCCAACCCATTGGTTTGTGGGTGGTATGCGGTGGCCACTCTATGATGAATATCATATTTAGCAAGAACCGAGGCCATGACTTTGTTTACAAAATGGGTGCCTTCGTCACTAATTAATGCTCGTGGTGTTCCGAAGCGAGTGAATATATTTTTGTGTAAGAACTTCACCACAGTGTTAGCATCATTGGAGTGACAAGCAATGGCTTCTACCCATTTTGAAACATAATCTACCGCAACCAAGATGTAAAAGTTATTGTTGGAATTTGGAAAAGGTCCCATAAAATCTATCCCCCATACATCAAAAAGTTCGACCTCTAGAATGTTGTTAAGAGGCATTTCATTTCTTTGCGATATATTCCCCGTACGTTGACATTGCTCACAATTTTTCACGAATTCAAAAGAGTCTTTAAAAACAGTGGGCCAAAAGAATCCACTTTGCAAAATTTTTGCTGCGGTACGGTTTCCACCGAAGTGGCCACCGTAGTGGGATGTGTGACAACCATGGAGTATTTGATGTTGTTCACTCCCATGGACACAACGCCTCAATATTTGGTCCGCCCCTATCTTGTACAAGAAGGGATCGTCCCAAACGTATTGTCGTGTGTCGTGTAAAAATTTCTTGAATGGTTGTCCACTCATCCCGTGGGGCTTAAGTCCACTTGCTAAAAAGTTTGCAATATCAGCATACCAAGGAGTTTCATTATGATGTTGCGTAGATAATAATTGTTCATCGGGAAAAGTTTCTTTTACCGGAGTGGGGTCAGGAGTGGGGTCAACAGTGCCCACTGTCTTCTCGAGCCTGGACAGATGATCGGCAACCTGATTGCTCGTTCCTTTTCTGTCGACGATCTGGAGGTCAAATTCCTGCAGCAACAGCACCCATCTGATCAACCTCGGTTTAGAGTCAGCCTTGTTGATCAAATATTTGATGGATGCGTGATCGGTGTGTACTATGACCTTTGCTCCAATTAAGTAAGACCTGAAACGATCAAAAGCAAAAACTACTGCAAGTAGTTCTTTTTCGGTTACAGTGTAGTTGATTTGAGCCTCGATCAAAGTCTTGCTTGCATAGTATATTGGATGAAAAATCTTATCTTTTCGTTGGCCTAGTACTGCACCTATAGCCCAATCGCTGGCGTCACACATGACTTCAAATGGGAGTGACCAGTCAGGAGTGGTCACTATGGGTGCAGTAACTAAGGCATTTTTGATTATTTCAAATGCGTTTCTACATTCTTTGGTAAAAACAAACTCTCTTTCATGTTGCAGCAGGTTACATAGGGGTTTAGTTATTTTGGAAAAATCTTTTATGAACCTCCTATAGAAACCTGCGTGACCTAAAAAACTGCGAATGCCTTTTACCGTTGTGGGCTCGGGAAGTTGGGAGATTACTTCTAGTTTTGCTTTATCAACTTCCAAACCCTTTTTCGACACAAGATGACCCAAAACGATGCCCTCTTCGACCATGAAATGACATTTTTCCCAATTTAGAATAAGGTCGTGGGTTTCACATCTCACCAAACTTTTTTCTAGATTCCTCAAACAGTTATCAAATGATGTGCCGATCACAGAAAAATCGTCCATAAAAACTTCTATGGTATCTTCTATCATATCAGTAAAAATGGCCATCATACAGCGTTGAAAAGTAGCGGGAGCATTACATAAACCAAAAGGCATTCTCCGGAATGCAAAAGTACCATATGGACAAGTAAAGGTGGTCTTTTCTTGGTCCTCGGGTGCGATGTGGATTTGGTTATATCCGGAGTATCCATCTAGAAAACAATAAAATTCCTTTCCCGCTAATCTATCAAGCATTTGATCAATAAAAGGTAACGGGAAATGGTCTTTCTTTGTTGCTAGATTCAGTTGCCTATAGTCCATGCATATTCTCCATCCCGTAACAGTCCTAGTTGGAATGAGTTCGTTCTTTTCATTTCTGACCACTGTTGTTCCTCCCTTTTTAGGGACACATTGAACGGGGCTCACCCAACTACTACTGGCAATGGGATAGATAATACCGGCATCTAACCATTTCAAGACTTCTTTCTTAACTACCTCCTTCATGATGGGGTTCAACCTTCTTTGGGGTTGGACTTTCCCCGGGTGGTCACTCTCCAAGTTAATCTTATGTTGACATAAAGAGGGGCTAATCCCTCGAATGTCCGCTATGGTCCAACCAATTGCTCCCTTATGCTTTATCAACAAATCAATCAGAAGTTGTTCTTGTTTCTCACTAAGTTTGGAAGAGATAATGACGGGAAGTTTATTATCCTTAGCGAGATAAGCATACTTTAAATGGGAAGGCAATGGTTTAAGCTCTAACTCGGGAGGTTGTTCTATTGAAAGGGATTGAACATCTCTATCTTTGAAGTCCAGAGGTTCAAAAGCTGCAACCATTTCGTTACACTCATCCTTAAAAGTGTCATTACTCTCTGATTCAGAGTGCTCACTGTCAATCCCCACTGTGGGAACTGTACTCCCCACTGTGGGCAAATTGCTAAAATTGTGGGTTTCATAAATCGAACTTAAGGCAAAACAATCTTCGGTGTCTATATATTTGAGAGACTTGAAAACATTAAAAGTTACCTCTTGGTCATTAACTCGCATCGTGAGTTCTCCTTTGTGCACATCGATCAAAGTACGTCCGGTTGCAAGAAACGGACGTCCTAAGATGATTGGGATTTCTTTATCGGCCTCATAATCTAAAACAAGAAAATCGGCGGGGAAGATAAATTTATCCACTTGGACCAAAACGTCTTCTATTTTTCCCTTGGGATAGGCAATGGATCGGTCGGCTAGTTGTAATGTCACGGTTGTGGGTCTAGCCTCTCCAATCCCTAACTTGTTAAAAATGGACAAAGGCATCAAGTTGACACTAGCTCCTAAATCACAGAGTGCTTGGCCTACTTCTTGTCCTCCTATTGTGCACGGAATGGTGAAACTACCCGGGTCTTTCAACTTAGGTGGAATCTTGCTTGTAAGGAGGGCACTACATTCTTCGGTCAAAGCCACAGTTTCAAATTCACCCAACTTCCTCTTTTTGTTCAAAATATCTTTTAAGAATTTAACATAGCTTGGCATCTGCTCGAGAGCTTCTACCAAGGGTATGTTAATGTGAAGTTGCTTAAAAATGTCTAAGAATTTTTTAAACTGAACATCGACATTTTTAGGCTTCATTCTTTGAGGAAATGGAATGTGTCGTGGGTCAATCTGAGTTTGCTGTGGTATTGGCTTTGGAACAGTAGTCTTTGGGACAGGTCCAAAAGTGGGAAGGTCAGGGATGTCGGTCCCCACTGTGGGGATCACAGTGACTTGAGGAGTGCCCACTGTGGTGCTCACAGTGGGTTTTTGAGGCGAATCATCAGATTCAAAAATGATATTTTTCAGATCCTTTCCACTCCTTAAAGTTATGGACTTGACATGTTCTGGTCCTTTTCCTATCACTCTAGCTTGCTCGGTATCACTCGGTAACGTTCCTGGTGGTCTATTCTTAACTTCAACGGCTAGCTGTCCTACTTGGGTCTCTATATTCCTAATGGCTGCTTGGGTTTGATTCATAAAACCTTTGAGAATCGACTCGATCGATTGTTGAGCCTCAGCTGGTTGGTTGGATCGTGGTTGGTATGGTTGTGGGGACTGCCCACTGTGATGTGGGGATTGCCCACTGTGATGTTGCTGAAATCCCGGGGGATTGTATGGTCTTTGCTGGATGTGACTCGGTCCTTGGGGTTGGAGTCCTTGATTACTGGACCAAGAGAAATTCGGATGATTTCTCCAACCTGGATTATAAGTCTGCGAATAAGGGTTGTTCCTTTGGTTGGTCCCTATGACATTAACAGATTCGGGGTTTGCTGGACAATAGTCGAAAACATGCTCCTCTCCACAAAGGGAGCAGTTATCAGCGAGATGGGTTGTGGAATTGACTTGGCCTCGATTTTGATTTAAAACGATTTTTGTCAAGGCCACTAATTGTGCATTCATGGTTTTGAGTGCTTCGGAATCTATGGTGTTGGTCTTTGACATGGGTGCTCTCGGATTTGACCATTCGGTATTGTTGTTGGACACTTTTTCTAAGATTTGATATCCTTCGTTGTATGTCATACTCGTAAATGTTCCACCGGCTGTTGCATCTAAGATGATTTTGGCTGCATTGGAAAGACCATTGTAAAAGGTCTCCAATTGGATGCAATGTGGGATGCCATGATGTGGGCACTTTCGAAGTAAATCTTTAAATCGTTCCCATGCATCCGAAACAGCCTCATCTTCCTCTTGCCTAAATAAAATTATATCATTTCGAAATCTAACATTCCTTGTTGGAGGAAAGTATTTTTGCAAAAATCTATCGGCAAGTTCTTGCCAAGTGGTTATCGAGTGAGGTGCATGTGCGTTCAGCCAAGATTTTGCTTTGTCCCTTAATGAAAAAGGGAAAAGTCTTAGTCTTAATGCCTCATCACTAACACCTTGCAATTGAAAGGAATCGGTCATTTCTAAAAAAGATTTTAAGTGCGAGTGCGGATCCTCAGATGGCGATCCTCCAAATTGACCCATGGCTTGGATCATTTGAAACATCACCGGTTTGAGTTCAAAATGCGTTGCAACAATATTGGGTCTCAAAATTCCGGAGCTTAAATCACCAACTCCGGAAGTAGCATAGTCCCGTATTTTTCGATCTTTGTTATCGGCAATCGTGATTGTGGTCTCCACTATAGGTGGCGGTACTGCAGCCATGTTCACAGTGGGGATCACAGGAGGTTGTCGATTTGTTTTCTTGCTTCTTCGTGTTTTTCGCAACGTTTTTTCTATTTCGAGATCTATTGGAACCAAATGTTCGAGTTGTCGCCGTGGCATACAATACGATCAGCTTAGAAAAACTAGTTACTCGGGCTCGAACAAAAACTAATGTCTTGAGATTTAAAATCACGCCAGTCCCCGACAACGGCGCCAAAAACTTGGTACGTGCGAAATGTGTGTTTTAATCGCAGTGGGTTGCAAACTGTCCACAGTGGGAAGTGCAAGTGTACACTGTCCACTATGATCGTCACAGCAAGTAATAGTTGGTAAAATACCAGAATCGAATCCACAGAGACTGGACAATCAAGACAATACGGTTCTCATGAGCTCCTTTTACAAATTTCAACTAGAGAGGAAAATAATACTTTGGTTTGGTTTGGTAAAATAGCTACTTGAAACGATTTACTAAATGCTAAAAAGGAGGAATGTAGGTTGGATTTTCCCTAAAATTTATCTCAAATACTCGGTCCTTAGAGTGATCCTCGTATTCGTGGTGGACATTTTCGCTAGAAAAGCCCGGTTACAAAATACTCACACCGTTAGATAAAAATCCCATACTCTTAGTACTTGTTGTTTTGTCAATGGTAATCTCTAAATGGACCTTTTCAGGCCTCGATGGAATGTGTAGAGACAAATACTCTAAGTGTTTTTAATACACAAATTAGCTTGCCTACTACTCCAGTGGGCAGAGATTAGCTCACTGTGCCGACCTCACTTTCGTAAGTGTCAAAAGAATTCTTTCGAATCCCCTAGCATCATTCAAGCTCGTGTCACTGCGCTCTACTTATTTCTAAGTTAAGAACTAGACTTTAGATCCTTGCAAGTGATCAGCTTGTTCGCATCCTTGGGTAAATATCGAGAATGAAAGACCAAAACAACAAATATTCTAAGTATAAAGATTACTCAAGCATTTTTGATAAAATCCAGGTACTTCTCCTTCCTACATCCCAAAGGATGTTTAGCCTAACATTTCCGAAGTAAAGAAAACAAAAGATGAAGAATTGCACATAATAAAACTGAAAGTGATTTGCATTAACTGCTCACAGTGGGGAACGAGAAGTCGTCCCTGCACTGTGTATTTCGAACTACAACAGAAAATAAATTACTGAAATTAAAATGCTAAGTTACTGCAGTAAATGAAAGCTTACAACTTAAGGAAATGCTAGATAAATTGCAAGATGGATGGATTTAATAAATGAGACCCAACACTCCTTTTTATACTAAGAAGAAGGTGTTGGTCTTTACACAAAAAGGGTTTTCCAAGGTGCAAGGACTGCAGGGAGATGCAGAAATCAGCTCAAAGGATAATACTTCAATCCTCCATGTATAGCCCTTTTTACCCAATGGTCCATTAGAAGTCAACTTTTGCAAGTACAAAGGTACAATCATGATGTGAAGCCTTGAGGAACACTTGTAACAGCCAAATCTCAGCTTCTCTGTCATTGAACCTTCCTCCTCCAGAAAATTAGATCCCAACTAAAAGTTTCTTTTTGATTTCTTTTTGACCAGCTCGAAGAGTGGGGAACCGGAGTGGGCACTGTATACGTCACTGCGGATGAAAAATCGTGAAAACACCCAAAACTTCCCCAAATAATTTATTAAAGACCATGGTTCACTCCTTTTGCTCGTTTTCGTAAATCATACCAAGAATGGGGGTTTTTAGAAGTGAAATGGCTAAAATTGACAAAATAAAGTGGAAAATAAATGGAAATAATAACTCTAAAAATAGAGTTATCAACGTCAGTGGAAGTCGTCGCTGCACTATGGTCGCCAATCAGGGGCGATGTCCTTTGTTTTCGGGTGTCGATCGTACAAAGATTACAATACAAGTGAAGGAAAACTTCGAAATGTAAAGTACAAGTGTTTTGAATGTAAAACAAGTGTATGTCGTGTGTGAAAACAATGTATCGAGTGTGAATGTCGTGCGTCGATAGCGATCTTCCGTGAATGACTCTTTTGCTTCGAATGAGTGTTCTTCAGAGTTTGAGTGCTTGAGATTGTTGTTCGATGATACTGTTCTGTCTCTCTCCCTGTGTTATTCGATGTCCTGAAACTGAGGATTGAACTTGGGATTTATAGCTTTCGGATGCTTTTAATTGAATCCTTAAGATCTTTGATGATTGTTGTAACGGTCGTCGTCTTCAATGTGGGATTAGATGCTCATAACTGATTTCGTCGGTTATATCCGTTGTCCATTAATAACTTTGACTCCTGCATTAATCACTGAACAAACATAACAGTCGTATAACGCATTAGTCGGCCGAGGTCACATGATTCTATGCGACGGTCGTGCGAAGTAGGCGACGTCGAGGTCAACTGTCATGAGGAACTCTCGACTTACCTTTTAGGAGGGACGACGGAGGTTTTTTGGGTCTTTGTCGGGGCCTTATCTTAATACAAGATATAGTTCATAACATGTGTCTTACCTTTCTTGGTCGTGGTCGAGGTTGGTGAAAATTTGCCCAAACACCGGTCATCTCTTCTTCTTCTCCCGACTCTTCCTCTTTCTCCTCTGTCTCCTCTTCTTCCTCCTCCTCCACACGTTTCTCTCCTAGATACACTAAGTCTTCGTCGTCGTCGTCCACCAATTATCGTACGACAAACGATCGTTCAACAACGCTGAACTTCAAGAACGCGTCGACCTTCGCTTGAGAGTTGGCGTAGGGCTTTACGTCTTCAAACTTAATATCTGTCGACACATAACAGGCAGGTTAGAAATAAGTTGAAATTAATATACAACGTACGGTAAAAGGCAATAAAATCTCACCCGACGTGTTCCAGCCAGCCCTAATCCAGCCGCTCTCAGGGTCGAGAGTCGACTTACGCACAAATGCGTACCTAGTCTTCCACTTACGATCATTTACAACAGTCTTTAAGACTAAGGTATGATCATCCTTATTCCTAGAAAACAGGCTATAGCGATGACATTTGTCCCTCTTGACTTGATAAGCCAAGAGAAGGTCGCGTACATTCATGGGAGATTCCTAGTTTTTGGTAAGACGCTCGATCACCTGTATGACCCTCCAAAATTGGGGCATTAACTGGGCCGGTGCTAAATCGAACTCGGTCATAAAAGCCTTGGCCAAAGGCGAATAAGGCCATTCAAAACCTAACTTAAAAGGGTATTCATATACAACGACAAACCTATCGGGACACACATCAGGTCGAATCTGACCTGCTCTAATCAATGTAATCCCCGCAGGGATTTTTGCCAGAATTCTAAGGTCGTCGAGATCCTTTTGATCTCGAATAGAACTTACAGGTTCCATCGACATTTCTAAACCTAAAAGTTTCTCAAAGTTGTAAGAAAATACTGAGAATCGTACCTTATATAGGCGCTCTAAAATCTCGATAGTCTTAACTTGGTCGAAGATTCTTGCAGGTTTGGAAAATATTGAACAATAAGAAATCGAGAAGAAATCTATATCTTAAAACTCTTTGTAGACGTAAAAATGGAAAAGATCCATCGTGGGTCGCTATTTATGCAAAAGATCGTGTCAGGTCATGTCGCCCGATGATCGACACGTGTCATTGCCTTTTCGAATACTCGAAAGATCGTTGACACCTGGCACTCACAGCTGTTAAGCACGATCGTACGTCAGCATGACGTCACGACCTTATCCCCTTTTCGACTTCCTCTTTAGTTGGAATTGGACCGATCCAATTCCAAGGCAACTGAAGAGATTTTCAACACGTGTCACGACCCTAGACGTCAGACTAACAAAATTTAAAAACTTTTTGAAACTTGGATTTTCCACTCCATTTTTAAATTTTGGGGGCAAACTGTTTGGGCAAAATTTCACCAGTCTCGACGACGACCGAAACACTGAGAACATTTATTACCCTTTCTCACAATAAAGTCCAATGATAAACACTTTATCTTTTTGACCAAAGTTGAAGTCGAATGTTACTCGCGACACTCGACCGTCGTGTGGAACCTCACGACCTCGACCGACTAACGTATGATATTACTGTTACATTTTTTACTGTTTAATGCAGGGTCAATGTCATTAATGCCCGACGACCGTAACCGACAGAGGCAATTACGAGCATTGAATGCGATGACCGTTGCGACCGTTACTCCTACATTCATGAAGGTCAATTAAAGCTATAAAGACTATAAATGCGAAGATCACAGCCTCACTTGCGGATATCTGATTTTGGAAGAACACTCGAAACAAAGAATTCTCTCTCAACAGTTAGCTCACGACGCACGACTCACGACGCATAGTTTTTACACACGACACACCAGTTTCTTATGCACGATTCATTTGTTACTTTACATTTCCAGTCTTTACTTCATGTGTATTGTAATCCCTGTTTGGCGACCATAGTGCAGCGACGACCCCCAAAGTCGTCTGCGGGTTTTTTCCTCGTTGAGGTTTTTCCCGCATCACCAAAATCTTTGTCTCTTTTACGTTTTCTGTCTTTGTCGCACGCTTTGTCGTAAGATTCCTATTCTTTAGTTGTTAAGCTCCACAATCAACCTTAAGTTATCCTTCTGGACGATTTTTGGCATTAACAGTCGTGTGTTGGTTTCTAACTTGTCTTTTATGTGTCGACAGATATCAAATTTGAGGACGTGAAGCCCTACGCTAACTCTCACGCAAAGATTGACAAGTTCGTGGAGTTTAGTGCTATCGAGCGGTCGTTTTTCACACGACACCTTGTAGACGACGACGAAGACATAGTGTATCTGGGAGAGAATCGAGAGGAGAGACGAGAGGAAGAAGAAGAGGAAGAAGAGGAGACAGAGGAGGAAGAGGAGTCGAGAGAAGAAGAAGAAGAGACGACCGGTGAGTGTACCTTACTCTTTTCAGCTCGACCTCGATTGTTAGTGCAATATGTCTTCAAGGTTTAAATATAGAAAGGTCAAAGTCAATGTATTGAGTTGTATTGTGTTGTTTACACCTTGTAATGTGTTTAGTATAAATAGGTTTTGTTGTGTGTTAGTTTAGAGGACTCTAGACATACTTAACTCACATTCTTATATTCTAGAGAGAGAAACACTTGTACAGAACTCCGAATCTTGTAATGTGTTCTTGAGTGAAATGGATGACGAATTCATATCTTCTCTATCTTGATTAGATCTTGGATTAACAATTGGTATCAGAGCAGGATTCGAGATTTAGAGGAGTTATTCAGTGATCAATCACGAAGATTTTGATGAATTCTGCAACAAAGTTTGATTGGTTTTCTTGATTTTTCAAGAAAATCTCATTTTCTTGGAATTTTATCAAATTTTGTTGATTTGTGATCGAATTTGTTCGTGAATTGGTTCTTTGGATTCGTTTTTGTGTGGAGAATAATTCTTATTCAAGAATCGAGAGCTAATTCGAAGGATTTCAAGATCAATTTTGCACTTTTCTGAGTTTTTGGTCTGTTCGAAGTTTGCTACTGTTCGATCTTTAAATTTCTGATTCAGAGTTATTCAGAGGTTTGTGTTTGAAGAAGAGGTGTTCGAATTTAGATTTCGAACTGATCTACACAGTTTGATTTCAGTGATTTTGAGGTTTTAAGTGATTTCTGTCGATTTTGGGAGAATCTCGCTAGATCTGAACTTTTCGCAACATTCATCATCACTTTTCGCAACATTCATCAAGCTTTTCGCAAGCTTCTTTGTTTTGAACATTGTTGTTCATTCAAGTCTTCTTTTCGCAGATCAAAGGCCCGAGTTTTACAGCTTTTCGCAAGCCTCAGACCCGAATTCTAAGCTTTTCGCAACCCACTGACCCGCTTTCTGAAACTTTTCGCAAGCTTCTCTTGCGAAAAGTGTTCTGTCAGATTTCTTTCAGTGTCAAGGCTACTTTGCGCAACCGTTGCTTGCGAGTTTCTCCACTTTGCGCAACCGTTGCTTGCGAGTTTCTCTACTTTTCGCAACCTTGGCCTGCGAGTTTCTTACTTCTCGCTTCTTTGAGTTGCGAGTTTCTGACTTGGTTATTTCTCAGACGATATTTGAGAAAATTTTTTATAATGAAATTTTTTCTATAGTGTATTTCATACATTTTAAGAGTTTTTCAAGAAAAAGTTTTATATAAATTTTTTTCTTTATAAAGATCTTTTAATCGTCAAGCGATCATGAACCGACTTCCAGTGCTGATCAAAGAATCTGATTTTGAACGATGGAGTATTTCGTTTATCGATTTCATTTCAAGTCGAGAAAAACACACCTATACAAAGGCTATTTATACAAAGCACATTACATTGACTTTGACTTTGACCTTTCTATATTTAAACTTTGAAGACATATTGCACTAACATCGATCTTTTCACCTATATCTGTCGTTTGACGTTCTTTCTTTTCCTTTATTTTTTCCAGGAGGATCTCAGGCAAAGGCGTCGTCTGCGATGGCCAAGAAGGCAGCTGAAGCTGAACTGGCCCGTCGGGGCAGAGACAAAAGGAAGGGGACCTCGACCACTGGGTCGGGGGTTTTGAAGCGGACCAGGATGTCGGTCCCGAGGGAACCGTCTTCGAAGGCTGACGACTCGTCGAGAGTCGTCACTCCTGAGAAGACGAAGGTGTCGGTCGCATCACCTGTGAAGACGAAGACGTCTTCTGGTGCGATCAACACAACACCGCTAAGTTCTGCGCCTCCGGCGAAAACGACGAAGTCTCCGTCTACCACGTCGACCCCTTCGTTGGCCGACAAGGGCAAGGGCCATGCGACGGGAGAGGCTGAGGTCGTGACGGTCAACTTTACGTTGTAGTCAGACTTCATGGCTGATAATGTCCTGGACGGGACGAAACTTTTCCCCCATCTGGGGAAATATCAGCTCCCGTCTTTCAAGGAGCGTTTCCAATGGGTCCCAGTCGAGGAGACGGGATCGCACATTGTCGGACTGGCGTTCATGGTAAGTCTTTCTTTCAAGACTTGTCTTTTTTTTATGTTTATAACTTTGTCGAGTCACTAACTTGTGTCTTTGCGTTTTTTAGGCGTTCCAGTCCTCCCTTGCCTTGCACTTCGAAACGGAGAAGATAAGGGGTCTAATGTCTTCTGCTCTCGAGAGAGAGAATGCGGCGCTGGATAGGGAGAAGGCCGCTCTGGCGCGTGTCGACGCCATGTCTATTTGGCTCGATGACGTCCAAAACGAGTTAGAGGCCGTCGAGCATGCGAGGGACAATGCGAATAGTCGTCTGAAGCAGTCCTTGTCCTTGATCACCGACCAGAGGACGTAGCTGGACAAGACCAAGGAGTCTTTGGCTGCAAGCGAAGAAGAGGCCAAGGAGTCCAGGTCCAGGGTGGCGGAGCTGGAGGGAGAGGTGAAAGAGCTGAAGGATGAGGCGAAGTCCGTTTTCGCCTTGGCTCGACTGACCGCCCGGGCGGCGATCATGCGGCAGCACCTGTCGGGGAAGAATCCCCTCGCCTCAGCGTCGGATGAGTTGGCCTTCTATCTGGAGAATATTGGAGCCGATAGGGACCTCGATTCGGACGACGAGAAGGAAGCCGATGAAGAGGAGGTGGTCGAGGGCTCCAAGGGCGAAGCCTCTGGCAAGGATGCGGCTGTCGATCCTCCCCAACCTTAGGAAATTTTAATCCTTAGTTTTGTTTTTGTCGATCGACCGTTGGTGGTCGAGTCGTTTTAATATAAATGACGATTGATAAATAAATTTTATCTTTCTTCTGAACTTGCGCATTACTTTGTCTTGTATGTAAGTAAATACAATATCGACTGTGAAGTTTACTAAGGGGTTGTTTACCTAATCACTTACCCGGGTACGTGCTTACTGGTAAAATTCAACACTATCGCTTACTTTCTGGGTAAGATTTTAGTCCACCAAAATGGCATCGTATGCAACAATTTAGCCGGTAAGCGCTAACCGTGGTAAGAGTCATCGCACTCACTTATCGGGTAAGACTCTCGATCCTTGTTTTCGACTCTCGGTCCTTACTTCTGCTCTTACCGGGTAAGATTCTTGGTCCTTGCCATATTCATCCGGTAAGCTAATGTGACTTGGTAAGCCCTTACCCGGGTAAGCGTTTTGTAAACGGCCCCTAAGTAAACATACATCGTATCGAAATATACATAAGACGTGCGACATAGGCATCCATCATAATACACTGATCAAAACACAAGTCGTAAGATCTTTAGACCTTTAAATCGTGTAAAACAAACATAAGTACGTGCGATTAAAGCATTCATCCAAAACACTGGAATTTTTTCTAAGTCAAAAAACTTAGATCGTGAAGTCGTTAGGCCCTATGATCGTATGATTAAATCGTGCGACGAACTTAAGTCGTGCGATCCTGCGAAAGTTTACTGAAGTCGTATAATAGACTTATGTCGTGCGATCCTACGATAAAACAATGTCAGAGGTTGGTCGTTGGCTAACCAACGACCCTCCGATGCTTAAGGCAGTAATCGTCGTGATAAATAAAAATCATATGGAAAAAGGGTTTAGAAGAAATACCTTTTCAGATGCATGGCATTCCAGCTACGTGGGACATCTCGATTGTCGAGGGTTTGGAGCCGATAGGCACCTTTACCCATGACTTCTGAGATACGATAAGGACCTTCCCACTTGGTGGAAAGCTTACCTGCATTGAGCTCTTGAATGCTCTGGAACACTCGTCGGAGGACGTAGTCGCCTTCTTGAAAGACTTTAGCTTTGACATTCTTGTTGAAATGTCGCTCGACCGCTTGCTTCTGTGACGCCATTCTGATCAATCTTGATTCTCAAAGTTCTTCAAGGGCGTCGAGGTCATAACTTAAATCGACCAAGTTATGGTCGACGAAAGTATGCCTCGAGGTTGGGAGCTGGACCTCGACCGACAAGACTGCTTCACAACCATAGACCAGAGAGAAAGGGGTTTGTCCTGTGGACGTGCGGGGCGTCGTGCGATTTGCCCACGGGACCGAAGGGAGTTCTTCGACCCACTTTCCCTTTGCAACTTTTAACATTTTCTTGATCGAAGCAATAATGGTCTTATTGCTCGACTCAGCAAGTCCATTTGCCTGGGGATACCTGGGGGTCGAGGTCGTCAGCTTAATATTGCGGTCTTCGCAGAACTGTCGAGTCATGTTTCTTATGAACTGGGATCCATTGTCGCAGAAAATTTTGGACGGGATCCCAAACCTGCATATGATGTTAGTCTGGATAAAAGAGACGACTTCCTTGTCCCGAACTTAGGAAAAGGCAGCTGCTTCTACCCACTTAGAAAAATAATCCGTAAGTACAAGAAGAAATACCTTTTGCCCTGGGGCAGGTGGTAGCTTGCCAACAATGTCCATTCCCCATCTCATGAAGGGCCATGGGATCAGTGTCGAATGTAAAGGTTCAGAGGGTTTATGGGACGTACCTGAATGTCGTTGACAGGGATTACAGTTCTGGACATACCTGACGGCGTCTTGTCGCAGTGTTGGCCAAAAATAACCTTGTCGGGAGATACGATTGGCCAAACCACGACCTCCTGAATGGTTGCCATACTCTCCATCGTGCATCTCTTGAAGGATTTTTTGAACTTGATTTTTGCTGGTAACGCATCTCAGGTTTAAGCCTGTCGATGATCGTCGATAGAGTCTATTTCTGATCACGACATACCTGGATGCCTTGAACCCGATCTTGCGAGCTTCCATCTTGTCTTCTAGGAGTTGGTCGTGCATAAGAAAATTTCTGATGTCGCACGACCAATCATCTTCCTGGTCTTCGATCTGGACGACATCGTCATTCTCGATGGACGACGTCGCCAGGTGGATCATGGGAATACTATTGAATATTAGTTCGACTAACGCAGACCCAAGGTTTGCTAAAGCGTCGGCTTGAGTGTTCTGGTCCCTTGGAATCTGTTCGATAGAAAATGATTTAAATGTTTCTGATTTTTCTTTCGCTACCTTTAGATACGCTGCCATCTTTGAATCTTTGGCCACAAATTCTCCATTCATCTGGTTCACGACCAGAAGAGAATCGCCTTTGACATGTAGCGCGGTTGCCCCCGAGTCGTGGGCCATATTCATTCCCACGATCAAGGCTTCGTACTCAGCTTCATTGTTGGTGGTTTTGAAGTCGCATCGCACGGAGTACACCATCTTGCCCCCCTGTGGCGACTTTAAGACGACGCCTAGTCCTGGGCCCCTAGTGTTGGACGATCCATCGACATGTAAAGTCCAGGGCACGTCGTCGTGAGTCGCCACAGTAGACACCTCGAACTCTGCTTCTTTTTCCAGTTCAGGACTGAAATCGGCAATGAAATCTGCCAGGGCTTGCGATTTGATTGCGGTCCTAGGCTTGAAATCGAGGTCATAACTGCTGAGATATATGCTCCATTTTGCCAAACGACCTGTCAACTCAGGTTTCCTCAAGACAAACTTAAGAGGAAAGTTAGTCACGACAGTGATAGGATGCGATTCAAACGACCTGTCAATTTGTTAGCAGCTGTAACAAGCGACAAAAGCAAATTTTCCATAGAGGAATACCTGGTTTCGGCGTCCAAGAGAGATTTACTTTCATAATAGATCGGCAGTTGTTGCTTTTCATTTTCTCGGGTTAGGACGACACTTACTGCATTAGGACTAATAGCCAAATACAGCTGCAAGACCTCATGATCGTGAGGATTTGATAGCAAAGGCGGCGACGTCATATATTCCTTTAATTTTTGCAGTGCTTGCTCATGATCATCGGTCCAGTCGAAGCCTTTATTTTTCCTGAGGACGTTATAAAATAAATGACATCTGTCTGAGGATCGAGATATAAACCTGTTCAAAGCTGCCACCCGACCAGTGAGCCTCTGGACTTCTTTGAAATTTCTTGGAGATTTGATCTCGATAATGGCTTTGATCTGTTCGGGATTAGCCTCGATCCCTCGACGAGTGACCATATAACCCAGGAACTTTCCGGCACTGATACCAAAGGAACATTTCGTCGGGTTGAGCTTCATGCTATACTTACGGAGGATGTCGAACGACTGCTTCAAATGCTCGACGTGGTCGATTGCTTGCTTTGACTTGACGAGCATGTCGTCGATATAAACCTCCATCGTGTCGCCAAGATGGTCTTTGAACATTTTATTCACCAGACGCTGGTAAGTAGAACCTGCATTTTTTAGTCCAAAGGGCATAGCCTTATAACAATAGATACCTCGATCTGTCATGAATGCAGTTTTCTCCTGGTCCTCGACGTGCATCAGGATCTTATTGTATCCAGAGTAAGCATCCATGAACGTTAATAGTTCATGTCCCGCTGTCGCGTCGACCATGGCGTCGATATGTGGCAATGGGAAAGGGTCATTTGGACACGCTTTGTTGAGATCTGTAAAATCGATACAGACTCTCCACTTGCCATTTTTCTTCTGTACGACTGTTAATGCCAAAAATCGCACCAAAGGGACAACTTAAGGTCGATGTGGACTTAATCAACTAAAGAAAGGATCTTTCGACGAGACGTGCGATGAGGGAAAAATAAACAAGACAAGGGATTTGATGATGCAGGAAAAACCTCAATCGAGGAAAAAACCTGCGGACGACAAGGGGTGTCGTCGCTGCATTATGGTCGCCAATAAGGGGCGACGTCCTTGGTACTGGCGTCGGCCGTACGATGATTACAATACAAGTGGAGGAAATGCTTCGAAATGTAAAGTACAAGTGTTTGAATGTAAAAACAGGTGTTTGTCGTGTGTGAATACAAAGCATGAACTTCTGATCGAGGGTTGTTTGTCGTGCGTCGGAAGCGATACTTGAGCTTTCCTTCGAATGTTCTTGAGTTCGCAGTAGGGTTCTGGCTTTCAGTACTTGATCTCCAGAGTTTGAATGTTCTTTGCTATGAGTTTGGATGATTTTCTTCGCTGTTTGGTGATGTTCGCTGATGTATACTGGATGTTAACTGATGTCCCTTGAAATGAGGCTTTAGCTTGTCTTTTACAGTCATCGCGTCATTAATTAGCTCCATTAATGATTTGATCAACGGCTACAACGGCTGGAAACGGTCGCCGGAGTGATTATCCATAATGCTCTTCGTCCGTTACGACTGCTTGCTGTTATTGGCTTTGACTCCTGCATTAAATACTTCACAAATGTAACAGACAAGGTTACGTTAGCTTTAGTCGTAGGTGCAATGATCTTACGCGATGGTCGTACGGGACGGGCGATGCTATGGTCGAGCGTCATGGGAGACGTACGACTTACCTTTTAAGGGAGACGACGGACGTTTTCTGGGTTCTTGTCGAGACCTTATCTTAATACAAGATTTGGATTATAACGTGCGTCTTACCTGCTCTGGTCGTGGTCGTACGACATGATTTTTTGCCCAAACAGTTTGCCCCCAAAATTTGAAAATTGAATGTCAAATTTAAGTTTTAAATTTTGCTTGTCGAATGCTTAGGCGCGTGACCGGGGTTGAGGGACTTACCTGGTTGTCGTGGAACTAGACCGGTTCGCTTTTAACTGGACGAGAAGTCGAAAGAAGAACGAGGTAGTGACGTCACGCTGACGTACGATGATGCTTACTAGCTGTCGAGGACAGGTGTCGACGATCCCTGCGGTCATACGAAAGGACGGGGATGCGCGGCGGTTATCCGGGGATTCGATCCAACCCTGTTTTTCGGTCTAAATAGGGATTTTGACGGATCATTTCCTTATTTCGCCCTTGAAGAGTTTGTGCTGTGATTTCCTTACCATTCTTTGTCTGATATCTTCCGAACTTGTGAAAATCTCTGACTTGGTTAGGTTTCTTCGAGGGTTAACGCGCCTATAAGTAAGGTACGATTTCTCTGACTTCTGCAAATTTTGTTTAGAAATGTCGAGGGATCCTGAGAGTGTTATTCAAGAGTCATCGGACCTCCGGGACTTTAGAAAGTTAGCGAAAATTCCTGCGTGGGTCGAATTGATCCTTCCAGGCCAGATCCGATCAAACGAGTGTCCCATGGGGTACATCGTAATCTATGAATACCCTTTTAAGATAGGTTTCGAATGGCCTTTTTCTCCTCTGGCTAAGGCGTGTATGTTAGAGTTTGACTTGGCACCCAGTTAGTTGATGCCCCAGTTTTGGCGAGTCGTACGAGTGATCGAGCGTGCTACTAAGAAATGGGATTCTCCCATGAATGTACATGACCTCCTCTCGGCTTATCAAGCCAAGATGGACGGATGTCATCGATGTAGTTTACATTCTAGATTCAAGGGCGATCGTGTTTTGGTCTTAGGAACGGGTGTGAACGACCGTGGGTGGAAGTCTCGATATATTTTCGTGCGTAAGTTGTCCCTTGACTCTGAGAGTGAGTGGATTAGGACGAGCCGGAATACGTCGGGTGAGCCTCGTTATTTCATCTGGCGTGCGCTGTAGATGATTTACACATGATTTTTAACTTGTTTTTTGTATGTTGACAGCCATAAAATTCGAGGTCGTGAAGCTAGACGCTAACTCTCAAGCGAAGATCAATTCATTTTTAGAATTTAGCATCGCCGAGAGGTCTTTCGTCGTGCGACACTCGGCGGATGACGACGATTTAGAATCTTCAGGAGAGAATCAGGGGGAGAAGTGTGAAGAGAAAGGAAGAGAAGAGGAAGAAGATAAGTCGAGAGGAAGGAGAGGGATGACGGGTAATTTACTTTCCTTTTCTTCCTATGTTACCTCGAGTCTTTTTCCTTTGCGTGCTTTATGACATTCCTTTTTTCCAGGAGGGTCTCAACCTAAAGTGTTGAAGGTTTCTGCTAAGAGAGCAGCTGAGCTGGAGTGTGCTCGTCAGGGCAGGGAGAGGAGGCTAAAAGCCATGTCTGCTGGCCCTGAAATTCCGAAGAAGACGAGGACGACGACTCCGAGGGAGTCGTCGGCTGGGGTTAATGACTCGTCGAGAGTCGCTTCACCTGAGAAGGTAGGGGTCGTATCACCTAAGAAGGTGATTGCAGCGACACCCATCAATTCTGCGCCTCCGGCGGAAACGGTGAAGTCCCCGTCTGCCGCGTCGAATCCTTTGTCAGCCGACAAGGGCAAGGATCACTCGACGGGAGGGGAGAAGGTCACGACGATCATCTTTTCGCTGCCATCGGACTTTATGACAGGTGATGTCCTAGACGGGACAAACTTGTTCCCTCACCTGGATAAATTCCTGCTTCCATCTTTTAGGGAGCGTTTTGAGGGGTTTCCTATCGAGGAGACGGGTGCCCATGTAGCCGGCTTGTCGTTCATGGTAAGTCTTTCTTTCAAGACTTAGTTTGTCTAGGCCCAGACTTCATTGTCGTTGTCGTTGTAGTTGTCGTTGTAGTTGTCGTTGTCGTTGTCCACTGACGATGTCTGTCTTTTATGTTTTTGCAGGCACTTCAGGCTTCCTTGGCCTCGTGAAGTGGAACGACGAAGGTGAAAGATCTCTTGTCTGCTGCACGTGAAAGAGAGAAAGCGGCGCTGGACAGAGCGAGTGCCTCTACAAGTCGTGCTGAGGATTTTTCGAAGCGGATTGACGATGCTTTAGAACATTTGAAGATCGTTCATCTTGCCAAGGAAGATCTTAGTCATCGTCTGACGCAATCCTTGTCCATGACTGCTGAACAAAGGGAAGAGATGGAAAAAATTAAGGAATCCTTGATCGCTGTTTCAAAAGAGGCCGAGGATTATAAATCCAAGGTAGAGAGTTTGGAGAAAGAAGTGCAAGCTGCAAAGGACGAGGGTAAGTCGGTTTTTGCCATAGCTCGTCTGACTGCTCGGGCGGCGATTATGCGACGACATTTGCTGGGGAAAGACCCTCTTGCTTCGGCGAAGGAGGAGCTGGACATCTATCTGAATGGTGTTGGGACCGAGAGGGATCTTGACTCGGACGATGAGAAGGATGCTGAGGAGGAGGTGGCAGGCGAAAGCCTTCAGGACAGGATTTCGGGCATGAATGCGACGGATGCTCCTCCTTTAATTTAAGAATTTTATTTTGTTTGCTTTGCTGCTTGATCGTTGGTGGTCGAGCGTGTACCTGACGATCTTTTTAAATGCACTTTTTGTTTGAACTTGTGCTTTATTCAAATCACATTGGTTATGAATTTGATCATAAAATACATATGAAATCATGCGACTAAGGCATTCATTGTAATACGATGATAAGAACGTAAAACAAATATAAAAACACGCGATTAAAGCATCCATTCAGTGTATGAAAGTTAAGAAACTTAGGGGTAAAGTCGTTTAGACCCTGTGATCGTACGACCAGATCGTACAGTGAATTTGTGTCGTTTGCCCCTGTGGAGAAATGATCAAGTTAGAGACCTGATCGTTTATGTCGTTCGGCCTTGCGATACTAAAGTCATATAGTAGACTTAATGATTACTGCCGTGCGATTCTGCGATAAAATGATGTCGAGGGTTGGTCGTTGGCTAGCCAACGACCTTCCGATGCTTAAGTCAGTAGTCGTTTTGTGAGAAAAAATCGTATGAGAAAGAGCTAGAAAGAGCTAGAGAACGTACCATTTCAGACTCTCTCTATTTGCCCCCTGTCATTTATTATCGTATTAATTTAGGGATAGAAGAAACGAACCTGTCGAGAGCCTGATCTCGTGACTTTGGTTTATTTTCGCGGCTTCAAGGTAGACTTGTAGCACTCACGAGCGACTCATGGATTCCCCATGGCGTAGGGAATTTCAATTGATAACTTTTGCATGCTAGGGAGTCGACGGTCGATGGCCATCAGCTGGAACAGCGACATCGTCGATGATGTCCTTGAGATTTCCTTTCAGGAAATGATATGCTAGTTCCTTCTTCAATGCGATACAGTCGTCTGTCGCATGACCATGATCGGCATGGAAGTAGCACCACTTTGATTTGTCTTTCTTAGCATCGTCCAGGTCAGACTTCTTTGGCCATCGAATGGTCGCTTGGGAACCTTTCAGAGCTTCGACTAATTCCTTAGCAGATCATTTGAATCCGTAAGATGATATCTTTGGGTACTGAGTGAACTTAGTCGCGGTCTTGGCCTCTGCTTTCGTCTTGAAACGAACATTTGAAATTTGGCGCGATGGCTCTATTTTGGAAACAACCTTTGGCTTGAACTCTGGCTTTCTGACGCCTAACGACTTCTTGTCGTTAGTGTGTTTGCGACGAAAGGCTGCATCGTCTTCGACCCTCATATATGCTAAGGTTCGAGCTCGGACGTCTTCGAAAGTCTCTGGGGGATACTTGGTCAGATCGATATATAGACCTGAACTATCGTCTAGACCACGCTTATAGGCTTCGATCGCGGTTTTGATGTCACAATTGAGGATACTGATCATTTCGGCATTGAATCTATTGAAATAACTTCGAATAGACTAATTGGTCTTCTGCACGACATAATACAGATCACTAGTCTGCTTTTCCATCTTGCGACTGCTGGCGAATTGCCGAGAGAATTGGTTGACCAATTCGGCGAACGACCCGATAGATTTGGGTTTGAGATTGATCAACCACTGGAGAGCTGGACCAGTGAGAGTCGCCCCGAAACTCTTGCACATGCATACTTCCTAGTACATGTGTGGAATCGAGATTGTCCACATGAGCTGCTTATACTGCGCGACATGCTCGGTTGGATCGGTCACACCCGAATACTTGGGAGTGAAGGCAGAAATGTTATACTTCTTTGGGACCTCGACGGTGGCGATCTCGTCGATGAAGGGCGACGCCTGATATCCTGAGCGAGGTTCGACGTCGACAGGCACGGCTGCCCCAGGCAACTTGGCGAGCAAGGACAGGACACGCTCACTTTGGTCTTCTAACATCTTCAAACGCTGGGCGACGGGATCGTTAAGATCAGGATTTGCCTCTGTCAAGGGATTGGTCCCTGGACTAGTGCCATTACCATGCGACGAACCATTGGTGTCCCCGTTGAACGGGACAAAATATGGCTGCGACCCATAGTGGAATTGCTGCGGTCCATTCTGAAACGGCTGCGATCCTTGATGGAAAGGTTGCGACGCTTGTAATGGCTGAGACCCATTATTCACGGGTGGTGGCCTTATGTGCTGAGGAGGAACTGTCCCAAACTGAGGATTTGGGTTGAACGGTCCTGGCTGTTGATTCTGCATGAACGGGCCTGGATGCTGATTCTGCGCGGTTGAACCTGGATTCGGGACAAATGGTCTAGGGCCATTCTGGTCGAACGATCTTGGAATTGGGTTCTGCACGAACGGCCTAGGACCATTTTGAGGCCCAAGAGGATTTCTTAACCGCGCGATCTCCTCAGATGCTCTGCGATTCTGCTCTGCCATTGCATTGAGCTGATTCCTGGCTACTTCGAGCTTCTGATACATCTGAGCAACAACTTGCTGTGGATTTCCAGGGACTGCCATTGTTCCTATAATAGAGAGCAGAAAAAACTCCAAGAAACTGTTAGTAGGGTGCACGTTCGTCGAGGATTTTCTCTAGATGAGGTCCCACGGATGGCGCCAAACTGTTAATGCCAAAAATCGCACCAAAGGGACAACTTAAGGTCGATGTGGACTTAATCAACTAAAGAAAGGATCTTTCGACGAGACGTGCGATGAGGAAAAAATAAACAAGACAAGGGATTTGATGACGCGGGAAAAACCTCAATCGAGGAAAAAACCTGCGGACGACAAGGGGTGTCGTCGCTGCACTATGGTCGCCAATCAAGGGCGACGTCCTTGGTACTGGCGTCGGTCGTACGATGATTACAATACAAGTGGAGGAAATGCTTCGAAATGTAAAGTACAAGTGTTTGAATGTAAAAACAGGTGTTTGTCGTGTGTGAATACAAAGCGTGAACTTCTGATCGAGGGTTGTTTGTCGTGCGTCGAAAGCGATACTTGAGATTTCCTTCGAATGTTCTTGAGTTCGCAGGGCTTTCAGTACTTGATCTCCAGAGTTTGAATGTTCTTTGCTATGAGTTTGGATGATTTTTTCTGCTGTTTGGTGATGTTCGCTGATGTATACTGGATGTTAACTGATGTCCCTTGAAATGAGGCTTTAGCTTGTCTTTTATAGTCATCGCGTCATTAATTAGCTCCATTAATGATTTGATCAACGGCTACAACGGCTGGAAACGGTCGCCGGAGTGATTATCCATAATGCTCTTCGTCCGTTACGGCTGCTTGCTATTAATGGCTTTGACTCCTGCATTAAATACTTCACAAATGTAACAGACAAGGTTAACGGTAGCTTTGGTCGTAGGTGCAATGATCTTACGCGATGGTCGTACGGGATGGGTGATGTTATGGTCGAGCGTCATGGGAGGCGTACGACTTACCTTTCAAGGGAGACGACGGACGTTTTCTGGGTTCTTGTCGAGACCTTATCTTAATACAAGATTTGGATTATAACGCGCGTCTTACCTACTCTGGTCGTGGTCGTACGACTTGATTTTTTGCCCAAACAACGACCATGACATTGGCAAGCCAAGCAGGGTACTTCACTTCTCGAATTTTTCCGGTCTTGAGGAGGTTGTCGACCTCGTCATTTATCACCTTATTCCTTTCAAGAGCAAATTTACGGCGCTTTTGTTTGACAGGCTTAAATGACGAGTCGACATTGAGCTTGTGAGAAATAACGCTGGGGTCTATGCCGACCATGTCTTCGTGTGACCAGGTAAAGCAGTCGACATGTTCCTTCTGGTCAGGCTTGCTCTGGTCCAGGACGACTTCCTCTAAGCGATAGTCGTCGGCTGTCCCAGGAGCATCCTGGATCTGTAATTGCTAGATGGTCTGCTTCTGCGGCTTCAGGGTCGTCTTATAGCAGTCGCGAGCGACTTTCGGCTCACTTTTGATCTTCTGGACTCCCCATGGCGTAGGGAATTTCATGATCTGATTGTACGTCGAGGGAACAACTTTCATATCAGGGATCCACGGTCGACCTAAGATGATGTTATAGGCCGACGAACAATCAATGACGTTGAACTTTGTCTGCTTGTTGATTCCTCCGGCATAGACAGGTAGGGTGATCTCTCCAAAGGTTCTCATCGCGTCTCCATTGAAACCGACCAAGGGTGTCGAGCGTCGGGTGATTTCCGATCGGTCGATTCCCATGGCCTTGATGGTATCAAGGAAGATGACGTTTGTTGAACTGCCTCTTTCGACCAAGACTCGTCGGGTCAGACAGTTACCAATCGTGAGTTGAATGATCAACCCGTCATGATGCTTCCGATACGAGTCGCCGAGGTCGTCTTGGTTGAATAAAATCTTCATGGCTTCTAACTCTAGGTCTCCTTTGGGTCTTGATAAACAAGGGGTAGGTCGATCGTCAGGTGCCTGGCTGGCATGACGTTTGGCTGCGGAATACGTCAGAACGCAAACGTCAGACCCACCAGTGATGCAATTGACGACCTTTACATGATCGGGAGTCGGGGGTCGAGCGTCGTTAGCTGGAGTAACGACGTCGTCGATGATATCTTTGTGATTGCCCTTAGGGACGTGGTATGCCGACTCCTTTTTGAGAGCTATACAATCGCCCGTCAGATGACCGTGGTCGACATGGAAGTGGTACCCCTTTGATTTGTCCTTCTTACCGTCGTCTTTGTCAGATTTATTTGGCCACCGGATGGTCGCCTGAGCGGTCTTTAAGGCTTCAACCAAGTCCTTAGTGGTCCCTTTGAATCCATAGGAGGATATCTTAGGGTACTGAGTATTTGGGTAAAATTTCACCAGTCTCGACCACGACCAAAACAAAACAAAACATTTATTACACTTTTCCGTAATAAGGTTAAATCGTAAACACTTTATCTTTTGACCAAAGTTGAAATCGAAAGTTACTCACAACACACGTGTAACACCCTAAAATTCAGGGCCAACTTAAACCTCAAATAACAAAGTTATGATCACCAAGATATCAGACTTTTATAAACCAAAGGATCAAAAAGTAAATTTATATATATACATTAAGTCGTCTAACTTAAATAATCTGATCAATCTAATTATACATCACAATAAGATCAACTAGATTATCTAAGGCTCGTCCCAAAAGTCATCAAAAGAATATCATGATCCTTTGTTAACACCAAGTCCGATTCCCTTCAACTGTAGTCTCACTTCCCAAGCTATTTCCCAGAGCCAGTACCTGGTAAGACAGTTTAATTTGAAACATTAGGCTTTCGCCTAGTGAGATTATCCAAATCAAATTAAAATTTAACAAATAAAATATTAACAGATATATCAAACCTGTTATCAGCCATCTTACCATACCAAGCTCTTATCAACCACTGGAATCCACCTATTCCCTTACTTATGACTAATTCATCTAGTCATCATACTACCATCAAGAATTACTATAAATCCCACCGGATTATAAGTAACTCCAACTCCCAGAAATTACAGTTTCCAAACCTGCTTCTTTCTGAATTGAGATTACAATTTTTCTACATTGGTTTATCTCCAAACTTCTCTACAATGAAGATATCTCCTCTTTCGTTTGAAATGGGAATTACAACTCTAAGTCTGCTATTCCTCATTTCATTTCCTCCCCACCTTGAATCACTGGTCCCCCCAAATGAGATTTTATTTTATCGCGATCATCAACCACCAGAGACCCTCACAGATGATTCAAGATTCACTCCAACAACTAGAAATACATCCCAACAGTCCCTGGCTAGTAAACGGTTCTCATTATACCATACTTTATGCCCACTAGACCAGATGCATATTTCTAGCCAACGCCACACAATAATTGTGTATCATCACTCTTTCTATTGTATGCTAAAGTTATACAATTCATCATATATTCCATATCTCTATGTACAGATTATTAATTTCAACGATTATCCCCACTTTGCCATTTAGCATCGGGGATCAACATCTCAACAATTAACTACAGTTCCGGACTCATAAATAAGTCCTTACAATTTAACATAACATGGTTTTTACATCAACAACAGAGTTATAAACATATAACAAATAGCATATATACCTCAGATTATGTTCCTCATAAAACCATAAAAATGATACTGGAATGGTTCAAAGTTCGCAACCCACTGTAGCGAAAATCACCAATTTTCGCAAGCCAAAGCTGCGAAAATCACAAAGCTCGCAAGCCTCTATTGCGAAAATTACAAAGTTTGCAAGCCTCTATTGCGAAAATCATTAAAGTTCGCAGGCCAAAGCTTGCGAACTTCAGTTTACTATTCATCGTCACTTTCATCTGTTAAGCCAGTCTCGATTTTTCTTAACCATTAAGCACTCTAAGTAGTTCAATAACAAATACAACACATCTATTAACATTCTCATTGCTTAATTTTAAAGAGAGTTGAATAACTCACCTTATCAGCTTTCTGAACACAGTGTTCTTCACAAAAACTCTTCTCAGCTTAATCCAAATCTGAACAGATGATTTATAGCTTAATACACCACTTAGATTAAGAATTAATAGAAGAAACTCAGATTTCCTTACCACAATTCTTCCAAAATCGAACTTTTCTTTCTTCTGCCTTCTTCTTTCTCGCTCTCTCTCTCGTTATCTCTATTCTCTCTGTTCTAATTTTGTTTCCTTTTTGTGAAGCAAATAACCAAAAGAAATCAGTATTTACAATACTGATTTTTCTCTACTTGACACCTCATAAAAGTGATGAGTCATAAGCCCAATTTCCAACATACATCCCAAATTTTAAAGAAATGACACAACAACCCTCAAGTTTAATATTTCCTAAAAGAATCTTTAAACTTTCAACATTTGTATTTTAACCTTAATTGAATTATAATACTCTATATAATTCAAGGTTAATCCAAATACAAATACATCCCAATCTTATTATAATAATAATAATAACGAAGATTTAGGATGTTACAATACTCCCCAACTTGAAAATGATTTCGTCCCCGAAATCAAAGTCAGGTAAACAAATGAGGATATCTATCCCTCATACTCTCTTCCGACTCTAAAGTTACATTACTACCTCGGTGGTGTTTCCACTGAACACTCAACATAGCTACTTCTTTACCACTACGTAGCTTCCTAACTGATCTTTCCAAAATTGCCTCCGGTTCTTCCACACCGCCGCTCTTTTCATCTACTCTCCCATCAGTGAGTGAAATCACATCTTCCTCTTCGGCCAAACATTTTCGAAGATAACATACTTGGAAGGTATTATGTACCCCTCCCAATTCTGGCAGAAGATCCAAATGATATACTTGTAAACCAATCCTCTTAGAGTAAATGTTATCATCAAATCCATGTTTGACTACTTCTTAGTCTAGCATACCGTTATTATTTCTCCCTTGTTTACACGGAATATCCACTACACAGCTACAGTCCAAAAGGGCAGTTTCTCTAAAAACGTCAGTTAAGATCTCTAGCCAAATTCTCGTAACTCCGAGAACTGCATTCGATGTATTTCTTTTACATCTACTGAATACTCCAACACTATAGCTTAACGGTTACAGTATTCTCTTCACCTAAAACCAATGGGATTGAGAAGAACAAGAGTCTTCCTTTCACCCCATCATCATCCCAACTCACTCTCCAGGTCTCAAAATAACATTAATATGTACTACCTGAAATTTCCACGTACACTGTAAATTAAGCGTACTCGTTACTATTAAATACTTCAACAACCATGGCAGTCCATTATTACATTCATGACTTACACGTTTCTTCGGTATATAATGCTATCACTTCCTCACATCACTATCTCATCGCACAACCACAATACAACCAAGCACCAAAGTATTGAACATCAAAAGTGATAACTCTATTGAACCTGCAATATGATTACATTCTTAAGTCTAATCTTTCTATCATAGGAAGCAACTCACACAATCAAAATCACTTTGGGTAAACACCCAATACCATTTCGACATTCTGTTTCGATATTAGACATATCACTACTCCATCTTACAAACTACATGCCCCAACAACTTTAATGACAAAGTGGTACTTTTCATCCGGAATCCCCGAAAAGACTTCCATCAGATGCTTCCTGGTTCTAACTTCATAATACATACTAGTTGACACATTTATCTTGGCAGTTGATACCAATACTCACTCGTACATTCTCTACACATAACCTTTCATCACAGGCCAGGTTTCTCACAATCATTCATACACATATTAACCGAGTTTATTTCACTAAATATCTCCTCCCCAACTTTAGTTGAACTACCACTCTCGATTTGCTAAATAACTTGAACTTATTCGTTCATACTAGCTCTTTATGATTCCAAACCAATACTAAAACACGGTACAATCCTTCACAAATCAACATTTTCCATACCTCACTTCATTTGTGCCTAATACTTTCTCCTTTGTAAACCATCCACCTCGCAAGTAAAACACTTCTATAACGCAACAGTCTTTCATAATCTTAACACTCTTCCAAAGTGGTCCTTCAGCTTTTATTCTTCTGATTTAAGACTTAACAATAATTAAATCCAAAAGAATACCCAAAACATTCACATCATGCAAACTTCTATTTTAATACAATCCATGTAATCCCAACCCAAGCCTACAACGAGCTTATTAAATCGGGTCAATGCTCTTAAGACTCAACTGAGTTCAAAACCGAGCCATCTACTCCAAGGATCAATGATCATTATGCAACATACGTTCTGAGGCATAATAAATCTATGACTCCTTCATTGCTACTTTCCCAACGAAGTCAATTTATATAGGTATATGCAATTCTTATATACTTCGCCAAGGTTCGTTAGTTCCAAAGGTATTAAAACGCGAAAATTATCAAACAGTCTTTACACTTAAGACCGATACTTATTCAAATAGAATGCAGTTAAGCATATAACACAACCAAGACTCCATCTCGAGTCATTAAAACTGACAAACATTCAAAAGACTTATTTGAACATCAATCAAGCCTTTAAGGCCAAAATAAACGTTTGGTTAAACATGTGTCACGCACACGATTACATAAACCAAAATACATTGTTACCCAATTCTTTACCTTTTTAATCCCTTAATTTGCCATCGGCCCCAAAACAAAGTTTTACCATTCTTAAAAAAAAACTTTACCTGGTCGGATTTACCAAAATCCCCCAACTCACATGTTCACATTTTTAAAACGTAATACCTCATAAATATTGCACATCCACAAAATATTAAAAGCGTGTTTTTGACTACATATCTTTCGCTTGTGCAACAATAATTCGAGACTTCTTTCATTAGTGATTTATTCGTCAATCACTCAAAATCCTTAACCATGTCGTACACAATAATATTTGCTTTGCGCATACCCTTTGCATAACAGCATACCGGTACCGCTCACAGTCTTTGTTCCTGTCCGCACGGGCATACGCGGGACGCACCCAGACCGCACCCAATGACAGACGAAAGGTCTCATACACCTTACACAACTATCGACTTCAAAGTCAATACTTGACATGTCGACACTTCCTTAACCTTAAGGTCCTTAACTGAACCTAATTCTTCCTCCGGACACAACCGTCCCTCGGCAACTGTACTCCTAGTCAGCGAACAAGGGTACAGACTCTCATGCAACCGACACTAAAGTCTACTTTCGACTCTCACACTGTTCATCTCTCATTTTAACACAATTACCAAAACTACAAACTTTTTCCCCAGGTTTATCCAACACTTCTCCATTCTTGGAGTTCTTTCTTAGCTTAAAGCGTAATACTCTACGACCTAGCGAGTTCATAGCCTTCATGCATGACAACTTGATACATAAATCAATTCACACATTTTCTCATTTTAAATAACAACATTTGGAATAACTTGGGCACACATGACCCCAACATTCACATGACTCCAATGTACTGCACAACGATCTCGAGAATTGTTTGCATACTAAATTTCCGTAAACTCAATTTTTTCTCAACCAAAACAAAGTTGTTACGACGGTAATATATTAAATAAAAATCTTTTCATACAACAATAGTTCGAAAAAGTTTTACCGACACGAATTAAGCTAGTCGGTTCTCCCACTTATTTAAACGTTTTGCTGGCCAACACTTTCTTGCTACAAATCAACTTTTCTTGTAAAATAAGAAATATTTTGTAACAACTCCAAAAATTATGTTGTGCGACGTGAATGGGATTGCCTTTTCTTTAAATACACACTTGCACATACTAATTCAACCTTGACTAAAACTGTTATTTATGAATTTGGTTTGAAATCATGAAAATTCATGTAACACACACTAGAACACCATGCATAAAACTTTACTCGCAAATAAAGGCTAATTACTCAACGAGGTCAATCGTCTTACTTACGTAACTTATCATTGACATTCTACCTCCGACCGGTGGTCGCCCTCTCGGCCTTATCACGTTTGTTATACATGCATTCCACGATTCACGTATCAACCATGTCATACTATTTTCGTCTTGATCAAACATCTTATATTCTATCTCCAAACACATCAATTACCTATTAAAGGTTACCTTGGCGGACGTTCATGAGTCCCGCCAATTTCCAGGTTGTCCTTCCAACCCCCAATCATTTACCGATCTGTCCTCCAAATGATTTTGGTGGCATATTCACCATCGTTCTACTATAACCTAAAGGAATAACCATAAGAAGTGGTTATGCACATACCCCTATACAAAACGTACTTTACCGATCGTTAGTCACTGTAACAATTTAGAAATAAGCATGCTCGCGTAACAATATATTCATAATAACAGTAGCTAATTGAAATTGTGAACATATCATACAAGAGAATCCTTGTTACCATTATCACAGTACTAATTTCACGTATTTCCGTTGACTCTAAGACTATCCCGTCTTAGTATTTCTACCCAAATCTCACATGTCATAACTTAATTCATCCCAGCTTAAGTCTAAGTATCTCATCATCATACTTAGTACGCTTAAACTATTGCTCTGATACCATATTGTAACACCCTAAAATTCAGGGCCAACTTAAACCTCAAATAACAAAGTTATGATCACCAAGATATCAGACTTTTATAAACCAAAGGATCAAAAAGTAAATTTCTATATATACATTAAGTCGTCTAACTTAAATAATTTGATCAATCTAATTATACATCACAATAAGATCAACTAGATTATCTAAGGCTCGCCCCAAAAGTCATCAAAAGAATATCATGATCCTTTGTTAACACCAAGTCCGATTCCCTTCAACTGTAGTCTCACTTCCCAAGCTATTTCCCAGAGCCAGTACCTGGTAAGACAGTTTAATTTGAAACATTAGGCTTTCGCCTAGTGAGATTATCCAAATCAAATTAAAATTTAACAAATAAAATATTAACAGATATATCAAACCTGTTATCAGCCATCTTACCATACCAAGCTCTTATCAACCACTGGAATCCACCTATTCCCTTACTTATGACTAATTCATCTAGTCATCATACTACCATCAAGTATTACTATGAATCCCATCGGATTATAAGTAACTCCAACTCCCAGAAATTACAGTTTCCAAACCTGCTTCTTTCTGAATTGAGATTACAATTTTTCTACATTGGTTTATCTCCAAACTTCTCTACAATGAAGATATCTCATCTTTCGTTTGAAATGGGAATTACAACTCTAAGTCTGCTATTCCTCATTTCATTTCCTCCCCACCTTGAATCACTGGCCCCCCAAATGAGATTTTATTTTATCGCGATCATCAACCACCAGAGACCCTCACAGATGATTCAAGATTCACTCCAACAACTAGAAATACATCCCAACAGTCCCTGGCTAGTAAACGGTTCTCATTATACCGTACTTTATGCCCACTAGACCAGATGCATATTTCTAGCCAACGCCACACAATAATTGTGTATCATCACTCTTTCTATTGTATGCTAAAGTTATACAATTCATCATATATTCCATATCTCTATGTACAGAATATTAATTTCAACGATTATCCCCACTTTGCCATTTAGCATCGGGGATCAACATCTCAACAATTAACTACAGTTCCGGACTCATAAATAAGTCCTTACAATTTAACATAACATGGTTTTTACATCAACAACAGAGTTATAAACATATAACAAATAGCATATATACCTCAGATTATGTTCCTCATAAAACCATAAAAATGATACTGGAATGGTTCAAAGTTCGCAACCCACTGTAGCGAAAATCACCAATTTTCGCAAGCCAAAGCTGCGAAAATCACAAAGCTCGCAAGCCTCTATTGCGAAAATTACAAAGTTCGCAAGCCTCTATTGCGAAAATCATTAAAGTTCGCAGGCCAAAGCTTGCGAACTTCAGTTTACTATTCATCGTCACTTTCATCTGTTAAGCCAGTCTCGATTTTTCTTAACCATTAAGCACTCTAAGTAGTTCAATAACAAATACAACACATCTATTAACATTCTCATTGCTTAATTTTAAAGAGAGTTGAATAACTCACCTTATCAGCTTTCTGAACACAGTGTTCTTCACAAAAACTCTTCTCAGCTTAATCCAAATCTGAACAGATGATTTATAGCTTAATACACCACTTAGATTAAGAATTAATAGAAGAAACTAAGATTTCCTTACCACAATTCTTCCAAAATCGAACTTTTCTTTCTTCTGCCTTCTTCTTTCTCGCTCTCTCTCTCGTTATCTCTATTCTCTCTGTTCTAATTTTGTTTCTTTTTTGTGAAGCAAATAACCAAAAGAAATCAATATTTACACAACAACCCTCAAGTTTAATATTTCCTAAAAGAATCTTTAAACTTTCAACATTTGTATTTTAACCTTAATTGAATTATAATACTCTATATAATTCAAGGTTACTCCAAATACAAATACATCCCAATCTTATTATAATAATAATAATAACGAAGATTTAGGATGTTACAACACGACCGTCGTATGGAACCTCACGACCTCGACCGACTAACGTGCGATATTACTGTTACGTTTTCATTATTTAATGCAGGGTCAATGTCATTGATGATCAACGGCTATAACCGACAAGAACAATTATGAGCATTAAAACAATGGCCGTTACGACCGTTATCAGAAGCTTTTATGGAGACATTCAAGACAGTCGAATGGTATAAATACAAAGAGTCAATCACCATTTCAGGGATGATCTCTCACATCTTAGCACAACATCACTCTGAAGAACACTTGAAGACAAGAATTCTCTCTCAACAGATCGCTCTCGACGCAAGACTTACACGCACAACACATTGTTTCTACACACGACGCATTTGTCTTACACACACGATACACATGTTACTTTACATTTAAAAGTCTTTCTTTCATTTGTATTGTAATATCTGTACGATCGACACCCGAAACATAAGGACATCACCCATGTTTGGCGACCATAGTGCAGCGACGACCCACAAAGTCGTTCGCGCATTTTTTCCTCGTTGAGGTTTTTCCCGCGTCACCAAAATCTTTGTCTTATTTACGTTTTTTGTCTTTGTCGTACGGTTTGTCGAAAGATTCCTATTCTTTAGTTGTTAAGCTCCACAATCAACCTTAAGTTATCCTTCTGGACGATTTTTGGCATTAACAGTTTGGCGCCCACCGTGGGGCCCCATCTAGAGAAAATCTTCGGCAAACGTGCGTTTTACTAACGGTTTCTTGGAGTTTCCTCTTTTTCTGTTTCAGGAAAATGGCAACCAACGGAAATCATGAGCAGCTCATTGCTCAGATGTATCAGGAGTTGGAAGCTGCTCGGAATCAAATCAACGTCCTTGCTGATCAAAGTCAAAGGGCAGCTGAGGAAATCGCGCGGCTGAGAAATCAAAATCCGAATGGATCGTTCGGACCACAAAACGGTCCTAGACCCTTCGTTCAGAATCCAGGTCCAGGATCATTTGGTCAGAACCCTGGGTCCGTTCCCTTTGGTCAGAATCCTGGGTCAATTCCTTTCGTTTAGAATCCAGGAGCAGGGCCATTCGGTCAGAATCAGCAGCCAGGTCCATTCATGCAGAATCAGCAGCCGGGATCGTTCATCTCAAATCCCCAGTTCGGGCCAATTCCCCCTCAGCATCTGAGGCCACCACCCATGAACAATGGGTCCCAGCCGTATTTTGTTCCTTTCAACGGGGATGCCAATGGTTCGTCGTACGGCAATGGCACAAGTCCAGGAGGTAACCCTCAAGCAGGAGTAAATCCTGATCCTAATGACCCCGTCGCTCAGCAGTTGAAAATGCTAGAAGATCAGAACGAGCGCGTCCTATCTTTGCACGCTAAGCTGTCGGGGGCAACCGTACCTGTCGATGTCGAGCCTCATTCAGGATTTCAGGCGTCGCCTTTCGTCGACAAGATCGCGACAGTCGTCGTCCCGAAGAAATATAATATCCCTGCTTTCACGCCCAAGTATTTAGGAATAACCGATCCAACGGAGCACATCGCGCAGTGTAAGCAGCTAATGTGGATGATCTCGATCCCTCAACTGTATCAAGAAGTCTGCATGTGCAAAAGTTTCAGGGTGACCCTCACAGGTCCTGCCCTCCAATGGTTGATCAACCTCAAACCCAAATCCATCGGGTCGTTCGCTGAGTTGGTCAACCAGTTCTCCCAGCAATTCGCCAGTAGTCGCAAGATGGAGAAGCAGACCAGCGACCTATATTATGTCTTGCAGAAGGCCAACGAATCTATTCGAAGCTACTTCAATAGGTTCAACGCAGAGATGATCAGTATCCGCAACTGTGATGTCAAGACCGCGATCGAAGCCTATAAACGCGGTCTAGACGACAGTTCGGGTCTATACACTGATCTAACCAAGTATCCCCTAGAAAAATTTCGAAGACGTCCGAGCTAGAACCCTTGCTTATATGAGGGTAGAAGATGACGCTGCCTTTCGTCGTAAGCACACCGACGATAAGAGGTCTCTTCGTGTTAAGAAGCCAGAGTTCAAAATAAAGGCAACATTCAAGTCAGAACCTGCTCGACAAATCTCGAACGTCCGGTTCAAGACGAAGGCGGAGTTCAAAACCGCAAACTCTACCAAATTTCCTAAGTACCCTAAGATATCCTCCTATGGATTCAAAGGGACTACTAAGGATTTGGTCGAGGCCCTGAAGACCGTCCAGGCGACCATTCGGTGGCCAAAGGAGTCCGATAAATAAGTCGATAAGAAAGATAAATCAAAATGGTGCGACTTCCATGTCGACCATGGTCATGCGACAGATGATTGCGTAGCTCTCAAAAAGGAGCTAGCATATCACGTCCCGAACAGCAATCTCAAAGATATCATCGACGACGTCGTTACTCCAGCTAACGACGCTCGACCGCCGACTCCCGATCATGCGAAAGTCGTTAACTGCATAACTGGTGGTTCCGACGTATGCGGTCTGACGTATTCATCGAGACCCAAGGGAGATCTGGAGTTAGAAGCCATGAAAATCATGTTCGACCAAGACGACTCATTGTTAATGCCAAAAATCGTCCAAAAGGATAACTTAAGGTTGATTGTGGAATTTAGCAACTAAAGAAGGGAAACTTTCGACAAAGCGTGCGATAAAGACAGGAATGTAAATGAGACAAAGAATTTGGTGACGCGGGAAAAACCTCAATGAGGAAAAAACCCGCGGACGACTGTGGAAGTCGTCGCTGCACTATGGTCTCCAAACAGGGGCGATATCCTTATGTTTCAGGTGTCGATCGTACAGAGATTAGAATATAAATGAAAGAAAGACTTTGAAATGTAAAGTAACAAGTGTTTCGAGTGTAAAAACAACGTGCGTCGTGTGAAAAAATGAAGTGTCGTGCGTGAGTGTCGTACGTCGAGAGCGAACTGTTGAGAGTGATTTCTTTGTTTCGAGTATTCTTGAGAGTTCGGATGTTTCAGGATATCAGATGATTGTCTATTGTGTGTTCTCCTCCAAAATGATGAGTGAGCCTTCTCTTTTATAGTCTTCGCATCGTTCAATGAACTTCATAAATACTTTGAATAATGGTCGTAACGGTTGCTAGATTGAATGCTCATAACTGACCTTGTCGGTTATAGCCGTTGATCATCAATGGCATTTGTAACACCTGTAATTTTCGGAGAGGTCCAATGTCGAACCAGTGTGGAAACCGATCTTTAAGAATATTATGAAAAATAAGATTTGGGGGTCAAATCTTAGATTTTTTGGTCTTGTTGGATGAGGAATTCGAATACGAGTCCAACGGTCCTTTCCGGAGCGAAAACTGAGTTAAAACGAGGAAGTTATGGCCAAAACGAGTTTCAGTACACCTTGAGCTATTGTGACCTGGCGATAGTGACACTGTCACAATAGCCGTGTCACTATAGCCAAAGGGAAGGGCTTGAGCTATTGTGCCCTGGCGATAGTGACACTGTCACAATAGCCGTGTCATTATAGCCGAAGGGAAGGGGTTGAGCTATTGTGCCCCGGCGATAGTGACACTGTCACAATAGTCGTGTCTCTATAGCCGAAGTTGTACCGCGAGTGGGAAGGGTTTGAGCTATTGTGCCTTGGCGATAGTGACACTGTCACAATAGCCGTGTCACTATAGCCGACGGGTTCCAAGGTGTTTTAAACCCTTTTCTTCTTCTTTTTCCCCATTTCACTCATCTCTCTTAACTCTTTCAAACTCTCTCATTTCTCTCTCTAAAAATCTTCTCTCTCTCTCTAGAAACCCTAAAACTCCTCCCCTCTCCTCTTCATCTCCTCTACCCAAAATAACCCATTTCCACCATTGTTGAACACTTGGGAGTTTGAAGCTTTTTGGGAGTCTAGGAGCTCTCTTTCGGAGGAATCAAGTGATTGAGGTAATTTCTAGTTAGATTGTTGTTGTCTTTTACTTTCTCTTCCTTATTGAAGTGTTTTGGGTGATATTGGTGGTATTTGGTTAAGAAAATCTCCTAATCTCATCACCTATGAAGTTAGGGTTTTGATATAAATTGGGTTTGGGTTATAAAATGTTGGAGGATGATTTCTTATGGTTAGATAAGAATATTCATGGTTGGAAACTTATGGATCTAGGTCTTGGAAGTTTTGGCTTGAGGATACAAACTTCATCAATGGAGCTTACGTTTGGAGAAACCCTAGATTTAGCTAAATGTAGCAAGGTGAGTTCAAGTTACTTTGCGAAAACGTTGTATATGCCAAAATGAATATTTTACAAATATGTGTGTGTTTTAATTGAAAATATATGTGGTTGAGTTATTTGATTGATTTAACTCTTTTGAAGTGTTTATCTTCATAAATGTGTAAAACACCCATATTTGGGGCTTTTGGATGTTTGGATGGTTAGAAACCATAAATTGTCTTTAAAAGATTATTTTCTCAAAATGAGGTTTAATCATATATGTGTAAATGATTTTGAAAACCAATTGGGAAATACACTTTTAAGTGTTATGTGTCATTTTGAGAATTATAAGGGTGTGAGTCCTTTGGGAAAACCCTTTTTGTTTAACCCGTAAAGAGTTTTGGGGTTAATGATGAATTTGTAGTATAGCTTGCCTAAACAATGTTTAAACGCGTTTTTGACCGACATTATGGGTCTACCAAGCTTGGAGCACTTTGCTCGGTTTGACTTTGAGTTAGTCTTGGGACATTTGTCCGGTTTAAATGGCTCGATGTGGAATCTTATTTACGGGTCGCTTTTATTGCACCGTGTTGCATATTATTGCACGTTGTTGATATTTTACATGTTCTGGATGGAGTCTATGATGTGTTATATGCTTAATTGCATTTTTATTTGCATGATTTGACGTCAATAAATGATCAATAGATCTTTGAGCAGAGGGCTCGGTTTTGGGCTCAATTGAGTCCTGGGGGCATTCGCCCGGTTTTAATAAGCTCGACGTGGGCTTGGGGTTTGCATTGCATGAGTTGCATCATATTTGAGGTTTACATGATTTGAATGCATTGGTTATTCTTTTGAGGTCATGTATAAGTTTTTAAGTTAAGTAAGCTTGTTTTGGATGGTGGGTTTGCCAAGGTAAAGACCTAGTATGGTTGAACTTGGTGGTTTAAATGGACTAAAGACCTAGTATGGTTGATGTCTAAGAGGGGCTAAAGACCTAGTATGGTTGATGCCAAAGACGGACTAAAGACCTAGTATGGTTGATGTCTAAGATGGGCTAAAGATCTAGTATGATTGATGCCGAGGATTGACTAAAGACCTAGTATGGTTGATGTCATCCGTTTTCCATATCCAAGAAGCTTACTTGTATTTATTTAATTGTGGTTTAATTTATGTGGTTGCCACATTCGATGAGATCGGGTCTCCCCCGTCACCGAAGGGTGTTGATTTCGGGTATTTTATCTATTCACATTGTTGAGGTTATATTACCTGTATATGGATTGTTTTTCCAGGATTGATGGACGGGTTTATATTACATTCTTATTATATGTTTTAACTGGTATTGGGATTTTAATACATTTTACGTTTGCGTGAGTTTAGCTTCGTATTATGTTTTAATAAAGGTTATATTTGAATGGATGGTTTCCATGTTTTATGGGTTGAGTATGATTTGTCAACCGTATTTGAAAGTTTTGCCTAAACTAGAATTATTCACGTAATTGGGTGAATTAGGATTTGTAACTCATATTGGAAAATGCTTTACACTTTTCGGGAATGGTTTTCCATGGATTTTGAGTGTGTTGGAAAATGAGTCGTTTATGCCGTTTGAGGAATCTTTTTGGAAATGATCATCTTTGTCGCAAGCTTTCATTTAAAGATTTATTTAAATCATGACTATAACTACTAACTTCCGATTTATGATTTTATATAGTCATGATAAAATGCTTGAACTCACAAGGCGTAAGCCTAACCCTTTTTATTTGTCGGCATGTGCAACAGGTTCAGGTTGGGGTAGCTCTAGCTACATTGTGAAGTGGCGAGTGCTAGTAATGTGCACGAGAGGTGAATAGCTTAAGTTATGTCTTCCGCATTTACCCTTGGGAAGTAGCACTTGTATTTGGATTAGGTGATGTCCGAAGTGGGTTTAGTCTTGGTAATGAGACTTGTGTAGTATGTATTACTTGGAGATAACCATTGTTTGTAATTGGAGGTATTTTACCTATTGTTTCGGATGTAATATCGAAAATTTTAAATTAGTTGCTCTGTCCAAATTTGAGGGTGTTACAAGTTGGTATCAGAGCATAAGTTTGAGAGAATTAGGTGTTGATTTTGGATACCTAGACTCAAACTAGTGTTTGTTTAAGTAAATGAGAGTGAAATTCACCTTTAGGCACTTTAAGATAAGATGTTTTGAAGTTGATGGAGATTTTAGAAACGAGAATCACGTCGAGAGCAACAAGGATAATCATATGCAGTGCGTTCATAGTGACACCTGGCCAGTGTCATGGTGAACCTACTAGTACATGTGCATGCTCGAATTGCTTTCATGTGGTGATCGTTGGGGTAGTGAAGGAGGTTCTGAACTAGTAGTTGTTGGAATGGATGGACGATTCTAGTATTAGTCACTTGGAGTGACGATAAGCATGATGTTTGCTTTATGTAGGCCGTTTCGGGTCAAGATAGATGGTCGGACTAGAACCATAGGCTTTTGTGCCGATTTTGATTTGAGGAAAAATCCGTAAAGTTAATTGATGTATTTCCCAACTTGCCTTAAGAGGTTTGAATATCCGGATGAAAATAGTAGACCGGAGGATTTTGGAGGAGTATGAGTGGAGACGTTGTATGCCGACTAAATCATGCACGAAATTTATTTGGAAATAAATTGCATCAACTATTTCTTGTGTTTCCAATCCTTATGTGGACTGTGTTATAAATTTTGAGAAATGTTTGGCACGCACACAAGATTTCAAGTTATGGTTTTAAAAGTGCATGAAACCGTTTTATCGCGGGAGTTGCGAACTCCGTTGGGATTTGTTTTGCCTTATTTCATCGTTGTTCAACATTTGTTTTGGACGTAATGATAATCATATATAAATGATGTTTGAGATGTTGGGCAATAACTACGGCTTGTGACTTTAACATTGGACCTCCTCCACATATGTTAGAGTTTGGACGGAAAGTTATTTTTCCATTATGTCTATGTGAGATTATTTTGGGGATTTTGTTTAATGAGAGTTGTTAAACAATGTCGTTTATGTGGTATTACCCTAGAAGGGGATTTTTGGGATTTTGGCGTCTCATCTATGATTTTTGCTTTTAGCAATTTGGCTTTGGAAGCATGGTGTTTAGCGCCGTTTTATTGACTTGGAGTCATTGAGTCCATAGAGGTTCATGGAGTTTGGTTTTACGACATGTTGAGTCGTGTGAGTACAATTTTACAATGTGCATACTCTAATTGCTTATGTGAAAAGTTTACGAGTTTTGGTTGGGCATTTGGTCCCACTCGAGTTTTGTTGAGAAAAGTAAATTTTATGCCATAAGGCGACTAAGAAAAGATGAGTTTGGAACTCTAGTGTCGCGTAACTTTTCTTTCAAAAAGTTTGTGTTACTAAGTATTTCATTGCAAATAGTTCGGTGTATGGATTGATTTATACGTGGCTTAAGTAATGCATGAAAGAACATTTTGGTGACATTTTATAATAAATTGCTTGGTGCGCTTTTGGTCAGTTAAATGTTTATTACCGTTTTTATGTGAAACGTATTATATTGACTTAGGGGTATGCATAGCTTGGTAACCATTGTTTCTCGTCACTTGTTGAACGAATTGTGAGTGAAAATGTTTTATAGACTCTTGTTTAAATGATGACCATTCGGTCAAAGGGTGTTTTGGTGTTGTAGAAATCATGCACAGTTCGCAATGTTTTGCATTTTGAAAATGAAAATGTGTTAGTCGTTGATATTTGGTTAACTTTGAATTGCCGATTATTTTGGAAGAATTGAAAACCTTTTTGGTTTCCGGAGAAATGTGTGTTGGGAGTATTTGGACAAATACATTTTTAGCAATTACGTTTTGACGTTTTGTGTCCCAAGTACGAAACCTTGAGAAAATGCTTCGTGAGGAAGATTTTAGAAAATTTTTGTATAAAATTATAGAACGCGGGATTTCTTATGTTTTGGACATCGATACGCACCGTTAGTACAATTTGGGATTTGAAAATAAGTTGAACCCTTTCGATGTCAATATAATTATTAACACCTATTTCCTCATATGTTTTGGAATAACGCATTGTTGTGTGCAGGTTTTTACCAGAAACGTTTTACTCAAATGGCATTATAGGACCGGATGAGAGATTTTGAGAAATTGATTTAAAGAGTTTCATTTGTCGAAATTTGGTCACGAACCATTTGATGCACGCTATTTAGTTACAAGAAAATTTCTATTAGAAGTGTTACAAGCTTGCATGCCTACCCCAATGTGAAGTTGTATGATGTTTTAGTCGATATTTTCAAGTGATGGAGACGTATGGGTTTTTGTATTAACTAGGGAATTTGCACAAGTCATTTTATGTTTTGACTAAGAATGTTGGTGAACCGCTCCATCGTTTTGTGTAATAAACTGACGCGCGCAAAATTTTGTTGGTAAACCTTGCCTCATGTCGTTTTATGGTTGACGAGGAAATGTTGGAGTCAATGTTGTTTAGACCTCTCTTGAAATACGTGCACACCTGGTGTCACACCCCGTTTAAGGTCGAGCAGTCACTTTACATGCATGTCATGAGTCAATTCATACTAGAACTGTGGTGTTTCATCTAAAAGAAATTGTTTACTACGCTTTTGCGTTTTGTGGGTAAACTGAACTGCAATGAAATGATTTTCAACATGATTTTCCTATGTGGGACGAACGTGTCCAGTTTTGCGTAACTACCGAGCTGATAGTAGTAGTTTTATTTCGCACGAGTTATTTGAGATGAAAATATTGGTGTTGAAAATATTTTGTGAATGGTTTCGATTAATTGGCATATTTATTGAATAACGCATTTGAAAACCTTGAACTCGTTAGGACCTTGAAAACGGGTATGTACCTCAATTAAAGGTAAGTGCGTGTAGCACTTTGACGGTGGAAGGTTGAGTATTCCACACGTGTTGGTATTATGGGCCGGATGATATCGGTAGCAAAGTAAACGTGTTTGTGGTAATTGAAGAGTTAGACTTGCGGTAACACATTTCGAGGTTGGTATAGCCGCTTTGTTGACAGCCTTAGTTTTGTGGAAACACTCGGTAAACGGAACTCGTGTGTGGAGTTCTGTTAGAGTTCAGAGTTTGGTGGTAAAACTAGGTGTCAACCTTTGTGGTCTTGAGATCGGGAACCGTTAGTGTAAACGGAGGTTTGTAGCCGATATTAAAAGAATATTGGTAATGGTAGTGGTAACCTTAAGAGGCTCAGTTGTGACGAGCAGTTTTGGTGGAATAACCTTCGTGCGTGGTTGATGAACCTGTCGGTTGATGATTCATGTGAGATGAATTTTGGAGTCTATTAGAACTCGTTGGAGTTAATCGGCAGTTAATGGTAGGAACGATCGAAATTGATGATTCAGTTGGGTTCATTAGTGAACAAACCTTAGAGTGATTTAGAGTTTGAAACTGAAATCAAGATGTATGGAACTTCTGAGGTTGGGAGACAACCGGAGTCGTCCAACTAGGAGTTATTCCAGTGATTAGAATGTTCTTCCGAACGTAACTGCAGTGTACGTGAAAGGGGTTTTGGTTGATAAGCAAATGTTCGAGGATTTGTCTTTATAGACTGTGTGGAGGGAATTTAGATTCCAGTTAGGAACTGATAAATTATAGTCGACGTTGACTCGGTTTGCCTTGGGTTGTAAAGGATATAGATTTCGAGGACGAAATCCTTTTAAGGTTGGGAGGATTGTAACACCCGTAATTTTCGGAGAGGTCCAATGTCGAACCAGTGTGGAAACCGATCTTTAATAATATTATGAAAAATAAGATTTTGGGGTCAAATCTTAGATTTTATGGTCTTGTTGGATGAGGAATTCGAATATGAGTCCAACGGTCCTTTCCGGAGCGAAAACGGAGTTAAAACGAGGAAGTTATGGCCAAAACGAGTTTCGGTACACCTTGAGCTATTGTGACCTGGCGATAGTGACACTGTCACAATAGTCGTGTCACTATTGCCAAAGGGAAGGGCTTGAGCTATTGTGCCCTGGCGATAGTGACACTGTCACAATAGCCGTGTCACTATAGCCGAAGGGAAGGGGTTGAGCTATTGTGCCCCGGCGATAGTGACACTGTCACAATAGTCGTGTCTCTATAGCCGAAGTTGTACCGCGAGTGGGAAGGGTTTGAGCTATTGTGCTCTGGCGATAGTGACACTGTCACAATAGCCGTGTCACTATAGCCGACGGGTTCCAAGGTGTTTTAAACCCTTTTCTTCTTCTTTTTCCCCATTTCACTCATCTCTCTTAACTCTTTCAAACTCTCTCATTTCTCTCTCTAAAAATCGTCTCTCTCTCTCTAGAAACCCTAAAACTCCTCCCCTCTCCTCTTCATCTCCTCTACCCAAAATAACCCATTTCCACCATTGTTGAACACTTGGGAGTTTGAAGCTTTTTGGGAGTCTAGGAGCTCTCTTTCGGAGGAATCAAGTGATTGGGGTAATTTCTAGTTAGATTGTTGTTGTCTTTTACTTTCTCTTCCTTATTGAAGTGTTTTGGGTGATATTGGTGGTATTTGGTTAAGAAAATCTCCTAATCTCATCACCTATGAAGTTAGGGTTTTGATATAAATTGGGTTTGGGTTATAAAATGTTGGAGGATGATTTCTTATGGTTAGATAAGAATATTCATGGTTGGAAACTTATGGATCTAGGTCTTGGAAGTTTTGGCTTGAGGATACAAACTTCATCAATGGAGCTTACGTTTGGAGAAACCCTAGATTTAGCTAAATGTAGCAAGGTGAGTTCAAGTTACTTTGCGAAAACGTTGTATATGCCAAAATGAATATTTTACAAATATGTGTGTGTTTTAATTGAAAATATATGTGGTTGAGTTATTTGATTGATTTAACTCTTTTGAAGTGTTTATCTTCATAAATGTGTAAAACACCCATATTTGGGGCTTTTGGATGTTTGGATGGTTAGAAACCATAAATTGTCTTTAAAAGATTATTTGCTCAAAATGAGGTTTAATCATATATGTGTAAATGATTTTGAAAACCAATTGGGAAATACACTTTTAAGTGTTATGTGTCATTTTGAGAATTATAAGGGTGTGAGTCCTTTAGGAAAACCCTTTTTGTTTAACCCGTAAAGAGTTTTGGGGTTAATGATGAATTTGTAGTATAGCTTGCCTAAACAATGTTTAAACGCGTTTTTGACCGACATTATGGGTCTACCAAGCTTGGAGCACTTTGCTCGGTTTGACTTTGAGTTAGTCTTGGGACATTTGTCCGGTTTAAATGGCTCGATGTGGAGTCTTATTTACGGGTCGCTTTTATTGCACCGTGTTGCATATTATTGCACGTTGTTGATATTTTACATGCTCAGGATGGAGTCTATGATGTGTTATATGCTTAATTGCATTTTTATTTGCATGATTTTACGTCAATAAATGATCAATAGATCTTTGAGCAGAGGGCTCGGTTTTGGGCTCAATTGAGTCTTGGGGGCATTCGCCCGGTTTTAATAAGCTCGACGTGGGCTTGGGGTTTGCATTGCATGAGTTGCATCATATTTGAGGTTTACATGATTTGAATGCATTGGTTATTCTTTTGAGGTCATGTATAAGTTTTTAAGTTAAGTAAGCTTGTTTTGGATGGTGGGTTTGCCAAGGTAAAGACCTAGTATGGTTGAACTTGGTGGTTTAAATGGACTAAAGACCTAGTATGGTTGATGTCTAAGAGGGGCTAAAGACCTAGTATGGTTGATGCCAAAGACGGACTAAAGACCTAGTATGGTTGATGTCTAAGATGGGCTAAAGATCTAGTATGATTGATGCCGAGGATTGACTAAAGACCTAGTATGGTTGATGTCATCCGTTTTCCATATCCAAGAAGCTTACTTGTATTTATTTAATTGTGGTTTAGTTTATGTGGTTGCCACATTCGATGAGATCGGGTCTCCCCCGTCACCGAAGGGTGTTGATTTCGGGTATTTTATCTATTCACATTGTTGAGGTTATATTACCTGTATATGGATTGTTTTTCCAGGATTGATGGACGGATTTATATTACATTCTTATTATATGTTTTAACTGGTATTGGGATTTTAATACATTTTACGTTTGCGTGAGTTTAGCTTCGTATTATGTTTTAATAAAGGTTATATTTGAATGGATGGTTTCCATGTTTTATGGGTTGAGTATGATTTGTCAACCGTATTTGAAAGTTTTGCCTAAACTAGAATTATTCATGTAATTGGGTGAATTAGGATTTGTAACTCATATTGGAAAATGCTTTACACTTTTCGGGAATGGTTTTCCATGGATTTTGAGTGTGTTGGAAAATGAGTCGTTTATGCCGTTTGAGGAATCTTTTTGGAAATGATCATCTTTGTCGCAAGCTTTCATTTAAAGATTTATTTAAATCATGACTATAACTACTAACTTCCGATTTATGATTTTATATAGTCATGATAAAATGTTTGAACTCACTAGGTGTAAGCCTAACCCTTTTTAGTTGTCGGCATGTGCAACATGCTCAGGTTGGGGTAGCTCTAGCTACATTATGAAGTGGCGAGTGCTAGTAATGTGCACGAGAGGTGAATAGATTAAGTTATGTCTTCCGCATTTACCCTTGGGAAGTAGCACTTGTATTTGGATTAGGTGATGTCCGAAGTGGGTTTAGTCTTGGTAATGAGACTTGTGTAGTATGTATTACTTGGAGATAACCATTGTTTGTAATTGGAGGTATTTTACCTATTGTTTCGGATGTAATATCGAAAGTTTTAAATTAGTTGCTCTTTCCAAATTTGAGGGTGTTACAGCATTGATTCTTGCATTAAACATTGAACAAACATAACAGTCATATCGCACGTTAGTTGGTCGGGGTCACCTGGTTCTATACGACAGTCGTGTGAACTAGACGACGTCATGGTCGAGTGTCGTGAGGTGAGTAACTTTCGATTCCATCTTTAATCAGGGAATAAAGTACTATGATTTTGCCTTACTAGGGAAAAGGGAAGTAAGTGTTTTCCTTACCTTGGTCGTGGTCGAGACTGGTGAAATTTTACCCAAACAGTTTGCCCCCAAAATTTGAAAATAGAATGGCAAATTCAAAATTTAAATTTTGTCAGTCGAACGCCTAGGATTGTGACACATGTCGAAAGTTACCTTAGTTGCATTGGAACTGGATCGATCCAATTCTAACTAAAGGGGAAGTCAAAAAGAGGATAGGATCGTGACGTCACGCTGTCGCACGATTATGCTTAGCAGCTGTCATTGCCAGGTGTCGGCGATCCGCGTGGTCATACGAAAAGACAAGGACGCGTGTCGATCATCGAGTGACTCGACCTGACGTTATCGTTTGCATAAATAGAGACCACGATTGATCTTTTCCTTTTTACGATTTCAGAGAGTTTTAGGCAGAGATTTCTTCTGATTTTCTTGCCGTTTCTTTGTCCAATCTTTTCTAAACCTGCGTGAATCTCCGAATCAGTTAGGTTTTTCGAGGTTTAGAGCTCCTATATAAGGTACGATTCTCCAGTCTTTGTATGCGTCGAAAGTCCATTGCTAGAAAGCCTAGGAAAAACTGGGATATTTGGGGCCTTTCAGAGAGACAGACTTGGTTGACAGGGTTAGCAATGTCGACAGAGCCTAGAAGTACCATCGAAACGAAGAGGATCTCGACGACTTCAGAAGTTTACCGAAAATCCATGCGGGGATTACTGTGAGCAAGGCTGGCAAGATCCGACCAGAGATGTGCCACGAAGGGTACGTCATGATATATGAGTACCCGTTCAAGATAGGCTTCCACTGGCCATATTCGCCTCTGGCCAAGGCGTTTTTGTGCGAGTTCGACTTGTCGTCAGGGCAACTGATGCCCCAATTCTGGCGTGTCATACAGGTCATCGAGCGACTTACTACGAATTAGGAGTCGCCGATGAATGTGAGGGATCTACTGATGGCTTACCAGGTCAAGAAGGATACATACCGTCGCTACATCCTATTTTCGAGATACAAGGGCGAGCGCACCTTGGTTTTAAAAACTTTGGTCAACGACCGTAAATGGAAGACCAAGTACGTACTTGTGCGGGTAGCGACGCTAGACGCCGATAGTGACTGGATCAGGTCCGGCTGGAATATGACGGGTGAGTTTCTAGCTTTTTGTCGTACGTCGTATGTTACTTTTTTTTATTTGGTTGCTTTTTGACTAATCTTCTCCTTTATGTACATATATTAATTTCGACAAGGTAAAGCCCGACGTTGACTCCAAGGCTAAGGTCGAGAAGTTCCTGGAGTTTAGTGCTGATGAACGGTCGTTCATCACACGTCATCTGGTTGACGAGGATGACGACTTGATGTTCTTGGGCGAACGCCTACGGGCGAGACGGGGAGAAGGAGAGAAGGAAGAAGAAGAGGAGGAAGAGGAATCTGAGGAGACCGAGGAGGAAGAGAAGAGGGAGGAGACAGGAGTAGAGATGACTGGTAAGTATCCCTTTGCTTTCTTTTTTGTTCGACCTAGTCTTTCCCTGTCCTCAATCGTCTAACTCTTTCTTTTACCATACAGGAGAACTTCAGGCAAAAATGACGCCTGCAGCTGCCAAGAAGGTGGCTCAAATTCACCTGGCTCGCAAGGCGATGGAAAATAGGAAGAAGGATGTCCCGACAACTGGGTCGGGGGTTTTAAAGAGAAAAGAGGCCCCGACAACTGGATCGGGAGTCCTCAAGAGGATGAGGACGTCCGTTCTCAAGGAACCGTCTTTGAAGACGGGCGACTCGTTGAGAGTCGTCACGCCTGAGAAGGCGGAGGCGTCGACCGTGTCTGTCGAGAAGACTTCTGACACGATCGGTGCGACATCTGTCGATACTGCGCAACCGGCAAAATCGACGGTGTCTCCTACCGCCGCGTCAGGTCCCTCGTCGGCCGACATAGCGCAGACGGGTTTTGGAGAGGAAACGACGGTAAACTTTACGTTGCCGTCGGATTTCATGGTGGATAACGTCTTGGACGAGACGAAACTGTTTCCTCACTTGGGAAAGTATCTGCTCCCCTCTTTCAGAGAGCGTTTCAACGGGGTTTCTCTTGAAGATGCGGAGTCCCATGTTGCTGGACTAGCGTTCATGGTAAGTCTATCTTTCAAGACTTTGTTTCTCGTTTGTTATTGTCGTTGTCGTTGTCGTGTATTTTACTAACATGTTTTCATATGCTTCAGACGTTTCAGTCATCTTTGGCGTTGCATGCTGAGACGACGAAGGTAGAAGGCCTAATGGCTTCTGCTATCAAGAAAGAAGATGTGTCGTTAGAGAGGGAAAGGTCTGCTCTGGAATGTGAAGAGGCGATGTCGGTGCGACTCGACGATGCTTTGAACGAGTTGGAGGCCGTCGGCCACACGAGGGACGAGGTGAATTCGTGTTTAAAGCAGTCCCTATCTTTGATGCACGATCAAAGGGAGGAGCTGGAGGGGATGAAGGAGTCCTGGGCTATGAAGGGAAAAGAAGCCGAGGAGTCCAAATCCAAGGTTGTGAGCCTAGAGAAGGAGTCACTTGCTGGGCAAGAATCCTCTGGCCTCGGCGTCGAACGAGTTGGACCTCTTCTACAGGGAGGTCGGGACCGAGATAGATCTTGATTCGGATGATGAGAAGGAGGTCGAGGAAGAGGAAGGTCTTCAGGGCGAGGCGTCAGGCATGGATATGACTGACGCTCCTCCTTTGCCTTAGAAAATATCTTTGTTATTTTTGTTTTCCGTTGCTTGACCATCAGTGGTCGACTTTTTTGGATGTAAATGACAGCTTATTCAGTGAATGAAACTTAGATTTCTTTTGAACTTGTGTCCTATACATTTTGTGAATGAATACAACGTCAATTGTGAAATTCATTAAGTATAGAGTGAAATAAGAAATCATGCGACTTAGGCATCTATCGCAACACAACAACTAGAACATAAGTCATAAGAATTTTAAATCGTGTTGGCGAACATAAGCACACGCGATCACAGCATTCATTCAGAACATAAAAGTCTCCTAAGTTAGAGAATTGAAATCACGGGGTCGCTAGACCTTGTGGTCGTACGACTAGATCATATGATGAACTTGAATTACACGTTCCTGTGATGAAATAATCGAGTTATGGGCTTGATCGCTTATGTCGTGCGATCCTGCGAATGTGTACTAGTGTCATGTGACAAACTTAGTGTTTGGGCAAAATTTCACCAGTCTAGACCACGACCAAGGTAAGTAAAACACTCACTTCTGTTACTTCTGATAAGGTAAAATCATAGCACTTTATCCCCGACTAAAGTTAAGATCAAAAGTTATTTACCTCACGACACTCGACCACGATGTCGTACGTTTCACACGATCGTCGCATAGAACCATGCGACCTCGACTAGCTAACACGTGATACAACTGTTACGTTTGTTTAGTGTTTATTGCAGGAGTCAACGTCATTAATGGACAACGGCTATAACTGATGAAAGCCATTAACATCACTAAAGACGACGTCCGTTACGACAGTTATCGAAGTATTTAATGAGCCAATTAAAGAGCCCGAAGACTATAAATTCCAAGCTCAATCCTCGGTTCAAGGGACATCGAACAACAGACACAAGAACTCAAACTCCGAAGAACACTCGAAGCAAAGAAATCACTCACAGAAGAATCGCTCTCGACGCACGACATCAGCGCACGACACACAGTTTAAACACACGATGCACATTGTTTACATTCAAAACACTTGTTACTTTAGTGTCGTGTGGAAAAATGAAGTGTCGTGCGTGAATGTCGTGCGTCGAGAGCGAACTGTTGAGAGTGATTTCTTTGCTTCGAGTGTTCTTGAGAGTTCGGATGTTTCAGGATATCAGATGATTATCTATTGTGTATTCTCCTCCAAAATGATGAGTGAGCCAGTCTTCGCATCGTTCAATGATCTTCATAAACACTTTGAATAACGGTCGTAACGGTTGTTGGATTGAATACTCATAACTGACCTTGTCAGTTATAACCGTTGATCATCAATGGCATTGATTCCTGCATTAAAAATTGAACAAACGTAACAGTCATATCGCACGTTAGTTGGTCGGGGTCGCATGGTTCTATACGACGGTCGTGTGAACTAGACGACGTCATGGTCGAGTGTCGTGAGGTGAGTAACTTTCGATTCCAACTTTAATCAGGGCATAAAGTACTATGATTTTGCCTTACTAGGGAAAAGGGAAGTAAGTGTTTTCCTTACCTTGGTCATGGTCGAGACTGGTGAAATTTTACCCAAACACTCATATCAGAAGCATCATGACGGGTTGATCATTCAACTCACGATTGGTAATTGTTTAACCCGACGAGTCTTGGTCGATGGAGGCAGTTCAGCGAACGTTATCTTCCATGACACCATCAAAGCCATGGGAATCAATCATTCGGAAGTGACTCGGCGCTCGACAACCTTGGTCGGTTTCAATGGAGAGGCGACGAGTACCTTTGGGGAGATTACCTTGCCTGTCTATGCAGGGGGAATCAATAAGCATACGAAGTTCAGCGTCATCGACTGTGCGTCGGCCTATAACATCATCTTAGGTCGACCATGGATCCATGACATTAAAGTCATTCCCTCGACATACCATCAGACCATGAAATTCCCTACGCCGTGGGGAATCCAGGAGATCAAAAGTGAGCCGAAAGTCGCCCGTGACTGTTATAAGACCACCCTGAAGCCGCAGAAGTAGGCCGTCTAGCAGTTACGGGTCGGGGAAGTCGTCATGGATCAGAGTACATCTGACCAGAAGGTCTTGACAAGTTCGACTCTCGATCCACGCCTTAAAAACAAGCTAATATCTTTCTTGCAGAAAAAGGTCGATTGTTTTGCCTAGTCGCACGAATATAATCTCCCCGAGTCAGAGAAAATTCAAGAAGGTAAACTTTCCACCAAGCGGGAAAGTCCTTGTCGTATCTCAGAAGTCATGGGTAAAGATGTATATCGACTCCGAACCCTTAACAATCGAGGTATCTCACGTATCTGTAATGCAGTACATCTGGAAAGGTATGTCTTCTGAGTCCTTTTCTACCTTTCATACGATTTTTTACCACGACAATTACTGACTTAAGCATCGAGCTGCTTATACTGCGCGACGTGCTCTATTGGATCGGTCACTCCCGAATACTTGGGCGTGAAGGCAGGGACGTTGTACTTCTTCGGGACCTCAACAGTCGCGATCTCATCGATGAAGGGTGACGCCTGAAATCCTGACCGAGGTTCGACATCAACGGGCACGGCTGCCCCAGGTAGCTTGGCGAGCAAAGATAGGACGCGCTCGTTCTGATCTTCTAGCATTTTTAATCGTTGGGCGACGGGGTCATTGGGGTCGAGATTTTCCCCTGCTTGCGGATTGATTCCTGAACTGGTGCCATTGCCATGCGACGAGCCATTGGCGTCTCCATTGAAAGGAACAAAATACGGCTGCGACCCATTCTGAAATGGTTGCGACCCATTCTGAAATGGATGCGATCCATTCTGAAATGGCTGCGACCCATTTTGCATGGGTGGTGGCCTTATGTGCTGAGGAGGAACCGTCCCGAACTGGAGATTTGGATTGAACGGTCCCGGCTGCTGGTTCTGCATGAACGGACCTGGATGCTGATTCTGAGCAAACGGACCTGATCCTGGACCTGGATTATGCGCGAATGGTCGAGGACCATTATGACCGAACGATCCTTGGCCTGGATTCTAAACGAATGGCCTAGGACCATTCTGAGGTCCAAAGGGATTCCTTAGCCGTGCGATCTCCTCCGCTGCTCTGCGACTTTGCTCTGCCATGACATTGATTTGATTTCGAGTGACTTCAAGCTCCTGGTTCATTTGGGCAATGACATGCTGCTGATCTCCAGGGGCTGCCATTTTCCTGCAACAGAGAACAAAGAAAACTCCAAGAAATCGTTAGTAAAACGCACGTTTGTCGAAGATTTTCTCTAGATGATGGTCCCACGGATGGCGCCAAACTGTTAATGCCGAAAATCGCACCAAAGGGACAACTTAAGGTCGATGTGGACTTCAACAACTAAAGAAAGGAATCATTCGACAAAGGCATGCTAGAAAGACAAAAACATAAATGAGACAGAGGATTTGATGACGCAGGAAAAACCTCAACGAGGAAAAAACCTGCGAACGACAATGGATGTCGTCGCTGCACTATGGTCGCCAATCAGGGGCGATGTCCTTGGTGTTCCGGGTGTCGATCGTACAGAGATTACAATACAAATGAAGGGAAAGACTTCGAAATGTAAAGTACAAGTGTTTGAAATGTAAAAACAATGTGCGTCGTGTGTGAAAACAATATGTGAATTGTTGGTCGAGAGTGAATGTCGTGCGTCGAGAGCGATCTTCTATGAATGATCTCTTTGCTTCAAATGAATATTCTTGGAGTGTTTGCGTTTGCTTCTGTTGTTCGATGCTCTTGTTCTATGTCCTTTGTTATTCGATGTCCTGAAACTGAGGATTGAACTTGGGATTTATAGTCTTCGGATGATTTTAATTGAATCATTAAGATCTTTGATGATTGTTGTAACGGTCGTCAGTTGTAACTCTTCATATTTTCTCTTCGTCGGTTATGACCGTTGCCCATTAATGACTTTGACTCCTGCATTAATCATCGAACAAACGTAACAGTCGTATATCGAGTTAGTCAAGGTCGTACGGTTTTGTGCGACGGTCGTGTGGAAAGGGCGACGTCGAGGTCGAGTGTCGTGAGGAACTCTCGACTTACCTGTTAGGAGGGACGACGGAGGTTTTTTGGGTCTTTGTCGGGACCTTATCTTAATACAAGATATAGCTCATAACACGTGTCTTACCTTTTCTGGTCGTGGTCGAGACCTGTGAAATTTTGCCCAAACATAGAGAATAATCGAGAAATCATGCGACTTAGGCATCCATTGCAATACAACAATTAAAACATAAGCCATAAGACTTCTAAATCGTGTATACAAATATAAACACATGCGATCAAAGCATACATTCAGAGGGTGAAATTCTTCAAAGTTAAGAAACTTAAGTGCAAAATCGTTAGACTTTGCGATCGTACGACTAAGTCGTGCGAAGAACTGCGAATCGTGTGTCCTTGTGGAAGGATGATCAAGTCGTAGACCTGATCGTTTACGTCGTGCGACCTTGCGAAACTAAAGTCGTTTTAGACTTAGTGATTACCGGTGTGCGATTCTGCTGTCGAAAAAACAATGTTAAAGGTTGGTCGTTGGCTAACCAACGACCCTCCGATGCTTAAGTCAGTAATCGTTTGTGATAAAAAATCGTATGAAAAAAGAAAAAGGGAATTTTGAAAGCATACCCTCTCGGATGGGGTACTTGCCCCCCGTCATTTATCATCCTATTCTTTTCAGGAGAGAGTAGGTTTTAAATGACGGATTGACACTGACATCTCGGGGAACAACGTCTACGTCTATGTCGACCATGTTTTCGTGCGACAGGGCAAAAATAGTCGGCATATCCTGTAGGAGAGGCATAAGTTTTAAGATTACGGATAGAAGGACGAACCTGTCGAGACCCTATGGTCATGCTTAACCTTCGACCTGCGACCGCCAGACAGCTTACTTTCGCGGCTTCAGGGTTGTCTTATAGCAGTCACGAGCGACTTTTGGCTCACTTTTGATTTCCAGAACTCCCCACGGCGTAGGGAACTTCAGAGTCGGATGATACGTCGAGGGAACGGCTTTCATTTCATGAATCCATGGTCGACCTAAAATGATGTTATAGGCCGACGCACAATCGATGAAGCTGAACTTGGTCTGCTTGTTGATTCCTCTGGCATAGACCGGCAAGATGATCTCTCCATAGGTGCTAGTCGCTTCTCCATTGAAACCAACTAAGGTCGTCGAACGTCGGGTGATTTCCGAGCGATCGATTCCCATAGCTTTGATGGTGTCAAGGAAAATGACGTTCGCTGAGCTGCCCCCATCGACCAAGACTCGTCGAGTTAAACAATTACCAATCGTGAGTTGAATGATCAACCCATCATGGTGCTTCTGATACGAGTCACCGAGGTCGTCTTGGTCGAATATGATCTTCATAGCTTCCAACTCCAAATCTCCTTTTGGTCACGATGAACGCGGAATAGGCCGATCGTCAGGTGCTTGACTGGCGTGACGTTTGGCCGCGGAATACGTCAGACCACACACGTCGGAACCACGAATGATGCAATTAACGACCTTTGCGTGTTCGGGGGTCGGCGGTCGATGATCGCTAGCTGAAATAACGACATCATCGATGATATCTTTGAGGTTTCCTTTCGGGGCATGATATGCTAGTTCCTATTTGAGAGCTATGCAATCGTCTGTCGCGTGACCATGGTCGACATGAAAGTCGCACCATTTTGACTTATCTTTCTTAGCATCGTCCTGAACGGATTTCTTTGGCCATCTGATGGTCGCTTGAGTGGTCTTCAAAGCTTCGACCAAATCCTTAGTGGACCCTTTGAATCCGTAAGAGGATATCTTGGGGTACTGAGGAAACTTGATCGCGGTCTTGGCCTCTGCTTTTGTCTTGAATCGGACATTAGAAATCTGGCGCGCAGGCTCTGTTTGGGCAAAATTTCACAGGTCTCAACCACGAACAGAAAACGTAAGACACATGTTATGAGCTATATCTTGTATTAAGATAAGGTCCCGACAAAGACCCAAAAAACATCCTTCGTCCCTCCTAAAAGGTAAGTCGAGAGTTCCTCACGACACTCGACCTCGACGTCGCCTACTTCGCACGACCGTCGCACAAAACCGTACGACCTTGACTAACGCGTTATACGACTGTTATATTTGTTCAATGATTAATGCAGGAGTCAAAGTCATTAATGGGCAACGGTCATAACCGACGAAGAGCAATTAAGAAGAGTTACAACTGACGACCGTTACAACAATCATCAAAGATCTTAATGATTCAATTAAAATCATCCGAAGACTATAAATCCCAAGTTCAATCCTCAGTTTCAGGACATCGAATAACACAGGGAGACAGATAGAACAAGAGCATCGAACAACAGAAGCAAACGCAAACACTCGAAGAATATTCATTCGAAGCAAAGAGATCATTCACAGAAGACCGCTCTCGACGCACGATATTCACTCTCGACCAACAGTTCACATATTGTTTTCACACACGACAAACATTGTTTTTACATTTCAAACACTTGTACTTTACATTTCGAAGTCTTTCCCTTCATTTGTATTGTAATCTCTGTACGATCGACACCCGGAACACCAAGGACATCGCCCCTGATTGGCGACCATAGTGCAGCGACGACATCTATTGTCATCCGCAGGTTTTTTCCTCGTTGAGGTTTTTCCTGCATCATCAAATCCTCTGTCTCATTTACATTTTTGTCTTTGTCGTACGCCTTTGTCGAACGATTCCTTTCTTTAGTTGTTAAAGTCCACATCGACCTTAAGTTGTCCCTTTGGTGCGATTTTTGGCATTAACAGTTTGGCGCCATCCGTGAGACCCCATCTAGAGAAAATCTTCGACAAACGTGCGTCTTACTAACGGTTTCTTGGAGTTTTCTTTGTTCTCTGTTTCAGGAAAATGGCAGTCCCTGGAGATCAGCAGCATGTCATTGCCCAGATGTACTAGGAGCTTGAAGTCGCTCGAAATCAAATCAACGCCATGGCAGAGCAAAGTCGCAGAGCAGCTGAGGAGATCGCACCACTAAGGAATCTCTTTGGACCTCAGAATGGTCCTAGGCCATTCGTTCAGAATCCAGGCCAAGGATCGTTCGGTCAGAATGGTCCTCGACCATTCGCGCATAATCCAGGTCCAGGATCAGGTCCGTTCGCTCAGAATCAGCATCCAGGTCCGTTCATGCAGAACCAGCAGCCGGGACCGTTCAATCCAAATCTCCAGTTCGGGACGGTTCCTCCTCAGCACATAAGGCCACCACCCATGCAGAATGGGTCGCAGCCATTTCAGAATGGATCGCAGCCATTTCAGAATGGGTCACAACCGTTTCAGAATGGGTCGCAGCCGTATTTTGTTCCTTTCAACGGAGACGCCAATGGCTCGTCACATGGCAATGGCACTAGTTCAGGAATCAATCCACAAGCAGGGGCAAATCTCGACCCCAATGACCCCGTCGCCCAGTAATTGAAAATGCTAGAAGATCAGAACGAGCGCGTCCTATCTTTGTTCGCCAAGCTACCTGGGGCAGCCGCGCCCGTTGATGTCGAACCTCGATCAGGATTTCAGGCGTCACCCTTCATCGATGAGATCGCGACTGTCGAGGTCCCGAAGAAGTACAACATCCCCGTCTTTATGCCCAAGTATTCGGGAGTGACCGATTCAACAGAGCATGTCGCGCAGTATAAGCAGCTCATGTGGACGATCTCGATCCCACACATGTATCAGGAGGTCTGTATGTGCAAAAGCTTCAGTGCGACTCTCACCGGTCCTGCTCTCCAATGGTTGATCAATCTCAAACTCAAGTCCATCGGATCGTTCGCTGAATTGGTCAACCAATTCTCACAGCAATTCGCCAGCAGTCGCAAGATGGAGAAGCAGACCAGTGACCTGTATTACGTCGTGCAGAAGACCAGTGAGTCTATCCACAGTTATTTCAATCGATTCAATGCGGAGATGATCAGCATTCGCAAATGTGACGTCAAGACTGCAATTGAAACTTATAAGCGTGGTCTGGACGACAGCTCAGGGTTATACACTGACCTGACCAAATATCCTCCAGAGAATTTTGAAGACGTCCGAGCTCGAACCCTAGCGTACATGAGAGTAGAGGACGATGTTGCCTTTCGTCGCAAGCATACCGACGACAAAAGATCGTTAGGTGTGAAAAAGCCCGAGTTCAAGACAAAAGCAATTTCCAAAATAGAGCCCGCGCGCCAGATCTCGAACGTCCGATTCAAGACGAAAGCAGAGGCTAAGACCGCGACCAAGTTTACTCAGTACCCCAAGATATCCTCTTATGGATTCAACGGATCCACTAAAGATTTGGTCGAAGCTCTGAAGCCCGCCCAGGCGACTATTCGATGGCCAAAGAAGTCCGATCAGGACGACGCTAAAAAAGATAAATCTAAATGGTGCGACTTTCATGTCGACCATGGTCACGCGACAGATGATTGCATAGCTCTCAAAAAGGAGCTGGCATATCACGTCCTGAAGGGCAATTTAAAAGACATCATCGACGACGTCGTTACCCCAGCTAACGACGTTCGACCGCCAACCCCCGAGCATGCGAAAGTCGTCAATTGTATCACCGGTGGTTCCGACGTATGTGGTCTGACGTACTCTGTGGCCAAACGTCACGCCAGTCAAGCACCTGACGATCGGCCTGTCCCACGTTCATCAAGGCCTAAAGGAGATCTGGAGTTGGAAGCTATGAAGATCGTATTCGACCAAGACGACCTCGATGACTCGTACCAGAAACATCATGACGGGTTGATCATTCAACTCACGGTTGGTAATTGTTTAACTCGACGAGTCTTGGTCGATGGGGGCAGCTCAGCGAACTTCATCTTCCTTGACACCATCAAGGCCATGGGAATCGATCGTTCGGAAATCACCCGACGTTCGACAACTTTGGTCGGTTTCAATGGAGAAGCGACGAGCACCTATGGAGATATCGTCTTGCCAGTCTACGCCGGAGGAATCAACAAGGAGACCAAGTTCAGCGTCATCGACTGTGCGTCGGCCTATAACATCATCTTAGGCCGACCATGGATCCATGCGATGAAAGCCGTTCCCTCGACGTATCATCAGACTCTGAAGTTCTGTTAGGGTCATTTTTATGTTGATTTAAAGTTCAGGTTTTAAACTGTAATTCTTTATTTTGAGCCTTATTAGTGAACGGGCCGTGGGCTTGTTAACCACGGGCCCGCCATATAAATAGATAGCTTAGCCTTAGAAAATAGGCTAGTTGTATCATTTGCTTTCCTACTCTTATTGTAAAAACTCTCTGATTGAAAGCTAATACAGGGATGACCAGTTGAAATCATTATTCTTTATTGTTTATCTGTTTGATTTCATAATCGTTGCACGGATCTTGAACTATCAAGTTCCCTACGTCGTGGGGAATCAAGGAGATAAAAAGTGAGCCGAAAGTCGCTCGTGATTGCTATAAAACCACTCCGAAGCCGCGAAAATAGACCTTCTATTGTGGCGACTCACGACCACATTTAGTGTATCGTCTTAAAATCGCCACAAGGGGGTAAGATGGTAGCAATAATCAAGACGTCCCACGTAGTTGGGCACGATGCGTCAGAAAATGTACGTCTTTTAAACCCTTTTCTATTTTTTCATACGATTTTTTAACAACGACGGTTACTGACTTAAGCATCGGAGGGTCGTTGGTTAGCCAACGACCAACCTCTGACATTGTTTATTCCTGTAGAATCGCACGACAATAATCAAACGACTCTAGTTTTGCAAAGTCGCACGACATAAACGATCAGGTCTATGACTTGACCATCCTTCTACAGGAACACACGATTCAAGCTCGTCGCACGACTTAGTCGTATGATCGCAAAGTCTACACGACTTTTTCATTCTAAGTCTCTTAAACATAGAAAAATTTATTACTCTGAATGTATGCTTTGGTCGCACATTCCTATGTTTGTTTACACAATTTACAAGCGCTATTTTTACATTCTAAGCTATTGCGTTGCAATAGATGCCTAAGTCGCATGATTTCTATTATATTATACTCAGTAAATTTCATAATTGACATGTTATTTATTTACTGAATATACAAAACACGAGTACGACGGAAATTTAAATTTCATTCCCTGAATAGTTTGTCATTTACATTCAAAATAACTCGACCACTGGCAGTCGAGCAGCAAAAGAAACAACAAATGACAAAAACATTTCCTAAGGCAAAGGGGGAGCGTCGGTCGCGTCCCTGCTTGACGCCTTACCCTGAAGACCTTCCTCCTCCTCAATCTCCTTCTCGCGATCCCATCTCTTCGATAGAGGTCCCTTGAAAACACTCCTTGAAAGATAAGAGCTGATATTTCCCCAGATACGGAAATGACTTCGTCCCGTCAAGGACATAGTCAGTCAGGAGGATCGTCGACAACGTAAAGTTGATCATCATGACTTACTCCTCATCCTCTCCCGTCTTTACACCCTTGCCCCTGGCGGCTGACGAAAGGGTCGACGAGGATATAGAAGACATCGTCTCCGGTTGCGCAGTATGAGACATCGTCGCCGGTTGCGCAGTATGAGACATCGTCGCCGGTTGCGCAGTATGAGACATCGTCGCCGGTTGCGCAGTATGAGACATCGTCGCCGTTTGCGCAGTATGAGACATCGTCGCCGGTTGCGCAGTATGAGACACCGTCGCCAGTTGCGCAGTATGAGACATCGTCTACAGTTGTGCAATATCTATGGGTCTAATCCAATCACTGTCCATATCCAGCATCGCCACCCGCACAAGTACATACCTCGTCCTCCATTTGCGATCATTGACAGCAGTGTTCAAAACTAAGGTACGATTACCTTTAATCCTAGAAAGTAAATTATAACGACGATATTGATCGCTCATGAATTTATACGCCACTCCCAGTGCGAAGTAAGTCACTCGATGACTAGAATAACTCGCCAAAACTGGGGCATCAGTTGCCCTGGAGACAGGTCAAACTCACACAGAAATGCCTTGGACAGAGGCGAATACAGCCAGTAGAAGCCCATCTTAAACAGGTACTCGTATATCGCAACATACCCCTCGGGACACATCTCCGGTCGAACCCCGCCAGCCTTGCTTACAGTAATCCCCATGGGAATTTTTGATAGACTTTTGAAGTCATCTAGATCGTCTTCATTTCTACTAGTACCTCTGGGCTCCATCGACATTTCTAAAATGACAGCTGGTAAGCAAAATCGTGCGTCAGTAGGATGTCACAATCCCATTTTTCTCTTCAAATTCTCGTTCAGTTAGAATTGAACCAATCCGGTTCCGAGACAACCAAGGTATTTTTCAACACAAAACCCTAAACACCCGACAAGCAAAATTTAAAATTCGAATTTGCCATCCTACTTTCAAATTTTGGGGGCAAACTGTTTGGGCAAAATTTCACAGGTCTCGACCACGACCAGAAAAGGTAAGACACATGTTATGAGCTATATCTTGTATTAAGATAAGGTCCCGACAAAGACCCAAAAAACCTCTGTCGTCCCTCCTAAAAGGTAAGTAGAGAGTTCCTCACGACACTCGACCTCGACGTCGCCTACTTCGCACGACCGTCGCACAAAACCGTACGACCTTGACTAACGCGTTATACGACTGTTATATTTGTTCAGTGGTTAATGCAGGAGTCAAAGTCATTAATGGGCAATGGTCATAACCGACGAAGAGCAATTATGAAGAGTTACAACTGACGACCGTTACAACAATCATCAAAGATCTTAATGATCCAATTAAAATCATCCGAAAACTATAAATCCCAAGTTAAATCCTCAGTTTCAGGATATCGAATAACACAGGGAGACAGATAGAACATGAGTATCGAACAACAGAAGCAAACGCAAACACTCGAAGAATATTCATTCGAAGCAAAGAGATCATTCATAGAAGACCGCTCTCGACGCACGACATTCACTCTCGACCAACAGTTCACATATTGTTTTCACACACGACGTACATTGTTTTTACATTTCAAACACTTGTACTTTACATTTCGAAGTCTTTCCCTTCATTTGTATTGTAATCTCTGTACGATCGACACCCGGAACACCAAGGACATCGTCCCTGATTGGCGACCATAATGCAGCTACGACATCCATTGTCGTCCGCAGGTTTTTTCCTCGTTGAGGTTTTTCCTGCGTAATCAAATCCTCTGTCTCATTTACATTTTTTTCTTTGTCGTACGCCTTTGTCGAACGATTCCTTTCTTTAGTTGTTAAAGTCCACATCGACCTTTAGTTCTTCACACCCAACGACCTCTTGTCGTCGGTATGCTTGCGACGAAAGGCAGCGTCGTCTTCTACCCTCATATACGCTAGGGTTCGAGCTCGAACGTCTTCGAAATTTTCTGGGGGATACTTGGCCAGATCAGTGTATAAGCCCGAACTGTCGTCCAGACCACGCTTATAAGCTTCGATTGCGGTCTTGACGTCACAATTACGAACACTGATCATCTCCGCATTGAATCTATTGAAATAACTTCGAATAGACTCATTGGTCTTCTGCACGACATAATACAGATCACTGGTCTACTTCTCCATCTTGCGACTGCTGGCGAATTGCTGAGAGAATTGGTTGACCAACTCGGCGAACGACCCGATGGACTTGGGTTTGAGATTGATCAACCATTGGAGGGCAGGACCAGTGAGAGTCACGCCGAAGATCTTGCACATACAGACCTCCTGATACATATGCGGGATTGAGATCGTCCACATGAGCTGCTTATATTGCGCGACGTGCTCTGTTGGTTCGGTCACTCCCGAATATTTGGGCGTGAAGGTGGGGACGTTGTATTTCTTTGGGACCTCGACAGTCGCGATCTCGTCGATGAAAGGTGACGCCTGAAATCCTGATCGAGGCTCGACGTCGACGGGCACAGCTGCCCCAGGCAGCTTGGCGAGCAAAGATAGGACACGCTCGTTCTGATCTTCTAGCAGCTTCAGTCGCTGGGTGACGAGATCATTAGGATCAGGATGCATACCTGTCTGCGGATTGACTCCTGAACTGGTGCCATTGCCATGCGACGAGCCATTGGCGTCCCCGTTGAAAGGGACAAAATATGGCTGCGATCCATTCTGAAACGGCTGCGACCCATTCTGAAATGGCTGCGACCTATTCTGAAATGGCTGTGATCCATTCTGCATGGGTGGTGGCCTTATATGCTGAGGAGGAACTATCCCGAACTGGGGGTTTTGTAACACCCTCAAATTTGGACAGAGCAACTAATTAAAATTTCGATATTACATCCGAGACAATAGGATTTATTCCTATAATACAATAGGTGAAATACCTCGAATAAAAATCTATAATCAATCTCAACATTATATAGTCCAAAATATTACTATAAAAACTAAAACCACATCGGGTGTTACTTAATCCAAGTATAAGACGCTAATCCCAAAGATGAATGCGGAAACTTCACTTAAATTATTCACCTCTCGAGCACGATACTAGCACACGATCTTTCCAACGTGTCACTAGACCTACTCCCAATCTGAAACCTGTTGCACATGCCGACAAATAAAAAGGTTAGGGTAACGCCTAGTGAGTTCAAGAGTTTAGAACATGATTTATATAATTTGTAGAAAGAAAGTTTGTGACATAAATCATGATTTCCAAAAGAGTTTTATGAAAGGATGTAAACGACTAATTTTCCAACGCACACAAAATTTATGAGAAAAGTTCCCAAAAATGTATAAAGAGTTTTTCTAAAATGAATTCCAATCTAACTCACTCAAAACGTATTTGACATTAAATGTCCCAATGAATATAAATTTGGACAAAACTCCAATATTTAAAACATCCAAATAGGATGAGGCATAGAACTTTGCCAATAAACCATGAAGACATTTCATATATAAATAAAGAGCGTCACCGAAAATATGGATAAAAATACTACCCAAGAACAACACCTTTCGGTGACGGGGGATACCCGATTCCATCGAAAGTGACGGGCACACAAAGTTAAGTCACTCGTGATGTTACTGGATTACACCTCAAGTCCCGACCTTAGTTCCCATGCCATAAAGACATCACAACCTCAAGCCATAAATAGATTGCATTTATTGCATACCCCGTAGAGTTACACCTCAAGGACTTACAGGGGACCATATTGCCTATCCAGTTTAGAAGAGTTACATCTCTAGGACTCCCGCGTCCCGTACACGCATGCCCGCTGATACCAGCCTTCCAGCACCCTGTGACAGTCATACTCGCTAGTGGCCCCACGGCCTGACGCATATTCCCATGCGTTCCCATAGTCCACCCCTCATGCACAAAGAGATAGACCATCAAATAAAGACTGACTCACTTGCCTATGGATCCAATGCAACACAGTCTACCAAAACATGCTCAACCCGAAATGACAGAAGCACCCAAGCATGTAAATATCAATAATGAGCAATAAAATGCATCAAGTTGCAATAAATGCAAACCATAAATAAGACTCCACATTGAGCCATTTAAAACCGGACAAATGTCCCCAAACTTTCTCAAAGACAAACTCGAGCAAAATGCTCCAAACTCGCTAGACCCATCAATAACGGTCATCATTGCATAAAATGTGTTTAAACATTGTTTAGGTAAACAAGTACCCCCAAATCATCCTTAACTCCAAAACTCGACACGGTTTAAACAAAAAGGGTTTCCCAAAGAACTCATACCCTTATAATTCTCAAAATAACTCTTGACACTAAATCATGTATTTCCCAAATGGTTTATAAAATCAATTACACTAAAATGATTAAATCATCAAACAGACATCATTTTGAGCAATTAATCTTTTAAAGACATATTATGATTTCTAACCATCCAAATAACCAAAAGCCCCAAATATGGGTGTTTTACACATTTATGAAGATAAATATTTCCAAAAAGTTAAACTAACCAAATAATTCATCCATTGATATTTTCAAGTAAAACACACAAATATTTGGAAAATACTCATTTTGGCATGTACAAAGTTTTCGCAAAGTAACTAGAACTCACCTTGCTAGATTTAGGCTAAATCTAGAATTTCTCCAAACGTAAGCTCCATTGACGAAGTTTGCATCCTCAAGCCAAAACCTCCAAAAACCTAAATTCATAACTTCCAACCATAATATTCATATTCAACACTTTAAAACCATTCCCCAACAATCTTATATCAAAATCTCCATTTTGACCAAAAACCCCAATATTAACCTAACTTCTCCAAAATCATCCAAACCGAAATTGGAGAAAGAAAACACTAGGAGATCATCAATGGAACATTTATAACTCATATAAAAGTATAGAAGCTAGGAGGATGAACTCACCACTTAGGTTTTGATGAAAACCTCGAAAACCCCAAAAATCTCTAGTGTTGTGGATGAAACTTGCTCTTGCATCAATAAATGAAATCACTAGCATAAAGTGGATAAGGAACACATTAATCTCCAAGAAAAAGTCACAAAATCAGTTAGGGTTCGTGAGGGAGGAAGGGAAAACGATTTGGGAGAGAAAGGGAAGAGATTTGAGAGACTTACCACCACCAAACACCCTTGAATCTTCCTATGAACTTCAAAACTATTTCTAGATCCTTGAAGGGCTCTCAAAATCGGAACCATTGCAACTTGAATCGCCAAAATCGGAGGTGAAACGAGAGAGATATGAAGAAATGAAGTTTGGGGTGTGAATTTCGTATTTGACAGCAACCAGGTACCCGACCGCGACAATGACACGCGACAATGATACGGTCATAGTCGCTGGTCATAGTCGTACAAGGCGTACCGTAGGCTGTACCCTTGGCGCGACAATGACACGCGACATTGACACGGTCATAGTCGCTGGTCATAGTCGCACAAGGTGTACCGTAACTGTTTTGGCCATAACTTCTTCGTTATAGCTCCGTTTTCGCTCCGGAAAGAACCGTTAGACTCGTATACGCATTCCTCATCCAACAAGACCATAATATCTAAGATTTAACCCAAAATATTACCTTTCATATTTTTCTTAAAAGACCGGTTTCTCACTGATTCGAAATTATGCTTATCCGAAAATTACGGGTGTTACAATCCTCCCAACCTTAGGATGATTTCGTCCTCGAAATCTAAAATCCTTTACAACCAAAGGCTAGCCGACTCAACGCTGACCATGATCCATCAACTCTTGACTGGAATCTAAATTTCCATTATACAGTCTATTAAGACAAGTCCTCGAACAAATTCTTACAAACAAAGCCCATTCAAGTACACTGTACTTATCTCCAGGAGAACACCCCAACCGCTGGAATAACTCTTAGTCAGACAACTTTGGTTGTCTCCCAACCTTAGGATGTTCCATGCTTCCCAATCATACCACATTTACACGTTCTTAAATTTTCTCTCCAAACCAACCCGACGTTCAATCACTACCAACATCAACCCAAGCTTCAGAATTCCCCAACTAATCCCGCTAATGAACTAGCATTTACTCTCAGCGGATTCCACCAATTTTAACACGAACGGTCATCACTGACCCATCAGTTACACAATCTCAAGAATGTGTCCAATTAACACTTACCGAGTCGACAGTTTCTCTTACCGCACAAGGAAAGTCATTTCCCTAAATCCTCTTATCACATAAAGTATCTTAAGATTGCTACTACTATTACCATCATTCTTTTAAAACAAATCGGACTACAAACCCATGATTACACCTAGGTGCTTGGCCTCAAGCCCAAAAGTCGACACCTAAATGTACCACCTACCTCAACATAGGTTACCGCGAATTTATTCCCTTAAGTACAAAGGGCATCATCCCCTTAACCGATACTATTCGGCCTACAGTACTATCACGCGTGAAATACCCAACCTTCCACCGTCGGAGTGCCACACACACTCACTCTTAACTGGGTTATTTACCCTTTCCATGGTCCTAACGAGTTCAAGGTTTTCAAGTGCGTTATTTAACAAATATGCCATTCACAAAACTTTTCATAGAAACTTTCAACATAAATATTTCATATCAAATTTAAACGTACGCATAAAACTACTATTATCAATTCGGTAGTTACGCAAAAATGGACACGCTCGTCCCACATATGAAAATCACGTTGAAAATTATTTCATTACAGTTCAGATCATCTACAAAACGCAAAAGCGCAATAAACAATTTTCTTTAAAATGAACCGCCACGGTTCTAGTATGGATTGACTCATGACATGCACGTAAAGTAACTACTCGACTTTAAACAGGGTGCAACAAAAGGTGTGCACGTATTTCAAAAGAAGTCCAACGACATTTGACTCCGAAATTTTCCTTCTAACCATAAAATGGCATGGAACAAGATTTACCAATCAAAATTTGCGCGCGTCAAGTTTATTATACAAAACAAGGAAACGATTCATAATTACACCTCAATCAAAACACAAAACAACTTGTGCAAGTTCCTTATTTAAGACAAAACCAATACGTTTCCATCATTTGAAATTATCGACTAAAACATCATGAGAAATTTTCAAATTAGGGTAGACATGCAAGCTTGTAACATTTCCTTGTAATGAAATAACATGCACCAATTACTCACACCAAGATTTCAAAAGATAAAACTCCTTAAATCAATTTCCCAAGTTTCTCCAACTAGTCATATAGTGACACCCGAGCAAAAAGTTTCAGGCAAAGCTTGCACACAACAATGTGTTTTCTAAAAACATAAGAGAAAATAAATGCTTATAAATGGTTGACACAAAAAAATTTCAAACCTATTGTCAACTCTCAAAATACACCAACGATGCGCATCAATGTTCAAAACATAAGAAATTACACGCACCATAGTTTATACAAACACTTTTCTAAAATCTTCTTAACGAAGCATTTTTGCTCAAAGTTTCGTACTAGAATCATAGAACGTTAAAACGTTGATGTTTAAAAGTTTACCTGTTAAAATATCCAAAATATCTATTTCTTTATAACCAAAGGTTTACAATTTTCCAAAACGTTCTTCGAATCAAAGTTGACCAAATGTCAACGACTCCCACCTTTGTGTTTTCAAAAGGTAAAATATTGCAAACTATGCATGATTTCCACAACACCAAAACCTCCTTTTGACCAAATGGCCATCATTTATATAATGAGTTAATAAAGCATTTTCATGCACGACTCGTTTATCAAAGTGTCGAGAACCAAAAGTTGCCAAGCCATGCATACCCCTAAGTCGATATAACGCATTTACATGAAAATGATAATAAAACATTTAACTGACCGAAGGTGCACCAAGCAAATTATTATGAAATGTCGCCAAAAACGTTCTTTCATGCATCACTTAAGTCACGTATAAATCAATCCATACATTGAACTATTTGCAACGAAATACTTAATAACACAAACTTTTAAAAGAAAAGTTACGCGACACTAGAGTTCCAAACTCATCCCTTCTTAGTCGCCTTATGGCATAAAATTAACTTTTCTTAACAAAACTCGAGTGGGACCAAATGCCCAACTTAGCTCATAAATTTCCACATAATTAAATAGAGTATGCACATTGTAAAATTGTACCCACACAACCCAAAGCGTCGTACAACAAAACTCCATGAATTTCAATGAACCCAATGACTACAAGTCAACAAAATAGCACCAAGCATTGTGCTCCCAAAGTCAAAGTGCATTAAGCAAAATCATGGCTAAAATGCCAAATTCCAAAATCTCTTCTATGGTAATACCACATAAACAACATTGTTTAACAACTCACATTAAACAAATTCCCCAAAATAGTTTTACACAGACATCATGGAAGATAACTTTCCGTCCAAACTCTAACATATGTGGAGGAGATCCAATGTTAAAGTCACAAGCCGTAGTTATTTCCCAACATCTCAAACATCATAAAAATACGATTGTCATTACATCCAAAACAAATGTTGAACAACAATGAAATAAGGCAAAACAAATCCCGGCGGAGTTTGCAACTCCCGTAATAAAACGGTTTCATGCACGTTCAAAACCATGATTTAAAATCTTGTGTGTGCTAAACATTTTCCAAAATTTGTAACACAATCCATATAAGGATTTGAAACACAAGAAACAGTTGATGTAATTTATTTCCAAAATAAATTTTGTGCATGACTTAGTCGGCATTCAACGTCTCAACTCATACTCCTCCAAATCCCTCCGGTCCACTATTGTCATCCGGATACTTTATCCTCTTAAGGTGAGTTGGGAATTACATCAATGACCTTACGGTTTTTCCTCAAATCAAAGTCGGCTCAATAAGCCTATGGTTCTATTCCAACCATCAATCTTGACCCGAAACGGTCTACTTAAAGCAAATATCATGCTTATCGTCACTCCAAGTGACTAATACTAGAATCGTCCATCTATTCCAACGACTAATAGCTTAGAAACTTCTCCACTACCCCAACGATCATCACATGAAAGTAATTCAAGTATGCATATGTACTAGTAGGTTCACCATGACACTGGCCAGGTGTCACTATGAACGCACCGTACATGATTATCCTTCCTACTCTCGACGTGATTCTCGTTTATAACAGTTCCATCAACTTCAAAACATCCTATCTTAAAAGCGCCTAAAGGTGAATTTCACTCTCTTTTACTTAAACAAACACAAGTTTGAGTCTAGGTATCCAGAATCAACACCTAAATCTCTCAAACTTATGCTCTGATACCAACTTGTAACACCCTCAAATTTGGAAAGAGCAACTAATTAAAATTTCGATATTACATCCGAGACAATAGGATTTATTCCTATAATACAATAGGTGAAATACCTCGAATAAAAATCTATAATCAATCTCAACATTATATAGTCCAAAATATTACTATAAAAACTAAAACCACATCGGGTGTTACTTAATCCAAGTATAAGTTGCTAATCCCAAAGATGAATGCGGAAGACTTCACTTGAATTATTCACCTCTCGAGCACGATACTAGCACACGATCTTTCCCACGTGTCACTAAACCTACTCCCAATCTGAAACCTGTTGCACATGCCGACAAATAAAAAGGTTAGGCTAACGCCTAGTGAGTTCAAGAGTTTAGAACATGATTTATATAATTTGTAGAAAGAAAGTTTGTGACATAAATCATGATTTCCAAAAGAGTTTTATGAAAGGATGTAAACGACTAATTTTCCAACGCACACAAAATTTATGAGAAAAGTTCCCAAAAATGTATAAAGCGTTTTTCTAAAATGAATTCCAATCTAACTCACTCAAAACGTATTTGACATTAAATGTCCCAATGAATATAAATTTGGACAAAACTTCAATATTTAAAACATCCAAATAGGATGAGGCATAGAACTTTGCCAATAAACCATGAAGACATTTCATATATAAATAAAGAGCGTCACCGAAAATATGGATAAAAATACTACCCAAGAACAACACCTTTCGGTGACGGGGGATACCCGATTCCATCGAAAGTGACGGGCTTACAAAGTTAAGTCACTCGTGATGCTACTGGATTACACCTCAAGTCCCGAACTTAGTTCCCATGCAATAAAGACATCACAACCTCAAGCCATAAATAGATTGCCTTTATTGCATACACCGTAGAGTTACACCTCAAGGACTTACCGGGGACCATATTGCCTATCCAGTTTAGACGAGTTACATCTCTAGGACTCCCGCGTCCCGCACAGGCATGCCCGCTGATACCAGCCTTCCAGCACCCTGTGACAGTCATACTCGCTAGTAACCCCACGGCCTAACGCATATTCCCATGCGTTCCCATAGTCTACCCCTCATGCACAAAGAGATAGACCATCAAATAAAGACTGACTCACTTGCCTATGGATCCAATGCAACACAGTCTGTTAGAGCATTATTGTATTCAAGATTTACTGTAAAGTCAATGTACTGTATTAGTTCATAATGCCTTTATACCTTGTATGTTATGGGTATAAATAGGCTTGTATAGTTCATTAGTTAGATAACAATCCACAACACCTTAAGCATTGTGTCATTTGTACTCATTGATCAATACATGGATGACTTAGTTGCTCTCTAGATTCTCTCTACATTGTTCTTGATTACTTGCTAGATTCTGGGTTTATCATTTGGTATCATAGCTAAATAGAAAATTCAAGCAGATCAAAGACCAAATTGATGATTTTTTACACTAAAGCTGAAGATTTCGGATCCTTCATAGATTACTGTTCATCGAAGATTTCGAACCCTTCGTTGATTACTGTTCATCTGAGTTTCATCATCTTCATCATTTTTGATCTTTTTGATCGATTCTTGGCATCATAGCACTCGGATTTAATCCCTTATCATCTTTAATTCTCGGATTATTACCAATTTCTACTCAAAAATCATCGAATTGATCATTTTTCATCATATTTGTTCGAAAACCCTATTTTACTGATTTTGGATCAAAATTAGATTAAATTGGTCGAATTAAGATTTGTGATTAACTAGAAAAGTGTGCGACAATTGATTTCGAACAAATCTGTGCAAATTTCATAACAATTGATCAAGAATTGAGAAAGTTATGGGTGAATCAGTGGTTTTTGGGGTTAAGTGAAGGTTTCGGATTGTTCATACGGGTTTCGGACTGTTCTTGAGGGTTTCGGATCATTCATACGGATTTCGCACCATTCAAGTTTTTCGAAGTGTTCAAGTGTTGGTTTCGGATCCTGTTAAGTCCGAAATCTGTGGTTTCGCACCCTGTTAGGTTCGAATTCTTGGGATTTCGAACCCTTCAGCATCCGAATTCAGGGATTTCGAATCCTTCAACATACGAATTCTTGAGATTTCGAACCCTTCAGCATCCGAATTCAGGGGTTTCGAATCCTTCTGCATCCGAATTCAAGGATTTCGAATCCTTCTGCATCCGAATTCAGGGATTTCGAATCCTTCAGCATACGAATTCTTGGGATTTCGAACCCTTCAGCATCCGAATTCAGGGGTTTCGAACCCTTCAGCATCCGAATTCAAGGGTTTTGGATCCTTCAGCATACTAATTCTGTGGTTTCGCACCCTTATAGATCCGAATTCGTGTTGATTTAAAAAAAACTATTTTGAGAAAAAAATTTATATCTAAATTTTTTCTATAGTGTTTAAGAGCTTTTCAAAAAAAATTATATAAATTTTTTCAATAGTGTATTTTATACACTTTCTGCTTGATTTTCTGAACGATCATTATCTAGCAATTCCAAAGAGAGAAATGGCTTTGAAGCAATATATTATAACAGAAATACCTCCAACTCCACAAATTTCTTTTAAATCTAATAATGAAAGTTTGAAGCAAACTATTGTTAAATCCAGTAGTGAAGGTTTGAAGCAAACTTTTGTTAAACCTAATACTTCAAATCCTTCATTTCCTGTTTTAAATAAAGCATTGGAGGAAGAAAATGTTGATCTAAAGAGACAAATTTTAGACATTTCTTATTCAAATGCTAAACTTACTAAAAGAATTACTGATCTTGAAGTATATATTGCAGGTCTTGAAACAAAGAAAGACAACTCAAGTCTGCACGATCAAATCAAGAAACTTCAAGAGAAAGTAACAACTCTTCAAAGTGAAAATGCTGATATGAAGAGTAGAGAAATCGAGAGAGAGAAGGGGAACTCATATCTACAAGATCAAATAAAAAAAGTTCAAGAGAAAAGAACAAAGTTGGAAAGTGAAAACGTTGAATTGAAGAAGAAGCTTTCTGAACATGAAATAGAGTCTTCTTCTTCAAAGAAAGTTCTTAAAGAAAAGGAACTAACTGAGCTGAAATGTATAAAACTTTCAAAACAAGTTTCGGACTTTGAGAAAGTTTTATTTTTAGAAAAAGACAAGCTCGAAAAAGAATGTTAGCTTCAATCTTCCTAAACGTAGAAGTATTTAGAAGTAGTGAAAAATATGCCAAGTGAAGAAACCCTCTTACAGAGGCTCTGCCGAACTTACCGAGAGATCAAGGTCAAGAAGCTACAGAAGCTACAGAGACGTCCTACAGAAGCTCTGTCATACGCGCAAAGAAGACCAAAGACTCGGAATCCGGTAAAGACTGATCTACAAAGGACCATACCGCAGAACCTCTGTAACACTTTACAGAGCCTCTGCGGTCCTCTCTAAAGACTTGGAAGATATTTATAATATCTTGCTACTGTTCCTGGACCTATTCATCAACTTGCATGGCAACGTACCCTGTCCAACTTCAACATGTCAAACTCAGGGTGGACTCAATAGGGCTTAGTACATAATAGACGTCTGCGGCATTAAATGCAATACAGCACGTTCAACTATTCATGCCATCCGTTCAACTGTTCATGCCGTCCGTTCTGAATAGTAGCTTATGCTTTATGGTCCCCTTAGAGTATTATATAAGGAAGACTCATGTTGAGTTCTTCCTAATCGAAATCGAGAATCAAGAGATAAAAACATCACAAGAACACATAGCTTATACACTTTAAGAGTCATATCTGTTTTAAAGCTTTGCTTACTCACTGTTCTTAAATCTGTTCTTGATATATATATATATTCAGTAAACTTTGAGATATTATTTCCTGTTCACTGTTTATTTATATTGTGTTCTAAATCTATCAAACATATCTGTTAGTTCTTCAAATACGCTTCCACATCAAACTTAAACTTGAACTAAAAGATTTGATAATCTTGTTTAAACAAAACGGGAACCAACAATTGGTATCAGAGCATAGCTTGATTTTCAATATCAAGTGATCCTCGTTTGACAACATTATTGATAGATTTCATTCTGTTTTTAACCTACTCTTCATCATAATTAAAAAGGTTTCTGTTTTCCTATCACTCTTCGATTCATTCTGATAGAAACCATTTTTCCAGGTTAGAACACCAGTAAAGTAATTCTGGATATTAGTTATTACCCATAAATCCTTCCAGATCTTCATACTCATAAATCTTTCATCATATTATCCTTTCTGAACCCCTGAAAAAACTTTTACAATGACAAATACCAATAACTTTTTCACTGCTGGCTCATTAACCAAACCTCCTACTCTCCTTCGAGATGAGTATCCTCAATGGAAGATAAGAATGGTTCATTTCTTTGAGGGTACTGAAAAAACTCTCAAACAATATCTTTACAATCCTCCTCCGGTCCCTATGATAACTATGCCACGTGTACCAGCTACTGCTGAATCTCCTGAAATCCCTGAACATCAAAAACCTAAGCCAAAAAGAGAATGGTCAAATGAAGATAAGGCGGAAGATGAAGTTGCACAGAAAACAAAAAGAATATTGATCATGGCTATCCCCAACGAACTTTTTCAATCCTTAGATGCATGCGAAACAGCGCACGATCTTTGGAAAGAATTAGAAAGACAGTTGGAAGGGGGTGCTAAAACACAGAAGAACCGAAGGGCACAATACATAAATGAATATCATGCCTTCAGAGCCTCTACAACAGAATCTCTGCAAACAACATACGACCGGTTCAACTCCCTCATAAACAAATGCAGAAAGTCTGGCATTCATAGAACCTCGGAAGAAAATAACGTCATGTTTCTAAAGAGCCTGAATGATGAGTGGCTTCAACTGTCTATGTCTTTACAAACAAACCAAGATCTAGACTCATGGACACTCTCTGATCTCTATGGAACACTAGCTGCACAAGAGCCTCAAATAGCACAGGCTAAAACACTAACCAATGCACCATACGCATTGGTTAGTAAATCAATAGAGGCTACAGAAAGACCGAGAAATAAGAGAGCAACAGAGGAGAAGAAGAAGATAGTGATGGTTGATAGCGAAGAAGACGAGCTGATAGAGGAAGAGATAACTCTTGCGTCATTAGCTAAATCATTGGCTCTATTGACAAGAGAGTTCAGAGGTAACCAAAGGAATTCTGGAAATGACAGATATAGCAGAGACAACCAGAGCGGTAGAAGAGATGATGGAAGAAGAGAAGAATCGAGTGACCGACAGAGGTCAGACTACAGAAATGATGACCAACAGAGGTCGAGCGACAGAAACTACAGAGGAAATGACCGACAGAGGTCAGATGACAAGGTAGGCCACACACAAGAATGCTACAAATGTGGTAAGCCTGGTCATTACGCAAACGAATGCCGAACAGAGAAAGGTGGAGATCAACAGAAGTCCGACGATCGAACTGGAAACACCTCTCAAGGTTGTTTTAACTGCGGCAAGCCAGGCCATTTCGCAAAAGAATGCAGAAGTAGACAAAATCGCCCACAGAGGGACTCAACTTTTTACAAAAAAAAAAGGCTGAATATTATGCGCAAAAATCCCTAATGGCGAACAAAGGGCATTCTGAAGCAAACAAGGAGGACTTCGAGTCAGACTCTACCTCTGATAATGAAATCACCACAAATGCCCTGTTCTGTGGCATGGCAGAAGTCGACTCTGGCACTAACAATGAGGTATCCATTTCAAACTCTACCTCTTGTACTAAATCTGTAGATAATGATTCAATTAAACTTAACATTGAACTGATTGAACTAAAAGAGATAAATGAAAGCATTCAGAAAAGACTCACCTTTACTGAGAGAGAAGTAAGGCTTCTCACTCAAGAAAAAGCCAAAAATTTTGAAGAAAAGGAAAGAGTAGAAAAATATTGGAGCAAAAATATAGATCCTTTAAAAAGGCAAATTTCTGAATTAACCTCTGCTTTAAAAATCAAAACAAAAGAGCTTTCAGTTTCTAGGAGTGAAACAACTGACATAAGAGCTCTCAAAGAATACTTTCAAAGAGAGAGATAAGTACTTTGGCAATATCTTCTAAGAAGAGAAGTTTTACTTAAAAACTATAAAGATGCACAGAAGGTGTATGAAAAGGTAAACTCCCAAATAGCAAGATGAGGCATAGGGTACAGTGATATTACCTTAGGTGTTGAAAATAAAAGACTAAAACCTCTGTCCTCTCTATTTGATTTGGGAAAAACAAATAAACCAAATTTTCCAAACTTACTCTCTGTAAGTAAAAGGGTTAAAATCTCTGCAGAACCTCACTTGAGGAAACATACGAAGATGATCAATGTATGTTTTGAAAACACAGATTCATCATCTTCAACCTCTGTCAATAGAGGAATCAAACCAAAGAAATATCTGAAAACACAAGATCAGATTGGTATCTTTAAGTTTGGTAAACCAGAGACTCAAACACAGGTCGCTTTTGTCTGTATGATAAATGTCGAAAAGAAATTATCTGCAAAAGCTCCTGAGTTTAAACCCATCTTTTCAGAAGAAAAACTTAAAGAATCAATTGAAAAAGAAATTTTGGAAGTTTTTAAATCAAATGTTTTAGAAAATCTCTGTACATCTTCTATAGATCAAATTCTCGCTGAAGAGATCTCATCAGAAACCTCTGCCATCTATGAAAGTTATTCTACAGAGGAAGAAAGCTCGTACGATACATGCTCAGAAAATCCAGCCTCTGTCGAAAGAGATGACTCAACCTCTGTATATGAGGACGATTCATCCTCTGACGACTCAGAGACTGATTCTAAATCAGGGATAGTTCACTGTGACACAGAGGATGTTAAATTCTCCTCTGAGGTTCTTAACAGAACAATTTCTCCAAAAGAGAAAATCACAGAGATACATATTTGTCCAGATTTTCTCAAAATGTGTATACAAGTCAAAACCTCTACAGAGCTTGATAATCTGAAAAAGGCCTCTGAAAATCCTAAAAGCTCAAAATTTTCAAAGCCTTTAAAGCAAATTAAAGAGAATCCCTCTTGGCAACAAAAGGGAAAAAGGCTTGAAGCTAACAAATATTTTTCCTCTGTGACAGTGAAGAAAGATGTTCACCACAGAAGAGACTCACAGAAGGCAGGACCTAAACAAGACTTTTGCAAACAACATTCTAGTATTCATAGATCTTCTTGTAATAGGAAATCTAATGTTAAAAAAGAATGTAATGCCTCTGTGGTTCAGTTCAATAAATTCAATGAAAAGTTCAAACAAATCACGTCTCATATTAAATACTGTCATTGCTTTGATCTTATGTTCAAATTGAATAATCACTTCTCAAGTCCAGATTGCTTACGCTCCACTAAAATTCAAACTCCAGAGTCAGAACCTAGAGAGAAACAATCTGATTTTTCTTCAAAAGATAAAATGTATTTCAGGAATGCTAAGGCAAACTTGAAAAATTCTAACAATATTGGACCCATGTGGATATGGGTACCTAAGTCTCTGTGATTGTCTTACAGAAGCGGTTTGTGCCAATTTGGTATCTTGACTCCGGATGCTCAAGGCACATGACTGGCGACAGAAGTTTACTATCCACGTACAAAGAAACACACGATGGTGGATCTGTAACTTTTGGAGACGACAAGAAGGGACACATCAAAGGCTATGGAGTCATACAGAAGGAAAACGTCTCTGTATACAAAGTTGCATATGTGAATGGCCTTAAACACAACCTACTCAGTGTAAGTCAACTCTGTGATACAGGATTCGATGTGTTATTCAAAAGAACTTTCTGCTCTCTGCAAAGTGAAGACACAGGAATGGAACCTCTGCGAGCCGAAAGAAGAGGTGATCTGTATCTGATGAATTTTTGTTCAAAAACCAAGGACAAAGTTTTCCTTGTAGCTTGCGAAAGTAAAGAAGCCTGGTTATGGCATAACAGGTTCTGTCACTTAAACTTTCACTCCTTGGATAAACTGGTAAAACTTGATCTAGTTAAAGGTTTGCCAAATGTTAAATTTAATAAGGATCACTTGTGTTCTGCCTGTGAAATGGGAAAACTCAAAAGAGCTTCCCACAGAGGCAAAACAGATGTGTCTTGCACTAGGCCTCTGTACATGCTTCATGTCGACCTCTGCGGTCCCATTGCCATACAGAGCAGGTGGCAAAAAATACATACTTGTCTTAATTGATGAGTATTCTCGTTTCACATGGGTTGAATTTGTTCGAAAGAAATCAGATGTTCCAATCATCTTGATTAATCTAATGAAAAGAATCCAAGTTCTTTATGAATGCAGAATACAGAAGTTAAGAAGTGACAATGGCACAGAATTTAAAAACTCTGTCATTGAAGCCTATCTTTCTACAGAAGGAATATCACAGAACTTCTCTGCCGCACGTACTCCACAGCAGAACGGCGTAGTCGAAAGAAAGAATCGAACGTTCGTGGAGGCCGCAAGAGCTATGCAATCAGCATGCGGATTACCGATGAACTTTTGGGCAGAAGCGATTTCTACCGCCTGTTATACACAGAACCGTTCAACCATTGTGAAAAGACACCTCAAGACTCCTTACGAATTGATCAACAAAAGGCGGTCAAACATCAAATTTTTCCATGTGTTCGGATGTAAATGCTTTGTTTTAAACGACAGAGATTCCAGAGGAAAGTTTGAGCTAAAAGCTGACGAAGGCAAATTCATTGGATACTCTGCCACTTCCAAAGCCTACAGAGCATTCTTTACAAGGTCTCGCAAAATCGTAGAAAGCATCAATGTTTCTTTTGATGATTCATTCCAGAAGACTTCTGAGCAAATCAGTTCAGAACTCGGACTTAAAAGGGAAACCTCTGGCATCTCGCAAACGAAAGAAGACTTAAATCTTCTATTTTTAGAGATGTTCCACGACGACATTGATCCCTCTGTTAGAACAAACAGAGCTTCTGAAGAATCATCTTCCATCGGTCAAAATCCTACAGGTATGACTCTAACTGGTCCAAATAATGCTTCATCTTCTTCTATAAATACTACAGATGCAAATGCCGAGGTAGAGACCGCAGAAGATGAAACAACGAGGAAAACGACCACAGAAGCTGCTGAAAATCAAACTTCATAATCCACAGAGGAACCAATTACAGAGGATATAGAGGACCAAGTCTATACGTCCTCAGAGGAACAAACTCCACCACCTCTCATACCAATCATTCCACAAGCTGTAAGATCAACTACAAAGGCACGCACTACTACAGAGGCTATACAAGAAGAAGAACAACAACAACAAGAAGCCTCTGAAGAAAGATTCGATGACATTGGTGACCACCTTCCACGCACAACTAAGTGGACAAAAATCCATCCTCCAAGCCAAATAATCGGTGAACCTTCTGACACAGTAAAAACCAGATCTGCCACTGCTAATTTTTGTTTCTTTACAAATTTTATCAGTATGATAGAACCAAAGAAGATTTTTGAAGCCCTAGATGACCCAAACTGGGTAGACGCCATGCAAGAAGAACTTCTGCAGTTTGAGCGTAACAGAGTATGGACTTTAGTACCTCTGCCACGAGGGAAACAGGCCATTGGGACTAAGTGGGTCTACAGAAATAAGAAGGATGAAGATGGAATGGTCATCAGAAACAAAGCACGATTAGTGGCCAAGGGATATAGACAAGAAGAAGGCATAGACTACGATGAGACTTTTGCCCCTGTCGCACGGCTCGAAGCAATAAGAATATTCTTAGCCTTCGCAGCCCACAGAGGATTTAAAGTTTATCAGATGGACGTAAAATCAGCTTTTCTCAACGGTGAAATCCAAGAAGAGGTTTACGTAAATCAGCCACCAGGGTTTGAAAGCTCGAAGTTCCCAAGGCATGTATACTACCTTGAAAAGGCTCTGTACGGACTGAAACAGGCTCCAAGAGCATGGTACGAACGACTTTCTACCTTTCTTCTAGTCAATGGCTACGACAGAGGTACAACGGATACAACCTTATTCTATAAACGTAAAAATAGTGAAATAATGCTAGTACAAATCTACGTGGACGACATAATTTTTGGGTCTACTAATACAGAAGAGTGCAAAAGTTTTGAAAAACTCATGCAGAGTGAGTTTGAAATGAGTATGATGGGAGAATTAACATTCTTCCTAGGACTCCAAATCAAACAATCGTCAGAAGGAATTTTTATAAATCAGGCCAAATATGTCTCTGACATTCTTTCCATGTATAGCCTCTCTGATACCTCTGCAATGAAAACTCCAATGGCCACTGGAAATAAGTTATTCTTAGATCCAGATGGCATCTCTGTAGAATGCACTCTTTATAGAGGCATGATTGGATCTCTGTTATACTTAACTGCAAGCAGACCTGACATTATGCATGCCACATGTCTTTGTGCACGTTATCAAGCTAATCCTAAGAAATCACATTATGATGCTGTTAAGAGAATCTTTAGATACCTAAAGGGGACCAAAAATCTTGGTCTCTGGTATCCACAGAACTCTGGTTTTTGTCTTAAAGCCTATACAGATTCAGACTATGGAGGATGCATGCTCGACAGAAAGAGTACCTCTGGGAGTTGTCAATTCCTAGGTGGTAAACTAGTCAGTTGGACCTCCAAGAAGCAGAATTGTGTCTCAACATCTACGGCAGAGGCTGAATACGTTGTTGCTGCTAGCTGTTGTTCTCAGGTTCTGTGGATGAAGACTCAGCTAAAAGACTACGGCCACATCCTACTAAAAATACCCATCTTCTGTGATTCCAAGAGTGTCATTGCCATCTCTGCCAATCCAGTGCAACATTCAAAAACCAAGCATATCGATATAAGGTACCACTTCTTGAAACATCATGTTGAATACGGTACAATCGAGATGCATTTCGTGCCCACAGAATACCAACTCGCGGACTTATTCACCAAAGCTTTAGATGAGAAAAGATTCAATTTCTTGGTGGGTAAGTTAGGAATGATTAATATGACGTGAACATCCTCTGTAAGTATAGCTTTATCTTCTGTAAATATGTATATATCTCTATTGCTTTACTTACTGCTTTGATTGATTTCTTTCTGTATGTAAATTCTCAATCTTAAAAAAAATCTTGGAAACACAGAACTTCTGTGGGTCTGCTCAGATCCTCTGACGACCCCTACAGAACCTCTGGAAAACATGACCTATGTTCTATGCAAAACTTATCATTCTTTGATCCAAGCATAGGTCAAGGGGGAGCAAAAAGGAAATTACTTGATCTACAGAGGTGATTAGATCAAAGGGGAGCAAAAAGGGACCCTGAAATGATCTACAGAGGTAAATCTTTCAAGGGGGAGCCAAAGAAGAGTGTCAATGAATCTATATCAACAGAAGTCAGACATCACTGCCGAGAATAGAAGAACCAAAAGGTATGTCTCTCGTACAAAAGATTTTTTAAAATAGTTTTCTAGGACACGAATTGTCAAATATGTCCTAAAAATACTGTGAATAACATGTCAAAAATCAAAAGATCAAAAAGTTTCATAAAATTCGAGTTATGAGAAATTTGAGGTCATGGAGCTTCTGCTGAGCTCAACAGAGGTTCTGCCAGAAATATGCTCTGTAATCGCAAATTTAGCCTCTATCGATCTTTTGGAATGTTATCTCGGAAACCGAACACACACACCATGACCTTCTCGAACAAAACTTTTTTCATAACAGTTTTCTCGGACATCAACTTTCAAATATGTCCGAAAAACATTTCTTAATGCAAATCAAAACTTGGATGATCAAATTTGTTAATAGATTTTTAGTTATGAGAAATTTTCACTCATAGAGCTTCTGCTGGCCCTGACAGAACTTCTGCAAGTTCCAACAGAGCCACAAAACCTCAGAGTAAAAATTCTTCACTAAAATCCTATCGATCCTCTCCAATGCCTTTACAAATGTTTTGGTTAAAGAAGAACCTACAGAGTCATGATAACAATGAGATATATGAGGCATGAACTTCAAGTTTTTCAAAATCACAGAGCTTCTGTAAACCACAGAGGTTCTGTCAATCTGCAACTTGGGCATTTCTGTAATAATAACGATTACTTTTACTGAGAGTGAAATTCATATGGCTAAGAACAACCCCACGCGCCTAGCATTAATGGGCCGCGCACGACGTCCTGTCATCCTCTGACATGGCCTACGTGTCTCTTTTTCATTGGGCGTACATGGAACGTTTTCTATGGAAAGTTGAACCCGCCGTTCTAACTCGAGTACGGATTCCAAATATTTATCCATTGCCATATATTTTTACTCTTTCGAATTCTACCATTTTACACTCATATAAAACCCAAGCTTACCTTCTCATAAAACCTTTACAAACTCTCATTCTTCTCCGGCGAAACCCTGCAAAAGCTTGCAAGAATCCTATTCTTCTTACCAAATGGCTTCATCTTCTCAAGTTAACTCCCCTGCACACTCTCCGGCGAACTCACCAGAACATTCACCTGCTCATTCGGAACATTCAGAAAACCCCCATCTCGCCAAAAATATTGAACAAGAAGATTTCGGCGACACAGCTGACTTTGCTCCGACCACACATCTTCAAAACTTTATAGCAAAGGATCATTTCGAAAAGGTACTGCCAATCAAATCAAACAATTGCTACTTGGTCCCCTCACCCACTGCTTTCGGCGAAGCCCATGCCCTTCTTCTAAACATCATAGAAAATCATATCCTCTTCCCTTTACTTTCAAGAACCCCAAAGAAAATACCTGCTAGGTATTTGAACCAGTTTTGGCAAAGTTGCCGATATGATAAAGATGATTCTCTTATCAAAGGGTACATCTCCAAGCCTGACAAATCTGAACATTTGGAAATCAAGTTTAATAGAACGATGTTCTCACTTGAGTTCAACCTACCAACATGGGGTCTTCTTGGAATGAAGAGATATGCAGAACAACCAACAGACGACGAGCTCTGTCGTTTTGTAGAAATGCTTGGGTACAACACCCAACTTAGGAAGAGAAATGACTTCCGCAGAGGCAGACTACCACCTCTGTGGAACACCTTGTTTTCGATCCTCAACAGATGCCTGACAGGGAAGATAGGCAGCATTGACCAGAGCTCGCATCAGATCTTAACCATCATGTATGGGGTCTACTACGATCTCCCACTCGATTACTCGACCATCATGATGCAGGAGATAATCAATATGATCGACAGAAAGAACAACACCAGAAGGGTAAAAGAGAACGATCCTAAGTTTCTACCACCTCTGCAATTCCAAAGGATATTGGGAGTCCTGTTCGAACCTCTGTTGATGATACAGAACTGGCCAATGGAAGGGCCGACTCCCAAACAGTTCCCAATGAACAAAAACATCCCCACCGATCATATAGATGGCTACTCCCACTGCAGACCTCTGTCAAAGAAGCTTCTGAAATATGCCACGAACAAAACCCTTAAATTAGAGTATATACGCGTGTAACATCCTAAATTTTGTTATTATTATTTTAAATAAGATTTAGAATGTAATTATATTTGGAGTAACCTTGAATTATATAGAGTATTATTATTCAATTAGGGTTAAAATACAAATGTTGAAAGTTTAAAGATTTCTTTTGAGAATATTAACTTAAGGGTTATTATTATGAGTTTTATTTATGCATGAGGTGTGTTATGTTATTTCTTTAAAGTTTGAGGGTTTGTAGTGTCATTTTTTTGAAAGTTTGGGGTATATAGTGGAAAATGGGTTATGACTCATTAAATTAAAATGAGGTGTCACATGGGGATTAATCAGTATTTGAATACTGATTTCCTTGGTTATTTGTTTAACAAAAAGAAAAATAAGTTAGAACAGAGAAATATAGAGAGAACGAGACAGAGAGATAGATATCGAGAAGGAGAAGAAGAAAGTAAGCTTTTGATTCGAAATTGAGGTAAGAAACTTGAATCCTTTTACTGATTCTTGTAAGGAAGTTAATTAATTGCATAATTATTTGTTTAGAACTGTTTTGGGAAGATTTAATTGAAGCTGTGAAGATATCGATCAGAGCTCAGTTTCATTAAGGTGAGTTATTCAACTTTCTTTAAAATTAAGCAATGAGAATGTTAATAGAGGTGTTGTATTTGTTATTGAACCACTTAGAATGCTTAATGGTTAAGAAAAATCGAGACTGGCTTAACAGATGAAAGTGACGATGAACAGTAATCTTTTCGCAATAGAGGGTTGCGAAAAGTAGAGTTTTCGCAACTAAGGGTTGCGAAAAGTGGGGGTTTTCGCAATAGAGGGTTGCGAAAAGTAAGGTTTTCGCAACAGTGGGTTGCGAATAGAGGACTTTTCGCAGCTTTGGCTTGCGAAAAGTGTAGCTTTTCGCTACAGTAGCTTGCGAAAAGTTTTGGACTTTCAGTAGTAGTTTGAAGCTTTTATGTGGAATACAATCTGATATGTATATGCTATTTGTTATATGTTTATAACTCTGTTGTTGATGTAAAAACCATGTTGTGTTAAATTGTAAGGACTTATTTATGAGTCTGGAGCTGTGGTTAATTATTGAGATGTTGATCCCCGATGCTAAATGGCAAAGTGGGGATAATCGTTGAAATTAATATTCTGTACATAGAGATATAGAATATATGTTGAATTGTATAGCTTTAGTATACAATAGAAAGAGTGATGATACACAATTATTGTGTGGCGTTGGCTAGAAATATACATCTGGTCTAGTGGGCATAAAGTACGGTATAATGAGAACTGTTTACTAGCCAGGGACTGTTGGGATGTATTTCTAGTTGTTGGAGTGAATCTTGAATCATCTGTGAGGGTCTCTGGTGGTTGTTGATCGCGATAAAATCTCATTGGGGGGACCAGTGATTCAAGGTGGGGAGAAAATGAAATGAGGAATAGCAGACTTAGAGTTGTGATTCCCATTTCAAACGAAAGATGAGATATCTTCATTGTTGAGAAATTGTAATCTTAATTCAGAAAGAAACAGGTTTGGAAACTGTAATTTCTGGGAGTTAGAGTTATTTATAAGTCCGGTGGGATTTATAGTAATTCTTGTTGGTAGTATGATGACTAGATGAATTAGTCATAAGTAAGTGAATAGGTGGATTCCAATGGTTGATAAGAGCTTGGTTTGGTGAGATGGCTGATAACAGGTTGATATACCTGTTAATATTTAGTTGTTAAATTTTAATTTAATTTGGATAATCTCACTAGGCGAAAGCCTAATGTTTCAAATTAAACTGTCTTACCAGGTACAGGCTCTGGGAAATAGTTTGGGAAGTGAGACTTCAGTTGGAGGAAATCAGACTTGGCAATAACGAAGGATCAGGATATTCTTTTGATGACTTTTGGGACAATCCTTAGATAATCTAGTTAATCTTATTGTGATGTATAATTAGATTGATCAGATTATTTAAGTTAATCTACCTTGTGTATATATAGAAACTTACTTATGATCCTTTGGTTTATAAAAGTCTGATATTTTGATGATCATAACGCGTGTATTTTGAGGTTTAAATTGGCCCTGAATTTTAGGGTGTTACAACGCGATCATAGGACTCCAAAACCGAGCCCTGTGACACCCCCGCGTTTAGGTGTCCCCCCCAGGAACAATGGTTGTAGAACCCCTCTCTACAGAAGAAAAAGATCAGAAACTAGCAAAACACTTGGCAATCCAACTTAGTTTTATGGCCAAACGTGACCAGCTCATGGGAAAGAAGTCTTATATTAAAGCCTCTGCCTCTACCCCAAAAACAAAGAAGAGGAAAACTGCAGAAGGCACCTCTACAAACATTGCAGAAGATCAACCTTCACCTCCTCGTGCCACAGAAGTTGGCTCCTCTGCTCCTCCCTCTTCTTCAAAACAGAAGAAGAAAAGAAAATCGAAAACCACAGAGGAAGGGGCACCAAAACCAAAGAGGAGGAAAACCAAAAAGAAGCTTGATAAATTGGTTACCATCGCAGAAGAGAAAACTGCAAAAGAAGGAACTGCAGAAGAAGAGGTCGCAGAAATCCTTACCTCCAATCACTTTCAAATCCTCAAATCATGAACTCCTTAAAAAACGTTATTCTTTAAACAAATTTATAGAAAAACTTTGATCGTTTTCTAAAAACCAATTAAAATAATTTAGAACATTAAAATCGAGATATATCACGCTGCATTGCGCGAGTAGACTTCTAGTATAAATTTATTTGCTATAATATATGTTTTATAGTATTTTTGTTTGAAATACAAGTATTTTGTAAGTTGCTTAGGGGGTGTTTGGGATTGCTTATTTTTTTGACTTATTTGCTTATTGCTTTTCCTCACCACAAATAAGCTATTTTAAGTGTTTGGATTGAAAAAAAGAAAAGTGTTTATGACTTTTTTCCACCACAAATAAGTTGTTTTTGATAAGTTAATCCATTTTAACTTATTTGAAAGTGCTTATAAAAATAAATGAGACAAAAAAAACTCTCCTAAAAGCTATTACAGTAAAGTTTTGTATAAAGTGGTTAGATGTAAGGATTAATTAATTAGAGTCCACGATTTAAGGATTTGAAAGTTATAGTCGGTCAAAATGTTTTTAAAATTTTAAACTTATTTTCGGTTTCATCAGTCTCTCGTTTGATTGAATTCCTCCTCAAAATCGATTGAATTTATAAATAATTTACGTATTATAATAATACCCGAATCCGACCGACATTAACCCGAAACTGATCATTCCGACCCGAAGCAATCCGAAACCCGTATTATTATAATACGAAAAGTATTTATAAATTCAATCGAGTCGGTCCCGTATCGAATCGTCGCATCATAACCGGTCCCGTATCGAGTCGGTCAGTCTCGGTTCCAAGTATGTCTCGGGTTGGGCTGGACCTATTTAGCCATTTCTAGGCCCATCGAAATGTTTTCTAATTTCTAACAGACACTAACCCGAAATCCGACTAATCTGAACCCGAAGCAATTCGAAAACCTAAACGAAAATTGAAAAAGTTAGAGATAAAGTAAATATTTAACTATAAGAGTATAAATTTTAAATATAAAAAATATTTTTATGTAGTATATATGATATATAATTAAATAATTAAATCAAAAAATATTCAATTTTGAGCTCTGTTGGGTCATCAAGATTTGAAGATGACCTCATGATCTCCTTTTATACTTTGAAAAACATTTTATACTTAGAGAAATTTTGGACGCATGGTTCTTTGTAATGACTTGTACAAGATAGCAAATGTTTGGTGAAGTCAAAGATCAACCAAAGTCAAGATTAAAGATTCTCTCATTGTGGAAGTGAAAGATCTTTTCTCAACACATACAAGTCATTGTCCACCGATGGTGTTCTCACACATCGGTGGACATATCTCCACCGAAATCTCTCTTTGTTTCGGCCAAAGAATCCCACCAATGGAAGTCCAATTTCGGTGGGATCTCAAGAAGTCTCAAAGATGCCTTTCTCCAAAGATGATGTCACATATCCCAAAGATGATGTCACATATCTCAAAGATGTGTCACATATCACAAGGCTATCATCGGTGGGATCTCAAAGAAGTTTCAAAGATGCTTTCTCCAAAGATGATGTCACATATCCCAAAGATGATGTCACATATCTCAAAGATAATGTCACATATCTCAGGTTGCCTTCGGTGGTGTAATCTTTAGAAGACAAATTGAGAAGATATTTTCTACATGGATAAAGTGACATTTTGTCTTATTATCCATTACCATATAAAGTTATTTTCTCATGCATGGGTCCTATTTCCAGTACCTAGTAAAAGGTAACAAGGACATCTCAACTTTTCAGAAGTCAACATCCTCAACAAGTATGAAGATGACAAGTGTCCCAAGCATTCAATGCTTGCACACTCCTTGTCTCTATAAAAGGAAGGACCTCTTCATGCAGAAATGACTAACATCTTGAGAGACTTGAAGATTACTGTGTGCTCCTAAATATTCTACGCAAACTGGAAGATTTCTCTCAGTGCAAGAATTTCCAGTTTGCTTGAAAAACTTTATAGCTTTGTTCTAAGTGTTCTTAGTTATTTTGTTAGTATACTTTGTGTAAGATTGTTAGAATAGTTTATCTGTTCTTTTCCGCAACAGTCTTAAGTTTTCTATGTGTAATTCTTGTTGAAAGATTTTCAATAATAGAATTAAAATTGTGAAAATTTTGAGTATTGTATTCAACCCCCTTCTACAATACTTGTTGAGCCATTTTTGGGACCAACAAGTGGTATCAGAGCGGAAAGTTTAATTCATAAACTTGATCCGCAATGGCTGCCTCATCTTCATCCCTAACTGTTGAAAACACTGGTCAAAACAATTTTGTTTAAAATGGTTCCATTTCAAAACCTCCCAAGTTTAATCCTAACAACTTTTCTTTGTGGAAAAGCCGGATGATGCTTTTCATGGAAGGAATGGATAGTAGATATCCAACCATTCTAAGTGAGGGACCCTTTGTTCCTAGAGTCTGGTCTCGCTATGAAAGCAAAAAATCTGGTAAGGAAGTTGTTGGCAAAGATGATTCTGATGATTCGTCTGATGAAGAGAAATTTGCTTCTACTGGTCGTTACATTCTTAAAAATCCTAAGAAATACTCTGATGAGGAAAAACGGCTTGTATCTCTTGATTCTAAAGTTAGAACTATCATTGCTCTCTCTCTTCCTGATGAAGTGTACCACTCTCTGGTAAATCTCTCTACTGCCAAAGAGATGTGGTCCACTCTGTGTGTTTTGTACGAAGGTACAACTGAAGTTAAAAAGAGCAGAAAAATTGGTCTTGTTAGAAAATATGAACTCTTTTCTTATGAGAAAGGAGAATCTCTCTCCAACTACTATAATCGCTTTAACAGTCTTCTTAATGACTTAAAGCTGTTAGGTAGAGTGTATGACAATGAGGAAGTCCTGTGCAAATTTATGGATTGTCTTCCTGATTTTTGGGAAAATATCTGTACTTGTATAAAGACAACCAAGGATCTTGATCATATGCCTCTTACTGTTCTTTATGGAATTCTTTTCAACTATGAGCAGACGAAACTGCATAGGTTTATAAAGAACTCTTCTCTAGCTCTCCTAAGTGACTCTTCCAAAAGGACTAAGTGTATTCCTAGAATCACCTACCCATCTGACTCTGATCATGATAGTCAAGAAGATCCCAATGATCATTCGGAGGCATATCTTAGTGATGCTGAGGATGAATGTGAGGAAACTTCAATTGATAAATTATCTGATGAAATGGCCATGTTGGATGGGTATTCTAAATCCAAATCCTACCACCCTTCTAGAAAATCTAAGCCTCTCTCTCCAAACACTCTTCTTTGGACAAATCTAATGAGGAATGTTTTAACTGTGGTAAAAAGGGTCATTTTGCTTCTGAGTGTAAAAGTAAACATTTTGAAAGACCCATAACTGCTTCCTCAGGCCGATTCTCCTCAAAATCGGGAAGATCCAAATATGATTCCCAAAAGTTCAACCAATCTTTCTCTTCTGCGGATTCTGACAGGGCTGAAAGATACAAGGAGAAATACAAGAGAGAAAAGGAAAGAAATGAAAAACTTGTCAGAAAAGCAAAGGGCCTGCCTGCTAAAACTCAAAATTTGGCAGATGAACCCACATCTGAAAGCGAATGACTCCTCAACTGCTCTTGTATCAGCTAAGTGCTTTTCCTACTCTTCACAGGTACATATTATGTGTTTCATCTATCTTTTATGAATCCTCCTATTTCAAATTCTTTTGGATATGTGTCCATGAATTCTGCCGACACATCTGAAGACTTAAAATATGGAATATTTTTTAAAGGCTAGTCTCTGGGTGCTGATTCTTTCTTGAAAATAAATTCTTCAAATCTTTCTAAAAACTACCTGTGTGACTTCCTCTACCGATTTTCTTCCCAGATCTGTGTGCCTCAAAATGTCCAATTCAAAGGAAAATATTTCTGTCCTCCCAAATTTTAAAAAGGAATTTTAGGAGTTGCACCCCAATTCCTTGTTACCTCATCAAAATCTTTGAGCAAAAGTAAGGAAAAATGTCAAGTTTCTAAAAGGATCTTTCCTCATAGAAAATGCTATATCTGTGGTGATACTTCTCATTTTGCCAAAGACTGTCTGAAAGAAAGAATTGATCTAAGTGACTCCAATTCTCTTCCTTCTAACCCAAAAGGACCCACCATAAAATGGGTACCTAGAAAATAAATTCTTTGTGATTGCAGATTTTGAGATGGACAGATGGATCTGTGTGCAAAAATATCAAAGTGAGAAATTTGAAGAAATCTTCAAGATTATCATGCAATATAATAAGTCATCTTGGCATGTGCAATAATCAATAACTATGTGTCCTAAGTTTCCACCGAATTCTCATTGGTGGACACTTTTCTTCTGTCACAAATCTCCTTTCTTATGTTTCTAGATAGGAAAGAACCCCTTCAAATGATGTCACCCCATGCATGATAGACAACTTTTTCCTTTAATGATGTCATCTTCATGATGTCACCCCATCTCACCAAAGTTGTAGACCTCTACCATTTCCTCTACCGATTCTCTCCCCACCAATTTTATCTAGCTTCTCATATACTCTTCCTCTCACCTAACCCAACTTTCTATGTGTTTTCTCCTCATCCACCGACCACACCATCTTCCTCCTTCTCATAAAATTCCATCAACTTTTCCCTCTCCCATGAAATTCCTCTACTCTCATCTCATCTCTTCTTCACTTTGAAATTTTTCTGAAGATGCCTTAGAAGTTTTTCTCTTCTCTTCAAGCAATTCCACCGAAGCTTTGTCCATTTCTTACAAATTTTCGGTGGGTATGAGAAATATCCAAAAAAAAACTGCAGATTTTCCCACCGAAAATCCTACCGAAAATTGCCAATTTTCGGTGGATTCTCCTTAATTTTCGGTGGGAAAGCAAAAAAAAAAAAAAAAAAAACTGCAGAATTTCCTACCGAAAATAGCCAATTTTCGGTGGGTATGCCCTTATTTTCGGTAGGGAAGACAAAAAAAAATTTAAAACAATTTAAAAAAAAAAACCCTACCGATGTTACACCGAATTTTCCACCGATTTTCATGAAAAATGCTTCCAAAAATCGGTGGGTATGCCCTTATTTTCGGTAGGGAAGACAAAAAAAAATTATACCACCGAAATTTCGGTGGTGTGCCCCAAATTCGGTGGTATTGTGCAAAAAAAAAATTGTCTTGGTTCTGGCCGATTTCATTTTCTCTTGGTGTTTTTCCTACGTCGGCCGCTGAGGGGGAGAATTCATCTGAGGGGGAGCAACATAAACCCTCAATACTCATATCCAGCGACCAACTTGAAAAAAAAAATGAGGAAATCGACGGACCGGTCAAGGGGGAGCACATCAGTCCGGGCGGATCTAACTGAGGGGGAGAAACACAAAGACCGACTGATCTAACTAAGGGGGAGCAAATAAAAGACAGGTTGATGATGCTAAACAGGAAAAGCTGAAGATGCCAAGATGCAACAGATGGGCAGAAGCATCCTAAGGCTGTTGATCAAAATGAAGAATCCTCAAGCCAGACACAAGTTTCAACTCGCCCCTCCAAAGATGCAAGTAATATTCATTCTGTTCATATTGTTTATACTTCTTTCCTTTTCCTTTCAATTATTTGTACAGCTATACCTTTTTATTTTTCTCATATGTAAATATCATATATACATACACACACACAAAAAAAAATGGACTGTGTGAAAAAGAACCCAAAAGAGTAAAGAAGGGTCAACATGCATTATTCATTGTCTTACTCATTTTTTCTAAGTATGGATGTCATCATCAAATAGGGGGAGATTGTTGGGTCATCAAGATTTGAAGATGACCTCATGATCTCCTTTTATACTTTGAAAAACATTTTATACTTAGAGAAATTTTGGACGCGTGGTTCTTTGTAATGACTTGTACAAGATAGCAAATGTTTGGTGAAGTCAAAGATCAACCAAAGTCAAGATTAAATATTCTCTCATTGTGGAAGTGAAAGATCTTTTCTCAACACATACAAGTCATTGTCCACCGATGGTGTTCTCACACATCGGTGGATATATCTCCACCGAAATCTCTCTTTGTTTCGGCCAAAGAATCCCACCAATGGAAGTCCAATTTCGGTGGGATCTCAAGAAGTCTCAAAGATGCCTTTCTCCAAAGATGATATCACATATCCCAAAGATGATGTCACATATCTCAAAGATGTGTCACATATCACAAGGCTATCATCGGTGGGATCTCAAAGAAGTTTCAAATATGCTTTCTCCAAAGATGATGTCACATATCCCAAAGATGATGTCACATATCTCAAAGATAATGTCACATATCTCAGGTTGCCTTCGGTGGTGTAATCTTTAGAAGACAAATTGAGAAGATATTTTCTACATGGATAAAGTGACATTTTGTCTTATTATCGGGAAATTGACGAAAATAGCCATGTTAGACCCAAAAATTGGAAAAATAGCCATTCCCTCTCCCAGATTGCAAAAATAGCCATGGGTCCGCACTTGACCCGACCCGACCCGAGTGCGGACCGTACTCGAACTCAAAACGACGTCGTTTAAAGGCTTAAATGATTTTTTTTAAAATCTGGATGCGGCACCGCACTTGCGGAGTGCGCACCGCACTTGAGGAGTGCGTACCGCACTTGCGGATGAAAAACAACGTGAATTGTGATTTTAAATTGCATTTTACATTTTTAACCCCTATACTTATTTACTTATTTTACTTTATACCTTTTAGTTTCATAATTTAATTTTACATTTAACACATATAATCGTTTATTAACTAAATTACGTTAAAAAAATACGTTTTAATTTTAACAAGTTATAGCATTATAATCGTCTATTCGATATGTTCGAAATAAGCCAAATATTGAATTTTTTTGATTTATATATTTTAATATATCATATACACTACATAAAAAATAAGTTTTAAAAAATAATTTTTAACAAATAGTTTTAATAAAAAATATTTTAATATACATCATATATGATTATTATGTTAATCCGCGATAGGAGTGTAAAACAAAATTGAAAATACGTTAAAATTGAATTTTAAATATAAAAAATATTTTTTATGTAATATATATGATATATATTAAAATATATAAATCAAAAAAATTCAATATTTGGCTTATTTCGAACATATCGAAGAGACGATTATAATGGTATAACTTGTTAAAATTAAAACGTATTTTTTAAACGTATTTTAGTTAATAAACGGTTATATGTGTTAAATGTAAAATTAAATTATGAAACTAAAAGGTATAAAGTAAAATAAGTAAATAAGTATAGGGGTTAAAAGTGTAAAATGCAATTTAAAATCACAATTCACGTTGTTTTTCCTCCGCAAGTGCGGTACGCACTCCTCAAGTGCGGTGCGCACTCCGCAAGTGCGGTGCCGCATCCAGATTTTAAAAAAATCATTTAAGCCTTTAAACGACGTCGTTTTGGGTTCGAGTGCGGTCCGCACTCGGGTCGGGTCGGGTCGAGTGCGGACCCATGGCTATTTTTGCAAAACGGGAGAGGAAATGGCTATTTTTCCAATTTTTGGGTCTAACATGGCTATTTTCGTCAATTTCCCCTTATTATCCATTACCATATAAAGTTATTTTCTCATGCATGGGTCCTATTTCCAGTACCTAGTAAAAGGTAACAAGGACATCTCAACTTTTCAGAAGTCAACATCCTCAACAAGTATGAAGATGACAAGTGTCCCAAGCATTCAATGCTTGCACACTCCTTGTCTCTATAAAAGGAAGGACCTCTCCATGCAGAAATGACTAACATCTTGAGAGACTTGAAGATTACTGTGTGTTCCTAAATATTCTACGCAAACTGGAAGATTTCTCTCAGTGCAAGAATTTCCAGTTTGCTTGAAAAACTTTATAGCTTTGTTCTAAGTGTTCTTAGTTATTTTGTTAGTATACTTTGTGTAAGATTGTTAGAATAGTTTATCTGTTCTTTTCCGCAACAGTCTTAAGTTTTCTATGTGTAATTCTTGTTGAAAGATTTTCAATAATAGAATTAAAATTGTGAAAATTTTGAGTATTGTATTCAACCCCCCCTTCTACAATACTTGTTGAGCCATTTTTGGGACCAACAAGCTCATTTCGAACGTATCGAAGAGACGATTATAATGGTGTAATTTGTTAAAATTAAAACGTATTTTTTAACGTATTTTAGCTAATATACGATTATGTGTGTTAATATGATAAATGTGTAAAATAAAAATTAGAAAAGTAAAAGGTATAAAGTAAATTAAATAAATAATTTAAGGGGTATAAACGGTAAAATTTAAATCAAATTTTTGGTTTGTGAGAGGAGAACATTTTTGTCCGAGTTACTTCTTGGCAGGGGTGGACATAGCAACACCCATAATTTATTAAGGATAAAAATGAAAAATCACAAAATTCCAAGGGAGTAAAATGTAAATTGAGGAGCAAATGCTTTTTCATCACGCTGTATATATCATACATTCGTCCTACCCTTACCAACCACACTCTACAAAAATGAGCCGATGTTACATCACCAACAGGATATTGGGAGTCCTGTTCGAACCTCTGTTGATGATACAGAACTGGCCAATGGAAGGGCCGACTCCCAAACAGTTCCCAATGAACAAAAACATCCCCACCGATCATATAGATGGCTACTCCCACTGCAGACCTCTGTCAAAGAAGCTTCTGAAATATGCCACGAACAAAACCCTTAAATTAGAGTATATACGCGTGTAACATCCTAAATTTTGTTATTATTATTTTAAATAAGATTTAGAATGTAATTATATTTGGAGTAACCTTGAATTATATAGAATATTATAATTCAATTAGGGTTAAAATACAAATGTTGAAAGTTTAAAGATTTCTTTTGAGAATATTAACTTAAGGGTTATTATTATGAGTTTTATTTATGCATGAGGTGTGTTATGTTATTTCTTTAAAGTTTGAGGGTTTGTAGTGTCATTTTTTTGAAAGTTTGGGGTATATAGTGGAAAATGGGTTATGACTCATTAAATTAAAATGAGGTGTCACATGGGGATTAATCAGTATTTGAATACTGATTTCCTTGGTTATTTGTTTAACAAAAAGAAAAATAAGTTAGAACAGAGAAATATAGAGAGAACGAGACAGAGAGATAGATATCGAGAAGGAGAAGAAGAAAGTAAGCTTTTGATTCGAAATTGAGGTAAGAAACTTGAATCCTTTTACTGATTCTTGTAAGGAAGTTAATTAATTGCATAATTATTTGTTTTGAACTGTTTTGGGAAGATTTAATTGAAGCTGTGAAGATATCGGTCAGAGCTCAGTTTCATTAAGGTGAGTTATTCAACTTTCTTTAAAATTAAGCAATGAGAATGTTAATAGAGGTGTTGTATTTGTTATTGAACCACTTAGAATGCTTAATGGTTAAGAAAAATCGAGACTAGCTTAACAGATGAAAGTGACGATGAACAGTAATCCGAAATGAGGTGTCACATGGGGATTAATCAGTATTTGAATACTGATTTCTTTGGTTATTTGTTTAACAAAAAGAAAAATAAGTTAGAACAGAGAAATATAGAGAGAACGAGACAGAGAGATAGATATCGAGAAGGAGAAGAAGAAAGTAAGCTTTTGATTCGAAATTGAGGTAAGAAACTTGAATCCTTTTACTGATTCTTGTAAGGAAGTTAATTAATTGCATAATTATTTGTTTAGAACTGTTTTGGGAAGATTTAATTGAAGCTGTGAAGATATCGATCAGAGCTCAGTTTCATTAAGGTGAGTTATTCAACTTTCTTTAAAATTAAGCAATGAGAATGTTAATAGAGGTGTTGTATTTGTTATTGAACCACTTAGAATGCTTAATGGTTAAGAAAAATCGAGACTGGCTTAACAGATGAAAGTGACGATGAACAGTAATCCGACCCGAAGCAATCCGAAACCCGTATTATTATAATACGAAAAGTATTTATAAATTCAATCGAGTCGGTCCCGTATCGAATCGTCGCATCATAACCGGTCCCGTATCGAGTCGGTCAGTCTCGGTTCCAAGTATGTCTCGGGTTGGGCTGGACCTATTTAGCCATTTCTAGGCCCATCGAAATGTTTTCTAATTTCTAACAGACACTAACCCGAAATCCGACTAATCTGAACCCGAAGCAATTCGAAAACCTAAACGACAATTGAAAAAGTTAGAGATAAATTAAATATTTAACTATAAGAGTATAAATTTTAAATATAAAAAATATTTTTATGTAGTATATATGATATATAATTAAATCAAAAAATATTCAATTTTGAGCTCATTTCGAACGTATCGAAGAGACGATTATAATAGTGTAATTTGTTAAAATTAAAACGTATTTTTTAACGTATTTTAGCTAATATACGATTATATGTGTTAATATGATAAAAGTGTAAAATAAAAATTAGAAAAGTAAAAGGTATAAAGTAAATTAAATAAATAATTTAAGGGGTATAAACGGTAAAATTTAAATCAAATTTTTGGTTTGTGAGAGGAGAACATTTTTGTCAGAGCTGCAGGGGTATACTTCTTGGCAGAGGGTGGACATAGCAACACCTTTTGGGTATTTTGGTAAGGCAAGGTCAAATTAACTTATAAGGTATTTTAATTAAATTCCCAAAAATATAAGTGCTCATTGTCGATTCTACCCTTGAAAACGAAAATATCTAAGTGAAACAGGATGGCGGGAAACAGAAATAAATTTGTACATCACCATTTTCATCACATAAATGTTTGAATCAATAAACACAGACCAAAAACAAAATATGGTGTTAAAAGTGGGAAAAGTACTACAACGCCCCCCCATTGTTACACCCTCTCTCCGCTTTCAATCAAGCGCATTCGGCCCACTACAGTAATTTACCACATGGTTCCACACCCACTGCACCAAAAACCTCCGTCGGATCCCGTGCATGTTATACGTGGCACCATCTCTATCGTTCAACATTTGTCCTGTGTAGGACCCACCACCACCGGTCCCGTAAATCCCCTCGCACAGATCGGCGATTTCCACCGGAAACACCGGGTCTTGACCGGCGTACCAAGCGTTTACTAGAGGATTCGATGCCAACTCCGAGATCTCGTGAGCTATCACACTGATCATCCCGTCGATTCCGACGTTACCGTTCGGCGATTTCATAGGTTTTAGCCCGGGAATGTAATCCGGTACGGCGAAGGGATACGCACACACACCGGGACACAATCGGCCGGAATTTCCGATCCACGCGTACGGTAAAGTGTAACCTACGATCGACGGGAAGGTGAAGTAATGGAATCCACAAACATTTTGGCAAAAATCCTGAACATATACGTCATCGGCGGTGAGTAACAGGTACAGTCCGCTTTTAGGACTTATAGGTAAGGGTTTCGTTTTTGCAGTTACGGCGGATTTTATCACCGATTGTACGGAGAGACGAGTTAGGGTTTTACCGTGAGAGAGGAACCGGTCGTTTTTCTCTTCGCCGAGTCGAACCGTTCGTGAGATGTTGGATCCGGTCTGATCGGTATAAAGCTGGACGGTTTTCCACCAACCGGAGACCGACGGCGACCGGGCGGTGGTGGCGGAGATGGAGTTGATGAATTCGCGGATGATGCGTTTTTTATCCTTATGCCATGTGCCGTACCAGATAATGTGTACGGTGATGTTAGCAGTGAGAACAGGGCCCATGTGGTACCTGAGTTTGACAAACTCTGATGAACCTTCGTACTTTTTTGAGCCTCCGAATTGGAGCTCCGTTGTCGAGTTGTGAGGCCAAGGGCGCCATGCGATAGAGGGGTGAATGAACGCGAAGAGGAAGAAGATGACGGAGAAGATAATGACCGGTGGCGCCGGTGACCGGCTGTTGGTGATGTAACATCGGCTCATTTTTGTAGAGTGTGGTTGGTAAGGGTAGGACGAATGTATGATATATACAGCGTGATGAAAAAGCATTTGCTCCTCAATTTACATTTTACTCCCTTGGAATTTTGTGATTTTTCATTTTTATCCTTAATAAATTATGGGTGTTGCTATGTCCACCCCTGCCAAGAAGTAACTCGGACAAAAATGTTCTCCTCTCACAAACCAAAAATTTGATTTAAATTTTACCATTTATACCCCTTAAGTTATTTATTTAATTTACTTTATACCTTTTACTTTTCTAATTTTCATTTTACACATTTATCATGTTAACACACATAATCGTATATTAGCTAAAATACGTTAAAAAAATACGTTTTAATTTTAACAAATTACACCATTATAATCGTTTCTTCGATACGTTCGAAATGAGCTCAAAATTGAATATTTTTTGATTTAATTATTTAACTATATATCATATATATTACATAAAATATTTTTTATATTTAAAATTCATACTCTTATAGTTAAATATTTAATTTATCTCTAACTTTTTCAATTTTCGTTTAGGTTTTCGAATTGTTTCGTGTTCGGATTAGTCGGATTTCGGGTTAGTGTCTGTTAGAAATTAGAAAATATTTCGATGGGCCTAGAAATGGCTAAATAGGTCCAGCCCAACCCGAGACATACTTGGAACCGAGACTGACCGACTCGATACAGGACCGGTTATGATGCGACGATTCGATACGGGACCGACTCGATTGAATTTATAAATACTTTTCGTATTATAATAATACGGGTTTCGGATTGCTTCGGGTCGGAATGATCAGTTTCGGGTTAATGTCGGTCGGATTCGGGTATTATTATAATACGGAAAGTATTTATAAATTCAATCGATTTTGAGGAGGAATTCAATCAAACGAGAGACTCATGAAACCGAAAATAAGTTTAACATTTTAAAAACATTTTGACCGACTATAACTTTCAAATCCTTAAATCATGGACTCTTATTAATTAATCCTTACCTCTAACCACTTTATACACCTCTAACCACTTTATACAAAACTTTACTGTAATAGCTTTTAGGAGAGTTTTTTTGTCTCATTTATTTTTATAAGCACTTTCAAATAAGTTAAAATGGATTAACTTATCAAAAACAACTTATTTGTGGTGGAAAAAAGTCATAAACACTTTTCTTTTTTTCAATCCAAACACTTAAAATAGCTTATTTGTGGTGAGGAAAAGCAATAAGCAAATAAGTCAAAAAAATAAGCAATCCCAAACACCCCCTAAGCAACTTACAAAATACTTGTATTTCAAACAAAAATACTATAAAACATATATTATAGCAAATAAATTTATACTAGAAGTCTACTCGCGCAATGCAGCGTGATATATCTCGATTTTAATGTTCTAAATTATTTTAATTGGTTTTAGAAAACGATCAAAGTTTTTTTATAAATTTGTTTAAAGAATAACGTTTTTTAAGGAGTTCATGATTTGAGGATTTGAAAGTGGTTGGAGGTAAGGATTAATTAATAACAGTCCACGATTTAAGGATTTGAAAGTTGTTAAAAAGTATTTTCTTAACGTATTTTAGTTAATATTGGGTTCATTTCGAAATAATATAATTAAATCAAAAAATAAGAAGGTATCGACGAATAATAATATAATTAAGTCAAAAAATAACGTAAACGTACGACATATATAATATAATAAATCAAAAAATATTCAATATTGAACTCATTTCGAAGTTATCGACGAGACGATTATAATGTTGTAACTTGTTAAAATTAAAAAGTATTTTTTTAACGTATTTTAGTTAATATACGATTATAGATTATATGTGTTAATATAATAAAAGTGTAAAATGATAAATATAAAACTAAAAGGTATAAAGCAAAATAAATAAATAAGTCTAAAGGTATAAAATGTAACTTTAAATTGAAAAGTTAAAAAAACTAAGAAAAGTGAAGTGTGTGAGAGGAGGGGGTATACAACTTGTAAAGGAAAATGGCAGGGGGTAGGGATAGAATTTCCCTAAATTATTTAATTTTTTTGTCCCCTACAATGTAAAGTTAAGGGCATCCAAAATGGTCAAATATATTGAATGACTTGATAGAATAAAAAAATATAAATTTTATTTGGGCCCACCATAAATGTACACTCTCTTTCTTATGTCTCTCACAAACAAATTGTCAAACGCTTGAGCCTCACCAAATCTTTGATGAGTAAACCCATCATCAAGTCCATACTCCAATGGTCAACCCATCCTCAAGTTATTCTTCAAGTCTTTAAAGCTTGGCCATTGGAGATGCTCTAACAATTTGCAAGCTCTTGGCCTTGATGGCTTCCCTTTACGGGACCTCGTGCACGAGGTCTACTGCTCAAGGATTGTATGTAACTATGTGAGTCTGGAAACGAGTTCAGACTCAGACTCGTGTTCAGTTCTTGTATGCTATGGTTTGTTTCTGTTTATACACATCATGTCACACAATAATTCATTTCTAAAACATTTAAGTTCGTTGGTTTTACATAAAAACACCATATCCATTCATTCTAAACATTTGATAACATATTATTCACCACAATATCACCAATTCACGAGCCAAATTCGGATTTAAAGCACCATTTATGCACATAAACATGGATCTCCATTTTTGACTCTATACATGTGATTTACTATATTAATTCGTAGTATTTTCGTGTTTAACGCTACTAGAACACTATAGCATGCGTAAGTGAAGACAATTTCAAACCTAATCCTCCCAACTATAAAAAAACATACTACTTCCATCTATGAAAACTCTAAAAAAAAGTCTTCCCAATCTATACAGACATATTAACCTAGGCAGACAACTTTTTCTATGCATGAGTTAATGGAAAACCAACCAAACAACTCCTTAGACTACATCACATTTTTAGTTCTTGTGGTTTGTTGAAAGTTGTTATTTTAGTCCTTATACTTTTCAAATTATGATTTTCATCTGTATGGTTTACAACAATTGTTGTTTTTCTTTCTTATAATTTGCAATTTATTGTTGCTTTCGTTACTGTAGTTTGTTGTTTTTCTCTCTTACTCTTAAAGGTAGGAGTTGGTCTTAGGAACGACAAAAGAATTAAAATGCAAGCTACAAGGATGAAAACCATAATTCCTAAATCACATGGGCTAAAGTTGTAACGTCCCAAAACCAAAATGGCAGAATTCATAGAATAACACCAAACGGGTCCCAAACATCTCAAATTGGTACATAGAAATATTCTCAAAGAAAAGCAACGGATACACACATCCACAGTCGAGATATCTAAACTAGACAAGATAAACAAAGATAGGCTATCTCTATAGCCACCACCTCTAACACTTCAAGCTTTGTCCTTCCTCTTGGAAGAAACTTCAACTACTTTTTACCTAAAAATGGTTTTAAGTTTTGAAAGCGAGGGTTAGACCATGAGATCTAGTGATTTACCTCCAAAAAACAGTTCAATAATTCACAGATAGAAACATGCATACCACCATAAAGGCCATCCATAGCCAAGTTAATAAAACAACTCCACACTTGGGTATTTGCACAGTGTTCATAGTCACTCATCACCTCACTATGATATTCACAATCGGGCCCCCCAATAGACCCCCATGGCCCCAGTAGATCCCCATTGTCCCTAGTAGATGGCATTCTCGTGTGCACAAGAAACAGATTCAAGGCACTCGGTATAATATTCTCCCAAGGAATATTCCCAATTCCAAGGTACTTTAATCCCACTGTGTAACCCGACTCCAAATCAATGTACCCATTCGTGAAAAACACATAAACATTGTACATGCATTAGTAAACAACTTCAAGTCGTGTATGAACAAAACTTCCAAAATTTCAAAACATACCATCATGTTCAATACCAAATTCACTGATTAAAAACATTAGCAAATCATTTCACATGCATAAAAAATGTTAAGAGAACTCACATAAGTTTCGACGAATCGTCACACTTCCTAAAGCTCACTTTTGTTCAAACCGAACACCTGAATTAGACGACATATAAATGGTGTTAAACCATCTAACTACATCCCAAAACCATTCTCAATAATCCCTAAAAGAAACCCCTAACCGGTGCATCGATCCTAGCCCCAAGCGAGAAACGAGACAAAAACGGAAATCGCCTAGGCAATGTCTGGCGCGACTTTCCATGCGACCAAATCTGCGCCAAAAGTCACAGCAGACACTGTTCAAGTCTGCGAGCAGACTTCAGCCAAAAACCTCCAAGTCTCTCAATCCAAACCTTTCCAAATCGATTTTAAGCCTCTAAATCGAGGGTATCGATGTCCTAAACGCCATCAATATCCAAACATCGATTTACCCATTGAAATCATATTTGAAGAACACACTTTTTACCCATAAAACAAGGAAATGAAGAACCCTTGAAGGGAAACACCATCAATGGTGTTTCTTGCCCAAAACTTAATGACAACCAATCAATACACAAATAAACACTCACTCTTTAGGGTTTTTAATCCAAAAACATAATAAGAATGGAAAACCCCAAATGCCCAACCATGTAATCCATCAAAAACTAAAGAAGACAAAGGTAGAGATGGTTACCTTGAAGGAGATGAAGAGCACCTCACCAAAATCAGTTTCTTTCTTCAATTCATCCATGAAGCTCCAAATTCTCTCTAGCCTCCTCTCTTAGTCTCGAATATGTATCATATGAGAAATAGAGAAGCGTTGTGAGGATTTTACCCTCACCAACCCCATATTTACTCCTAGGTCCCTGAAGTTGGAAAGATCTTCACTTTTACACCCTTTAACTCTCAACTTCATAAACATAGATTCTAAGTTATTACAAAAGTCGCATTATTTAACAAACCACATAGACGAAAAGACATAATTTACTCCATAAATTATTAGCAAACGGTATAGTGAAATCAAATGATGTTTTGTCTAACGATACTAAAGTCATAAAAATATTATATTATCTTTTGTCCAAAAATACTATGTAACCCAATATTACATGTTAAGGATTTATGTCTCGTAAAAAAATGTGCAAGTTCAATTAACAATATATAAAACTTTAAAAAAGAATCATAGAGATTATTATTATGATTTTTAATCTACTACTTGCTACAACATGTTTTATGATTCTTGCTAAACAATGCAATAAAAATTTGAAATGTGGGGTTTTATTTTGCCATATGTGACAAGAATAATTAATAGAAGATGGTTTGTCCAACACTAGAGATGGTCAAATAGGTTCGATTTGGTCCAGCACCAGACTGGTTATGGAATAGGTCAGAATTTTTATTTAAGATTTATTTTTAAATGTATTTTAAAGTATATATTTTTAAATAAAAACATATTTGTTGGTGTATTTGATTGACTCAATTATAACAAAACATATTTTATTAAACATATTTTTTAGTGTATTTGATTGACGCAATTATAACAAAACCTTTTTTTGGTGTATTTGATTGAACGTATTTGTTAGTGTATTTGATTGACACAATTATAATAAAAACGTATTTGTTAGTGTATTTAATTGACCCAATTTTTTTTAAAAATATTTTTTATAAGTTAAAAACCAATTTAAGAAAAAGATTGACCGTTTACAAAATCACTATTTAGGACTGAGACCGATCTGATTTAGTCAAAGACCGATTTTCGACCATCTCTATTCAACGATGACTCTAATATTTATGTATGTTATTTGAACATCTTTCTACAAAGTTTATATCATATATACATCAACACTTATTAATGTCATTTTTTATAATTTTCAAAGCTCCGATTTATTCGAAAGGTGGTTTGAATAACAACACTTTAGAAAAAGTTTATTTAAAACATATCCAACATATTTCTAAAATAGAGAATTTGAAGTTGTTCTTCTGGATCATGATTTGATAGATTTTTTAAAGTTTTTTCAAATTAAATTCAATAAGTTGTTGTTTGTTTTTAGAGTTTTATCTCTTATTTATCATTTATATCTTACAAGACAAGAGATTACAATTATAAGACTATTCTTTTTAGCTTAAACCTTTTAACTTCCTCTTATAAGACAAGAGTCTCGGGTGAAATATTTGGACTTGAGGTGAGTTTTCTTTTAACCATTTTTGAACTGGAATACATTTATTATAAAATTGTTAATTTATGATATGAACCATATTGATATTTGGGATTTTTGTTATAAATGTTATGTTACGGTATTGCACTACCGCGCTGTGCTAGAACGCCAACAACACTTATCGCGCTGTGCTAGAACGCCAGCAACACTACCGTGCTGTGCTAGAATGCCAGCTTCACTATTATCGCGTTGTGCTAGAACGCCACCAATATTGTGAGATGTTGTGCTTGGAGGCCAACGGAGTGTATTGTGAGATGTTGTGCTTGAAGGCCAACAGAGTGTATTGTTGAGTTGTGCCCGAGTGCCAACGATTGATTATTAATCAAAGGTTTATATAAACTGTTTTAATACATGGTTTTATATAAATTGATCTTATAACGGTCATGAAACGACAGAGATTATCTCACTAGACCGTTTGGTCTAACCCTCATTTTGTTTTAAAAAATATGCATTTCAGGTGAATTCTATATTGGGATTGCTAGCCTGGAGAAAGGGTAAATGATAATTATATAGATGAAGGTTTTCTCAAGTCGGTTCGTTAGTATTGCCTGGTTATTTAGTTTTATTCCATCGTTATTTTTAGACGATTCTGGGAAGATTGTTTTATTCCATTATTCTTGGATCGTAGTTTTAGTTGGTTTCCTGAATATGTGAATGGTTTCATGTTTTTGTACAAAAGGTTGATACCGGCAACCCCAACCGGCCCACAATCGGCTGCCTATCCATAATGTGGGGGAGCATACCTGACTCACTCAGCGGTTGTGGCTATGGGGGTGTCTTGGGTTCGAACCCGAGACCTTCTGCTTTTTGTACAAAGATGCCCCCCACAATTTGGGGTGAATGGTTTCATGTTGTTAAGGTTAATTTGAAAACCGAATTGTTACAAATGTATAATTAAAATTCAATTAAATAATTTTCAGTTAATATTAATTATTATTTATTAATTAATAATAATTAATAATTAATTTTTAATGATTAATTTATTTATAATAATAGTCATAATTACTCCAACTACTTATGTCCATCAAATACCCAAAAGATAAGCTAACTTATAAGCTACCTTATTTTTACCAAACAATGCCTATAATATTTTGAAGGGTAAAACAAAGAATACACAAATTCGGACAATTTTTCAATTTACATAAAAAACAACATTATTGATTATGTTTCAGACTTCGGCATTACCTCTTATCCATCAAAAAATGAAATAAGACTTCAGACTTCGCACCTCTTAAAAACAAACAATATTATCCACTCATTAATACATTTATCAATTTATCAAAATAAACAATATTTTTGATTTTGTATTCAGAATTTACTAACACCTCTTCTCAATAAAAAGTGAAATAACACTTTAATACCTATTAAAAACAAACAAAACCTAAATAAAAATTACAAAAGAAAAAAAATCCATTTAACTTTGTTTTATGTTCACACCTTAAAGAAAAAGTTGCCTAAACCCATCAAGAATAAATCTGCCCTTTTCTATTTTTGACCGGTTGCAAAATTAACTCTGAGTTTATTACTGATCTACTCAGAGCATCTCCAATAGTATTTGAAGAAGACTTGATGAGGACTTGAAGAAGATTTGAACATGACTTGACCATTAGAGAGGAAGACTTGAAAATGACTTTACTCATCAAAGGCTTGATGTTCCTCAAATATTTGAAAAAATTAATGTGAGAGACAAAAGAGAGAAAGTATATATTGGTGGGACCAACATATTTTTTTTTTATTTTTTTATTTTTTTCAAGTTTTTGATAAAGCTTTACCATTATGGATGCCCTCAAGTTATGCATTTAGGCCATCCGCAGCGCCCTTCGGGCTCGAGCTCGGGCTCGTGCGGGCTCGGGCGGGCAGCGGTGGGGGGCATGCGGGCTTCATGCTCGGGCTCGGCGTGCGGGCTTTCAAACCCGAGAAACCCGAAAGAATTTGTTTGTTTTTTATTTTATTTTTTTAAAATTTTGAAATTAAATAAATCCAACGGCACTCCAACGGTAATTTTATTTTATTTTTAATTTTTTTCCAATTTAATCACACTATATATATATTAATCCAAACCTCTTATTTTTTTACACCAAAATCTCTCAAACTCTCTCATTTTCTATATTTTAAACAATATGGATTCGCCACAACCCGGTTCACCGACCGCATCATCATCATCCGTAGACACCGACGAGTTGTTGAATCTACAAAGGGAAGTTTTTCGACATACTGCACAATGGATTTATGGTAGCACCGCCTCGTCGTCAACAAGAGAGAGGGCCGCGAACATAGAAAGATGTCGAGTAACAAATATTTTTATTTTGTTAAATAATTAAATGTATAAATAAAAGAATTAAAAAAAATGAGGTGGCAAGAGGGCTTGAGGGTAGCGCTGCGGGTCTTTAGGGCTTGAGGGCTTAGCTGATGTGGCGTTGAGGGCTTGAAGGCTTTTATTAATGCGTTGAGGATGGCCTTATGAAATATACTGTTCAGATTTCTTTTTTACTTTGTTTAAATATAATATTTTATAAAATCATTAATTTATATAAATCGTGTTGGCAACTATTATTTTAAAAAACTGTTTCAAATGTATATAAAAGTTTATTGGAGTTAAACATATAACTATTTGACTATTTTAAAAAAGGAATTAATTAAAATACCCCAAGTTGATCAAACGACTTACTGAAATGTTCAAAATCTCTTCAATTTCACGAAAATACCCAAAATATCCGTGAAATTGTGCGTGATCACGGACTCCTTTTGTGAATTTGAATTTGTCCGTAAAATTGATTATTGATTAGTGAAAATGAATTTTTTTCCCTGAATGACCAAACCATTGAATTGGATTTTTTTTTGATTTTTGTCCGTGAAAATGATTTTTGAATTTTACCCACTCATCATCTTCTTCATTTTCCGTGAATGGCCCAACTCTGTGTTGTACGTGAAAATGAGTTTTGAATTTTACCCAACAAAAGAATTGGAAAAAAAATCTTAAAAAAAAGGTTTTCTGAATTTTTTTCCGTCTATGGCTTCCGTGAATGGCCCAAACCATTTAAATTATTAAATTTTTTTTTCCAATGGTTTCTATAAAAAGTCCGTCAATTGGAAGAAAAATTATCATTTTACAGACCAAAAATCATTTCGCAGACAAAAATCCAATTCACAAAAGGAGTCCGTATTCATAGACCCTTTCACCTAAATTTTAGGTATTTTCGTGAAACTGAGGAGAGTTTAGGCATTTCACTTAATCGTTAGTCAACTTAGAATATTTTAATTAATTTCTCTTTTAAAAGACTTATTATAAAGAAATGTTCTTACTTCATCTTATTTATGAATACATGTCAAAATTGTTTATTATCACGTGGTTTTAAAAAACGGAAAATTGGGTAAGAATATAGTTTGAAATTAGTATGGGGTTGCGGTTGGGGGGATAATATTGAGAAAAGTGGGTATGAGTGTAAAAGTGGCATTGATTTGCGTGGTTAATGGACGACAGATAGACTCTTAAAGCGTCGCCGTCGAGGTCGGGGTTTTGTTTCATGGGTCCCACAAACAAAACCTTTTATTCAACTCCCTCCATTTTCAATTCATTTCCTAATTTGTCCCTATACTTTGAATATATATGAATAAATTGTTTTCACATTTTCATCTCGTATATCTTGGAAATGAAAGCATCCAACCAACTCATTGAACTACACGTTTGATACGTAAACATGATTGGACGGGACTGGACATAACAAAACTGGATAGGACAATATAAGAGACTAAACCACAAGGCTTGTGGCGTACTGGTTAAGGTTTGTAGGGGATGTGGCTAGTAACCCATTTACCCCAAGTTCGAATCCAGGCGCTTCCAACTTGTGGCCACTGGGGATAAACTCAGAGCTGCACGCTTTAGCAGCTGGGGCAATTGCCTCACCTTGCCGGGATTAGTCGGGGCAATGTCCTCGGATACCCTTCCAAAAAAAAATTACAAGAGACTAGGACTGGAATGGACTAGATAAGACAAATGGTTGTCTTGTATTTGGTACGACTAGGACTGGATAGAGTAAGATTGGACAAGTTTCTCTAAAAGTTGTTTGATTATTTATATATCATATAATAGTTATAAATGACACAAATAAAGTATATCTTCAAATAATTTAATTAAAAAGTATTCTTACTTTTTTATACAATTTTCATACACATAAATACATACAAAAACAATAATACAAAATTTGAATGAAAAATATGAAATAATTGATGGTAGTTCGAAAAAATTTGATTCATACAAATTAAATATAATATTTGATTCAATTTGGAAGATCTTTATGAATTGGCAGAGGCATAGTTGCAGCGACATGTAAAGATAAAGGCGATGAGTGGTTGATGAACGACAGTAGTTGTGAAGGACGTGAAAGATGGTGGATACTGGATAGCGGTGGTGCAAGAGGTAGTTGTGGTTGATATGGAGGAGGTATAGGTGGTCGACGATGTTAGTGGTGGTGGCGGTGGACAATAGTAAAAGAGGTTGTTGTAGTGGGGGAAGAGGCGAATGTGGTCGACGGTGGTTGGCTGTGAGCGTCGATGGTGGCGGCGGTGATGGGCGGTGGTTTTGGATGTGGTGGAGGAAGTTGTTGTAGTGGAGGAAAAAGTGGAAGTGGTCGACGATGGTTGGCGGTGGCCGCCGATGGTGGTGGCGGCCATGGGTAATAGTGACATGTAAGACTAATACCATATTAAGATTATCTATCAAATTGTGGTAGATCGGTACTTTTTTAGATTCTGTCTCACTTTTGTCCTATGTGTTCCACCTAATTTGATGGAACAAGAAAATACTCTTTTTGTCCCATCCAGTCTAGTATTTGTCCAGTTGTCCCTGTCTCATGTCGCGTCAAACGTGGGACAGCGAATTTTTGTCCTGTCACATGTCACACCCAACGTGGGACAGTGAATTTTTGTTCTGTCCCATGTCACACCCAACGTGGGACGATGAACTTTGTCTCGTTCTGTCCCATACCGTCCTGTACCAAATGCAGCCTAAACGTTTAAATATAAACTTTTCCTTAAAAAGTGAAATAAACGTCTACGAGTGATGTTAAAATTGTAAATTAATATAGTTATATTATAAGAAGCTTTTCAGGTTGTGAGATAATGTAAATTAAGATATAACATCAATATAAGAAATGTATTAAAGTGATTTTTTTTAGCTTTGACTTACTACATTAGTTAAAAATGTATGCAGGAAAGGTATTTATGATAATCTTATATAGAGGGAGGATCAAATGAAAACGGTAACTATTTAAAAGAATATGAAAACGAATAAAATTATTAGTGATTTTACATTAACGTGCAAAAAAGCCACACGGACCTGAAGTCGCAGCCAAAGTATTTTTTCGTGCGTTAATGAAAAATCACTAATGATTTTGTTCGTTCCCGTGTTCTTTAAAACATGTACTGTTCTCGTTTGAACCCGAGTCATCTTATATATCTATATTATTTTATTATTATTTGTTTTATTGATATTTAGAAAAGGTAAAGTACATGTCTTAAAGTAAACAAAGTATTATTAATAATGTAGAATTACTAGGTGGTGTTTGGTTCACATAATATTTTTGGATGAAATAGAATCGGTCAAAGAATTTGACTTTGAAGAAATTAGAATGAAATGTTGTCAGGTTTAACCACCTGTTTGGTTGACAAAATTGAAATAGAATATGTTAAAGGAATTAGAATTTGTTTGGTTCACAGAATGTAACTTTGAAATTGAAATAAATTTTTGATAAATGACCAAAATACCCTTTTTAATAATTTTTATTTTTTTTAAACAAAAAATTCTTTAATAAAATAGCCATTAAATATTTTTTAAATAAAAATACTTTAATAAAATAATTTATAAATACTTTAATGTGCACAACCCAAATAAAATATATTATCAGATGAATAAAATTAAATTTTGAAAAAATCAAATATGTTTCAAGAAAATAAAAAAATGTATTAAATTATATTAAATAAAATAAAACAAAAATAAAAATAAAAAATAAAAAATAAAACAAAAAAGAAAGTAAAGTATTAAATTAAATTAAATTATGTTATATTTAAGTTAAAGGGTATATTTGAAATTATGAAAATACAACATTCCATTCCATCAAAATACCTCCTTTTTTTGGGTAGGGTTCCTGGGCCTTCGGCCCAGTACATCCCTGGCAAACACACCGACCGCGAAGTAATGCAGCCCTGAGATAATCCCCAGTGGCCACAAGTGCTGCGTGTGGGACTCGAACCCGGGCAAGCGCTATGAACTCCCCAGGCCCTTACCACCACGCCACAACCCTTGTGGTTATCAAAATACCTCCTATTTGTTAAGAAACGTTGAATTTCACCATTTGTGGAATTTGATAAAATTTGAAGATTCTTTCCGTGAAAAAGAACGAACCAAATGAAGGAATTAAATTTGGTCAATGAAATTCAACATTTCAATTCCATCAGATTTCTCTAGAATCTTCGAACCAAACGCCACCAATAGAGTATCTCTAATATGTTTTCTATAATTTTTTTAAAATAGAGAATTAAAAGTTAAAAATTCTAAAAAGAGTTACATATTCATCTTTAACAGATTCTCTATTTTAGATATTTTAACACAAGTTATATTTAATTTAATATTTTCTAATTTATCTTCTCAATACACTTTTAAAAAAAACTTAATATAAAATTATAAAAGTTTGATCTCATTGGTGGGATTGAATAAAATAATCATTTCTCTCCCTTACCACCAAGTTTTAGAGAATTATTTAAACTTGAAGATTTTACAAGTTTTTGTAACGTCCCAAAAATATAACATGCATAAATCATAGAATAAGCATTCGAATTACAAAAATAATTTGTCTTTAATTCTTCATTAAACAATATTAAACAAAAATGGACAGCGGAAGTCTCTATTCCACAGCCGAGAGCTCTAACTATAGCTATACTAATCAAAATCCTGGAGTCGCTCTAAGCTCCAATGCCTTCTTGTGCCCGCTCCTAGTTCTTACTAGAAGAACCCGTAGTACGCTTACCTGAAAATGGTTTAGTTTTTGAAAAGCGAGGGTTAGACCAAAAGGTCTAGTGAATTCCCTCCGAAAACAACATGTATAAACAGTATGAAAACATTTATAAAAATTCGTCATAAATCTTCACATATCATCAAACATGGTACTGCACCGTGTAATGGATCACATAAACATTCCGCGATCGGGCCCCCCAGCAGACTCCCCTCTCGCCTCGTATCGGGGCCCAAGCAGACTCCCCTCTACCCGAATAGGAGGGAAACGAATTCCAACCTACCGATCTATCATACATATGACACGGGGTTTTTACACCCCGAGGATCTCACCGCAAGTGTACGGGTCGAAGTCAAGTAATAGTACTTTAGAAGTACGAGTATCGAATCACGGGGAACTAGGAACAAAGTATCACAATTACTATAAGCTTTATTAACTAGACTGTCGAATTTGGAAGATGGGTTTTAAACTAAATTCTAACAAATCACAACTTAAACGCAAACAAAGCAAAGAACAAATTAGGAACTTCGATAGAGAGAAAAGTTGAGGGTTGGAAATCCTCCGATTCTACACATGCACACAAACAACTCAAACAATTACCAGTTTATCCCCTTAATGATTCCCAAATCTTTTAAAGTCACCGTTCTTCTCTTTCAAGCCACAACGGGTTTTATTTTGAAAAGGATAAATGTAATCTCTCGATCTCACTTATGGATTCCAAAACACATTAAGTACTCGATTTATGTTAAACTGGCTAGATTTTATCTCTCGATATCAACCTAACGGTTTAATTGGGACTAAGACTTATTCAGTCTATCTCTATCACTGATTTATCGTCTTAGGCATGCAATTCCTAGTTCTATTTAACAGTTAATTCTCTCGAACTCAACTGAAGATAATAAATCAATTAAAAGCTAGCTAGACTTTCAAAGGCATTAAACACAAAATCGCATGCTTCATTAATTAAGGAAAAACCAATAAAAGTTCAAATCATCTGGTTACATGCTTTATAAACCGAATTCATTCCAACCCCCAACACGAACCGGTTAGTTCATGTCGTTGGTGGATTCAAACACAAGAGAGAAGGATGAAACTACGTATGTAAACATGGTAACGCGAAAGATTAAAAACATGAAAGATAACGTGATGAACTCCCTTCAATCGTGCTTGTATCTACGTTCCGTGATGATTGTCTCCGTGATCGGCCCTCTAATGTGACTCCGAGAGCTTCGAAAAGTCGCCGGAAATCGCCCCAAAATCGCCCCTGGTCGTCTGCCGAAAGTTGGATACCGAAAAAGTGACCTAAATACGGATTTTGTAGCTGAAAAACGCGAAACAGTGGGTTACGCCACTTGCCACGCGACTTGCAAGTCGCGTGGTAAGTCGCGCGTGTCAATTTAGCTGCGTGGGTCGTTTTCTGGTTCGCGGTTCGGGTTCTGGTTCGGTCGTGGGTCTTGGGCTTGGCTTTTGGGCTCCCGTTAGGCTTCGTTTTGACTCGTTTTGGGCTCTTTTTAGCTTCTTTTTCCGAGGAATGCCGCCTTTTATATAACCTGCGTAAATTACTCAATAAACCGTAAAATACCCGCCTTTTTACTTGAATACAAGCCTATCTCGTTGGTTTGAGAACCGAAAATAACGCCAAAAAGTGGCGTTATCAACAACCCCAAACCGAGCGTTGCTTGTCCCCAAGCAAATTAGCGATAAAAATAGAATCAAAGCACATAGTGAATTTAGTAATGACTGAACAATTCCAATCGGTACCAAGTGATGCATCGGTGATTTCCCATACCCGTGAATATCTATCTCACTCTCGCCTCATTCTTTAATTTGTCCGATCTATGACCTTCTATTGGGAGTTGAACTCGTGACAGTTCCGATTACATTAGGATTAGACTAAGTCCAGACATGCTAGGGAAAACATTTCGCCTCGACCCTACCTCACGGGATACTCTCTTTGCACTCGAACCTAGGTTATCGCTCGTGTTGTCATGTTTAAGGAGGTTATGTGCAAGAATACGCAAATGTCATGACAACTCTAAAGAAAGACGCACAAATGTCCAAAATTTTGATCTCAGAAAGAATCAAATAGCAAGACAGGGAATATCAGTAAAGGTAGTAGTAACCGTAATCACATTTTCCAAAAGATCATCCAGGTCTTTACACGGGTTGTAATGGGGCTAAGGTTAAGGCTAAGAAACGACGGGTAAAAAGGATCAACAATCCTCGGTGGGTCAATCATTGGCAATTCCTGAACTCTCGTTGCTTTACATTCGCTTACTTGGCCCCTTTCGTCACTATTGGAGTCGCTTTGACTCTCTTATTTTGCAGCTCTAACTATTATCTAAATAACTGTATATTTTTATCATTTTTTTTGGGACTTCATTGGTCCTCTTTTCTATTTTTCGGGTTACATTGACCCGTTTTATTTTCATGACTGGCCGGAGTTCTTTCTTTTTTTGCTCTATCTCTATTAGTTCATTACTGCTTCCGATTGACACACTTTCGGATAAGGGTTGGCTAAGGCTTTTGGCTAAGGGCGAATGGTGGGTTTAGAAACGAAAAGGTGAGTGTTTGGCTGCAAAGGGGCTAAGGGTACACGCAGAAAGGTAAAAGGTGCGATAGCTAAAAACATGTTAAATAACATACAATGCCTGGAATCATATCTTAAGGTCCACACGATATGGTCTACTATACCCTTACCTACTATCCCGATGTTCGTCTTTGCTACTCAATGCAATAATGTAGCGAGATCATTCTACATTCACGACAAGGAATTCGAAAAGTGTATAAGAATTACGTGTATGAATCCCTCGAAATGAAAAACGTCTTATTAGGCTCAACATCTCACTATCGGGTGGTCTCCACTAATGTCCCTAGTCATGTCCTTTCCCGGTCCTCCCCTAACGGTCACGTCACTATCATAAGATTCTTCCCACAATGGTTGGTCTCAATCATTCAAAACAAAAATTTAGCTATTGTGATCTAGACACTCAGAAGTGCAGGAAATCTACGTGCATAACTTGGGCCCGATTGGGCAACCCTAAACCTTACCCACACATTGTCCCCAATGTGCAAGCAAAGTCGTAGGTGATGCGACTCAATCATTGTGCAGTCATCACAGTTATCGAAAGGACGGGCAAGGCATTACATAGCAAGCAAAAGAAAACCCAAAATTTCTAAAGTGGGCACCCCAAACCTAGGCCGTGGCCTAGGTTTGCCAAATAAAAGTCAAATAGAAGCCAACCCCAAACCTAGGTAAAACCGAGGTTTGCACAGGGTCAAAAGCATTGAGTGTGTAGATGCGAAAGATGAGGCACCCCAAACCTAAGTGAAACTTAGGTTTGTTGCCTCTCGTTAAACTACTAAGGAATAAACATCATACACCACTCATTAAAAGCAAGGTTTAGAACGTACCTGTTTTGCCCGGCCGACTGAGATTCTTGAAAGATTGAGCATTTGGAGACGGAGAGAACAAGCAAAACAAGGGAAAGACACAAAACAAGAACAAGAAGCACACAAAGCAAGAAAGGAAACAAGAACTGCACGAAAAAAATGAACATGGGACACCCGCGGTTTGCTGCGCGGCTTGCAAGCCGCGTAACATCTCGCGTAACTCACTGTTTCAGAAAACCAAACAGAGGGTCCCGCGGCTTACCACGCGGTATTCAAACCGCGTGGAAGGTCGCGTATGTCCCTGTTCCAGCTATTTTTGGTTTTTTCAATTTTTCGATTTTTATGGTTTTTCTGGAAGTAAAACACACACAAGAAGAAAAATAATAAACGGAAACTAACCTTGGTGGGTTGCCTCCCACCCAGCGCCTTATTTAAAGTCGTGGCACGACTATGCGGTTTCAACTCGGCTTAATGTCCGCGGGATTGTACCGTCCACACTTACGGTTCTTCACAGACTTCTATGCTTCTTCCTCTCTTTCACCACTTCTTCTCTCCAGTAGCTTGAATCTCACGCTCTCACCGCCAACTCGGAACGTGATCTCGCCCTCTTCCATGTCAATTAACGCCCGACTCGTGGCCAGGAAGGTTCGTCCCAAGATCAACGGGACCTCTTCATCTTCGTCTATATCTACTACCACGAAGTCGACAAGGAAGTAAAACTTACCAACTTTAATCAGCACGTCTTCAATCACTCCGTAAGGATATCTGATCGACCTATCCGCAAGCTTTAACGTCATGTACGTTGGCTGCACTTCACCCAGTCCGAGTTTCCTAAAAACAGAAAGAGGCATCAGATTAATACTTGCCCCTAAATCACATAGAACACTATTAAAATTAAAACTGCCAATTTGAATAGGAATCGAGAAACTCCCTGGATCTTTAAGCTTTTGGGGCAGCTTATTCTGGAAAATTGCGCTGCACTCTTCAGTGAGTGCAACGGTGGCCTGGTGATCAAGTGCCCTCTTTTTGGAAAGGATCTCTTTCATGAATTTCATGTAAGAGGGCATTTGGGTGAGAGCATCTGCGAAAGGAATATTAATCGTTAGCTTTTTAAACACCTCTATAAATTTAGAAAAATTAACCTGATCCTTATTTGCTTTCAGCCTGCTTGGGTAAGGCACTGTAGGTACCACCGGCTTGACCGGTGGTTGCTCTTGCTCCTTCACTTTGCTCTCGATCTCTTTCTCTCTCCTCGTACGCTCTTCATCAACTTCACTCTCTTTATCAACTTCTAACTCACCCACATCTACCATCTCGGAATCTTCCTCGGCTCTCTTTGGGGAGGACTTGCTTACCGGGTTTCCAATCAACTCTTTGCCACTTCTCAGATGAATGGCATTGCAATGTTCTTGATTTCTCTTTTCAGCCATACTCGGGAAAGTACCAGCAGGTCGGGTTTGCAGGGCTTCAGAAATCTGCCCCACTTGCCTCTCGAGAATCTTTATTGCCGCGGTATTTTGTTCAGTTGCGGCTTTCACCGTATTCACCGTGCTCGCTAGCTCTCCGACCGTGCTGTCCATTTTTGACATGAACTTCATCATCATGTCTTCGAGGCCCGGCTTCTTCTCCCCGGATGGTCCTTCGTTTCTTTGTTGAAAACCTGGAGGACGGTATACATTATTAGCATTAGGAAAATTAGATGAGTTAGAAAAATTACCTGACTGTGGTTGCCCGGGCTGATTCCATGAAAGATTGGGATGCTTTTCCACCCCTCGTTATACGTGTTCGAGAAAGGATCGTTTCTCGGTTGGTTCCGGTTTGCCACAAAATGGACTTGATCAGATTCTTGAATACTGCTTGCTTGCAAATGGCTCGTAATCGCTGCTAATTGGGTTTTGATCTCCTTAAGCTCATCCGATTCCCGAACACTCTCTACTCGTGCAATGGATGATCGTGGAGTGGAGTAGCTATGTTCGGCGAGGTTCTCGATCAGCTCGACTGCTTCTTCATAGGTTTTGTTCATGAGTGCCCCACCCGCTGCAGCAGTGATGTCATTCTTGAATTGCGGGTGAAGGCCTCCAAAGAACGTTTGGATTATGACCCACCCATGAAGACCGTGATGTGGACATTTCTTCAACATGTCCTTATACCTCTCCCAAGCTTCGTATAACGTTTCCTGATCCCATTGCGCGAAGTGCGTAATGTCGGCCATTAACTGTGCGGTTCTTCCCGGTGGGAAGAATTTCTAGAGGAAAGCTGCCTTTAATTGTGCCCACGTGGTGATAAGGTCTGATGGTAGGCCTTCGATCCATATTTCAGCTCGACCTTTTAGTGAAAAACTGAACAGCCTCAGTTTGATTGCGTTCTCCTCCATCCTGTTGATCTTGAAGGTGCTGCAAATCCTCTCGAATGCGCGGAGATGTGCATGAGGATCTTCGGTCGGTGCTCCTCCAAACTGATTTTGCTGCACCATTACAATGGTGCTCGGCTTTATTTCGAAATAGTTGGCCGCAGTGGTAGGCGGCTGAATACCTATGCGGGCCGCTGCCACATTCGGGTCGGCAAACGACCGCATAGGCACCCTCTCCGGAGTTGGTGGTGGATTATTGCGGCGAGGTGGTCTCTCATCGTCAGACATCTCGAATTTCAGATTCCGCTTAGCTTTCGCTTTTTTTCGTAGACGACGAGCGGTTCTTTCGATCTCTGGGTCGATAGGCTCGAGTTCTTTTCCTCGGGTTTTCCTTGGCATAAACCAAGCAGCACCTGAAATCGCAATTACACGAACTTAGCAATCCAGAAATTCAAAGTGATGTAATAAAATACGAAAATAAAAAAATGTCCAATCTAATAGCGCGTATAGCTGGTAGTGCTATTAGCTACAACTAGTTCCCCGGCAACGGCGCCAAAAACTTGACACGAGGTTTTCACACCCCGAGGATCTCACCGCAAGTGTACGGGTCGAAGTCAAGTAATAGTACTTTAGAAGTACGAGTATCGAATCACGGGGAACTAGGAACTAAGTGTCACAATTACTATAGGCTCTATTAACTGGACTGTCGAATTTAGAGATGGTTGGTTTTAAACTAAATTCTAGCAAATCACAACTTAAACGTAAACGGAACAAAGAACAAATTAAGAACTTCGCTAGAGAGAAAAGTTGAGGGTTGGAATTCCTCCGGTTCTACACATGCACACAAACAACTCAAACAATTACCAGTTTATCCCCTTAATGATTCCCAAATCTTTTAAAGTCACCGTTGTGCTCTTTCAAGCCACAACGGGTTTTATTTGGAAAAGGATAAATTCAATCTCTCGATCTCACTTATGGATTCCAAAACACATTAAGTACTCGATTTATGTTAAATTGGCTAGATTTTATCTCTCGATATCAACCTAACGGTTTAATTGGGACTAAGACTTATTCAGTATATCTCTATCACTGATTTATCGTCTTAGGCATGCAATTCCTAGTTCTATTTAACAGTTAATTCTTTCGAACTCAACCGAAAATAATAAATCAATTAAAAGCTAGCTAGACTTTCAAAGGCATTAAACACAAAATCACATGCTTCATTAATCAAGGAGAAACCAATAGAAGTTCAAATCATCTGGTTACATGCTTTATAAACCGAATTCATTCCAACCCCCAACACGAACCGGTTAGTTCATGTCGGTGGTGGATTCAAACACAAGAGAGAAAGATGAAACTACGTATGTAAACTTGGTAACGCGAAAGATTAAAAACATGAAAAATAACGTGGTGAACTCCCTTTAATCGTGCTTGTATCTACGTTCCGTGATGATTGTCTCCGTGATCGGCCCTCTAATGTGACTCTGAGAGCTTCGAAAAGTCGCCGGAAATCGCCCCAAAATCGCCCCTGGTCGTCTGCCGAAAGTTGGATACCGAAAAAGTGACCTAAATACGGATTTTGTAGCTGAAAAACGCGAAACCGTGGGTTACGCCACTTGCCACGCGACTTGCAAGTCGCGTGGTAAGTCGCGCGTGTCAATTTAGCTGCGTGGGTCGTTTTCTGGTTCGCGGTTCGGGTCCTGGTTCGGTCGTGGGTCTTGGGCTTGGCTTTTGGGCTCCCGTTAGGCTTCGTTTTGACTCGTTTTGGGCTCTTTTTAGCTTCTTTTGATGATCCAAACCCTCAGTGATTTGATAATGACCCTCTCTTATATACTTAGTGAAAATTGTAAGTAAACAATATGTATCAGAGTTTCACTATCGCTGATAAGTACTAAGATCTTCCAGTACCGCTGATAGGAACTCTCGCTCTCTAGATTAAACATTCAGCGAACACTGTTCATCATTAATGCTCTGAGTCTGTTCAGTCATTATGATGATCGCTGATAAGTTAGTTGTTTACTTATGATCCCTGAAGACAAGTTTCACGTCAACAAAGGTTCTACGCTGAAGTCGAAGATCAAGCTCAAGAACCAGCGACAAGTCTCCTAATGAACTGATGCGGATCAGCGAAGACTCAGATTTGTCCACTCAACGTGAAGTATCAAGTACAAGACTTCAGCTATCGCTGAACTTTATCATTCGCTGAATAGTAAATGATAATCGCTGAATCAACGAAAGCTGATCATGAAGTCCTCCGTACAAAGTACTTTTGTCTTAACCACCCTTGCACGACTCCGTACGAAATGTCAGAAAAGAACCTCCGAAAATCTGAAATCGTACAACCACTCTGATACTACACTATTCATCCATACAGCTACTAAGGTTGTCATCAAAAGTCAATGACATGCAACCAACCAGCTGATGACACGTGTAAAGTATATACTGACTTGCATTAAATGCATGCAGTATATAAAGAGATGAACTCACTTCATTTGAAGTAACTTGCTAACTCTGGACAAGTTCAATCTCTTATCTCAAGATAGGTTATTATTAGTAATTTCCTTATCTCTCTTAGTGCAAGAAACCTTAGTGTTCCAACTTGTTTAGATTTAGGTTTATCCTTAATCTTGTCTCCGCAACAAGCTGTAAATTGTTAATGATTTATCAATAAACAATTTAGAAAAGTAAAATCTGTGTGTTTGTATTCAACCCCCCCCCCCCCCCCCTTCTACAAACTTGTATAGGCCTTCGGGACCAACAAGTGGTATCAGAGCAGATTTGTTTAATCTCATAAACAAGATCTAATCTAAGATATTTCTCTTCCTTGCTATTATCTGAAAATGGCCACCCACACAAACACAAATTATATAGACAATGGTTCTCTTGCAAAACCCCCTAGATTTTCCAGAGATAACTTCAACTTATGGAAAAATAGGATGACACTCTTCTTAGAAGGTGTAGACCCTACTATACCTTACTATATTGAGAATGGTCCATTCATCCCTGTAAGATTTGATGCTGCAGTTCCAGGCACTGAGAATAGACCTGCTATTCCAGAAAGGCTGGTACCTAAAGAAATCCATCAATGGACTGATGAAGATAAGAAGAAAGTGGCTATAGATACAAAAGCCTGATCCATACTATCCATGGCTCTTCCTGACGAAGTCTACCATTCCGTCATGAATCTGAAAACATCAAAAGCCATGTGGGACACAATATGTGTTCAGTATGAAGGAACGTCTGAAGTCCAGGACTCAAGAAAGATCAACCTGGTAAGACAATACGAAAGCTTCATTTCTGGTAAGAATGAAACTCTCTCTGAAGTTCACCAACGTTTTAATTGTTTAATTATAGATCTGAAAACTGTTGGTAAGGAATATTCTAACTTTGAAGTGCTGACAAAGTTTCTAGAATGTTTACCTGAAAGCTGGGACAATTATTCCATGTGTCTCAAGCTGTCAAAGGATCTAAGATCAATGACCCTTGCTACCTTATATGGCACGTTGCTGAATCATGAGCAATCGAGCCATCTTAAGAAGAATCTTGTTAAAGATTCCAAAAGCACCCCTGTTGCTTTAATCTCAGAGGAACCTTCTACTCAGCGACCCTCGGTCACTATCACTGAGTTAGAGAGTAACTCTGAAAGTTCATCAGATTCTGATTTTTCAGATGATGAATCCTTGGCTCTCCTAACCAAAAAGTTCAGGAGATTTGCCAAGAAGAAAATGTTTAGAAAGAACAAACCTCTTTCCATAGCTGACAAGCCTAAATCATCAGTTTTTGTTGATAAGGCTACTGCTACTTGTTTTAACTGCGAAAAGATAGGACATTTTGCTAACGAGTGCAGGTCTAAGAAAGTTTCTAGACCCTTAGCTTTTACAAAGAAATCCTTTGTTCCAAGGAATAAAGATGACAAATACTCAAAGCTGAAAGACAAATATGCGAAGCTGAAAAGCTTTAAGAAGAAAGGAAAAGGCCTGATGGCTGACTATGATTGGGCTGCTTCTGATGAAGAAGCATCATCATCTGATTCTGAAGATGATGAAGCAAATCAATGTCTCATGGCCAAGATTGAAGAAGAGGAAGAAAGTTCAGACATTCCCTCCACTTCAACCTCTGCTATTCAGGTATCACCTTCTTTATTTACCAATATTGCAAATATTGATGAAGCTGATAGTCTCCGTAAGATCGATCTCTTGACTAGAAGTTTATACGAAGCCATGAACGGCAAAACTGTGGTTGAAAACCAAAATCTTGATCTCGCTGAAAAGCTTAAAAACTGCTACCTTCAAATAGAAAAGCTTTCTAAAATTGAAGAAGATTTTAAAGATCAAGTATATTTAAATCAGCTAGTCAAAATCGAACGAGCAGAAGCTATCGCTGCATTAGAGGCTGAAAAAGCTACTGTTGAAGGATGGTGTAATTCTTCAACAAAGATCACTGAGATAATTAAGGCTCAGATTCCTCTGAGTGATAAACATGGTCTGGGTTATAAATATGATACTCCAAAACCAACCACTGAACGTTCAATGCTTAAATTTGGAACGTTCGTATCCTCAGTCGCTGACACTTCATCATCTCAGTGCTCCTCGTCCATTACACCAATCCCTGAGGAAACTCCTACCTCCTCAAAAGGTAAGGAGAAAATGGTTTATTCAAAACCTACCTCTGTCTCTAAAGACAAAGGTAAAGGAATTGTTATTTATCAAAATCCTCAGAAGGGTACTTTAGTACCAAAGCTGAATGCTTCTAAAGCTTCAGTGACCCACCCCTCTGGATCTAGAAAGCTGATCTCTGGATATATTCAGCGATCTACTCCTAGACTCAGAGTGGATATCCTTGGTAAGAAATATGAAGAACTGAATGTTCGTCCCATTTCTAAAGCCAATAGTTTACTTGGTGCTGGCACTTCTAATTCGAAAGCTCAGCATACAAGTGGTCCTAGAACTACTTTTAGTTATAGGAAATGTTATCACTGTGGACTCACTGATCATATTGCTATTAAGTGCCCCACAGCCACCAAAGCTGAAAAGATAGCTAAGGTGAAGATTGCCCCCAAGGCAAAGAAGACCAACCCTGGTGCAAATCAGGTCAATGTGAATTCTACCACTGAAGTTAAGAAATTAACCAAAGTGAAGAAAGACAAAGTTGAATCTTCAAATGCTGCGAAGACTGCTGAACCTTCTATTCCAACTACTTCCACTGACAAACGTGTATACATGGTTAAGTGGGTACCTAAGAAAAACTAATCTTCCTTTGTATTGCAGGTTAAGAAGGGTATCTGGTATCTCGATAGCGGATGCTCTAGACACATGACTGGAAAGAAAAGCCTACTCGCTGAATACAAAGAAGAGAAAGGTCCCTCTGTGACTTTCGGTGGAAATGGAAAAGGACATACCCGAGGTATGGTGTACTTTCAAATGGTACAACCTCCTTCAGAAGAGTCGCGTATGTTGAAGGACTGAAACATAATCTTCTGAGCATCAGTCAGCTTTGCGACATGGATAACAAAGTGATTTTCACTAAGGAATCCTGCTTTGTCTCTGACAAAAAGGAGAAGATAGCTCTCAGCGGTTATCGTTTGGAAAACGTTTATGTAATAAACATGGACTCAACAACCACTGAGAACTCCTGTTTCTTCTCAAAGGCATCTTCTGATGTCAACTGGCTATGGCACAAGAGACTCTCGCATCTAAATTTCAAGACACTGAACACTCTTTCGTCAAAAGAGTTAGTCACTGGTCTACCTCAGTATTCATACGCCAAAGAGTCATTATGTTCAGCATGTGAAAAAGGGAAGCAGACCAAAGCAAGCTTTAAATCAAAGCAAGTTTCTTCAGTGTCATCTCCTCTACAACTACTCCATATGGATTTGTTTGGCCCTGTTAACAAACAATCCATCGCTGGAAAGAAATATACGCTGGTCATAGTTGATGAATTCTCTCGCTTCACTTGGGTAATGTTTCTCCGTTCTAAGAGTGACACCCCTGAAGAACTCATCACCTTTGTTCGGAAGATGGAAACTCTGAACAATATGACTGTTCGCTCAATAAGGAGTGATCATGGAACTGAATTCAAAAACAGTTCTCTTGATTCCTTCCTTGAGAGTAAGGGTATTTCTCACAACTTTTCGTCAGTGAGAACACCGCAACAAAATGGAGTCGCTGAAAGAAGAAATAGAACAATTATTGAAGTTGCACGTTCAATGCTCAGCGATTCTCACCTGCCTACTCAGTTTTGGGCAGAAGCTGTCAACACTGCTTGTTTTACGCAAAACAGGTCGCTGATAGTTAAAAGATTCAAAAAGACAGCCTATGAACTCTTTCATGGGAGAAAGCCTTCAATCATCTTTCTTCACATCTTTGGATGTCAGTGTTTCATACTGAACAACAGAGATGCCCTTGGAAAGTTTGATCCTAAGGCTGATGATGGAATCTTTCTTGGATACTCCTCAGTCTCCAAAGCCTTCAGAGTCTTCAATCGAAGAAGACAAACTGTAGAAGAAACTATTCACGTCACGTTTGACGAATCCCGTTCAGCGAACTCTAAACCGAACGCTGATACAGAAGAACTGAATCAATGGATGTTTTCTCATCTTGGTGATTCAGAAGATATTCCCACTCCTCATGCTCATCCAGTAGAAGATGATAGTCCCACTATCATTCCAAACATGCAGAATAGTGAAGCTGAAACATCATGGGTCTCAGCTGTTCCTATAAACACTATACCTGCAGTTGATCCAAATGTCTCAGACATTCCATCTACCTCTCAGCAATCAGTGAATATAATGACAACTGTATCCATTCCTCTCTTGGCTGATACTCCCGACGTCGCTGAAGCTTCATCTTCAGCTCCTCAAGATTCATCTTCAGCTCCTCAAGATCAAGTTGAGTCAGCGTCTCATGCTCCGGCTCAGCGATGGACTATAAATCACCCAATCGATCAAATTCTTGGTGATCCAAACGTTGGGATTCAGACTCGACGAAGTGCAGGTAATATTTGTCTATTTGTAAACTTTATTTCACTAACTGAACCAAAGAAGGTAGATGATGCCCTCAGAGATCCAAACTGGGTCAGCGCTATGCAAGAAGAGCTGACTGAATTCGAAAGAAACAAAGTTTGGAAACTCGTTCGTAGACCAACTGACAAAACGGTGATAGGCACTAAATGGGTCTATCGAAACAAGTTGGACGAACATGGTACTGTAACTCGCAACAAAGCTCGTCTTGTTGCTCAGGGATACAGACAAGAGGAAGGCATAGATTATGACGAAACATTTGCTCCAGTAGCAAGACTTGAATCTATTCGTCTTTTCTTAGCATATGCTGTACACAAAAACTTCACTGTACATCAGATGGATGTTAAGTCAGCGTTTCTGAATGGAAAGCTGAATGAAGAAGTTTATGTGGAACAACCTCCAGGATTCTCAGATCCTAAGCGTCCAGGTTATGTTTATAAACTGGACAAGGCACTTTATGGCTTAAAGCAAGCTCCACGTGCATGGTATGACACTCTTTCCACTTATCTCCATATTGAAAAATTTGAGCGAGGTAAGATTGACAAAACTCTATTTTTTAGAAAAGTGAAAGGTCATATCATTCTAGTTCAAATATATGTTGATGACATTATATTTGGTTCTACTAACCCTAAGCTTTGTACTCGTTTCGCTGATAGAATGAAAGATGAGTATAAAATGAGCATGATGGGTGAACTAACATATTTCCTTGGTCTTTAGATTAAGCAAACTGAAAAAGGAACTTTCATTAATCAGGGAAAATATGTTAAAGTTATGCTGAAGAAATTCGACTTAACTGAAAGTTCAGCTATGAAAACCCCTATGGCACCACCGCTGACACTTGATAAGGACACAAAGGGTGTTCCTGTCAATGTCACGTTGTACCGAGGGATGATCGGCTCACTATTGTATCTTACAGCTAGCTGACCCGATATTATGTTTGCAACATGCTTGTGTGCACGATATCAAGCTGAACCTAAGATATCTCATATGAAAGCTGTAAAGCGAATATTTCGATATCTTAAGGGTACAACGAATCTAGGCCTTTGGTATCCCAAAGACTCAGGATTCGATCTAACCGCCTATTCAGACAGTGATTTTGCAGGTTGCAAAATGGATAGGAAAAGCACCACAGGAGGATGTCAGCTCCTGGGTGGAAAGCTGGTAAGTTGGACAAGTAAGAAGCAAAACTCAGTGTCCACTTCCACAGCTGAAGCTGAGTATGTAGCCGCTGGAAGCTGCTGTTCTCAGGTCTTGTGGATGAGAAATCAGCTACTAGACTATTATCTTCAGCTCTCCAAAGTTCCAATCTATTGCGACAGCACTAGTGCCATCGCTATAGCAAACAATCCAGTGCTACACTCAAAGACAAAACACATAGAAATCAGATATCATTTTATCAGAGATCATGTGATGAATGGTGATATAGAACTTCATTTTATCCCAACTGATTATCAGTTAGCTGATCTATTTACCAAACCTCTTGATGAGACAAGATTCAACTTTCTCATCAGCGAGCTAGGAATGCTGAACTTTGAAGGATAAAACCTTCAGCGGTTCACATTGATCAGCGATAGGATAAAATCAACTTGTATAACCCATTCTATCATTCTCTCTCTGAATAAACTTGATTCGCTGATATCAAGGTATGTTTACTCTCTCTGACATATCGCATGTAAATGCAAGATTTCAAAATAAATTGCATCGCTGAATATCTCTTCCTTAACAGCGACTTTTTGAAATTTCTTAAAACCTTCACTGATATTTCTATTCAGTGCTTCATGTTTTCAAAGAGTCCCCGAGTTTTTCAAAACCTCAGAGACAACCAAGAATATGAAAGGACAGTTGTGACGTCATTGCAACGGACAAACCCCGGCACGATTTCTTTCTGACACACGTTTGCACGTCTCGTTCAAACTTCCAATCCAATGCAAACACGTGTCCGTGTCATGATGAAAACCTTTTCCCGCTCAAGAGAAATGGCAACTTCAAAGATCAATGTTACCGCTGAGATCATCTCCGCTGACTCTGAGGAAGTGGAAATCATCAAAGCCCCTCAGGTTAAGTTCAAGCTGGATCAACTAGATTGGACCAAGGTCAACAACCTCTCTGCGCTTCTCGAGTTTCCTCCTCGAAAGCAAGTCACACATCTGGATGATGCTGTGAACTTCCTGAAAAACTGCTGCATTTCAACAGCCCTGACCATCACACCTCCTGCAAGTCAGCTACTACTATCCCAGTTCTGGTACTCTGCCAGACACTCTCAGCTACCATCCGCCAAAGATCCCTCCAAAACCATCGATTGCATACTCAGCGATACTGAGTATGGCACAATTAAGATAACCCCCGCAATCATTCAAAAAGCCCTGAACTTTCCCAATGCTACCAAAGAAAAACCGTTTGTTCCATTCCCTGACCATAAGAAACATGCTGACAGAGAAGAAATCATTGCTTTCCTCGACGCAATGGGTTACATCTGGGAAACTGGAAGGGACAAGAAGCCCGAGAAGAAGCTGACGCTGATAAAGAAGTCCAAAATGCCCAGCGAGATGAATTTCATCTTCGCACACCTGATCAGCTGCATGACAGCGAAGACCGGCTCCTCTGATCAAGCCGCTCAACCTCAGCAGGCTATGGGATACGCACTGCTGAAAGGTCTACATATTGACTAGGCATCTATCATTTATGATGACCTAGTACAAAGAGTAGATTCTGCTGCTGACAGACCTGCATGGGTTCCCTACCCCCGTTTCATCAGCGCCATCTTCCAATATGGCCTGAAGGACAGCTATCCTCAAGAGGGTGACCTGAAACTTTCTCAGGTTGGCCCTAAGGTGCTCGATTTCAAAGCTGTCGACAATGAGGTACGTCTCTCTACCCTTCTCTCTCTTCTTAACCCTAATTCTTCGACTTCTGTGGCTCCTTCAGCGACAATACCCATCGCTGATACCCCGGCCACACAATCCTCTCCTTCTAAGAAAAGGAAACACTCTTCAACCCAACTTGGTTCCAAAAGGATCAAGAAAACCAAGGAGCAACCCCAGCAATCCCATGCTGAAGACTCCTCAGCTCATTCTGAAGAGCTGAAGGAAAGTTTCGTGGTACGCTCTGCCACACCCGTTCAAGCCATCCCTCCAATCCAGACTCCAGCGTCTCCAAACGCTGAGGTTAGAAACTAGGAACCTACCCAACCTCCTTCAGTCTCTCAAAAGACTGATGAAGTGATTCTTAGCGATTCCAACGCTGAACTCAGAACCCGAACCCCATTCTTATCCTCCGCTTCTCCCTCCACTCACTTGAACACTCCTCCAAAGAACACTGGAGATGCCATCATTCCAGAAGCCACCGCTGACGCTTCTCAAAGAATGATGAAGACAGGACCTGCAGAGATCACCATACCTCACCGTACTTTTGAGGAAGATATGGAACATTATTCAGGAACCCGCATCTTTGACGAGTTCATCAATCCTCCTGCAGGTACAAATCAACCCATATACACTGTAACTAAACCTGAAACTTCTGAGCTTTCCTTTGTTCACAAGTACTTATGTGTTACAGGTCCTAATTTGGGAGACATCAACGCCTCTCTGAAGTCCGTGGAAACAAAGTTGATAGATCTCACCACCACACTCTCCAACAACTCTACAGCTGTAACAAACGCTGGAGAGAATTTGACAAAGCTGACAACGGTGGTGGAAAAGAAAGCTTCCACAGACGACATCAAGATTGTTGATAAGACTCTCAGCGATTTCGCCAAAGTGCTCGCTGACATCTACACTGACTACACCTCACTCAAAAACTCCGTTTCCTCCATGTCTGGCGAAGTCACAACGCTGAAGACATCGGTTGGAGCCTTAGAGGGTGATATGTCAGCTGTAAAGACTGACTTAGGCTCTGTAAAGACCGACGTTGGTGAGATGAAAATGATGATCCAGCAGCTACTCATCAAGGCAAATACTCCAGCTACTGAACCGACCCCTGCCCCTGTAATTGGAAACTTTCACAGCGGCGGATCGAAACGAGCTGAAGAAGATCACTCCTGCTATATCTGGCCTTGAAGACAGATTAGCAGCGATTGAAAGTTGTATTAAAATCTCTGGCCAAGAAGACAGAGAAAATACAAATGCTGAATCTACCCATTCCTCCCCCAGTCATCATGAGAAAGAGGGGGAGAAGAGCGCTGACCATCCCGAGGAGAAGAGCGCTGACCATCCCGAGGAAAAGAGCGCTGAACATACCGAGGAGAAGAGCGCTGAAGATCTTGAAAAGAGCGCTGAAGACCTTTCCCATGATGAATCTATCAGGGGAGAGAAGAATGAAGATCTTATCGCTGGACCTCAGGGAGATGAAAACCCTGAGGGAACCGAGAAGCTCGCCTCTGTATCTGAGGGGGAGCAACTTGAAGAAGACGCTGAAGAATCCGAAGCAGAAGATGATGAAGACATCGACATCCCTGATAATGAACCATCCTCCTCTCCAAGGAATGATGATGATGATGACGAAGATGACGATGATTTCTTTATCGTCAAACCTGCCCCAAGGATCAAAGCTCTTAAGGGAATCTCGATAAATGAACCTTCAGGGGAGCGGACAAAGACAAATCCCTCAGCCTCTGGCGCTGAGAAAGGCAAAGGCAAAAGCGTCGCTGAAGATGACAACCTGACGATCTTGCTTGAAAAGCCGGTTTGTCAGGTACACTAATCATATCTCACTCCATCCCTCCTCTATAAGTTCTACTACCCTAGCCTACACCTGAACATATTTATCTTTCTCTTTCTACCCAAGTTCTTCTACCCATGTTCTTATTTGTAAGATCGCTGTGTTTCAGCTAGTCCTCTCCCCTGTTTGAGGATGTCGCTGAAGGTTCTACTACTGCGACTTCACAAATAAAGCCAGCTGCTGCTGATGAAATAATCCCAGTCTTAGATTTGATCTCTGAGACTGATGAACCAGAAGAACAACCTCTCTTGCACAGAAACAGACCTTCCTCAGCTCCTCAAAAGCTGAGTGAAGAGGATCAAAAGAGAAGAGAGGAAATAATAAAGCGATTCGAGGATCAGCGAATCATTCTAAGGCGTGATCAACTTCCTTCAGTTCCTCCAAAGTTCAGAATCTCAAAAGCTGAATACCAAGAACACCTCAGAGCTGAACGCCTCATCGCTGAAAGAAAGGAAGCTGAAGAGAAAGACAGAGAATACGCCATCAAGCTTACTCAACGATCAATCAAAGACCCCAAGCTGAAAAGAGTTCCCATTGATGTTCAACGTCAGCTCTGGGATGATGCTCAAGAAATCGTTAGAGAAAAGACAAAGGTCTCTGATACAACTTTGGAATGGGCTAAACAAATGCTGACTTATCGATCAAGACCATCCAAGATAATCAAAGCTAACATCAGAGGAAAAATGTACGTTGATGTTCCTGTTGTTGAAGTGGATGTCTACAGAGATGACAAAACCATGCAAACCTTCTATGCTGCTTCATTAGAAAAGTTTGGTCTCTCTGAATGGTTAGAAACGAAATTAGCCATTCAGGGATTACGCTCAAAATTCAAAAGCCATGTTGAGATGATCTTAAACAAACAGATCGACTTGCTTTCATCTGCTGTGGATATTCCTCCTACTCTTCCTCAACCGAAGAAAGCCTCTGCTAAGAAGAAGAAAGTTTCTGATTCAGGTCCAATCATTCGAAATGAAACAGGTATTGGTTTCTCTCGTGCTGAAGTTCTTGGCCCTGATGCTGATCTTTCATCCCTGGCACAGTGGTAAGTGATCCATATGGTATATTCTTCTTAGACTATGATGGAAATCATCACTTTCAACGTGTCTCTGAGCTCCACATTGTTCCCATCGAACAACTCAGAGATCTCGTACACTGGTGTGAAGTCAGACGCGACATCAAAGCTAGACATCTGAAGCCCTTGATTTTTGAAGCTGCTCTGAAGTTAAAGAATAAAGGAGTAAATGTCCCTGACTGGATGATCCCCACTGAAAAGACGACCCTTGATGAACTTCTCATTAAGGAAGAACCCTTTGAAAACTGATATAATCTCCTTTTTCTCTATTGTATCAGTTATCCTTCTGTACTTGTAATTTATTTCGCTTGTACTTATAATCTTTCTGTTCTTCATTGTAACCTGATTCAATATTTTAAAGAAAGATTTCAGCGAATGTACTTTACTCCATCAGTACTGAAAAGATCCCAGAAAACAGTAAAAGGGACAAATATTTTATGAGTTCTTTTTATCCTTATGTTTTCATTAAATAGCAATTTTCTTTGTTGCTATGTCATAATCAAATAGGGGGAGATTGATGATCCAAACCCTCAGTGATTTGATAATGACCCTCTCTTATATACTTAGTGAAAATTGTAAGTAAACAATATGTATCAGAGTTTCACTATCGCTGATAAGTACTAAGATCTTCCAGTACCGCTGATAGGAACTCTCGCTCTCTAGATTAAACATTCAGCGAACACTGTTCATCATTAATGCTCTGAGTCTGTTCAGTCATTATGATGATCACTGATAAGTTAGTTGTTTACTTATGATCCCTGAAGACAAGTTTCACGTCAACAAAGGTTCTACGCTGAAGTCGAAGATCAAGCTCAAGAACCAGCGACAAGTCTCCTAATGAACTGATGCGGATCAGCGAAGACTCAGATTTATCCACTCAACGTGAAGTATCAAGTACAAGACTTCAGCTATCGCTGAACTTTATCATTCGCTGAATAGTAAATGATAATCGCTGAATCAACGAAAGATGATCATGAAGTCCTCCGTACAAAGTACTTTTGTCTTAACCACCCTTGCACGACTCCGTACGAAATGTCAGAAAAGAACCTCCGAAAATCTGAAATCGTACAACCACTCTGATACTACACTATTCATCCATACAGCTACTAAGGTTGTCATCAAAAGTCAATGACATGCAACCAACCAGCTGATGACACGTGTAAAGTATATACTGACTTGCATTAAATGCATGCAGTATATAAAGAGATGAACTCACTTCATTTGAAGTAACTTGCTAACTCTGGACAAGTTCAATCTCTTATCTCAAGATAGGTTATTATTAGTAATTTCCTTATCTCTCTTAGTGCAAGAAACCTTAGTGTTCCAACTTGTTTAGATTTAGGTTTATCCTTAATCTTGTCTCCGCAACAAGCTGTAAATTGTTAATGATTTATCAATAAACAATTTAGAAAAGTAAAATCTGTGTGTTTGTATTCAACCCCCCCTTCTACAAACTTGTATAGGCCTTCAGGACCAACATCTTTTTCCGAGGAATGCCGCCTTTTATATAACCTGCGTAAATTACTCAATAAACCGTAAAATACCCGCCTTTTTACTTGAATACAAGCCAATCTCGTTGGTTTGAGAACCGAAAATAACGCCAAAAAGTGGCGTTATCAACATATCCAAGGGATCATCGGATCCCGAGGCTCTCTGATCCCACAGTGCAGACCAACTCCACATAGCACATCATTCATTTCATAAAACATGCAACTTAGAATCTTTGTAAATCATAGTTCTCATTTCATCATGCCAAATATTCTTTTAGATAAAATAAGTATTTTCATGGGAAACATGCACATCATTTCGTAAACATTTCATGCTCGTAAAGAACCATAATCAGTTAAAAAACATTTAACATCTTACGTCGTAAAAAGGGTTTAGGGAACTCACCTTGACGATACGGAACACACACTTGTTCTACTCTCTAGTTAACCCAACTTGACACCTAAAATATCGGGCAATTTCTTAATCAGTAATAATGATCCAGAACTTATCGGGTACCTAGCGCTTTCCGGATACCCGAACTTTCCGGATAACCGAACTTTCCGGATATTAGGGCTTTCCGGACACACACCCTTTTACCGGGTACTAAACACCCGGTAACCCAACTTATCCGGTAAGAACACATATCCGGTAACTCCCACGATAACTCTACCCGGACACTTACAACCTATCCGAAAACCACTGAGACATCGAGAACTTCCAGTATCCGGAAACTACGGACTGGACGCAACTCGTTTTTCTAAAAGCGATTAAAACAGGTTATCTGTTGTGGGTTTGATTAGGCAAACGACTGGAATCAAACCCCAACCATAAAACACTTAAACATTCCATCTTTAAACTACCAAATCAATACATTATCAACAAAGACCCAAAATACCCATTAAAGGGATGCTTAGATGAAAACATAGAAATCCCTCACGGTTTCAACCCCAAAATCTTAGACAAAAAAGAAAAGAAGCTTGCAACAGCCAGGAAAACGAATTTAGGGAAGATTACCTGAACAAATCCTTCCTTGAACAAGACTCCTTCCAAAAACTCCTTTCTCTCTTCTTTCTTCTCTTTCAGCCGCCAACATCCACAAACAAGGAGCAAAAGTCAGCAAACCTAGGGATTTGCACCCCTTATATACTCCCCAACAATTGCACAAAGGTCCCTAAGTTTAACTTTCAATGATTAGACTTCGGCCACCAAACTTTCACATTTTCTATAAAAAAACCGGTTGTTACAGTTTTCTCTAGAGAACAAGATAGCAAAGCTCTTGAAGATGTTTAGGGAACAAAAACTCAAATTTTTTCTAGTTTGACAAACTAGCTGAGAAGTTAGCTTATAATTAATAAACTAGTTTATGACTGATAAGTTAGCTGATAGATAAGTCACCTTTGACAAAAACTAAAATATAATATATAAAATGACAAAAAGAGACATCTTAAAAAATAATATAATTAAAATAAATTGATAATATCATAATATATTCAATAACACAAAGAAGGTAATAAACTTTTTTTTTAATTAATATAATATAATATATAAATTAAAAGAATTTAAAATTTATATATATATATATATATATAATATATAAATTAAAATAATTTAAAATTTATATATATATATATATATTTATAAATTTTAAATTCATTAAAACAAATAACAAAAATCTCAAAGTTTATAAAATAATAATAATCCACTCTTAAACTCGCAACTTGATCTACACTTCAATTTCAACGTGCCTCATATCTCAGATATATCTCTTCTTATGCCACTTCTTCAATTAAAACAATAGTTTGGGTTGCATTGATTTTAAAAAAAGTTGGGTAAATATGGGGCTTAGCGGGTTCATGGTTTTAGGCAATATCAACTTCATTAAACTAGTGTTGTGAACGCGCGGTGACGTTATACATTTTTCGATTTTCTTTGTAGCACGTTAAGTGGTTTGATCCTTTACGTATTAGATACTTTTCTTCAACACATTTACGTATTATATATTAAACTAATAAGAATAAGTATTTCACTTTATATATAAGAAACCACCTCGTTATTTCTTGTTGTTCTTTTAGCGAATGCACAATTATACATTTCAAAGACGCAGATGATCAAAAGAAAATCATGGTTCAAAGTTATAAAATACTAAAAATCAAAAATCATTTTTAAGAAATATTAGACAAAGTCAAGATGAAATATATTTCCTTGGTGGTTAATCCGCGCATATTGATAATTTTGTTATGAAAAGTTTAAGACGCATCAGTAATCATTCTGTTTTTAGGTTATTTAGAAATCAAATAACATTTTCCACAATGGTACCTCATAGGGGTGCTCAAATTTCCGACCAACCCGACCAACCCAACCCGAGGCAAAAAAACCTAACCGCACGAACCCAACGTAGCATCGATAATTTTTTTGACTAAACCGCATGTATTAGGTTGATAACGGGTTAGGCCCAAAAAATTCCGGCCCAACCCGCGAACCCGTGAGAAAAGGGCTCCAAACTAAACTAGGTTTTCATATTAGCGCCTCCCTCTCTCGTTTTCACCTTTCAGTCATATTTCATTCACTTTCTCTTTAAGATGTTTAATCAAATTCATTCACTTCCTCTCTGAGATGTTGAATCGAGGTTGAATCGAGGTTGAATCGAAGTTGAATCGAAGCTGCTGGTGCCCATCAAACCTGCCTGGTAAGCTTATTTTCTTCTTTTCATCTTTGCGTTTTCTTTTTTCAATCAGCTTTGCGTTTTACCCATCGATTTGTATAAAAAATTGAGGAGTTTAATCAGCTTTGCGTTTTCTCTCATTGTTCTCCCATTGTTTTACCAGCTTTGCATTTTCACTTTTCAATAAGCTTAACTTCAAATTCTTGGGTGGATGATTTGATTCATGCATCTTGTTTATTTATGATGGAAATATCTTGGTTTGCAGTACACATATTTGATGTCGGATTTGTTGACGGTGGGTGCATGTTGGTTGGATTTTCAGCCTCCAGGAGTCCAGGTATCGATCTTGGCTCCAAATAACGAAGCATAATTTTTATTCGAATCAGAGGTACTCTTCGATCTTTGCTTCAAAGTAATTTATTATTGTTTGATTTGTTGCTTTCTAATGTAAAATCAAACCAAAAGAATCTAGAATATCCCACCTTGAGGCTTCGCTGTATGCATTTCTTACTATTAGAGTGCTGGTGATTTTCTAATATAATTAAATTTGCTTACTTGCAGTTAGTGGGATATTCATATTCTAATATAATTAATGGTGTTGCTTACTTGCTTGTGATGCTTTGAATAATCTGAAGTATGCAGTTGGTGGGATTCCAGATTCTAATATTACCAATTCACCATCACTCAAATTAACTTTCTAATATATTTAACCAAATAGGGAAGATGTTTCTGTCAATTTAACTCAAATTAACTTGCTGCATATGTAACCAAATAGGGAAGATGTTTTTGTCAATTAGTGTTATGTTGTTGTTGTTAATTGTTTTTATTCTTGTTGTTTTCATTTTAGTTTGTTTAGACACGATAACTTAGTTAAACGGTGAAATGATGAATAAACGTTTCAACCCGACCAACACAACCCGAACCAACCCAACCCGAACGGTTTGGGTTGGGTTGGGTTGGGTTGCACTTTTGATTGGGTTGGGTTGGGTTGAGATTTTTCAAACCGCAATGATTGGGTTGAGTTGTTAAAGTGCCGTCAAACCGGCCAACCCAACCCGTGAGCACCCCTAGTACCTCATACATCCGGTGCAAAATTTCATTTTTTTCTTAATTTTTATATGGATAATTTTTTTGCAAAAAAAAGGTCAGCTAAAAAATATGTTTAGCCAATGAACCATTTTACTTATTAAGGATATAGTAGTATTATATACATAAAAAGTAATAAAATAAATTAAAAGATTAATCATTAAACTTGGGTTTAACTATATTTTGCCAAACATCATTTTATAATTTTCATCAAAATCAATCAACCCTTTATATACACATTTTCATTACCTAGTTTTTCATCAACTTGGGTTTAGCTATATTTATTAAATTAATTTTAATAAATATATTGTTTTAAAATGATTTTAAAAAGTAATGAAAAAGTATACCTTACAATTGTTTCATGTCTAATTTCACAAAAGAAAAACTCATGTCCCAACCAATCCTAAAATGACAACACAATTCTTGTGCCCTCTATATATTGATTGATATTGACTGTAATAATTATTCATTTGTATATATTAACGATTCATAATTGGAAAAAATAAAATGTTTTTTGAATTCATAAGTGGCTTTAATTGTTGAAAATAACCAATATATAATGTAATATTTTTTTAAATAAAAGAATTGCTTATATATATTACCAATCGTAGTAACATTCTTGCTTTACTAAACAAATAAGTAAATTTAATAGAAGTTTTAAAATATAAGCATTGTTAGTTTGCAAAAAGATTATAAAATTAATCAGTTTAATAGAAATGTTGATTTATAAGCATTGTTAGCTTATCAAAAATATAATAAACTAAATAAAAATAAATTCATTTAATAAAAGTATAATGATTTATAAGCATTGTTAGCTTACTAAAAAAATTGTATCTTATTAATTAAATAAAAAATAATATGTTTATAAATTTAAATAACAAAATTTGATTGTTAGCTTATAAAGAAATATAAAAAACTATATAAAAATAAATTCATTTAATAAAAGTATATTGATTTATAAACAAGTTAGCTTACTAAAAAATTTGTACCTTATTAATTAAATAAAAATAATAATAAGTTTATAAATTTAAATAATTTTTTTTTGATTTATATTGATTGTTAGGTTACAAAAAAATATAAGAATTTAAATAAAAATAAATTCACTTAATAAAAGTATATATACCTTATTGATTAAATAAAAATAATAATAAGTTTATTAATCTAGATAAAAAAATGTTGGATTCATTGTATAAATAAAAATGAAAGGTAAATTATATTTTATATAATAATATATATATATATATATATATATATTGGTGAATTGTTTTTAATTTAAATTAAAAAAGAAAATGAAAAGTTTAAGCATTTAATGTGTTGAAATCAATTAAAAATAAATCAAAATTATAACAAAAAAGATAAAAGGCCATGGAGGCCTCTCCTTAACCCTTTCTCCTACATTCTCCTTTATATATATATATATTGATGTTAGATTACTAAAAAATTATATCTTATTAATTAAATAAAAAATAACATGTTTATAAATTTAAATAAAAAAATTTGATTGTTAGCTTATAAAGAAATATAAAAAACTATATAAAAATAAATTCATTTAATAAAAGTATATTGATTTATAAACATGTTAGCTTACTAAAATATTTGTACCTTATTAATTAAATAAAAATAATAATAAGTTTATAAATTTAAATAATTTTTTTTTGATTTATAAGTATTGTTAGCTTACAAAAAATATAAGAATTTAAATAAAAATAAATTCATTTAATAAAAGTATATATATCTTATTGATTAAATAAAAATAATAATAAGTTTATTAATCTAGATAAAAAATGTTGGATTCATTGTATAAATAAAAATGCAAGGTAAATAATATTTTATATAATAATAAATATAAATATATATATATATATATATATTGGTTAATGGTTTTTAATTTAAATTAAAAAAGAAAATGAAAAGTTTAAGCATTTAATGTGTTGAAATCAATTAAAAATAAATCTAAATTATAACAAAAAAGATAAAAGACCATGGAGGCCTTTCCTTAACCCTTTCTCCTACATTCTCCTTTATATATATATTGATTGTTAGCTTACAAAAAAATATAAGAATTTAAATAAAATTAAATTCATTTAATAAAAGTATATATATCTTATTGATTAAATAAAAATAATAATAAGCTTATTAATCTAGATAAAAAATGTTGGATTCATTGTATAAATAAAAATGTAAGGTAAATAATATTTTATATAATAATAAATATAAATATAAATATATATATATATATATATATTGGTTAATGGTTTTTAATTTAAATTAAAAAAGAAAATGAAAAATTTAACCATTTAATGTGTTGAAATTAATTAAAAATAAATCAAAATTATAACAAAAAAGATAAAAGGCCATGGAGGCTTCTCCTTAACCCTTTCTCATACATTCTCCTTTATATATATATATATATATATATATATATATATATATATATATATATATATATATATATATATATATATATATATATATATATATTGATGTTAGGTTACAAAAAAATATAAGAATTTAAATAAAAATAAATTCATTTAATAAAAATATATATACCTTATTGATTAAATAAAAATAATAATAAGTTTATTAATTTAAATAAAAAATGTTGGATTCATTGTATAAATAAAAATGCAAGGTAAATAATATTTTATATAATAATAAATATATATATATATATATATTGGTTAATGGTTTTTAATTTAAATTAAAAAAGAAAATGAAAAGTTTAAGCATTTAATGTGTTGAAATCAATTAAAAATAAATCAAAATTATAACAAAAAAGATAAAAGGCCATAGAGGCCTCTCCTTACCCCTTTCTCCTACATTCTCCTTTATATATATTGATATATATTGATGTTAGCTTACAAAAAATATAACAATTTAAATATAAATAAATTTATTTAATAAAAGTATATATACCTTATTGATTAAATAAAAATAATAATAAATTTGATAATTTAAATAAAAAATGTTGGATTCATTGTATAAATAAAAATGCAAGGTAAATAATATTTTATATAATAATAAATATAAATAAATATATATTGGTTAATGGTTTTTAATTTAAATTAAAATAAAAAATGAAAAGTTTAAGCATTTAATGTGTTGAAATCAATTAAAAATAAATCAAAATTATAACAAAAAAAATAAAAGGCCATGGAGGCCTCTCCTTAACCCTTTCTCCTACATTCTGCGTTATATATATTGATGTTAGCTTACTAAAAAAATTATATCTTATTAATTAAATAAAAAATAACATGTTTATAAATTTAAATAAAAAAATTTGATTGTTAGCTTATAAAGAAATATAAAAAACTATATAAAAATAAATTCATTTAATAAAAGTATATTGATTTATAAACATGTTAGCTTACTAAAATATTTGTACCTTATTAATTAAATAAAAATTATAATAAGTTTATAAATTTAAATAATTTTTTTTTGATTTATAAGCATTGTTAGCTTACAAAAAAATATAAGAATTTAAATAAAAATAAATTCATTTAATAAAAGTATATATATCTTATTGATTAAATAAAAATAATAATAAGTTTATTAATCTAGATAAAAAATGTTGGATTCATTGTATAAATAAAATGCAAGGTAAATAATATTTTATATAATAATAAATATATATATATATATATATATATATATATATATATATATATATTATTATAGGGAATAGATCCATTTGTAATAGGGAATCCAAGGGGGGTGGATTGTTAGAGTGAATATGAGACGTTACTAAGAAACATACTTTGGGGTCATTGGAAGTTTAAAGAGGATGAGGGTTGTGTTAATCAAAATGTGGTGGTGTAGATGTGAAATCCTTAAAGAATGTGAATTGTTGCTCATGTGTGAAAGAAATGTCTGAGAAGGAAAAAGTTGGAGATTAAAGAATGTGTTGTGACGTCGAACACTGGTCTTGTTTCAAGACGGCTTGGTTGAATGCCTTAAGATAAGATCTTGGTGCAAATGTTTGGTTATGTAAGCAATGAGAAAGCGGTATCAACATGTGGAAAGGTCGGGAGAGAGGGGCAAGTAATGTTTCGTGAGCAGTGCTCCACGCTAACATGGGGAAGGTATAGATAGCATGTCGGAACGAGTGAGTAAATTGGAAGTAGTAAACTTGACAGTATTGCCGAAAGGTACAGTATTGCGTAGATTGTCATTGATAAGTGTGCGAACCGTTGGAAAGAATATTGAGGAAGGAGATTGTGTATGTTTTGTGCAGGGAAGAAGTGGATGAGACAACTAAATGAGTTAAGTTAGTGACTTTGAGAGAAATGTTTAAACGATTTGGTCGTGCAGTGTTTAAGCTAGTGAGAATAGTACGGTGAGACCATGGTTATTCCTCCCAGTTGGGTGAGGGTAACCGGAGTTATGTTTTATGACCGAACGAACGTGGTAATCAGCGAGGATTTGATGTGTTTCAGGATAAGCTTAATTCGAGTAGGTGAACACTTCAACGTTAGGTTTGAAGGTTCCTACCCTAGGTTACGTACAAGGATGGAGTGATGAAGTGGTGGAGATATGTGTAATGGTTGGCGAACCGTGGTCTAGGTGGCCCGAGAAAGGGGAAACGTTATCTGCATAGACGATTGTTGAGTGGAATAGGGTTGAGAGTTGTGATACGATGAAGGAACTCTGGGTTATGAGTTGTCGAGGTGTACAGGGTTGGTCAGGTGCCAAGCTGTCAAGTGGGTGTTAGTCTCTTGGTAAATGAACCTCGTGTGGTGGCGGAGGATTTAGCCAAGTTCCTTCTTAAAGGAAGTATAGATGCTTGAGAAGCCTTGGTTAATCTTCTGTTGTCTAGACCAACAGAGTAGGAACAGTAGCCTTCGAGTTAGAAGTACCGTAAGAACTGAAGGAAGTGCACACAAGGTTTCTTGTTTCGAATTTAATGAGATGGTTGACTGAGTCAGAAATAGTTTTACCTTGGGGGAAGTGTCAGATTTGGTGTGGGCAAGATACCTGCATCTTTTCCCAATGAGGAATTCCGGGGACAGAATTCTTTTAAGGGGGGAGTGCTGTAACAACCCAAAATTCTAGTGAGTTTTAAAGTTGGTGGTCAAAGTGAAATAAATGGAAGTTAACTTGAGGGACTAGATTGTCAATTTATGAAGTGTATATATAGACTCCAATCCCTAGGGCAGCCTCAATTTGGCTAAAATCAGTGTTGTGTGGGAGTGCTCTTGGTGTTGGTGGCTAAGGAAGAAAGAAAGGAAGAAAGGAAGAAAGGAAGAAGGCTTGAGAAGAAATCAAGAGTGAAAGGAAGAATCAAGCTAAAATCTGAAGGTAAAACATCCTAATTCGTTCTTCTGATTAGGGTAGTGCTCCTCCTTCTCTTTGTTATGGATTCTTAAGACTGATGTTATAGATTAATGGATTTTCACCATATTTTCCTTGAAAATGAGTTTTATGGGTTTGTATTAATGAATCAATTTAAGAGATTTAAAGTGGGATTATTTGGGTGTTTGGGGTTGGTGGATGAACCCTTATGGTTATCTAATCAAACTAATGGATAAAATCGGGTGAGAAATCACTTTTAAGAAGTTTATTTTCGGACAGCAGCCGTACCCGGACACCTTCAATTCATAATGATATGGTGGTTTCCGGATACGGATGCTAGTTTCCGGGTAAAGCTCTATGGTAGTTTCCGGGTGGGGGGTTTTCAGTGTAGTATCCGGACAAGTGTGGCATCCGGACAAGTGTAGTATCCGGACAAGTGTGGCATCCGGACAAGTGTAGTATCCGGACAAGTGTGGCATCCGGACAAGTGTAGTATCCGGACAAGTATGGTATCCGGACAAGTGTAACATCCAGACAAGTGTGGTATCCGGACAAGTCAGTACTCGGAAATCATGTGTTGGACAGTAGGTTGAGCCGTTTTATCTGATGAGGATCTATTGTCCTTAGGTGTTCGATTGGTTTAGCTGGGAAGAGTTTAAGAAGTGCGTTCTACGATAATCAAAGGTGAGTTCTCTCACTCCTTTTTATGACGTACCAGTTTTACTGAATATGGTTCCTTTATCGAGCATGAACTATTTTATAAAAAAAACTATGCATGCTTCCATGATTTACATGTCTACCCACAACACGAAAGATGTTTTATGTTTTCATGAATATGGTTTCAATGTATGTGTATGCTATGTGGAGTCGGTTGCACGGTGGGGACGGGGTACCTTGGGATCTCTGATCCCTTGGGCATATGGAGGTTAGCTTGTAGGTTGGAATTTGTTTTCTCCTACATGAAGGAACGGGGAGTCCATTTGGATTCCGGCATAGACGAGAGGGTGTCTCTTAGGCCCCGATCGGAGTAGCTTATGCAGTTCCCTGAACCCCGTGTTTAACCTTGGATGATGTTATGAGAAAGATGTGAAAGTATTTTCTTTATGAAATGATCTTTTTACTGTGATAAATGTTTATGGAGGGAATTCACTAGACCTTTTGGTCTAACCCTCGCTTTTCAAAAACTAAACCATTTTCAGGTAAGCGCGCTATGGGTTCTTCTAGTAAGATCTAGGAGTGACTTAAGGAGGATTTGGAGACTAGAGCGACTCCAAGTTTTGACTGATAACTATAGATATAGTGCTCGGCTGTGGAATAGAGACTTTCGCTGTAAATGTTGCTTAGTATAGCGAAATGAATGTTTATGAACAAGATAATAATGTAATCTGAATGCTATTTTCTAGATTAATTCTTGTTATGATTCCGGGATGTTACAAATGGTATCAGAGCCTTAGTTTAAGGGATTTAGGTGACCATTAGGGCCTAAACTTAAACTGTAAGATGAGGAACACAGCTAAGACATAGGATTGCCTCTAGGAACAATCACTATAAATGCGCTTAGGAATAAGGTGCCAAGGACAAACGTGTAAGGTAAGTTTGGGATTACACCTGGCCAGTGTAATCACGAACTTACAGGTACATGTGCGTGCTTACAATACCTTACTTATAGCAAATTTGTTGTGTCACGTCTAGTAAGGATTAACTATCGGTTTCTTTCAGTTTAGCGCTATGGCTGGGAGAGCGTTGAGGAATAGGTCAGCAAGATCCCTGAGGGATAGACCGATCTCTATTGCTTGGGGAAGTGTCGTGTAAGAGCCATTATGATGTGATGTATGTAGACATCGTAGAGAAGAAACGTTGTGAAGAATGTTATGAGTCGTCTAGAGGTAGCTCTTCGTGGATTCGGAGAGGATGAATGTTTGAGTTTGAGTAAGATTCCAGTTTCGGGAGAGTCCTAGTTATGGAAACCATGGGATAGATCAGTTGGGAGGGTAAGATCGAACATTGTCAAAACCTTGAAAGTATCAATGGAGCCCTGACTTTTTAGTCTAGCTTTTCATTGGCAGGATAAATGGAATAAGATACTCATAGTGAATTGAAAGCGTGTAGAAGTAGAAGGTGAGATAGTCGATCAAAGCGAAAATAGTGTGAAATGGTTGAGTGAGTGAGATGTGGAACGCATGTACATCAAGTTAGTGCTTGACCGAGAGGGCGACCCTTGGGCGAAGGAAGAGTGTCAAGGATAAGTTGCGTGGATAAAACAGCCGACCTTGCTAGGGTGAGTAGCCTTCAATTGCAAGTAGAGTCTCATGCATAGCTTTCTTAAATATCACATGAAAATTTTCACGATTTAAATTAAATGTGTAAATATCAATTTTGATCAAAAAGAGGTCGGAATGTGCAAGCGTATGTTAAAAGAAAAGGTGATTTCATTCACATTGCACAATGAAATTTTGAGCCTAACGATTGCAAATTATTTCACATTTTTCATGATAAGTTAAATTATTACAAAAGGGCGAGAAGATGTGTGCCAGCAAAACTTTTACAATCAAATGAATTTTAACCGATTGATATCATATAAAAGAGTGTGAGAACCGACTGGTTTATTTGGTGTCAGTAATTTAATTCGAAATGGTGTCGTACGAAAGGATTTTTATTCAACGTATTACTGCCGTGATAACATCGTTCGGAATTGAGTAAGATTAAGGTTCACGGAAAGATGCATGCAAACGATTCTCGAATCGTTGTGCAGGGCGTTGAAGTTATAAGAGTGATGGGGTCATGTGTACCCAAGTGTTTTCCAAACGTTGATTATTTAAAATGATGAAATATGCGAAAAGATTTATATACTGTATTGTCATGCATGAAGGCTATGAACCTACTAGGTCGTAGAATATTACGTTATAAGTTAAGAAGGAACTCCGAGAGTGGAAAGGTGTTGGACAAGTCAGGGGAGAACGTACGTGGTTGCAGTATATGTGTTCTAGAGGAAAGGTGAACAGTGATAGAATCGGAAGTGGAATATAGTATCGGTTGTATGAGGGTTTGCACCCTCGTTCGGTAACTGGAAGTACGGTTGTTGAGGGACGGATTGGGCCCAGGGGAAGGAGTATAAGTCATCGAAGTGTTGGTACTAGCAACTCGTGAGTAGTGTTGAGAGGCAGAAGCGAAATGTCCACGGTGTTGGATATGAGTTTTGAGGTGAGCTTGTAATATTGATGTTACAGGAGTAAGTTCAGAAAAGAGAGAGGCGTATTATGAGGTGATTATGATATGTTGGTAGGATTAGGTTCCGTAAAGAACCCTTATTAGAGAATAAACTAAGAAATTAGTTACAGGTTATCTGTTGTGGTAGAAGCCGACAATTGTGTAAGGTGGCCGAGGCCGAAGTCTTGAACCAAAGGGTTGGAAGTTGATTGAACACCTTGTAGGAGTGTTAAGAAGATGAGAAGTTATTGTTTTAAACAAGCGTTCTATTTGCGAAGTATGGAAGGTTCGTAGAAAGATGAGGTAGGTAGCACGAGCGAAGCGAGTGTGTAGACTTTATCGCTTAGTGAGGGATTGTGTCCAGCTTACGTAAAAGCTTGAATCATAAAGAGCTAGCTAGGATGTTTGTGTTTCAGCTAAGTGTGAACTCGTGAGTCATAGTTCAACAAGTTGGGAGAGAACTAAGTAGCGAGACAGACTCGATTGTAGTATACAGGAGAATATGAAGGAAAGTGTGAATTGTGTACGAATGACCATGAGAGACTTGGTCGGTAGTGTGATGATAGGAGTGGTGAATGTACGAATGAATAGTAGCTTCAATTGCCAAGATATATGTGTCAGCCGACGATGTAGTAAGGCGATGTTAGAAAGATGAAGGATTAGAAGGAAACCCTTATGGGATTTCGGGTAGAGTGTACGTTTTGCAATCTCAGTTGTTAAAGTACGTGGTTTGGAAGTTGGTGTTTATTTTGACTGTTATCGGAATGGAATGCCGGGACAGAATTGGGTGATTGCCCAGTTGTGAGACCAAGCTTTGTGGTCATGTATGTTGTTAAGTATATTCTTAAAGGCAGAGTAAGTTTAAAGAAGATGATGAATAGATTAGTCAAGCTGTAGTATAGATGAAATGAAAATTGTTCCTTGTGCGTGAGGGAATGATCCTAGAAGGAAATAGTTGGAACTTTTGGTTATGTTTAAGGAATGACATGATGATGCTTGTGGGTCGGAGTGGTAGTATGATCATTAGTGATTTGAAACGTCATGATAGAGGTATAAACCTTTGGATGGTTGATTAAATTTTTATAGATTTGTTAAGTAATGACGTTCATTTGTTATTACAGGGTGTGTTACAATTCTTGGGGAAGTGTTTTTGGGATTAGAACTGAGTGTTAAAGAATTATTTAAGGTAAATCTAAGTAAGAGAGCCGGTATGACGGTATATATGCATCTGTCTGATTTTATGATCATGGTGGTTAATCGAAAGAATTGTGGAACCCGAGTTTCGGGGTGTTCCTGAGTTAATAGATCCGTTTGTAATAGGGAATCCAAGGGGGGTGGATTGTTAGAGTGAATAGGGGACGTTACTAAGAAACATACTTTGGGGTCATTGGAAGTTTAAAGAGGATGAGGGTTGTGTTAATCAAAATGTGGTGGGGTAGATGTGAAATCCTTAAAGAATGTGAATTGTTGCTCATGTGTGAAAGAAATGTCTGAGAAGGTAAAAGTTGGAGATTAAAGAATGTGTAGTGACGTCGAACACTGGTCTTGTTTCAAGACGGCTTGGTTGAATGCCTTAAGATAAGATCTTGGTGCAACTGTTTGGTTATGTAAGCAATGAGAAAGCGGTATCAACATGTGGAAAGGTCGGGAGAGAGGGGCAAGTAATGTTTGGTGAGCAGTGTTCCACGCTAACGTGGGGAAGGTATAGATAGCATGTCGGAACGAGTGAGTAAATTGGAAGTAGTAAACTTGACAGTATTGCCGAAAGGTACAGTATTGCGTAGATTGTCATTGATAAGTGTGCGAACCGGTGGAAAGAATATTGAGGAAGGAAATTGTGTATGTTTTGTGCAGGGAAGAAGTGGATGAGACAACTAAATGAGTTAAGTTAGTGACTTTGAGAGAAATGTTTAAACGATTTGGTCGTGCAGTGTTTAAGCTAGTGAGAATAGTACGGTGTGACCATGGTTATTCCTCCCAGTTGGGTGAGGGTAACCGGAGTTATGTTTTATGACCGAACGAACGTGGTAATCAGCGAGGATTTGATGTGTTTCAGGATAAGCTTAATTCGAGTAGGTGAACACTTCAACGTTAGGTTTGAAGGTTCCTACCCTAGGTTACGTACAAGGAGGGAGTGATGAAGTGGTGGAGATATGTGTAATGGTTGGCGAACCGTGGTCTAGGTGGCCCGAGAAAGGGGAAACGTTATCTGCATAGACGATTGTTGAGTGGAATAGGGTTGAGAGTTGTGATACGATGAAGGAACTCTGGGTTATGAGTTGTCGAGGTGTACAGGGTTGGTCAGGTGCCAAGCTGTCAAGTGGGTGTTAGTCTCTTGGTAAATGAACCTCGTGTGGTGGCGGAGGATTTAGCCAAGTTCCTTCTTAAAGGAAGTATAGATGCTTGAGAAGCCTTGGTTAATCTTCTGTTGTCTAGACCAACCGAGTAGGAACAGTAGCATTCGAGTTAGAAGTACCGTAAGAACTGAAGGAAGTGCACACAAGGTTTCTTGTTTCGAATTTAATGAGATGGTTGACTGAGTCAGAAATAGTTTTACCTTGGGGGAAGTGTCAGATTTGGTGTGGGCAAGATACCCGCATCTTTTCCCAATGAGGAATTCCTGGGACGGAATTCTTTTAAGGGGGGAGTGTTGTAACAACCCAAAATTCTAGTGAGTTTTAAAGTTGGTGGTCAAAGTGAAATAAATGGAAGTTAACTTGAGGGACTAGATTGTCAATTTATGAAGTGTATATATAGACTCCAATCCCTAGGGCAGCCTCCATTTGGCTGAAATCAGTGTTGTGTGGGAGTGCTCTTGGTGTTGGTGGCTAAGGAAGAAAGAAAGGAAGAAAGGAAGAAGGCTTGAGAAGAAATCAAGAGTGAAAGGAAGAATCAAGCTAGAATCTGAAGGTAAAACATCCTAATTCGTTCTTCTGATTAGGGTAGTGCTCCTCCTTCTCTTTGTTATGGATTCTTAAGACTGATGTTATAGATTAATGGATTTTCACCATATTTTCCTTGAAAATGAGTTTTATGGGTTTGTATTAATGAATCAATTTAAGAGATTTAAAGTGGGATTATTTGGGTGTTTGGGGTTGGTGGATGAACCCTTATGGTTATCTAATCAAACTAATGGCTAAAATCGGGTGAGAAATCACTTTTAAGAAGTTTATTTTCGGACAGCAGCCGTACCCGGACACCTTCAATTCATGATGATATGGTGTTTTCCGGATACGGATGCTAGTTTCCGGGTAAAGCTCTATGGTAGTTTCCGGGTGGGGGGTTTTCAGTGTAGTATCCGAACAAGTGTGGCATCCGGACAAGTGTAGTATCCGGACAAGTGTGGCATCCGGACAAGTGTAGTATCCGGACAAGTGTGGCATCCGGACAAGTGTAGTATCCGGACAAGTATGGTATCCGGACAAGTGTAGCATCCGGACAAGTGTGGTATCCGGACAAGTCAGTACTCGGAAATCATGTGCTGGACAGTAGGTTGAGCCGTTTTATCTGATGAGGATCTATTGTCCTTAGGTGTTCGATTGGTTTAGCTGGGAAGAGTTTAAGAAGTGCGTTCTACGATAATCAAAGGTGAGTTCTCTCACTCCTTTTTATGACGTACCATTTTTACTGAATATGGTTCCTTTATCGAGCATGAACTATTTTATAAAAAAAACTATGCATGCTTCCATGATTTACATGTCTACTCACAACACGAAAGATGTTTTATGTTTTCATGAATATGGTTTCAATGTATGTGTATGCTATGTGGAGTCGGTTGCACGGTGGGGACGGGGTACCTTGGGATCTCTGATCCCTTGGGCATATGGAGGTTACCTTGTAGGTTGGAATTTGTTTTCTCCTACATGAAGGAACGGGGAGTCCATTTGGATTCCGGCGTAGACGAGAGGGTGTCTGTTAGGCCCCGATCGGAGTAGCTTATGCAGTTCCCTGAACCCCGTGTTTAACCTTGGATGATGTTATGAGAAAGATGTGAAAGTATTTTCTTTATTAAATGATCTTTTTACTGTGATAAATGTTTATGGAGGGAATTCACTAGACCTTTTGGTCTAACCCTCGCTTTTCAAAAACTAAACCATTTTCAGGTAAGCGCGCTATGGGTTCTTCTAGTAAGAGCTAGGAGTGACTCAAGGAGGATTTGGAGACTAGAGCGACTCCAAGTTTTGACTGATAACTATAGATATAGTGCCCGGCTGTGGAATAGAGACTTCCGCTGTAAATGTTGCTTAGTATAGCGAAATGAATGTTTATGAACAAGATAATAATGTAATCTGAATGCTATTTTCTAGATTAATTCTTGTTATGATTCTGGGATGTTACAAATGGTATCAGAGCCTTAGTTTAAGGGATTTAGGTGACCATTAGGACCTAAACTTAAACCGTAAGATGAGGAACACAACCGAGACATAGGATTGCCTCTAAGAACAATCACTATAAATGTGCTTAGGAATAAGGTGCCAAGGACAAACGTGTAAGGTAAGTTTGGGATTACACCTGGCCAGTGTAATCACGAACTTACAGGTACATGTGCGTGCTTACAATACCTTACTTATAGCAAATTTGTTGTGTCACGTCTAGTAAGGATTAACTATCGGTTTCTTTCCGTTTAGCGCTATGGCTGGGAGAGCGTTAAGGAATAGGTCAGCAAGATCCCTGAGGGATAGACCGAGCTCTATTGCTTGGGGAAGTGTCGTGTAAGAGTCATTATGATGTGATGTATGTAGACATCGTAGAGAAGAAACGTTGTGAAGAATGTTATGAGTCGTCTAGAGGTAGCTCTTCGTGGATTCGGAGAGGATGAATGTTTGAGTTTGAGTAAGACTCCAGTTTCGGGAGAGTCCTAGTTATGGAAACCATGGGATAGATCAGTTGGGAGGGTAAGATCGAACATTGTCAAAACCTTGAAAGAATCAATGGAGCCTTGGCTTTTTAGTCTAGCTTTTCATTGGCAGGATAAATGAAATAAGATACTCATAATGAACTGAAAGCGTGTAGAAGTAGAAGGTGAGATAGTCGATCAAAGCGAAAATAGTGTGAAATGGTTGAGTGAGTGAGATGTGGAACGCATGTACATCAAGTTAGTGCTTGACCGAGAGGGCGACCCTTGGGCAAAGGAAGAGTGTCAAGGATAAGTTGCGTGGGTAAAACGGTCGACCTTGCTAGGGTGAGTAGCCTTCAATTGCAAGTAGAGTTTCATGCATAGCTTTCTTAAATATCACATGAAAATTTTCACGATTTAAATTAAATGTGTAAATATCAATTTTGATCAAAAAGAGGTCGGAATGTGCAAGCGTATGTTAAAAGAAAAGGTGATTTCATTCACATTGCACAATGAAATTTTGAGACTGACGATTGCAAATTATTTCACATTTTTCATGATAAGTTAAATTATTACAAAAGGGCGAGAAGATGTGTGCCAGCAAAACTTTTACAATCAAATGAATTTTAACCGATTGATATCATATAAAAGAGTGTGAGAACCGACTGGTTTACTTGGTGTCAGTAATTTAATTCGAAATGGTGTTGTACGAAAGGATTTTCATTCAACGTATTACTGCCGTGATAACATCGTTCGGAATTGAGTAAGATTAAGGTTCACGGAAAGATGCATGCAAACGATTCTCGAATCGTTGTGCAGGGCGTTGAAGTTATAAGAGTGACAGGGTCATGTGTACCCAAGTGTTTTCCAAACATTGATTATTTAAAATGATGAAATATGCGAAAAGATTTATATACTGTATTGTCATGCATGAAGGCTATGAACCTACTAGGTCGTAGAATATTACGTTATAAGTTAAGAAGGAACTTCGAGAGTGGAAAGGTGTTGGACAAGTCAGGGGATAACGTACGTGGTTGCAGTATATGTGTTCTAGAGGAAAGGTGAACAGTGATAGAATCGGAAGTGGAATATAGTATCGGTTGTATGAGGGTTTGCACCCTCGTTCGGTAACTGGAAGTACGGTTGTTGAGGGACGGATTGGGCCCAGGGGAAGGTGTAGAAGTCATCGAGGTGTTGGTACTAGCAACTCGTGAGTAGTGTTGAGAGGCAGAAGCAAAATGTCCACGGTGTTGGATATGAGTTTTGAGGTGAGCTTGTAATATTGATGTTACAGGAGTAAGTTCAGAAAAGAGAGAGGCGTATTATGAGGTGATTATGATATGTTGGTAGGATTAGGTTCCGTAAAGAACCCTTATTAGAGAATAAACTAAGAAAGTAGTTACAGGTTATCTGTTGTGGTAGAAGCCGACAGTTGTGTAAGGTGGCCGAGGCCAAAGTCTTGAACCAAAGGGTTGGAAGTTGATTGAACACCTTGTAGGAGTGTTAAGAAGATGAGAAGTTATTGTTTTAAACAAGCGTTCTATTTGCGAAGTATGGAAGGTTCGTAGAAAGATGAGGTAGGTAGCACGAGCGAAGCGAGTGTGTAGACTTTATCGCTTAGTGAGGGACTGTGTCCAGCTTACGTAAAAGCTTGAATCATAAAGAGCTAGCTAGGATGTTTGTGTTTGAGCTAAGTGTGAACTCGTGAGTCATAGTTCAACAAGTTGGGAGAGAACTAAGTAGCGAGACAGACTCGATTGTAGTATACAGGAGAATATGAAGGAAAGTGTGAATTGTGTACGAATGACCATGAGAGACTTGGTCGGTAGTGTGATGATAGGAGTGGTGAATGTACGAATGAATAGTAGCTTCAATTGCCAAGATATATGTGTTAGCCGACGATGTAGTAAGGCGATGTTAGAAAGATGAAGGATTAGAAGGAAACCCTTATGGGATTTCGGGTAGAGTGTACGTTTTGCAATCTCAGTTGTTAAAGTACGTGGTTTGGAAGTTGGTGTTTATTTTGACTGTTATCGGAATGGAATGCCGGGACAGAATTGGGTGATTGCCCAGTTGTGAGACCAAGCTTTGTGGTCATGTATGTTGTTAAGTATATTCTTAAAGGCAGAGTAAGTTTAAAGAAGATGATGAATAGATTAGTCAAGCTGTAGTATAGTAGGTGAGATGAAAATTGTTCCTTGTGCGTGAGGGAATGATCCTAGAAATAAATAGTTGGAACTTTTGGTTATGTTTAAGGAATGACATGATGATGATTGTGGGTCGGAGTGGTAGTATGATCATTAGTGATTTGAAACGTCATGATAGAGGTATAAGCCTTTGGATGGTTGATTAAAATTTTATAGATTTGTTAAGTAATGACGTTCATTTGTTATTACAGGGTGTGTTACAATTCTTGGGGAAGTGTTTTTGGGATTAGAACTGAGTGTTAAAGAATTATTTAAGGTAAATCTAAGTAAGAGAGCCGGTATGACGGTATATATGCATCTGTCTGATTTTATGATCATGGTGGTTAATCAAAAGAATTGTGGAACCCGAGTTTCGGGGTGTTCCTGAGTTAATAGATCCGTTTGTAATAGGGAATCCAAGGGGGGTGGATTGTTAGAGTGAATAGGGGACGTTACTAAGAAACATACTTTGGGGTCATTGGAAGTTTAAAGAGGATGAGGGTTGTGTTAATCAAAATGTGGTGGGGTAGATGTGAAATCCTTAAAGAATGTGAATTGTTGCTCATGTGTGAAAGAAATGTCTGAGAAGGTAAAAGTTGGAGATTAAAGAATGTGTAGTGACGTCGAACACTGGTCTTGTTTCAAGACGGCTTGGTTGAATGCCTTAAGATAAGATCTTGGTGCAACTGTTTGGTTATGTAAGCAATGAGAAAGCAGTATCAACATGTGGAAAGGTCGGGAGAGAGGGGCAAGTAATGTTTGGTGAGCAGTGTTCCACGCTAACGTGGGGAAGGTATAGATAGCATGTTGGAACGAGTGAGTAAATTGGAAGTAGTAAACTTGACAGTATTGCCGAAAGGTACAGTATTGCGTAGATTGTCATTGATAAGTGTGCGAACCGTTGGAAAGAATATTGAGGAAGGAAATTGTGTATGTTTTGTGCAGGGAAGAAGTGGATGAGACAACTAAATGAGTTAAGTTAGTGACTTTGAGAGAAATGTTTAAACGATTTGGTCGTGCAGTGTTTAAGCTAGTGAGAATAGTACGGTGTGACCATGGTTATTCCTCCCAGTTGGGTGAGGGTAACCGGAGTTATGTTTTATGACCGAACGAACGTGGTAATCAGCGAGGATTTGATGTGTTTCAGGATAAGCTTAATTCGAGTAGGTGAACACTTCAACGTTAGGTTTGAAGGTTCCTACCCTAGGTTACGTACAAGGAGGGAGTGATGAAGTGGTGGAGATATGTGTAATGGTTGGCGAACCGTGGTCTAGGTGGCCCGAGAAAGGGGAAACGTTATCTGCATAGACGATTGTTGAGTGGAATAGGGTTGAGAGTTGTGATACGATGAAGGAACTCTGGGTTATGAGTTGTCGAGGTGTACAGGGTTGGTCAGGTGCCAAGCTGTCAAGTGGGTGTTAGTCTCTTGGTAAATGAACCTCGTGTGGTGGCGGAGGATTTAGCCAAGTTCCTTCTTAAAGGAAGTATAGATGCTTGAGAAGCCTTGGTTAATCTTCTGTTGTCTAGACCAACCGAGTAGGAACAGTAGCCTTCGAGTTAGAAGTACCGTAAGAACTGAAGGAAGTGCACACAAGGTTTCTTGTTTCGAATTTAATGAGATGGTTGACTGAGTCAGAAATAGTTTTACCTTGGGGGAAGTGTCAGATTTTGTGTGGGCAAGATACCCACATCTTTTCCCAATGAGGAATTCCTGGGACGGAATTCTTTTAAGGGGGGAGTGTTGTAACAACCCAAAATTCTAGTGAGTTTTAAAGTTGGTGGTCAAAGTGAAATAAATGGAAGTTAACTTGAGGGACTAGATTGTCAATTTATGAAGTGTATATATAGACTCCAATCCCTAGGGCAGCCTCCATTTGGCTGAAATCAGTGTTGTGTGGGAGTGCTCTTGGTGTTGGTGGCTAAGGAAGAAAGAAAGGAAGAAAGGAAGAAGGCTTGAGAAGAAATCAAGAGTGAAAGGAAGAATCAAGCTAGAATCTGAAGGTAAAACATCCTAATTCGTTCTTCTGATTAGGGTAGTGCTCCTCCTTCTCTTTGTTATGGATTCTTAAGACTGATGTTATAGATTAATGGATTTTCACCATATTTTCCTTGAAAATGAGTTTTATGGGTTTGTATTAATGAATCGATTTAAGAGATTTAAAGTGGGATTATTTGGGTGTTTGGGGTTGGTGGATGAACCCTTATGGTTATCTAATCAAACTAATGGCTAAAATCGGGTTAGAAATCACTTTTAAGAAGTTTATTTTCGGACAGCAGCCGTACCCGGACACCTTCAATTCATGATGATATGGTGGTTTCCGGATACGGATGCTAGTTTCCGGGTAAAGCTCTATGGTAGTTTCCGGGTGGGGGGGTTTCAGTGTAGTATCCGGACAAGTGTGGCATCCGGACAAGTGTAGTATCCGGACAAGTGTGGCATCCGGACAAGTGTAGTATCCGGACAAGTGTGGCATCCGGGCAAGTGTGGTATCCGGACAAGTCAGTACCCTGAAATCATGTGCTGGACAGTAGGTTGAGCCGTTTTATCTGATGAGGATCTATTGTCCTTAGGTGTTCGATTGGTTTAGCTGGGAAGAGTTTAAGAAGTGCGTTCTACGATAATCAAAGGTGAGTTCTCTCACTCCTTTTTATGACGTACCATTTTTACTGAATATGGTTCCTTTATCGAGCATGAACTATTTTATAAAAAAAAAACTATGCATGCTTCCATGATTTACATGTCTACCCACAACACGAAAGATGTTTTATGTTTTCATGAATATGGTTTCAATGTATGTGTATGCTATGTGGAGTCGGTTGCACGGTGGGGACGGGGTACCTTGGGCTCTCTGATCCCTTGGGCATATGGATGTTAGCTTGTAGGTTGGAATTTGTTTTCTCCTACATAAAGGAACGGGGAGTCCATTTGGATTCCGGCGTAGACGAGAGGGTGTCTGTTAGGCCCCGATCGGAGTAGCTTATGCAGTTCCCTGAACCCCGTGTTTAACCTTGGATGATGTTATGAGAAAGATGTGAAAGTATTTTCTTTATGAAATGATCTTTTTACTGTGATAAATGTTTCTGGAGGGAATTCACTAGACCTTTTGGTCTAACCCTCGCTTTTCAAAAACTAAACCATTTTCAGGTAAGCGCGCTATGGGTTCTTCTAGTAAGAGCTAGGAGTGACTCAAGGAGGATTTGGAGACTAGAGCGACTCCAAGTTTTGACTGATAACTATAGATATAGTGCTCGGCTGTGGAATAGAGACTTCCGCTGTAAATGTTGCTTAGTATAGCGAAATGAATGTTTATGAACAAGATAATAATGTAATCTGAATGCTATTTTCTAGATTAATTCTTGTTATGATTCCGGGATGTTACAAAAGGCCATGGAGGCCTCTCCTTAACCTTTTCTCCTACATTATTTTATATATATATATATATATATATATATATTGATTGTTAGCTTACAAAAAACTATAAGAATTTAAATAAAAATAAATTCATTTTATAAAAGTATATATATCTTATTGATTAAATAAAAATAATAATAAGTTTATTAATCTAGATAAAAAATGTTGGATTCATTGTATAAATAAAAATGCAAGGTAAATAATATTTTATATAATAATAAATATAAATATATATATATATATATATATATTGGTTAATGGTTTTTAATTTAAATTTAAAAAGAAAATGAAAAGTTTAAGCATTTAATGTGTTGAAATCAATTAAAAATAAATCAAAATTATAACAAAAAAGATAAAAGGCCATGGAGGCCTCTCCTTAACCCTTTCTCCTACATTCTCCTTTATATATATGTGTAGGATCCAGATCCGTGCAACAATCGTGTTTATGTGATTACGAGATATGAACAGATAAACTAATCACAAAGGCTGCCCACTTAGCTATTTGATTCAGAGAATAATCGTTACAATACTGAAAAGCTAAATGAGACAACTAGCTATTTTCTAAGCTAATTGTACATTATATATGCTGGGCCCGTGGTAACAAGCCCACGGCCCGTTCACTATGGACTATGTTTAAACAAATACAAATTACACCCTTGAACTTTAAATCAACATATAAAACTTGCCCTAACAATCTCCCCCTTTGATTTGAAGTTCAAATTCGCGCTCTATCTCTTGCCAGTTGTAGACATAACGTTTGCGAAGAGCGAAATGAACCTCGAAGAATCTGATGGCGCGGCGGTAGTCGAGACGATCTTCAACAATATCCAAAGCAGTCTGAGCAGTTCTTTCATTCAGATTTGGTACATAGGATACCTTTGGATTTTCGGATTCGTGCTTGATGATCTTCCGAAGAGCGTCTTGAACCTTGAGCAGTGTGCCGTCGCAAAATCGATCTACCTGACTGAACCTCATAAACTTCTTTTCTTTCTGAGCGTTGAGGAAGACGATCCCAAATTCCGGTTGAAGCAGCATTGCGTTCTCGGGATACATCGACAGTTCAGGAGCTTTCAGATTCGGTTTGAGCAGATTTACCTTCTTTGATCGGTTCTCGATTGCCATTTGAAAGTCCGTAAGATAAGACATCATAATAGATCGGACGAGGAATCGACGAACCGCTTCGAGCGCCTTTGTTACAGCAAGCGGTCGGATGGTTCTGGTGCGAAGGTCTCTCAGAATAACCAGGAGATCGAACGGATGGAGATGCTTAAAGTCAGCCTCAGAAAAAATCCATTCTTTTCCGTCTTCACGTCGAACAGTGAATACGGGAAAGACGATCTTCATAATTTTGTTTGACTGAATCTTTAGCACCTCTGAAATTTTATGCTTAGTTCGAACCTGGTCTCTCGGGAGACACCGCTTCATGGCTTCTACGTATCGGAGTTGACGTGCTGGATCAGAACTGTAGATGCCAAGACAGAAGGTCGGCTCGATCGGGCGAATTCGGTGAACGAACAGCTTCTTTAGAGATTCCTCCAGATGAGGAATGAGGACCTTGATCTTCTCCCAACGGTTTTGTTGCTGAGGAGGGGGAGGAAGATCAGGAGCTGTCGTTTGCTGAGGAGATGTCGGGATTTCTGCATTGGAGCTTTCTGGTTGATCTGAAGTCGTAGCGGGTTGAGTCGAGTGAACGGGAGGCGTACCATATAAGTTCTGAAGCAGAAACTGGTCGTAATCAATATTGTCGTCTTCATCAGTGGGAAACACCAGATTTACCTCGAAGTTTACGGCTGTGGCAACTTTTTCGTACCATGCGTCTTCGATTTCCGGGTTGGTTTCACATGCAGGATCAATCATGGTGAGCGTCGACATGTCTGATGGTTCTTGTGCGACCAATTCCTGTGTTGTACCCTCGGGCTTTTCAACCGTTGGGGCTTCGTCATCTGAGATATCCATGTCGATGACCATCTGTGCTAAAGGCAACTCGGCTTCGGGTGTTGCTGTTGAAGTTGCCGCAGTTGGGGGTTCCGGATGAACCACAGATGTCATTTCGGCAGTCACGATCTGGACGGTCTCGGTTTGGCGTAGACGCTTCTCCCCCTCACGGTGACCAGGATCATCCTGGTCATCGTGCTTGCGTTTGAGACCGCCAGCTTGACTCTTACAAGTGTCTTCGAGTGAGCGGACCCTCTCAAACAGCGTGGCAAGCGCGTTGTTGTAGTCGTTGAGGGTCGAGTCAATTGAGTCAAGGCGTGATATGATGGACGGAGATGTAGCAGTGACCTGGGATCGAAGAACGGAGATCAGGTCTGCTTCGGCAGATGCGGTTGTGTCAGATTCCTGGAGCAGTTGGGCTAAGAGCATCGTTTTCAGGGTGTCCACCGAGTAAGTAGGTTGCGGTTGAGTCGGTGGAGGCACAGAGGCGGTTTCAGTGTCGACGAGGTTGGCCTTTCCTTTGATAGCATGTATCGCTTTGGCAAGTTCAGCAGCGACATGTTCCTGCATTTTGTGCTCCATAACCTGTTGGACAGCCTCAAGGGTGCTGTCCAGAGATTCTTTTGATACGAAGTCGGGTAAAATAACGCCGGGCTCACTTAGAGTACCCGTTGAAGCATCTACCGTAAGGGTAGAGCCACCTACGTTCACAGCTGGCGTGATGTTAACTGTGGTAGGATTTCCGTCCAATCCTCGTGTTCCGGAAGTCGGAGACACTATAGACGTTCCGGTCGGGTCACGAAGAGCCGCGACTTGGTGTAGTTCCGCATCAAGTGTCCTAGGCGAAGAATGTTCAGTAACAATAGGCTCTAGACTCGATGGTGCGCACAAAGAAGTCGAGACCGGGGGCTGCTGGTCTCTTATTTCAACACCCGCACTCTCCGAGTGAGAGGCCGGTGGAAGTTGTGCTTGTTCCCCGTGTAATATTGAAACATCCGTCTGTTTTGAGACGGATAAGTGGCTATGGGGGGTGTGCAATTGCTCCGCTAGGTCCACGGAGGCTGTTTCAATACCCCGTCCCAACGGATGAGACGGGATAGCAGATGTGGCGACCTGGATATCACTCGGCTGGGGTCGCTCTTGAGCCTCGTTATCTTTACGGCTCGATCTTTCCTGGTTCAACTTTGAACACAGTTCCCTCCTTCTCGCATGATCTAACTCATCACCTATATCTCCCTCAGATGTCCTAGTGGTAGGTCCGGTTCCAGAGTGGGGAGGTGAATCAAGTGGAATGCCAATGGTAAAATCAGGGTTGGGTCTGATACCAGGAGGGATTTGCGTCAGGCGGATGTTGCGGTCGGTATCGGAGTCCGTGGAGTCGGATTCCACATCTTCGACATGCGTACTGGGAGAGGGGGGTTCGGTTATATATGGTTCGGTGGTGTGATGTAGGCGTGGTCTCGAAGATGGATCGGGTTGGGCTGAGCTGGAACCGGGCTGCGATTCCGCTGCACCTCCTACGCTCGTTCCCCTTCCTCTCACTACTAACGTTCCCCGCCCGACAACACCTGCTTGTCGGGCCCTTCCACCTCTCACTCTTGGACCCTCACGTCTCTCGGGTCTATGTCCTTGGGCAGGTCCCTCCGGCTCTGGCTGGACCATGGGATTTCCTAACTCTCCCCTATAAGCAACTACCCCTGGTGCAGCGGGATCGGCTATGGCCAATAGGGCGGCAGGAATGGGCGAGGCGACCGCATCGGATGGGTTGCGGATCACCATGAATTGTAGGTGGCGGATGGGACATACCGGATGTGTGAGTCGTCGTGGAATGGCGGGATTGGCATCCATGTGTTGTCGAATGGCAAGCGAAAGGAATCGCGGATATGGAAGGAACTTCTTCTGTTTGGTGCCGCCGATATGTCGGATAGTGGTCACAAGTTCACGCCAGATTATCATGGCGAAGTCGACGTGGCGGTTGTAGCACACGGCGTGAACAAGGCGCAGAAAGTCACCTGTACATTGGTCAATACCTTTCCATCGGGCGGATAGGCATCGATTGAGAATTGTGAAGAACGTGTACCAAATAGGCGCCAAGAACTTGCGATTGAAGACCGATGGCCGTTGAAGGTCGGAGTTGTACCCAAGAGCACGCATTTGGGCGCAGAGAGTCGCATCGTTAACGGCAAGATCGTACCGTTCATGGTTGTTGGCAGTGGCTTCAGGTAGTGATAGTAAACGGCGAAAAGAATCGGGCGTCAGTGTGAACGGTTGATTGTCTATTTGAGCCGTGATGGTTTTAGTGTTGCCGATCGTACGGACTTGCGCCGTCAGCCAGACTTGGAGAACATAGAGCAAAGGAACGTCGGCGGTGCGAGTCAGTGCCTCATGAATGGGATGGCGCATCAGAATGTCGAGTATGACCTGATGTTGTGGGTTTGGTCTGAAAAGCGCCGGGTCGAGGTAGTGATTGTTCGCCTCTAGCTCGATGCCATGGTCAGGGTCGACCAGTGCAGCATCAGCTACTTCGTCTATAATTTCCTCCTCCTGAGGAATTTGTTCTTCCGGGTTTTGTTGTTCCGCCATGTAAAATTCTGCAAAGGAGCACTCGGTTAGGATCATAATTAGATTTACAAGTGTAGGTGCGTACCTTAGCTTTGAATGGCTCAATCTGAGATAGATCGAGGACTGGTGTTGATAAAACAGGCAAGAATTGGACAGAACAGGGGACCTTTCCGGACAAAATGAAGTGTCCGGACAACATGAGTTATCCGGATGATAGAGGAGTCCGGATGATTAAGCGAGTGTCCGGGTAAAATTAAGTTACCCGGACAAGATTCCCTGACAAAATGATTTTCCGGATAAAGGTTTTGTCCGGACTCCAAACTTATCCGGTAGTTGAACTTACCGGAAACCCTAAGGTCTTCGGACAACTAGGTTTCCGGTTGTTTGAGAGAGTCCGGAAATATCATCAACACTTTGAAGGTTTCCGGATAGAAGCGCATATGTATGATGGTGTCCGGACACGATGAGTGTGTCCGGACGAAACCCCTTGGTGAGAAATCGACCAAATCGAGGTTTAAAGGCCAGTGTAAATGTACATAAGTAGACTAAATACCATTCTAGACTACCCTTGGTCATTTCCTATCAATCTTACGCCGAAAGAACCCCAAATCGTGTAGATCCGAGGTGTGGTGGTCGGGTTTAAAAATCTCGATCAAACCGTGGTTGGATTGAGATGCAATAAGTATTAAGACTCAGAAAGATTGATCGATGGGTAATCACGAACTACATACCTGATTTGGAGATGAAATGCGTGTAAGAATCGTGCGATTGAGGAGAGTCCGAGCGAGAGAGAGAAGGGACGGGGTTTTAGGGTTTTGCACGAGAAATCTGGATAAATGAAGGATGAAAGGTCCCGGATGCCTTATAAGAGCCGGATGGTGTCCGGGAACCTCGACCTACCCGGGTATGTCCGGTCCGGAAACTATCCGGACAACCAGAGGAGTCCGGACATCCTGAAGAGTCCGGATATCTCTGATTTGGCATTTTCCTTGGAAATCCCAGGAAACCGTGCCGCCAGGGATCTTTCTCTCGCTCCCCCTCAAAATGAGCATGGGGTTGCCATTGCTCCCCCTCGAATCGTGCAGTAGGGTGCAAGTGAGGGATCCGACACACAAAAAATGTGAGTGTTGAATAGAAAACTTAGTGTCGCTCCCCCTCAAGTGTTGACCAAGTTGGACTTGGGAGTGCCCACACACATAAAAAACTTTTGGATTGTGTATGAAAAACTGTGTGTGACGCTCCCCCTCAACAGATTAGAATACTTACCTGATATCTGATCATGCTCCCCCTAAACACGTGAGCAGCTTGTTAGGGCACAAATATAGACAAACCTCACGTCTTCTTAATATTGTTCCTTGTAGATCGTGAGCAGCTCCTTCCTTGCGGTCATGTGTGTGGAGCATCCAGTGTTTAAGGACCACACATGACCGTCCTGCAAAACAAATTTAGCGGACCTTCGGTACCCAGATTTGCCTGGGTCCGGGAGGGTTAGGTTTGGCACCGTTTGGGGAAGCTTGCTTTGTCCCAGCTTTCCCTTTAGGTATAGGAATTACACCGTTAGAGGGAACTGGTTTTGGCACTTGTTTCCTCTTCGGTGCAGAATTTACACCTTTAGGAGGAACAGATTTAGTAGCAGCTTTCCACCTGGGTGTCGGTTTAACCTCAGTAGGAGCAACCCATCTAGGAGCAGGTTTGGTCTCCCGATGTGGTTTAACCGCTGATTGGTAACCCCGTTTTTGATAGTGTCTTTGCTGGTTATTACGGGGTTTTCGTTTGGGTGTATGATTAAACCTTTGATATGACCCAAACCAATCATTATTAGCAATGTTATCAAAATCATTCCAACCACAACTAGAACAACACAAACGATCGTGTGATAATTGAATCAATTGCTGAATGGAATAAACTTTCATCGGAAAATTAACATTTCTATTAACTAAATTATTCCTATGATTCCAGGCACAATCGTTTTTGTTCATCCTAGGATGAAAGACAGTATTGAACGACTTTGATGCATCATCCTTGACAGATTCCTTGGCTGGCCACTTTGGTTTTGTTTGTTTAGCTCGACCGGTTTTATCCGAAACAACAGGGACAATACGGTCAGTGACTTTTGAAGGAGTAGGATTTTTGTTGGGCAATCACACGGTCTTTTGCCTCGGCTGTGATTGGGTTTTAGAAACAGGTTTAGGTTGAGAAATCTTAATCACAGCCGGGGTCTTCGTGTTTGAACATGCACCCTTTAAAAAATTGACCGGCCGATTGACTACTGGTGACAGAAAATCAGTATGACTCGAAAGAGGTTTGTCGAAGGGGAACAACTCATACTCTTCCTCAGAATTTCCTTCGGAGTTCATGTATTTGGAAAAATCGACATCCGGAATTACAGGACTTGGATCGGTCGAGGAAGGCGAGGAACACTTTGTGCTTGTGTGCTTTAGGGAATTTGGTGCGGAAGCTAGGAAAAAATCAGAGTTCAAATTCCTTAAAACACTCTTATCTTGAGAATCAGAACCCTCTTGTGATCTTTTGTCAGTTGGGAAAGAGGTTGTTCCAAAGAAAGCTTTACACGAAGACGTGTCCGATGAGCAAGAGGAAAAATCGGGTGAAATCTTCTTTTCAGATTGGAGTTGGTCAAATTGCTTTTGTAGTTGACTTTTACTCACTTTCTCTTGCATCACTTCTGTTGCCAAAGCGGACAGTTGTGATGTGAGTCGATTGATTTCAAACCGAAGGATCTCCTGTTCTTCATCAGACACAACTTCGGTTTTGACCGATTGTTGATTCTCAAGTTTTTTAATTAAAGCTTGCTTTTCCATTTGAAAATTTTGCCTTTCTTTCTCAAATGACTCCTCCAACTCGACTATCTTTGCTTCCAAGATGAGAGGGGGAACATAGAGTTTGAACTCGTCCGTCTCATTCTTGGTTGCTGGTGCTTGGTCCTCATCCTTTTGGGAGGAATCCTTGGGCTTAGCAACCTTGTAGGGGTCGAAGTAGTCATTCGAGAGGTACTTCTTTGGATTTTTCTGATAAGAATAATTTAAAGGCTCATAACAAAATGGAAGTTGTATTCCTCGTTTGTGTGTGCGCTTGTATTCCTCTGTTTCCTCTTCCTTTTCAGGTTCTAGAGGACCAGTCCACTTGATTTTGTACTCCGGGTACTTTGTAGATAAACCATAACAGGCAAAGTCATACAGAGTGGGTACATGCCATCTTCCCTTTTTCAAATAGTGGGGATTATCATATCCGATTCCCCACTCTTTGTTGAAATACGTGAACTCTTTAGGTTTGTTCAAGAAGATGGTTTGATCAGTTTGTCCCCTTTTGTGGAGTTTGGTTTCAAGGTCAAGAATTTTCGCAACAAACTCCTTGTGCTGAATTTGAAGAGTAGAGCATTGATAAACAATTTCTGCTTTTTCATTCAAGCACTGATCAAACTGTGACTGAAGTTCAGATAATTTGGCCCGTAGGTCTTTAGGTGCTATAGAAAGATTTTTGCATTTCTCCTTTAAAATAGCATTTTCAGACTTATATTTTTCAGTTATTTTCTTTTGAACATCTAGCTTTTCGGTTAGAGACCTAATCTCAAGCAGTTGTTCTTTAGAAGTGGCCTTAGAGGTACCTACCCGTTCAGCAAGAGGTTTCACTCGGTCATAAAGTTCTGAAAAGATAGGTTCACATACCTGACACGGCCTTTTCATGTCTTCTTCAGCAGGAGACATCTTCAGTTGCACTGGAGTGATCGTCAGACGTGTAGATTGATTCAAAGTGTAAACCTAACGCAAGGCACTAAGAGTGGAATCCTAACGCGGGTTCTATGACTGGTATGAACTAAGAGTGATCTTACTGGATAGGAATCCAAGTAAGGGTCTGATCAGGAAGTGTCGGAATCAGATCAATTAAGAACAGTTCAATAAATCACAAAATGTTCGGGTAAAACAAAGAATCCGGATGGCACAGATTCACGAATGCTTAAATGTCCCCCTCCTGCGACTTAGCACGGGGGTAAAACAAAGTTTCCGGGTACAGTGAAGTTTCCGGAGAATGTGAGGTGTCCGGATACTATGAGGATTCCGGGTAAACGAGGATTTACGGATAAAAATGAATTCCGGATACTTTGTGTTATCCGGAACAAGATTACCCGGAAAGAGTGAGATTTGAGAAAACTTACCCGGATGACTGACTTGTCCGGATGGAACCACAAACGTCCGGACACCTTGATCTGTCCGGAAAACGCGGCTGATGTATCCGGAAAAGTCGGCTGTTTGCTCAATTCGATTGGATTTTCGATTAGGGTTGCCCAAAATCGATCCTGGAAGATTAGTAACAATGCCAAACACAAAATAACACTAATCCAATCGACTTCAATGCAAAAAGAACACGTTTTGATGGTAAAAATTCGATTTTTTGTTGAAGAACACTACCAAAAACTTTGAACGTAATTTGCAAAATTAACCAACCAAACGAACGAATTAGGAAGTAAAAATTTGCAGAAACACTTATAATATTGATTCTAACACAACCCAATAACCAGAAACTATCAATTTCGATTGAATCAAATTTTCAAGAATTCAAGAAAAGTCAGACGAGTAAAAGTCAAACTAACCAGAAATTGATGAATGAAGCTTTGAATCGAATCCGTCTGTCTGCTCTGATACCAATTGTAGGATCCAGATCCGTGCAACAATCGTGTTTATGTGATTACGAGATATGAACAGATAAACTAATCACAAAGGCTGCCCACTTAGCTATTTGATTCAGAGAATAATCGTTACAATACTGAAAAGCTAAATGAGACAACTAGCTATTTTCTAAGCTAATTGTACATTATATATGCTGGGCCCGTGGTAACAAGCCCACGGCCCGTTCACTATGGACTATGTTTAAACAAATACAAATTACACCCTTGAACTTTAAATCAACATATAAAACTTGCCCTAACAATATATATATATATATATTGATTGTTAGCTTACAAAAAAATATAAGAATTTAAATAAAAATAAATTCATTTAATAATAGTATATATACCTTATTGATTAAATAAAAATAATAATAAGTTTATTAATCTAGATAAAAAATGTTGGATTCATTGTATAAATAAATATATATATATATATATATATATATATATATATATATATATTGGTGAATGGTTTTTAATTTAAATTAAAAAAGAAAATGAAAAGTTTAAGCATTTAATGTATTGAAATCAATTAAAAATAAATCAAAATTATAACAAAAAAGATAAAAGGCCATGGAGGCCTCTCCTTAACCCTTTCTCCTACATTCTCCTTTATATATATATATATATATATATATATATATTGATTGTTAGCTTACAAAAAAATATAAGAATTTAAATAAAAATAAATTCATTTAATAAAAGTATATATACCTTATTGATTAAATAAAAATAATAATAAGTTTATTAATTTAGATAAAAAATGTTGGATTCATTGTATAAATAAAAATACAAGGTAAATAATATTTTATATAATAATAAATATAACTATAAATATATATATATATATTGGTTAATGGTTTTTAATTTAAATTAAAAAAGAAAAAAATAAAAAGTTTAAACATTTAATGTTTTGAAATCAATTAAAAATAAATCAAAATTATAACAAAAAAGATAAAAGGCCATGGACGCTTCTCCTTAACCCTTTCTCCCATATATATATATATATATATATATATATATATATATATATATATATATATATATATTTGATGTTAGGTTACAAAAAAATATAAGAATTTAAATAAAAATAAATTCATTTAATAAAAGTATATATACCTTATTGATTAAATAAAAATAATATTAAGTTTATTAATTTAAATAAAAAATGTTGGATTCATTGTATAAATAAAAATGCAAGGTAAATAATATTTTATATAATATATATATATATATATATATATATATATATATATATTGGTTAATGGTTTTTAATTTAAATTAAAAAATAAAATGAAAAGTTTAAGCATTTAATGTGTTGAAATCAATTAAAAATAAATCAAAATTATAACAAAAAAGATAAAAGGCCATGGAGGCCTCTCCTTACCCCTTTCTCCTACATTCTCATTTATATATATCAATATATTGTTGTTAGCTTACAAAAAAATATAAGAATTTAAATAAAAATAAATTCATTTAATAAAAGTATATATACCTTATTGATTAAATAAAAATAATAATAAATTTATTAATTTAAAAAAAATGTTGGATTCATTGTATAAATAAAAATGCAAGGTAAATAATATTTTATATAATAATAAATATAAATATATATATATATATATATTGGTTAATGGTTTTTAATTTAAATTAAAAAAGAAAATGAAAAGTTTAAGAATTTAATGTGTTGAAATCAATTAAAAATAAATAAAAATTATAACAAAAAAGATAAAAGGCCATGGAGGCCTCTCCTTAACCCTTTCTCCTACATTCTCTTTTATATATATATATATATTGGTTAATGGTTTTTAATTTAAATTAAAAAAGAAAATGAAAAGTTTAAGCATTTAATGTGTTGAAATCAATTAAAAATAAATCAAAATTATAACAAAAAATATATACGGCCATGGTGGCCTCTCCTTAACCCTTTTTGTAACATCCCAAATTTCATAGCAGACAAACAACCATAAATAAGCAATCGAATTACATAAAACCTTGTCTTTACATCATCAATAATTCATACTAAACAAAATTGACAGCGGAAGTCTCTAAATCCACAGCCGAGAGCTATTCTATTGTCATCATAGCCAAAACTTGAAGTTACTCTAAGCTTCAAGTACTTCTTATCGCCTCCTAGTTCTTACTGGAAGAACCCTTATCATGCTTACCTGAAAATGGTTTAGTTTTGAAAGCGAGGGTTAGACCAAAAGGTCTAGTGAATTCCCTCCGAAAACAACATGTATCGACAGTAAAAATCATTTAGATGATAAGATCGTAACTCGTCACATAAGGTACTGCACTGTGCAATGGATCACATAAGGATTCGCGATCGGGGCCCAAGCAGACTCCCCTTTTCGCCCTCGAAGGTATCGGGGCCCAAGCAGACTCCCCTCCACCCGCCTAGGAGGAAACGAATTCCAACCAATAGGCTCATCATCCATAACCAAGGGATCATCGGATCCCGAGGCTCACTGATCCCACAATGCAGACCAACATCACATAGCATGCACATACGTTACATAAAGCATGTAATAAAACCTTACAAAGCATGCCTTACATTTCATCATGTCAAACGTTTTTTAGATATAAATAGGTACGTTCGTGAGAAACATGCATTTCGATTATAAACATTTCGTGTGCTTTAAGAACCATAATCAGTAAAGAAAACGTTTAACACTTTACGCCGTAAAAGGGTTAGGGAACTCACCTTGCTTGACGTACAACGCACTTCTTAAATACCTCCGAGCTAAACCACACGAACACTTAAGGTAACAGTTTCGCATCAGAAAACAGTTCACCCTTCTGTCCGGAGAACACAATCCGGACACAACTATTTTCTGGATACAGCATTGTCCGGACGTAACACTTTTCCGGACACAACACTTTTCCGGACACACCACTTATCCGGACGCTAGACTTATCCGGACGCTAGACTTATCCGGGCAAAGCTACCCGGACACTAAGCTTATCCGGAGACTTGCAACATATCCGGACACCACCGAACACTGGTGTCCGGAAAACGCGGCTGTTCGAACTTAACAAGTCTAAAACTGATCTATACTTCGATTTTTGCCATTAAGTCGATTAGATATATACAAGGGTTCATCCACCAACCCTAAACATCCAATTAATCCACTTCTCACCAATAAATCGGTTTATAAAGACAAAACCCTCAAAACCCACTTTTAACAACAATGTGGTTGAAACTCATTGAATCATTGATTTCAGACTTGGAAACTCGACCCATAAGGATACGAACACAAGAATTAACAAGGATTAAGAGTTACCTCACTGATTTCTTCTTTGATTCTTCTCTTTTTCCTTTTCTCTCTTAGCCACCAACCACAAAACCCAAATACTGATTTTGGAATAATAGAGGCTGCCCTAGGGTATTGAGTCCATAAATACCTTTCATAAATTGCAGAATAGTCCCTTGCCTTAACTTTCATACCTTGCACAATGAACACTAAACTTTCATACTTGCACAAGAAACCCGGTTGTTACAACACTCCCCCCTTAAAAGAATTCCGTCCCCGGAATTCCTCATTGGGAAAAGATGCGGGTATCCTGTCCATACCAAAGCTGACACTTTCCCACGGCAATGCCACTTCTGACTCGGTCAACCACTTCATTAAAACGAGACATGGAACATTGGGTGCAGTTCCTTCAGTTCTTACGGTACTCTAACTCGCAGGCTACTGTTCCTACTCGATCGAACTTGACAACAGAAGATTAACTAAGGCTCCTCAAGCATCTTGTAACGTCCCAAAAATTACAAGGAATTTAAAATTTTTAAAACATGCATTTCATTATAAATTAACCCCAATTTAATAATTCGCAATTCAAATTAAATTAACGTCGTTAACTCAAACAGTCAATAAAGTTTACGCATCGGAAATTTCATAAAATAAAATCTAAAGGTTTAAAAGTGAAATTTTAAACACTCTCAGCACCCCGCGCATAGTGTGTGTACCGTCAAGCCCGACTGCCGCTCGCACCTGAAATCACAACATATTGGGAAAAGGTAAGCTAATCGCTTAGTGAGTCCTACCACACACGCAGGTAGCAACCCCACGAATATCGCCCCTACTCGCAAGTAGGCAACGTCACCATCACCACAAATATAAAACCACATAATGATAAATGCATAAATACGAACCTCGGTCCCACCGAGTACACCAAAAATATATCCACACAAGCTCAGTCCCACCGAGCCCTCGGTCCCACCGAGTAAAGACATTGATACCAGCTCAGTCCCACCGAGCCCTCGGTCCCACCGAGCCCTCGGTCCCACCGAGCCCTCGGTCCCACCGAGTAAAGATAATACAATTGTACTAGCTCAGTCCCACCGAGCCCTCGGTCCCACCGAGCCCCCCAGTCCCACTGAGGTGTACGCAAGCACAAATAATCGACATATAATTTCAACAATCACAGCTAAATCATTCCAACCAAATTGGTCCACGTAAACACGTAATAACACGTAATAACACATAGCACAAAAACAACGATATACATGAAATTCCTAACTACGCAGTGAGAGAACTCACCTCAAAGCAAAGCGACGCGCTCCCGAGCCGCAACACCAGCACGTCAACCTTCCTCACATTTTCCCACCTAATTACGCACTAAAAACGTCAACGGAAGGTCCCAACTCACGACACTTTTACTAGTTTAACGAAACTAAAAATTCCAGCTTTTATACTAAAAATGCAGGTCTGTTCGGGACCCATTTTACCCCTGCTAAACTAATCAAACCAAAAATCTAATTCCACATTCAGGAAGTTCAATGTCTTACGGTTCCAGGGACGTATCGCACGCGTCCTAACGATATTCCTAGCACTCTATATGAATTTTACAAAAACACCTCTCAGAGCAGCAAAAACAGAACCTTTCAGTACAAAACGACGATTTGACCTAAGCTACGTTCCGAACTGGTTTTTGCACAAAACATAGAAAAGTTACTAGACTCAAAATGGGAACTTTTGGCACCGACTTCGCTCCAATCCGAGTTACGAGGACAATGTTACGGTTTAAGCAAAACGGTGGCAGATTACTAAATTTTCACATGAAATGACACTATTGATTATTAACCCATTAAGTCGTGGCTTAATCCCAACAGACCCGAAAAGCATATGAACTACTGAATATGGGTTACCCTAGGCTGGACAACAGCCGTGCACCACCCCCTGCCGCCTCCGGCGGCGGTGGTGGTTGGCGGCGTTTATTTGACATACGATAACAACAAACGAGAAATAGACGAACTTACCTCGACGAACCCTTCTTCCTCCTCTTTTCCGACCAAACTTGCCGGCGATCGTCTCCTTCCTCCTCTCTCCTCGTCGACGGCAGCAACCTCTATCACCCTCTCGGTTTCTCTCTCCCTCTCTCGGCTTCTTTCTTTCACTCTCTCTCTCTAGTTCTCTTCTTGGCCGAACACAACAAGAAAGGGGGAGGGGATGACTAAAGGTTGTGGTGGTTACTAGCATGAAACCGAAGGGAAGGGGAAGGGGAGGGGGTGACTCTTGGACGATCCCTTGCCAAACTTTGGTGAGATGCCCCAATTAGCCCCTCAACTTTCCTTTCCTTGCAAAAACCCACAAAGGTTGACTCATTTAACTTTTTGGTCCGATTCGACTACCCCGCTAACGGAAACCACATTAAATCAAACTTAAAAAGAAAAGAATTAATAAAAGAAATTACATACCGGGATACGGGCTTTACAACTCTCCCCCACTTGGATTAGACTTCGTCCTCGAAGTCTATGCCCGTGCATAGCTAAAGATAGTTCTCCCACATCTCAACCTCAGGTTCCCAAGTTCACTTGAGACCCCTTCTAAAACTTCTCGAATACTTTTCTTACTAACGTACTCCTTCTAGGACACTGAAATTATGATCGATAGAACACTTCACCAATTGGAATCATTCCTAGCCAAGCGACTTCGGTTGTCTCCCAACCTTAGATATTCCATACCTCCCGATTCAAATCTCAAGCTCTAAACATTCTCAAGTTGCTTACCAATATACCCAACTGGATACTCGGATCCGATCATTCCTACTATTAACTGTCGATTAACTCCTACGAGTTCTACTATACTCCCACAAATTACCCTACAAGAATCGTCAAACCAGTAAATTTAAAATCACTCACGAAGGTCACTCCACCATAACCATTCACCACAAGCAAACACCTCAGGATTACTACTACCATCAACATAATTTCCTTAAAATCGGCTACAATTCCCCAATTACACTAAGGTGTTTGGCTTCAAGCCCAAAAGTCGACACCTAAATATACTATTTACCTCAAAAATTCTGCGCATATATCCTCTTTATTACAAAGGGCATCATTCCCTAACCGATACTATTCGGCCTACAGTACTAACACGCGTGGAATACCCAACCTTCCACCGTTGACGTATTTCCTACACTCGCTCTACGAAGCCTAGTTACACCGTATCAAGATACACCTTAACGTCTACCTCCCAGGTACGTGCTCAAGACTATATCCTCCTAGTGCCTACTGGAAAGTCAAAGTCATAACACAAGAATACCGGGGTCCCACCCCGAGATACCCAACCGACCATTAAGACCGAGCAATTGACCCATGACTATCACGGATAAAATTCGGAATTTCCCCCGAAACTCTCTCGCGTTTGGCATTTTCCTCCAAAACTGCCACCTCCTGAGCACTACCTATCGACTCGAGAAGAGGTGCAACCACTGTTAACCGTTGACACAAGCCCCGCAGTGGCTCACCATCCAGATGTCGACTAAGTGCGTCCGTAACAACATCCGCTTTACCGGGGTGGTAAAGTATCTCACCATCATAATCCTTGACCACGTCAAGCCACCTCCTCTGACGCATGTTGAGGTTTTGCCGGTCATCAAGTACTGGAGGCTTTTATGGTTAGTGTATACACTTGACGCCATACAAATAGTGCCTCCAAATCTTGAGAGCAAAACACCATCAAATCTTACATACCGATCGATCCCACATAGGGCTACATACCCGGTTCATGAGGTCCATGAACGTTGCGGGTGCATTGGTGAGCCCGAAAGGCATCACCACAAACTTGTAAATGGCCCTAACGTGAACGAAAGGCCGTCTACTCCGTATCCTCTCTCCTCACCCGCATCTGATGATACCCCGATAACTCATCGGACAATACGTCAGCAAACTCCCGTACAACCGGCACATCCTCCGCAGTCTTCTTCTCTCCGACGCCGCGCGTGTCTATCACATACGCTAATTACCCCTAGCCACTGTGCTGCAAGTATTTCCGAGCTCTTACACCCGAACATAACGCTGGGGTCCGCCTGGGTGAGTCGCCCTGAACTAGCATTTCTCCCCCGCTTGGGGTTCGAACTTGTACTTGTTTGCGACGACAAACAATCTCAGCATCAAAAGCATCCATCCAATCCATGCCCACAGTCACGCACAACTCCCGCATAGCGATCGGAATCAAATCAATCGGGAACCTCACACCAGAGATCTCCAAAGTGCACCCCCGGTACACGTCAGTAACCGCCAGGGTCCTGTCTTCAGCAACTGCAACCACAAGTGGACAGCCTAACCGTCCTACAACTCGGCCCCAAACACTCACTGACTATGTGAGACACGGAAGGATGAGTAGCCCCGCTATCAATCATCACCCCAGCAAGCACCGAGTTAACCAAGAACGTACCTGTCACCACTTTATATGTAGCTTGTGCCTCCTCCACTCCCAGTTGATGAACTCTACCTCAGGCCGCCTCCATCACTACAGCAAGTGAAGCATACTTCGCAGTACTCACGAACTCCCTGATCTTGGTACGTAACATATCCTTGTACCGTGTCCTCTTCATGTCCTCAAAAGCAGCATGCTAAGGATAGAATAATGTCATTTCCGTGAACTTTCGGTTCACCTCCTTTATGGCCTCCGCAGTCTGAGAGAGCTCCAAGAACTCTTTGACACTCCTCTCCATCTCCACTAGAGGCACATGCTCTACACGAAACATACGACGAACTCCTCCCAGGTCAAGTAGTGCGCCCGTTAAGCATCAAAGTAGTAGCACACCAGTCTTTCGCTCCGTCTCGTAACAGATTCACCGCGAAGCGAACCTTCTAGTTCGCAGGACAACCACCGGTAAGGAATGTGCACTCCATAACCGATCCCGACTCTCTTGTTCGGGGCTGCCCACCTGCAGGGGGTGGAATCGCCGCGATGCGCTCCTCCATCGACACTATTACCTCATCACGAATGGCGGTAATAATTTCGGGGATCGCCTCCTCCAAATATGCGTCACCTCGACCGCAAACATCTCACGAATCTGATCAGCAATAATTCCAGCATCAGCATCTGGATCAGCATTGTTGTTCCTCCTTAACGAGCTACTAGCACACATTAAAACCTGCTAACTACGCTCATACTCAACTCTTCGGATTCTCCGTGACTTTCCCCGACTCGAGCACGGATCCTGTGCTTCAGATAGTAGGAGCTCTGCTACTACCCTTCACACCTATCCTTACTCGTTTCGAGTCCTGTCCCGGGACGTCCAAGTAGTTGCTTACCACAAACAAACACATATGCCCATTCCGGCATATGCAAACACTTTTCCTAGCTCCCTAGAAAAGTCGTAATACCCCACTACCCTTGCTAGAACGGAACCCCCACTAGCCCTGACGAGTCGCCTCGTGAACGCACAGTCGTATACAGTGGAAACCAGATAGACATTCGAATATAAGATTCTATCCTACAACGGTTGGACTCAAACAAGAGCTGCGCAATAGAACTAAATCTAACATTCTAAGGCTATTCGGTTCCTACCGCATACAGCCTATAGTGCATTCGCTTAACAACCTATCAAGGTTAGCATAAGTTCCTAATAGCAAGTAACAACCATACAATACCACAAAATCCACGTAAGCAATCTAGCATACATACTCCTATGTTCTAGAAAGCAATCTAGCATACGTACTCATATGTAAACGCTATTCCCAGCTCACTAGGAATTTCATCTCATCCCACTACTCTTGCTACAACGGAATCCCTGTTAGCCATAACGAGTTGCCTCGCGAATACCCAGTCGCACGCAGCGTGAATCAAATAGACATTCGAATACAAGATTCTATCCTAGAACGGTTGGACTCAAACAAGAGCTGCGCAATAGAACTAAATCAAATATTCTAAGGCTATATGATTCTTACTGCATGCAACCTATAGGGCCTTCACTTGACAACCTACTATAACTAGCATTGATTCCTACTAGCAAGCAGTCATCGTACAGTACAGTGTAAACAACCTCGGCAATTTAGCATGCATACCCTATGCCTAGAAAGCAATAAATACACTAAGTGCTGTACCTTCCCAATTGGCGTCGGCTGACTGTACACACTGCGCCCACGATCACCGTTTCCCAAACGGGCTTTCTCCGTTCATTTATTTTCAAAGATTTTAATAAGAGAGTTAAAAAAAAAACTTCATAGCCGCAACTTGAGACCAAACACACCGAGATGTGTTTGATTCACTCAAGCTGTGCTCTGATACCAAGTTGTAACGTCCCAAAAATTACAAGGAATTTAAAATTTTTAAAACATGCATTTCATTATAAATTAACCCCAATTTAATAATTCGCAATTCAAATTAAATTAACGTCGTTAACTCAAACAGTCAATAAAGTTTACGCATCGGAAATTTCATAAAATAAAATCTAAAGGTTTAAAAGTGAAATTTTAAACACTCTCAGCACCCCGCGCATAGTGTGTGTACCGTCAAGCCCGACTGCCGCTCGCACCTGAAATCACAACATATTGGGAAAAGGTAAGCTAATCGCTTAGTGAGTCCTACCACACACGCAGGTAGCAACCCCACGAATATCGCCCCTACTCGCAAGTAGGCAACGTCACCATCACCACAAATATAAAACCACATAATGATAAATGCATAAATACGAACCTCGGTCCCACCGAGTACACCAAAAATATATCCACACAAGCTCAGTCCTACCGAGCCCTCGGTCCCACCGAGTAAAGACATTGATACCAGCTCAGTCCCACCGAGCCCTCGGTCCCACCGAGCCCTCGGTCCCACCGAGCCCTCGGTCCCACCGAGCCCTCGGTCCCACCGAGCCCTCGGTCCCACCGAGTAAAGATAATACAATTGTACTAGCTCAGTCCCACCGAGCCCTCGGTCCCACCGAGCCCCCCAGTCCCACTGAGGTGTACGCAAGCACAAATAATCGACATATAATTTCAACAATCACAGCTAAATCATTCCAACCAAATTGGTCCACGTAAACACGTAATAACACATAGCACAAAAACAACGATATACATGAAATTCCTAACTACGCAGTGAGAGAACTCACCTCAAAGCAAAGCGACGCGCTCCCGAGCCGCAACACCAGCACGTCAACCTTCCTCACATTTTCCCACCTAATTACGCACTAAAAACGTCAACGGAAGGTCCCAACTCACGACACTTTTACTAGTTTAACGAAACTAAAAATTCCAGCTTTTATACTAAAAATGCAGGTCTGTTCGGGACCCATTTTACCCCTGCTAAACTAATCAAACCAAAAATCTAATTCCACATTCAGGGAGTTCAATGTCTTACGGTTCCAGGGACGTATCGCACGCGTCCTAACGATATTCCTAGCACTCTATATGAATTTTACAAAAACACCTCTCAGAGCAGCAAAAACAGAACCTTTCAGTACAAAACGACGATTTGACCTAAGCTACGTTCCGAACTGGTTTTTGCACAAAATATAGAATAGTTACTAGACTCAAAATGGGAACTTTTGGCACCGACTTCGCTCCAATCCGAGTTACGAGGACAATGTTACGGTTTAAGCAAAACGGTGGCAGATTACTAAATTTTCACATGAAATGACACTATTGATTATTAACCCATTAAGTCGTGGCTTAATCCCAACAGACCCGAAAAGCATATGAACTACTGAATATGGGTTACCCTAGGCTGGACAACAGCCGTGCACCACCCCCTGCCGCCTCCGGCGGCGGTGGTGGTTGGCGGCGTTTATTTGACATACGATAACAACAAACGAGAAATAGACGAACTTACCTCGACGAACCCTTCTTCCTCCTCTTTTCCGACCAAACTTGCCGGCGATCGTCTCCTTCCTCCTCTCTCCTCGTCGCCGGCAGCAACCTCTATCACCCTCTCGGTTTCTCTCTCCCTCTCTCGGCTTCTTTCTTTCACTCTCTCTCTCTCTAGTTCTCTTCTTGGCCGAACACAACAAGAAAGGGGGAGGGGATGACTAAAGGTTGTGGTGGTTACTAGCATGAAACCGAAGGGAAGGGGAAGGGGAGGGGGTGACTCTTGGACGATCCCTTGCCAAACTTTTGTGAGATGCCCCAATTAGCCCCTCAACTTTCCTTTCCTTGCAAAAACCCACAAAGGTTGACTCATTTAACTTTTTGGTCCGATTCGACTACCCCGCTAACGGAAACCACATTAAATCAAACTTAAAAAGAAAAGAATTAATAAAAGAAATTACATACCGGGATACGGGCTTTACATCGGCCGTGGACAGGAGAGATGCTGGGTATATTAGTAAACCTTGGCCTTACCAGACACAACGCGTTTTGGGGCCACAAGCATGCGAGTTCCTTGGGAACTATGTGGTTAAGCGTGCTTGGGTGGGAGTAGTACCAGGATGGGTGACCCCCTGGGAAGTCCTCGCCAGGTCGCCAAGAACAAAGCCGTGAGCCAGTGGGGCAAAGCGGACAATATTGTGTCGTGGTAAGCGGGGTGTTACAGATGGTATCAGAGCCGGGAACCGGACTGGTGTGCCAGCGAGGACGCTGGGCTCCCAAGGGGGGTGGATTGTAAGATCCCACATTGGTTGGGGAGGGGAACAAAGGTTGCCTTATAAGGGACTTGATACCTCCTCTATTAGACGCGTTTTAAAACCGTGAGTCCAGGTGTGCGGACAAAGCGGACAATATCTGGTACGGTTGGCCTGGGATGTTACACATCTATACTTCCTTTAAGGAAGAACTTGGCTAAACCCTCCGCCATCACCCGAGATTCATTTACCAAGAGACCAACCCACACTTGACAGCTTGGCACCAGGCCAACCCTGTACACCTCGACAACTCACAACCCAGAGTTCCTTCATCGTATCCCAACTCTCAACCCTGTGCCACCCAACAATTGTCTATGCAGATAACATTTCCCAGTCTCGGGCCACCTAGACCACAATTCGTCAACCATCTCTCATATCCTCACCACTTCACCACTCCATACTTATATGTAACTAAGAGTAGGAACCTCCAACCCATTGCTGAAGTGTCCACCTACCCGAATTAAACTTATCCTGAAACACAACCATTCCTCGCTAATTGCCACGTTCGTTCAATCATAAAAAAACATAACTCCGGTTATCCTCGCCCAACTGGGAGGAGTAACCCTGATCACACCATACTATTCTCACTAGCTTAATCACTACACGACCAATTCGTTTAAACATTTCTCACAACATCACTAACTTAATTCATTCAGTTGTCTCATCCACTTCTTTCCTGTACAAAATCAAACACAATTCTCTTCCTCTATACTCTTTCCAACGGTTCGCACGCTTATCAATGACAATCTACACAACACTGCACCTTTCGGCATCACCGTCAGGTTTACTACTTCCAACTTACTCACTTATTCCGACATACTATCTTCACCTCCCTACGTTAGCGTGGAGCTTTACCCACCGAGCATTAATTGCCCCTCTCTCCCGACCTTTCCACATGCTGGTATCGCTTTCTCAATACTCACATAACCAAACAGTTGCACCAAGATCTTATCTTAAGGCATTCAACCAAGCCGTCTTGAAACTAGACCAGTATTCGACGTCACTACCCATTCTTTAATCTCCAACTTTTACCTTCTCAGACATTTCTTTCACACATAAGCAACATTTCACATCTATCCCACCACATTTTGACTAACACAACCCTCATCCTCTTTAAAACTTCCAATGACCCCAAAGTATTCTTCTTAGTAACGTCCCCTATTCACTCTAATAATCTACCCCCCTTGGATTCCCTATTACAAACGGATCTATTAAATCAGGAACACCCCGAAACTCGGGTTCCACAATTCTTTCGATTAACCACTAAGATCATAAAATCAGATAGATATATATACAGTCATCCCGACTTTCTTACTTAGATTTACCTTAAATAATTCTTTAAAAAACTATATAAAAATAAATTCATTTAATAAAAGTATATTGATTTATAAACATGTTAGCTTACTAAAATATTTGTACCTTATTAATTAAATAAGAATAATAAAAAGTTTATAAATTTAAATAAATTTTTATTTATTTATAAGCATTGTTAGCTTACAAAAAAATATAAGAATTTAAATAAAAATAAATTCATTTAATAAAAGTATATATACCTTACTGATTAAATAAAAATAATAATAAGTTTATTAATCTAGATAAAAAATGTTGGATTCATTGTATAAATAAAAATGCAAGGTAAATAATATTTTATATAATAATAAATATATATATATATATATATATATATATGATGGTTAATGGTTTTTAATTTAAATTAAAAAAGAAAATGAAAAGTTTAAGCATTTAATGTGTTGAAATCAATTAAAAATAAATCAAAATTATAACAAAAAGGATAAAAGGCCATGGAGGCCTCTCCTTAACCCTTTCTCCTACATTCTTCTTTATATATATATATTGATTGTAAGCTTACAAAAAAAATATAAGAATTTAAATAAAAATAAATTCATTTAATAAAAGTATATATACCTTATTGATTAAATAAAAATAATAATAAGTTTATTAACCTAGATAAAAAATGTTGGATTCATTGTATAAATAAAAATGCAAGGTAAATAATATTTTATATAATAATAAATATAAATAAATATATATATAAATATATATATATATATATATTGGTTAATGGTTTTTAATTTAAATTAAAAAAGAAAATGAAAAGTTTAAGCATTTAATGTGTTGAAATCAATTAAAAATAAATCAAAATTATAACAAAAAAGATAAAAGGCCATGGAGGCCTCTCCTTAACCCTTTCTCCTACATTCTTGTAACGACCCAGATCATTTTTCGAAGGTTTTATGTTTTACGTTAAGTTTTGTTGATAAGTGGAAGTTGAGGGGCTGATTGGTAAATAGGAGATGGGGTATAAAAGGGCACAAAACCCTAGGCAACATTCTAATTTTATTGATTGTGTATGTTTTTTACGACTGAATTCTTGAAGAAGAGGAGAAAAGGGGTCTTGGTGGGAGTTTTGTGGAATTGAAGAAGAGAATAAAAAAGCCTTGAAATCAGAAGAAGGATTAGGAGTGGATTTCGTTTCTTGCAAGTAATCTAGCAGGTAATCGTTAACCCATAACTCCATTTAAGATTTGTTTGATGATTGTTGGGTTTTGAGAGTTTCTCTTGTTTTAAGTCTTTTGAGACCATATAGGAAGATTTAATCATCTTTTAACTAGTGTTTGTTAGTAAAACTTGTGGGGTTTGGTTATGGAACATTAGGTGGTTAAGTATCGCCTTATCTTTCGGTTTGGGAGTCATGTAGTGGGATTTTAAGCACCAAAACTCGACCAGCGCTGTATCCGGAAAACATCATAGGATGAATGTAACCGGGTGAGTGTCCTGTAAACATTTCGGTAGTGTCCGGACGTATTAGTTCCCGGATAGTTGCCCGGAAAAGTTTGTTGTCCGGAAAAGCGTTGTGTCCGGAAAAGAGGCAGTATCCGGACAGTTGTGTTTACCCGGTAAGCCGTCCGGAAAAGTGTGTATCCGTTGAGAAGTACCCGGACAGTTGTCTAGTCAGCTTATACATTTTTACCCCTTGTTCAGGTAGACAGTTTGGAAGTAAGGGGCAGAGTAGGGAAAAACAAGTAACGTACCAGGTGAGTTTTCTAACTAAAATGTGTGGCTTTTAAATGCGTTTTCTAAAGCAAGACATGATGAGTAATGCCATGTTTATTTTTATAAACGTTTTATCTGCATGAAAGTTGTTTAAAGTTTTATATGTGGGATGTATGCATACATTGGTTTTGATGTAAATTGGCTAAGTCGGGGGGTGTGTTCCGCCAGCTCGTGCCGGGGGGTGTGTCCCGTTTATGCCAAGGGAGGTGTGACCCTGTAAGGCAGCATGAGACTGACTCGTTGTCACCTTAGGGTGACTTCAGGGTGCCAATTTATGATGGGCAGACCTTATTTCGTGAATGATTTTAAATGAGCAGATTTATGAATGTTTTATGCTGAAAATGATAAACTGTTTTAAATGCTTTGACAACTGTTAGGAGGGACTCACTAGACCTTATGGTCTAACCCTCGCATTTTCAAACTAAAACCTTTTCAGGAAAGCAGGTGATGAAAGGCTATACCGAGTGAGCAAGAAGTTAGCAAGGAGGCTTGATAGTATAGCGACACTATAGTACTAATTAGTTTATTTCTCAGTTGTGTAGGTTGCTTCCGCTAACCAATTTTGTTATGATGTAAGGAAATTTTGAGACTCGATTTTGGGATATTCTCTACTTATGACCTTGCATGTTCTATTTGTAAGAAATGAAATGTTTTAAAAAATTTGGGTTGTTATAGTTGGTATCAGAGCCATAGTTTAAGGGATTTAGGTGACCGAACGGGCCTAAACTTAAACTTGGGAGTAGAAATCACAACTGAGAATCAGGAAATGCGTTAGGAGGGCACTATTGTAGATACAAGAAATGCGTTAGGAGGACACTATTATAGAGATAGGACTAATAAGGTACTGAGGACTGTCATGTAAGGTAAGTTTGAGATTCCACCTGGCCAGTGTAATTGCGAACTTACAGGTACATGTATGTGCTTAACCTGCCTTATTATTTCGAAGTGGTAGTCAGAAGCTAGTGTTTATGTCGTGTTCCAGTACTTTAGAATGTCAGCAAGATCCCTGAGGGATAGACTGAGACCCCTTGTTGGGAAGTGTCTTGAGGAGTCCTGGTGATGTGATGTACGTATACATCGTGGAGAAGAAATGTTGTATAGAGTATTACGAGTCGTCTAGAGGTAGCTCTTCGTGGATTCGGAGAGGAAGAATGCTTGAGTTTGAGTAAGACTCCTATTTCGGGAGAGTCCCAATTCTAGAAATCATGGGATAGATCAGTCAAGATGGTAAGGAAAGACAGTGTCAAAACCTTGAAGGTATCAATGGAGCCCTGGGTTCTCGGTCGAGCTTTCCATTTGCAGGATAAATGAAATAAGTGAAATGAAACCATGTAGAAGTGGAAGGTGAGATAGTTGATCAAAACGAAATAGTATGAAATGGTTGAGTAAGTGGACCGTTGAATGTGTGTATAGCAAGTCGTTGCAAGCCGAGAGGGAGACCTCTGGTCGAAAGTAGGATGTCAACGATAAGTTGGGTGAGTAAAGTGATTGACCTTGTTTGAGTGAATAGCCTTCAATTGCAAGTGGAGTTTCATGCGTTGGGTTCGTATATGTGTACATGAGAATTTTTCATAAGTAAAGTAAATGTGTAAGTATCAAATTTGATCGGATATGAGTCGGCGTGTGCAAGCGTATGTTTAAATATATATATATATATATATATATATATATATATATATACAAATCCATTTACATCGTACAATGAAGTCTTGAGGTTTACGATTTGCAAAATATTCCACTCTTTTCATGATAAGTCAAGAAAACGTTTGAATGCACAACTTTTATAACCAAAATGAGTATTGACATGTTGAAGTTATATAAATGAGTGTAAGGACCGACTGGTTTACTTCGTGTCGGTACTTGCTTTCAGAATTTTGTCGTATGGAAAGATTTTTCATCCAATATTTATTTATGTCGTAACAACATGTTTTGGTTGAGCAAGATTATGTTTTACAGAAAGATTGCATGCAAATGATCCTCAAGATCGTTGTGCAGGGCATTGGAGTTATGAGAATGTTGGGGTCGTGTGTACCCAAGTTGTTTTCAAGTGTTGTTTCTTTAAAATGCTCAAAAGTGTGAAATGATTCATTTATCGCGTTGTCAGGCATGAAGGCTATGAACTCAATAGGTCGTAGAGTATTACATTTTAAGCTAAGGAAGAACTCCTAGAGTGGAGAGGTGCTAGACAAATCAGGGGAGAATGTTTGTAGCTTTGGTAATTGCGTTCTAGAGGAGAGGTGAGCAGTGGAAGAGTCAGAAGTGGACTTTAATGTCGGTTGCATGAGGGTCTGTACCCTCGTGCGGTGACTGGAAATACAGTTGCCGAGGGACGGTTGTGTTCAGGGAATGACTAGAAGTCATCAAGGTGTTGGTATTAGCAACTCGTTATGAGTAGTGTGGTGAGGTAGGAATGAAATATCCTCGACGCCGAATAAGAGTTTTAAAGTGATCTTGTAATATTGACGTTTCTCGAGTGAGTTTGAATGAGGACTACGGGATGTGAATTTGATTATGATATGTTGGAAGGATTAGGTTCAGTAAGGGACCCTTGTTGAAGAATAGGTCAAGGAAGTATCAACAGGTCAACTATTGACGTTAAAGTCGGCAGTTGTGTAAGGTGTATGAGACCGAAGACTCGAATAAGAAGGTTGAAAGTGAAGGACCACTTGGTAGGGGTGTTAAGATAGTGAAAGGTCGTTGTTTTAGATAAGCGTTTTACTTACGAGATGGATGGTTCGTAAAGAATGAAGTATTTAGCACAATCGAAGTGAGGGTATAGATTATGTCGATCTGTGAGGAAATGTACCCTGTCGGTGTAATGGTTTGGTATTGCAACGAGCTAGCAAGAAACGAGTATGTTAGAATTAATCAGAAATTCCGGTGTTGTGGTTCAACTAGAGCTGGGGAGAGACAACGTAGCGAGATAGACTCGGTTATTTATGCGCGAGGTCTTGAAGATAAGTTTGAGTTGTGTATAAATGGCCATGAGAGTTTTGGTCTGCAGTGTGATGTTGAGTGAGGAATGTACAGTTATGTAGTGGCAATAATTGCCAAGTTAAATGTGCCAGCTAGCGTCGTAGTGATGTGATGTTAGAGAAAGAGAAAGCATCAGAGGGAAGCCTTTTCGGGGGTTTCGGATGAGGTGTTCGAGTGTTAACCAGGTTGTTGGAGCACGTAGGGTGTAAGTTGACGTTGTTATACGATTATGTTCGGGATAGCATCACGGAGTGGTGGTGGGTAGATACCCAAAGGAGAAACCAAGTGTCTTTAACTATAGGAGTCGCTAAGTAAGCATAGTTTGGGATAATTGGAAGTTTAAAGAAAATGATGGATGTATTAGTCAGAATGTGGTGGAATAGATGTGAAGTCCTTAAAGAATGTGAGCTGTTGCTTATGTGTAAACGAATTGTCTGAGAAAGTAAAAGTTGGAGTTTAAAGAATGTATAGTGACGTCGAACTCTGGTGTCAATTCGAGGTGATTTGGTCGGAAGCCTTAAGTTAGAATGTTAGTGCAACCGTTTGGTTATGTATAGTGATGAGAAAACTTTTGCAGCTTGGGAATTGTCAGAAGAGAGGGGCGAGTAATGATTGTGGCAGTGCTCCACGCTAACGTGGGGAGGTGAAGACAGTATGTCGGATTAAGTAAGTAAATCGGAAGTAGTAGACTTGTCAGTAATGCCGATAGGTGCATCGTTGTGTAGACTGTCCTTGGTAAGTGTGCGAATTTTGGGAAGAGTATTGAGGAAGGAAATTGGGTATGATTTTGTGTAGGAAGAAGTGGGTAAGACGACTGAATGAGATAAGTTAGTGACTTTGTGAGAAACGTTCGAACGAACTGATCGTTCTGTGTAAGCTATTGAGAACAGTAGAGTATGATCGTGGTTACCTCTCCTAGTTGAGTGGGAGTAACCGAAGTTATGTTATATGACTGGACGCTTGTGGCAAGCAGTGGGAAATTTATGAGCCTTCAGGATAAGTTCAATTCGGATAGGTGAGTACTCAAATAAGGAATTATAGAGGTTTCCTACTATTAGACACGTTAAGTGTGAAGTGATGAAGTGGTGAGAACGTACGATTTAGTTGACGTGTTGTAGCCAATGTGATTCGGGAAAGGAGTATGATCTGCATAGACGAATGTCGGTTGGAAGAAGTAATCTAGAAATTTCAGGTAAACTAAGGAGAGGCTCATGGGTGCGAGCTTGTCGGGATGTACAAGGTTGGCCTGGTGCCAAGTTGTCAGTGAGCGAGTATTCCTGGTAGAAGATTCTCGCTGTTGTGGCGGGCAGTTTCTGCCAAGTTCTTCTCTTAAGGAGGTATAAATGTATGAGAGACCTTAATTAGACATGTTTAAAACTGTGAGCCCCGATGTGTGTACGGAGGCGCGGTTGGCCTTGATTTTATCAGGTAGTTTTAAGCAAGTATATTGATCGAAGGGGGGTACAAGTAAATAGTGCAAGATGGCACGTTTTAGCAAGTGATGACTCGTCGAGGGCAGTTTCTTGTATGGAGTGCGGTTATGTTTCCCATCTGAACGATTTGGGGCAGCCGAGTAGGACTGAGTGGTCGGATTGAGAACATAAGACTGTGGAACCTCGAGAATTGAGAGATAGGTAAAGTGGACTACGTCTGTGTGTCCATCGTAGTTATGAAAGTTGAATAGATAGTGCGCGATCTTGAGGTACTAGATGAAATTTTGGAGGACTTCGTAGTGTGACGTGCGCCTCTGTTATGAGGAACAAGTAAGGGAAGCTGTAGTAATGTCGACCTTGCAAGAATTACAGGCGATAAGAAGTTGACTTTTGTCTTTAGTGAGCAAGTGAGAGCAACGACATGCAAGTTAGACTTGCCGAAAGAAGTAAGAGGAGTTCATCCAACATTTCATGTGTCAAATCTGAAGAGATGTTTGGCCGAGACCGATGTAGCCGTTCCATTAGGAAATGTTAGCATCGATGAGAGACTGTCGTACGAAGAAGAACAAATAGAGATTGTGGACAGCAAGGTCCGAAAATCAAGAATAGAGAAATTCGGCTAGTAAAAGTTCAGTGGAGGTATCATAAGGGGGCGAGAGGCAACGTAGGAAGTAGAATCATATATGAAGTCTAGGTACCCTCACCTTTTTGAAAATGGAATTCCGGGGACGGAATTCTTTTGAGGGGGAGTGTTGTAACGACCCAGACCATTTTTGGAAGGTTTTATGTTTTACGTTAAGTTTTGTTGATAAGTGGAAGTTGAGGGGCTGATTGGTAAATAGGAGATGGGGTATAAAAGGGCACAAAACCCTAGGCAACATTCTAATTTTCCTGATTGTGTATGTGTTTGACGGCTGAATTCTTGAAGAAGAGGAGAAAAGGGGTCTTGGTGGGAGTTTTGTGGAATTGAAGAAGAGAATCAACAAGCCTTGAAATCAGAAGAAGGATTAGGAGTGGATTTCGTTTCTTGCAAGTAATCTAGCAGGTAATCCTTAACCCATAACTCCATTTAAGATTTGTTTGATGATTGTTGGGTTTTGAGAGTTTCTCTTGTTTTAAGTCTTTTGAGACCATATAGGAAGATTTAATCATCTTTTAACTAGTGTTTGTTAGTAAAACTTGTGGGGTTTGGTTATGGAACATTAGGTGGTTAAGTATCGCCTTATCTTTCGGTTTGGGAGTCATGTAGTGGGATTTTAAGCACCAAAACTCGACCAGCGCTGTATCCGGAAAACAGCATAGGATGAATGTTACCGGGTGAGTGTCTGGTAAACATTTCGGTAGTGTCCGGACGTATTAGTTCCCGGATAGTTGCCCGAAAATGTTTGTTGTTCGGAAAAGAGTTGTGTCCGGAAAAGAGGCAGTATCCGGACAGTTGTGTTTACCCGGTAAGCCATCCGGAAAAGTGTGTATCCGGTGAGAAGTACCCGGACAGTTGTCTAGTCAGCTTATACATTTTTACCCCTTGTTCAGGTAGACAGTTTGGAAGTAAGGGGCAGAGTAGGGAAAAACAAGTAACGTACCAGGTGAGTTTTCTAACTAAAATGTGTGGCTTTTAAGTGCGTTTTCTAAAGCAAGACATGATGAGTAATGCCATGTTTATTTTTATAAATGTTTTATCTGCATGAAAGTTGTTTAAAGTTTTATATGTGGGATGTATGCATACATTGGTTTTGATGTAAATTGGCTAAGTCGGGGGGGGGGGGGGGGGGGTGTTCCTTCAGCTCGTGCCGGGGGGTGTGTCCCGTTTATGCCAAGGGAGGTGTGACCCTGTAAGGCAGCATGAGACTGACTCGTTGTCACCTTAGGGTGACTTCAGGGTGCCAATTTATGAGGGGCAGACCTTATTCCGTGAATGATTTTAAATGAGCAGATTTATGAATGTTTTATGCTGAAAATGATAAACTGTTTTAAATGCTTTGACAACTGTTAGGAGGGACTCACTAGACCTTATGGTCTAACCCTCACATTTTCAAACTAAAACATTTTCAGGAAAGCAGGTGATGAAAGGCTATAGCAAGTGAGCAAGAAGTTAGCAAGGAGGCTTGATAGTATAGCGACACTATAGTACAAATTAGTTTATTTCCCAGTTGTGTAGGTTGTTTCCGCCAACCAATTTTGTTATGATGTAAGGAAATTTTGAGACTCGATTTTGGGATATTCTCTACTTATGACCTTGCATGTTCTATTTGTAAGAAATGAAATGTTTTAAAAATCTTGGGTTGTTATAATTCTCCTTTATATATATATATATATATATTGATTTAAATAAAAATAAATTCATTTAAGAAAAATATATATATCTTATTGATTAAATAAAAATAATAATAAGTTTATTAATCTAGATAAAAAATGTTGGATTCATTGTATAAATAAAAATGCAAGGTAAATAATATTTTATATAATAATAAATATATATATATATATATATATATATATATATATATATATATATATTGGTTAATGGTTTTTAATTTAAATTAAAAAAGAAAATGAAAAGTTTAAGCATTTAATGTGTTGAAATCAATTAAAAATAAATCAAAATTATAACAAAAAAGATAAAAGGCCATGGAGGCCTCTCCTTAACCCTTTCTCCTACATTCTCCTTTATATATATATATATATATATATATATATTGATGTTAGCTTACTAAAATATTTGTACCTTATTAATTAAATAAAAATAATAATAAGTTTATAAATTTAAATAATTTTTTTTATTTATAAGCATTGTTAGCTTACAAAAAATATAAGAATTTAAATAAAAATAAATTCATTTAATAAAAGTATATATACCTTATTGATTATATAAAAATAATAATAAGTTTATTAATCTAGATAAAAAAATGTTGGATTCATTGTATAAATAAAAATGCAAGGTAAATAATATTTTATATAATATATATATATATATATATATATATTGGTTAATGGTTTTTAATTTAAATTAAAAAAGAAAATGAAAAGTTTAAGCATTTAAGGTGTTGAAATCAATTAAAAATAAACCAAATTTGTAACGTCCCAAATTTCATAACAAGAATTTATCTAGAATATAGCATTCAGATTACATTATTATCTTGTTCATAAACATTCATTTCACTATACTAAGCAACTTTTACAGCGGAAGTCTCTATTCCACAGCCGAGCACTATATCTATAGTTATCAGTCAAAACTTGGAGTTGCTATACGCTCCAAATCCTCCTTGCCAACTCTTAGTTCTTGCTAGAAGAACCCATAGAACGCTTACCTGAAAATGGTTTAGTTTTTGAAAAGCGAGGGTTAGACCAAAAGGTCTAGTGAATTCCCTCCATAAAACATTCAACACAGTATACAATCATTTCATAGAAAACGTACATTCACATCTTTCTCATAAACATCATCCAAGGTTAAACACAGGGTTCAGGGTCGCATAAGCTACTCCGATCGGGGCCTAACGGACACCCTCTCTTCTACGCCGAAATCCAAGTGGACTCCTCGTTCCTTCATGTAGGAGGAAACGAATTCCAACCTACAAGCTAACCTCCATATGCCCAAGGGATTAGAAATCCCAAGGTACCATGGCCCCACTGTGCAACCGACTCCACATAGCATACACATACATTTGAAATCATATTCATGAAAACCTTAAACATCTTTCATTTGCAAGTAAACATGTAAATCATGAAAACATGCATAACTTTTATAAATCAGTTCATGCTCGGTAAAGGAACCATATTCGGTAAAAATAGTACGTCATAAAAAGGGTTGAGAGAACTCACCTTTGATTATCATAGAACGCACTTCTTATATAATTCCAAGCTAAACCAGTCGAACACCTAAGGACATTAGATTCGCATCAGATAAACAACTCAGACCTACTGTCCAACACACACTTATCCGGATACCAACCTGTCCGGATACCATACTTGTCCGGATACCATACTTGTCCGGATGTCATACTTGTCCGGATACCATACTTGTCCGGATGCCATACTTGTCCGGATACCATACTTGTCCGGATACCACACTTGTCCGGATACCACACCCGGTAACTCGATCTACCCGGAAAAACACCCACCCGGAAACTACCATAGAGCTTTACCCGGAAACTAGCATCCGTATCCGGAAACCACCATATCATCATGAACTGAAGGTGTCCGGGTACGGCTGCTGTCCGAAAATAAATTTCTTAAAAGTGATTTCTAACCCTATTTTAGCCATTAGTTGATTAGATAACAATAAGAGTTCATCCACCAACCCCAAACACCCAATTAATCCCACCTTAATCTCTTAAAATCGATTCATTAAGACAAAACCCATAAAACTTCATTTTCAAGGAAAATGGTGAAACTCAAGAAATCATCAACATCAGTCCTAAGGATTCATAACAATAAGAAGGAGAAGCATTATCCTAATCAGATGAACGAATTAGGATGCAATACCTTTGCAGATTTTAGCTTGATTCTTCCTTTCTCTATATTTCTCTTCAAACCTTTCTTTCTCTTCTTCCTTCTTCCTTAGCCGCCACCACCAAGAGCACACACACAATCACACTACTGATTTCAGTAATTGGAGGCTGCCCTAGGGATTGGTGTCCTTAAATACATTTCACAAAATTGCTATCAAGTCCCTCAAGTTAACTTTCATTTATTCCACTTTGACCACTAACTCTAAAACCCACTAGAATTTGGGTTGTTACAACACTCCCCCCTTAAAAGAATTCCGTCCCCGGAATTCCTCATTGGAAAAGATGCGGGTATCTTGCCCACATCAAAACCGACACTTCCTAAAGTAAAGCTATATCTGACTCAGTCAACCATCTCATCAAACTCGAAACATGGAACCTTGGGTGCATTTCCTTCAGTTCTTACGGTACTCTAACTCGTAGGCTACTGTTCCTACTCGGTCGATCTTGACTACAGAAGATTTACTAAGGCTTCTCATGCATCAACACTTCCTTTAAGGAGGAACTTGGCTAAATCCTCTGCCACAACACGAGATTCATTTACTAAGAGACGGACACACACTTGACCGCTTGACACAAATCCAAACCTGAACGTCCCGACAACTCACAACCCAGAGTTCCTTCATCGAAATACAAGCAATCCTAGATTACTTTTCCTAATCAACAATCGACTATGCGGATAACATTTCCCTTTCTCGGACCACCACGACCACAACTCGTCAACCATTTCTTACATCCTCACCACTTCATCACTCCATCCTTGTACGTAACCCAGGGTAGGAACCTTCAAACCTAACGTTGAAGTGTTCACCTACTAGAATTAAACTTATCCTGAAACACATCAAATCCTCGCTGATTACCACGTTCGTTCGGTCATAAAACATAACTCCGGTTACCCTCACCCAACTGGGAGGAATAACCATGGTCACACCATACTATTCTCACTAGCTTAAACACTATACGACCAAATCGTTTACACATTTCTCACAAGGTCACTAACTTAACTCATTTAGTTGTCTCATCCACTTCTCCCCTGCACAAAAACTTACACAATTTCCTTCCTCAATATTCTTTCCAACGGTTCGCACACTAATCAAAGACAATCTACACAATACTGTCAAGTGTACTACTTCCAATTTACTCACTTGTTCCGACATACTATCTACACCTTCCCCACGTTAGCGTGGAGCACTGCTCACCACACATTACTTGCCCCTATCTCCCGACCTTTCCATATGTTGCTATCGCTTTCTCATTACTTACATAACCAAACAGTTGCACCAAGATCTTATCTTAAGGCATTCAACCAAGCCGTCTTGAAACAAGACCAGTGTTCGACGTCACTACACATTCTTTAATCTCCAACTTTTACCTTCTCAAACATTTCTCTCACACATAAGCAACAATTCACATTCTTTAAGGATTTCACATCAATCCCACCACATTCTGACTAACACAACCCTCATCCTCTTTAACTTCCAATGACCCCAAAGTGTTCCTTAGTAACGTCCCCTATTCACTCTAATAATCCACCCCTTGGATTCCCTATTACAAACGGATCTATTAATTCAAGAACACCCCGAAACTCGGGTTCCACAATTCTTTCGACTAACCACTATGATCATAAAATCAGACAGATATATATATACCGTCATCCCGGCTTTCTTACTTAGATTTACCTTAAATAATTCTTTAACAATCAGTGTGTTAGTCTCAATAACACTTCCCCAAAAATTGTAACACATCCTGTAATAACAAATGAACGTCATTACTTAACAAATCTATAAAATTTAAATCAACCAACCAAAGGCTTATACCTCTATCATGACATTTCAAATCAACTAACGATCATACTACTATTCCGACCCACAATCATCATCACGTCATTCCTTAAACATAACCAAAATTTCCAACTATTTTCTTCTAGGATCATTCCCTCACGCATAAGGAACAATTTTCATTCTTTAACGATGTCTCCTCTACTATACTACAACTTAACTAATCTATTCATCATCTTCTTTAAACTTACTTCTGCCTTCAAGAATATACTTAACAACATACGTAACCACAAAGCTTGGTCTCACAGATGGGCAATCACCCAATTCTGCCCCGACATTCCATTCCGATAACAGTCAAAATACACACCTACTTACAACCCACGTACTTCAACAACTGGGATTGCAAAACGTACACTCTATCCGAAATCCCAAAAGGACTTCCTTTTAATCCTTCATCTTTCTAACATCGCCTTACTACATCACCGGCTGACACAGATATCTTGGCAATTGACGCTACTATTCATTCGTACATTCACCACTCCTATTATCACACTACCGACCAAGTCTCTCATGGTCATTCGTACACAATTCACACTTTCCTTCATATTCTCCCGTATACTACAATCGAGTCTGTCTCGCTACTTAGTTCTCTCCCAACTTGTTGAACTATGACTCACGAGTTCACACTTATCTCAAACACGAACATCCTAACTAGCTCTTTTATGACCCGAGTCCTTTCTTAGACACGACACATTTTCTTACAGACTGGTATAGTCTACACTCACTTCGCTTGTGTTACACACCTTGTCCTTCTACGGACCCTCCTCGCCTCGTAAATAGAACGCCTATTCAACAATAACAGTCTCTTACTAATTTAACACCTCTACAAGATATTCTATCAACTTACACTCATCTGGTTCGAGTCTTCGGCCTCGGCCAATATACACCGTTGCCGACTTCAACAACAAAAGACAACTCTTAATTACTTCCTTAACCTATCCTTTAACATGAGTTCCTTACGGAACCTATTCCTCCCTACACATCATAGTTAACTTTATAATCCGTCGCCCCCCCATTTCGAAACTTACTCATGTAGCATCAATATTACAAGCTCCCTTCGAATCTCATGACCCACATCGTGGACCTTTCATTCCTGCCTCACAGTAACTCATAAAGAGTTGCTAAAAACCAATACCTTGATGACTCCTAGTCCTTCCTCCGGGCACCATCGCCCCTCGGCAACCGTGTTCTCAGTCATCGAGCAAAGGTACAGACCCTCATACACCTGACACTAAAATCCATTCCTGACTCTTCCAAGGTCCAACTCTCCTCTTAAACACATATACCAAAGCTACATACGTTCTCCCCTGACTTGACCAACGCCTCTCCGCTCTCGGAGTTCTTCCTTAGCTTAAGACGTAATACTCTACGACCTAGTGGGTTCATAGCCTTCATGCATGACAATACAGTAAATAAATCCTTTTACACATTTTATCATTTTAAATAAACAACATTTAGAAACACTCGGGTACCCGTGACCCCATCACTCTTATAACTTCAAAACCCTGCACAACGATTTGAGAATCGTTGGCATGCATCTTCCCGTGAACCTCAATCTTGCTCAATCCGAACAATGTTATTATGATAGTAATATATTGCATGAAAATCTTTTCGTATGAGACCATTCTGAAAGAATTACCGACACAAAGTAAACCAGTCGGTTCTCACACTCAATTGTATGATATCAAAATGTCAATAAGCATTTTGGTATAAGTGAATTGCAGGTAACCATTTTATTGACCATTTTTGTAACAATTTAACTTATCATTAAAAGTGTGGAATACTTTGCAAATCGTTAAGCCCAAAATTTCAACGTGCGACGTAACTGAAATCGCTTTTTTCTTTAAACGTGTACTCGTACAAGCTGACTCATTTTGTTCAAAGTTGACAGTTATGTTTTTATTTTTAAATCTTGAAAATTTCGTGTCACATAAAAGAACGCTATGCATGAGATTCTATTTGCAATAGAAGGCTACTCACTCAACAAGGTCAACCGCTTACTCACGCAGCTTATCCTTGATACTCCACTTACGACCAAGGGTCGCCCCCTCGATCAAGCACTAACTTGATGTACATGCGTTCCACATCTCACTTACTCAACCATTTCAAACAATTTTCGCTTTGATTGACTATCTCACTTTCTACTTCTACATGCTTTCAATTCATTATAAGTATCTTATTCCATTTATTCTGCCAATGAAAAGCTCGGCTAAAAGTCAGGGCTCCATTGATACTTTCAAGGTTTTGACACTGTTCTATCTTACCATCCCAACTGATCTATCCCATAATTTCCATAACTAGGACTCTCCCGAAACTGGAGTCTTACTCAAACTCAAACATTCATCCTCTCCGAATCCACGAAGAGCTACCTCTAGACGACTCATAACATTCTTCACAACGTTTCTTCTCTACGATGTCTACATACATCACATCATAATGACTCTTACACGACACTTCCCCAAGCAATGGAGCTCGGTCTATCCCTCCGGGATCTTGCTGACCTATTCCTCAACGTTCTCCCAGCCATAGCGCTAAACTGAATGAAACCGATAGTTAATCCTTGCTAGACGTGACACAACAAATTTGCTATAAGTAAGGTATTGTAAGCACGCACATGTACCTGTAAGTTCGTAATTACACTGGCCAGGTGTAATCCCAAATAATAAAAAAAATGTTGGATTCATTGTATAAATAAAAATGTTCGTAATACCTTATTGATTATATAAAAATAATAATAAGTTTATTAATCTAGATAAAAAATGTTGGATTCATTGTATAAATAAAAATGCAAGGTAAATAATATTTTATATATATATATATATATATATATATATATATATATATATATATATATATATATATATATTGGTTAATGGTTTTTAATTTAAATTAAAAAAGAAAATGAAAAGTTTAAGCATTTAAGGTGTTGAAATCAATTAAAAATAAACCAAATTTGTAACGTCCCAAATTTCATAACAAGAATTTATCTAGAATATAGCATTCAGATTACATTATTATCTTGTTCATAAACATTCATTTCACTATACTAAGCAACTTTTACAGCGGAAGTCTCTATTCCACAGCCGAGCACTATATCTATAGTTATCAGTCAAAACTTGGAGTTGCTATACGCTCCAAATCCTCCTTGCCAACTCTTAGTTCTTGCTAGAAGAACCCATAGAACGCTTACCTGAAAATGGTTTAGTTTTTGAAAAGCGAGGGTTAGACCAAAAGGTCTAGTGAATTCCCTCCATAAAACATTCAACACAGTATACAATCATTTCATAGAAAACGTACATTCACATCTTTCTCATAAACATCATCCAAGGTTAAACACAGGGTTCAGGGTCGCATAAGCTACTCCGATCGGGGCCTAACGGACACCTTCTCGTCTACGCCGAAATCCAAGTGGACTCCTCGTTCCTTCATGTAGGAGGAAACGAATTCCAACCTACAAGCTAACCTCCATATGCCCAAGGGATTAGAAATCCCAAGGTACCCTGGCCCCACTGTGCAACCGACTCCACATAGCATACACATACATTTGAAATCATATTCATGAAAACCTTAAACATCTTTCATTTGCAAGTAAACATGTAAATCATGAAAACATGCATAACTTTTATAAATCAAATCATGCTCGGTAAAGGAACCATATTCAGTAAAAATAGTACGTCATAAAAAGGGTTGAGAGAACTCACCTTTGATTATCATAGAATGCACTTCTAATATAACTCCAAGCTAAACCAGTCGAACACCTAAGGGCATTAGATTCGCATCAGATAAACAACTCAGACCTACTGTCCAACACACACTTGTCCGGATACCAACCTGTCTGGATACCATACTTGTCCGGATGTCATACTTGTCCGGATACCATACTTGTCCGGATGCCATACTTGTCCGGATACCATACTTGTCCGGATACCACACTTGTCCGGATACCACACCCGGTAACTCGATCTACCCGGAAAAACACCCACCCGGAAACTACCATAGAGCTTTACCCGGAAACTAGCATCCGTATCCGGAAACCACCATATCATCATGAACTGAAGGTGTCCGGGTACGGCTCCTGTCCGAAAATAAATTTCTTAAAAGTGATTTCTAACCCGATTTTAGCCATTAGTTGATTAGATAACCATAAGGGTTCATCCACCAACCCCAAACACCCAATTAATCCCACTTTAATCTCTTAAAATCGATTCATTAAGACAAAACCCATAAAACTTCATTTTCAAGGAAAATGGTGAAACTCAAGAAATCATCAACATCAGTCCTAAGGATTCATAACAATAAGAAGGAGAAGCATTATCCTAATCAGATGAACGAATTAGGATGCAATACCTTTGTAGATTTTAGCTTGATTCTTCTTTTCTCTATATTTCTCTTCAAACCTTTCTTTCTCTTCTCCCTTCTTCCTTAGCCGCCACCACCAAGAGCACACACACAATCACACTACTGATTTCAGCAATTGGAGGCTGCCCTAGGGATTGGTGTCCTTAAATACATTTCACAAAATTGCTATCAAGTCCCTCAAGTTAACTTTCATTTATTCCACTTTGACCACTAACTCTAAAACCCACTAGAATTTGGGTTGTTACAACACTCCCCCCCTTAAAAGAATTCTGTCCCCGGAATTCCTCATTGGAAAAGATGCGGGTATCTTGCCCACATCAAAACCGACACTTCCTAAAGTAAAGCTATATCTGACTCAGTCAACCATCTCATCAAACTCGAAACAAGGAACCTTGGGGGCATTTCCTTCAGTTCTTACGGTACTCTAACTCGTAGGCTACTGTTCCTACTCGGTCGATCTTGACTACAGAAGATTTACTAAGGCTTCTCATGCATCAACACTTCCTTTAAGGAGGAACTTGGCTAAATCCTCTGCCACAACACGAGATTCATTTACTAAGAGACGGACACACACTTGACCGCTTGACACAAATCCAAACCTGAACGTCCCGACAACTCACAACCCAGAGTTCCTTCATCGAAATACAAGCAATCCTAGATTACTTCTCCTAATCAACAATCGACTATGCGGATAACATTTCCCTTTCTCGGACCACCACGACCACAACTCGTCAACCATTTCTTACATCCTCACCACTTCATCACTCCTACATTCTCCTACATTCTCCGTTATATATATATATATATATATATATATATATATATTGATTGTTAGCTTACAAAAAAATATAAGAATTTAAATAAAAATAAATTCATTTAATAAAAGTATATATACCTTATTGATTAAATAAAAATAATAATAAGTTTATTAATCTAGATAAAAAATGTTGGATTCATTGTATAAATAAAAATGCAAGGTAAATAATATTTTATATAATAATAAATATACATATATATATATATATATATATATATTGGTTAATGGTTTTTAATTTAAATTAAAAAAGAAAATGAAAAGTTTAAGCATTTAATGTGTTGAAATCAATTAAAAATAAATCAAAATTATAACAAAAAAGATAAAAGGCCATGGAGGCTTCTCCTTAACCCTTTCTCATACATTCTCCTTTATATATATATATATATATATATTGATTGATTGTTAGCTTACAAAAAAATATAAGAATTTAAATAAAAATAAATTCATTTAATAAAAGTATATATACCTTATTGATTAAATAAAAATAATAATAAGTTTGTTAATCTAGATAAAAAATGTTGGATTCATTGTATAAATAAAAATGCAAGGTAAATAATATTTTATATAATAATAAATATAAATATATATATTGGTTAATGGTTTTTAATTTAAATTAAAAAAAATGAAAAGTTTAAGCATTTAATGTGTTGAAATCAATTAAAAATAAATCAAAATTATAACAAAAAAGATAAAAGACCATGGAGGCCTCTCCTTAACCCTTTTTTCTACATTCTCCTTTATATATATATATATATATATATATATATATATATATATATATATTGATTGTTAGCTTACAAAAAAAATATAAGAATTTAAATAAAAATAAATTCATTTAATAAAAGTATATATACCTTGTTGATTAAATAAAAATAATAATAAGTTTATTAATCTAGATAAAAAATGTTGGATTCATTGTATAAATAAAAATGCAAGGTAAATAATATTTTATATAATAATAAATAAATAAATATATATATATATATATATTGGTTAATGGTTTTTAATTTAAATTAAAAAAGAAAATGAAAAGTTTAAGCATTTAATGTGTTGAAATCAATTAAAAATAAATCAAAATTATAACAAAAAAGATAAAAGGCCATGGAGGCTTCTCCTTAACCCTTTCTCCTACATTCTCCTTTATATATATATATATATTGATGATTGTTAGCTTACAAAAAAATATAAGAATTTAAATAAAAATAAATTCATTTAATAAAAGTATATATACCTTATTGATTAAATAAAAATAATAATAAATTTATTAATCTAGATAAAAAATGTTGGATTCATTGTATAAAAAATGCAAGGTAAATAATATTTTATATAATAATAAATATATATATATATATATATTGGTTAATGGTTTTTAATTTAAATTAAAAAAGAAAATGAAAAGTTTAAGCATTTAATGTGTTGAAATCAATTAAAAATAAATCAAAATTATAACAAAAAAGATAAAAGGCCATGGAAGCCTCTCCTTAACCCTTTCTCTTACATTCTCTTTTATATATTTACTAGGTTCGACCCCGTGTATTACAAGGGGTAATTTAAAAAAATTAAATCATGCCAGAAAACTTATCTTACATTTATAAATCTATAATAAACATTTATTTTCGAAAAATAAAAAATATAAACTATGAGGTTGGATATTGTAATAACCCAAACGTTTGCAATAAAGAAAGGCTTGGTGGCCAAATTAAGAAGAATGAAAGTTTACTTAAAGAGCCTTTTTGAAAGTGTGTATTTGATTATTGGGCTCAAATCCCTAGGGCAGCCCTCATTTAATGTCAAAACAAAAAGAATCAGTATTATTCCTATTGTTGTTGACTGTTGGCGGCTGTGCTGAGAAAGGAAGAAGGAGGAGAACGATTCAGTGTGGTGTTGGTGTGGAGATCGAGTTGTGTGCAAGGAGGAATTTCTGTTCAGGTAATCGTCCCCACCTCATTGGCATTTCTCAATTCTAAGTTTTTCTCTCCTCTGTGGGCTATGTCTGAATCGAAATGGTGGAATCAGATGGGATTCCCATCTGACTTTGCCATTATCGAAGGTTTTTAAACCTCTTATTGCATTTTCTGATTTTCGAACAAAATGGGGTATTAGTGAACTCGAATTTAATGGCAAGAAGGGGGTTTAAGTGCAAATGGTTCTTGAGATTTTGGAATATAAATCAGACCTGTGTCTTTCAGAACAAAACCTTTCAGATTAGAAATTTCGTAGAAATCGATGGGGATTGTTGTTGGTGTAGATTATATCTATCTAAAATCGATTTTAGAAAGAAAGGTCAGAGTTAAGCGAGTTTGGGTCAGTGATCAGAGGTAGGAGACGATGAACAGTGTCTTTGGCGAAAAGTGAACTTTTCGCAAGTGCCTGTTGCGAAAAGTGAGCTTTTCGCAAGCGCCTGTTGCGAAAAGTGTACTTCTCGCAAGTGCCTGTTGCGAAAAGTGTACTTCTCGCAGGCGCCTGTTGCGAAAAGTGAGTAGTGCGCCCGTGCCTGTGACGCAAAGCCATGTCCATTGAGATTCTTCCCTTAGTGGTTTAGCCGAGAGAATGTCTACCCATGCTAGAATCGAGTTAGGGGAGGACGGTCCAAGTTTAAAGGATTAGTAAGGCTAATTATATTTTTATATAATTAAGTTAATAGGTTTACGGTTGGAACGAGACACAAGGTTTGAAAGGAAATTGCTCTCAGGTGAGTTCCCTAAACCTTTTTACGACGCAAAGTGTTAAATGTTTTAACTGAAATTGGTTTCATTTACAAGCATGAACTGTTTGTAACAATCACGCATGTTTACCCATGAACTCCATGTTTTACTTGAGAAAGCTTATTATGTATGATGAAATGAGAATGATGATTTAAAGGATTAAAGGTGCATGTTTTATGTAAATGAATGATGTGCTATGTGGAGTCGGCCTGCACTGTGGGATCAGAGAGGGATCCTCGGGGTCTGATGATCCCTTGGATATTTATGACGAGACGATAGGTTGGAATTCGTTTCCTCCTAGGCGGGTATCGGGGAGTCTGCTTGGGCCCCGATACGAGAGGGCGAAAGGGGAGTCTGCTTGGGCCCCGATCGCAGAATGTTTATGTGATCCTATACACAGTGCAGCGCCATGCCTGATGTATGTGAAGGTTTACGTTGAATCTTTTATAAATGTCTTTATACTGGTTTGCATGTTTTACGGAGGGAATTCACTAGACCCTTTTGGTCTAACCTTCGCTTTTCAAAAACTAAACCATTTTCAGGTAAGCAAGTAGAAAGAGGATCAAGTAAGTGAGTATGAGCAAGATAGTATACAGTTGCAGCTTGAGACACTGCGAGTGCCTCTTGTAGAAGTTAAAATGTTCTCAGTTGTGTATAGGTTGTTTCCGCCAACCTTAGTTTTAAATGAATGTAATGATGTATTGGGACCCAGAATTGTAAATGTTATGACTTAATGCCAAGATTGTTCTATTGCACTGTGGGATGTTACAAATGGTATCAGAGCCATAGTTTAAGGGATTTAGGTGACCGGACGAGCCTAAACTTAAACTTGGGAGTAGAAAATCACAACTGAGAATCAGGAATTGCGTTAAGAGAGCACTATTGTAGACACAGGAAATGCGTTAGGAGGACACTATTATAAAGATAGGACTAATAGGGTACTGAGGACTGTCATGTAAGGTAAGTTTGAGATTTCACCTGGCCAGTGTAATGGCGAACTTACAGGTACATGTATGTGCTTAACCTACCTTATTAACCTATCTAGTGTTTATGTCGTATGCCAGTACTTTAGAATGTCAGCAAGATCCTTGAGGGATAGATTGAGATCCTTTGATGGGGAAGTTTCATGAGATGTCACTTATGATGTGATGTATGTATACGACATAAAGAAGGAATGTTGTAAAGAATGTTATGAGTCGTCTAGAGGTAGCTCTTTGTGGATTTGGAAAGGGTGAATGCCTGAGTTTGAGTAGGGCTCCTGTTTCGGGAGAGTCCCAGTTCTAGAAATCATGGCATAGATCAGTCAGGATGGTAAGGAAAGATTGTGTCGAAATCTTGAAAGTGTCAATGGAGCTCTGATTTCCTAATCGGGCTTCTTGATGGCAGGGTAAATGAAATTAAGATACCTATAGTGAACTGAAAGCATGTAGAAGTAGAAAGTGAGATAGTTGATCAAAACGAAATAGTATGAAATGGTTGAGTAAGTGAGGTGTGGAAAGCGTGTTCAGCGAGTTATTGCATGACCGGAAGGACGACCATTGGTCGTAGGTGGAGTGTCAAGGATAAGTGCGTAAGTAGAACGGTTGATCTTGTTAGAGTGAGTAGCCTTCAGTTTCAAGTAGAGTCTCATGCATAGTATTCTTTCATGTAACTTGAAGGTTTTTCACAATTTAAGTTAAATGTTTAAATATGGATTCCAATCGAAAATGAGTCAGAATATACAAGCGTATGTAAAAAAAATAAAAAAAATTCATGCATTATATTACTGTCGTAATAACAGTGTCGGATTGAGCAAGATTGAGGTTCACGGGAAGGGGCATGCAGACGATTCTCGAATCGTTGTGCAGGGCATTGAAGTTTTAAGAGTAATGGGGTCACGTGTACCCGAGTTGTTTCCAAATGTTGTTTGTTTAAAATGATAAAATGTATGAAATGATTTATTTATTGCATTGTCATGCATGAAGGCTATGAACTCACTAGGTCATAGGATATTGCATATTAAGCTAAGGAAGAACTTCAAGAGTGGAGAAATGTCGGACAAATCAGGAAAGAATGTTGTAGCCTTAATATTGTGTTCAAGAGAAAAGGGGAACTGTGGTAGAGTCGGGAGTGGATGATAGTAGCGGTTGTACGAGGGTTTGCACCCTTGTTCGGTAACCGGAATATGGTGGGCAAGGGACGGTTGTGTCCGGGGGAAGGATTTGAAGCCTTCAAGGCGTTGGTTCTGTGACTCATTACGAGTAGTGCGGTAAGGAAGAATGAAAGGTCTATGGCATAGAAATATGAGTTTCGAGGCGAGCTTGTAAGGTTGATGTTATATGAGTATGTTTCGAAAAGAGGAAGACAGATCATGAAGCTGATTATAGTAAGTCGGAGGGATTAGGTTCCGTAAGGAACCCTTGTTAAATAATAAGTTAAGGAAGTAGTTGCAGATTGTTAATTGTTGTAGAAGTCGTCCGTTGTGTAAGATGGTCGAGGCCGAAGACTTGAACCAAGAGGTTGGAAGCTGATAGAACACCTTGTAGGGTGCTAAGAGGATGAGAAGTTATTGCTTGATTAAGTGTTCTATTTATGAAGTGTGGAGGGTTCATAGAGTGATGAGGTATGTAACTCGAGCGAAGCTAGTGTATAGATTTTATCATCCAGTGAGGGACTGTGCCCAGCTTATGTAAGGGCTCGAATCGTAAAGAGCGAGCAAGAATGGTTACATCTGAGCTAATTGGAAACTAGGGAGTTATAGTTCAGCTAGAGTGAGAAAGGAAAAAGTAGCGAGATAGACTCGTTGTGTATGCGAGAAAATGTGAAGGCAAGTATGAATTGTGTAAGAATGGCAATGAGAGATTTGGTCTGCAGTGTGATGTGATGAATGAGGAATGTACAGATATGTAGTGATAATGATTGTCAAGAGTAATGTGTCAGTTAGGGTCGTAGTGATGGGATGTTAGAGAGAAAGAAAACACCAGATAGAAGCCTGTTTGGGGTTTCGGATGAAGAGTATGATTTGTTAACCGGATTGTTGGGTCACGTAGGGTGGAAGTTGACGTTGTGGTATGATTATATTCGGAATAGAATGACAGAGTGGTGGTGGGTGGTTACCCAAAGGAGAAACCAAGTGTTTTTAGTTGTAAGAGTCGCTAAGTAAGCATATTTTTGGGATCACTGAAGGTTTAAAGAAGATAATGGGTGTGTTAGACAAATTGTGGTGGAATAGATGTGAAATCCATAAAGAATGTGAACTATTACCTATGTGCGAAAGAAGGATATGAGTAAGTAAAAGTTGGAGATCAAAGAATGGGTAGTGACGTTGAACACTAGAATCGTTACAAGACGACTTGGTTGAATGCCTTAAAATAGGATATTGATGCAACTGTTTGATGATGTAAGTAATGAGGAGGTGATGTCAGCATGAGGAAAGGTCGAGAGAAAAAGGCAAGTAATGTTTGGTGGGCAGTGCTTCACGCTAACGCGAGGAGGTGAAGATAGTGTGTCGGAATAAGTGAGTAAGTTGAAAGTAGCAAACTTGACAGTATTGTCGAAAGGTGCAGTGATGGGTAGATTGTCGTTGATAAGTGTGAGAACCATGGGAAAGAGTATTGAGGAAGGGATTTGGGTATGATTTTATGCAGGAAAGGAGTGGATAAGACAGCTGAATGAGTTAAGTTAGTGATTGTGTGAGAAAAGTATATACGAATTGGTCGTGTAGTGATTAAACTAGTGAGAATAGTATGGTTTGATCATGGTTACTCCTCCCAGTTGGGCGAGGATAACCGGAGTCGTGTTTTTATGATTGAACGAACATGGAGATCAGCGAGGAATGGTTGAGTTTCAGGATAAGTTTAATTCGAATAGGTGAACACTTCAATGATGGGTTGGAGGTTCCTATCCTTAGTTACGTATAAGGATGGGGTGACGAAATAGTGAGAATGTGAGAGAAGTTTGACGAACTGTGGTCTAGATAGTCTGAGAGAAGGGAAATGTTAATTACATAGATGTTTGGTGAAGAAACTCCGGGTTGCGAGTTGTCGGGATGTACAGGGTTGGCCTTGTGCCAAGCTGTCAAGTGTGTGAGTGGTTCTTAGTGAACAAGTTTCGTGCTGAAGTGGGGGATTCCGACGAGTTTCTCCTTAAAGGAAGTATTAATGCATGAGAAGCCTTATTTCATTCTCGGTTGTTGAGACCGGTCGAGTAGGAACGGTAGTCTACGGGTTAGAGTACCGTAAGAACTGAAGGGAATGCAACCGATGTTCCATGTTTCGAAATCGATGAGATAGTTGACCGGGTCAGTAGGGGCAGTACCTTGGGGAAGCGTCAGTTTCGGGTGGGGACAAGATGCCCGCATCTTTTCCAATGAGGAATTCCGGGGACGGAATTCTTTTAAGGAGGGAAGGTTGTAATAACCCAAACGTTTGCAATAAAGAAAGGCTTGGTGGCCAAATTAAGAAGAATGAAAGTTTACTTAAAGGGCGTTTTTGAAAGTGTGTATTTAATTATTGGGCCCAAATCCCTAGGGCAGCCTTCATTTAATGTCAAAACAAAAAGAATCAGTATTATTCCTATTGCTGTTGACTGTTGGCGGCTGTGCTGAGAAAGGAAGAAGGAGGAGAACGATTCAGTGTGGTGTTGGTGTGGAGATCGAGTTGTGTGCAAGGAGGAATTTCTGTTCAGGTAATCGTCCCCACCTCATTGGCATTTCTCAATTCCAAGTTTTTCTCTCCTCTGTGGGCTATGTCTGAATCGAAATGGTGGAATCAGATGGGATTCCCATCTGACTTTGCCATTATCGAAGGTTTTTAAACCTCTTATTGCATTTTCTGATTTTCGAACAAAATGGGGTATTAGTGAACTCGAATTTAATGGCAAGAAGGGGGTTTAAGTGCAAATGGTTCTTGAGATTTTGGAATATAAATCAGACCTGTGTCTTTCAGAACAAAACCTTTCAGATTAGAAATTTCGTAGAAATCGATGGGGATTGTTGTTGGTGTAGATTATATCTATCTAAAATCGATTTTAGAAAGAAAGGTCAGAGTTAAGCGAGTTTGGGTCAGTGATCAGAGGTAGGAGACGATGAACAGTGTCTTTGGCGAAAAGTGAACTTTTCGCAAGTGCCTGTTGCGAAAAGTGAGCTTTTCGCAAGCGCCTGTTGCGAAAAGTGTACTTCTCGCAAGTGCCTGTTGCGAAAAGTGTACTTCTCGCAGGCGCCTGTTGCGAAAAGTGAGTAGTGCGCCCGTGCCTGTGACGCAAGGCCATGTCCATTGAGATTCTTCCCTTAGTGGTTTAGCCGAGAGAATGTCTACCCATGCTAGAATCGAGTTAGGGGAGGACGGTCCAAGTTTAAAGGATTAGTAAGGCTAATTATATTTTTATATAATTAAATTAATAGGTTTACGGTTGGAACGAGATGCAAGGTTTGAAAGGAAATTTCTCTCAGGTGAGTTCCCTAAACCTTTTTACGACGCAAAGTGTTAAATGTTTTAACTGAAATTGGTTTCATTTACAAGCATGAACTGTTTGTAACAATCACGCATGTTTACCCATGAACTCCATGTTTTACTTGAGAAAGCTTATTATGTATGATGAAATGAGAATGATGATTTAAAGGATTAAAGGTGCATGTTTTATGTAAATGAATGATGTGCTATGTGGAGTCGGCCTGCACTGTGGGATCAGAGAGGGATCCTCGGGGTCTGATGGTCCCTTGGATATTTATGACGAGACGATAGGTTGGAATTCGTTTCCTCCTAGGCGGGTATCGGGGAGTCTGCTTGGGCCCCGATACGAGAGGGCGAAAGGGGAGTCTGCTTGGGCCCCGATCGCAGAATGTTTATGTGATCCTATACACAGTGCAGCGCCATGCCTGATGTATGTGAAGGTTTACGTTGAATCTTTTATAAATGTCTTTATACTGGTTTGCATGTTTTACGGAGGGAATTCACTAGACCCTTTTGGTCTAACCCTCGCTTTTCAAAAACTAAACCATTTTCAGGTAAGCAAGTAGAAAGAGGATCAAGTAAGTGAGTATGAGCAAGATAGTGTACAGTTGCAGCTTGAGACACTGCGAGTGCCTCTTGTAGAAGTTAAAATGTTCTCAGTTGTGTATAGGTTGTTTCCGCCAACCTTAGTTTTAAATGAATGTAATGATGTATTGGGACCCAGAATTGTAAATGTTATGACTTAATGCCAAGATTGTTCTATTGCACTGTGGGATGTTACAGATATGTAATTTCGCTTAAAATAACTTTTTTTTAAACGAAAAGAGGATATATTTGATTGAATATGATGATTAATTGATTATATGTCAAGGTTTTTAAGTAACTATATGTAAAGATTTGCTAGAAGACAATCATAAGAAAATAAAATACAAAACTTGTGAGTTTTTAAGTCTTGAATCGATAAGGTCGGTATTTAATCATCCACAAATTAGCAAAAATACATAAAAAACGCTTGATTAAGGTGTCGTTTACCCGAACACTTACCCGTTATGCGCTTATCGATAAAATCCAACATCACTTACTTAACGGGTAAGATTTTAGTCCACCAAAACGGCATTGTATGTACAATTTACCCGGTAAGCGCTAACCGTGGTAAGATTCCTGGTCCTTTTATATTCATCCAGTAAGATGATGTGAATTGGTAAGCGTGGCGCCTTAAATATCTATATCAATCGTATACTTATACTTTATAATAATATCAATCAAAAAAATTTATATAATTATAACCAAATCAACTATTATGAAAGATTAATTTAAAGTGAATTGACGGGAAGCATAACAATTTAACTTTGAAAATATCATTAACTAACCATCTGTTGATAACTGATATTATGTAGTTCAATTAAAATTAGAGAAAATAATATAATCATGATTAAGAAAGTATAAATAATTAAATATACTATACTAAAATATTTGCATATTTATATTTTTGAAAAAGGTTCAAACTCATAATCCAAAAGTCAGTTGATAAGTGATTTTTTTTCCAAGTAATTAGATCTCTTATGATAATTGTAAAGGTGTTTCGTTGACAGAATGGAATTTGATAGAATTGTAATTCGTCGAAGAAATTCGACTTTGAAGTAAAAATTGATATGAAATTGCAAAAAGAAAATCACGACAATTTAGTGATTATTTGTATCAAATCCCATACTAATTTCAACAAATCTCATATTAATCACGACACATTAATTCGTATATATTTATGATATTTAATAATATAATTAAATAAAAAAATATTCATTATTGGGCTCATTTCGAAGGTATTGACGAAGCGATTACAATGGTATAATTTGTAAAAAATAGAAATGTTTTTTTAATGCATTTTAGTTCATATACATAATTTATGTTTATATGATAAAAGTTTAAAATGAAAAATAAAAAAGTAAGAGATTAAAAGTAAACTACATACCTAATTATAAGGGTAGTAAATGTAACGTATAAATTAAAAAAATTGAATTAAGGAGAGATTTAAGGAGGAGTGAATGTGGGTGTGATAACTGAACTTATAATGTAAACTGCGTCCAGATACATGTTTAGGCGGGAAAATACTGAAGTCGGCTCACCAGAAGACGACACGTGGCATGCTAGTGTAACAACCGGGTTTCTTGTGCAAGTATGAAAGTTTAGTGTTCATTGTGCTAAGTATGAAAGTTAAGGCAAGGGACTATTCTGCAATTTATGAAAGGTATTTATGGACTCAATACCCTAGGGCAGCCTCTATTATTCCAAAAATCAGTATTTGGGTTTTGTGGTTGGTGGCTAAGAGAGAAAAGGAAAAAGAGCAGAGTTTTGGGAAGAGATCAAAGAAGAGAAGAATCAAAGAAGAAATCAGTAAGGTAACTCTTATTCCTTGTAAATTCTTGTGTTCGATCTCTACTGGTTTGGATTCTTGAGATTTATTGTGGTGATTCTTTGAGTTTTCACCTCTTTTCCTTTAAAATGGGTTTTAAGGGTTTTTGTCTTGTTAAACCGATTTAGAAGTTTATAAATGGATTAAGTGCGTATTTGAGGTTGGTGGATGAACCCTTGTATATATCTAATCGACTCAATGGCAAAAATCGGAGTATAAATCAGTTTTAGACTTATTAAGTTCGAACAACCGTGTTTTCCGGACACCAGTGTTCGGTGGTGTCCGGATATGTTGCGAGTGTCCGGGTAAGTGCCCCGTGAGGGTGTCCGGGTGTTTCTTAGTATCCGGGTAGCTGAAGTCTCCGGATAAGCTTGTGTCATGATAAGTCTTGTGTCCGGAAAAGTATTGTGTCCGGAAAAGTATTGTGTCCGGATAAGTCTTGTGTCCGGAAAAGTGTTGTGTCCGGAAAGGGGTATCCGGACAGTAGGGCTGAGCTATTTATCTGATGTGGATCTTTTGCCTTAGGTGTTCTGTGGGTGTAGCTTGAAGGTGTTTAGGAAGTGCATTGTACGTCAATTAAGGTGAGTTCCCGAAACCCTTTCTACGGCTTAAAATGTTAAACATTTCTTTACTGATTATGGTTCTTAAAGCGCATGAAATGTTTACAACTGAAATGCATGTTCCTAACGTATGTGCTTATTTATGCTTAAAGAAAGCTTGACATGATGAAATGAGATTGCATGATTTGTAAAGATTCTATTTTTCATGCATATGGAACGTATGTGCATGTTATTTGATGTTGGTCTGCACTGCGGGGTCAGAGAGCCTCGGGATCCGATGATCCCTTGGATGCGTATGACGAGACGGTAGGTTGGAATTTGTTTCCCTCCTAGGCGAGTATCGGGAAGTCTGCTTGGGCCCCGATACGAGAGGGCGAAAGGGGAGTCTGCTTGGGCCCCGATCGCGGATGTGTATGTGATTCCCCATACAGTGCAGTACCATATGTGTGATAGTTCATGAATTATTTTAAAATGATTTAACGTGGTTTATACATGTTGTTTTACGGAGGGAATTCACTAGACCTTTTGGTCTAACCCTCGTTTTTCAAAACTAAACCATTTTCAGGTAAGCAAGTAGTAGGAGGCTCAAGTAAGTGAGCAAGAGCAAGATAGAGTACATGCGTAGCTAGAGACAGTGCAAGTGCCATCCATAGGAGTTAGAATATTCTCAGTTGTGTATAGGTTGTTTCCGCCAACCTTAGCTTATGAATGATGTAACGAAATGTTGGGACCCAGTTTTATTGAAAAGAGTTTGATTCTAATGCTATGTATGTCCTATAGTGTTTTCGGGCGGTTACAGATGGTATCAGAGCCATAGTTTAAGGGATTTAGGTGACCGGATGGGCCTAAACTTAAACTTTGGAGTAGAATTCACAACTGAGAATCAGAAAATGCGTTAGGAGGGCACTATTGTAGATACAGGGAATACGTTAGGAGGACACTAATATAGAGATAGGACTAATCGGGTACTGAGGACTGTCATGTAAGGTAAGTTTGGGATTTCACCTGGCCAGTGTAATTGCGAACTTACAGGTACATGTATGTGCCTAACCTACCTTATTAACCTGCCTAGTGTTATGTCGTGTTCCAGCACGTTAGAATGTCAGCAAGGTCCCCGAGGGGTAGGGTGAAACTCTTGTTGGGGAGGTTCATGAGAAGTCGTATATGAGGTGATGTATGTATACATCGAAGAGAGGAAATGTTGTATAGAACGTTATGAGTCGGCTAGAGGTAACTCTTCGTGGATTCGAAGAGGATGGATGTTGAGTTTGAGTAAGACTCCTGTTTCGGGAGGGTCCCAGTTCTAGAAATCATGGGATAGATCGGTCGGGATGGTAAGAAAGGACGATGTCGAAATCTTGAAAGTGTCAATGGAGCTTTGAATTCTTATTCGAGCTTTTCAAGGACATGGCAAATGAAATAAGATACCTATAGTGAAGTGAAAGCATATAGAAGTGGAAAGTGAGATAGTTGTTCAAAACGAAATAGTATGAAAGGGTTGAGTGAGTGAGATGTAGAAAGTGTGTTCAGCAAGTTGTTGCGTGACCGAAAGGACGACCATTGGTTGTAGGTGGAGTGTTAAGGATAAGTGGCGTAAGTAAAGCGGTTGACCTTGTTAGAGTGAGTAGCCTTCAATTGCAAGTAGAGTCTCATGCATGGCGTTCTTTTGTGTAACATGAAATTTTCACGATTTAAAATAAATACGTAAATGTCAATTTTGAACAAAAAATGAGTCAACTTGTGCGAGTGCATGTTTAAAGTATTGGTTCGTGGGAGAGATAAATATGGAGGAAGGGAGCAGGCACACGGGCGGCCTCAATCAATCAAGTACTAGTACTAGTACTAGTGCTGGTACGGAATTGTAACGTCTGTCTGCACATTGGAAGTCGGGACTCAAATAACTGTTTGTTTTGTTACATTGTACGTTGAGATTTCGAGCTTAGCGATTTACAAAATATTTCACACTTTTCATGATAAGTTAAATTGTTATAAAAAGGTCAAGAAAACGTTTGCCAGTAAAACTTTTACAATCAAATGAGTATTGGTCTGTTGATATCATACAAATGAGTGTGAGGACCGACTGGTTTACTTGGTGTCGGTAATTTCTTTCAGACTTGTGTCATACGAAAAGATTTTCATGCAATGTATTACTGTCGTAATAACATTGTTCGGATTGAGCAAGATTGAGGTTCACAGGAAGAAACATGCAAACGATTCTCGAATCGTTGTGCAGGGTATTGAAGTGATAAGAGTGATGGGGTCATGTGCACCCGAGTTGTTTCCAAATGTTGTGTATTTAAATTGATAGAACGTACGAAATGATTTAATTAAAATATCGTATGTGAGTTTTTCTAACTAAAATACGTGCTCTTACGTGTTTTCCCAGGAAGGTGATTTTTATGAATATGCGCTGTTATTTTACCTGACTTTTACGTAAACGAAAGTTAATATTTTACTGATCAGAGTAGGTTTATGAGCATGATTTATTTACAAGCTGTCACGAATGTTTTCCCATGAAAAGAATGTTCTACTGAAAAGATTGTCCAGTAATATGATATGGATTGTAAAACGTTATACGGAGTTCATGTTTTATGTTTACGATGAACTATGTGTATGCTATGTGGAGTCGGTCTGCGCTGTGGGATCAGAGATAGATCCTCGGGTTCTAATGACCCCTTGGATATGTATGACAGACTGGTAGGTTGGAATTCATTTCCTCCTATTTCGAGTAGAGGGGAGTCTGCGTAGGCTCCGGGAAGGGGAGTCTGCGTAGGCTCCAGAAGAGGCGAAAGGGGAGTCTGCTGGGGCCCCAATCGCGGTTAACGATGTGATCCTTAACACAATGCAGTACCATGTTTGACGCTTATGTGAAGAATGTGAACTGTTTTATAAAAATGATTTAATTACTGCATGACATGCATGGAGGCTATGAATTCACTAGGTCGTAAGATATTACATGTTAAGCTAAGGAAGAAGTCTAAGAGTTGAAAAGGGTCGGGCAAATCAGGAAAGAATGTTGTAGCATTAGTATTATGTTCAAGAGAAAGGACGAACAGTGGTAGATTCGGGAGTAGACCTTGGTATCGGGTGTATGAGGGTCTGCACCCTTGTTCGGAAACTGAAAGCACGAGTGTCAAGGGATGGTTGCGTTCGAAGGAAGGACTTGAGGCCTTCAAGGTGTGGTATTAGCAACTCGTTATGAGTAGTGTGTGGAGGCAGGAATGAGGCATCCTCGATGCCGAATAAGAGTCATAAGGTGATCTTGTACTATTTGATGATACATGAGTAGGTTTTGAAATGAGGGAAGCAGAGTATGAAGTTGATTGTGATATGTTAGAAGGATCAGGATCCGTAAGAATCCCATGGTAAAGGATAGATTAAGAAAGTATCAACGGGTTGACTTCCGATTTTGGAAGTCGTCAGCTATGTAAGGGGGTTGAGGCCGAAGACTTGAACCAGGATGTTGAAAGCGAATAGAGCACCTTGTAGGGGTGTCAAGTTGGTGAGAGACTGCTGTTTTGAATAAGGTATGTAACACGAACGAAGCAGATGTGTAGATCGTATCGTTCAGCGTGGGACTATGCCCTGTCTACGTAAGGGCTCGGATCGTAAGGAGCTAGCTAGCATGTTCGCGTTTGAGCTAATTGAGAACTCGTGAGTTATAGTTCAACAAGTTGGGAAAAGACTGAGTAGCGAGGTAGACCCGGGTATGTATGCGGGAGGATATGAAGGCAAGCTCGAATTGTGTGAATGATCATGAGAGATCTGGTCTGCAGTGTAATGTCACGGGGAAAGAGTGTACGGATGTGTAGTGACATTAACTGTCAAGCTTATGGTGCCAGCTAGTGTGGTAGTGAAATGATGTTAAAGAGAGAGGAAGCGTTAGGTAGAAGCCTTTTGAGGGTTTCGGATGAGGGTACGGTTTGTTAACCAGATTGTTGGAGCACATAGGGTGTAAGTTGACGTTGTGGTATGATTATGTTCGGGACAGAATGACAAAGTGGTGGTGGGTGATTATCCAAAGGAGAAACCAAGTGCTTTTAGTTGTAAGAGTCGCTAAGTAAGCATATTGTGGAATCAGTGGAAGCCTAAAGAAGATGATGGGTGTGTTAGTCAAATTGTTGATGAATAGATGTGAAATCCTTAAAGAATGTGAGTTGTCTCTTATGTGTGAAAGACTTGCCCGAGGAAGTAAAGGTTAGAGATCAAAGAATGAGAAGCGACGTCAAACTAGTGTTGTTTCAAGATGACTTGGTTGAATGCCTTAAGATAGGATATTGATGCAACTGTGTAGTTATGTAAGTTTTGGGAAAGTGTTATCGGCATGTGGAAAGGCCGGGAGAGAGAGGGGCAAGTAATGTTAGGAGGGCAGTGCTCCACGCCAAGTGGGGAGATGAAGATAGTATGCCGGATTAAACGAGTAAATTGGAAGTAGCAAACTTGACAGTAATGCCGAAAGGTGCAGTATGGTGTAGATTGCCTTTGATAAGTATGCGAACCGTTGGATCGATTATTGAGGAAGGAGATTGTGTATGTTTCGTGCAGGGAAGAAGTGGACGAGACAACTAAATGAGTTAAGCTAGTGACTTTGTAAGAAATGGTTGATGAGCTGTGGTCGAGGTGGTCGGAAAAAGGGAAATGTTTCCGGCATAGGCGATTGTTGGATTGGGAGAAGTGATCTAGGATTGCTTGTATTTCGATGAAGGAACTCTAGGTTGTGAGTTGTCGGGACGTTCAGGTTTGGATTTGTGTCAAGCGGTCAAGTGTGTGTCTGTCTCTTGGTAAATGAATCTCGTGTTGTGGCAGAGGATTTAGCCAGGTTCCTCCTTAAAGGAAGTGTTGATGCATGAGAAGCCTTAGTAAATCTTCTGTAGTCAAAATCGACCGAGTAGGAACAGTAGCCTACGAGTTAGAGTACCGTAAGAACTGAAGGAAATGCACCCAAGGTTCCATGTTTCGAAATTAATGAGGTGATGGACTGAGCCAGAAGTAGCATCACCTTGGGGAAGTGTCAGTTTTGGTATGGGCAAGACACCCGCATCTTTTCCAATGAGGAATTCCAAGGACGGAATTCTTTTAAGGGGGGAGTGTTGTAACAACCGGGTTTCTTATGCAAGTATGAAAGTTTAGTGTTCATTGTGCTAAGTATGAAAGTTAAGGCAAGGGACTATTCTGCAATTTATGAAAGGTATTTATGGACTCAATACCCTAGGGCAGCCTCTATTATTCCAAAAATCAGTATTTGGGTTTTGTGGTTGGTGGCTAAGAGAGAAAAGGAAAAAGAGAAGAGTTTTGGGAAGAGATCAAAGAAGAGAAGAATCAAAGAAGAAATCAGTAAGGTAACTCTTATTCCTTGTAAATTCTTGTGTTCGATCTCTACTGGTTTGGATTCTTGAGATTTATTGTGGTGGTTCTTTGAGTTTTCACCTCTTTTCCTTTAAAATGGGTTTTAAGGGGTTTTGTCTTGTTAAACCGATTTAGAAGTTTATAAATGGATTAAGTGAGTATTTGAGGTTGGTGGATGAACCCTTGTATATATCTAATCGACTTAATGGAAAAAATCGGAGTATAAATCAGTTTTAGACTTATTAAGTTCGAACAACCGTGTTTTCCGGACACCAGTGTTCGGTGGTGTCCGGATATGTTGCGAGTGTCCGGGTAAGTGCCCCGTGAGGGTGTCCGGGTGTTTCTTAGTATCCGGGTAGCTGAAGTCTCCGGATAAGCTTGTGTCCGGATAAGTCTTGTGTCCGGAAAAGTATTGTGTCCGGATAAGTCTTGTGTCCGGAAAAGTGTTGTGTTCGGAAAGGGGTATCCGGACAGTAGGGCCGAGCTATTTATCTGATGTGGATCTTTTGCCTTAGGTGTTCTGTGGGTGTAGCTTGAAGGTGTTTAGGAAGTGCATTGTACGTCAATCAAGGTGAGTTCCCTAAACCCTTTCTACGGCTTAAAATGTTAAACGTTTCTTTACTGATTATGGTTCTTAAAGCGCATGAAATGTTTACAACTGAAATGCATGTTCCTAACGTACGTGCTTATTTATGCTTAAAGAAAGCTTGACATGATGAAATGAGATAGCATGATTTGTAAAGATTCTATTTTTCATGCCTATAGAACGTATGTGCATGTTATTTGATGTCGGTCTGCACTGCGGGGTCAGAGAGCCTCGGGATCCGATGATCCCTTGGATGCGTATGACGAGACGGTAGGTTGGAATTTGTTTCCCTCCTAGGCGGGTATCGGGGAGTCTGCTTGGGCCCCGATACGAGAGGGCGAAAGGGGAGTCTGCTTAGGCCCCGATCGCGGATGTTTATGTGATTCCCCATACAGTGCAGTACCATATGTGTGATAGTTCATGAATTATTTTAAAATGATTTCACATGGTTTATACATGTTGTTTTACGGAGGGAATTCACTAGACCTTTTGGTCTAACCCTCGTTTTTCAAAACTAAACCATTTTCAGGTAAGCAAGTAGTAGGAGGCTCAAGTAAGTGAGCAAGAGCAAGATAGAGTACAGGCGCAGCTAGAGACAGTGCAAGTGCCATCCATAGGAGTTAGAATATTCTCAGTTGTGTATAGGTTGTTTCCGCCAACCTTAGCTTATGAATGATGTAACGAAATGTTAGGACCCAGTTTTATTGAAAATAGTTTGATTCTAATGCTATGTATGTCCTATAGTGTTTTCGGGCTGTTACAGCTAGTTACTTATTTATTATATGTATATATATATATTGATTTCAAACATATAGAATTGTTTGTAGAAATATTCGTTTATTTACTTCTAAGTATTTAATTTGTGTGAAATAGCTTTTATACAACACATGCAAACTTCTTAAACAATCTTGGACTCTCTAGACTAAGTCACTACTGACAATAGTTGTGACTTGCCTCCACAATCCCAATTGTTAGATATCCACATCACGGAATTCATTTACACTTTCAATTATACCACATCAGCTTTTATAATTATCTTCTACACACATGCAATCCACCTATACTTTCAAAAGTGATCCCCACTACAACATTTATTAATTACTTATAAATTATTATATACATTCTATTTTTTTAGTTAATAACATGATATATAATTCTTTATATTAATTTAATGTTAACTAAAATATAAACATTAAATTTAGATAAACGATTAATATATGATATAATAACATAATACAATTCTTATATTTATTTTATAATTTAACGTTCAAATTATTTTAACTATCTGGAATTTATTGTATATAAAAAATAACATAGACGAGATACATAAAATATTTCTTAAATAAGAATAATTAATTTAATTAAAAAATAAACTAGCATTATTAATTTATAAAGATTTATGGTTTTATATAAAAGTTTAGCTTATTTAAATAATTAAAAAGAGAAAACAAAAAGATGGGAGTCAATTAGGTGGCCACGTGGCTTGCAAGTTGAATTGCAAATATTGCAATCCATTTGCCTACATGGCAAATAATTCCCGACAAACATGCTTTTGCAATTGGGTTTACAAGCGTGTGTGGATGGTCTTATACTCTTATGATAAACTCTTAACATAAAACCCCCTTGTATTCATCATGCTCTCACGGTAAACTTTTAATAAGGCACGACTTACCTTGCCATGCCTTTATGGTAAACTTCTAACATGCCAAGACTCGGTCTTTTTTTTTTAACAACATCATAATTTTATTACCACCAATACTTGAAACCAAATTACAACTTACATCATCATTCACAATACAACACAAAGGACCGATATGCAGTAGATTATCGAAGGAAACAGTAGGGTACCAATGCTAAAATTAACCTGCTTGTGTGCTTGGTTGAACCTGCAGTTTGCGAGAGGCAAACATCAACACAGATTGCCACCTACTGCCTGTAGATCGCTACTGTTGTTTACGGCAGAGACGGGTCCACGAGCCACTCTTTCCAACCCTTTAGTGGTTTGTTGGATCTCTTCATGATCCACTCGAAAGTTTTTCGTTGAAACTCGAAGAATAATTCCGCAATCTTTCCTTTATCTCCCTTAAATACCATCTTGTTCCTATGAGACCATATGAAGTACATTATTGCCCATTTTACTCCCATCCATATCGAGTCTTCTTTTGCCTCATTTGTTATTGGTTCGATCTCTTGTAGGATGTCTCGAACTGCTTCGGCCCCGTCGAGATTCTTCTTCCACCATCGACACGTGAGCCTCCATACGTTTTTCACCTCCGGACATGAGACGAGGGCGTGATCTATCGACTCGACCATGTCCCCGCATCTTGGACAAAGCAACGTGTCCAAGTCTATTCCCATTTTGTCTAACATTGTTCTACACGGTATACGACCCAAACGCACCCTCCACATAAAAATACATACCTTTTTTGGGATGATTTTTAGCCATTTTGTTTGCGTCGTGGTTTCGCCTACTTGCTCCTCGACCTCTTCTTGTAATTCACGCAACTTTTTCACGTTATATTCCTTCGAGTCATCGAGAGCCCATTCCGCCTTGTCCGTTTGTCTCTAATCGGAGTTGTCCCTAGTATACGGGACGTTAGGTCTTCGAGCTCCCCTTCTTACCTTCCGCGTGGTGGTCGCCTACACTTCCATTTCCATTTCCATTCTCCGTCCTCCCACTCGCCTCGCTCCGCAATGGTCGCATTCTTCTCTTCCTCCAATCGAAATAGCCGTGGGTATTTGTCTTGAAAACTCTCTGTCCCGCACCACCTGTCTTTCCACATTTGTGTCTCTTTTCCATCGCCAATTTTTTTTGCCGAATGAGCTCGAGAATTCCAGCCCCTTGCTGTCCAGATCTGCTCCAAGGTTGATTATGCTCGACCAAGTATTTCCTGCACCATCAAAGCCACATGATTTTCCCCAAAGCCCCCCACCCCCTTTCCCCATATAAACTTTTTATAACTTGGACCCAAAATGCGTCCTTTTCAACAAGGAAACGCCACCACCATTTACCAACAAGGCCCCTATTAATCGAGGCTAACGATCCTATGTTTAGTCCCCCTTTCTCAAAGCTTTTTAGAGCATTTTGCCACTTGACCCACACGACACCTTTTTTAACGCTATCTTCCACACCCCTCCCCAAAAGAACCTACATCGCACTCTCTCACACTCTCTTATCACACTACTCGGGGCCCGGAACATGGAGAAATAATACAACGGTAAACTCCCCAACACCGATTTGACTAAAGTAAGTCTCCCACCAAACGACACGAGTCTCGACTTCCAAGATGCAAGTCTCTTTTTTACTTTGTCAATCGCCGGTTTCCAATGATCTATTTTTTTCATCGAGATTCCTATCGGGAGGCCTAAATAGGTGAAAGGCATCGTCCCATGGCCGCATCCCACATTCCTAGCCCAACTAACGACCTCCTCCTCCGTCACACCCATTCCATAGATTTTTCTTTTCCCCATATTAATCTTTAATCTGGACAATTTTTCGAAGCATGCTAGGATTTTTAACATATTTTTCATATTTGAGATGTCCCACGTTCCGAAAAGAACCGCATCATCCGCATATTGCAAGTGTGATACAGATATGTCAAGCTTCCTCACTTTTATACCAACTATGAGGCATTTTTTCTCCGTTTCCTTTATCATTAAGTGAAGGCTCTCGGCCACTATGAGGAAAAGGAAAGAGGCTAACGGGTCCCCTTGCCTCAATCCTTTCCGCATTGGAAATTCCTTCGTTGGTGACCCGTTTACTAATATCGACAACGTAGCGGAACAAAGGCATGTTTCCATTCACCTTATCCATCTATGACCGAAACCCATCTTCCTTAGGCAATCTAGCAAGAAGCTCCATTCGATGCTATCGTAGGCCTTCTCGAAGTCGACTTTGAAGATCCAACCCTTTCTTTTTTTCTTCCGAACATAGTCTATAACCTCGTTTGTTACCAAGATTCCATCCAAAATGAAACGCCCTTTTATAAAGGCGCTTTGGGAATTACTGATTATTTTTCCCATTACTCCTTTTAACCTTTTCCACCAATACCTTCGCAATCGTTTTATAAAATACACCGATGAGGCTAATCGGTCGGAACTCTCCGAAGTGGAGTGGCGTATCCACCTTTGGGATCAAGGTTATAAAAGTAGAATTGCATCCCCCACTAAATTCACCTTTTTCCCAAAACCAACAAACTGCACGAATTAGATCCAATTTTACAATTTCCCAAAACTTTTTTAAAAAACCGAAGGTAAAACCGTCCGGTCCCGGAGACTTGTTACTTCTACACTTTTTAACCGCATCCCTTATTTCTTCTTCGTCGAAAGGCCTCTCCAATTCAATTGCATCTTCACGCGAAATATTGGAGAAAAGTTCTTCATTTAAGGTTGGGCCATCGACGTGTTGAGAGAGGAACTTACCTTTGAAAAAGTCAAATACGTGCTCTTTTATTTTTCCCGGGTCCTCCATCCATCCCAATGGGGTTTGCATACCTCGGATCATGTTTTTCCTCTCCCTTTGTTTGATAGCCACATGGAACAACTTTGAGTTTTCGTCTCCATCCGTTACCCATTTCGCCTTTACTTTTTGCCTATCCATCTCTAATTTTTTTCTTTCAAGCTCCAACCATTTGCTCCTTGCTTGGACCCACGAGTCTCTATCCGATTCTTTCCACCCATTTTTATCCGCCTCCTCTTCCTTCTTGATTGCGGTTTCTTTTGCAATTCCCAATTCCGTATCGATGTTCCCGAATTTTTTCTTTGCCCATTCCTTTATATCATTTTTGGCGATTTTCAATTTGTCCCTAAGTACTCCATCCGGTCTTCTTTAGAACACCTTCTTGTTCCAAGCGTTTGACACCACTTCTTCCAACCCTTCTTCGTTGAGCCAATAATCAAAAAACTTAAACGATTTCGGACCGAAGTCCGTTTTGTCTTCAAAAAAGCACTATCGGAGTGTGGTCGGACCACTTCCTTTCCAGCGCTTTAACACCCAAATTCTTCCATTTACTCCCAAATTCAATCGTCATCAAAAAGCGGTCTAATTTGCTAAATTTGAGCCCGTCGTCGCTAACTCTTGTGAACCGCCTTCCGATCATCGGAACCTCCAACGGGTTACATCTATTTATGAAATTATTAATTCTTCCGTTCCTTTGGTGTTTGTAATAGAGTTGATTCTTTCGTTTACCCCCCTCACTTCATTGAAGTCCCCGAAGATACACCAACTCACTTCCTCTTTTTCGACGAGCCTTTCTAGTCTCTTCCAAAGCTCTACCCTTTCATTTAGCTCTCTAGGCCCATACACATTAACCAGACCCACAAGACCACTCACCCCCTCCCATTTTCCGATTACCGCTATAAACGAAACATCCTCTACCACAAACTGACTTCTAAAAATCTTTTTATCCCACATGATTAAAAGCCTTCCGGATTTTCCTTTTGCCTCACTTTGCACTTCTTCCACGTCGTCCCCGCCCCAAACGTTTACAATATGATTTTTAGGCCACTTTGTTATCTTAGTCTCCTGAATACCCAATACTGACGGTTTCACGTTTCCACAGATCTCCCGTACCCATTTCCTTTTCTGCCACGACCCTAACCCCGGTATATTTAATGAAACGATATTCATTGGGTAAATAATTTAGATCGAGACATACCTTAAGTTCCCAATTTCCTCGATGTTTTATTTCCGACGTCTTCTTTCTGAATTGTCCCTTTCGGTCCATTCCAGTCCATCCCCAACATCAGCCCAAATTCCTTTAGTCCCTCCAATGATTCTTTACTTCCTAGTTCGTTGGACAAAGTTGCCTGAATAATCGAATTAGCCGATCATCTTCTTCCTGATTTGCTTATCGATGACCTCTTTGCGACCCCATTTTGCGTCCCTTTTTTCGTCCCCGATTTTTTGCAATTCTTTCTCGCCATCTGCTTGATGAGGTGGAAACTCACTTTCCCCCCTCCTAGTTTGGTGCCATCTCCTCTTTTGGTTTTCGATTTGACAATCAACGTTGTTTGTGTTGTTGAAATTTCCTCCCGTCGTTCTCCCTCGTTCGTTGGATTTTCTGCTGGCCGAACAGTAGCGTTTTCTGTTACTTCATGAATTATTTCCGTTTGGTTAAGTGGCTTCTGTTTCCCAGGGGTTAATTCATTATTCATTTGGGCTAGTTTATCACAACCAGATCTGTCTCTTTTTCTCGACCTATTTCCAACATGCAGGTCTTTTTTATTTTCGTTTGGGCCTTTTTTGTCTAGCCGTATACCACCTTTTTTAGGCCCATCATCTGTTGGTCCTTTGGATGTCGGATCATCCGAATTAATACCCAAGTCTGGAATGCATGAACTGCCGGAACCCTCCTCTTGGTTCAAGAGTCCGATCCAAGAACTTTGAATTCCCATTTTATCGGAACTCACGAATACATGATTATATGTCTGTTGAGATTTTCTTCTTTCCCAAGGCATTTTGACCCTTCGCCTCCTTCACCAATATCGTTCATCTCCAGCTTGTCTTCTCCGGCCGCTCCTCCGTCCGGCAGCTTGCCATCGGTCGGGGTTTTGGTCGCCTCCCACTCCGGATTTCTTGGGGCATCTTCGATATTTCCGTTTTCACCTTGCCACGTTTCTTCCACCTCTAACTCTTCGTCGCTTTTCTCTCGATCCTCCAACCATATCGACGGCACCGACGACCCTGCTTCTTCCCCTTCCATCTCCTCGTCGGGTTCTGTCCCCGAGAGTTCATCGTCTTCTCTCTCCAAAAAACCTAACAAACTGCTTTCTTCCTCATATATTTTAATTCGGTAATAGAACAATCCTACCTTCGCACTTTTTAGTGTGTTGATCGGCGATTGAATCGAAGTGGACTGTAACAACCCAAATCCCATAACATACATCATAATACATAACATTCATACATATCATTGATTTACAACAAAAGTAACATAACAAACCAAGTACGGTCTCATTAGTCTTGACATTACAAAATATATAAAAGCTTCCTAATCAACATCCATCAAAAGCTTCCTACACTTCATCCTCTCCTGCCGATCCTTAACCTGGAAAACATATTTTTGAAAACAAAATGAGGGTTAGACCAAACAGATCTAGTAAGTTAATCCCGGTCCTTTCCAAAATCATTATAAAACCTTTTATGTAAATCCTTTGTATCAAAATAGTTTAGATAAACCTTTGGTAATTCTTTCGTAAAATATAAACATACCACACGTATTTAAATACCAATCCAGACTCGTGCATCGTGTACATCTCATTCACCTTATTCCTCCACAAATGGCCATATTAGTTGGTAGCAAGCCAACTAATAAATCAACAACCGGTCCGCTCACCGGAACCCGGCTACCCGTCGGTCCGCACACCGGAACCCGACTACTCACCGGTCCGCACACCGGAACCCGGCTACACACCGGTCCGCACACCGGAACCCGACAACAAGTGCACTCGTGTAGTGCAAAGCTTATATAAATACAATATATATCTCATTACATCATATTGTCATTTATATACACATAATCATATTCCTACCACATAATCATCTCATATATATATATATACACACATATATATGTATCCCAGTTCAAAAACGTTTTAAAGCAAAACTCACCTGAATGCTTACAATATGCTTCCAAACCTTTCTCCGAGCTATCCGATCCTTTATCCAAAATTCTCCGAATCTGAAACCATTTACATACAAATATCTCCTTACCAACTTATGTATAAGACTTACTAGCAGGTTATGGACTCTAGATACATCTACATAACTCTTATCCTCAAAATTACCCAAACAGCCAAGTTATCCGGAAACCTCAAAGTATCCGGACAACTTTCCGGACAACACAAAGAATCCGGACAACTTAACTTTTCCGGACACCACAACCATCCGGACGACATCCGAATACCAAAGTAACCCGGACACTATCCGGTATCTCATTTCATCCGGAAAACATAAGAAAGGAGGAACTTACCCGGATACTTGAATCATCCGGACACCATCATCAGAGCTACCCGGACTCTACCGACAAAAGTATCCGGACACATTCAATTTGTCCGGACACCACTGCTGTTCATCCCAAAATTTACCCAGAATCCGACTGAAATTTATACTAGTTCGATTCTGCTAATTCTAAACCGATAGAAACACTCTAATAGCAACTATAAACATAATTTGTAAAGGAACATACCTTTATTTCACTTCCAACACTTCCAAATGGAGCCTTAACCACAAAAACCCTTCTTTCTCCTTCTTCACATCTCAACACACACACACAACACAGATTCTGGATATTTGCTGCTTTTTGAAATATCTGATTTCTAAATGAGATAATATCCAACTCAACTTACCACTTTAGTCCCTATACTATCCATAAATGACCAAAATACCTTTTTAACTTATTAATTAATCCAAACACCCCTAAACTTATAAATTCACCTAATTCACCCTAAATATCAACTTTAAAGTTAACTAAACTTAACGGAAAGATATTTTTAACTAACGAACTTACCCGGGGTATTACATTATCTCCCCCTTAAAAGAATTCCGTCCCGGAATTCGGTTAAGCGAAAAGGTATGAATACTTATCTCTACTACTTCGAACTCAATCAAAACCATAGAAACTAAATGAATAGCCACCCCACACCCACCTATATCTCTAACACAGATAAGCAACAAAAGCACGGAAATACCAAAAACCATTTTGCACCGAAGTCAGATAACACCTTAGCACGTATAGAGTTTATAAAAATATACCTGTAACCTCATCAGGACTTTCTTCCACCTCTTGTTCCGTCATCTGAAAAACTCGACCCTTTGCTTTCGGTACCTCAGGCCCTTGTTTCTCTCCCGGTCAAACACTCGTTGGTCTTACCGTCATACTACCCTGTTGTGCTTTCCATTGCGGACAATCTGACTGAATATGATCCGGGGAATTGCAAACGAAACATAATCGAGTTACCCGACAGTCTCTAACTATGTGACCAGTCTTTCCACATTTGTAACAACTTCGGGAATCCACATAACAATTTCCTTGATGCACACGGTTGCATTTTGGACATGGTCTTTCAGCTGGTCTGAAAGATGAATGACTATCAAACTTCGGGGATTCATATTCCTCCAAATCGTATGTCATTTCTTCCAATTTCCTTTTTCCAATACTCTTATCACCAACGTCTCTCCTATTATCCTGTTCTACATTTTCCGCTGCATTTACTGCAGCTGAGAAGGTATCGGGTCCTGTCGCAATCACTAGCTTTCTAATTTCTGAATTCAACCCGAAAATAAACCTCTCCATTTTCAGTGCCTCCGTGGCAACGTAGTACTCTGCGAAGCGAGACTTCTCCAGAAAACTAGCAGTGTAGTCCCTAACTGATAAACTTCGCTGGTGTAAGTTCATGAACTCTTCTTTCAGTTGTCTGACTGCTGCTTGAGAACAAAACTGTCTTTTGAAAGCTGTTGTGAATTCGTCCCAAGTAAAAGTAGAGTATACATCCGACCCTATGGAATCAATGTGAGCTTCCCACCAGTACAGAGCTTCTGCCTTCAACATCGTCGTTCCGTATAATACTCTGTCCTCATCCGCACACTTACTGGTCTTGAAGATGGCTTCTATTTCTTTTAACCATCGCATCGCCTTCACTGGGTCTCTATCTCCTGAGTAAGTTGGAGGTCTACAGTTTAAGAACATCTTGTAATCACACCTTCTTGACACTGGTATGACCGTAGGTGTAATGGGCATTTCGTCTTCCAAACCAGGATCCGGTGTTTCAGTATGACGAGCTTGGTCGAACATAGCCTGGATATTTGCTTGAAGTCTTCCCATCTCCGCCATCAAATTGTCTCTTGTAATAAACTTCGTACCTCGCCCCTGAACTCTACCTCCGGTTCTGCCCCCAGTTCTACTCCCCGTTCTACCTTCGGATCTACCTCCCCCTCGCTCTCCTCTTCTTCCCCCCGTTCCTATTCGGATTTCCTCCTCCTCTTCTATTCGTATTTCGAGTACCGCTTGCCATTCTGTAGATTCAGACAAGATTAATATACACATAAGCACATACCCCATATAATAAGGTATCCCAGTCCAAACATGCACCTGTAAGATCACAATTACACTGGCCAGGTGTAATATGAAATTACCTTACATGATGTTCCTTCTACCTTTTATACTTAGCATCCCAAGGTTCTAATATATCAAGGACATCCTACTTCACATGTAGTTTAAGTCTAGGTACGGGTACAAATACGTAAATCCCTTAAACTAGGGCTCTGATACCATTTGTAACAACCCAAATCCCATAACATACATCATAATACATAACATTCATACATATCATTGATTTACAACAAAAGTTACATAACAAACCAAGTACGGTCTCATTAGTCTTGACATTAAAAAATATATAAAAGCTTCCTAATCAACATCCATCAAAAGATTCCTACACTTCATCCTCTCCTGCCGATCCTTAACCTGGAAAACATATTTTTGAAAACAAAATGAGGGTTAGACCAAACGGGTCTAGTGAGTTAATCCCGGTCCTTTCCAAAATCATTATAAAACCTTTTATGTAAATCCTTTGTATCAAAATAGTTTAGATAAACCTTTGGTAATTCTTTCGTAAAATATAAACATACCACACGTATTTAAATACCAATCCAGACTCGTGCATCGTGTACATCTCATTCACCTTATTCCTCCACAAATGGCCATATTAGTTGGTAGCAAGCCAACTAATAAATCAACAACCGGTCCGCTCACCGGAACCCGGCTACCCGTCGGTCCGTACACCGGAACCCGACTACTCATCGGTCCGCACACCGGAACCCGGCTACACACCGGTCCGCACACCGGAACCCGGCAACAAGTGCACTCGTGTAGTGCAAAGCTTATATAAATACAATATATATCTCATTACATCATATTGTCATTTATATACACATAATCATATTCCTACCACATAATCATCTCATATATATATATACACATATATATGTATCCCAGTTCAAAAACGTTTTAAAGCAAAACTCACCTGAATGCTTACAATATGCTTCCAAACATTTCTCTGAGCTATCCGATCCTTTATCCAAAATTATCAGAATCTGAAACCATTTACATACAAATATCTCCTTACCAACTTATGTATAAGACTTACTAGCAGGTTATGGACTCTAGATACATCTACATAACTCTTATCCTCAAAATTACCCAAACAGCCAAGTTATCCGGAAACCTCAAAGTATCCGGACAACTTTCCGGACAACACAAAGAATCCGGACAACTTAACTTTTCCGGACACCACAACCATCCGGACGACATCCGGATACCAAAGTAACCCGGACACTATCCGGTATCTCATTTCATCCGGAAAACATAAGAAAGGAGGAACTTACCCGGATACTTGAATCATCCGGACACCATCATCAGAGCTACCCGGACTCTACCGACAAAAGTATCCGGACACATTCAATTTGTCCGGACACCACTGCTGTTCATCCCAAAATTTACCCAGAATCCGACTGAAATTTATACTAGTTCGATTCTGCTAATTCTAAACCGATAGAAACACTCTAATAGCAACTATAAACATAATTTGTAAAGGAACATACCTTTATTTCACTTCCAACACTTCCAAATGGAGCCTTAACCACAAAAACCCTTCTTTTTCCTTCTTCACATCTCAACACACACACACACAACACAGATTCTGGATATTTGCTGCTTTTTGAAATATCTGATTTCTAAATGAGATAATATCCAACCCAACTTACCACTTTAGTCCCTATACTATCCATAAATGACCAAAATACCTTTTTAACTTATTAGTTAATCCAAACACCCCTAAACTTATAAATTCACCTAACTCACCCTAAATATCAACTTTAAAGTTAACTAAACTTAACGGAAAGATATTTTTAACTAACGAACTTACCCGGGGTATTACATGGACTTTTCCCCACGACAAGTTCTCACTATCCTCCAGATGACAGTTGTGGGTTTTCATAACTTTTCCCCATTTTCTTGCTATCTCTGTAAAGACCTTTTCGTTCCACCCATGTAGCGAATTTCAGTAATAATTGTCTTCCTCCCAATCGCTTCATTTTCGATATTCTAATTATCGATTCTTTAATCCTTAGTTTTATTGCGCCAATATTATCCAGGGAATTAATTTCCCCAACCATGCAGTTTTTAAGGTAGATCTCCAATTTTTCGTCCGCTGTTGCGTACGTGCGATTGACCTCTGGTCGCTGTTCGGCTCTCCTCAAAGGTTCCTCCATATTTTTTGTTCTAACTTCCTCCCGCTCCTTATACATCATTCTTCCTTTTTCGTTCTTACTCGAGTTCCTATTTGCCAAGAAAACTCTAAGTTTAAAAGTTCCAATCCAAACGTTGTTCAATCGTCTCTCCAAAATCGTGGTGATACTATCTTTTCGATAACGAACAAAGCCGAATTTTCTTCCGCAGTTCAACCTCTTCCTTGCCATATATATGTCCGTTACCTCTCCGTATCTTTTGAATATCTTCCATAAGCTTCCAACCTCCATATTTTTCGGGAAGTTAAAAAACATGAACGAAATTTCCTTGGATTCTGACTTCAGCCTTTGATGCGAGGTGTAGCCGTTGACATGTTTCTGCCATGATCGAGCCGTCTCTCCGCTCCACTCAACTCCTCTCTCACTCACTCTCTCTCTCGAGGCAATGTTCTTGGTTAGACAATGTTATTCATGATATGAGTTTTGTTGTATATGATAATACTTGATTTAAAGACATTGGGTTGCCAAGACTCAGTCTTGCTCTTATGAGTTATGATTTAGTTCTATACAGACCATAAAAAAGCCCTCCAAACAACCATATTGTCGTTGTGTTAGTCTACTACATCCCACATATTATAAAATATCAACAACTTGATGTTCATGCATTTTAAACACATCCATAGGAGCATGCATCATACCTAACGCGTTTAATATAACATGAAGGGAATATAATCTCGTAATAATACAATTCACTTACTGGTAAGAAGGGATATCCACCTTAGATCAATCCTAATTAAAGATCAACACTAAAATTATAGGTTGTTTTGAGATTAAAAGTGATCAGGAAGTCCAAATATCTTCTTACACTTCTCACCATAACTCTTATTCAAGCATGATCCTTCGTTTAACTTTTAAATTATCCAAATACTTTTCAAAACTTACATATTTCTTAAAAACGCTAAACATAAAAGAAAAGCATATATTAGACATGTCGTAATATGAATAACTAGACTAATGTGAGGGGTCGTTTACCAAACATTTACTGAAAATAATTACCACCTTTACTTACCTTATTGGGTAACATCATCGACCATCAAAATATATTGTAGGTAATCGTCTTTTACTTGATAAACACTTGTCGGGTAAAAGTCTTCCACTTCACTAACCAGGTAAAATTATTGGTCTTAGCTTTACTCTTATCAGGTACAATTTTTGGCATTTGTTATGCCCATCCTCTAAAGCAAATGACAATCTTAACGACTCCTAAGCTAAAATATTATATACATCTAACATCGTCAAATCGTCAATTATGTCATAAAATAATGTTTCAATTCTGGTAACAAGTAAGGACCAAAAATGGTGCATTTAGACCGCAACGACGAGTATATAAGTAGAGCATAAGTATAGGAACAAATGTGTAAATCTGTGTTCTCTACCGTTTATTAACTACTTTATTTTTTGAATTAAAATAAAGAATTATATATCATTATTTATTAACTTAAAAAATAATAAATGTATATAATAAATTAATAATATATAAACTAGTTAATAATTATTGCAGTGGGAACCATATTCGAAAGTGCAAGTGATTGCACGTTTATAAATGATGATTGTAAAAATTGATGTGATATAATTGAAGGGTAAATGAATTACAAGGATGGCAAAAGAAACCCGAACCGATGGTAAAAACAGAGAACGGAAATTTTTGGGTCGGGACCAGATCGGGGACGTATTCGAGGATTTTATGGGGGATGGCGACAACAATCTCCGACCCGACCCGATATGTGTGTATATATAATATACCTCAATACCTTTATAACAACATTACTTCGCAGTCGGTGTGTTTGCCAGGGATGTACTGGGCCGAAGGCCCAGGAACCCTATCCAAAAAAAAAGGATGTGTTGGCTTGGCTCTAGATAATAAACAAAATTCAAATAAAAATTGAAATAAACTGTATTTTTAAATTAAAACGGTTTACCTTTTTTTAAAATCCAATATATATAAAAATTGTAAAGATTGGAATCAAACAAATTATATCTAAAAAAATAAACATTTTATTTGATGTAACACTTTTAAAACATCGAGTGATATTTTATAATGCTCACTACTGTTCGTATGTGAATATGATCGTTTTCATAAATAAGAATAATATAAACATGACATTCATATGTGAATAATATAAATAAGTTTAGTTGTAAAAATATTGACGGTCGTATTCAACGTGTGAATATGCTTGTTAATAGTGTGACAAACTTAACATCACTATCTTAACAATACAAATATACATATTCACTCTTGTATTTACATGTGAATATGTTTGTTTCAATATGTAAGACTCAAGGCTAGTCTGGAGGTTTTTGATGCCTGGTACGGAGAGGTTAAAAAGGTATTTCACATCGACTTTTTAGCAAATGTAACATATAATTTTTAGAGCATCTCCAAAAAAAAGTTTTATTCATTCCCAACAGATTATTTATTTTAGAGATTTTAACACAAATTATATTAATATAATATTCTTTAATTTATCTTTCAAATGCATTTTTTTAAAAGAACTTAATAATAAAATGATAAAAGTTCAATCTCATTGGTGAGATTAAATGAAATAGTTATTTCTCTCTCCTACCATGCATCAAGTTTTAGAGAATTCTCTAAACTTGGAAAATTTTCAAGTTTTTTCTATTATAACAAACAAGATAGCAAAACTGTTGGAGATGTTTATGAAACAAAACTTAATTTTTTCTATTTTAGCAAAGCCGTTGGAGATAAAAAAAAAAGGGCTAGGAATCCAATTAAGTTAGCCAACTCATCTTCATGTTGATTTTTATTAAATATAACAAACTAACTAATACAACTAAAAGGAGGATAAACCAAACCCGAAATAACATCACATAAACTTACATCACTTAAAAATATGCATTTATGCATTGCTTGAAACAAAAATAACAATTATTTATCATATTTCACCATTGTTAGTTTTACCTTAATAATAAGGTTACATTAAATCTAAAGCTACACAACTTGAAATAATATGTGCAAAAATATGCTTTTTTATAAATATTATTTTGGATAAGATGAATGCTTTTCTTACTAATATCATTTTGAATATAAATAGAATTTTTTTTAGCGTAAGACGAGTGTATTTTTTTTTACAAATATCATTTTAAATATAAAGAGAAAAATGTTTCTTAGAACAAGATTATGTATAAACATATTTGAGATTATAAACAGAGATAAAGAAAAGTGGAGGGTAACGTGGGGCATGGGGAAATGATATTTTGATGTTAGAATTCTTGCTTCATCACCGTTATTGTAGGTTGGAAATAAAACGTCTTTCAAGTCTTGAAAATCGAAACGATCAAACTCGAACAAATGAAGAACAAAAGAAACCGACTTAGTTGTTTGAAAGTTCACAATGCCATTCTCCATTCATTCTATTTAGTGGACCAAATACCGATTAGACGCTTAATTGATTACCTTGGTGACTTGACCTTGGTGACTTGGGCATGGACCAATTGTTTATAGTCTGGTATTAAACTCATATCTAATAACATATCAAAACTTGATGCACCTTGAGCTTATGATGCCCCGTTCCTTAGCAAGGGCTACACTTGGCCATGGTCGGCCCTGGTAAGATTGTAAGAATGATAAAAATATAACATTCATACGTGAATCATATATATATATATATATATATGCTTGTTTGTATATTTGTTGTATTGTGTTATATTAATATGACAAAATACTAAATAAAACTCGTAACCAATAAAAGTGTATTGATGGAAAGGTATAGGCGTGGTCACCCTCATCCTCACCCCATTTCCTTTTCTTTTTCTCTTTCACTTTAATCATTTAATGTTTAACTTATTTTATCCAATCCACTTATTAAATTTTAAAAATGTAATTTGCTTTTCCCCCAAATTCCATCCCTACTATCTCTTTTCCATCATTAATGTTTCCAACCCTTTCTATATAATCCCTTTTATTTTTATGGCGTAAGTCATAACATCTATCAAGTTCAATATAGAAAAAAGAGTAAATTACATCAATCGTTTATGTGGTTTTGACAAATTCTATCAATTATCACTACAATTTAAAAATTATACTAGAAACCCCATGATTTGAGTTATTTAAATGGATCGTCCTTGACTTTCCCGTTCGTTAAAGCCAACCGTTAAATACCCACACATCCTAGACACGTGAAGGGAATTTCGGTCATGTCGTTTTTAAAAATAAGTTTAAGTGTTGAAGAAGTATGTATTGCATTTGCATATGTACAAATAAACCAAAAACCCTTCTAGGTATTGATGTGCATTCCATCCTATGTCCGATTTGTGACTTGGATATCTAATATGTGGATCATTTGTTTTTCTTATGTCATATGGTCTGAGATATTTGGAAGAAAACTGGCGAGTGGTGGAGTTTAGATTTCCTGTTGGTCCCGAAAGGGTTATACAAGTTTGTAGAGGGGGAGGGGGGGGTTGAATACAAACACACGATTTTACTTTCTAAATTGTTTATTGATATTTATCAAACAATTTACAACTTGTTGCGGAACAAGATTAAGGATTAAACCTAATCTAAACACGTTAAGAGAACACTAAGATTTTCTTGCACTAGAAAATAAGTAAGATAGGAGATAAGAATATTAAGTATAATATTCTAACACAAAGTAGTAGGGAGAAGAAGATGGCCGAGCACTTCATTTCTAAAGTATGGTTCTTCTTATATACTGCATGCATTTAATGCATATCAGTACAACTTTACACGTGACAACAGCTGATTGGTTGCATGGTTTGACCTTTGTAGACAACCTAGTAGCCTCATGATGAACAATGTAGAATCAGAGTTGGTTGTACGATAATGGACAGAAGGGATGTCCTATTCTGACATTTTCGTACAGAGGCGTGCAAGATGATAAAACAAAAGTAACTTGTAGAGGAAACTTCATGATCAGCGTTCGCTAAATAGATCTTTATCAGCGAGTGATAAAGTTCAGCGTTCGCTGAAGTTTTCTACTTGAAACTTCACGTTGAGTGGACAAATCTTGGCTTCGCTGATATCCGCATCAGTTCATTAGTAGACTTGTCGCTGGTTCTTTGGCTTGATCTTTGACTTCAGCGTAGAACATAGTTGACGTGAAACTTGTCTTCGGGGATCATAAGTAAACAACTAAAATCGTCAACGATCATCAACAAGACTGAACAGGCTCAGAGCTTTATTGATGAACAGTATCGCTGAATGTGTAATTTAAAGAGCATGAGTTTCCTATCAGCGGTACTGTAGAGACATAGTACTTATCAGCGATAGTGAAACTCTAATACATAATGTCTACTTACAATTTTCACTAAGTGATTCTTTAAAGAGTCATTATCAAATCACTGAGGGTTTGGATCAACAATCTCCCCTATTTGATTATGACTTAGCAACAAAAGAAAATTGCTAAGTATGAAAACATAAGGATAAAAAGAACTAATACAATATTTGTCCCTTTTACTGTTTTCTGGGATCTTTTCAAATACTGATGGAGTAAAGTACATTCGCTAAAATTTTTCTTTAAACTTCGTATAAGGTTACAAAGGGAAGTGAAAAAATTACAAGTACAACAAATAATAATTACAAGTACAAAAAGATACAAGCTGATAAAGATAGAAGAATTACAAGAAATCCTATCAGTTATACATGTTCATCCTTAATGAGAAGTTCATCGAGGGTCTTTGTGGTAGGGATCAAGTCAGGGACTTTTTCACCAAGATCCCGTCTATTCTTTGCTTCTTTGAATATCAGGGGCTTCATGAAGTATCCGAGAAGATCATCTCTGAATCCACACCAATAGACGAGATCCCTGAGCTGTTCGATAAGAGTGATGGGAAGCTTAGAGATGCGTTGAAAGCGTTCTCGTCCATCATAGTCATTGAAGAAAATACCATATGGCGCTCAAGACTTTTCCAGGGATGAAGTGTTCACCAGGAGGCAGGGAGGTGTCGAGAGCTGAGAGGTTAGGTTCAGGACCAAGAACTTCAGCGCGTGAAAAACCAATACCAGTTTCATTTCGGATAGGAGGGCCTGAGTCTGAAGGAGTTGTCTTCTTCTTTCCGGCAGGCCTTCTTCCCTTTTTAACTGGAGCAGGAGGAGGAGGAGGAATATCCACAACAGATGTAACCAAGTCGATCTGTTGATTTAGAATTTTCTCGACATGGTCTTTGAATTGTGAGCGTGATTGCTGAATGGCTATCCTCGTCTCCAACCACTCAGAGAGACCGTATTTTTTTATTGAAGAGGCGTAGATGGTTTCCTTTGTACCATTCTCTCTGAATAAGTCGACCTCGACAACTGGAACTTTTATTGGCGTTCTTCCCCTGATGTACATTTTGTTGATTCTGGCTGCCCGATATCGATAGTGCAAGGAATGGGGTTTAAGTGTATAGAGGTTTTATGGAGAGGAGAACTGAGGTTGAGAAGGGATAGAGGAGGGATGCAGTATAAGGGAATAGAGTGTATGTTACATGACAAACTGGCTTGCTGAAGAGAATAGCCAAGTTGTCTTCAGATGAAACACCTTTGTTCTTGCCTTTGTCAACTTCAGTCGCTGCAGGCTTTCTCGTTGTCCCCTCCCCTGATGATTCTTTTATCATAACCCCTTTTTGAGCAGGGGCCTTTGCTGGTTGGAAGAAGAAGTCGCCTTCATCATCATCGTCATCATCATCATTATTATCAGGTGATGCTGATGGTTCGTCGTCAGCGATATCGACGTCTTCGTCGTCTTCAGCTTCTTCTTCAGATTCTTCCTATGCTGATGAGTTGCTCTCCCTCAAATTCAGAGGGAGGTTTCTCGGTTCCCTCAGGGTTTTCAACTCCCTGAGGTTGTTTAGTAGCAGCAGAAATAATACCATCCCCCTCAGAGTTATGGGGAAGGTCTTCAAGATTTTTCTTCTCCCCCTCAACATTATGGGGAAGATCTTCTTGATTCTTCTCCCCCTCTTCCACATGATGGATGGGGGACGTAACTAGAATTTCAGCAGCAACAACATCAGTATGCATTGGGTCACTGTCTTCCAGGCCAGTGATCCCAACGCAGGTTTCAATCGCAGCTAATCTGTCTTCCAGGCCAGATATAGCAGGACTGATCTTTTGAAGATCTTCTCGATCTGCCTGAGTGAAGTGTGAGGGAGCACATGTAGCAGCATTCAAGCGATCGAGTATTTGCTGCAGAAGATTGGTCGCAGTGCTGACATCTGTCTTTAGAGTAGACACTTCTCCCTGAAGATCTCCAACCACTGTCTTTAATGATGTGACTTCATTGGACATGGCTGTAAAGTTGGTGGAGAGAGTGTTGTTGGCGGTGGAGTTTTCAGTGAGAGTAGTAGCAAGATGACCGAGGCTACCTTCCACCTTTTCCAGATCAGCACTGGAAGCTTTGCCTTTCACCTCATCAGTGAGCGTCTTGAGAGCCTCTCCAGCGTTTGTAACCACTGAAGAGTTTGTAGAGAGGGTGGTGGTGAGAGATTCCACCTTTGTTGACAGATCTTGGAGCGATGTGTTGATGTCGCCTAAATTAGGACCTGTAACAGTTAACAACTTGTGAACAAAGGAAAGCTCAAAAGTTTAGGATTTTGAGAGAGGAGTGTTTAGGATGTTATGTATACCTGTGGGATGGTTGACGAATTCCTCGAAGGTTCGATAACCTGAAAAAGTTTTCATGTCACCTTCCAGAGAGCCTTTTCGCTGAGAAGTGCCCGCAGGTCCTGTGTTTTGATCAATCATCCGATGTAGTTCTTCAGCAGATGAGTCATTCAGATGAATGACTTTTATTGTGGAGAAGGGATGAATAGATGGAGTGACCAAAGAGATAGTGGGAGGAGTGAGAGTTGAGAAGAGGGTTGGGGTGCCAGATTCAGCGTTGGATCCGCTGGGAATGACTTCCACAGTACTTAGAGGTACTGAGGGAGGGAGGTTCTGTTCGAAGTTAATAACCTCAGCGTTTAGAGACACTGAAATTGGTATGGAAGGGGTGGCTTCATCAGCTGTGGCAGAACGTACCACTGAACTATCTAACGACTCTTGAGAAGAGTGAGCCGCAGAGTCTTCAGCCTGGAAAGGCTTGCGGGGTTGCTCCTTGGTTTTCTTGATCCTTTGAGCATCAAGAGGGGATATAGAGGGTTTCCTTTTCTTGGAAGGAGTGGAGGTTGCAGCGTGGGTATCAGCGGTTGGGATTACCGCTGAGGTAGCCGCAGAAGTAGAAGAAGTGGGAGGTCTAAGAAGAGATAAAAGTTTAGAAAGACGTACCTCGTTTGGCAGGGGCTTGAAGTCAAGAACCTTAACGCCAACCTGAGAGAGTTTCAGGTCACCCACTTTTGGGTATGCGTCTCCAAGACCGTTTAGAAAGAGAGCACTGACAAACCGTGGATATGGAACATTTGTTGGTCTGTCAGCCGCATCCACCCTGAGCACCATATCGTTATAGATGATTGTTGCCCAATCAATGTGAAGGCACTTCAACAATGCATACCCCCATAGCCTGCTGAGGTTGTGATGCTTGGTCAGTTGACCCAGTTTTAGCTGTCAGGCACCTGATCAAATGAGCGAAGATGAAGTTCATCTCGCTGGGCATTTTCGATTTCTTGATGGCAGTCAACTTCTTCTCAGGGAGTTCATATCTCCCTGTTTCCATACATACTTCATTGCATCAAAGAATGCAATCAGTGCTTCTCTATCAGCTAGGTTTTTGGGGTTTGGCAGAGGGATAAAGCGTTTGTCTTTGGAACTACCAGGAAGGTTCAGGGCACACTTGATAGTACCAGGGGTGATCTTGGATGTGCCATGTTTGGTGTCACAAAGAATGACATCGAGCATTTTCTTTGGGTCTTTGGTTGAGGGTACTTGAGCTCTTCTGGCAGTATACCAGAACTGAGCTAGAAGACTCCGATGAGCAGGGGGTGCGATGGTCAGAGCTGTCGATAGAGGACATGTTTTGAGAAAGTTTACAGCATCATCAAGGTGTGTGACCTGCTTCTTTTGAGGGAAGTCGAAGAGAGCATAAGGGTTGTTGCTTTGAAATGTAACTTGCTCGAGTTTAAATTTAACCTGAGGAGCTTTTGTGAGTACAAGACTTTCAGCAGCAGTGGGGGTCTTAGCGGTAGGAGCTTCAGTAGTAGATGTCATTTCTGTTTATATAATATAAGAATGAAGAATATGAACATAAGTATCTTAAAATGAATAAAGTTCCAAAAAGGGGTTTTAGGGTTTTGTAATTTCTATTTAGAGGAAGAAATAGAAATTAGGGTTTTTCTAGTTTTGAAAAGAAGTACAAAACATAGTGAGTAAACTTGTTTTCCAGTTTCCTTTAAAAGAAGGGATTCTGGAAAAACATATGAAGATACATGTTTAAGATTTTAGTTTTAAACTTGAAGAACAATCATGAAGATTGTGTTCATAAAATCATGAAGAGAAATGATTTCATTTTAGAAAGTTCTTTTGTTTGATCTTTTCAAAACAAGAATAAGATCAAAAACAAGTTGATAAAAGGTAAATAACAAGAATATTAACCTTAGTTGTTGAAGATGAAGAACAGTTTCTGGAGAAAATTGAGTTCAAAATGCAACAATGTTCTTGCTTTGAGAGAGATGATGTTCGCGTAAATGGTAAAAATATAAACGCAATGGGTTTATATAGTGAGAGTAGAGAGAGAGAAACTGTGAGCGGGAAAGTTTTTCATGATGACACGGACATGTCCCTTGAATTTGATTGGACAAGGAAGACGAAACGAGCGAACGTGTCAGAGAAAGCGTGCCATGGTTTATCCGCTGTGATGACGTCACAAACGTCCTTTCATATTTTAAAGTGTCTCTGAGGTTTTTGAAAAACTCATGGACATTTTGAAAAAGATAGAAGCACTGAATAGAAGTATCAGTGTTAGTGTTAGAACTTTTAAAGTATCGCTGAAAGGAAGAGATATTCAGCGATGCAATTTGTTTTGAAATCTTGCATTCATAGGCGAACGTCAGCGAGTAAGAAAGAACATACCTTGATATCAACGAATCAATTTTGTTCAGAGAGAGGGTGATAGATAGGGTTATACAAGTTTGTCTTATCCCTGATCAAATGTGAACCGCTGAAGATTTTAAGTTCAACATTCCAAGCTCGCTGATGAGAAAGTTAAATCTTGTCTCATCAAGAGGTTTGGTGAACATATCAGCTAACTGAAAGTCAGTTGGGATAAAATGAAGTTCTATATCACCATTCATCACATGATCTCTGATAAAATGATACCTGATTTTGATGTGTTTGGTTTTTGAGTGTAGCACTGGATTGTTGGCTATAGCGATGGCACTAGTGTTGTCGCAATAGATTGGAATTTTTGAGAGCTGAAGGTCATAGTCCAGTAGTTGATTTCTCATCCACAAGACCTGAGAACAACAACTTCCAACAACTACATACTCAACTTCAGCAGTTGAGGTGGACACTGAGTTTTTCTTTTTACTTGTCCAACTCACCAGCTTTCCACCCAGGAGCTGACAGCCTCCTGTGGTGCTTTTCCTATCCAATTTGCATCCTGCAAAATCACTATCTGAATAGGCGATTAGATCAAACCCTGAGTCTTTGGGATACCAAAGACCTAGGTTAGGAGTACCCTTAAGGTAACGAAATATTCGTTTTACAACGATCAAATGAGATTCCTTAGGTTCAGCTTGATATCGTGCACACAAACAGGTTGCATACATAATATCAGGTCGGCTAGCTGTAAGATACCTAAGAGAGTCGATCATCCCACGGTACATCGTGACATTAACAGGTTTTCCAGAAGGATCCTTGTTTAGTGTCAGCGGTGGAGCCATAGGGGTTTTCATAGCTGAACTCTGAGTTAAATCAAATTTCTTCAACATGTCTTTAATATATTTTCCTTGGTGAATAAAAGTTCCTTTTTCCTTTAATACATTTTACCTAGGAAATATGTTAGTTCACCCATCATACTCATTTTATATTCTGCTTTCATTCTATCAGCGAAACGAGTACAAAGGTCAGGGTTAGTGGAACCAAATATAATATCATCAACATATATTTGAACAAGAATAATATGACCTTTTACTTTCCTGAAAAATAGAGTTTTATCAATTTTACCTCGCTCAATTTTTTTGATTTGGAGATAAGAGGAGAGAGTGTCATACCATGCACGAGGAGCTTGCTTTAAGCCATAAAGTGCCTTATCCAGTTTATAAACATAACCTCGATGCTTAGGATCTGTGAATCCTGGAGGTTGTTCCACGTAGACTTCTTCGTTCAGCTTTCCATTAAGGAATGCTGATTTAACATCCATTTGATAAACCTTGAAGTCCTTGTGTACAGTGTAAGCTAAGAATAGACGAATAGCTTCTAGTCTTGCCACTGGGGCGAATGTTTCGTCATAATCTATACCTTCCTCTTGTCTGTATCCCTAAGCAACAAGACGAGCCTTGTTGCGGGTTACAGTTCCATGTTCATACAACTTGTTTCGATAGACCCATTTAGTGCCTATCGCTGACTTGTCGGATGGTCTAGGAACAAGCTTCCAAACTTTGTTTCTTTCGAATTTTGTCAGCTCTTCTTAGCGCTGACCCAGTTTGGATCTCTGAGGGCATCATCTGTTTTCTTTGGTTCAATCAGAGAAATAAAGTTAACAAATAAACAAATGTTACCTGCACTTCGTCGAGTCTGAACACCAGCGTTTGGATCACCAAGAATTTGATCAATGGGGTGATTGATAGTCCATCGCTAAGCCGAAGCATAAGTCGCTGACTCAATTTGAACTTCTGGAGGAGCTGAAGATGAGGCTTCAGCAACTTCTGGTATATCAGCCAAGAGAGGAAGAGGTTCAGATGTCATTTCATTCACTGATTGCTGAGAAGTAGATGGTATGTCTGAGATAGAAGGTTCAGAGGAAGGCATGGTGTTTAGAGGAACAACTGAGACCCATGATGTTTCAGCTTCACTAGTCTGCATGCTTGGGATGATAGTAGGATCATCATCTTCAGCGGGATGAGTATGAGATGGTGGAGTGGGAACATCTTCTAAATCACCAAAATGAGAAAACATCCATTGATTCAGTTCTTCAGTATCAGCAGAAGGTCTAGAGTTCGCTGAACGGGATTCGTCAAAAGTGACGTGAATTGTTTCTTCTACAGTTTGTCTTCTACGATTGAAGACTCTGAAGGCTTTGGAGACTGAGGAGTATCCAAGAAAAATTCCATCATCAGCCTTAGGATCAAACTTTCCAAGGGCATCTCTGTTGTTCAGTATGAAACACTGACATCCAAAGATGTGAAGAAAGCTAATTGAAGGCTTTCTCCCATGGAAGAGTTCATAGGTTGTCTTCTTGAATCTTTTGACAATCAGCGACCTATTTTGAGTAAAACACGCAGTGTTGACAGCTTCTGCCCAAAACTGAGTAGGTAGATGAGAATCGCTGGGCATTGAACGTGCAGCTTCGATGATAGTTCGATTTCTTCTTTCAGTGACTCCATTTTGTTGCGGTGTTCTTACTGGGGAAAATTTGTGAGAAATACCCTTGCTTTCAAAGAAGGAATCAAGAGAACTGTTTTTGAATTCAGTCCCATGATCACTCCTTATTGAGCGAACGGTCATGTTGTTCAGGACTTCCATTTTCCTGACAAAAGTGATGAGTTCTTCAGGGGTGTCACTCTTAGAACGGAAAAACATTACCCAGGTATAGCGAGAGAATTCATCAACTATGACCAATGTATATTTCTTTCCAGCGATGGATTGTTTGTTAACAGGGCCAAACAAATCCATATGGAGAAGTTGTAGAGGAGATGACACTGAGGAAACTTGCTTAGATTTGAATCTTGCCTTGGTTTGTTTCCCTTTCTCACACGCTGAACATAGAGACTCCTTAGAGTATGATTGTTGAGGTAAACCAGTAACCAACTCTTTAGAAGAAAGAGTATTCAGTGTCTTGAAGTTTAGATGAGAGAGCCTCTTATGCCATAGCCAGTTGACATCAGACGAGGCTTTTGAGAAGAAACAGGAGTTCTCAGTGGTTGTAGAGTCCATGTTTATAACATAAACATTTTCCATGCGGTATCCGCTGAGAGCTATCTTCTCCTTTTTGTCAGTGACAAAGCAGGATTCCTTAGTGAAAATCACTTTGTTATCCTTGTCACACAGCTGACTGATGCTAAGAAGATTATGCTTCAGTCCTTCAACATATGCGACTCTTCTGAAGGTTGTTGTACCATTAGAGAGTACACCGAACCCTCGGGTATGGCCTTTTCCGTTTCCACCGAAGGTCACTGAGGGACCCTTCTCTTCCTTGTATTCAGTGAGCAGGTTTTTCTTTCCAGTCATGTGTCTAGAGCATCCGCTATCGAGATACTAGATACCCTTTTTAACCTGCATAACAAAGGAAGATTAGTTTGACTTGGGCACCCATTTTACCATGGGCCTACACTTGTCAGTGGTGGTAGAGGAAGTGGAAGGTTCAGCAATCTTCGCAGCATTTGAAGATTCAGCTTCTGAACTATTCTTCACTTTGGTTAATTTCTTAACCTCAGTGGTAGATTTCACCTTAACCCGATTTGCACCAGGAATGGTCTTCTTTGCCTTGGGGCCATTGATCTTCACCTTAGCTAACTTTTTAGCTTTGTTGGTTGTGGGGCACTTACTAGCAATATGATTTGTAAGTCCACAGTGATAACATTTCCTATAGCTAAAAGTAGCTTTAGGACCATTTGCATGATGAGCCGTTAATTTTAAATGAGCAGGGCCAGCACCAAGTTTACCTTTGGCATTGGAAATGGGAGGACCAATCAGTTCTTCAGATTTCTTACCAATAATATCCACTCTGATTCTAGGAGTAGATCGCTGAATGAATCCAGGGATCTTGTTCTTAGAAGTAGAGGGATAAGTTACTGAAGCTTTAGAAGCATTCAGCTTAGGTACAAAGATACCCTTATGAGATTTTTGGTTGAAAACTTTTTCTTTGCCTTTACCTTTAGGGATAAAGGTAGGTTTTTCCTCAGGGATAGGAGTTTTTTAAGAGGAACACTGAGATGAGGAAGTGTCAGGGATAGAGGACACGAACATTCCAAACTTAAGCATGGAATGATCGTTGGTAGGTTCTAGAGTATTGATAGGCGGGTATCACCCCCCTAAATCTAACCGCAAGTGTACGGTGTCGAAATCAAGTAATACGTACGGAAGTACGAGTATCGAATCCACAGGAACTAGGAACTGAGTATCACAATTACTATAAAAACTATTAACTGAACGTCGCAATTCTGAGAGGTTGGTTTATAAACTACTTAATTGCAAACAAAACTAAATCAAACACACAAACAGTAAACAACTTAAGAACTTCAGATAGAGAAAACAGTTGAGGGTTGGAAATCCTAAGACCTTCGTATACAAACACTTGACTCGCAACAATTACCAGTTATTCCGTATAATGAATACCCAATCTTGTAAAAATCACCGTTGTTCTCTTTCAAGCAACAACGGGTTTTATCTTGAAAATCACAAGTTATATCTCTCGATCTCACCTATGGAATTCAAAACACATTAAGCTCAAGATTTTAACGGGACTAAAGCTTACTCGGAATATCTCTATCTCCTTTCTCACCTTAGGCGTGCAATTTCTTAGTTCTAGATTAACAATTAATTCTCTCGAACTTAATTATTCATAACAAATCAAATGTAAATTGGTCAAATTCACAAAAGCATTAAAAACGAAATCACATGCTTCATTAAAATAAGAAAAACTGATAAAAGTCACTAATCACATGTTTGTACACTAAAATCGAATTCATTCCAACTCCCAACATCTAAAGATTAGTTTATGATGTTGGGGGACAAAAACACAAGAAAAGGGGATGAAAAACTGTATGTAAACATGATTAATGTGAACGTGAAAGATGTAGTGATAAACTCCCTTTTTCCCGGCTCTAATCCGCGTCGCGTCGTGAATTACTCCTCGTTTGATCCTCTCTCGTGGCTCCAAAAGATGTGAAAAGTCTCCAGAAATCTCCCCAAGGGCCGTGGTTTGCAAACTGCGCGCCACCAAACCGCACGGCGTGGAACAGTGTGTGCCGCGGTTTGGTTCGCGGTTTTGGGTCCTGGTTCGGGCGCGGGTATTGGGCTTCCATTGGCTTCGTTTTGGACTCTTTTTAGGCTCTTTTTCACTTCTTTTCTCGATGATTGCTTTCCTTTAAGATTACCTGCACATTCCACTAGATAAACCATAAAATTCCGCCTCTTTGCTTAAATACAAGCCAATCTCATTGGTTTGAGCACTGAAAATAACGCCAAAAAGTGGCGTTATCAACAACCCCAAACCGAGCGTTGCTTGTCCCCAAGCAAATCAGCGATAAAATAGAATAAAAGCATATATCAGTGAAATAATAACTGCACAACTCACAATCGGTAGAACGTGATGCAATGGTGATTTCCCATACCCGTGAATGCTTATCTCATCCTAGCCTCATCTTTATTCTGTTTAATCTATGACCTTCCATTGTAAGTTGAACTCGTGACTGCTCCGTTTCCATTAAGGTCGTACTAGGTCCATACATACTAGGGAAAACATTTCGCCTCGACCCTACCTCACGGAATTCTCTCATTTCGCTCGAACCTAGGTTATCGCACGTGTTGTCATGTTAGGAAGTTATGTACAAGAATACTCAAATATTGCATGACAACTCTAATGAAAGGCGCACAAATGTCCAAAAATTGATCTCAGAAAGGAATCAAGTAGCAAGACAGGGACTATCAGTAAAGGTGGTCGTATACCCTAATCACATTTTCCAGAAGATCATCCAGGTCTTTACAAGGGTTGTAACGGGGCTAGGGTACTGGCTAAGGAATGAAGGGTAAAAAGGAACAAAAATCCTCGGCGTGTCAATCAGTAACAGTTCTGAACTTTTCTGGTTTTGATTCTATCATCTGGCCTTCGTTTTCACTATTGGAGTCGCTTTGACTTTCTTATTTAGCTGCTATAATCACTATTTAACTAACTGTATTTTTTTATTTTAAATTTTTTTTGGGGACTTCATTGGTCCTCTTTATTCAATTGGGGCTGCATTGGCCCTCTTTTCTATCTATTTCCATAACTAGCCCATACTATTTCTTTTCCGCTCTATCTTTGCAGTTCATTACCGCCTCTGTTTGACACACTTTCGGATAAGATTGGCTAAGGCTTTTGGCTCGGGTTTAAAGGTGGGTCTGGAATGAACATGGTGAGTGTTTGGCTACAACGGGGTTATGGTTACACACAAATGGGTAAAAGGGTACGATAGATAAAAACAGGGTTAAACAAACACACTATGCCTGGAATCATCTCTTAAGGTCCACACGAAATGGTCTACTACACCCTTACCTAATATCCCGATGGTCGTCTTTTCTACTCAATGCAATAATATAGCGAGATCATTCTATATTCACGACAAGGAACTCGAAACAGTGTATATGTGTATGAATCCCTCGAAATGAATAACGTCTTTTAGGCTCAAATCTCACTAATGGGTGGTCTCCACTAATGTCCCTAGTCATGTCCTTTCCCAGTCCTTCCCTAATGGTCACGTTACTTTCACGAGATTCTCCCCATAATAGTCGGTCTCAATCATTCAAAACAATTTTTTTTAGCTAACGTGATCTAGGTACTCAGAAGTGCAGGAAATCTACGTGCATAACGTGGGCCCGATTGGGCAACCCCAAACCTTACCCACACATTGTCCCCAATGTGCAAGTGTCGGCGTAGGCGATACTAAGACAAGTATCGTTGTGCGGTTATTACAGGTATTAGACAGGCAAGACATGGTATAACATGAAGCAACAAAGAGCTATTCTAGCATTTTCAAAAACATGGCCACCCCAAACCTAGGTCGTGGCCTAGGTTTGTCAAACAAAGCCAACCCAAACCTCGGTGAAACCGAGGTTTGCACAGGATAAAAAATGAGTGTGTAGATTGTTTAAAAATTGATGCACCCCAAACCTAAGTGAAACTTAGGTTTGTTGCATCTCGTTAACTAATAGGAACACAAAACATCATACACCACTCGTTAACTACAGCGTTTATAACATACCTGTTTGCCCGGACGGAGAAGATTCTCTAGAAAAGGTTGAGCAATCACGAACGAGAGATGTCGGAGAAAATGGAGCGAGAGAAGGTAGACACAAAAGGAACAAAACAAAAAACGACAGAAAGCAAAACAACGAAACACACAAAACAGGAAAAGAAAACACAACACGGAAACAAAAACAGGGGAGTCGCGCGGTTTGGCGCGCGGTTTAGAAACCGCGGCACAAGCCGCGTAACCCACTGTTCCAGAAAGCAAACAGGACACCCCGCGACTTGGCGTGCGGTTTGTAGGTCGCGGCACAAGCCGCGTAAGTCCTTGTTTCAGCAATTTTTTTGATTTTTCGTTTTTTTTCATTTTTATTGTTTTTCGTAACTAAGAACACACTCAAAAACTGAAAATTAAAAAGAAAACTAACCTCGGTGGGTTGCCTCCCACCCAGCGCCGTAGTTAAAGTCGTGGCACGACTATGTGGATCTCAACTTGGCTCAGTATCCACGGAATCGAATCGCCCACACTTGCGGTTCTTCGCAGATTTTCCCTCATCTGGCTTTCCCTTGCCATCTCCGTCTCTACGCCTTCCACTCTCAAACATCTTGAAAATAACCTTTTCGCCGCCAACCCTGAAGGTCATCTCACCTTCTTCCATGTCTATCAGCGCTCTGCTCGTGGCCAAGAATGATCTCCCCAAAATGAGCGGGACCTCTACATCTTCATCGACGTCTAGCACCACGAAGTCCACCGAGAAGTAGAACTTGCCGACCTTGATTAGCACATCTTCTACCACTCCATACGGGTATAAGATCGATCGATCCGCGAGTTTGAGCGTCATGTACGTCGACTGCACTTCTCCCAATCCCAGTTTCTTGAAAACAGATAAAGGCATTAAGTTAATACTAGCTCCTAAATCACATAATACCTTATCAAAAGAAAACTTCCCAATTTGAATAGGGATTGAAAAACTCCCTGGATCTTTGAGCTTCGGGGGAAGCTTGTTCTGAATAATTGTGTTGCACTCCTCAGTAAGTGCAACGGTGGACTGGTGATCGATCGCCCTCTTCTTGGATAGAATCTCCTTCATGAACTTGAGGTAGGTCGGCATTTGAGCAAGTGCCTCCGCGAATGGAATGTTGATGTGTAGCTTCTTGAAGACATCGAGGAACTTATTGAACTGTTCCTCATCCTTGCGTGCCTTCACCCGATTCGGATATGGTAGTGGTGGTACAGACGGGTTGATTGGTGGTTGCTTCTTTTTCTCTTCACTCTTTGAGCTCTCTTCAATCACCGCCTCTTCATCAGCCTCCAACTCATCCACATCTACAATCTCAACCTCTTTCTCTTTAGGCTCGGTTTCCCTTGATGGAGGCTCTCGTGTTGTGTATCCACTCAGCTCCTTGCCACTTCTCAGATAGATGGCATTACATTCTTCCCGGTTTGTCCTTTCGGTTTGACTTGGAAATTTCCTGGGTTCTCGGTTTTGTAGGGCTTCCGAAATCTGCCCCACTTGTCTCTCGAGAATCTTGATGGATGCGGTGTTCTGATCGGTTGCGGCTTTTACCGTATTCACCGTGCTCTCTAACTCTCCAACCGTGCTATCCATCTTGTTCATGAATTTCATCATCATGTCTTCTAGCCCCGGTTTCTTCTCCCTAGATTGTCCTTCATTGAAATTCCTTTGGTTGAAACCTGGAGGACGGTAAACATTGTTAGTATTAAAAGAATTGGAAGAGTTAGAGTTATTACCTTGTGGTGGTTGACCGGGTTGACTCCATGAAAAATTCGGATGCTTCTTCCACCCCTCATTATAGGTATTCGAGAACGGGTCGTTCCTCGGCTGATTGTTCCGGTTTTGTAGGAACTGAATTTGCTCGGGCTCTTGTGGACTGCCTCCTTTCAGATGGTTCGTGATTGCTGCTAGTTGAGCTTTTATTTCTTTCAGCTCGTCCGACTCTTGAACACTCACTACCCTTATGATAGAAGATCGTGGCGTGGCGTAGCTATGCTCGGCTAAGTTCTCGATCAAGTCGACAGCTTCTTCATACGTTTTGTTCATTAATGCTCCACCCGCTGCAGCTGTGATGTCATTCTTGAACTGCGGGTGAAGGCCTCCAAAGAAAGTCTGGATGATGACCCAACCTTGTAATCCATGGTGAGGGCACTTCTTGATCATATCCTTGTATCTCTCCCATGCTTCATATAAGGTCTCTTGATCCCATTGCGCGAAGTGAGTGATGTCATCCATTAATTGAGCAGTTCTTCCCGGTGGAAAGAATTTCTGAAGGAAGGCCGCTTTCAGTTGTGCCCATGTAGTGATCGAGTCCGGTCGGATACTCTCGGTCCATGTTTCGGCTCTACCTTTGAGTGAAAAGTTGAACAGTCTTAGCTTGATGGCATCCTCGTTCACCCCATTGATTTTGAACGTGTTGCATATCCTCTCAAATGCACGAAGATGTGCATGAGGATCTTCTGTCTGGGCCCCTCCGAACTGATTCTGCTGTACCATGACGATGGTACTCGGTTTAATCTCGAAGTAGTTCGCCCCAGTAGTGGGCGGTTGGATGCCTATGCATGCGACTGCCACGTTCGGATTGGCAAATGACCGCATCGGAACTCTCGCCGGAGTAGGCGGAGGTGGGTTGTTACAAGGGGGTCTATTGACGGGCATTTCGTCACCCATCTTTTGATGTCTCTTGGCTTTGGTCTCTTGGCGTATTCGGCGGACGGTTCTCTCGATCTCCGGATCGAGTGATTCGATTTTCTCCCCTTGGGTTTTCCTTGGCATAAACCAATTAGTACCTGAAAGAGAGTAGGCGAAGTTAGTAATCCAGAAACTGAAAGTGATGGAATAAAGCAATAAAAAAATGTTCAATCTAATAGCGCTTATAGCTGGTAGTACTATCAGTTGCAACTAGTTCCCCGGCAACGGCGCCAAAAAATTGATAGGCTGGTATCACCCCCTAAATCTAACCGCAAGTGTACGGTGTCGAAATCAAGTAATACGTACGGAAGTACGAGTATCGAATCCACAGGAACTAGGAACTGAGTATCACAATTACTATAAAAACTATTAACTGAACGTCGCAATTCTGAGAGGTTGGTTTATAAACTACTTAATTGCAAACAAAACTAAATCAAACACACAAACAGTAAACAACTTAAGAACTTCAGATAGAGAAAATAGTTGAGGGTTGGAAATCCTAAGACATTCGTATACAAACACTTGACTCGCAACAATTACCAGTTATTCCGTATAATGAATACCCAATCTTGTAAAAATCACCGTTGTTCTCTTTCAAGCAACAACGACCTTTATCTTGAAAAGCACAAGTTATATCTCTCGATCTCACCTGTGGAATTCAAAACACATTAAGCTCAAGATTTTAACGGGACTAAAGCTTACTCGGAATATCTCTATCTCCTTTCTCACCTTAGGCGTGCAATTTCTTAGTTCTAGATTAACAATTAATTCTCTCGATCTTAATTATTCATAACAAATCAAATGTAAATTGGCCAAATTCACAAAAGCATTAAAAACAAAATCACATGCTTCATTAAAATAAGAAAAACTGATAAAAGTCACTAATCACATGTTTGTACACTTAAATCGAATTCATTCCAACCCCCAACATCTAAAGATTAGTTCATGATGTTGGGGGACAAAAACACAAGAAAAGGGGATGAAAAACTGTATGTAAACATGATTAATGTGAACGTGAAAGATGTAGTGATAAACTCCCTTTTTCCCGGCTCTAATCCGCGTCGCGTCGTGAATTCCTCCTCGTTTGATCCTCTCTCGTGGCTCCAAAAGATGTGAAAAGTCTCCAGAAATCGCCCCAAGTCGTCTGCCGTTCGTCGTGTGTCGAGTTGTAACGAGAATGACCTAAAATCCGGAAAAACATAGCTTAAATTCGCAAAACAGTGTGTGCTGCGGTTTGCAAACTGCGCGCCACCAAACCGCGCGGCGTGGAACAGTGTGTGCCGCGGTTTGGTTCGCGGTTTTGGGTCCTGGTTCGGGCGTGGGTCTTGGGCTTCCGTTGGCTTCGTTTTAGACTCTTTTTAGGCTCTTTTTAGGCTCTTTTTCACGTCTTTTCTCGATGATTGCATTCCTTTAAGATTGCCTACACATTCCACTAGATAAACCATAAAATTTCGCCTCTTTGCTTAAATACAAGCCAATCTCATTGGTTTGAGCACTGAAAATAACACCAAAAAGTGGCGTTATCAAGTATCAACTTTGTAACCAAGATCACGTTTGTCACTCAAGGGAATCTGAGACTTGATTATCTCAGTGATCGTTGTTGAGGATTTACACCATCCTTCAACAGTAGCCTTTTCAGCTTTTAATGCAGCGATAGCTTCATCACGTTCGATTTTGACTAGCTGATTTGTATGAACCTGATCTTTTAAATCCTCTTCAATTTTAGAAAGCTTTTCTATTTGAAGGTGACAATTTTTAAGTTGTTCAGCGAGATCAATGTTTTGATTTTCAGCTACAGCTTTGCCATTCATGGCATCATATAAGTTCATAGTCAAGAGATCGATTTTCCGAAGACTATCAGCTTCATCAATATCTGAAATATTAGTAAAGAAAGAAGTTGATACCTTAGAGGTAGAAGTTGAAATAGAGGGAATGTCAGAATTTTCTTCCTCTTCTTCTATCTTTGCCATGAGACAGAGGTTGGCCTCATCCTCATCTTCTGAGTCAGATGATTCTTCAGTGTCAGAGGCAGCCCAGTCGAAATCAGCGATCAAGCCTTTGCCTTTCTTCTTAAAGCTTTTCAGCTTTGAATATTTTTCTTTCAGCCTTTTGTACTTGTCATCTCTAGCCCTGGGGTTAGAGGATTTCTTGGAGAAAGCTGAGGGTTTAAAGACTTTCTTTGACCTGCATTCACTAGCAAAGTGTCCTACTTTTTCACAGTTAAAGCAGGTAGCAGTAGCCTTATCAACAGGGGTTGATGATCTAGGCTTGTCAGTGAGTGCAAGAGAACATTGTCAATATAGTTTGTGTTTGTGTTGGTAGCCATTATGAGAAATAGCAAGGAAGAGAAAAGATTAGTATAAGCAAGATCTTGTTTATGAGTTTAAACAATCTGCTCTAATACCACTTGTTGGTCCCGAAAGGGTTATACAAGTTTGTAGAAGAGGGGGGGGGGGGTTGAATACAAAGACACGATTTTTACTTTCTAAATTGTTTATTGATATTTATCAAACAATTTACAACTTGTTGCGGAACAAGATTAAGGATTAAACCTAATCTAAACAAGTTAAGAGAACACTAAGATTTTCTTGCACTAGAAAATAAGTAAGATAAGAGATAAAAATATTAAGTATAATATTCTAACACAAAGTAGTAGGGAGAAGAAGATGGCTGAGCACTTCATTTCTGAAGTAGGGTCTTCTTATATACTGCATGCATTTAATGCATATCAGTACAACTTTACACGTGGCAGCAGCTGATTGGTTGCATGGTTTGACCTTTATAGACAACCTAGTAGCCGCATGATGAACAGTGTAGAATTAGAGTTGGTTGTACGATAATGGACAAAAGGGATGTCCTATTCTGACATTTTCGTACGGAGGCGTGCAAGATGGTAAGACAAAAGTAACTTGTAGATGAAACTTCATGATCAGCGTTCGCTAAATAGATCTTTATCAGCGAGTGATAAAGTTCAGCGTTTGCAGAAGTTTTCTACTTGAAACTTCACGTTGAGTGGACAAATCTTGGCTTCGCTGATATCCGCATCAGTTCATTAGTAGACTTGACGTTGGTTCTTTGGCTTGATCTTTGACTTCAGCGTAGAACATAGTTGACGTGAAACTTGTCTTCGGGGATCATAAGTAAACAACTAAAATCATCAGCGATCATCAACAAGACTGAACATGCTCAGAGCTTTATTGATGAATAGTATCGCTGAATGTGTAATTTGAAGAGCATGAGTTTCCTATCAGCGGTACTGTAGAGACATAGTACTTATCAGCGATAGTGAAACTCTAATACATATTGTCTACTTACAATTTTCACTAAGTGATTCTTTAAAGAGTCATTATTAAATCACTGAGGGTTTGGATCAACATTTCCGACTCTCAAATCTAATTCGGATTGGACGGACTGGTTAAGCTCTTTGAGGTTGAAGAAAGTGGAGTCAACTTGTCTAGAGGCGGTCATACTTACGGCACTTTGGTGTATTTGGTCCCAAAGGAATGAGACGTTGTTTAGAACTCCTAAGACCAGGAAGGCGGTGTTGTGGGATAATATTGTAACTCATTCGTACTATTGGATTACTACTAGGAGTAGTATGGTTAAGATTAATTGGGTGGAGTGGTTACAAAACCCCCTTCTTGCCATTTCAGATATGTAATTTCTTTCCCTAGCGTCTTGATAGTTTTAATAAAACTTTCACTGTTAAAAAAAAATAACAAAACAAAAAACAAAAAACCCTTCCCCTTCACCCTCCCCAAGACGCCATCAATAACTTTACCACCCTTCCCCCTCTCGTCCATCAATTTCACCACCCCTTCCTTTCGTGACCCGCCTATGCAACCACCCATATGTCGTAATACAAAACTTCTTCTTGAAACACCCCCTTTCAAAAGAAAACCTCTAATAAGGGGTCGTTTGTCCAAGTCGCTAAACGTTTATCGGTAATAGTAAATACTTACACTTAGGGGCTATTTGGCAGTTGCTGAATGGTTTAGTGCAGAATGATTAAGTGGCCAGAAAGATTAAGAGGCTCTTATGATATAGTGTAAAATGAATGAAACTTAAATCATGTTTATATAGATCGCTAGAAAGAAATAAAGAGTTTTCATCATGTTTACATAGATCGCTAGAAAGAAATGAATGAAACTTAAATCATGAAGTCCAAAATAATTTACGTTAAATATGAGAACGACCCTTTTTCAAAAAAAGTAACTTTAGGTGATGGCAATACCAATATAAACGTTTTCCAGAACGCACCATTTTAAAGAAGAAATCCCAATATAAAATATTCCTTCGTAAAGTAAACTCCACCCAAACTCACTCAAACGTGAAAAGTAAACGAACTCCCAAATTATGAAATTACATCGCTGATTACGTATGACCAAAGTCCTCTGGTCTCATGTAACCAGAGCTCTGGACTTGCACGTCCAGAACTCTGGTGCAGTTATTGCCAACCCATTATCTTAGCTAAACCGGTCGTAACCATCCATTACTGCTAATAACATGCCATGATTGCTATTTTAGTTACTTTTCCTCCTTTTTCGAATGGAGCTAGTGTGTGTGTGTATATATATAGATATATAGGCCCCTTATTCTACAACCGTATTAAATGATGAAACCAATGAAACCGAGGGTATTTTTGTCCTTTCAACGAATTCGTATTTTTAGGAATAATTCAGATTTTTTTTAAATTATTAAAATTCTTTAAATAAATTATTCGGTTACCATATATAACCGACTCCATAATTTTAGGAAATAATTCAATTTAATAACCATTTTAAAAAATTCATAACCATTTAAAAAATTTCATAATCGTACTAAAATAATAATTCATACATATTCATAGTCGTTCATAAAATTTCATAACCATCAAAAAAAAATCATAACTGTAATACAAGACTAGTTCGTACATGTTTCATAGCCATTCCTAAAATTTCATAGTCTTTCGTAAAAAATTCATAACTGTAATACAAGACTAGTTCGTACATGTTTCATAACCATTCCTAAAATTTCATAGTCTTTCGTAAAAAAATTCATAACTATAATACAAGAACAGTTCATACCCATTCATAACCATTCCTAAAATTTCACAATCTTTCATAAAAAATTCATAACTGTAATACAAAGAACAGTTCATACTAATTCATAAAATTTCATAACCATTTATAAATTTCATAACTGTAGTAATCGATCTCCATTTTTTCCAGAATTCTTCATTGTCTCCATTATTTCCAGAATTCTTCACCGTCTTCAAGTTTTCCCCCTAATTCTTCACCATCTCCATTTTTTCCAGATTTCTTCACCGTCTCGTTGAAATCGAATTTTTCTAGAATTCTTCATCGTCTCGGTGAAATCAACTTTTTCTAGAATTCTTCATGGCCTCGGTGAATCAACTTTTTCCAGAAATCTTCGTCGTCGCAGTGAAATCTACTTTTTTCAGGATGGATAAATATGAAGATAAATAATTAAAAAAGAAGATGAAGATGGAAGAATGGATAAAAAAGATGAAGATGAAGATGAAGATGAAGGATGAAAAAGAATGAAGCATTACGTTCAAAATGGAATTATGGAGAAGATTTTCATATTTTAGGTTAGTGGAGATAAACATGGAAACAAACTAAATTAGATAATAATCTAATTATTAATAAAATTTAAAATTTAAAATATTTTAAAATATCTTCCAAGATTACCCTTTCCTTTATTTCAAATTCAAGTTTTAATCGAATTCATATTAACCGTTGATCTTAATAATGGATGGTTAAGATTAAGTTGCATCGGTTTCATATTAAATTTCAGTTGCAAAAGATGCTCCCTCTATATATATATATATAGGGGCTTAATCAAATGAGAACTAAATAGTTTGTGATAACTGTGAGATCCAATATAAACCAATCATTTTATGTAATTAATTATATTGCCATAATTAATAAAAAAGGTATATTAGTAATATTTCAAATTAAATTACAACTCCCCAAATCTTCTCCTTACGTCCATCTATATCGCCTGCCTTATCAATATCTTCCAAAAAAATGAATCCATATTAACAAAATCAACAACTTCATGAATTATCCAACTATTTACTCATTGGAGCATGCCAACCCTTCCTGAGTTCTTTTGATTTGGTCTACCACCATTATCTCTTTGAAACCTAATTATCCAACTATTACTTCTTCCACATAATTAAACCTACCTATTTTGTAGGTTTAATCCAATTATGTTCTGCAGAGGAAACATTCCTTTGTAGAATCATGTAGTGAAGAACGTTTCATATATATCAAAGAAGCGGTGAGAGACGAGGCACAGTCTCATGGAAGCGGTGGTGGTGGCAGATGATAACGCCACTTTTTGGCGTTATTTTCGGTCCTTAAACCAATGAGATTGGCTTGTGTTCTAGCAAAAAGGCGAAACTTTATGGTTTATCGAGTGAAATGTGCAGGTAATCTAAAAGACAACAATCATCGAGAAAAGAAGCGGAAAAGAGCCCAAAACGAGTACAAAACGAAGCCCAACGGAATCCCGAGACCCGTGCCCAAACCATGACCCGAACCTGACCCGAAGCACAACCAGAAACCGCGCGGTTTCTGGCGCGGTTTGCAAGTCACGACCAAAACCGCGCAACCCCCTGTTCCAGTTTTATATTTTGGTGTTTTCCGGATTTTAGGGATCATTCACGACGCGCGACGGGAGGCAGCTGGGAGGCGATTTTCAGAGCACTTTCACGTATTTTGGAGCCACGATAGAGGATCGATCGAGGAGACATTCATCACGCGAAGCGGATTAGAACCGAGAGAAGGGAGTTCACCATTACATCTAACACGTTCACGATCACTATGTTTGCACACACTTTTTCATCCCCTTTTCTTATGTTTGAGTCCACCACCAATATGAACTAATCTTTAGATGTTGGGGGTTGGAATGAATTTGGTTTAAGCTTATAGACATTTGATTTGAACCTTTTATCAGTTTTCCCTATTTTAATGAAGCATGTGATTTAGTTTTTAATGCTTTTGTGAATTTGGCCAATTTACATCTGATTTGTTGTGAACAATTAAGTTCGAGAGAATTAATTGTTAGCTAGAACTAGAATTTGCATGCCTAAGGTGAGAAATTGGATAGAGATATACCAAGTAAGCCTTAGTCCCGTTGAAATCTTGCTTTTAATGCGTTTTGAGTTTCATAGGTTGAGATCGAGAGATAAAACTTGTGCGTCCAAAATAAAACCCGTTGTTGCTTGAGAAAGAACAACGGTGATTTTCAAGATTGGGTATTCATTAAGGGGATTAGTTGGTAATTGTCTTGAGTCAAGCGTTTGTATGTGAAAACCTTAGGATTTCCAACCCTCAACTGTTTTCTCTATCCGAAGTCTTTAAGTTGTCTACTGTCTTGTGTTTGATTTAATTACTTGCAATTGATTAGCTTAATACCACCAGCTCAAAATTGCGACCGTTCAGTTAATAGATCTTATAGTCATTGTGATACTTAGTTCCTAGTTCCCTGTGTTCGATACTCGTACTTTTGTACTATTACTTGATTCGACCCGTACACTTGCGGTTAGATTTAGGGGGTGTTAACCCGCCTATCAAGTTTTTGGCGCCGTTGCCGGGGAACTAGTTGCAACTGATAGCACTACCAGCTATAAGCGCTATTATATTGAACATTTTTTTTATTTTGTATTTTGTTTCATCACTTTCGGTTTCTGGATTACTAACTTTGCCTACTTTCCTTTTAGGTACTAATTGGTTTATGCCAAGGAAAACCCGATGGGAAGGAATCGAACCGATCGATTCGGAAATTGAAAGAACCGCCCGTCAGATACGAAAAGCATCAAAAGTTCAAAGACAATTGAAGATGGGTGACGAAAGACCTCCTCGCAATGACCCACCTCCACCACCTCCGGAAAGACGTCCTATGCGGTCGTTTGCCGACCCGAACGTGGCAGCCGTACGCATAGGAGTCCAAGCGCCCACTACTGGGGCGAACTACTTCGAGATCAAGCCGAGTACCATCGTGATGGTACAGCAGAATCAGTTTAGGGGAGCGCCAACTGAAGATCCCCATGCACACCTTCGTGCATTTGAACGGATCTGCAATACGTTCAAGATCAATGGGGTGGACGAGAATGGAATCAAACTGAGGCTATTCAGTTTTTCCCTCAAGGGTAGAGCTGAAATATGGATAGAGGGCCTCCCATCGGATCAGATCACTACATGGACAGGCCTAAAAACTGCGTTCCTCCAGAAATTCTTCCCACCGGGAAGAACCGCTCAACTGATGGCCGACATTACCCACTTCGCCTAATGGGACCAAGAGACTCTATACGAGGCATGGGAGCGATATAAAGACATGTTGAAAAAGTGTCCGCATCATGGGTTACACGGCTGGGTAATTATCCAAACGTTCTTTGGAGGCCTTCACCCGCAGTTCAAGAATGACATCACTGCTGCAGCGGGTGGAGCACTTATGAATAAGACGTATGAAGAAGCAGTTGACTTGATCGAGAACTTAGCCGAGCATAGCTATGCCACTCCACGATCTTCTATCAGACGAGTGGCTAGTGTGCAAGAGTCAGACGAGTTGAAAGTGATAAAAGCTCAGTTAGCCGCTATCACAAACCATTTGAAGGGAAGTAGTCCGGAAGTGTTCCCCGCTCCTCAAGAACCTGAACAGGTTCAATTCTTGCAAAACCGAAACAACTAGCCGAGGAACGACCCTTTCTCGAATACCTACAATGAGGGGTGGAAGAAACACCCTAATTTCTCATGGAGTCAACCACAAGGGCAACCCGGCCAGCAACAAGGTAACCATTCTAATTTTTCCAATTCTTCTAATGCTAACAATGCTTACCGTCCTCCATGTTTCAACCAAAAGAAATTCGACGAGAGACCATCCATAGAGAAGAAACCGGGGCTGGAGGATATGATGATGAAGTTTATGACAAAGATGGATGGCACGGTCGAAGAGTTAGCAAGCACGGTTAACACAGTCAAGGCGGCTACTGATCAGAACACGACATCCATAAGGCTCCTTGAAAGACAAGTGGGGCAAATTTCTGAAGCCCTACAAAACCGAGCTCCCAGAACCTTTCCAAGTCAAACGGAAAGGAAAACTCAGGAAGAGTGCAAAGCCGTTTATCTGAGAAGTGGCAAGGAGCTGATCAATGAGCCTACACGAGAACCGTCATCAAAGGAAACCGAGCCCAAAAGGCAAGAGGTGGAGATCATAGATATGGATGAGTTGGAAGCCGATGAAGATATTGTGATTAAAGAGAACAAGAAGAGTGAAGAGAAGAAGCCAAAGCAACTACCGGTCAAGCCGACAACTCCAAAAGTGCCCTATCCGAACAGGCTTAAAGCGCATAACGATGATGTTAATTTCTCTAAATTTCTTGATATATTTAAAAAGTTACATATTAACATTCCTTTTGCAGATGCTTTGGCACAAATGCCCTCATATGTGAGATTCTTGAAAGATATCCTTTCTAAGAAAAGGAAGATTGAGGAGCACGCGACAGTTGCACTTACTGAGGAGTGCAGCGCGATCATTCAGAACAAGCTTCCCCCGAAGCTTAAGGATCCAAGGAGTTTTTCGATCCCTATTCAAATTGGGAATCTTTGTTTTTCTTAAGGTATTATGCGATTTAGGAGCAAGTATTAATCTAATGCCTTTATCTGTTTTCAGGAAACTTGGCTTGGGAGAAGTGAAGCCAACATACATGACACTTCAGCTCGCAGATAGATCGATAGTGTATCCATATGGAGTGATAGAGGATGTGCTCATCAAGGCTGACAAGTTCTACTTTCCGGTGGATTTCGTGGTGCTGGATATTGATGAAGATATAGAGGTCCCACTGATATTGGGAAGACCATTTCTGGCCACGAGCAAAGCGCTGATCGACATGGAAGAAGGCGAGATGACCTTGAGGGTTGGTGGCGAAAAAGTAATATTCAAGATGTTCGAGAGTGGAAGAGAACAAGTTGAAAAGGAACCCGGTAATCAAGGAGAGCCGAAGGAGTGATCAGAAGGAAGGTCGAGCCACGACCGAAACCAAGGCGCTGGGTGGGAGGCAACCCACCGAGGTTTGCGTTTTTTTTAATTTAGGTTTTTGAGTGATTTTATTTACAAAAAAAAAAATTGGAACAGAGGCATACGCGGGATACCCCGCGACTTCAAGCCGCGCGCTAAGTCGCGGGTGTCCCTGGATGATTTTTGAAGCAGAGGGTTACGCGGGATGCAACGCGGTTTTCAGGTCGCGGCCCAAACCGCGCGGTTTCTTGTTCTCGTGCAGTGTGTTCCTTTTTCTTGCTTTGTGTCGTTTCTTTTCGTTGCTTTCTTTCGTCTTTCGTCTTTTGCTTTGATTTCTTGTGTTTCTGCATTCTCTCTTCATCTTCTCCGATGTCTCTCAACTGGTCGCTCCAACTTTTGAAAGAGAATCTCATCCGTCCGGTTAAACAGGTATGTTCTAACTCTGTATGTTAACGAGTGGTGTATGATGTCTTGTTTCCTTTTAGTTAAACGAGATGCAACAAACCTAAGTTTCACTTAGGTTTGGGGTGCCTCACCTGTCAACATCTACACACTCACTTTTAATCTTGTGCAAACCTCGGTTCTACCGAGGTTTAGGGTTGGTTTTTTTAGCAAACCTAGGCCACGGCCTAGGTTTGGGGTGGCCATATATGAATAACTTTGGGCTATCTTTTTTGATGTATTGTGTTAATGTTTTGTCCTTCCTGTTTGATGACTGTAATAACTGCACAATGATTTGTGTCGCATCGCCTACAACTTTACTTACACATTGGGGACAATGTGTGGGTAAGGTTTGGGGTTGCCCAATCGGGCCCACGTTTATGCACGTAGATTTCCTGCACTTCTGAATGACTAGATCATAGTAGCTAAATTTTTGTTTTGAATGATTGAGACCGACCATTGTGGGAAGAATCTTGTGATAGTAACGTGACCATTAGGGAAGGACCGGGAAAAGACATGACTAGGGACATTAGTAGAGACCACCCAATAGCGAGATTTGAGCCTAAATGACGTTCTTCACTTCGAGGGATTTAAACACAAAATTCATATACACTTTTCCGAATTCCTTGTCGTGATTATAGAGTGATCTCACTATAATATTGCATTGAGTAGCAAAGACGACCATCGGGATATTGGGTAAGGGTATAGTAGACCATATCGTGTGGACCTTAAGAGATGATTCCAGGCATTGTGTGAAATTTTAACCCGTTTTTAGCTATCGTTCCCTTTTACCCATTGTGTGTACCCATAACCTTTTTGCAGCCAAACACTCACCCTATTCATTTCATGACCCACCATTAAATCCTAACCAAAAGCCTTAGCCAACCCTTATCCGAAAGTGTGTCAATCAGAAGCAGTACAGGCCAGTCATGAAAATAGATAGAAAAGAGGGTCAATGCAGCCCCAATCAAATAAAGAAGACCAATGAAGTCCCAACTTATAAAAAAATACAAAAAAAAAATAAAGACAGTTGTTTAGATAGCTTTACCGCAGAAAATAAGAGAGTCAAAGCGACTCCAGTAGTGACAAAGAGGGCCAAATAATAGAAAGTGAAGTCAAGAAGTTCAGAACTGCTAATGGTTGACACACCGAGGATTTTTGATCCTCTCACCCTTCGGTTCTTAGCCATAACCCTAGCCCTGTTACAACCCTTGTAAAGACCTGGAGGATCTTCTGGAAAATGTGATTAGGGTATACGACCACCTTTACCAATATTCCCTGTCTTGCTACTTGATTCCTTTCTGAGATCAACTTTTTGGACATTTGTGCGTCTTTCATTAGAGTTGTCATGTAATTTTCGAGTATTCTTGTACATAAATTCCTTATACATTACAACATGTGCGACAACCTAGGTTCGAGTGAAATGAGAGTATTCCGTGAGGTAGGGTCGAGGCGAAATGTTTTCCCTAGTATGTTTGGACCTAGTACAACCTTAATGTAATCGGAGCAGTCACGAGTTCAACTCACAATGGAAGGCCATAGATCAAACAGAATAAGGATGAGGCGAGAGTGAGATAGGCATTCACGGGTATGGGAAATCACCAGTGCATTACGTGGTACCAATTGGGAGTTGTGCAATTATTATTTCACTGATATATGCTTTTATTCTATTTTATCGCTAATTTGCTTGAGGACAAGCAACGCTCGGTTTGGGGTTGTTGATAACGCCACTTTTTGGCGTTATTTTCGGTCCTCAAACCAATGAGATTGGCTTGTGTTCTAGCAAAAAAGCGGAACTTTATGGTTTATCGAGTGAAATATGCAGGTAATCTAAAAGACGACAATCATCGAGAAAAGAAGCGGAAAAGAGCCCGAAACGAGTACAAAACGAAGCCCAACGGAATCCCGAGACCCGTGCCCAAACCATGACCCGAACCTGACCCGAAGCATAACCAGAAACCGCGCGGTTTCTGGCGTGGTTTGCAAGTCGCGGCCAAAACCGCGCAACCCCCTGTTCCAGTTTTATATTTTGGTGTTTTCCGGATTTTAGGGATCATTCACGACGTGCGACGGGAGGCAGCTGGGAGGCGATTTTCAGAGCACTTTCACGTATTTTGGAGCCACGATAGAGGATCGATCGAGGAGACATTCATCACACGAAGCGGATTAGAGCCGAGAGAAGGGAGTTCACCATTACATCTAACACGTTCACGATCACTATGTTTGGACATACTTTTTCATCCCCTTTTCTTATGTTTGAGTCCACCACCAACATGAACTAATCTTTAGATGTTGGGGGTTGGAATGAATTTGGTTTAAGCTTATAGACATTTGATTTGAACCTTTTATTAGTTTTCCCTATTTTAATGAAGCATGTGATTTAGTTTTTAATGCTTTTGTGAATTTGGCCAATTTACATCTGATTTGTTGTGAACAATTAAGTTCGAGAAAATTAATTGTTAGCTAGAACTAGAATTTGCATGCCTAAGGTGAGAAATTGGATAGAGATATACCAAGTAAGCCTTAGTCCCATTGAAATCTTGCTTTTAATGCGTTTTGAGTTTCATAGGTTGAGATCGAGAGATAAAACTTGTGCGTCCAAAATAAAACCCGTTGTTGCTTGAGAAAGAACAACGGTGATTTTCGAGATTGGGTATTCATTAAGGGGATTAGCTGGTAATTGTCTTGAGTCAAGCGTTTGCATGTGAAAACCTTAGGATTTCCAACCCTCAATTGTTTTCTCTATCCGAAGTCTTTAAGTTGTCTATTGTCTTGTGTTTGATTTAATTACTTGCAATTGATTAGCTTAATACCACCAACTCAAAATTGCGACCGTTCAGTTAATAGATCTTATAGTCATTGTGATTCTTAGTTCCTAGTTCCCTGTGTTCGATACTCGTACTTTTGTACTATTACTTGATTCGACCCGTACACTTGCGGTTACATTTAGGGGGTGTTAACCCGCCTATCAGCAAACGTGAAGGTGGATGCGGCGGCGGTTATGGTGGAGGCGGTGGTTACGGTGAGTGTTAGATGTGGTCGGAGAACATGAGGTGAGTACAGAGTTCTCTTACAAAGGGGCTGTGATGGTGCGGTAAACACCACGACAACGACGACTGTGGTGGTTCTGTTACAAGTTTTGGTCAGTGGGTATCACAATGGTATCACAGTGAGTACTATTGTGGGTTGATTTTGATTGTATGGTTTGGATGTAACACAATGGTTATCACAGTGAGTATCATTGTGGGTTTTAATTTAAATTTAGGGTTAGGGTGTAACACAATATGTATCATAATGGGTATCACAATGTATCTTGCATTTTTTTTTGGGTATCACATTGTGTCTATTAGTATCACAGGCTATATATATATATGATATACTTAAATTTTAGGACTCACGAATTTGAACAACCTTCAAAATACTCTCCTGTAATATTGCTCTCGAATTTGTGCCTAAAATCAAAAGTGTTATTGAGTCTTATCCCAGATTGAATTTCGTGAAACTCAGGCATATGGTCGAAATATCAATTCGGAAAGTGGACTCACACGATTCTCAAGTAATTCGGTTACTTGATCGATATCATTACCCTATTTTCCTACCCAATTTTCTAGCATTTTGTACTTTTGATGATAATCACCTAAATCAACAACGTTGCCAATTAACAAAGTTAAATAAAACAAATTTTAAAGTGTAATACAAATGCACAATTCAGAGAAAAAATATACTAATTTGTACAAAATCATGGAAAAAGTTTTTTTTTAAATGAAGTTGAAAATCGGGATGGTTACCGGTCCGGGTTTTCGTGCACTTGAGCTTCTGTTCAAGGCACAAAGGGGAAGATAGGCAAGCAGCTAGGGAGCAGAAGACTGGCTATAAAGTTGTAGACTTGTAGTTGTTTCGGTCAAGGGCCAAGATTGATTTAACTACCTGTTGAAATTTCCCTTTTAATCAAGACCAGTTATAAACAAAATAAGGACTGGTTCAGGCCTGATAATGGCCATGTCTAAGGGGTAATCGGTTAACATAATTTTTTCTATTATCTTTTTGTTCACATGGCTTAAATGAAATGATGTGAATGACACATCATTTTAATGTGTCATAGATTAAAAAAAAACTTCTTTCAAATTACTATGGCTTCGTTAGGCATAGAATGGGGCGGGACCCCAATCCCTAACCCTGTCCCCAATCCCAATCTTCATCCCCATCCTCGTTCCCGTCCCCGTTGGGGAATAAGATCGCATCCCCATCCCCCCAACGGGTAATCGGGGATTTTCCCCTATTTATGTTAGATATTTTAAATGAAATGTGTTAAACACTATACTCGATCGATAATGGTCCATTTTTAAATCTCACATATTTCAAAAAAATTACTTTTACGGGGTATCAAATATTCATATGAACAAAATCACAACCGTTTTTCCATCTTCGATCCCCGATTTTGCAGGGAATCCTCATCCCCGTCGGGACGGGTACACCGAGTTCCCCAACGAGGCAGATCTCATTCCCATACATAGGTTTCTTCATTTCCCTCCCAACGATTCATATCCCACCTCAGAGTATTATTTTCAACTTCGTCCTAAAAATTAAAAAATATTTTATTATTAGAAAATTGAACATTTTAGAATAATATTATTTTAAACAAACATGGTATATCATTTTCAAGATAAATATTTTGTTTGTAAGAAAAAAAACGTAACACTTATTATTTTTCTTGTTAAAAAAGTACATACTTTTTTTAGCATTTTTTAATTGTTACAGGGATTAATTGTGTTTTATAAGTTTTCTTAACATTGTTATATTAATGAATAATTTAAAAAAATTCAAATAAACTTAATATATTGGGAAATTAATTAAAATGCCACAAGTTTGACTAACTGTTACCAAAATGCCATAAACTTTTTCCATTTTACAAAAATGACATAAATACCCGCGATGAGAGCCCGCGATCGCGAGCAGTGACATTTTTGTAATTAACAAATACCCGCGATCACGGGAGGAGCCCGCCGTGGCTTCAAATTTGATTTGTTTTGTTTTTTAATTTACACTTTCACTCCCTATACTTATTTACTAAATTTACTTTATACCTTTTACTTTCATAATTTAATTTTACATTTAACACATATAATCGTTTATTAACTAAAATACGTTAAAAATACGTTTTAATTTTAACAAGTTACACCATTATAATCGTCTCTTCGATACGTTCGAAATGAGCTCAATCTTGAATTTTTTTGGATTTATATATTTTAATATATATCATATAAACTACATAAAAATTATTTTTTATATTTAAAATTCATACCCTTATTGTTAATTATTTAATTTATGGTACTCTTATAGTTAAAATACGTTTTATATATTTTATTATCGATGGTCAAAGTGTAAGTATTAAAAATTGGCGGAGCCTTTGTGATGAACAGACATCGATCATTTTGTGCATACTCTGTAACTGCAAATACTTCAGTTCCAAACACACATGAATCATCGTTCGCCAAATACCCATTTTCACAATTCTTAAATGAGTCCAGTGATACCAACTTGTCAAAACCCCATTTCATATTCTTCTCGTGAAACCTTCTCCTATTGCCATTCACGATATCTATAAACACATTCAAATAATAATAATTAAAAACGATTTAATGAATTAGTTAATATATGATTATTATGTTAATGCGATAGGAGTGTAAAACAAAATTGAAAATACGTTAAAAATAAAATTTTATGTAGTTTATATGATATATATTAAAATATATAAATCCAAAAAAATTCAAGATTGGGCTCATTTCGAACGTATCGAAGAGACGATTATAATGGTGTAACTTGTTAAAATTAAAACGTATTTTTTTAACATATTTTCTTTAATAAACGATTATACGTGTTAAATGTAAAATTTAAATTATGAAAGTAAAAGATATAAAGTAATTTAGTAAATAAGTATAGGGGTTGAAAGTGTAAAATTCAATTCGAAATTGTGATTTGGATTTGATATTTACACTTTCAACCCCTATACTTATTTACTAAATTTACTTTATACATTTTACTTTTATAATTTAAATTTTACATTTAACATATATAATCGTTTATTAACGAAAATACGTTAAAAAATACGTTTTACTTTTAACAAATTACATCATTATAATCGTCTCTTCGATACGTTCGAAATGAGCCCAACATTGAATTTTTTTGGATTTATATATTTTAATATATATCATATAAACAACATAAAAATTTATTTTTAACGTATTTTCAATTTTGTTTTACACTCCTATCGCATTAACATAATAATCATATATTAACTAATTCATTAAATTGTTTTAAATTATTATTATTTGAATGTGTTTATAGATATCGTGAATGGCAATAGAAGAAGGTTTCACGAGAAGAATATGAAATGGGGTTTTGACAAATTGGTGTCACTGGACTCATTTAAGAATTGTGAAAATGGGTATTTGGCGAACGATGATTCATGTGTGTTTGGAACTGAAGTATTTGCAGTTACAGAGTATGCACAAAAAGATCGATGTATGTCCATCACAAAGGCTCCGCCAATTTTTAATACTTACACTTGGACCATCGATAATAAAATAAATAAAACGTATTTTAATTATAAGAGTACCATAAATTAAATAATTAACAATAAGGGTATGAATTTTAAATATAAAAAATAATTTGTATGTAGTTTATATGATATATATTAAAATATATAAATCCAAAAAAATTCAAGATTGGGCTCATTTCTTACGTATCGAAGAGACAATTATAATGGTATAACTTGTTAAAATTAAAACGTATTTTTAACGTATTTTAGTTAATAAACGATTATATGTGTTAAATGTAAAATTAAATTATAAAAGTAAAAGGTATAAAGTAAATTTAGTAAATAAGTATAGGGGGTGAAAGTGTAAATTAAAAAACAAAACAAATCAAATTTGAAGCCACCGCGGGCTCCTCCGTGATCGTGGGTATTTGTTAATTACAAAAATGCCACTGCCCGCGATCGCGGGTATTTATGGCATTTTTGCAAAATGGAAAAAATTTATGGCATTTTGGAAACAGTTAGTCAAACTTATGGCATTTTAATTAATTTCCCTAATATATTTATTATATAACATATTAACTCTAGTTTTTTGAAAGTAAAATGTTATAATAAAAATATCACGTCAACTATATATTACATTACATAAAAACTTCGAAAATTGTGTCATGTCATCTTAAATCAAATCAAAAAGTCTCATTGCTATAACGAGTACCCATGACAATTTGGCTTGACTCTGTGGGGAACCCGGTCCACCCGACTCGACCGGGGCCGGGGATTCCCTGCCAAACCGGGTACCGGGTCCAGGGCCAGGGATACCCGCTTCCAGGAAACCGGGGCCGGGGCCGGGATGACCATCCCTCGACCCCGGTATATATTATATAATTAAAAAAAAATATTTTATATATTTATTAAATATATTGTATAAATCAAAGTAATAAGTATCCTTCAAAATTATGTGTGTACACTCTACAACTCTTCCAAACCAAATTTTCTATTTCAAAATTATGTTTCCTTCTTTCTTCCAAATACTTCCACATCATAGTCAAGTATCTGTTCTTTTTATTTAATGATTAAATATGCACTTATGGAAATGTTTTTGTTCTCCTCCAACTTAAAATGGTAGTTTCTCATGAGTGGGTTGGGGAACCGGGTAAAAACCGGGGGACAGGTGACCGGGTGTTGACCGGGGATGGGATTTCAATCCACGTACCCGTCCGGGGCCGGGGATGGTGAACCCCGCCCCATACCCGTCCCGTTGCCTTGCCTAATAATGAGTAAGGGTAACAATTTTATACCAAACAAAACCAACCAACATGTGTACCAACCATACCAATTAAATTTATACCAATTACTACAGTCTTACCACATATGTAGACTTGGGCTATGTTTGGCACAATAGCTGATAAATTAACTGATGACTGATAAGCTAGCTGGTAGCTTATAAACTAACTGATGAATAAGTCACGTTTGACAAAAACTAGATTATAAACATGTAAAATGACAAAAAAGACATTTTAAGAAATTATCAATTACTATATAATAATATAATTAAAACAAATTTTTAGCAATATAATATATTAATTAATACAAACAAAGTATTAAAGAAAAATTAAATAATATAATAGGTTAACTAAAAGAATTTAAAAGAGTAAATTACAGAAATGAACCCTCAACTATGCCTCGATTTCAGTGCTGGTCCCTCTAGCTGAAACTACACTTACAGTCTCTAAAACACAGTTTCGGATCCCAAAGTGGTCCCTCTCACTGACGCCGTCCATTTTTCCCGTTAGAGCTCACATGTGCCCCTCACGTGAGGGGCATTTTGGTCATTCTACCCTTTCATCTTCATCCCAAAGTGGACCCTCTCACTAACGCCACCATCACCACCCACCCACAACCACCATCACCACCCACCTTCATCCCAAACCTCCACCCACCCACCACCAACAGAGGCGAACCCATAAATTTTTTCTTACGGTGTCACCTTTGACGAATCTAAAAATTTTCCACATCGCCCGATGTTGTTTTAGCCTAATTCCACTGCTTTGAGAAAAAAAATTAATTTTTTTCTCGATTTCGAGGAACTTTTAAAAAAATCGATTTCGAGAGAACTTTTCGGGTTTTTTTGGTTGATTTTAAGAGGTTTTTTTGCAATTTTTGGTTGATTTTAAGAGTTTTTTTATACGGTTGCACCATTTAAAACGATACAGTTGCACCCTTTAAAACGAAACGGTTGCACGTTTCACACGACTAAATTTTTTTACCCTTCGCCGGACGAACGATACGGTGGCACGTGCCACCGTATGCCCAAGGCTAGGTCCGCCACTGACCACCAACCACCTCCACCCACCACCACCATCACCACCCACCTTCATCCCAAACCTCCACCCACCACCACCATCACCACCTACCCACCACCACCATCACCAACCACCTCCACCCACCACCACCATTACCACCCACCTTCATCCCAAACCTCCACCCACCACCACCATCACCATCCACCTCATCCCAAACCTCCACCCACCACCACCCACCACCACCATCACCATCCACCTTCATGTGTAATCCATAAATTAGATACAAATTATATATTAGGTCTTAATATTAATACACATGATACCAATTTATGAGGATGAGGATGATTTGTTTTGAATAGGTTGGTTTTGGTCTCTACTTTTACTTTAACAAGCAATATTATACATAGTATAGTATTATTGTTTTCTTAAAATTAAAGTTAATTATAAATTACAACAAATAAAAGTAAATTATACATTTTAATTTTGATTGGTGGGTTTTAACAATTGTTATTAAATTTATCAAACCTTTTAAATTACTGATAAAGGTAAAAATGATTTTTATCACAATTTTCCAATTTGGTACAGTTTTAAAGGTTTTTTAAAAGCTGTTGGTTTAGTAACAGTTTCAGAAAATTTTCAATTAATTATTTATAATTTTAAGTGGTGATTTTTAAAGGGGGTGGAGGTGGTTGGTGATGGTGGTGGTGGTGGTGGTGGGTGGAGGTTTGGGATGAAGGTGGGTGGTGATGGTGGTGGTGGGTGGGTGGGTGGTGATGGTGGTGGTGGGTGGAGGTTTGGGATGAAGGTGGATGGTGATGGTGGTGGTGGGTGGAGGTGGGTGGTGATGGTGGTGGTGGGTGGGTGGTGGTGGTGGTGGTGGTGGGTGGTGGTGGTGGTGGGTGGAGGTTTGAGATGAAGGTGAGGATGAAGATGAAAGGGTAGAATGACTGAGAGGGACCAACTTGGGATCCGAAACTGTGTTTGGGATGAAGGTGAGGGTAGAATGACTAAAATGCCCCGCACATGGAAGCTCTAACGGAAAAAAATGGACGGCGTCAGTGAGAGGGACCAACTTGGGATCCGAAACTGTGTTTTAGGTACTGTAAGTATAGTTTCAGCTTTGGAGGGACCAACACTTAAATCGAGGCATAGTCGAGGGACCATTCATGTAATTTACTCAATTTAAAATATATTATTACCATATATATACTATAAATTTTGAATTTGTTAAAACAAATTTTAGAAAAAAATCTACATTGGCTTATAATTTTAAATAACCGTTACATATAATATGAAAAAATAATCGAATAATAAAAAAATAATATTAATTGATAACTAAAATATATTAGTTAATATTAAAAAAATATATATATAATTAATAATAATTCTAAATATTTAGAAATTAATATCAATGTATAATTAAAACTTACTAATAACTTTCGGTTAATATTAATTACTATTATTAATCAATAATAATTAAACTTTAATAATTAATAATTAATAATTAATAATTATTAATAAGGTCATAATTGGAATAAATCACAAAAGGCTTCTCAAATGCTACTCTAATTAACTTATCAAAAAACTAGCTTATGTCAATCCAACATGTACCCAAAAAATAAACTCGTTTATAAGCTAACTTATTTTGCCAAACAATGCCTTGGTTTGTCTACCGTTTTGGAAGTCGCGTACCGTGGTATGGATTTATTTATTTATTATTAATTTTAGTATTTTATGTATTGGATATTAAACATTGTAATATAATTATTTTATTTGGACATTTGAGTGTTTGCAAAATTTATTCATTTAAAACCCTTTAAATATCACATGAGTTACCTGGAAACTCAAAATTTGAACGAAAAGTTTTCATATATGAAATGTAAAGTTGGTACAAAACCAATATCAACATGTACAAGATGAAAAAAATTGATACCAAATATAGTTTTAGTTGATACACGATATAATAGTTTCCATTAGGGGTGTAAATAGATCAGGTTGGGTTGGGTTCGGGTTCAACCCATTTATTAATTGGGTTGAAAACCTCAACCCAACCTGACCTGTTTAAGTAAATGGGTTGAGATTTTCAACCCAACCCAACCTGGGTTGAACCTGGGTTGGTAGCGGGTTGACCTGTTTATTATTTGTTCAACCCAACCCATTTAATAAATGGGTTGAACCTGGGTTGACCCATTTATTTTAAAACTTTAAGTAAATTAAAAAAGAACTTAAACCTAATTCCATGACAAATACACAAGTCACAACCACAAAATCAAATAAATTGTCCAAAGTTTCAATAAAACACAAACATAAAGTGGAATAAATTGTCCAAAGTTTAATTAACACAATCATAAAGTCAAAAAAATAAGTTTCTAAACTCTAAATAACTCGACTTCCACTTTCACCGACTCCAACTTCACTCTCGGTATTAGTATTACTCTCCTCTTGATCTCCCATCTTCTCCGTCATGATTGCTCCACATAGCGCCTCAAGTTGCGATTCCATTTGTGCTATATAAATAAATAAATTAACCAACTTAATACGATAAAAGAAATATATAAACAAGTTACTACGAAATATATAAATAACAAGTTAGAACAAACCTTCTCCGTATACCTAATCTCTTAAACAAATAATAGTCTCAACTGTAGAAGGCTTCAATGAACTTCTATAAGCATCAAGAACCCTACCACCAATGCTAAAAGCAGATTCGGATGCCACCGTTGATATTGGGATAGTTAAGATTGTTGGTCCCGAAAGGCCTATACAAGTTTGTAGAAGGGGGGGGGGGGGGGGGGGGGGGGGTTGAATACAAACACACTATTTTACTTTTCTAAATTGTTTATTGATAAATCATTAACAATTTACAGCTTGTTGCGGAAACAAGATTAAGGATAAACCTAAATCTAAACAAGTTGGAACACTAAGGTTTCTTGCACTAAGAAAGATAAGGAGATTACTAATAAAATCCTATCTTGAGAGAGATTTGAACTTGTCCAGAGTTAGCAAGTTACTTCAAATGAAGTGAGTTCATCTCTTTTGTTGGTCCCAGCTATGGATTAGCAATGGTAAACAAGTATTGTAGAAGGGGGGTTGAATACAATACACAAAATATTTCACTTAATTAATTCTTTATTGATTTAAAATCAAGAATTACACATAGAAAACTTAAAGATTGTTGCGGAACAAAACAGATAAAATCTGCTTAAACAATCTAACACAAAGTCACACAGAGAATAAGAACAGTTGTAAAACACTTAGAAAACAAATGAACTTCTGAGAGAGAGTAATGCGCCAGCACTTGAAAGCTTGAGAGAGTTTGTAAACTGGTGAGTTGCAAGGATGAAGATGATCTTCTTTTATAGTGCCTCATGCAATAAATGCAATGGACACTTGTCAAGGAGGGCTTGGAAGGCAGAACGGAAGCAGTCTTCTGAAAAGTGATTTTGTCTTTTCACTTTTGTCTTCAAGCGTTGACCTGCTTGTTGAAGCTGATGTTTCTTGAAGAAGATAAGAAGTCCAAAGAACCTTTTTCTGATCTTAGGATGATGTCTCTGTCAATGCAAGATATCCTGAATATATTCTGCAGATAAAGTTAATATACCTGCTAAAATTTTTTTGCCGAAGATGTTCCTAACATGTATTTTGCCTAACATGTTATCCTCTTCAAAGATCTTGCCGAATATATTGTCTTCAAGATTTTGATCTTCTTCAAAGTTTTGTTTCTTCAAAATCTTGCCTAACATTTCATCTTCTTCAAAATTTTGCTTCTTCAAAATCTTCAAGTGGCCTGGCTAAGACTTTAGGAAAAGTCTTCAAGTAGCAGCTTAATCTTTGGTTGAGAATTCTATCTTCAATCCGCTTTGAAGATATACTTCTACTTTGTTTCTTCGGTTGATCTTCGACTTCACCGAACATTTTTATACAATTAAACTGCTTGTAAAGAACCTAAAAATTATTCTAAGTATGAACTGTGAAATTGAGAAACTGAGGTCATCTTCAAATCTAAGTGACCCAACAATCTCCCCCTATTTGAGGATGACATCCATACTTAGAATCTGAGAAGTAAACACTGAATAATTCATTTTTGACCCTTGTTTACTCTTTTGGGTTCTTTTCACATAGTCCATTCTTTTTGGAATTTTTTTTTTTTTTATTTATTGTATCCGACATTTACAAGTAAAAAAATGGTAAAGTATACTGTATAAACTATTAACAAAAATGTACTTGTATTGAAAACTTGAAAGAGCAATAATCATAAGTTTATAAGTACATATCAAAAGCATATAAAGATGATCAATTCATCCTTTTCTGTAGTTCAGCTAGGATGGCATGTTGTAGTGGAGGGATTGCAGTTGTGTCAGGGGTAATGATAAGGATGGCTTCAAGGAAGATAGAGTCAGCCATAGATATCTCCTCATATCGGAAGAATTGTTGTGTGCCTTGGGCACTGTTGAAGAAAATGCCCCGATACGGTCTGTATAACACAGAAGGAGATTTTCTGGTGGGGACTGAAGGAGGCGTTAGGTTCAGGTTCTTGATATCAGGAAGAATTCCTATAGCAGCAAGATCTTGAAAGATGGTTTGGTGGAATTCTTTCCTTATCTTCTTTAGATTGTCAAGAAGTCCGTTGATATATATCTTTGCATCAACTAGGTTCGGACTTTTTGAATCTTTAAGACATTCAACAATTTCGTACCATTCTAACATACCATAAGAATCAAGGTCATGAAATCTTACCGGTGTGATGGAGTTGTCAGCCCGAGTAAGTATCACATAGACATCATGTGATTCTTTGTGAGTAGCTAGTTTGGCTTTGACAATTTTAGAGATACTGGTCCTTCCAAGTAACCTTTTCTTGCACCATGCAAACTTTTTGGAGAACTCAGATTGCTCCCCCTCAACTAGTGTACCTGCATTTTCAATGGTTTGCTCCCCCTGAGTTGGTGGATCTGGTTGTGCCGATTTGGATGGGTCAGAGGGACCAGGTGTTACAGAGGAACCCAGTCGGTCACTGGTAAATTTGTTTGGGCTTTTCTCCCCCTCAGCGGCAGACAGGTAATAACGTTTCACCCATCCAGCAAAGGTGGTGAGTGTGCGAGCCTGATCTTCAGGAAGAGCATCCATCTTGTGGTGAAGAGATGTAAGAGAACTGAGGAGCTGAGAGTTGATGTCCTTTTGGCTTTGAAGTTCAGATTGGAGCCTATGAACATCTTGGTCACGAGTATCTGAGGCAGCTTGCATGGCAGTCATGGATAGAGTGAGACTGGCATTTGAGGCTAGGAGAGACTGAACCTGAGATTGTAAGCTTGAGATGGAATCCTGGATGGAGTCAAGTTTGCGTGCTACATATCTAGTGGTTGAGGCTCCAATAAGTGGAGGACGACGAGGAGACGAAGACCTTGAAGATGAAGGAGAGGATGACACCACCAGCATATTAAGGATAGGATCGTCTGCAGGATCCCCAGAGAGTGGTAGAGTGGTGGATGAACCAGCAACATTAGAGCTTGAATGCTCAATTGAGTTGTCTTTGGAAGAAGACAACTTAACTACTTCGGTGGCAGTTGCTGAGTGAGAAGGAGGATCACCTGGAGACTCTTCAACAAGAAAGTCAAGTAAACATGTAGGACCCGTAGGGGGTCGTGCAGAAACATCGATCGCAGAGCGATCGGGTGATAGGTCGTGCAGTGAGAAAGCAGTACCTTGGGCTGGAGAGAGACCCAAGTCATCTTCAACCACCAATAAGTTGGTAGAAGAAGGAGCAGTGTGGGTCCCCAAATTTTCAACCGCAACCTGTTGGGAGGAGACGGAGGAGCTAGCTAAGAGGTTAGCAGGTTCCCTGGGGGGGGGGGGTAGCGGGAAGGGGGGGGGGGGGGGTCGGGAAGGGGGTAGCGGGAAGGGTGGGGGTTCGGGAAGGGGGTAGCGGGAAGGGGGGGGGGTCGGGAAGGGGGTAGCGGGAAGGGGGGGTTCGGGAAGGGGGTAGCGGGAAGGGGGGGGTTCGGGAAGGGGGTAGCGGGAAGGGGGGGGGGGGGGTCGGGAAGGGGGTAGCGGGAAGGGGGGGGGTTCGGGAAGGGGGGTAGCGGGAAGGGGGGGGTCGGGAAGGGGGGTAGCGGGAAGGGGGGGGGGGGTTCGGGAAGGGGTTAGCGGGAAGGGGGGGGTCGGGAAGGGGGGGGGGGGGAAGGGGGTCGGGAAGGGGGGTAGCGGGGGGGGGGGGGGGGTTCGGCAAGGGGGTGGGCGGCAAGGGATTTTGGCAACAATAGGGAGTGAGAGAGTGCCGAGAGGTCTTGTGTGTTCGGTAAAATGGCTTGATGGTAGTGTGGGATTTTTGTGAGATGTGGTTAGAAAGGTTGTGTGGCTAGAAGTATATAGGAGAAAGGATAGGTAGGGTAAGTTTGTAAGGATTTAGGGAGAATAGGTTGTGTTTGTGTGAAGGTAAAAGGTGTTTGATGGATTGAGAAAGAAGGGTTAGGATGGAAAGTAAATGTAAATTGGTAAGAAAATGGATGGTGAGGATTGAGTTGACATGGATTGAGAAGGGTAAAAAAAATTGTGTTTGTTGGGTGAGAGAAAGTTGGTAAAAAAATAGAAAATGAGAGTTAGAGGAGAAAGGAGGTTGACTTTTCTTGTAACTGATAGAATATCAGTACTTGAGAAGTCAAACTGAAAAAAAATTTAATATATATATATATATATATATATATTTTTTATTTTTTTTATATTTTTTTTATATTTTTTTATTTTTTTTATATTTTTTTTAACCAAACTATATATCTAAATTTAACATACCAAGTTCTCCTAAGAGAAACTTGAACCGAGGTTCTTCAAGAGGCTTTGTGAAGAGATCCGCCAGTTGAAGATCGGTGGGGATGAAATGCAGTTCAATATCACCTTTAGAGATGTGATATCTTATGAAGTGATACCGAATATCAATGTGCTTGGATCTGGAGTGAAGCACAGGATTGTTTGCAATGGCAATTGCACTGGAGTTGTCACACAGGATTGGGACTTGAGAATAGATCTGATTGTAGTCCCTCAGTTGATTCTTCATCCACAGTATTTGAGCACAACAGCTACCAGCCGCAACATATTCAGCTTCAGCCGTGGAGGTGGAGACTGAGTGCTGCTTCTTGCTAGACCAACTAACAAGTTTACCACCAAGGAGTTGGAAGCTTCCAGTAGTGCTCTTTCTATCCATCTTTGATCCTGCAAAGTCAGAATCTGAATAGCCCATTAGATCAAAACCTGAGTCTTTGGGATACCAAAGACCCAGATTCATGGTACCTTTCAGATACCGAAAAATGCGTTTAACCGCATCCATATGAGATTTCTTAGGATTGGCTTGGTAACGCGCACACAGACAAGTAGCAAACATAATATCAGGTCTACTAGCAGTAAGATAAAGAAGTGACCCAATCATACCTCTAAACTTGGTTATATCAACAAATTCTCCATTTGTATCAGCATCAAGTTTTAGAGGTGGTGCCATAGGAGTTTTCATGGGAGAGCAGGTATCAAATTGAAACTTTTTCAAAAGATCACGAATGTATTTGCTTTGGTTTATAAAGATACCTTCAGAAGATTGTTTTACTTGGAGACCCAAGAAAAATGTTAGCCCCCCCATCATGCTCATCTCATATTGGCTCATCATGAGAGAGGCAAACTCATCACACAGTGATTCATTGGTGGCACCAAAAATGATGTCATCCACATAAACTTGAACAAGAATAAGATTACCTGATTTTTGCTTGATGAAAAGAGTGTTGTCAACCTTACCTCGATTATAGTTGTTCTTCAGAAGAAAGTCAGCTAGAGTGTCATACCAGGCACGAGGGGCTTGTTTAAGGCCATAGAGAGCCTTATCCAATCTGTACACATAGTCAGGATGAGAGGGATCTTCAAATCCAGGAGGTTGTTTCACATAGACTTCTTCAGCAAGCTCTCCATTTAGGAAGGCACTCTTGACATCCATCTGGAAGACTCTAAAGTTCTTGTATGCAGCATGAGCAAGGAAGATTCTGATTGCTTCAAGTCTAGCAACTGGAGCAAATGTTTCATCATAGTCAATTCCTTCTTCTTGCCTGTACCCTTGAGCAACCAGTCTGGCTTTATTTCTGATGACAGTGCCTTCTTCATCCATCTTGTTTCTGAAGATCCACTTGGTTCCGATAATTGTTTTTCTGGAAGGACGAGGAACCAATCTCCAGACCTTGTTCCTTTCAAACTGAGAGAGTTCTTCTTGCATGACAGTGATCCAACATGGATCAGCTAGAGCTTCTTCAACCTTCTTTGTCTCTATAAGAGACAAAAAGTTTACATAGAGACAGATATTGCCTACTCCTCTTCTGGTTTGGACACCAGCCTGTTGATCACCAATTATTTGATCGATTGGATGATCCTTGGTCCATTTTATAGCAGGAGGCAAGGCTGGGGGATAGGAAGGTTGTGGATGAGAGGTGGAGGGTAGATCTTCAGAGGGATTGAATGAAGAAGTATGGGGTGGATTTGATGAAGAAGGAATATTTGAGGGACGAGAGAGAGTGGTGTTTTGAAGAGAATTTTGGTTTTGGGACGTTTGGATTGGCAGAGGATTTTCTTCTTGGTTTGAAGAAGGGTGTGAGGATGAGGAAGGATTATTATCTTGAGAGGTAGGATTTTGAGGAGAAGGTATGGGAATAGTTGGGTTAGGTGGAGAAGGAGAAGCATCACCAATGCAAGAGGTGATCCAACTATTTAATTCATCATCATCTGAGGAGAGAGATGATACCTTGAGGTCATCAAACTTGACATGTATTGATTCATCAATACATTTTCTCCGAAGGTTGTAGACCCTGTATGCTTTGGAGGTGAGAGAATAACCCATGAAGATGCCTTCATCTGCTTTAGGATCAAACTTCCCCAAGTTTTCTCTGTCATTCAAAATGTAGCAGACACACCCAAAGACATGAAGAAAACTGATGTTTGGTTTTCTACCATAAAAGACTTCATAGGGAGTCTTATTATGCCTTTTTACAATGATGGACCTATTCTGGGTAAAGCATGCAGTATTAATTGCTTCAGCCCAAAAGTAGGTCGGTAGGTGAGATTCACTCAGCATGGATCTGGCAGCTTCACACAGCGTCCTGTTCTTTCTCTCTACCACACCATTTTGTTGTGGAGTCCGAACAGCCGAAAAGTTCTGAGATATGCCCTTTTCATTGAAGAAGTCATCCAACACACTGTTTTTGAATTCAGTGCCGTTGTCACTTCTCACAGATCTCACCAGCTGCCCATTCATCACTTCAGATCTTTTGATGAACTTTATGATTTCTTCAGAAGCATCACTTTTGTACCTGAGAAAAAATACCCAAGTATAGCGTGTAAATTCATCAATAATAACAAGAATGTACCTTCTTCCACCAAGGCTTGGAGTGCTGACTGGTCCACACAGATCCATGTGCAGCATCTGAAGAGGTTGAGAAATGGAGAAGCATTGCTTGGACTTGAATGAAGATTTTGTGAGCTTTCCCTTCTCACAAGCAGCACACAGCTTTTCTTTCACAAAGGTCAGCTTTGGCATTCCAGATACGAGCTCTTTAGAGGAGAGAGAGTTCAAGGTTTTGAAGTTGAGGTGAGAGAGACGCTTGTGCCAGAGCCAACTGATTTTAGCAGAGTTTTCAGAGACAAAGCAGATGTTTGTTTCAGAAGATGAACTCTGTCCCATGTCTATAACATAGACATTTTCTTTTCGGTACCCGAAAAGTACAGCTTTCATGTCTTTGTCAACCACCGTGCAAATGGATAGTTCAAAGATTACTTTATAACCGAGATCACACAGCTGGCTTATGCTCAAGAGGTTGTGCATCAAGCCTTCAACGTACGCTACTTTATTAAAGGTGACAGAACCATTGGAGAGAGTTCCGTAGCCTTTAGTGCTGCCACGAGAATTATCGCCAAAGATAACAGATGGACCTTTAGCCGACACGAAGTTAATAAGAAGAGATATGTTTCCAGTCATATGACGTGAACATCCACTATCCAGATACCAGATCTGTTGATGTCCATAAACCTGCAGTCACAGAAGAATTAGTTCTTTGGTACCCATTTGGATGTGGGTCCTTTTGGGTGAGAAGAAGAAATAGAGAGATCTTTAGATGAGTTCCTGTCCATTCTCTCAAGAGGACAATCTTTAGCCATATGAAAAGTGTCACCACAGTTATAGCATTTTCTATAGATAAAAACCTTTTTGACATTATTACCACTGTCCTTGTTTTGACCTTTCGCATTGATTTTTATGATCTTGGCCGAAGAGGATGAGCCAAGAGGTGTGGTTCCTAGGATTCCTTTGTAAGGTATGAGGGTTGGTGAGTGACAGGATTCTTTGGAATCTGACTTTTTCAAAAGCACGGATCGAGGAATGGGGAAGATGGAAGAGTTACTAGAATGTTTCTTTGGAGTTTTTCTTTTGGGATGGAACTCGACGACTGATTTTCCTTTGTCAGAAGTGGAAAATCTGTTTTGAAGAGGTTGAGGTTCTCTCTTTAGGATCTTTGAAGGCTTAGGTTCAGAGGAAGAGGCTTCATCTATGTGTAGGGATTTCATCAGCTCATGAACAGGTTGAGGAGGGTCATTAGAGCCTTGGGCTTCTTCAACTTCAGAAGTTGAGGCATCACCTTTAGATTTTATGAACATCCCAAGCTTTAAGGCTTAAGAAGGATCAACAGAGTTCATTGAATGAGTATCACTTGAGTGGAGTTCAGAGGACTCATTGAGTGGAGGAGGCACAAGGGAAGTAGAAGCATGAACAGTTGAGGAAGAGTCAATGTCCATTTTGCCAAAGCCAAGACCAGATTTGTCACCACAGTTCATTTGGTCTTTAAAAATCTTTTCTAAATTTTTAGAAGAGTTAGTCCATTTTTCACAGTTTCTTGTTCCTCTTTAAGTCTTTTGAACAACTTATTTTTCTCTTTAGCAAGTGTGAAGTTTATGGTTTTCAGATCTTCAAGCTCAGCTTTGATTTTGTCAAAATGTTTTAGTTGAGAAAGACAGATTTGAAGTTGAGAGGAAAGAGATTTTATCTGAGCATTTGCCTTTTTCTTAGCATCTTTAGCATCATGGAAGTCAACAGTTAAAGAGTCAAATGCTTCAATCTTTTCAGCATCAGTAAGAGAGTGAAAGGGATGTACCTGAGTGGATGAGGAAGAGCATCCTGTCGAGACTAGAGCAAGAGTGGAAGGAGTTTCCTCACAGTCATTGATGTCATCAATCTTTGCCATGAAACAAATATTGGCCATGTCCTTATCACTGTCAGATGTGGGTTCATCTACCAAGTCATGATACTCAGCCAGCAGACCCGTTCCCTTTTTGGAAAGAAGTTCATTTCTCTCCTTTTCTCTTTTGTATTTAGCCTTGTACTTTTCAGCACGGTCAGAGTTCACAGAGGAACCAGGTTGGCCAGATCTTTGAGAAGAGGAGTGATTTGAATCGAGTCTGGATCTGTTAGATTTTGAAAAGGGACGACTGGATAAAGAGTTCTTTGATTTTTCAGAAAGCTTGCTTCTGCATTCAGAGGCAAAGTGACCTTTCTTCCCACATTTAAAGCATTCCTCATTTGATTTATCAGTTGAAGAGTGCTTGGGGAAATTTTGAGAAGATTTTCTAGAAAATTTAGATTTACTAGAAGAGAAACGGGATCTAGGTTTAGAGTAACCTGCCAGCATGGCTATGCCATCTATCAGTTGGTCAACGGGGGTTTCCTCACCTTCATCATCAGCATCACTAAGATATGCCTCCAAATGATCATTGGTATCTTCCTGACTATCATGGTCAGAATCAGAGGGATATGTAATTCTAGAAATGCACACAGATCTTTTGGAAGAGTCACTCACAAGAGCTAGGGAAGAGCTTTTGATATCTTTAATGACAGCCTTCCTTTGGAGCTTGGTTTGCTCAAAGTTAAAGAGAGTACCATAAAGAGCTGTGAGAGGCATATGATCAAGATCCTTGGTTGTCTTAATGCATGTGCAGATGTTTTCCCAGAACTCAGGAAGACAATCCATAAATTTGCATAAGACTTCCTCATTGTCATAAATGCGACCCAACAGCTTAAGATCATTAAGCAGGCTGTTAAAACGGTTATAGTAGTCAGAAAGCGATTCTCCTTTTTCATGAGCAAACAGTTCATATTTTCTAACAAGAGCGATTTTTCTGCTCTTTTTCACTTCAGAAGTTCCTTCATAAAGAACACACAGAGTAGACCACATTTCTTTAGCAGTAGAAAAGTTTACAAGAGAGTGATAAACTTCATCGGGCAAAGAGAGGGCAATGATGGCTCTGACTTTAGTGTCAAGAGCTACAAGACGCTTGTCTTCATCAGTGTACTTACTGGTGTCCTTTACAATGTATCTCCCAGTAGCTGGTGTTCGTTCTTCCTCATCAGAAGAAGAATCGTCACCATCCTCATCTTTATTTTTGGCATTATAACGATCCCAAACTCTTGGGACAATAGGTCCTTCATGGAGTATAGTAGGATATCTGCTGTCAACTCCTTCTAGAAAGAGCATCATACGACTTTTCCACAAAGAGAAGTTATTGGGGTTAAACTTTGGTGGTTTGGCTATGGAGCCATTGTCGTATGATCCAGCATTAGCAGTAGAGTTTTGAGAAGAAACATTGTTCAAGGTAGAAGATGAAGCCATTGCAGATCAGATCAAGTTTATTAGATTAAACTGACCCGCTCTGATACCACTTGTTGGTCCCAGCTATGGATTAGCAATGGTAAACAAGTATTGTAGAAGGGGGGTTGAATACAATACACAAAATTTTTCACTTAATTAATTCTTTATTGATTTAAAATCAAGAATTACACATAGAAAACTTAAAGATTGTTGCGGAACAAAACAGATAAAATCTGCTTAAACAATCTAACACAAAGTCACACAGAGAATAAGAACAGTTGTAAAACACTTAGAAAACAAATGAACTTCTGAGAGAGAGTAATGCGCCAGCACTTGAAAGCTTGAGAGAGTTTGTAAACTGGTGAGTTGCAAGGATGAAGATGATCTTCTTTTATAGTGCCTCATGCAATAAATGCAATGGACACTTGTCAAGGAGGGCTTGGAAGGCAGAACGGAAGCAGTCTTCTGAAAAGTGATTTTGTCTTTTCACTTTTGTCTTCAAGCGTTGACCTGCTTGTTGAAGCTGATGTTTCTTGAAGAAGATAAGAAGTCCAAAGAACCTTTTTCTGATCTTAGGATGATGTCTCTGTCAATGCAAGATATCCTGAATATATTCTGCAGATAAAGTTAATATACCTGCTAAAATTTCTTTGCCGAAGACTTCTTTGCCGAAGATGTTCCTAACACGTATTTTGCCTAACATGTTATCCTCTTCAAAGATCTTGCCGAAGATATTGTCTTCAAGATTTTTATCTTCTTCAAAGTTTTGCTTCTTCAAAATCTTGCCTAACATTTCATCTTCTTCAAAATTTTGCTTCTTCAAAATCTTGCCTAACATTTCATCTTCTTCAAAATTTTGCTTCTTCAAAATCTTCAAGTGACCTGGCTAAGACTTTAGGAAAAGTCTTCAAGTAGCAGCTTAATCTTTGGTTGAGAATTCTATCTTCAATCCGCTTTGAAGATATACTTCTACTTTGTTTCTTCGGTTGATCTTCGACTTCACCGAACATTTTTATACAATTAAACTGCTTGTAAAGAACCTAAAAATTATTCTAAGTATGAACTGTGAAATTGAGAGACTGAGGTCATCTTCAAATCTAAGTGACCCAACATCTTTATATACTGCATGCATTTAATGCAAGTCAGTATACACTTTACACGTGTCATCAGCTGGTTGGTTGCATGTCATTGACCATGGTTGACAACCTTAGTAGCCGTAAGGATGAACAGTGTAGTATCAGAGTGGTTGTACAATTTCAGATATTCGGAGGTTCTTTTCTGACATTTCGTACGGAGGCGTGCAAGGGTGGTTAAGACAAAAGTACTTTGTACGAAGGACTTCATGATCAGCTTTCGTTGATTCAGCGATTATCATTTACTATTCAGCAGATGATAAAGTTCAGCGATAGCTGAAGTCTTGTACTTGATACTTCACGTTGAGTGGACAAATCTGAGTCTTCGCTGATCCGCATCAGTTCATTAGGAGACTTGTCGCTGGTTCTTGAGCTTGATCTTCGACTTCAGCGTAGAACCTTTGTTGACGTGAAACTTGTCTTCAGGGATCATAAGTAAACAACTAACTTATCAGCGATCATCATAATGACTGAACAGACTCAGCGCATTAATGATGAACAGTGTTCGCTGAATGTTTAATCTAAAAAGCGAGAGTTCCTATCAGCGGTACTGGAAGATCTTAGTACTTATCAGCGATAGTGAAACTCTGATACATATTGTTTACTTACAATTTTCACTAAGTATATAAGAGAGGGTCATTATCAAATCACTGAGGGTTTGGATCAACAATCTCCCCCTATTTGATTATGACATAGCAACAAAGAAAATTGCTATTTAATGAAAACATAAGGATAAAAAGAACTCATAAAATATTTGTCCCTTTTACTGTTTTCTGGGATCTTTTCAGTACTGATGGAGTAAAGTACATTCGCTGAAATCTTTCTTTAAAACTTTGAATCAGGTTACAATGAAGAACAGAAAGATTACAAGTACAAGCGAAATAATTTACAAGTACAGAAGGATAACTGATACAATAGAGAAAAAGGAGATTATATCAGCTTTCAAAAGGTTCTTCCTTAATGAGAAGTTCATCAAGGGTCGTCTTTTCAGTGGGGATCATCCAGTCAGGAACCGTTACGCCTTGTTTTCTTTTGTTCAGCGCTTCTTTAAAGATCAAGGGTTTTAGGTGTCGTGCCTGAATGTCTTTTCTGAAGTCACACCAGTAGATGAGATCTCTGAGCTGTTCGATTGGAGTGATTGGAAGCTCAGCGATCCGTTGAAAGCATTTACGTCCGTCGTAGTCAAGAAAGAATATTCCATAAGGATTACTGATGACTTTACCAGGGACGAAAAGTTCACATGGTGGCAAAGAAATGTCAAGGGCAGATAGATCAGGTTCAGGACCAAGCACTTCAGCGCGAGAGAAACCAATTCCAGTTTCATTTCGTATGACAGGACCTGAGTTTGAATCTTGACGTTTCTTCTTTGGAGAGCCCCTTTTTCTTTTCAGCTTTAGATCAGGAAGAGGAGGAATATCCACACAAGAAGATATCAAATCGATCTCTCTGTTTATCAGCTTTTCGAAATGATTCTTGTACTTAGATTGTGACGATTGGATAGCTAACCTCATCTCCTGCCATTCAGAGAGACCATACCTTTTTACAGTGTCAGCGCGAAAGGTTTCAGTTTGGCCATCTTCTCTGAAAAGTTTGATGTCAACAATAGGTACTCCGATAGATGTTCTTCCAGAGATGAATACCTTGTTGATCTTCGCTGGACGATATCTGAAGTGAATTTTCTCTTTACACCAGATCAGGGTGGTCTGAGAAACTTCAGTTTTCTTTTCCACGATCTTCTGGGCTTTTTCCCAAAGTTTTCGTTGGACTTGAATGGGAACACGCTTCAGCTTTGGGTCTTTGACAGATTCTTGAGTAAGCTTGATGGCGTATTCTCTGTATTTCTCTTCAGCTTCCTTTCTTTCAGCGATGAGGCGTTCAGCTCTGAGGTGTTCCTTGTATTCAGCTTTTGAAATTCTGAACTTTGGAGGAACTGAAGGCAGTTGATCACGCCTTAGAATGATTCGCTAATCCTCGAATCGCTTTATCATTTCTTCTCTTCTCTTTTGATCCTCTTCACTCAGCTTTTGAGGAGCTGAGGAAGGTCTGTTTCTGTGCGAGAGAGGTTGTTCTTCTGGTTCATCAGTCTCAGAGATCAAATCCAAGACTGGGATTATGTCTTCAGCGGCAGCTGGAATTATTGGTGAAGTCGCAGTTGTAGAGCCTTCAGCGATATCCTCAAACAGGGGAGAGGACTAGCTGAAACGCAGCGATCTTACTAATAAGAACTGGGTAGAAGAACATGGGTAGAAAAGATAGAAAAAGATTGTGGATGTGTAGAGAGGTTGTTGAGTAGAGAACTGATTGTGTATAGATATGTTCAGGGAAGGAATATAAGTAAAGTTTAGTGTACCTGACAAACCGGCTTTTCAAGCAAGATCGCCAGATTTTCATCTTCAGCGAGGCCTTTGCCTTTGCTTTTCTCAGCGCCAGAGGCTGAGGGCTTTGTCTTTGTCTTCTCCCCTGAAGGTTCTTTTATTGAGATTCCCTTAAGAGCTTTGATCCTTGGGGCAGGTTTGACGATAAAGAAATCATCGTCATCTTCATCATCATCATCATCATCCTTCCTTGGAGAGGAGGATGGTTCATCTTCAGGGATGTCGATGTCTTCATCTTCTTCTGCTTCGGATTCCTCAGCATCTTCTTCGAGTTGCTCCCCCTCAGATACAGAGGCGAGCTTCTCGGTTCCCTCAGGGTTTTCATCTCCCTGAGGTCCAGCGGTTAGATCTTCATTCCTCTCTCCCCTGATAGATTCATCATGGGAAAGGTCTCCAGCGCTTTTGTTTAGATCTTCAGCGCTCTTCTCAAGATTTTCAGCGCTCTTCTCCCCCTCTTTCTCATGATTGCGGGGGGGGGGGGGGGGGGGGAATGAGTAGACTCAGCATTGGTGTTATCTCTGTCTTCTGGGCCAGAGATTTTCACACAACCTTCAAGCTTTGCTATTCTGTCTTCTAGGCCAGAAATAGCAGGCGTGATTTTCTTCAGCTCTGTGCGATCCGCCGTTGTGAAAGATTCCAAAATAGGGGCAGGGGCAGGAGCAGGAGCTGGATTATTTGCCTTGTTGACCAGCGTCTCGATCATCGTCTTCATAGAACCAACGTCGGTATTTACAGAGCCTAAGTCGGTCTTGACCGCTGACATATCACCCTCAAGTTTTCCAACCGATGTCTACAGCGTTGTTACTTCGCTGGACACGGTCGAAACTGAGTTTTTGAGGCTGGTGTAGTCAGTGTAGATGTCAGAGAGCACCTTGGCAAAATCGGCGAGAGTTTTATCAAGTCCCTTGATGTCTTCAGTGGAAGCTTTCTTCTCCACCACCGTTGTCAGCTTTGTCAAATTTTCTCCAGCGTTTGTTACAGCTGTAGAATTGTTGGAGAGTGTGGTGGTGAGACTGGTCAGCTTTGTTTCCATGGACTTCAGAGAAGCGTTGATGTCTCCCAAATTAGGACCTGTAACATATAAGTACTTGTGAACAAAGGAAAGCTCAGAAGTTTCAGGTTTAGTTACAGTGTTTAAGGTGGGATTTGTACCTGCAGGAGGATTGATGAACTCGTCAAAGTTGCAAGTTCCTGAATAATGTTCCATATCCCCTTCGAAAGTACGGTGAGGTATGGTGATCTCTGCAGGTCCTTTCTTCATCATTTGATGAGAAGCGTCAGCGGTGGCTTCTGGAATGATGGCATCTCCAGTGTTAGCTGGAGGAGTGTCCAAAGAAGTGGAGGGAGGAGCGAAGGATAAGATTGGGATTCGGGTTTTGAGTTCAGCGTTGGAATCGCTGACAATCACTTCATCAGTCTTTTGAGAGACTGAGGGAGGTTGGGTAGTTTCCAAGTTTCTAACCTCAGCGTTTGGAGATGCTGAAGTCTGGATTGGAGGGATGGCTTGAACGGGTGTGGCAGAGCGTACCACGGAACTTTCCTTCAGCTCGTCAGAATGAGCTGAGGAGTCTTCAGCATGGAATTGCTGGGGTTGCTCCTTGGTTTTCTTGATCCTTTTGGAATCAAGTTGGGTGTGAGAGGGTTTCCTTTTCTTAGAAGGAGAGGATTTTGTGGCCGGGGTATCAGCGATGGGTATTGTCGCTGAAGGAGCCACAGAAAGCGGAGAATTTAGAAGAGTGAGAAGAGTAGAGAGACGTACCTCATTGGCGACATGCTTGAAGTCGAGAACCTTAGGGCCAATCTGAGAAAGTTTCAGATCACCCTCTTCAGGATAGCTGTCCTTTAGGCCATATTGAAAGATGGCGCTGATGAATCGTGGGTAAGGAACCCATGCTGGTCTGTCAGCGGCAGAATCCACGCGTTGAATCAGGTCATCATAAATAATGGAGGCCCAGTCAATGTTTAGACCTTTCAGCAGAGCGTATCCCATGGACTGCTGAGGTTGGGCGGCTTGATCAGAAGAGCCGGACTTCGCTGTCATGCAGCTGATCAGGTGTGCGAAGATGAAGTTCATCTCGCTGGGCATTTTGGATTTCTTTATCAGCGTCAGCTTCTTCTCAGGCTTCTTGTCCCTTCCAATGTCCCAGATATAACCCATTGCGTCAAGGAAAGCAATGATTTCTTCTTTGTCAGCGTGCTTCTTGTGGTCAGGGAATGGAACGAAGGGTTTTTCTTTGGTAGCATTTGGGAAGTTCAGGGCTTTTCGGATTATGGCAGGGGTTATCTTGATGGTGCCATACTCAGTATCGCTGAGTATGCAGTCGATGGTTTTGGATGCATCTTTGGCAGAGGGTAGCTCAGTGTGTCTGGCAAAGTACCAGAACTGGGATAAGAGCCGCTGACTGGCAGGAGGTGTTATGGTCAGGACTGTGTAGATGGGGCTGTTCTTCAGAAAACTCACAGCATCGTCCAGATGTGATACTTGCTTCCAAGGAGGAAACTCGAGAAGAGCTGAGAGGTTGTTGGCCTTAGTCCAATCTAGTTGATCCAGCTCGAACTTAACCTGAGGGGCTTTGACGATGTCCACTTCCTCAGAGTCAGTGGAGATGGACTCAGCGGTGACATTGATCTTTGAAGATGCCATTTCTCTGTATTATCAGTTCAACCAAAGATGTTAACAAATAAGAATTGTCTTAGTATGGAAAGAATTTCCATTAAGATTTTTCGAATTTTGTCCATTTCATTCAGACATAAATGTCTTAATGAAGATTAGGGTTTTTCTTGATTTTTAAAATGAAATGTAAAACCCATAAAGTCTTGTATTCCAGTTTCTAAAAGAAAACTGGATACGAATGAAGAACAAGTTTAAGATTTAGATTTAAAACTTGAAGAACAACCATGAAATGGTTGTGTTCATAAAACCATGAAAGAAATGATTTTATTTTACAAAGTTCTTTTGTTTGATCTTGTTAAAACAAAGAGAAGATCGAAAACAAGTTTTCTGCATTTGAAAAAATAAGAACATATTAACCTTGAAGTTTTGATGAGGAAGATGATGCACAGTTCTTGAGGTTTTTGAGAGCACAAATGCAACAGAGGATTCTTTCTTGCGGAGGAAGATTGTTCGCGTAAAAGACAAATATAAACCAAGAGTTGTTTATATAGGGAGTTTTAGAGAGAGAAAACCTTGAGCGGGAAAAGGTTTTCATCATGACACGGACACATGTTTGCATTTGATTGGAAGTTTGAACGAAACGTGCAAACGTGTGTCAGAAAGAAATCGTGCCTGGTGTTATCCGTTGCAATGACGTCACAACTGTCCTTTCACATTCTTTTAGGATGTCTCTGAGGTTTTGAAAGCTCAGGGACTCTTTTGAAAAACATGAAGCACTGAATAGAAAATATCAGTGAAGGTTTAAAGAACTTTCAAAATATCGTTGTTAAGGAAGAGATATTCAGCGATGTAATTTCTTTTGAAATCTTGCATTTACATGCGATTGTCAGAGAGAGAAAACATACCTGGATATCAGTTTAACCAAGTTTATTCAGAGAGAAGATGATGAAATGGATTATATAAGTTGATTTTATCCCGAAGGCTATACAAGTTTGTATAAACGTATCGCTGATCAAATGTGAACCGCTGAAGATTTTACCCTTCAAAGTTCAGCATTCCAAGCTCGCTGATGAGAAAGTTGAATCTTGTCTCATCAAGAGGTTTGGTAAATAGATCAGCTAACTGATAATCAGTTGGGATAAAATGAAGTTCTATATCACCATTCATCACATGATCTCTGATAAAATGATATCTGATTTCTATGTGTTTTGTCTTTGAGTGTAGCACTGGATTGTTTGCTATAGCGATGGCACTAGTGCTGTCGCAATAGATTGGAACTTTGGAGAGCTGAAGATCATAGTCTAGTAGCTGATTTCTCATCCACAAGACCTGAGAACAGCAGCTTCCAGCGGCTACATACTCAGCTTCAGCTGTGGAAGTGGACACTGAGTTTTGCTTCTTACTTGTCCAACTTACCAGCTTTCCACCCAGGAGCTGACATCCTCCTGTGGTTCTTTTTCTATCCATTTTGCAACCTGCAAAATCACTGTCTGAATAGGCGGTTAGATCGAATCCTGAGTCTTTGGGATACCAAAGGCCTAGATTCGTTGTACCCTTAAGATATCGAAAGATTCGCTTTACAGCTTTCATATGGGATATCTTAGGTTCAGCTTGATATCGTGCGCACAGACATGTTGCAAACATAATATCGGGTCGGCTAGCTGTAAGATACAATAGTGAGCCGATCATCCTACGGTACAGCGTGACATTGACAGGAACACCATTTGTGTCCTTATCAAGTGTCAGCGGTGGTGCCATAGGGGTTTTCATAGCTGAACTTTCAGTTAAGTCGAATTTCTTCAGCATATCTTTAACATATTTTCCCTGATTTATAAAAGTTCCTTTTTCAGTTTGCTTAATCTGAAGACCAAGGAAATATGTTAGTTCACCCATCATTCTCATTTTATACTCATCTTTCATTCTATCAGCGAAACGAGTACAAAGCTCAGGGTTAGTAGAACCAAATATAATGTCATCAACATATATTTGAACTAAAATGATATGACCTTTCACTTTTCTAAAAAATAAAGTTTTGTCAATCTTTCCTCTCTCAAATTTTTCAATATGGAGATAAGTAGAGAGAGTATCATACCATGCACGAGGAGCTTGCTTTAAGCCATAAAGTGCCTTGTCTAGTTTATAAACATAACCTGGACGCTTAGGATCTGAGAATCCTGGAGGTTGTTCCACATACACTTCTTCATTCAGCTTTCCATTCAGAAACGCTGACTTAACATCCATCTGATGTACAGTGAAGTTTTTGTGTACAACATATGCTAAGAAAAGACGAATAGATTCAAGTCTTGCTACTGGAGCAAAAGTTTCGTCATAATCTATGCCTTCCTCTTGTCTGTATCCCTGAGCAACAAGACGAGCTTTGTTGCGAGTTACAGTACCATGTTCGTCCAACTTGTTTCGATAGACCCACTTAGTGCCTATCACCGTTTTGTCAGTTGGTCTCCGAACAAGTTTCCAAACTTTGTTTCTTTCGAATTCAGTCAGCTCTTCTTGCATAGCGCTAACCCAGTTTGGATCTCTGAGGGCATCATCTATTTTCTTTGGTTCAGTTAGAGAAATAAAGTTAACAAATAAACAAATATTACCTGCACTTCTACGAGTCTGAATACCAGCGTTGGGATCACCAGGAATTTGATCGATTGGGTGATTTACAGTCCATCGCTGAGCCGGAGCATACGTCGCTGACTCAGTCTGAACTGGAGAAACTGAAGATGAGGCTTCAACTACTTCTGGATTATCAGCTAAGAGAGGAATGTTTGCATTTGTCACTTCATTCACTGATTGCTGAGATATAGATGGAATGTCTGAGACATTTGGATCAACTGCAGGTATAGTGTTATTAGGAACAGCTGAGACCCATGATGTTTCAGCTTCACTGTTCTGCATGTTTGGAATGATAGTGGGACTATCATCTTCTACTGGATGAGCATGAGGAGTGGGAACTTCTTCTGAATCACCAAGATGAGAAAACATCCATTGATTCAGTTCTTCAGTATCAGCGTTCGCTTTAGAGTTCGCTGAACGGGATTCGTCAAACGTGACGTGAATAGTTTCTTCTACAGTTTGTCTTCTACGGTTGAAGACTCTGAAGGCTTTGGAGACTGAGGAGTATCCAAGAAAGATTCCATCATCAGCCTTAGGATCAAACTTTCCAAGGGCATCTCTGTTGTTCAGTATGAAACACTGACATCCAAAGATGTGAAGAAAGCTGATTGAAGGCTTTCTCCCATGAAAAAGTTCATAGGCTGTCTTTTTGAATCTTTTAACTATCAGCGACCTGTTTTGCGTAAAACAAGCGGTGTTGACAGCTTCTGCCCAAAACTGAGTAGGCAGGTGAGAATCGCTGAGCATTGAACGTGCAGCTTCAATAATTGTTCTATTTCTTCTTTCAGCGACTCCATTTTGTTGTGGTGTTCTCACTGACGAAAAGTTGTGAGAAATACCCTTACTCTCAAGGAAGGAATCAAGAGAACTGTTTTTGAATTCAGTTCCATGATCACTCCTTATTGAGCGAACAGTCATATTGTTCAGAGTTTCCATCTTCCGAACAAAGGTGATGAGTTCTTCAGGGGTGTCACTCTTAGAACGGAGAAACATTACCCATGTGTAACGAGAGAATTCATCAACTATGACTAGCGTATATTTCTTTCCAGCGATGGATTGTTTGTTAACGGGGCCAAACAAATCCATATGGAGTAGTTGTAGAGGAGATGACACTGAGGAGACTTGCTTTGACTTGAAGCTTGCCTTGGTCTGCTTCCCTTTTTCACACGCTGAACATAAAGACTCTTTGGCGTATGAATGTTGAGGTAGACCAGTGACTAACTCTTTGGAGGAAAGAGTATTCAGCGTCTTGAAGTTGAGATGTGAGAGCCTTTTGTGCCATAGCCAGTTAACATCAGAAGATGCCTTTGAGAAGAAACAGGAGTTCTCAGTGGTTGTTGAGTCCATGTTTATCACATAAACATTTTCCAAACGATAACCGCTGAGAGCTATTTTCTCCTTTTTGTCAGAGACAAAGCAGGATTCCTTAGTGAAAATCACTTTGTTATCCATGTCGCAAAGCTGACTGATGCTCAGAAGATTATGCTTCAGCCCTTCAACATATGCGACTCTTCTGAAGGAGGTTGTACCATTTGAAAGTACACCATACCCTCGGGTGTGTCCTTTTCCATTTCCACTGAAAGTCACAGAGGGACCTTTCTCTTCCTTGTATTCAGCGAGCAGGTTTTTCTTACCAGTCATGTGTCTAGAGCATCCGCTATCGAGATACCAGATACCCTTCTTAACCTGCAATACAAAGGAAGATTAGTTTTTCTTAGGTACCCACTTAACCATGTATACACGTTTGTCAGTGGTAGTAGTTGGAATGGAAGGTTCAGCGGTCTTCGCAGCATTTGAAGATTCAGCTTTGTCTTTCTTCACTTTGGTTAATTTCTTAACCTCAGTGGTAGGAGTCACCTTGACCTGACTTGCACCAGGGTTGGTCTTCTTTGCCTTGGGGGCAATCTTCACCTTAGCTATTTTTTCAGCTTTGGTGGCTGTGGGGCACTTACTAGCAATATGATCGGTAAGTCCACAGTGATAACATTTCCTATAACTAAAAATAGTTCTAGGACCACTTGTATGCTGAGCTTTTAATTTAGAATTAGAAGTGCCAGCACCAAGTAAGCTATTGGCTTTAGAAATGGGACGAACATTCAGTTCTTCAGATTTCTTACCAAGGACATCCACTCTGAGTCTAGGAGTAGATAGCTGAATAGACCCAGAGATCAGCTTTCTAGATTCAGAGGGATTGGTCACTGAGGCTTTAGAAGCATTCAGCTTTGGTACTAAGGTACCCTTCTGAGGATTTTGATAAATAACAATTCCTTTACCTTTGTCTTTAGAGACAGAGGTAGGTTTTGAATAAACCATTTTCTCCTTACCTTTTGAGGAGGTAGGAGTTTCCTCAGGGATTGGTGTAATGGACAAGGAGTACTGAGATGATGAAGTGTCAGTGACTGAGGATACGAACGTTCCAAATTTAAGCATTGAACGTTCAGTGGTTGGTTTTGGAGTATCATATTTATAACCCAGACCACGTTTATCACTCAGGGGAATCTGAGCCTTAATTATCTCAGTGATCTTTGTTGAAGAATTACACCATCCTTCAACAGTAGCTTGTTCAGCTTTTAATGCAGCGATAGCTTCTGCTCGTTCGATTTTGACTAGCTGATTTAAATAGACTTGATCTTTAAAATCATCTTCAATTTTAGAAAGCTTTTCTATTTGAAGGTGGCAGTTTTTAAGCTTTTCAGCAAGATCAAGATTTTGGTTTTCAACCACAGCTTTGCCGTTCATGGCTTCGTATAAACTTCTAGTCAATAGATCGATTTTACGGAGACTATCAGCTTCATCAATATTTGCAATATTGGTAAAGAAAGAAGGTGATACCTGAATGGCAGATGTTGAAGTGGAGGGAATGTCTGAACTTTCTTCCTCTTCTTCAATCTTAGCCATGAGACATTGATTTGCTTCATCATCTTCAGAATCAGATGATGATGCTTCTTCATCAGAAGCAGCCCAATCATAGTCAGCCATCAGGCCTTTTCCTTTCTTCTTAAAGCTTTTCAGCTTTGCATACTTCTCCTTCAGCTTTGAGTATTTGTCATCTTTATTCCTTGGAACAAAGGATTTCTTTGTAAAAGCTGAAGGTCTCATGATTTTCTTTGACCTGCACTCATTAGCGAAATGACCTGTCTTTTCGCAGTTGAAACAAGTAGCAGTAGCCTTATCAACAAAAGCTGATGATTTAGGCTTGTCAGTTATGGAAAGAGGTTTGTTCTTTCTAAACATTTTCTTCTTGGCGAATCTCCTGAACTTTTTAGTTAGGAGAGCGAAGGATTCATCATCATCTGAAAAATCAGAATCTGATGACCTTTCAGAGTTACTCTCTAACTCAGTGATAGTGACCGAAGGTCGCTGAGTAGAAGGTTCCTCTGAGATTAAAGCAACAGGGGTGCTTTTGGAATCTTTTACAAGATTCTTCTTAAGATGGCTAGATTGCTCATGATTCAGCAATATGCCATATAAGGTAGCAAGGGTCATTGATCTTAGATCCTTTGACAGCTTGAGACACATGGAATAATTGTCCCAGCTTTCAGGTAAACATTCTAGAAACTTTGTCAGCACTTCAAAGTTAGAATATTCCTTACCAACAGTTTTCAGATCTATAATTAAACAATTAAAACGTTGGTGAACTTCAGAGAGAGTTTCATTCTTACCAGAAATGAAGCTTTCGTATTGTCTTACCAGGTTGATCTTTCTTGAGTCCTGCACTTCAGACGTTCCTTCATACTGAACACATATTGTGTCCCACATGGCTTTTGATGACTTCAGGTTCATGACGGAATGGTAGACTTCGTCAGGAAGGGCCATGGATAGTATGGATCTGGCTTTTGTATCTATAGCCACTTTCTTCTTATCTTCGTCGGTCCACTGATGGATTTCTTTAGGAATCAGCCTTTCTGGAATAGCAGGTCTATTTGCAGTGGCTGGAACTAAAGGATCAATTGTTACAGGGATGTGTGGGCCGTTCTCAAGATAGTAAGGTATAGTAGGGTCTACACCTTCTAAGAAGAGTGTCATCCTGTTTTTCCACAAGTTGAAGTTATCTCTGGAAAATCTAGGGGGTTTTGCAAGAGAACCATTGTCTATATAATTTGTGTTTGTGTGAGAGGCCATTTTCAGATAATAGCAAGGAAGAGAAATATCTTAGATTAGATCTTGTTTATGAGATTAAACAAATCTGCTCTGATACCATTTGTTGGTCCCGAAAGGCCTATACAAGTTTGTAGAAGGGAGGGGGGTTGAATACAAACACACTATTTTACTTTTCTAAATTGTTTATTGATAAATCATTAACAATTTACAGCTTGTTGCGGAAACAAGATTAAGGATAAACCTAAATCTAAACAAGTTGGAACACTAAGGTTTCTTGCACTAAGAAAGATAAGGAGATTACTAATAAAATCCTATCTTGAGAGAGATTTGAACTTGTCCAGAGTTAGCAAGTTACTTCAAATGAAGTGAGTTCATCTCTTTATATACTGCATGCATTTAATGCAAGTCAGTATACACTTTACACGTGTCATCAGCTGGTTGGTTGCATGTCATTGACCTTGGTTGACAACCTTAGTAGCCGTAAGGATGAACAGTGTAGTATCAGAGTGGTTGTACGATTTCAGATATTCGGAGGTTCTTTTCTGACATTTCGTACGGAGGCGTGCAAGGGTGGTTAAGACAAAAGTACTTTGTACGAAGGACTTCATGATCAGCTTTCGTTGATTCAGCGATTATCATTTACTATTCAGCAGATGATAAAGTTCAGCGATAGCTGAAGTCTTGTACTTGATACTTCACGTTGAGTGGACAAATCTGAGTCTTCGCTGATCCGCATCAGTTCATTAGGAGACTTGTCGCTGGTTCTTGAGCTTGATCTTCGACTTCAGCGTAGAACCTTTGTTGACGTGAAACTTGTCTTCAGGGATCATAAGTAAACAACTAACTTATCAGCGATCATCATAATGACTGAACAGACTCAGCGCATTAATGATGAACAGTGTTCACTGAATGTTTAATCTAAAAAGCGAGAGTTCCTATCAGCGGTACTGGAAGATCTTAGTACTTATCAGCGATAGTGAAACTCTGATACATATTGTTTACTTACAATTTTCACTAAGTATATAAGAGAGGGTCATTATCAAATCACTGAGGGTTTGGATCAACAAAGATGTCCCTAGCCATCCGAGCAAGAGTTGGATACCGAATCTCATGAGTTCTCCAATAGTCCAAAATGTTTAGATTGCTCACGCGAGGCATGCGCTTCTCTTCTAAATAACATTCAAGTTCAGACTTTACCGCTTGAGAAGTCACCTTAGTTGAAAAGTTATCAAAGTCCTACTAAACAAATAAAAATAATGAGATAAATAGAAAATGAATAAACGGAAAAATAGTAAATGTATAATAATAAAACATACCATTAGAAGTGAAGAAGAAGCTTCATCTAGCACAACATATTGAGATCCTTCATTGGAGTCCTTCTTAGGTTCACCATCTTTGGTTTTATTCAAATTTGACTCATCCACATACTCTTTAAACAATGAAAACAATTTGTCCTTTACTATTGCCAACTCAGATTTGTACTCGTCCCCATAAGCTTTCTCAAAACCCCATTCAACAATCTGAAACTTATATCGTGGATCCAAAACAGCCGCAAACGCCATAATTGTGCTAAAATCAGCCCAATATTTCTCAAACTTCACATACATCCGAGTAGCCATCTTTTGCATAAACATATCATGACTATCTTTTTCTTTGTGTAACAACACTCTAACCGTCAAAACATTTGCAAAATACAAATTCGTGGTAGTATATTTAGAGCCAGAAAAAGCAAGAGTTACCTCATAAAAGACCTTCAAGAACTTGAAAGTTCTTTCAATTTGTAACGTCCCAAAAATTACAAGCAAATTTAAATTTTTAAATAAACAATTCATTGATAACAACTCAATAAATGATCCCAACGTTTCGTTTGCAAACACATAATTAATGTCTTCATAAAATAAAACCAGCGGAATAAACGTTTAATTTTTAAAATCATAAAGCAACCAGCTCTTCTCGCGCGTCAGTGTGTACTCGTCACGCCTTGGAGCCGCCCGTACCTGAAACCACAGTTTATTGGGAAAGGGTAAGCACGAAGCTTAGTGAATTCCAACACATGCGCAGATAGGAATTATATACACCTCACCCCTATCCGCACATAAGCAACAGCATCACAGTTACATAAAACGAGTAAACATCTACCAGTAATTATGTATCCAACCCCTCGGTCCCATCGGACCCTCGGTCCCACCGAATTGTAATGTATCCAACACCTCAGTACCATTGAGGCCTCGGTCCCACCGAATTGTAATGTATCCAACACCTCAGTACCATCGAGGCCTCGGTCCCACCGAATTGTAATGTAACCAACACCTCAGTACCATCGAGGCCTCGATCCCACCGAATTGTAATGTATCCAACACCTCAGTACCATCGAGGCCTCGGTCCCACCGAATTGTAATGTATCCAACACCTCAGTACCATCGAGGCCTCGGTCCCACCGAATTGTAATGTAACCAACACCTCAGTACCATCGAGGCCTCGGTCCCACCGAATTGTAATGTATCCAACACCTCAGTACCATCGAGGCCTCGGTCCCACCGAATTGTAATGTAAAACATTTAAACCAAGCATTCAAACCAATCAAATATTACACACCACAAACAACTAGTTCACACCACAAAGACAGTAGTACACACAAACTATTATGACATGCATACAACCCCTAACTACACGGTGAGAGAACTCACCTCGAATGCGCGCCCAGCTTAATAACACAATTCAAGCTTCACAATTACGGTCACTTCCCAGCACCTAAATGCATGTTAAAACGTGTCAATACGAGACCCGGACTCTATGACACGACACACGCTTAAACCGTCACTAAAACTAAATTCCGCTCACCCAAAACAGGCCTGTTCGGGACCTGTTTCGACCCCTTTAAACCCAGAAAATTCCCAATATTATTTCATGACCAGAAAGTACTCTGAGTTAGGGTTCCAAGGACATATTATACGCCTCCTAACGATTTTTCTACAATTTACTACGGATTTTACAAAACAGTTTCCGGAACAGCAAAATTCAGCACCTTTCAGTATAAAACGACAAATCGACCCATGCTACGTCCCGAACTGGGTTTTGCACAAAACACAGAAAAGTTTCTAGACTCAAAAAGGGAACTTTTGACACCGATTTCACCCCAAACCGAGTTACGAGCAGAAAGTTATGACCATGACAAAACAGTGGCAGATTACAACACTGTCGGTTTACCGACCTGCTGTAAAAACAGAAGTTTTCCGCCTAGCTAGGGGCCGAACCAGCCTTTCGCCAAAACACGAAAAACGTGCCCGACACAGAAAGTGAACCGTGGACACCAGAATCGCCTCAAACCGAGTTACGACGAGAAAGTTATGGCCGAAATACGAACTGGACAGAAAACTAATTTTCACATAAAATGACAAAACACCGAACTTGCGACCACTTTTTCGCCCAGCTAGAGACCAAACCAGTTTTCCGCTAAAACACGGAAAACGTGCTCGACCCTGAACTTGAACCGTGGGCGCCAGTTTCGGCTCAAACGGAGTTACGACGGAAAAGTTATGGTTGCGCGAAAACTGGACAGCACACTAAAATTTTCATAAAAGATAACTTATAAAAACGGTTCAAGGCTTAACGATTCGGGTCTTACGCTACGTGTGACACCCACTGCCACCACCCTCCACCTACAGCCACCGCAGCGACGGCGTGCGGCGGTGGTGGTCTCGCCGGAAAAACGAAAGGAACAAGGAAAAGAAACGAGACGAACGAGAGAACGACTTACCTCAAGACGACGCCTCACCACCACGACCGATCTTCTCTCCCTCGACTCCTCCGACGGACAGCAGCAGCGGTGACCTCCGCTAACAGCACAGCGGCGACAGGTGGGGGGGGGGTTTCCGGCCAACTCCTCTCTCTCTACCTCTCGGTTTCTATCTCTCTCTCTCTCTCTAACTCTTCTTCTCGGCGGCAAAGCACACAAAGGAAAAGGAAAGGGTTATGGAAACGTTTTGGGTTTGCTTGGCTATCAAGGAAAGAAGAAACAAGGATGGAATTTGGCCATGGGCCGTGACCTATGAGATAAGTTCCAAAAATTGCACTCTAGCCCCTCAACTACACCTTATCTCACAAACTACACTAAATGACACTAAAGCTACAATTTTTGGTCCTTTTTGACACCAAACCATTAACCAAACAATTAAAGGTAAACCATTTTTAAATTATTAAAATTAATTAATAAACGTACCGGGACACGGGCTTTACAACTCTCCCCACTTGGATTAGACTTCGCCCCCGAAGTCTACGTCCGCAAACAGCTTCTAAAAATTCTCTCGCATTTGATGATATCCCAAACTCAAACCACTTTCAAGCTCTAACCCTTCTAATGGTGCTCACCAATATACCCTACAGGATACCCGACTACGATCATTCCTACCCTTAACTGTCGATTAACTACCACAAATTCTAATAGACTCCAAAGATTTTCAATAAATTATATCCACAAAACATCGACCCCCTGCCGAACATCGGTCCAACCGATTGCAATAACAAATATCGGCCACCCGCCGAACATCGGTCCAACCGATCACAATAACAAACATCGGCCACCCGCCGAACATCGGTCCAACCGATCACAATAACAAACATCGGCCACCCGCCGAACATCGGTCCAACCGATTTCAGTAACTCAAATAAGCGTGGTATTATCCTAGACATTAACACCAATAGCTATCCCCCACTACCAAATCACTAACACACACGTAGATCGTTCCACCACAACCATTCATCACAAGTGATCATTTCAGGGTTACTATTATCATCACCATGATTATCTTAACATCGGCTACAACTCTCCGATTATACTAAAGGTGTTTGGCCTCAAGCCCAAAAGTCGACACCTAAATATACCACCTACCTCGAAATGGTTGATGCGCATTTATTCTCTTAATAACAAAGGGGATCAATCCCTTAACCGATACTATTCGGCCTACAGTACTAACGCGCGTGGAATGCCTACCTTCCACCGTCGACGTATCATCCACACTTGCTCTACGAAGCCAAGTCACACCGTATCGAGGATACACCTTGACGTCTACCTCCCAGGTAACGCCTCAAGACCCAGCACACCGGAACTACCTCCCAGGTAAGTGCCCACAACTATATCCTCCTAGCACCTACTGGAAAGTCTAGGTTAAAACACATGAATACCGGGGTGCCACCCCGAGATACCCAACCGACCATTACCAACGTCTGACTGACGTGCCTAAGGATCCAGAGCAAAACAGCCTACCAACAACATGCCTATTCCGGATTGACTCACTCACCCAAACATGTAAACACTCAACGTGCAAAGAATGCCAAACGGTGCGACAAAAACAACTCATCAACTAGACTCCACATCGAGCCATTAAAACCGGGCAATTGGCCCATGACTAACTCCAAGTCAAAACCGAGCAAAATGCTCCACGCTTGCTAGACCCATAGGTCGGAAAATGCGTTTAAACAAAGTTTAAGCAAGCAATACTCTGAAATCAACCTTAGTCTCAGACTCAATACGGGTTAAACAAAAGAGTTTTTCCAAAAGGACTCACACCCTAAAAAAAATTCTCGAAATGACACATGACACTTAAAAGCACATTTCCCCAAATGATTTACAAAATCATTTACAAAATATTTTCAACATCAGGATTTTCATCTCAAAAAGATCGTATGTAATAATACTACTATTACCTGATCGATGGTTACGCAAAACTGGACACGCCCGTCCCACATAGGAAAAATCATGTTGAAAATCGTTCCATTGCAGTTCAGTTTACTCACACAAACACAAGCGTAATACACAATTTCTTTAAAATGAACCGCCTCGATTCCAGTATGGATTGACTCATGACGTGCACTTAAAGTAACCGCTTGACCTTAAACAGGGTGCGACAAAGGTGTGCACATAATTCAAATTAAGTTTCACGACATTTGATTCAAAAATTCCTCTTTTTAATCATAAAATGACGTGGCACAGGGTTCGCCACAAATTTTTCGCGCGTCAGCTAGTCACACAAAACGATGACACGGTTTACAAATATATTTTTGTTAAAACACAATTGTCTCGTGTAAGTTGCAAACTTGAAGACAGAAACCAGTACGCTTCTAATAATTGGAAATATCGACTAAAAACCTCGTAAAATCTCAAACTGGGGGCAGACATGCAAGCTTGTAACACTTCCTCAAGTTTCGTACTTGGGGCATATAATGTCAAAACATTATAGTTTAAAAAAATGTATTTATCGAAAATGCTCAAAATACTCGTTTCCTCCAAAGCAAAAGTTTTTAATTTCCCAAAAAATGAACGGTAATTCTAAATTAACCGAATATCGAAAATCTACGCATTTATATTTCCAAAATATAACACATTGTAATCGTATGCATGATGTTTACAACATTAAAACACTCCTTGGATCAAATGGTCTTTCATTTCGACAAAAAGGAACTAAAGCATTTTCTTGCACGACTCGTTCATCAAAAGGCCGAGAACAAAGGTTACCCCAGTATGCATACCCCTAAGTCGATAAATCGCATTTTCATGAAAATGTCAATAAAACCTTTAGCTGACTAAAAAGCGCACTAAACAACTCCTTATGAAATGTTACCAAAATTCCTCCATGCATCACTTATGTCACGCATGAATCAATCCACACACTGACTATTTGCAAAATAAACACTTAGTAACACAAACTCTCGAACGAAAAGTTAAGCGACACTAGAATTCCAAACTCATTTTAGACAAATCACTAAAATAGCCTTTAAACAGACATCGCGGAATGTAACTTTCCGTCTCAACTCTAACACATGTGGAGGAGTTCCAATGTTAGAGTCTCAAGCCGTAGTCACTTACCCAACATCTTAACTACCACAAAACACGGATATTATCGTACCCGAAAGAACCGTTGGAAAATAATCAAATGAAACAATCTTTTACAAAGTTTTCAACTCCCGTGATAAAACGGTTTCAAGCATTTTCAAAACTATAATTCGAAATCCTGTGTGTGTGCTAAACATTTCCCAAAGTTTCAAAACACAATCCATATAAGGATTGGAAACACAAAAATTAGTTATTGCAATCCTATTTTCAAAATAACTTCGTGCATGACTCATTCGGCATTCAACGTCTCGACTCATATCCCTCCAAACTCCCGATCCACAATCGTCATCCGGGCATTTAAATCTCTTAAGGCAAGTTGGGAAATCACATCAAATCACCTTACGGGTTTTCCTCAATTCAACGTCGGCTCAAAAGCCTATGATTCTAGCACAAATGCCAATTTTTGACCCGAAATGGTCTACTTAAAACAAACCACATCCTTATCGTCACCCCAAGTGATTGCTACTGGACACGTCCTTCTATCCCAACGACTACTAGTTTAGAACCTTCGTCACTACCCCAACGATCATCACCTCAAAGCAAGTCAAGTATACACATGTACCAGGGGATCTACTACATTTGTCTCTCCTCGTGACGGCTATTCAGGGTAGATAATACAACGCGTTATTAGCACATAACAACGCATACTAACAACACTCACGCCCAACTCCTTGGATTCCTCGTGACTTCCCCGGCTCGAGCATTGATCTTGTGCTTCCTGTAGTAGGAGCTCTACTACTACCTTCCACACCTATCATTGCTCGTTCCGAGTCTCATCCCGAGGGTCCAAGTAGTTTCTCGCCGAAACTATACACATAAAATAATTAATCCACACATGCCAGTTCAAGAACATATCCTAAACAGGCAAACTCATACAACTACTGTATATATATAAAACCATCGGTCTCCCCGATCAGACAGCCACAAATGTATACTTAATATACCATCGGTCACCCCGATCATACAACAACAATTAAATATATAATTAACCATATGCCCGCACCAGCATATATATACATCCACCCTTCCTAGTTCCCTAGGAATTTCCTCTTATCCCACTACCCTTGCTACTACCGAATCCCTACTAATTATAACGGGTGACCTCGCGAATACCCGGTTATATGCGGTGCGAAATAAATAGACAGTCGAATACAAGACTCTATCCTAGAACGGTTGGACTCAAACAAGAGCTGCGCAATAGAACTAAATCGAATATTCTAAGGCTATAAACCTCTTACTGCATACAACTTAGAGGGCATCCACTTAGGAACCTATCATAATTAGCATAAATTCCTAATAGCAAGTAGTTCAACATACAGCATAGTGTCCACAACAGGCAATCTAGCATGCACACTCTATGATCTAGAAAGCAATAAAACACTAAGTACCGTACCTTTCCCCTTTGGCTCCGGCTGACTGTACACACTGCGCCTCCAATCACCGTTCTCAACGGAATTTTCCTTCCTATTATTTTCTAAAACGATTTTAAAGGAATCTTATAGCCGCAAACTTGAGATCAAACACACCGAGGTGTGTGTGATTCACTCAAGCTGTGCTCTGATACCAAGTTGTAACGTCCCAAAAATTACAAGCAAATTTAAATTTTTAAATAAACAATTCATTGATAACAACTCAATAAATGATCCCAACGTTTCGTTTGCAAACACATAATTAATGTCTTCATAAAATAAAACCAGCGGAATAAACGTTTAATTTTTAAAATCATAAAGCAACCAGCTCTTCTCGCGCGTCAGTGTGTACTCGTCACGCCTTGGAGCCGCCCGTACCTGAAACCACAGTTTATTGGGAAAGGGTAAGCACGAAGCTTAGTGAATTCCAACACATGCGCAGATAGGAATTATATACACCTCACCCCTATCCGCACATAAGCAACAGCATCACAGTTACATAAAACGAGTAAACATCTACCAGTAATTATGTATCCAACCCCTCGGTCCCATCGGACCCTCGGTCCCACCGAATTGTAATGTATCCAACACCTCAGTACCATTGAGGCCTCGGTCCCACCGAATTGTAATGTATCCAACACCTCAGTACCATCGAGGCCTCGGTCCCACCGAATTGTAATGTAACCAACACCTCAGTACCATCGAGGCCTCGGTCCCACCGAATTGTAATGTATCCAACACCTCAGTACCATCGAGGCCTCGGTCCCACCGAATTGTAATGTATCCAACACCTCAGTACCATCGAGGCCTCGGTCCCACCGAATTGTAATGTAACCAACACCTCAGTACCATCGAGGCCTCGGTCCCACCGAATTGTAATGTATCCAACACCTCAGTACCATCGAGGCCTCGGTCCCACCGAATTGTAATGTAAAACATTTAAACCAAGCATTCAAACCAATCAAATATTACACACCACAAACAACTAGTTCACACCACAAAGACAGTAGTACACACAAACTATTATGACATGCATACAACCCCTAACTACACGGTGAGAGAACTCACCTCGAATGCGCGCCCAGCTTAATAACACAATTCAAGCTTCACAATTACGGTCACTTCCCAGCACCTAAATGCATGTTAAAACGTGTCAATACGAGACCCGGACTCTATGACACGACACACGCTTAAACCGTCACTAAAACTAAATTCCGCTCACCCAAAACAGGCCTGTTCGGGACCTGTTTCGACCCCTTTAAACCCAGAAAATTCCCAATATTATTTCATGACCAGAAAGTACTCTGAGTTAGGGTTCCAAGGACATATTATACGCCTCCTAACGATTTTTCTACAATTTACTACGGATTTTACAAAACAGTTTCCGGAACAGCAAAATTCAGCACCTTTCAGTATAAAACGACAAATCGACCCATGCTACGTCCCGAACTGGGTTTTGCACAAAACACAGAAAAGTTTCTAGACTCAAAAAGGGAACTTTTGACACCGATTTCACCCCAAACCGAGTTACGAACAGAAAGTTATGACCATGACAAAACAGTGGCAGATTACAACACTGTCGGTTTACCGACCTGCTGTAAAAACAGAAGTTTTCCGCCTAGCTAGGGGCCGAACCAGCCTTTCGCCAAAACACGAAAAACGTGCCCGACACAGAAAGTGAACCGTGGACACCAGAATCGCCTCAAACCGAGTTACGACGAGAAAGTTATGGCCGAAATACGAACTGGACAGAAAACTAATTTTCACATAAAATGACAAAACACCGAACTTGCGACCACTTTTTCGCCCAGCTAGAGACCAAACCAGTTTTCCGCTAAAACACGGAAAACGTGCTCGACCCTGAACTTGAACCGTGGGCGCCAGTTTCGGCTCAAACGGAGTTACGACGGAAAAGTTATGGTTGCGCGAAAACTGGACAGCACACTAAAATTTTCATAAAAGATAACTTATAAAAACGGTTCAAGGCTTAACGATTCGGGTCTTACGCTACGTGTGACACCCACTGCCACCACCCTCCACCTACAGCCACCGCAGCGACGGCGTGCGGCGGTGGTGGTCTCGCCGGAAAAACGAAAGGAACAAGGAAAAGAAACGAGACGAACGAGAGAACGACTTACCTCAAGACGACGCCTCACCACCACGACCGATCTTCTCTCCCTCGACTCCTCCGACGGACAGCAGCAGCGGTGACCTCCGCTAACAGCACAGCGGCGACAGGTGGGGGGGGGTTTCCGGCCAACTCCTCTCTCTCTACCTCTCGGTTTCTATCTCTCTCTCTCTCTCTCTAACTCTTCTTCTCGGCGGCAAAGCACACAAAGGAAAAGGAAAGGGTTATGGAAACGTTTTGGGTTTGCTTGGCTATCAAGGAAAGAAGAAACAAGGATGGAATTTGGCCATGGGCCGTGACCTATGAGATAATTTCCAAAAATTGCACTCTAGCCCCTCAACTACACCTTATCTCACAAACTACACTAAATGACACTAAAGCTACAATTTTTGGTCCTTTTTGACACCAAACCATTAACCAAACAATTAAAGGTAAACCATTTTTAAATTATTAAAATTAATTAATAAACGTACCGGGACACGGGCTTTACACAATTCTACCCCCCTCCTCATTTGTTGGACAATGCATATAATTAGCATCGGTTTTTTGCAAATGAATAAACGCTTTTTTAAAATACAAAACCGACTCCAACATAATGTAAGTCGAGTTCCATCGAGTGGGAACATCTTGTTGTAAACCCCTTGAAGATTGTAGCTTTACATGTGCAACACTACTTAAAAACCTTTGCCTCCTAGTTTGAGAACCTCTATAGTACTTCACACTATCTCTAACCTTTATAATAGCCTCATCAACCTCTTTCAACCCATCCTGCACAATTAGGTTCATAATGTGTGCACAACATCTAACATGAAAATATGCACCTTGACAAATCAAATCAAGTTCATACTTCAAAAAGTCAACCATTGAATCATTAGCAGCAGCATTATCGAGAGTAATAGAAAACACTTTCTTTTGAATCCCCCAATCCTTCAAAAGACTAAACACATGATCACTCATACAAAGACCACTATGAGGTGGAGGCAAGAAACTAAAATTGAGAATCAATTTTTGCAAGTTCCAAGAACTATCAATAAAATGGGCAGTCAACACCTTATATCCATCAGTAGTTATAGATGACCAACAATCAGCAGTAAAACAAATCCTACCAGGAATGCAACTTAAAGTGTCTCTTATTTTCAACTTTTCCACCCTATACATCTTCATGATATCTGCTTTTACAGTATTACTAGAAACAACTTTCACCTCGGAATTTAAATAATTGAAACACTTCCTAATTCCATCATATTCAGCAAGCTGAAATGGCAATTCATGTTTCACAACCGCACTAGCTAATAGCTCCCGAAAAACATTAGGGTCAAAATCAGGGGGCCTACTAGTTAATGAACCAGAACCGCCACTACCCAACTCTAACACCATCTGTCCAACATCCTTAAATCGACTTTTTTTGCAATTTTTAAGATGGTGTTTTAAATTCCTGGTACCCATCCTAGTTTCATCATTATAAACTTGACCACATTGTTTACATTTACAATATAAATCACCATTTTCATCGGGGGCCAAGAACTCAAAGCTATTCCATACCTCAGATGTAAGTTTTCTATGACGTTTGACATCCACACCAGCTTTGATAGGCTTTAATTGCTTAATCGGTTTATTGTCATTGTTCTTTGGTGGAGGAGACTGTAGATCATCTCCTTCTGAACTTTCACCCGTGTTATTCACTGAAATGGAATCAAAATCATAAACATTATAACAATAAACATATTACTATAAAAAAAACTGAAAGCTGTTAAAGACTTAAAGTAATAACATTATAACAATAAACATATTACTAAACATATTACAATAAACAAAATAACAAATACATATTACTATTGAAGACTTAAAGTAATAAACAAATGCATATTACAATAAACAAATAACAAATACAGATTACTATCGAAGACTTAAAGTAATAAACAAATACAGATTACAATAAACAAATACATATTACTATTGAAGACTTAAAGTAATAAACAAATACATATTACAATAAACAAAATAACAAATACAGATTACTATTGAAGACTTAAAGTAATAAACAAATACAGATTACAATAAACAAATACAGAAGCTGTTAAGAAGAAACCAAATACAAAAGCTGTTAAGAAGAAATCATATACAAAACCAACGAAACGAAGAAACAAACTGAAAGTTGTTAAGAAGAAAAGAAACTGAAAGCTGTTAAGAAGCAACGAAACAGAAGCAACGAAACAGAAGAAACAATCTTACTTCCGACGTGAACTTGAGAGTTGAGAAGAAACAGAAGAAACAATGGTCGCCGGTGTGTTAAGCGTGGTCGTCGGTTGAGCCTGGTCGCCGGCGTGAAACTTCAGCCGCCACCCGCCACCAAATTTCCAACTAGGGTTAGAGAAGAGATTAGAGAACAATGTCGATGATGTGATTGTGAATGGTTACTGAAAAATGAAAATGATAATGAATAGTCATTTTAGTTTGTTTAGGGTTTAGAAAAATAAAAAGATATTAAATTAAATTAATTTAAATAATAATATATAAATGGGTTGTAAAAGGGTTTAAATAGGTTGTAAAAGGGTTGACATCAGATTAGAAATGGGTTGAAATCAGGTTGTAAATGGATTGAAATCAGGTTGAAAATTTCGACCAAACCCAACCCATTTATTAATTGGGTTAGACGGGTTGACGGGTTGATAATCTCAACCCAACCTGCTATTATTGGGTTGGGTTCGGGTTGGATTGGCGGATTGAATCACTTTTTGCCACCCCTAGTTTCCATACCTATTATAATTAGTTGGTGCATAATATTTGGAAAAAGAAAAAAATTTTGGTACCAAATCCACCTCAAATAATGAGTAAATTTTTTAACATTTAATACTCTAATAAAAAATAATTTAACACTACTTTATGTAACAAGAAAAAAAATTAAGATTACTATACTAAAAAAAAAGTTACATGAAAATATTTTATTATTTCATGCATTTAAAACTTAAGGAAAAATATGCCATTATTTATTATCTTTCATTTATAACGATAAAAAAGAAAACTTTAATTTAATTTACATTTACTGTGGCAACAAATTTACATTAATTACTTGATAAAGTTTCAAAATAAACTTATTTTTTAATATAAAAATTATAATAAGTCAACATAAAATTGTTTTATAAATTGGCACCACACACACCATTTTTGAAACAGAAAACGTATATTACCATTTCAACCAATATATCTCATTATTCGATCACCCGTGTTTTCCTTACGATTCAATTCATGGCGATGAAGTTGTCTTCTTCTCTCATAATTGTCTTTCTTGTTCTTGTTCTTCAAGAAACCTTGTTATTTTCGGCCATGGCAGACGAAAAGTTCATAGAGGATATATGCAAGTCCACTCCCTCTTACGATTTATGTCTTAACACTGTATTAGCCGATCCCAAGAGCAAAGACGCAGATTTAACAGGCTTAGCCCTCATCGTAGTTAATGCAGTCAAAGTAAAAGGTATCAACACCATAAGCTACGTTAATGATCTGGAGAACAGTCGACCGGATTTGAAGTCGCCGCTACAGTATTGTGCGGACGTGTATAACACTGTAGTGACGACGGATGTCCCTTTAGCTGTTACAGCATTGACTGAAGGTAACCCTAAGTTTGGTGAGGACGGAATTGCTGATGTCGCGGTAGAGTCGCATGCATGTGAGAACACTTTTGGCCAGTATGCTCAAGCGTCGCCGATGACAGACATGAATAAGGATATGGAAGATCTTGCTAATGTAGCTAGGGCCATGATTAGGATGCTCTTGTAAACTTAATTTATTTCGCTAAGTTAAGTTATTGAAAAAAACTGATATTATCTAATGTATGAATTCAAGTATCATCTCAAAAAGTTTTCGTTTATGTTTTTATATAAACATTAGCGTGTAAATGAAAACAAAAAACGTTATTTGGTCATTGTTCGTTTGTTAAAAAAAACTAAATTAAATCAAGCAACTATATTTCATTAAATATGAACGTATTATGTAAGCTTGAAGCTTGAAGGATTTTCGAAAAATTTATGTTACCATTTCGTATGAACGAATCAAGTTTTGAAGACCCATATATTTATCTCATTTAAAAAAAATCTAAATTAGCTTCATAAAATTAATTTTTTTAACTAAACAAATTATACAAAAGGGGGTATTTTTTTCTTTAGTTTGACACGGACACATATATGTATAGTAAAGTTTAACTGTAAACTCTATTTTCATTGTGAACATAAAGACTGATTTTGCGTCTTCATCTATATTGATTCAACAACTCATATTAAATAAAGTTTTTAATTTAAATTGTTAATTAAGATGATTAGTGATAAAAAAGAAAATAAAATTAGGCTATGTTTGGCAAACTAGTTGATAAGTTAGCTAACTGGTAGTTGATAAGCTACCTGATAAAAAAAGTCACGTTTGATAAAAATTAACTTTTAAGCATGAAAAATGACCAAAAAGACATATTGAAAAAATAATCAATTACAATATTTAATAATGTAATAAAAACAAATTTATAGTAATATAATATGTTAATTAATACAAACAAGGTAATAAATAATATAATATGTTAACTATAAGAATTCGAAGTTTATTGTTATATACATTATAAATTTTGAATTTCTCTAAGGCATCGTTTGGCAAAAAAAGCTAGCTTTTTTCTTGGATATATGTTTGGATGACCATAAGCTAGCTTCTTGAAACGCTACTTGAAATAATTTTTCAGTAGATTTTTGTAAATATTCCAATATTGTCCTCATTAATATTATTTATTATTTATTAAATATTATTATAAATAAATATTAATTTTCTAAGTTTGATTGTTATTAATTAATAAAAATTAATTAGTATTAACTGAAAAATATTAAATTAACTTTTAATTACATATTGATATTAATTTTTAATTATTTTAAATAATTAATCATATAAATTATTTTATATATTCTGTAATATTAATTAATATATTTTTAATTATCAATTATTATTTTTTTTAATTATTTTTTGATTATTTTTTTATATTATTTGTAACGGTTATTTAAAATCATAAGTTAATATATATTTTTTCTAAAACTTGTTTTAACAAATTCAAAATTTGTAGTATATATGTAATAATAAATTTTAATCTTTTTAATTAACATGTTATATTATTTAGTTTTTCTTTACTACATTGGTTGTATTAATTAACATATTATATTTTTATAAATTAGTTTTAATTATAAAATTAAATATTGTAATTGATAAGTTTTTTAAAGATGTTCTTTTTAGTCATTTTACATGTTTATAAGTCAGTTTTATCAAACATGACTTTTTCATCAGCTAGCTTATCAGCTACCAGCTGGCTTGCCAAACATAGACTAAACAAATTTTAGAAAAAAATCTACTTTAACTTATGATTTTAAATAACCATTACATATGGTTAGTACAAAAATATTGATATGATTATCAATAATTCTAAATGATTAAAAACTAATATTAATGTATAATTAAAATTATATTTTCAGTTTATATTAACAAATATTTATTAATTAATAGTAATTAATATTTATTTACAATTAATGTTTTATGGAATAAGCTGGAACAAGATGGAAATGACTTGTGTTTTACCAATATAATCTCAAAATAAAATTTAATTCTTATTTAAAACATCGAATACGTCTTTTTTATATTATATTTATTCTTTAAATTTTATTTATTGTATTTCATGCTCTTTAAATTTTCACTTTACCGTCTTCAAAATATTATTTTTATACGGTTTATATGTTTTGATTAATTTATCTAAATTGTTAATTATTAATAGTAAAAAATATAAAAAAAGTTAGAAAATAAAAATTGGAAACTACTTAAACTTTTTTAGTTTGGTGTCAATTTAATCGTTTTGAAGAAAAACTTTCTAATAATATATTTTGTTATAAAAAATATTTATTTCATTTTAATTTAAAAATTAAATAATTAATCAAAATATATTAAATATATAATCAACTTATTAGTGGTAAATTAGTCACGTTTAAAAATTACATAATTAAACAATTATGTTTGACAAAACGTTGATAAGTTGTTATGTCCTGCTCTATTTTATGTTGTCTATATACAAAACACACCTCTAAGGATTTTTATATGGACATCCACTCTAGGACAAAAGTTCTTGCTCAGTCACAGATTCTTATTAGAACCTAGATGTTTGTGAACAAGAACCCGAATTCTTGTATGCATTTCTTTTTTGTTATTATTTTATTTATTATTTTTATTACTTCTTAACTATTATATTTTATTTTAATAAATCTATAAAACATAAGTTAAAACTAATAAAATATATAAAATAGTTACTATAAAATATTTTTAAAAATTTTGTTTTATTTTTTGTTTCTTGTAAATTTTTGTGCAAGTTTTTATATTAATAGGTTAAAATTTTAATTATCTCATTATATTATTATGTTTAGGGGGTGTTTAGGATAGCTTATTTAAGGTTCTTATTAACTTATTTCGGTGTGGTACCGATAGTAAGCAATTTTTAGTGTTTGAAAAAGAAAAATAATTTTACCGGTTTGGCACCAATGATAAAGAGTTCTTGATAAATCATTGTATTCTAACTTATTACCTTTTTGGTTATTTTACATGTGTAAGAAATCCCAAACATTGTAACATCTCAGGCCAACAGTACTAGATATTGTCCGTTTTGTCCGCACACTTGGACGCACGGTTTTAAAACGTTTTTGATAGAGGAGGTATCAAGTCCCTCTTATAAGGCAACATTTGTTTCCTCCCCAATCAATGTGAGATCTTACAATCCACCCCTGTTGGGAGCCCAACGTCCTCGCTGGCACACCAGTCCGATTCATGGATCTGATACCATCTGTAACTAGTGATGGAAATTTACCCGTCGAGTCGGGTACCCGCGGGTACCCGCCCCTAACGGGACGAGGATTCCCCGACTAATCGGGTAACGGGGCGGGGATGGGTATTGTTTTTCATACCCGAAGCGGGTACGGGGTCGGGGTCGGGGATGGTATTACCCGCCCCTAATAATACCCGATATATATTTTTTATATATAATTTAATTAGTTTCCTTTTTTGTTGGTTGATAATTTTATACTTTAAAATTTGTCATGGAGTACGATTACACGTGATTGATTATATAATTATATGTTTTTGAAACTTGAGGTTTATTTATTTGTTTTAGAATTTTAAAAATCGCCTTTTCTTTTCATAAAAAGTAATTTAATTAATTTTCCCCCCTAAACGGGTACCCAACGGGTTCCCCGTACCCGTCGGGGATTTCCCCCTGAAACCCGTCGGGGATTAGACGGGGCGGGGTCGGGGACGGGGGATATAAGACGGGTTCGGGGTCGGGGATGGGGGGTGCATTCCCCGCCTAATACCGGCCCATTTCCATCACTATCTGTAACATCCTATGCCAACCGTATCGGATATTGTCCACTTTGTTCATACACTTAGACTCACAGTTTTAAAACGTGCCAATGTATCAAGTGTAACACCCCAAAAATCTTACTAAGACAATTCTGTATATATGTATGTATATATTAGTTGGGAATCGACTTTGAATGTTTTTTTGACCTGAATTAATGCCTACGAGAACCATACGAGATTGTGGAGTGTAAGTGGCAAGAAGAACCAAGAAAGTCGGGCCGGTACCAGCTCGGTGACTGTGCCCAGCGACGGTGACACAGGTCACTCTCGCCGGTCATAGTCGCGGCATATGTACCGTAGGTGGTGTGGGGAGGGCGACTGTGACTCGCGACTGTGACACAGGTCACTATCGCGTGTCATTGTCGCGGTGGTTGTACCATAGGTCGGGTGCATGGCGCGACTATGCCCGCGACTATGCCATTGGGTATAGTCGCACGTCAATGTCGCGGGGAAGCTGCATGGGGTATAAAAGAGGGGTTTACGGGATTTTAGCTCATTTCACACTTTGAAGACTTTTGGCAGCCGGTTTTCTCCCCATTCCAAGGTAGGGTTTCGGTTTTCTTGGCCCTCTTTCATAAATCTTGGTAGTTAGATTGATTTATGAGCATTAATTGTACTTTTAGGTCAACAACCTCTCTAAGTGCAAGGATTCAACCTCTCATCCAAGATCAAGTTCCATTTCCTCTTGTTCTAGAGTTTAAGTTTACTATAAAACTTTCTAAGGTGAGTATCCTTTAAATCTCAACTCATATACATGTTTATATATGTAGATTTTAACCTAAATGATATTTCTTACCCTCACACTCCATGGTTTCTACTTTTTGGCTTAAAATAGGTTTGATGAACTTTGAGGGTTTTGTTGGATAAAATGATTTGAAGGGTTTAAACATCTAGCATTCTTGGTTTACTCAAGATTATCCATTCACATTGTTTATTATGATGAATAAAATGATTTGACCATTTTTGGTCAAATCTAGGGTTTTGATAAATTTGGGGATTTTAATGTAGACATTATGGAAAAGAGATTTGATGTTGAGTTATTGATCAAATACTTACTTTGAGAGTTCCAACACTCCAATATCTAATGATGTGTCTTGATGAAGGTGTCCACACATGCGACAATTGTTTATTATTATTATTCATGGTTATAAAGCTCACTAGTTGATAATGATGATATTGGCTTATTGTGAGTCATGGCTTGTAGTTGAGTGTAATCGATCCATAGGCACTAGAGTCATGGCACGGAATAGGCATCTGGATGCATGATAAGTAAGATGTGGGCCTACATGGTCGAGCATCGTCTCATGGGCAGTAAGGTGTAATTCCAAAGTGCTTGTTTGTGGATTTGGAGTAACCCAATGTATAGACCTGGAGTGGTTGAAATTGGGGGCTCACAAGTTATAGACTCTTCGGGGTTGCGCTTGTTTCCATCTTATTGATGTTATGTGATTATTGCTACTAACGTTTATGTGACTACCTTGTCTATGCAATTATTTATGATTATCAAGTTTCCATCAACAGTTAAAGCTTTGGACATCGAAATGATTTCCTACATGGGGTTCATTTATGTTTCCTATTGTACTTCAATTTAATTCTTATCATTTCGAATTGTAGGTTCTTACTCTCATAGTAGACTAACACTTCTTCTTTCGGGTACATGCTTAGGCTCTTCAAGCGGTGGGCCTCCTCGGACTTGAGTGAAGAGATATGATGGTGAATAGCATTTTTGGGAGTATATAGAGGCGTATATGGCAGTTGATCAATATTGAATTTTTTGGTAGCAATTAGACAACACCTGAATGTAATCTACGAATTGTTGGTTTAGATTATTAGGTTGTTGAATCGTTAATTGCTCATTTCTTGGAATTGTAAACGCCATACTTTATTTCCCCATTCATTGGGTGATTTGTCTATTTTAGATGTTTATTTTTCGGATAATTGCAGGTTTTAATCTTACCCAGTTTTTAAGGTGTTACAAGTTGGTATCAGAGCAGTAGTTTAAGTGAACTAGTATGTCGTTAAAGTGCCTAGACTTAAGCTGGAAAGATTAAGTGTGGATTGGTGAGCTTTGGTAGAACTCCTAAGATAGGATGGTCTTAGAGTCGACGGAAGTACATAAGTTGAAAGTTGTGACCTTGGTAACGAGAATCCTTATGTGAAGTATGTTCATAATTTCAATTAGCTACTGCTATTATGAATGTATCATTACGTGAGTATGCTTAGATTACTATTGTTATGCTGATTGATGTATGTATTAGTACGTTTCTTTATGTTTAATTTCTTATATCCTATTTCTCACCTCATTATCGAATGTATGGCAGACTTCAATGGTTAATACTCGCAGTAGAGTGGATGGCCATGATGCCACGACATCTACAGCTGATCAGCCAAGGGTGACGACGACAACGGTACCTCCGTTGACTAATACCGTTTTAGGAGGGGGACCTGAGCATATCCCTCGTCTCGATCTGGAAACATCTGACCCCGTTATGGAAGTGGTAACAACGGAGACACGAATGATGGACAGAATGATGAAGGCCATGAACAAGTCCATGGCTCAACAACAAGAGCAGTTTTTGAAACTTATGGAAGATAGAGACACGAACAACCATAAGGACGAGATGGTTGCCGAGAACATTGTAGTGGCCGGATCTAGGGGCACTGGCAATGGAAATCCTACTGATGGTTTGGGGACAACAGAAACTGGGCAAGTAGGGAAGGGTTGCTCCTTCAAGACTTTTCTGAGTTGCAGGCCACCGGAGTTTAAGGGGGCAGATGATCCAGTTATTTGCATAAACTGGATACGCGAAATGGAGCAAGCATTTCGGAGTAGCGAGTGTGGAGAGGGCCAAAAGGCAAAGGTTGGTTCTCAAATGCTAAGAGTGGAGGCTCTTACATGGTGGAACGTCTATTCCGCATCTCTAGAGGCCACGGTATTGGCAAAGCTGAGTTGGGCAACCTTCAAGAAGAAGGTGTTGGAAGAGTATTGCAATGAGAGGGCAATGGACCGGATCGAGGAGGAGTTCCAGAATCTGAAGAAAGGAAACTTGGCGGTTAAGGACTACAACTGTTTGTTTATGGATAAGCTGGGATTGGTGGGACATCTGGTCCCGACAGAGAAAGAAGAGATCAAGGCCTACCTCAAGGGCCTTCCATCGGACATAATGACTATGGTCCGAGTATCTAAGGCCTCTACTCTTCGTGAGGCTGTGGAAGAAGCTCAGTTGGTGGAGGATGCCTACGGTCGAGGCAAGGAAGAGGTTGCTAGAGTGCCAGAGAAGAGGAGATGGAAATGGAAGTCCGTACCCTTCAACAAACCGAAGACGTTTGATGACAATTACCGAGGAGCCGATCCAAAGAGGGAGGCTAGGTGGTGCTCCAAGTGCCGGAGCAAGCACTTCGGCCCATGCAACTTTGTTCCGGGAAAGTGCTATAAGTGTGGCAAGACCGGGCATTCTATCAATTCTTGTCCCGTTAGGGGAACAATGTGCTTCGAGTCCAAGAAGTCGGGTCACATTAGAAGGGATTTCCCGAAGCTGAAAGTGGGAGGTAGCGGAGGACCGAAGGTGGAGCCTCCGAGAGCAACGGGAGGGGCTTTTCAGATGACAAACGAGGAGGCGAAGGCTTCGACGGACGTAGTGTCGGGTACGTTTCTTCTAAACTCCGTACCTACGCGTGTGTTATTTGATTCTGGTGCAAGTTTTTCGTTTGTGTGTCAAAAGTTGCCTATGCCCACTAGTCGTTTAGAGGAAGCTATAGTGGTAGAAATAGCCGATGGGGGACAAGTAGTAGTACGGGATGTTTTGCGGGGTTGCATGTTAGAAGTCGAAGGAAAGAAATTCTCGATTGACTTGATACCAATGGTAATCGGGGGATTTGACGTGGTGGTTGGAATGGATTGGTTAGCCGGGAATCAAGTTGAAATCCTTTGCGCAAAGAAGTTGATTCGCATACCTTCTACGGACGGGAGTTGTGTGGTCATTTACGGTGAACGGAGAAAGGGAGACGTAGCGATCATCTCCATGTTAAAGGCACGCAAATGTTTAGTCAAGGGGTGTACGTCCTTCTTAGCATACGTAATCGATGCTAAGTTGGAGAAGAAGAAACTCGAGGACATGAAGGTGGTGCGCGAATTTCCCGACGTATTTCCGGAAGACTTGCCGGGTTTGCCGCCGGATCGTCAAGTGGAATTCAAGATAGACTTGGTACCGGGAGCGGCTCCAATAGCTTGAGCTCCCTACTGTTTGGCTCCGTCTGAAATGCAAGAGATAATGGCGCAACTCCAAGAGCTTTTGGAGAAGGGGTTTGTGAGGCCAAGTTCACTCCTTGGGGAGCATCGGTCTTGTTTGTTAAGAAGAAGGATGGAACTATGAGGATGTGTATCGACTACCGAGAGTTGAACAAGGTGACCGTGAAGAACAAGTATCCACTCCCTAAAATCGACGACTTGTTCGACCAACTTCAAGGAGCGGGATGCTTCTCAAAGATCGATTTACGTTCGGGCTATCATCAAGTAAAGGTTAGAGAAAGCGATATTCCAAAGACGACCTTCCGAACGCGGTATGGTCACTACGAGTTTCTAGTGATGCCTTTTGGGTTGACAAATGCACCAGCGGTGTTCATGGATTTGATGAATCGGGTGTGTCGACCCTTCCTCGATAAGTCGGTGATCGTTTTCATAGATGATATCTTAGTTTACTCCAAGGACGAAGTGGACCATGAGCTTCATCTACGGGAGGTGTCGGAAGTCCTAAGGAAAGAAAATCTTTACGCAAAGTTCTCCAAGTGTGACTTTTGGTTGAGCGAGGTTCAATTCTTGGGTCACGTAATTACCCGAGATGGAGTGAAGGTGGACCCTTCCAAGATCGAGGCAATGATGAACTGGGAACCTCCTAAGAGTCCAGGTGAGATTCGGAGCTTTTTGGGTTTAGCGCGATACTACCGAAGATTCATCCAAGACTTTTCCAAGATTGCTTCCTCATTGACGGCATTAACTCGGAAGAACGTTAAATTTGTTTGGACTGAAGCGCAAGAGAAAGCATTTTGTACTCTACAAAAGAAATTGTGTGAAGCACCAATTTTATCCATACCCGAAGGATCGGAAGACTTTGTGGTCTATAGCGACGCATCCAAGATGGGTTTGGGGTGCGTGCTAATGCAAAAAGGAAAGGTGGTCGCCTATGCTTCAAGGAAACTCAAGGTGTACGAAAAGAACTACCCTACGCATGATTTGGAGTTGGCCGCGGTGGTGTTCGCGTTGAAGTTGTGGCGTCATTACCTTTACAGCACGAAATGTACTTTGTAAACGGATCACAAGAGTTTGAAGTATGTTTTCGACCAAAAGGAGTTGAACATGAGGCAACGGAGATGGTTGGAATTACTCAAGGACTACGATTGTGAATTGCTCTACCATCCGGGTAAGGCAAATGTGGTCGCCGACGCCTTGAGTCGAAAGGAGTATAGTGGAAGTTTACGTACTAACCTTTCAAGGATTGACATCGTGTCGAGTCTGGTGGAACGGATTAGAGCGGCGCAACCCGAAGCCTTGTTGGAAGAGAACCTCAAGGAGGAGGTAATGGTGAAGCAAAAGCAGCTTTTAACAGAAGATAGCCGTGGAGTCAAGTTGTTCAACGGGCGCGTGTGGGTGCCCAAGATTGGTGGAAATCGGGAGCTACTCATGGACGAGGTTCATAAGTCAAGGTACTCCATTCACCCCGGAAGTACCAAAATGTACCGAGATTTGAAGCTACGTTATTGGTGGCCAGTCATGAAATTGGACGTGGCGTACTACGTGGAGCGATGTGTGACTTGCTCGCAAGTGAAGGCTCAACATCAACTACCTTACGGCAGCTTGCGACCTTTGGAAATCCCCGAGTGGAAGTGGGAGAAAATCACGATGGATTTCGTGACCAAGTTGCCAAAGACTTTGAAGGGTCACGACACTATTTGGGTGATAGTGGACCGGTTAACGAAAAGTGCACATTTCCTAGAGATGCGGGAAACCTTATCGATGGATAAATTGGCAAAGCTCTATATTGATGAAGTGGTCTCGAGGCACGGTGTGCCCGTATCCATAGTCTCGGATCGAGATAATCGGTTCACGTCAAGATTTTGGCAAGCTTTGCAAGAGGAACTTGGTACGAGGGTAAACTTGAGCACGGCATATCACCCACAGACGGATGGAAAAAGTGAAAGGACTATTTAAACCATGGAGGATATGTTAAGGGCATGTGTAATCGACTTTGGGGGCAATTAGGATACTCATCTACCGTTAGTAGAGTTTGCTTACAACAATAGTTATCACTCTAGCTTGAAGGCGGTGCCATTTGAGGCCTTGTATGGGAGAAAGTGTAGGACTCCCGCGTATTGGCTAGAGGCGTGAGAAAAGCAGTTTGCCGGACCGAAAATCATTCAAGAAACGGCCGATAAAGTCAAGGTCATTAGAGAACGTTTGAAAGCGGCCCAAGACCGACAAAAGAGCTACCCCGACAAGAAAAGGAGGCCGGCAGAGTTCCAAGTGGGGGAGCGGGTGATGCTGAAAGTATCACCTTGGAAGGGATTGATTCGTTTCGGAAAGCGAGGGAAGTTAAGTCCCCGTTTCCTTGGACCATTCACTATTCTAGAACGTGTGGGTTCACAAGCCTACAAATTGGACTTACCGCCAGAAATGGACGGGATTCATCCAACATTCTACGTATGTTACCTACGGAAGTGCCTAGCGGAAGAAGAAAGTGTGATACCATTGTCGAAAATCCGGGTCGATGACAATCGTTATGTCGAAGAACCCAAAGCTATTTTGGAAAGGACGACTAAGAGACTTAGACACAAGGAAGTGGTCAGGGTCAAAGTGCAATGGAAGCACCATCGAGGTGCCAACGTGACTTGGGAGGCGGAAGAAGACATGAAGCGCTGTTATCCTCGTTTATTTGCATACCCTAAGATTTTGAGGACGAAATCTCTTTCAAGTTGAGGAGGATTGTACACCCCAAAAATCTCACTAAGACAATTATGTATATATGTATGTATATATTAGTTGGGAAATCAACTTTGAATGTCTTTTTGACCTGAATTAATGCCTACGAGAACCATACGAGATTGTGGAGTGTAAGTGGCAAGAAGAACCAAGAAAGTCGGGCCGGTACCAGCTCGGCGACTGTGACCAGCGACTATGACACAGGTCACTATTGCCGGTCATAGTCGCGGCATATGTACCGTAGGTGGTGTGGGGAGGGCGACTGTGACTCGCGACTGTGACACAGGTCACTATCACGTGTCATTGTCGTGGTGGTTGTACCGTAGGTCGGGTGCTGGCATGACTATGCCCGCGACTATGCCATTGGGCATAGTCGCACGTCAATGTCGCGGGGAAGCTGCATGGGGTATAAAAGAGGGGTTTACGGGATTTTAGCTCATTTCACACTTTGAAGACTTTTGGCCGCCGATTTTCTCCCCATTCCAAGGTAGGGTTTCGGTTTTCTTGGCCCTCTTTCATAAATCTTGGTAGTTGGATGGATTTATGAGCATTAATTGTACTTTTAGGTCAACAACCTCTCTAAGTGCAAGGATTCAACCTCTCATCTAAGATCAAGTTCCATTTCCTCTTGTTCTAGGGTTTAAGTTTACTATAAAACTTTCTAAGGTGAGTATCTTTTAAACCTCAACTCATATACATGTTTATATATGTAGATTTTAACCTAAATGATATTTCTTACCCTCACACTCCATGGTTTCTACTTTTTGGCTTAAAATAGGTTTGATGAACTTTGAGGGTTTTGTTGGATAAAATGATTTGAAGGGTTTAAACATCTAGCATTCTTGGTTTACTAAATATTATCCATTCACATTGTTTATTATGATGAATAAAATGATTTGACCATTTTAGGTCAAATCTAGGGTTTTAATAAATTTGGGGATTTTAATGTAGACATTATGGAAAAGAGATTTGATGTTGAGTTATTGATCAAATACTTACTTTGAGAGTTCCAACACTCCAATATCTAATGATGTGTCTTGATGAAGGTGTCCACACATGCGACAAGTGTTTATTATTATTATTCATGGTTATAAAGCTCACTAGTTGATAATGATGATATTGGCTTATAGTGAGTCATGGCTTGTAGTTGAGTGTAATGGATCCATAGGCACTAGAGTCATGGCGCGGAATAGGCATCTGGATGCATGATAAGTAAGATGTGGGCCTACATGGTCGGGCATCGTCTCATGGGCAGTAAGGTGTAATTACAAAGTGCTTGTTTGTGGATTTGGAGTAACCCAATGTATAGACCTGGAGTGGTTGAAATTGGGGGCTCACAAGTTATAGACTCTTCGGGGTTGCGCTTGTTTCCATCTTATTGATGTTATGTGATTATTGCTACTAACGTTTATGTGACTACCTTGTCTATGCAATTATTTATGATTATCAAGTTTCCATCAACAGTTAAAGCTTTGGACATCGAAATGATTTCCTACATGGGGTTCATTTATGTTTCCTATTGTACTTCAATTTAATTCTTATCATTTCGAATTGTAGGTTCTTACTCTCATAGTAGACTAACACTTCTTCTTTTGGGGTACTTGCTTAGGATCTTCAAGCGGTGGGGCTCCTCAGACTTGAGTGAAGAGATATGATGGTGAATAGCATTTTTGGGAGTATATAGAGGCGTATATGACAGTTGATCAATATTGAATTTTTGGTAGCAATTAGACATCACCCGAATGTAATCTACGAATTGTTGGTTTAGATTATTAGGTTGTTGAATCGTTAATTGCTCATTCCTTGGAATTGTAAACGCCATACTTTATTTCCCCATTCATTGGGTGATTTGTCTATTTTAGATATTTATTTTCCGGATAATTGCAGGTTTTAATTTTACCCAGTTTTTAGGGTGTTACATCAAGTCCCTCTTATAACCTATTTCTCTTGAACAGTTCAAGCTTAGGACATACATTATAACCTATTTCTCTTGAACTATGACTCTGATACCAACTTGTAACACCCTTCTTAGATCCCATAAGGCATTACAGTAAAAAGACTGGTAAGCAACGGTACAAGAATGAACTTCAAAATTTTATTTCTTTTATCTCGATAATTTATATACAGCGGAAGACTTACAACTAAAGGAATAACCTAACATACTAGCTAGTTCGTCCATACCCAAGAAGATATTGATAACATAAGTCAATAAACATGTTATACAACGATCTAATCCAAATCCTTCTCCTTGTTCAATCATGTGTGCACACCACCTGTGATATATGACAACGGTTAGCTTATAAAGCTAAGTGAGTTCATGGTTAGTTTCATAAACACTTAAAACAAACAATTCAATAACTGATATTGAATAAAGCTGAGAGCTTAAACAATATACTGAAACTACTTCAACACACAATGGTGTTCTACATTCTTGGCGACTTAGAACATCTTGATGCACTACTCAACTGAAGCCTTAAATTGAAATCCCAACTAATGGAAAATTTGTCTTGACATATACTTACTATTAAACTGTCGTTCTTAGACAAGCATAAACTTAACTGGAACTAAAAACAACAATTACTAATCATGGTCATCTTATAGGAACGTCGTCCGACCATACGAACTATAAAGCTAATCACGAACATTTCTCAATCGGTTGCCACCAACTAATAAGCTATCATTAATCATCGTGCAGCTAGTGCATCATAAGTTACTATACAGATTACAGATAAGTGATTCCCAACAACGAGGTCAAATGACCTCAAGAAGTACAAGCTACAACAGATCTTTAGTGCATTCAAATGCACCTATTGTACTAGCCTTCTCAAGGTTGGTTTTCTACAACGTAACTAGTGCTAATAAGAGTTACAATCTGAGATACGCGTACAAACATACACGTACTAAGCTAAAGCTACTAACATCAAGTGGATAGTATAACACAACTTATAATCCACAATGTAAGATTCTCAAGTAAATAATCCAAACATGTAATGTAAAATACATCATAGAAACATGTGTAACAGAAATCGTGCAATTTACTGTATAACTAAATCACGTGTTAAATACTGCATAACTAAAACATACAAGTCATATATCCTCCCCTTGGGGAAACGGGTCATGAAAACTCACCTGGATTGCCGAGTGATTAAGCTCTGGTTTATTTCCACGTGCTTGCTACAAACCGAACACCTAAACCATCAATTTAGGGGTTTCAAGGTTAAGCCTATATATGTAGACTAAATCTAAACGTGAAAGTCTCAACGAGCAAATTTTCTAATTTGCCGGAAAATACCTATAACTTAAATTCGTTAATTACGAATAATTAATTAATTCACTTCTCTTCTCTTCATGCAACCATGACTAACTAATATCTTACTAATGATGGAAAATAATAACATGCATCACACATGCCAACTTACAAAGTCTTTAAATTACTTAAAACTAATTACTAAATCTTTTTAATATTATTAACTACTAAGCCTTTAGGATCTTATCGAATGCTTGCCTCACGTATATATGCTTCTGTTTAAGGTTTAAATCCTACCATATGTACCAAGATTTAAGGTGGGATACTTAGGCCCTGTTTGTTAGCAGCTTAATGAGACACATAGTTTATTCATCCAGCTATACATGACTGTTTGGTAGTGGCTTAATGATATAGAAAGTGGCTTATTTATTAAGCTTTTAGGAGGGAGCTTTATGCATAAAGCCAAATTTTGTCCAAACCAGTCTCTTCCAATTAAAAAACATGGTCATGAAAACACCCTCCCAAACAAAAACCTTTTCAATCTATAATTAATCCACACAGACAACTTTATTCATACAGGACTTAATGAAAAACCAACCAAACAGCCCCTTAGCCATTCTTTATAGTTGCTGATCAAAACTAAAACCAACGTAGATCATTATTTTAATTAATGGCTCTTTGGCATAATTTTGGCTTGAGTTGCTACTTGCTAACCAAAGGTTTGTCACTAAACAATGCATTTACTCATTGGAGATACGACCATATTCTGAAATGAATTAAAAACAATGTATGAATACATACCGAGATTAAGGATTTAATTTCGCTCTAAAACTTTCTTCACGTCTCCATGGTTAAAAAATACCAATCTTCTTCCTTTTCTTAATAAGTTAGGGGCCGTTTATCAAACGTTTACCCGTGTAAGCGCTTACCAAGTCAATTTACCTTACCGAATGAATATGGCAATAACCGAGAATCTTTCCCGGTAAGAGCTAAGGCAAGGACCAAGAGTTTACCCGGTAAGTGAGGGAAAAGACTCTTACCACGGTTAGCACTTACCGGGAAGATTGTTGCATACGATACCATTTTGGTGGACTAAAATCTTACCCGGTAAGTAAGTGATAGTGTTAATATTACCGGTAAACGCTTACCCGGGTAAGCATTTGGTAAACGGCCCCTTAATCTTCTTTCTTGCTTATAACTCTTCCCATGGAAATGATGTTTTCCTCAAATTTAGTAATTCACCACTAAGGGGTCGTTTACCTAATCACTTACCCTGGTAAGTGTTTACCGATAAATATCAACACTACACCTACTTCCCGGGTAAGATTTTAGTCCACCAAAATGGCATCATATGCTACAATCTAGCCGGTAAGCGCTAACCGTGGTAAGAGTCGTCGCACTTACTTATCGGGTAAGACTCTCGGTCCTTGCTTTCGACTCTCGATCCTTACTTCCGCTCTTACCGGATAAGATTCTTGGTCCTTGTCATATTCATCCGAAAAACTAATATGACTTGGTAAGCACTTACCCGAGTAAGCGTTTCGTAAACGACCACTAAGAAAACCTCCACGGCTCTCCCAGTGCCTAGCCGACTTTTCGGTTGATGTGGGTTTATCCCACCACATTCTCATTGACCAAATCCAACCCCACATCTAGCCCTTCTACTTTTATCACTCGAGAAATATTGGTCCCCATGGTTTATTACTTTACAAATAGCCCTCTAAGGCTCTAAAATGGGGTGTTGCAATATTCTCTATATGTTGTTCTCTACAATAGAAAAAATTCCAATTTTTGAAACTTTTTTGAAAAATTGATGTGTCGAGGGAGATGGTTTTTAGGAAATGAATTTGAAATGAAACACACACACACACAGTACACACACTCACATACAGATGAGACTTTAAATGAAACACACACACACAATACAAACACACACACAGCTAAAAAACCATGTGATCCTAATTCCTTAAGTAAGCACACACACATACATGTGATGCACATATATATATATATATGGTATATATATGGTTTTTAGGAAACTTTGGACACATTTAAATATATATATATATGTGGTATATATAATTAACTTTTAGTGGGTTTATGTTCTCCTATATGAGAGTTTCGAAACGATATATAATGCGTCGAAAACGGAGTATGTGTGAATGAGATATCGATGCTCAAAGTTGAGTAAAAACCATGAAATTAGCAAAAACCAATTTGGGTGTGGGAAGTTGTCCCACATAGGAAGGAGGAAGGAACTTTATTTGGTTTATAAGGAAAAAAGTGTGAGGAGTTGACAAGCTCCTTGCATGGTTTTACTCCAACACCTACCGCGCGCCGGGGGGGTGCCGATTGACGATTTCGTAAGCTAAAATCGTCGAACTTGTGCGCGACCTGCGGACACGAATGCAGCTCCAAAATCTTGTGCTCACGCAGCTTGGTTTTGCTAAAATTTCTTTTTAACAGTTTGTATTTTTTTTACTGAAAAAAGACACAAAAAACAGGGACCAAAAACGTAAATTTTTTTTGCCCTATCGCGGGCAGGGGCTAAACTTGCCAACGCGGGCAAAGTTGGGGGGCTTCGCGGGGCTTTTGACCGAAACAGTTTGCCACGTGGGCCTGGGCCCGCGATCGCAGGGCCCATCGCGGATTTTTTGGGTGTTTTTGTAAACTGGGAGAAATTTGGGGTATTTTGATAAGAGATGGTCAAACTTGGGGTATTTTAATTAATTTTCCATTATTTTTTTATCTATGTCCGTCAATGAAATTGAATTATTATTACTATATATATATATATTCTTTTTAAAAAGTGTAATTGAATTATAAAATCATAAAATATTTTAATAATATAATAAATTATGAAATCTTTAAATTAACAAATCTGTTAAAGTCAAGTATAATTAATTTTATAGAATTTAATTTTAATTTACTGTTTTAAAAATTATTAAAAATGTTTTAACGTGTCTTATATATTGTTGTATTTTTCTTTGGCGAGTAAGAAACATATTGCTACTGTTGGTGGGTGGCCGACCCTTATCCAGGCCTGTTAGAGCATCTCCAACAGCTTCTCTAAAATAGAGAAACACAACATTTTGTTCTCTAAAATGCTCCAACAGCTTTTCTATCTCATTCTCTAAAATAGAGAACCATGGAAAAAACTCCCAACATAGAGAATTCTCTATATCTCCAAAAAGATGAGAGTGAAATATTATTTTAATAATTTCCCACCAAAAAAATGTGAGAAAAATATTATTTTAATGAATTCCTACAAAAAAGATGAGAGAGGAATATTATTTTAAAGATAAGAGAGAAATATATTGAATATTTTAATAATATAAGTAATGATTGGTTCTCTAAAATAGAGAAGCTGTTGGAGTTGAAAGAAATACTTTTTAGAGATTTTCAATTTTCATTCTCTATTTTAGAGAAATTATAGAGAAGCTGTTAGAGATGTTCTTACCGTTATCACCCAAATACATAGCAAACAAAGATTTATTTACACATACCGTTGGTGGTTCAAAAATTGTGAGTTAATATAAAATATAGAAAATATTTAAAAAAAACTATAATTTTATGTAAAAAGGAGTTGATAATTATTACGGAAGAGCTTTTTAGTTGTATTTGGATTAGTGGATAGGATGGATTATAACATAAACAAGAATCATTGTTTCATATTTAATATAATTTTTATGTGAAATAGATAGAAATAAAGTGTAATAAAGTGGAACAAAAATGTTCCATTCCCATAATTCTATATTTTACCAATATACACACAATAAAACATAGTAATTTTCTTCTAAAACATCAACTATGTCTCCTTATTTACAAATTATCCAATTTTTATATTTTATTAACTATATTTTATCCACTTTAAACTCACTTTATCGAATTAAAATGTTTTTTAATATATTTTCTCTATTTTGGTTAATTTATTTTATTTATTAAATATTAAATTATTAATAATAAAAACATAGTATAGAAAAGACTTAAAATAAAATTTGGAAATTATGTCATTTTAATCTTTTTGACAAAACTTTATAATTTATATTTTATTATAAAAATATTTTTATTTTAATAATAATATTTTTATTTAATAAATTACATAAACTAATCGAAATATAAATAAAGGTAAAATGGTCATTTTATCAGTATTATCTTACCAAGTATAGAACAACCGACATGTGTTGTCTTCATACCAAACACACACTTAAAGATGTCAATGATTCAAATCTTATAGAATTCAAAAGGATGGTTGACTTCATTTTCCCTGTATAATATATATATATATATATATATATATATATATATATATATAAGATGAGTATCAAATACAAACCAAATGGATTGTACAAACCCTACAAACTCAATCTGGCTTCATGAATCTGTAATCTGGCTTTATGAATATATAATTTGCCTTCATGAATCTATATTTTGGCTTCATGAATATATAACTTGGCTTCATGAATCTATATTTTCCGGTCGTCGGTGCCGGACGATGAATTTAGTTTTTCATCTAACAGTTACAAAGGGTAAAATAATATATTTAAAAAAAATAAATTTAAAAATATGTTAAAAGCCCTAAAATACCCTTATGGGTATAAAAAAAGAAGTTACGTGATTGGTGGGGATGGTTTGTACAGTTTGTACAATCTATTTGGGTTGTACCCGATACCACCCCTATATATATATATATATATATATATATATATATATATATATATATATAGAGAGAGAGAGAGAGAGAGAAAGGTTCAAACGAGAACGCTAACTATTTACGAGAAGCACAAGGGCGGCCGCCCATGTACAAAATCATATGTGATTAAAATTCTGGACCCGGGCGGTTTGGCCCGCGGTTTGCCGCGCGGATCACATGTGATTTTGTACTGTGAATCACATGTGATTTTGTACATGGGCGGCCGTTCTCGTGCTTCTCGTAAATAGTTAGCGTCCTCGTTTGAACTCACCTCTCTCTCTCTCTCTCTCTCTATATATATATATATATATATATATATATATTTATATATAGCCATAGGTTCAAAAGAGAAGTGCAAATATTTTGAGAAATAGAGAAGTGATCTTGGCCATTTATTCGGTCAAGATCGGTTATAATTGGTCAAAAGTTGCGGCTTTGACTGGTCAAAAGTTGCGGTTGTTCCAAAAATAGAAGGGCAATTTCGTAACTTTTACAAAAAACACAGGTTGGGTTCATATATGAATCTGTGTGATTCACATATGAACTATACGTTCATATATGAACCTTTGTAATTCACATATAAACTCTTTATAACGAATTCATATATGAAACTAATTAACCGTAGGTTCATATATGAATCAGTTGAACCAATTAACTGATTCATATATGAATCTTTGTGTTCATATATGAATCTTTGTGATTCATATATGAATTTTTTTAACTACTTCTCATATGAACAAATTAACTGATTCATATATGAATCACAAAGGTTCATATATGAATTAGTTAAAAAGAATTTATATGTGAATTACAAAGGTTCATTTATGAATCACACAGATTCATATATGAACTCGTCCCGTGTATTTTTTACGAAACTACCCCTCTATCTTGTGCAGACCACGTGCAGACTATGCGAGAAATTATCCGCTGCTTCTCGGTCAAAGCCGCCGATCTTGACCGAATAAATGGCCAAGATCACTTCTCTATTTCGCAAAATATTTGCACTTCTGTTTTGAACCTCTCCATATATATATAAGGTCCTCTTCTTTTGCTAACCAACCTACTTGTACTAACTGTGCTAACCAAATCAGAATCATTAATCATAGAAATCAATGGCTAGGGTTATAGTGTTATTTATTTCCTAAATAATTACCAAAAACGGATGACAACTTCAATCAGCACATATGCACGGGGGTATAATCGTTAAATTGCATTCAACTCTAAAACTAAGATAAGGGAAATCCCCCTTTTGTCGGAGCTTCCATATTTCATCACTCCCAAAATCGAGTTTCCTTCCATATTGTCAAATTGCACTCAACTCTAATATTCAGATAAGGGAAAGATCCCCATTTCACGAAGCTTCCATATTTATCCCAAACACATGAGGAAATAATTTTTTGGAGACCAACGTGCATATATGCAATAAATTTCGTCACGGAGTTTCCTTCCATATTTATCCCAAACATAGGCGAAAACAATTTTTTAGAAGCCAACGTGCATATGTGCAATAAATTTGGTTTAGGTTGCTTTTGGGTTGGTTTTCAATAAATTGTGCATATATGCAGAATATGATGGTTTTGGGTTGGGTTTTTCATAAATTATGCATAGGTGCATCAAATGTTTGTTTTAATTTGGTTTTAGGATGTGTTTTTAATAAAATGTTCATATATGCAGTATATATTGGTTTTAGTTTACGTTTTTCATAAATATATTGCACGTATGCACACACTACTAGAAAAACTCAAATTTCCGACGAAAATTACCGACGGATACCAGCCGTCGGTAATTAGCGACGGATTATCGACGGATTTTATTTAAAAAAAATTTAAAAATAAAAAATAATTATCCGTCGGTAATCCGTCGCTAATTACCGATGGATTTAAATCCGTCGCTAATTACCGACGGATTACCGACGAATTTTTTAATTTTTATTTAAATTTTTAAAAAATTCAAAAATTAAAGAAATATTTTTTATATATTTTTAAATATCTTAAAATATATGTTTTTTCACGACTTAAACACAAACATATGTTAAAATATGATTCGTCAAGGCCCGATCATGTTTATTAAGTGTCACTGAAGTCCATAAAGGTCTATACACTGCATTAACAACCACTAAGTCAAATATGATTCGTCAAGGACCATTATAGTTCATAAAGAGTACTTGGAATCCATCAAGGCTCGATCAAGTTCATTAAGAGTCACTCAAGCCCATAAAGGCCCATACAGTATGAATGTTTGTATGTATATACATGTATGTGTGTATGTATATGTGTATGATAGTATATGTACACGTATGTATATACAATACATATATGTTTGTGTGTCATATGTATTATCTATATATTTATGTATGTTTGTATATGTGTATAAATGTATGAATGTTTGTATGTATATACATGTATGTGTGTATGTACATGTGGATGATAGTTTACGTGTGATAGTAGTATACGTGTGATAGTAGTATACGTGTATGATAGTATATATACACGTATGCATATACAATACATATATGTTTGTGTGTCATGGTGTACTATCGGTATGTTTGTATATACAGTACATATATGTATATGTGTATGATAGTATATGTACACGTATGCATGTATATATAGTACATATATGTTTGTGTGTCATGGTGTACTATCTATATGTTTATGTATGTTTGTATATGTGTAGATATGTATGAATGTTTGTATGTATATACATGTATGTGTGTATGTACAGGTGGATGATAGTATATGTGTATATATGTATATACAGTACATATATGTTTGTGTGTCATGTGTACTATCTATATGTTTATGTATGTTTGTATATGTGTATATATGTATGAATGTTTGTATGTATATACATGTATATGTGGATGTATATGTGTGTATGTATATGTACAGGTATATATGATAGTATATGTACACGTATGTATATATACAATATATATATGTGTTTGTATGTCATGTGTACTATCTATATGTTTATGTATGTTTGTATTTGTGTATATATGTATGAGTGTTTGTATGTATATATACATGCATGTATGTATGTGTATATACACATGTAGTTGCTTATATGTATACAGTACATACTATACATACATATGTTTGTATATCTCATACATGTCTAGCTATATGTGTATGTAAGTTTGTATATATGTCATCTGTATGTCTATATGTGTATACATGTCTATATGTGTATGTATGTTTGTATATGTGTATATATATGTATGTATGTGTGTATACATGTATATGTATGAATGTTTGTATGTATGTATATACATATGTGTGTGTATATATGTATAGGTACATATGTACATGTATTGTTTAACGTACGTCATTATTCAGTAGTTTTGGTGCATTTTTCTAACAACCGTTAACTTTTTTCGTTAAGTCAGTTAATATATAGGGCATTTAGTCATTGTAAATCTAGGTCCAACGAATTAAAAATTCATATTTAGCCATGTGGTTGCAAAATTAACCCAACAAAAATGCACAAATGACTAAAATACCCGTGATCTAACTGGACTTAACGGAAAAAGTTAACGGCCGTTAACTTCTTCCGTTAAGTCTAGTTAATAATTTTAATATTAAATGTTATATAATAACTTATTTAATAATTTTAATGTCAAATATTATATATTAGTTTATTTAATAATTATAAATAATTATTATTTAATATTTTGAATTAAAAATTATTTTTATTTAAAAAATACGGGAACCGTTGGTAATCCGTCGGTGAGGTTTAGTATATAATGAAAAAAAATACCCTACCTGCTTGCAATCGACTAACGCCTCCATCCCGTAACACATGCTGCTGGGCGTGTGACACATAATAGTGGTGTATGTGTTAGAGGATCTTGTTATGACGACTCTGAGACCGACTATTACGGATTGTTGGACGAAGTGTTAGAGGTGGAATATTACGGTGTAGGCCATTGCGTTGTAGTTATGTTCAAGTGTACCTGGTTTGATAGCCCGAGGGGTTAGAGTCGATCCTAAACATGGGTTGATTGATATCAAATACAAGTCCAGACTCAGAGGTGACGACTATTTCATCCTAGCATCACAGGCAGAACAAGTGTACTACACACCATATCCTTCAGACACTAAGGATTTAAAGGACTGGTGGGCTGTTGTGAAGACCAAAGCTCGTGCAATATATGAAGTTGCAGAAAGGGCTATTGATGTCTTGGATGATGATAACGCGGACGGAGAACCATTCTTTCAAATCAACGAACGGGTAACTCATAATACAAACACAGGGGTAAATGAGGACCTCGATTCTGTTCGTCTTGTCACAGGGGAGGTCACCGTAGTCGCCACACATAACGAAGATGCACCCGATCACGAATCTAGCGACGACGAAGATGCACCCGATCACGAAGCTAGCGACGACGAAGAAGAATTTGAAGATGTGGACAACGATTCAGATAGCGAAGACGAACCTATGTTATCTGATCACTCGTCTGATGACTAGCATGTCTTAGTTATTTAGACATTATTTCATAACAATTATATCTTTATAAGTTGTACGCTTGTATCCTTTGTGTTTGCAAATTCGTTCGATGACTAGTGTGTTTTATGATTTATGTATTACATCTTCGTGTCTCCAAATTCAAACATTGTCAGCTAGTGTGTTCGAACCATTCTTATATATTTAGATGTCGGCACACCCTACTCGAGATAAAGGGGGTAGAAGTAGAGTGGGGAGTACCAGCTCCGCAGGGCGTGGTGACATGTCGATAGACGATTCTGAGTGCGACGTAGGTACCAACGGACTAGACCAGGTTGCGGATGACGTGGTTGCACGCCGTCACCTAGATCTCATTCGAGGGTTAGTGATAGGCGGGTATCACCCCCCTAATTCTAACCGCAAGTGTACGGTGTCGAAATCAAGTAATAACATACGGTAAGTACGAGTATCGAATCCACGGGAACTATGAACTAAGTATCACAATTACTGTAAGCTCTATTAACTGAACTATCGAAATTGAATTGGTTGGTGTTAAACTAATTAATTGCAAGAAAATAAATCAAACACAAGACAGTAAACAGCTTTGGAAACTTCCGATAGAGAAAACAGTTGAGGGTTGGAAATCCTTAGGTTTTCACATACGAATATCAGACTTAAAACGATTACCAGTTATTCCCTTAATGAATACCCAATCTTTAAAAGTCACCATTATTCTCTTTCGAGCAACAACGAGTTTTATTTTGAAAAGGACAAGTTTTATCTTTCGATCTCAACCTATGGATTCCAAAACACATTAAGCGCAAGATTTATTATGAACGTATAGATTTTATCTTTCGATCTCAACCTATTTGGTTCAATTAGGACTAAAGCGTATTCGGTATATCTCTATCACCAAATTCTCGCCTTAGGCATGCAATTCCTAGTTCTATCTAACAATTAATTCTCTCGAACTCAACTGGAAGCAACAAAACAATTGAAAGCTAGCTAAACTCTCAAAAGCATTAAGAATCAAATTACATGCATTCATTAACAAGGAAAAACTGATAAAAGTCATTCGTCATCCGTTCATATGTTCAACACTAATTCAATCCAACCCCCAACATCTTAAGATTAGTTCATGATGTTGGGGAATACAAACGCAAGAAAAGGGGATGTAATAGTGTGTGCAAACATGATAACGAGAATGTAAAAGATGTAATGGTGAATGATGATGAACTCCCTTCTCCTAGCTCGAATCCGCTTCGCGTCATGAATTACTCGTCGATTCCTCCTCTATCGTGGCTCCAAAAGCTCCACAAGGTCTCTGAAAATCGCCCCTGGACTGCCCACCGTCGTCGTGTCTGAGTTACGTCCCGAAAAGTGACCTAAAATCCAAAATTAAAAGACTGATTTTCGCAAACAGGGACATCCGCGGTTTTCTGCGCGACTTGCAAGTCGCGCCAGAAACCGCACGCTTTTCAGAAGCTGTTCTGGGTCGGGTTTGGTTCACGGATCGGGTCCTGGTTCGGGCGCGAGTCTTGGGCTTGGATCTCGGGCTTCCGTCGGCTTCGTTTTGGACTCGTTTTAGGCTCTTTTTAGCTTCTTTTCTCGATGATTGCCGTCTTCTAGATAACCTGCATAAATCACTCGATAAACCATAAAATCTCGCTTCTTTGCTTAGATACAAGACAATCTCATTGGTTTGAGACCCGAAAATAACGCCAAAAAGTGGCGTTATCAACAACCCCAAACCGAGCGTTGCTTGTCCCCAAGCAAATTAGCGATAAAACAGAGTAAAAGCATATTGAAATAATAACTGCACAACTTCCAATCGGTCCCATGTGATGCAACGGTGATTTCCCATACTCGTGAATGTCTCTCTCACTCTCGCCTCATCTTTATTCTGTTTGATCTATGACTTTCCATTGTGAGTTGAATTCGTGACAGTTCCGATTACATTAGGGTCGTACTAGGTCCAGACATACTAGGGAAGGCATTTCGCCTCGACCCTACCTCACGGGATACTCTCTTTGCACTCGAACCTAGGTTATCGCACATGTTGTCATGTATAGGAAGTTATGTACAAGAATACTCAAATATTACATGACAACTCTAATGAAAGACGCACTAATGTCCAAAAATTGATCTCAGAAAGGAATCAAGTAGCAAGACAGGGAATATCAGTAAAGGTGGTCGCATACCGTAATCACGTTTTCCAGAAGATCATCCAGGTATTTACACGGGTTGTAACGGGGCTAAGGTTATGGCTAAGAAATGAAGGGTAAACGGGAACAAGGATCCTCGGTGTGTCAACATTAACAGTTCTGAACTTCATCACATTCTAACTTATCACTTGGCCCTTTTGTCACTATCGGAGTCACTTTGACTATCTTATTTTCTGCTGTAGATAAAATCTAAACTAACTATTTTTTTTGGGACTTCATTGGTCCTCTTTTCTAACTTCTTGGGTTAAACTGACCCAGTTTTACTTATATGACTGGCCTTGACTATTCCTTTTTCGCTCTAGCTTCTTCAGTTCATTACCACTCAGATTGACACATTTTCGGATAAGGGTTGGCTAAGGCTATTGGCTAATGGTTTAAAGGTAGGTTTAGAACGAATCAGGTGAGTGTATGGCTACAAGGGAGGCTATGGTTACACACACATGGGTGAAAAGGGTACGATAGCTAAAAACATGGTTAAACAAACACACAATGCCTGGAATCATCTCTTAAGGTCCACACGATATGGTCTACTACACCCTTATCTAATATCCCGATGGTCGTCTTTGCTACTCGGTGCAATAATATGGCGAGATCATTCCATATTCACGACAAGGGACTCGAAAAAGTGTATACGATTTTCGTGTATGAATCCCTCGAAATGAAAGAACGTCTTTTAGGCTCAATTCTCACTACTGGGTGGTCTCCACTAATGTCCCTATTCATGTCCTTTCCCGGTCCTTCCCTAATGGTCACGTCACTATCACAAGATTCTTCCCACAATGGTCTGTCTCAATCATTCAAAACAAAAAATTTAGCTAAAGTGATCTAGGTACTCAGAAGTGCAGGAAATCTACGTGCATTACGTGGGCCCGATTGGGCAACCCCAAACCTTACCCACACATTGTCCCCAATGTGCAAGTGTCGGCGTAGGCGATACTGAAGACAAGTATCGTTGTGCGGTTATTACAGGCAACAGACAGGTAGACATAACAATAAACACAAGCATCAAAGAGCTATTCTCATTAAACTCTGGCCACCCCAAACCTAGGCCGTGGCCTAGGTTTGTCAAACAAAGCCAACCCCAAACCTAGGTGAAACCGAGGTTTGCACAGGATTAAAAATGAGTGTGTAGATGTTGGAAAGATGAGGCACCCCAAACCTAAGTGAAACTTAGGTTTGTTGCATCTCGTTCTAATAAGAAACAAAACATCTAACACACCTGTTACATACAAAGTTTAGAGCGTACCTGTTTGCCCAAACGGAGAAAATTTTCTAGAAATGGTTGAGCAATCACGAACGAGAGACATCGGAGGCGGGGGAAAGCAAAACAAAGCAAACAAAACAAAAGACGAAAGGAAACACACAAAGCAGGAAGAAAATAACACACTGCATGAGGACAGGAAGTCGCGCGGCTTTCGCCGCGGTATGGAAACCGCGGGAAAGACCGCGCAACCCCCTGTTGCGAAAAACAAACAGAGGGCCCCGCGGGTTGGCACGCGGCTTGTAGGCCGCGGCACAAGCCGCGTAAGTCCCTGTTTCAGCTATTTTTTTTTATTTTTTGTTTTTTTCATTTTTATGGTTTTTCGTAACTAAAACACACTCAAAAACGAAAATTAAACATAAAACTAACCTCGGTGGGTTGCCTCCCACCTAGCGTCGTAGTTAAAGTTGTGGCACGACTATGTGGATCTCAACTTGGCTCGGTATCCGCGGACTCGGCTCGCCCACACTTGCGATTCTCCGCGGATTCTTCCTCATCCGGTTTTCCATTACCAATTCCGGATCCCTCTTCACTTCTTTCTCTCGCCCTCTCGAACATCTTGAAGACTACCTTCTGTCCGCCAACTCTTAGTGTCATCTCCCCTTCTTCCATATCGATTAGAGCTTTGCTCGTGGCCAGAAATGGTCGTCCCAGTATCAACGGGGCCTCTTCGTCTTCATCTATGTCTATGACCACGAAGTCGACTGGAAAGTAGAACTTACCCACCTTGATGAGTACATCCTCTATCACTCCATATGGGTATCTGATCGATCTGTCCGCAAGCTTAAGCGTCATGTATGTCGGCTTCACTTCTCCCAGTCCGAGTTTACTAAAAACAGATAAAGGCATTAGATTAATACTAGCTCCTAAATCACATAATACCTTATTGAAATTAAGTTCCCCAATTTGAATAGGGATCGAAAAACTCCCTGGATCTTTGAGCTTCGGGGGAAGCTTGTTCTGAATAATTGCGCTGCACTCCTCAGTAAGTGCTAAGGTAGACTGGTGGTCGATTGTCCTCCTCTTGGATAAGATCTCTTTCATGAACTTCATGTATGAGGGCATTTGTGCCAACGCATCTGCAAAAGGGATGTTAATATGTAATTACTTAAAAACTTCAAGAAATTTAGAAAAATTTACATCCTCCCTTTGGGCCTTAAGCCTATTTGGAGATGGTAGCGGTGGTACAATTGGTTTGACTGCCGGCTTCGGGACTACCGGCTTGACCGGTGTTTGCTTTGGTTCTTCCTCCATCTCAATATCTTCGTCGGCCTCCCACTCATCCGTGTCTGCAGTCTCAACCTCTTTCTCTTTATGATCAGTTTCCTTTGATGGCAGTTCTCGTATAGGTTCTCCATTCAGCTCCTTGCCACTTCTTAGATAAATGGCGTTACACTCCTCTCGGTTCTTCCTTTCAGTCATACTCGGGAATGTTCCGGGAGGTCGGTTTTGTAAGGCTTCGGAAATCTGCCCCACTTGTCTCTCGAGAATCTTAATGGAGGCGGTGTTCTGATCAGTTGCCGCCTTAACTGTGCTAACCGTGCTCGCTAACTCTCCAACCGTGCTGTCCATCTTGGTCATGAACTTCATCATCATCTCTTCCAGCCCCGGCTTCTTCTCCCCGGATGGTCCTTCGTTCCTTTGGTTGAAACCTGGAGGACGGTAAACATTGTTAGCATTAGGATAATTAGCAAAGTTAAAAGAATTACCTTGCTGTTGTTGACCGGGTTGACTCCAGGAGAAGTTCGGGTGCCTCTTCCACCCCCTCATTGTACGTGTTCGAGAAAGGATCGTTTCTCGGCTGGTTCCGGTTTTGCACAAACTGAACCTGATCGGGTTCTTGAGGACTGCCTCCTTTCAATTGGTTCGAGATCGCAGCTAATTGAGCTTTTAGTTCCTTTAACTCATCCGACTCTTGAACACTAGCAACTCTTCTAACAGACGATCTTGGAGTAGAAAAACTATGCTCAGCCAAGTTCTCAATTAACTCGCATGCCTCTTCATAGGATTTATCCATTAGAGCTCCACCCGCCGCAACCGTGATGTCATTCTTGAACTGCGGGTGGAGTCCACTAAAGAATGTCTGGATGATTACCCAGCCGTGTAACCCGTGGTGAGGACACTTCTTCAACATATCCTTGTATCGCTCCCATGCCTCGTATAAGGTCTCTTGTTCCCATTGCGCGAAATGAGTAATGTCAGCCATTAATTGCGCGGTTCTTCCCGGTGGGAAAAACTTCTGAAGAAATGCAGCTTTCAATTGTGCCCAGGTGGTGAATGAGTCCGGTGGTAAGCTCTCTACCCAGATGTCAGCTCTACCCTTGAGTGAGAAGCTGAACAGTCTTAACTTGACGGCATCCTCGTTCATGCCATTAATTTTGAAAGTGCTGCAAATCTTCTCGAATGCACGGAGATATGCATGAGGATCTTCGGTCGGTGCTCCTCTATATTGATTTTGTTGCACCATTACGATGGTGCTCGGCTTAATCTCGAAGTAGTTTGCTGCAGTGGTGGGCGGTTGGATGCCTATCCGTGCGGTTGCCATGTTTGGATTGGCAAATGACCGCATCGGAACTCTCGCCGGAGGAGGCGGAGGTGGGTTGTTACCAGGCGGTCTATTGACGGGCATTTCGTCACCCATCTTTAACTGTCTTTGCGCTTTAGATGCTTTTCGTAGCCGACGGGCGGTTCTCTCAATCTCCGGATCAAGTGGCTCGATTTCCTTCCCTCGGGTCTTCTTTGGCATAAACCAATTAGTACCTGGAATGGAAAGTAACAAGATCAGTAATCCAGAAATTGAAGGTGACAAAATGAAATAACAGAATAAAAAATGTTCAATCTAATAGCGCTTATAGCTGGTAGTGCTATCAGTTGCAACTAGCTCCCCGGCAACGGCGCCAAAAACTTGATAGGCGGGTATCACCCCCTAATTCTAACCGCAAGTGTACGGTGTCGAAATCAAGTAATAACGTACGGTAAGTACGAGTATCGAATCCACGGAAACTAGGAACTAAGTATCACAATTACTGTAAGCTCTATTAACTGAACTATCGAAATTGAATTGGTTGGTGTTAAACTAATTAATTGCAAGAAAATAAATCAAACACAAGACAGTAAACAGCTTTGGAAACTTCCGATAGAGAAAACAGTTGAGGGTTGGAAATCCTTAGGTTTTCACATACGAATATCAGACTTAAAACGAATACCAGTTATTCCCTTAATGAATACCCAATCTTTAAAAGTCACCATTATTCCCTTTCGAGCAACAACGGGTTTTATTTTGAAAAGGACAAGTTTTATCTTTCGATCTCAACCTATGGATTCCAAAACACATTAAGCGCAAGATTTATTATGAACGTATAGATTTTATCTTTAGATCTCAACCTATTTGGTTCAATTAGGACTAAAGCGTATTCGGTATATCTCTATCACCAAATTCTCGCCTTAGGCATGCAATTCCTAGTTCTATCTAACAGTTAATTCTCTCGAACTCAACTGGAAGCAACAAAACAATTGAAAGCTAGCTAAACTCTCAAAAGCATTAAGAATCAAATTACATGCATTCATTAACAAGGAAAAACTGATAAAAGTCATTCGTCATCCGTTCATATGTTCAACCCTAATTCAATCCAACCCCCAACATCTTAAGATTAGTTCATGATGTTGGGGAATACAAACGCAAGAAAAGGGGATGTAATAGTGTGTGCAAACATGATAACGAGAATGTAAAAGATGTAATGGTGAATGATGATGAACTCCCTTCTCCTAGCTTGAATTCGCTTCGCGTCGTGAATTACTCGTCGATTCCTCCTCTATCGTGGCTCCAAAAGCACCACAAGGTCTCTGAAAATCGCCCCTGGACTACCCACCGTCGTCGTGTCTGAGTTACGTCCCGAAAAGTGACCTAAAATCCGAAATTAAAAGACTGATTTTCGCAAACAGGGACATCCGCGGTTTTCTGCGCGACTTGCAAGTCGCGCCAGAAACCGCACGCTTTTCAGAAGCTGTTCTGGGTCGGGTTTGGTTCGCGGATCGGGTCCTGGTTCGGGCGCGGGTCTTGGGCTTGGATCTCGGGCTTCCGTCGGCTTCGTTTTGGACTCGTTTTAGGCTCTTTTTAGATTCTTTTCTCGACGATTGCCGTCTTCTAGATAACCTGCATAAATCACTCGATAAACCGTAAAATCTCGCTTCTTTGCTTAGATACAAGCCAATCTCGTTGGTTTGAGACCCGAAAATAACGCCAAAAAGTGGCGTTATCAGTTAGAGGCATCAGTATTTCATCCGAGATGCCTCAGTCTCAGGGTACGAGACCGCCGATCGAGTTGTCTGATGCCGGCATGTAAGTAGATTTGGTATATGTTTAATCCTAGTACATAATAAACCGGTTCTAATGTTTTTTGTATTGTATATTTTGCAATTGTGAAGGTTTAAGGAAACGGAGGTTCGTCGGAGGGTCTTGAAAATGTTCCGGACCACGTTCGCCGGTCCATGGGCTCACTATAAGGATGTCCCTGATTCACACTTCACGATGATGTTGGATCGTCTCCGGGTTTGTATTTTAGTCCATTAAACTACTTGTTTTTATTTATTTTACTTAATCCAAACAATGTGTATGCAGTTGATTCATAATTGGCCGCCTCATATGGACGTCGACGTTCTACTTGCCATCCAGCGTGCTGTGATGAGCCGGTATTCAGATACGATGTCTGATGCCCGTCGGTATGCCGCCGCTCAACTAAAAGCTATCGAGGGTATAGAGTTCGATAATTATGACTATCGGATGCTTATCCCATACCCCCTGAGTGGATAATGAACGAGTATTGGGTCCAAATGATTGACCGGGTAAGCGTTGTTGAATATTAGCGTTGTTGAATATTTTAATCTGGTTGTACAATTTGATTTATGTCTACTTTTTAACAGGCATGGAACAAGGACGAGTTCAGGCGTTCATGTAAGGCTAATACGTCCAATCGTAATACCAAGTATCGAGGGAAGACATCGAGTCACTGTGGCGGATCCATTACTACTGCTATGCATCGGGACCGCATGGTAATTTATTATCCACTACACTAAATGTATATAGTTGATGAATATAAACCTATATATGTATATATACATGACTTTGTTATCTACTGACATTTGAAGTTGTCTATTGTAGAGAGAGGCTTGGGGCCGTGAGCCTACTGGTGGGGAGGTCTATGAGAGGTTGCACTGCACTAACCGGAAGCTTATACCGGGTGCGACCGGTCCGTCCACGGATCCTCCGATCTATTCATACCCAAAAGCAGTTGACGTTGCGATAAGTTCCATTATAGTGGTAGATTGTTTTTCTATATATGTATACGTGTATATAAGTGGCATATGTATCGACAATTGCCTATAAGAGTATGTGTATGCGTACATGTCTATATACGTATGAATGTTTGTATGTTTGTACATGTATTGCTTATGTATATATATTTGTTTTTGTTTTACAAGATAGATAGAAGAGATAGCAAACTTTGTTATAGAGTTGTGTAATTTGATTCATTTAGTTTGGGCTGCCATTGTTGGGCGGACGATAGGATTGTTTTGATACTACACATATAATGGATATGTTCAAATTACAGTCGAAATGCTGCCGAATTTTCTATATATGTTAACACATTGTTTTTGTAAAACCATAGGATACCTACGGACATATTAGAGCGGAGGAGTACCCCAATTTACCTCCCGACGCCGTTCCACCCAATGACTCAGACTTGTGGAAGCGTAGTGTCGGGGGACGACGTAAGGGCCGCTATTTTGGATTCGGGACTCAGGATCCCGAATATGCTATGTCCGGTAATTCAGGTGCCGCTACGAGTGGGAGCTCTCATCACGACGAGGAGGTATGTATGCTTGTCAAATGTGTAATAGTTATACGTTTGTCAAATGTCGTCTAACATTTGTTTTATGTTTATCAAATGTTGAATTTTAGTGGGATGCACTTAGAGAGGAGGTACGACAAGAAAAAGAAGCGAGACTCAAAATGGAGGAGGAAGCGAAACAAGACCGAGAAGAAAGGAAAGTATTGGAGGAAAAAGTGAAAGCATCGGAGGAGAAAGTGAAAGAGTTTGAAGCCTTTATGAAGAAGTTTGGAAGTTCCCCCACTCCCCCCTCAGTTTAGTTTGTTTTGTATTTGGGATAAAATTGTAATTTGTTTACGGATATGATATTTATTAAATACAATAGTATTTTGTAATAGTTTTTGCCCAGGAATTAAATACAGGTTTTTTGTACAGTTTATTCTGTATTTTTAATTTTTTTTTTATTAAAATAAATATTACCGACGGATTACCGACGGATTTGCCGTCGGTAATGTTTACATAATATAATTTAATATTTTAATTTATTTAGATTTAATTTAATTTAAATACATTTACCGACGGCCAAATCCGTCGGTAATCCGTCGGTAAAGAGGACCGTCGGTAAATAGGGTCGTTGGTAATCCGTCGGTAAAGAGGACCGTCGGTAATCCGTCGGTAAAGGATAACCGTCGGTAATCCGTCGGTATATGCCGGCGTCGGTGATCCGTCGGTAATCCTGGCCGTCGGTAATCCGTCGGTAAATAATTTACCTACGACAGTATTTTCGACGGCGATTACCGACGGATTTAGCCGTTTACCGACGGATTTGGCTGTCGGAAATTTGAATTTTTTTTGTAGTGACATATTGCAATGCGTATATATGCAATTATAGAGCATACTTGAATTTTCTATAAATGTTTAATGTGCATATATGCAATCATAGGCATACTTAAAATTTTTCATAAACATACCAACAATTTTATTCTTGTGCATATATGATTATGTGGTTTGGTAACCATATGTGTAGAATATAAATGATTAATATGTGCATACATGCAATTTTATAGCAACTTTTTTGCTGTGAATTTATGCAACCCGGTAATTTTTAGAAAACCTTCTTCAGTTTCCATGGCCGAAATTCTTGAAGAAGAAGAAAAATAATACGTTTCTAATAAACTAATACAGTTAGAATAAAGATAAATCAAAAAATATTTTAATACCATAATTATGATTATTTCAAATAAAGAAACAAGATAATGCTATAAATAAGGAATCATCCATATCATATTTAAAACTGAACTACCGATTTTAACCTTGCCATTTTCGAGATTTTTATACCTATACCAAAACAAAATCTGCAATCTCATTGGTCAATACAAGTTAGCACGGTTAGTACCAATAGGTTGGTTAGCAAAAGAAGGGCCATATATATATATATATATATATGGTTAGGTTCACGTGAGACCAACCAATTTTCGTGAGACCGTGAGACCAAAAAATAACACTAAAACTTTACGGTGATTCATTGTGAAGGTATGGAAAACAACGAACCTTCACAGCAAAGACACTATGAAGGTTTACCTTCACAGTCTTTTGGTCTCACAGAAATAGTCTGGTCTGACATCTTCTCAAGTCTTATATATATATATAGGGAATTTAATTAAAATACCCAAAGTTTGACTTTGACTTACCAAAATATCCATTTCTCTCCCGTTTTTACCAAAATACCCATTTTTTCCGTGAAGGGGGTCTGCGATCACGGGCAGGGACCATTTTTGACACTTTTTGAAACTTTTACCCCGCGATCACGGGGGAGTATCCTGCGGTGGACCCAATTTCCTTCAATTTGATGATTTTGAATTGAAATGTTACACTTTCAACCCCTATACTTATTTACTTACTTTACTTTATACCTTTTACTTTCATAATTTTAATTTTACATTTAACACATATAATCGTTTATTAACTAAAATACGTTAAAAATACGTGTTGATCCAAACCCTCAGTGATTTGATAATGACCCTATCTTAAATACTTAGTGAAAATTGTAAGTAAACAATATGTATCAGAGTTTCACTATCGCTGATAAGTACTAAGATCTTACAGTATTGCTGATAGGAACTCTCGCACTTTTAGATTAAACATTCAGCGAACACTGTTCACCATATCGCTGAGTCTGTTCAGTCCTTATGGTGATCGCTGATAAGTTAGTTGTTTACTTATGTTCCCTGAAGACAAGATTCACGTCAACAAAGGTTCTACGCTGAAGTCGAAGATCAAGCTCAAGAACCAGCGACAAGTCTCCTAATGAACTGATGCGGATCAGCGAAGACTCAGATTTGTCCACTCAACGTGAAGTATCAAGTACAAGACTTCAGCTATCGCTGAACTTTATCATTCGCTGAATAGTAAATGATAATCGCTGAATCAACGAAAGCTGATCATGAAGTCCTCCGTACAAAGTACTTTTGTCTTAACCTCCCTTGCACGCCACCGTACGAAATGTCAGAAAAGAACCTCCGAAAATATGAAATCGTACAACCACTCTGATACTACACTGTTCATTCATGCGGCTACTAAGGTTGTCAACAAAGGTCAATGACATGCAACCAATCCGCTAATGACACGTGTAAAGTGTATACTGAATTGCATTAAATGCATGCAGTATATAAAGAGATGAACTCACTTCATTTGAAGTAACTTGCTAACTCTGGACAAGTTCAAATCTCTCAAGATAGGATTTTATTAGTAATCTCCTTATCTTTCTTAGTGCAAGAAAACCTCAGTGTTCCAACTTGTTTAGATTTAGGGTTATCCTTAATCTTGTTTCCGCAACAAGCTGTAAATTGTTAATGATTTATCAATAAACAATTTAGAAAAGTAAAATAGTGTGTTTGTATTCAACCCCCCCCCCCCTTCTACAAACTTGTTTAGGCCTTTCGGGACCAACAAGTGGTATCAGAGCGGATTTGTTTAATCTCATAAACAAGATCTAATCTAAGATATTTCTCTTCCTTGCTATTATCTGAAAATGGCCAACTCAAACACAAACACTCACTATATTGACAATGGTTCTCTTGCAAAACCCCCTAGATTTTCCAGAGATAACTTCAACTTATGGAAAAATAGGATGACACTCTTCTTAGAAGGTGTAGACCCTACTATACCTTACTATCTTGAAAACGGCCCACACATCCCTGTAACAATTGATCCTGCAGTTCCAGCCACTGCAACTAGGGCTGCTATTCCAGAAAGGCTGATTCCAAAGGAAATCCATCATTGGACTGATGAAGACAAGAAGAAAGTGGCTATAGATACAAAAGCCAGATCCATACTATCCATGGCCCTTCCTGACGAAGTCTACCATTCCGTCATGAACCTGAAATCCTCAAAAGCCATGTGGTACACAATATGTGTTCAGTATGAAGGAACGTCTGAAGTCCAGGATTCAAGAAAGATCAACCTGGTAAGACAATACGAAAGCTTCATCTCTGGTAAGAATGAAACTCTCTCTGAAGTACATCAACGTTTTAATTGCTTAATTATAGATCTAAAAACGGTTAGTAAGGAATATTCTAACTTTGAAGTTCTGACAAAGTTTTTAGAATGTTTACCTGAAAGCTGGGACAATTATTCCATGTGTCTCAAGCTGTCAAAAGATCTAAGATCAATGACACTTGCTACCTTATATGGCACATTGCTGAATCATGAGCAATCTAGCCATCTTAAGAAGAATCTTGTAAAAGATTCCAAAAGCACCCCTGTTGCTTTAATCTCAGAGGAACCTTCTACTCAGCGACCCGTGGTCACTATCACTGAGTTAGAAAGTAACTCTGAAAGGTCATCAGATTCTGATTCTTCAGATGATGAATCCTTGGCTCTCCTAACTAAAAAGTTCAGAAGATTCGCCAAGAAGAAAATGTTTAGAAAGAACAAAACTCTTTCTATAGCTGACAAGCCTAAGTCATCAGCTTTTGTTGATAAGGCTACTGCTACTTGTTTTAACTGCGAAAAGACAGGTCATTTCGCTAACGAGTGCAGGTCAAAGAAAATCATGAGACCTTCAGCTTTTACAAAGAAATCCTTTGTTCCAAGGAATAAAGACGACAAATACTTAAAGCTGAAGGAGAAGTATGCAAAGCTGAAAAGCTTTAAGAAGAAGGGAAAAGGCCTGATGGCTGACTATGATTGGGCTGCTTCTGATGAAGAAGCCTCATCATCTGATTCTGAAGATGATGAAGCAAATCAATGTCTCATGGCCAAGATTGAAGAAGAGGAAGAAAGTTCAGACATTCCCTTCACTTCAACATCTGCCATTCAGGTTAAGAAGGGTATCTGGTATCTCGATAGCGGATGCTCTAGACACATGACTGGAAAGAAAAGCCTGCTCGCTGAATACAAGGAAGAGAAGGGTCCCTCTGTGACTTTCGGTGGAAATGGAAAAGGACACACCCGAGGGTATAGTGTACTTTCAAATGGTACAACATCCTTCAGAAGAGTCGCATATGTTGAAGGGATGAAGCATAATCTTCTGAGCATCAGTCAGCTTTGCGACATGGATAACAAAGTGATTTTCACTAAGGAATCCTGCTTTGTCTCCGACAAAAAGGAGAAGATAGCTCTCAGCGGTTATCGTTTGGAAAATGTTTACGTTATAAACATGGACTCAACAACCACTGAGAACTCCTGTTTCTTCTCAAAGGCATCTTCTGATGTCAACTGGCTATGGCACAAGAGGCTCTCACATCTCAACTTCAAGACACTGAATACTCTTTCATCCAAAGAGTTAGTCACTGGTCTACCTCAACATTCATACGCCAAAGAATCCTTATGTTCAGCGTGTGAAAAAGGGAAGCAGACCAAGGCAAGCTTTAAGTCCAAGCAAGTTTCCTCAGTGTCATCTCCTCTTCAACTACTCCATATGGATTTGCTTGGCCCCGTTAACAAACAATCCATCGCTGGAAAGAAATATACGCTGGTCATAGTTGATGAATTCTCTCGTTACACATGGGTAATGTTTCTCCGTTCTAAGAGTGACACCCCTGAAGAACTCATCACCTTTGTTCGGAAGATGGAAACTCTGAACAATATGACTGTTCGCTCAATAAGGAGTGATCATGGAACTGAATTCAAAAACAGTTCTCTTGATTCCTTCCTTGAGAGCAAGGGTATTTCTCACAACTTTTCGTCAGTGAGAACACCACAACAAAACGGAGTCGCTGAAAGAAGAAATAGAACAATTATTGAAGCTGCACGTTCAATGCTCAGCGATTCTCACCTGCCTACTCAGTTTTGGGCAGAAGCTGTCAACATGGCTTGTTTTACGCAAAACAGGTCGCTGATAGTCAAAAGATTCAAAAAGACAGCCTATGAACTTTTTCATGGGAGAAAGCCTTCAATCAGCTTTCTTCACATCTTTGGTTGTCAGTGTTTCATACTGAACAACAGAGATGCCCTTGGAAAGTTTGATCCTAAGGCTGATGATGGAATCTTTCTTGGATACTCCTCAGTTTCCAAAGCCTTCAGAGTCTTCAATCGAAGAAGACAAACTGTAGAAGAAACTATTCACGTCACGTTTGACGAATCCCGTTCAGCAAACTCTAAACCGAACGCTGATACAGAAGAACTGAATCAATGGATGTTTTCTCATCTTTGTGATTCAGAAGATGTTCCCACTACTCATACTCATACAACTGAAAATGATGGTCCTACTATCATTCCCAATATGCAGAATAGTGAAGCTGAAACATCTTGGGTCTCAGCTGTTCCTATAAACACTATACCCGCAGTTGATCCAAATGTCTCATAAATTCCATCTATTTCTCAGCAATCAGTGAATGAAGTGACAAATGCTAGCATTCCTCTCTTAGCTGATAATCCAGAAGTAGCTGAAGCCTCATCTTCAGTTTCTCCAGTTCAGACTGAGTCAGCGACGCATGCTCCGGCTCAGCGATGGACTGTAAATCACCCAATCGATCAAATTCTTGGTGATCCCAACGCTGGTATTCAGACTCGTAAAAGTGCAGGTAATATTTGTTTATTTGTTAACTTTATTTCTCTAACTGAACCAAAGAAAATAGATGATGCCCTCAGAGATCCAAACTGGGTCAGCGCTATGCAAGAAGAGCTGACTGAATTCGAAAGAAACAAAGTTTGGAAACTTGTTCGGAGACCAACTGACAAAACAGTGATAGGCACTAAGTGGGTCTATCGAAACAAGTTGGACGAACATGGTACTGTAACTCGCAACAAAGCTCGTCTTGTTGCTCAGGGATACAGACAAGAGGAAGGTATAGATTATGACGAAACCTTTGCTCCAGTAGCAAGACTTGAATCTATTCGTCTTTTCTTAGCATATGCTGTACACAAAAACTTCACTGTACATCAAATGGATGTTAAGTCAGCGTTTCTAAATGGAAAGCTGAATGAAGAAGTTTATGTGGAACAACCTCCAGGATTCTCATATCCTAAGCGTCCAGGTTATGTTTATAAGCTGGATAAGGCACTTTATGGCTTGAAGCAAGCTCCTCGTGCATGGTATGACACTCTTTCTACTTATCTCCACCTTGAAAAATTTGAGAGAGGTAAGATTGACAAAACTTTGTTTTTTAGAAAAATAAAAGGTCATATCATTTTAGTTCAAATATATGTTGATGACATTATATTTGGTTCTACTAACCCTGAGCTTTGTACTCGTTTCGCTGATAGAATGAAAGATGAGTATAAAATGAGTATGATGGGTGAACTAACATATTTCCTTGGTCTTCAGATTAAGCAAACTGAAAAAGGAACTTTTATAAATCAGGGAAAGTATGTTAAAGATATGCTGAAGAAATTCGACTTAACTGAAAGTTCAGCTATGAAAACCCCTATGGCACCACCGCTGATACTTGATAAGGACACAAAGGGTGTTCCTGTCAATGTCACGCTGTACCGTGGGATGATCGGCTCACTACTGTATCTTACAGCTAGCCGGCCCGATATTATGTTTGCAACATGTCTGTGCGCACGATATCAAGCTGAACCTAAGATATCTCATATGAAAGCTGTAAAGCGAATCTTTCGATATCTTAAGGGTACATCGAATCTAGGTCTTTGGTATCCCAAAGATTCAGGATTCTATCTAACCGCCTATTCAGACAGTGATTTTGCAGGTTGCAAAATGGATAGGAAAAGCACCACAGGAGGATGTCAGCTCCTGGGTGGAAAGCTGGTAAGTTGGACAAGTAAGAAGCAAAACTCAGTGTCCACTTCCACAGCTGAAGCTGAGTATGTAGCCGCTGGAAGCTGCTGTTCTCAAGTCTTGTGGATGAGAAATCAACTACTAGACTATGATCTTCAGCTCTCCAAAATTCCAATCTATTGCGACAGCACAAGTGCCATCGCTATAGCAAACAATCCAGTGCTACACTCAAAGACAAAACACATAGAAATCAGATATCATTTTATCAGAGATCATGTGATGAATGGTGATATAGAACTTCATTTTATCCCAACTGATTATCAGTTAGCTGATTTGTTTACCAAACCTCTTGATGAGACAAGATTCAACTTTCTCATTAGCGAGCTTGGAATGCTGAACTTTGAAGGATAAATCTTCAGCGGTTCACATTTAATCAGCGATACGTTTATACATTCTTGTATAGGCTCTGGATAAAATAAACTTGTACAATCAATTTCATCATCTTCTCTCTGAATAAATTGGGTTAAACTGATATCAAGGTATGTTTTCTCTGACAAAACGCATGAAAATGCAAGATTTCAAATTCTTTCATCGCTGAATATCTCTTCCTTAACAGCGATATTTTGAAATTTCTTAAAACCCTCACTGATATTTCTATTCAGTGCTTCATATTTTCCAAAGAGTCCCTGAGTTTTTCTTTCAAAACCTCAGAGACAACGAAAGAATGTGAAAGGACAGTTGTGACGTCATTGCAACGGATAACACCAGGCACACTCTTTTTCTGACACACGTTTGCACGTTTCGTTGTCTATCCAATCAAATGCAAACACGTGTCCGTGTCATGATGAAAAACTTTCCCGCTCAAGTTTTTCTCTCTCTACTCTCTTCCTATATAAACACTCTCAAAGTTTATATTTGTCTTTTACGCGAATCAATCTTTCTCCGCAAGAAAAGAACACTGTTGCATTTTGTGCTCTCAATCTTCAAGAACTGTTCATCATCTTCTTCATCAAACTCAAGGTTATTATGTTCTTATCTATTATCAAATGCGAATAACTTGTTTTCGATCTTATCATTGTTTTACACAAGATCAAACAAAAGAACTCAAAAATAAAATCATTTTCTTTCATGGTTTCATAAACACAACCATTTCATGGTTGTTCTTCAAGTTTTAAATCTAAAATCTTAAACTTGTTCTTCTTTCGTATCCATTTTTTTAAAAACTGGAATACAAGGCTTATCGGTGTTATATTCGTTTTTTTTAAAACAAGAAAAACCCTAATCTTCATTAAGACTTTTTTGTCTGAATGAAATGGACAAAATTCGAAAAATCTTAATGGAAATTTTCTTTCCACATTAAGATATTTCTTATTTGTTAACATCTTTGGTTGAACTGATAATACAGTGAAATGGCAACTTCAAAGCTGAATGTTACCGCTGAGTCCATCTCCGCTGATTCTGAGGAACTGGAAATCACCAAAGCTCCTCAGGTTAAGTTTGAGCTGGATCAACTAGACTGGACAAAGGCAAACAACCTCTCAACGCTTCTCGAGTTTCCTCCTCGGAAGCAGGTATCCCATCTAGACGACGCTGTAAATTTTTTGAAGAATAGCCCCATCTACACAGCACTGACAATCACACCTCCTGCCAGTCAGCGTCTATTATCCCAATTCTGGTACTCTGCCAGACACACCGACCTACCCTCCGCCAAAGATCCATCTAAAACCATCGACTGCATACTCAGCGATACTGAGTATGGCACCATCAAGATAACCCCCGCAATAATCCGCAAAGCTCTGAAATTCCCTAACGCTACCTCAGAAAATCCTTTCATTCCATTTCCTGACCACAAGAAGCACGCTGACAGGGAAGAAATCATTGCCTTCCTTGATGCGATGGGTTACATCTGGGAGACTGGAAGAGACAAGCTACCTGAGAAGAAGCTGACGCTGATAAAGAAATCCAAGATGCCCAGCGAGATGAACTTCATCTTCGCTCACCTGATCAACTGCATGACAGCGAAATCCGGATCTTCTGATCAAGCTGCTCAACCTCAGCAGGCCATGGGTTACGCACTGCTGAAAGGTCTCAACATTGACTGGGCCTCCATCATCTATGAAGACCTCATTCAACGTGTTGATTCTGCCGCTGACCGACCAGCATGGGTTCCTTACCCACGATTCATCAGCGCCATCTTTCAATATGGCCTGAAGGACAACTATCCTGAAGAGGGTGATCTGAAACTCTCTCAGATTGGCCCTAAAGTTCTCGACTTCAAGCCTGTCGCCAACGAGGTACGTCTCTCTACCCTTCTCACTCTACTTAATTCTCCGCTTTCTGTGGCTCCTTCAGCGACAATACCCCTCGCTGATTCCCAGGCCACAAAATCCATTCCTTCTAAGAAAAGGAAACAATCTCTTACCCCTCTTGATTCCAAAAGGATCAAGAAAACCAAGGAGCTACCCCAGCAATTCCATGCTGAAGACTCCTCAGCTCATTCTGAAAAGCTGAAGGAATGTTCCGTGGTACGCTCTGCCACACCAATTCAAGCCATCCCTTCTAAACCTACTTCAGCGTCCCTACACGCTGAGGTTAGAACTTTGGAATCTACCCTACCTTCTTCAGTATCTCAAAAGACTGATGAAGTACTTCTCAGCGAATCCAACGCTGAACTTGCAACCCAACCCCAATTCTTATCCTTCGATCATCCCTCTACTTCTTTGGACACTCCTCCAGTTAAAGCTGGAGATGCCATCATACAAGAAGCCGTTGAAGCTTCTCAGCGAATGACGAAGAAAGGACCTGCAGAGATCTCCATCCCTCACGGAACTTTTGAGGGAAATATGGAACACTATGGAGGGACTCGAAACTTTGATGAGTTCGTCAACGCTCCTGCAGGTACAGATCCCACCTTAAACACTGTAACTAAACCTGAAACTTCTGAGCTTTCCTTTGTTCACAAGTACTTATATGTTACAGGTCCTTATTTGGGAGACATCAACCAGTCTCTGAAGTCCATGGAGATGAAACTTACAGATCTCACCACCGGTCTATCAAATAACTCTACAGCTGTAACAAACGCTGGAGAGAATCTGACGAAGCTGACTACTGTGGTGGAAAAGAAGGCCTCCTCTGATGACATCAAAGACCTTGATAAAACTCTCGCCGACTTTGCCAAAGTGCTCTCCGACATCTACACTGACTACACCAACCTCAAATCGTCAGTTTCCACCGTTTCCAGCGAGGTTACAACGCTGAAGAAATCGGTTGGTACACTCGAAGGTGATATGTCAGTGGTCAAGACCGACTTGGGCTCAGTGAAGACCAACCTTAGTTCTGTCAAGACAATGATCGAGACGCTGGTGAACAAGGCAAACAATCCAGCTCCTGCTCCGGCCCCTGTACCTATTTTGGACTCATTCACCGCAGAGGATCGCCAAGAGCTGAAGAAAATCACGCCTGCTATTTCTGGCCTAGAAGACAGAATAGCTAAGCTTGAAGGTTGTGTGAAAGTCTCTGGCCCAGAAGACAGAGACAACACCAATGCTGAATCTACCCATTCCTCCCCCGCCCATCATGAGAAAGAGGGGGAGAAGAGCGCTGAACAGGAGAAGAGCGCTGAAGATCAAAATAAAAGCGCTGAAGACCTTTCCCATGATGAATCTATCAGGGGAGAGGGTAATGAAGATCTGATTACTGGACCTCAGGGAGATGAAAACCCTGAGGGAACCGAGAACCTCGCCTCTGTATCTGAGGGGGAGCAACTCGAAGAAGATGCTGAGGAATCCGAAGCAGAAGAAGACGAAGACATCGACATCCCTGAAGCTGAACCATCCTCCTCTCCAAGGAACGATGATGATGATGATGATGAAGATGACGAATTCTTTGTCGTCAAACATGCTCCTCGAAAAGCTCTTAAAGGGATCGTGATAACCGAATCCACAGGGGAGAAGACAAAAACAAAGACAAAGCACTCAGCCTCTGGCGCTGAGAAAAGCAAAGACAAAGGCATCACTGAAGATGATAATCTGGCGATCCTACTTGCAAAGCCGATTTGTCAGGTACACTAAACTTATTTTTCCTCCCCTGATCATCTCTGAACAATCAGTTATCCATTCCACAAACACCATACACATCCACATTTTTTTCTATCTTTTCTACCCAAGTTCTTCTACCTAGTTCTTATTTGTAAGATCGCTGCGTTTCAGCTAGTCCTCTCCCCTGTTTGAGGATATCGCTGAAAGATCTTCTATTGCGACTTCACCAATAATTCCAGCTACCGCTGAAGACATAATCCCAGTCTTAGATTTAATCTCTGAGACTGATGAATCAGAAGAACAACCTCTCTCGCACAGAAACAGACCTTCCTCAGTTTCTCAAAAGCTGAGTGAAGAAGATCAAAAGAGGAGAGAAGAAATGATAAAGCGATTCGAGGATCAGCGAATCATCATAAGGCGCGATCAACTACCTTCAGTTCCTCCTAAGTTCAAAATTTCAAAAGCTGAATACCAGGATCATCTCAGAGCTGAACGCCTCATCGCTGAAAGGAAGGAAGTTGAAGATAAAGACAGAGAATACGCCATCAAGCTCACTCAAGAATCTGTCAAAGACCCCAAGCTGAAGCGTATTCCCATTCAAATCCAACGAAAGCTTTGGGAACAAGCCCAGAAGATCGTGGAAAAGAAAGCTGAAGTTTCTCAGACCACCCTGATCTGGTGTAAAGAGAAAATCCACTTCAGATATCGTCCAGCGAAGATCAACAAGGTATTCATCTCTGGAAGAACCTCCATCGGAGTACCTATTGTTGACATCAAACTGTTCAGAGAAGATGGCTCATCTGAAACCTTTCGTGCTGACACTGTAAAAAGGTATGGTCTCTCTGAATGGCTGGAGATGAGGTTAGCAATCCAACCATCAAAATCTAAGTACAAGGATCATTTCGAAAAGCTGATAAACAGACAGATCGATTTGATATCTTCTTGTGTGGATATTCCTCCTGTTCCTGATCAAAAGCCGAAAAGAAAAAGGGGCTCACCAAAGAAGAAACGTCAAGATTCAAACTCAGGTCCTGTCATACGAAATGAAACTGGAATTGGTTTCTCTCGCGCTGAAGTACTTGGTCCTGATCCTGATCTATCTGCCCTTGACATCTCTTTGCCACCATGTGAACTTTTCGTCCCTGGTAAAGTCATCAGTAATCCTTATGGAATATTCTTTCTTGACTACGACGGACGTAAATGCTTTCAACGGATCGCTGAGCTTCCAATCACTCCAATCGAACAGCTCAGAGATCTCATCTACTGGTGCGACTTCAGAAAAGACATTCAGGCACGACACCTAAAACCCTTGATTTTTGAAGCTGCTCTGAAGCTAAAGAATAAAGGAGAAAAGGTTCCTGACTGGATGATTCCAACTGAAAAGACAACCCTTGATGAACTTCTCATTAAGGAAGAACCCTTTGAAGGCTGACAACAATCACCATTTTCTCTATTGTATCAGTCATCCTTCAGTACTTGTAATTTATTTCGCTTGTACTTGTAATCTTTCTTATTCATATTGTAACCTGATTCAAAGATTTAAAGAAAGATTTCAGCGAATGTACTTTACTCCATCAGTACTGAAAAGATCCCAGAAAACAGTAAAAGGGACAAATATTTTATGAGTTCTTTTTATCCTTATGTTTTCATTAAATAGCAATTTTCTTTGTTGCTATGTCATAATCAAATAGGGGGAGATTGTTGATCCAAACCCTCAGTGATTTGATAATGACCCTATCTTAAATACTTAGTGAAAATTGTAAGTAAACAATATGTATCAGAGTTTCACTATCGCTGATAAGTACTAAGATCTTACAGTATTGCTGATAGGAACTCTCGCACTTTTAGATTAAACATTCAGCGAACATTGTTCACCATATCGCTGAGTCTGTTCAGTCCTTATGGTGATCGCTGATAAGTTAGTTGTTTACTTATGATCCCTGAAGACAAGATTCACGTCAACAAAGGTTCTACGCTGAAGTCGAAGATCAAGCTCAAGAACCAGCGACAAGTCTCCTAATGAACTGATGCGGATCAGCGAAGACTCAGATTTGTCCACTCAACGTGAAGTATCAAGTACAAGACTTCAGCTATCGCTGAACTTTATCATTCGCTGAATAGTAAATGATAATCGCTGAATCAACGAAAGCTGATCATGAAGTCCTCCGTACAAAGTACTTTTGTCTTAACCTCCCTTGCACGCCACCGTACGAAATGTCAGAAAAGAACCTCCGAAAATCTAAAATCGTACAACCACTCTGATACTACACTGTTCATTCATGCGGCTACTAAGGTTGTCAACAAAGGTCAATGACATGCAACCAATCCGCTAATGACACGTGTAAAGTGTATACTGAATTGCATTAAATGCATGCAGTATATAAAGAGATGAACTCACTTCATTTGAAGTAACTTGCTAACTCTGGACAAGTTCAAATCTCTCAAGATAGGATTTTATTAGTAATCTCCTTATCTTTCTTAGTGCAAGAAAACCTCAGTGTTCCAACTTGTTTAGATTTAGGTTTATCCTTAATCTTGTTTCCGCAACAAGCTGTAAATTGTTAATGATTTATCAATAAACAATTTAGAAAAGTAAAATAGTGTGTTTGTATTCAACCCCCCCCCCCCCCCCTTCTACAAACTTGTTTAGGCCTTTCGGGACCAACAATACGTTTTAATTTTAACAAGTTACACCATTATAATCGTCTCTTCGATACGTTCGAAATGAGCTCAATCTTGGATATTTTTTGATTTATATATTTTAATATATATCATATACACTACATAAAAATATTATTTATATTTACAATTCATACCCTTATAGTTAATTATTTAATTTATGGTACTCTTATAGTTAAAATACGTTTTATTTATTTTATTATCGATGGTCCAAGTGTAAGTATTAAAAATTGGCGGAGGCTTTGTGATGGACAGACATCGAACCTTTTGTGCATACTCTGTAACTGCAAATACTTCAGCTCCAAACACACACGAATCATCATTCGCCAAATACCCATTTTCACAATTCTTAAATGAGACCAGTGATACCAACTTGTCAAAACCCCATTTCATATTCTTCTCGTGAAACTTTGTCCTATTGCCATTCACGATATCTATAAACACATACAAATAATAATAATTTAAAACGATTTAATGAATTATTTAATATTTGATTATTATGTTAATGCGATAGGAGTGTAAAACAAAATTGAAAAAAATAAGAGATGTACCATAAATTAAATAATTAACTATAAGGGTATGAATTGTAAATATTAAAAATATTTTTATGTAGTATATATGATATATAATAAAATAAATAAATCCAAAAATATTCAATATTAGGCTCATTTCGAACGTATCGAAGGTACGATTATAATGGTGTAACTTGTTAAAATTAAAACGTATTTTTTAACGTATTTTAGTTAATAAACGATTATATGTGTTAAATGTAAAATTAAAATTATGAAAGTAAAAGGTATAAAGTAAAGTAAGTAAATAAGTATAGGGGTTGAAAGTGTAACATTTCAATTCAAAATGGGTCCACCGTGGGACACTCCCCGTGATCGCGGGGTAAAAGTTTCAAAAAGTGTCAAAAATGGTCCCTGCCTGCGATCGCGGACCCCCTTCGCGGAAAAATGGGTATTTTGGTAAAAACGGGAGAGAAATAGGTATTTTGGTAAGTCAAAGTCAAACTTTGGGTATTTTAATTAAATTCCCATATATATATATAGGGGTTAAATCATGTGAGAACCACAAATATGTTATAAACCGTGAGAACCGATATAAAAAATATTTTTTTACATGAAATTTTTTCATCAAATGCTAGGATTTATTATATTTTACTTCGGATATATGTGTTTCATAATATGATAGTTTCACATGGATTTGTTTCACCATGTGAATATTTTTTACGAGTATTTTTCATTTCACTAGGTGAAACAAAATTCGTTTTTCACATGTAAATTTATCATAAGGTGAACATGAACGTATGTGTAATAATATCTTAAATCATAGGTTTTGATGAAAAAATATCATGTAAACAATTTTTTTTACTGTGGTTCTCACGGGTTTGTAACCTATTTGTAGTTCTCATTTGATTATCGTCACATATATATATATATATATATATATATATAGGGGTGGGTTCAAATAAAAACTCAAATTCAATTGTAAATGTGAGGACAAACCACAGCCGTTGATTAATAATTCGGTGAAGAGATCAGTGGCAAAAAAACACAGTGACAATTTTGTAAATAAGTTGAAAACTCTGTCCATGGCTTAATGAATATTTAGCGCGCAGGGGTAAAATTGGGAAAAAAATTATTCAGTCGTAATAAAAGGTAATTATTCAGACTGAATAAAGGTAATTATTTTCGTCAGATTAGAATCAGCGCCTCCTTTGTTGACTTTTTATTTTCTTTTTTAATTAAAAAACTTTTACCCTCTTAAATTTTAAAATAAATTATCTAAAAAATTACTAACATTTTAATCAAACAAATTACATCAAAAAAACGAATATTTCGTGCTCTTCGATATGACATCCATCATGATATAGTTTTTTTTTCGTTTTAACCGTTTTTACGTGAAATCGTGTATATGTGTTATATTCAGAGTGAATAATACAACATTCGGGATGAATAATATCTACATTTATTCGGACTGAGTATATAGAATTATTCAGACTGAATATATGGAATTATTCAGTCTGAATAATTTACCTTTATTCAGTCTGAATAATTATATTCGTTTGAATATATAGAATTATTCAGTCTGAATAATTCTATATATTCAGACTGAATAAAGATAGATATTCAAAACGAATAAATATTTAAGTTTTGTTCTTTTTTCATATCTACCTTTATTCAGTCTGAATAATTCTATATATTCAGACTAAATAAAGGTAGATATTCAAAACGAATAAATGTTTAAATTTTGTTCTTTTTTCATATCTACATTTATTCAGTCTAAATAATTCTATATATTCAGTCTGAATAAATGTAGATATTATTCATCCAGAATGTTATATTATTCATTCTGAATATAACACATGTACACGATTTCACGTAAAAAACGGTTAAAACGAAAAAAAAACTATATCAAGACATGAATACGTTTTATTCCTTTTTAATATCTACCTTTATTCAGTCTGAATAATTCCATATATTTAGTCTGAATAATTCTATATACTCAGTCCGAATAAATGTAGATATTATTCATCCCGAATGTTGTATTATTCACTCTGAATATAACACATATACACGATTTCAAGTAAAAAACGGTTAAAACGAAAAAAACTATATCATGATGGATGTCATATCGAAGAGCACGAAATTCTCGTTTTTTGGATGTAATTTGTTTGATTAAAATGTTAGTAATTTTTGAGATAATTTATTTTAAAATTTAAGGGGGTAAAAGTTTTTTAATTACTATAAAAAGTCAACAAAGGAAGCGCTGATTCTAATCTTGACGAAAATACCCCTAAAACTGAATTTTAGGAATGACTCAAATATGGCTGCGATCAATGGACGAGATCTGTCCTCATGTTTACAATTGAAATTGAGTTTTCATTTGAACTTCTCTCTCTCTCTCTCTCTATATATATATATATACCAAAAAAGATTCTTTTTTATGAGGAGCGTATCTAAATAACAAGAAGATAGAGAATTTAAAACCAACATATTCTAAATCCTAATTAGCAATGTTATCTCACAAACTAAATCTACATATTTAAACCATAATTAACCAAGTTTAATTGTTAATCATTATTTACCGTCATCTTCATATATATCACTTCTTTAATTCCTCTTCTTTCAACTTGGGCATTCGTACCTTCAACATTCCACCTAAAATCCTCGCTTCCACACCATGCGTATTGAACATCTTGTCTGGCAAATCAACCCTCAACGTATACCTTTGATAAACATGATGAAGTTGAACTATCTTGTCTAGCGGTGATTCTTCTAGCGGTGGTTCCCCTTCCATGTCCACCGTGTTTTCTTCAACCGAGACCTTCGCTTCCTCCACGCCAACACCTGGCATTGATACGCATAAATGGAGGCCATCATCCGCATATCGCCCCCATACACCCAATGGTTCGCAGCCAACTTCATAACTCAATAACATTAATATTCCTTCGCCAACCTTCCCATTGTCATTCAGCATGTCTATGCGTCCAGCACTCTCATTCAGCCATACGCTACGAGATTCAGATCTGAGCGCTGATTTGTCTTTGAGGACCACGATCACCTTCACTTCATCATCTTCTTCTTCTTCTTGTTCCATGTGATGTATAGGTAGGTGGGTTTCAGTGGTCTTCTTCGCCTTTGACCATTCACGCACAAGTGCAAGTCCGCCTCCATAAAGGAAGAATAATAACTCTCTGATCAAGCTCGCGGTGGGTGATAACGGAACCACTAAAATGATAGGAACAAACATGCATTATTATATATATATATATATATGTATATATATATATATGTGTGTGTTTTCTAGATCCAAACAGTTATATATTGTAACGTCCCAAAAATTACAAGGAATTTAAAATTTTTAAAACATGCATTTCATTATAAATTAACCCCAATTTAATAATTCGCAATTCAAATTAAATTAACGTCGTTAACTCAAACAGTCAATAAAGTTTACGCATCGGAAATTTCATAAAATAAAATCTAAAGGTTTAAAAGTGAAATTTTAAACACTCTCAGCACCCCGCGCATAGTGTGTGTACCGTCAAGCCCGACTGCCGCTCGCACCTGAAATCACAACATATTGGGAAAAGGTAAGCTAATCGCTTAGTGAGTCCTACCACACACGCAGGTAGCAACCCCACGAATATCGCCCCTACTCGCAAGTAGGCAACGTCACCATCACCACAAATATAAAACCACATAATGATAAATGCATAAATACGAACCTCGGTCCCACCGAGTACACCAAAAATATATCCACACAAGCTCAGTCCCACCGAGCCCTCGGTCCCACCGAGTAAAGACATTGATACCAGCTCAGTCCCACCGAGCCCTCGGTCCCACCGAGCCCTCGGTCCCACCGAGCCCTCGGTCCCACCGAGTAAAGATAATACAATTGTACTAGCTCAGTCCCACCGAGCCCTCGGTCCCACCGAGCCCCCCAGTCCCACTGAGGTGTACGCAAGCACAAATAATCGACATATAATTTCAACAATCACAGCTAAATCATTCCAACCAAATTGGTCCACGTAAACACGTAATAACACGTAATAACACATAGCACAAAAACAACGATATACATGAAATTCCTAACTACGCAGTGAGAGAACTCACCTCAAAGCAAAGCGACGCGCTCCCGAGCCGCAACACCAGCACGTCAACCTTCCTCACATTTTCCCACCTAATTACGCACTAAAAACGTCAACGGAAGGTCCCAACTCACGACACTTTTACTAGTTTAACGAAACTAAAAATTCCAGCTTTTATACTAAAAATGCAGGTCTGTTCGGGACCCATTTTACCCCTGCTAAACTAATCAAACCAAAAATCTAATTCCACATTCAGGAAGTTCAATGTCTTACGGTTCCAGGGACGTATCGCACGCGTCCTAACGATATTCCTAGCACTCTATATGAATTTTACAAAAACACCTCTCAGAGCAGCAAAAACAGAACCTTTCAGTACAAAACGACGATTTGACCTAAGCTACGTTCCGAACTGGTTTTTGCACAAAACATAGAAAAGTTACTAGACTCAAAATGGGAACTTTTGGCACCGACTTCGCTCCAATCCGAGTTACGAGGACAATGTTACGGTTTAAGCAAAACAGTGGCAGATTACTAAATTTTCACATGAAATGACACTATTGATTATTAACCCATTAAGTCGTGGCTTAATCCCAACAGACCCGAAAAGCATATGAACTACTGAATATGGGTTACCCTAGGCTGGACAACAGCCGTGCACCACCCCCTGCCGCCTCCGGCGGCGGTGGTGGTTGGCGGCGTTTATTTGACATACGATAACAACAAACGAGAAATAGACGAACTTACCTCGACGAACCCTTCTTCCTCCTCTTTTCCGACCAAACTTGCCGGCGATCGTCTCCTTCCTCCTCTCTCCTCGTCGCCGGCAGCAACCTCTATCACCCTCTCGGTTTCTCTCTCCCTCTCTCGGCTTCTTTCTTTCACTCTCTCTCTCTAGTTCTCTTCTTGGCCGAACACAACAAGAAAGGGGGAGGGGATGACTAAAGGTTGTGGTGGTTACTAGCATGAAACCGAAGGGAAGGGGAAGGGGAGGGGGTGACTCTTGGACGATCCCTTGCCAAACTTTGGTGAGATGCCCCAATTAGCCCCTCAACTTTCCTTTCCTTGCAAAAACCCACAAAGGTTGACTCATTTAACTTTTTGGTCCGATTCGACTACCCCGCTAACGGAAACCACATTAAATCAAACTTAAAAAGAAAAGAATTAATAAAAGAAATTACATACCGGGATACGGGCTTTACAACTCTCCCCCACTTGGATTAGACTTCGTCCTCGAAGTCTATGCCCGTGCATAGCTAAAGATAGTTCTCCCACATCTCAACCTCAGGTTCCCAAGTTCACTTGAGACCCCTTCTAAAACTTCTCGAATACTTTTCTTACTAACGTACTCCTTCTAGGACACTGAAATTATGATCGATAGAACACTTCACCAATTGGAATCATTCCTAGCCAAGCGACTTCGGTTGTCTCCCAACCTTAGATATTCCATACCTCCCGATTCAAATCTCAAGCTCTAAACATTCTCAAGTTGCTTACCAATATACCCAACTGGATACTCGGATCCGATCATTCCTACTATTAACTGTCGATTAACTCCTACGAGTTCTACTATACTCCCACAAATTACCCTACAAGAATCGTCAAACCAGTAAATTTAAAATCACTCACGAAGGTCACTCCACCATAACCATTCACCACAAGCAAACACCTCAGGATTACTACTACCATCAACATAATTTCCTTAAAATCGGCTACAATTCCCCAATTACACTAAGGTGTTTGGCTTCAAGCCCAAAAGTCGACACCTAAATATACTATTTACCTCAAAAATTCTGCGCATATATCCTCTTTATTACAAAGGGCATCATTCCCTAACCGATACTATTCGGCCTACAGTACTAACACGCGTGGAATACCCAACCTTCCACCGTTGACGTATTTCCTACACTCGCTCTACGAAGCCTAGTTACACCGTATCAAGATACACCTTAACGTCTACCTCCCAGGTACGTGCTCAAGACTATATCCTCCTAGTGCCTACTGGAAAGTCAAAGTCATAACACAAGAATACCGGGGTCCCACCCCGAGATACCCAACCGACCATTAAGACCGAGCAATTGACCCATGACTATCACGGATAAAATTCGGAATTTCCCCCGAAACTCTCTCGCGTTTGGCATTTTCCTCCAAAACTGCCACCTCCTGAGCACTACCTATCGACTCGAGAAGAGGTGCAACCACTGTTAACCGTTGACACAAGCCCCGCAGTGGCTCACCATCCAGATGTCGACTAAGTGCGTCCGTAACAACATCCGCTTTACCGGGGTGGTAAAGTATCTCACCATCATAATCCTTGACCACGTCAAGCCACCTCCTCTGACGCATGTTGAGGTTTTGCCGGTCATCAAGTACTGGAGGCTTTTATGGTTAGTGTATACACTTGACGCCATACAAATAGTGCCTCCAAATCTTGAGAGCAAAACACCATCAAATCTTACATACCGATCGATCCCACATAGGGCTACATACCCGGTTCATGAGGTCCATGAACGTTGCGGGTGCATTGGTGAGCCCGAAAGGCATCACCACAAACTTGTAAATGGCCCTAACGTGAACGAAAGGCCGTCTACTCCGTATCCTCTCTCCTCACCCGCATCCGATGATACCCCGATAACTCATCGGACAATACGTCAGCAAACTCCCGTACAACCGGCACATCCTCCGCAGTCTTCTTCTCTCCGACGCCGCGCGTGTCTATCACATACGCTAATTACCCCTAGCCACTGTGCTGCAAGTATTTCCGAGCTCTTACACCCGAACATAACGCTGGGGTCCGCCTGGGTGAGTCGCCCTGAACTAGCATTTCTCCCCCGCTTGGGGTTCGAACTTGTACTTGTTTGCGACGACAAACAATCTCAGCATCAAAAGCATCCATCCAATCCATGCCCACAGTCACGCACAACTCCCGCATAGCGATCGGAATCAAATCAATCGGGAACCTCACACCAGAGATCTCCAAAGTGCACCCCCGGTACACGTCAGTAACCGCCAGGGTCCTGTCTTCAGCAACTGCAACCACAAGTGGACAGCCTAACCGTCCTACAACTCGGCCCCAAACACTCACTGACTATGTGAGACACGGAAGGATGAGTAGCCCCGCTATCAATCATCACCCCAGCAAGCACCGAGTTAACCAAGAACGTACCTGTCACCACTTTATATGTAGCTTGTGCCTCCTCCACTCCCAGTTGATGAACTCTACCTCAGGCCGCCTCCATCACTACAGCAAGTGAAGCATACTTCGCAGTACTCACGAACTCCCTGATCTTGGTACGTAACATATCCTTGTACCGTGTCCTCTTCATGTCCTCAAAAGCAGCATGCTAAGGATAGAATAATGTCATTTCCGTGAACTTTCGGTTCACCTCCTTTATGGCCTCCGCAGTCTGAGAGAGCTCCAAGAACTCTTTGACACTCCTCTCCATCTCCACTAGAGGCACATGCTCTACACGAAACATACGACGAACTCCTCCCAGGTCAAGTAGTGCGCCCGTTAAGCATCAAAGTAGTAGCACACCAGTCTTTCGCTCCGTCTCGTAACAGATTCACCGCGAAGCGAACCTTCTAGTTCGCAGGACAACCACCGGTAAGGAATGTGCACTCCATAACCGATCCCGACTCTCTTGTTCGGGGCTGCCCACCTGCAGGGGGTGGAATCGCCGCGATGCGCTCCTCCATCGACACTATTACCTCATCACGAATGGCGGTAATAATTTCGGGGATCGCCTCCTCCAAATATGCGTCACCTCGACCGCAAACATCTCACGAATCTGATCAGCAATAATTCCAGCATCAGCATCTGGATCAGCATTGTTGTTCCTCCTTAACGAGCTACTAGCACACATTAAAACCTGCTAACTACGCTCATACTCAACTCTTCGGATTCTCCGTGACTTTCCCCGACTCGAGCACGGATCCTGTGCTTCAGATAGTAGGAGCTCTGCTACTACCCTTCACACCTATCCTTACTCGTTTCGAGTCCTGTCCCGGGACGTCCAAGTAGTTGCTTACCACAAACAAACACATATGCCCATTCCGGCATATGCAAACACTTTTCCTAGCTCCCTAGAAAAGTCGTAATACCCCACTACCCTTGCTAGAACGGAACCCCCACTAGCCCTGACGAGTCGCCTCGTGAACGCACAGTCGTATACAGTGGAAACCAGATAGACATTCGAATATAAGATTCTATCCTACAACGGTTGGACTCAAACAAGAGCTGCGCAATAGAACTAAATCTAACATTCTAAGGCTATTCGGTTCCTACCGCATACAGCCTATAGTGCATTCGCTTAACAACCTATCAAGGTTAGCATAAGTTCCTAATAGCAAGTAACAACCATACAATACCACAAAATCCACGTAAGCAATCTAGCATACATACTCCTATGTTCTAGAAAGCAATCTAGCATACGTACTCATATGTAAACGCTATTCCCAGCTCACTAGGAATTTCATCTCATCCCACTACTCTTGCTACAACGGAATCCCTGTTAGCCATAACGAGTTGCCTCGCGAATACCCAGTCGCACGCAGCGTGAATCAAATAGACATTCGAATACAAGATTCTATCCTAGAACGGTTGGACTCAAACAAGAGCTGCGCAATAGAACTAAATCAAATATTCTAAGGCTATATGATTCTTACTGCATGCAACCTATAGGGCCTTCACTTGACAACCTACTATAACTAGCATTGATTCCTACTAGCAAGCAGTCATCGTACAGTACAGTGTAAACAACCTCGGCAATTTAGCATGCATACCCTATGCCTAGAAAGCAATAAATACACTAAGTGCTGTACCTTCCCAATTGGCGTCGGCTGACTGTACACACTGCGCCCACGATCACCGTTTCCCAAACGGGCTTTCTCCGTTCATTTATTTTCAAAGATTTTAATAAGAGAGTTAAAAAAAAAACTTCATAGCCGCAACTTGAGACCAAACACACCGAGATGTGTTTGATTCACTCAAGCTGTGCTCTGATACCAAGTTGTAACGTCCCAAAAATTACAAGGAATTTAAAATTTTTAAAACATGCATTTCATTATAAATTAACCCCAATTTAATAATTCGCAATTCAAATTAAATTAACGTCGTTAACTCAAACAGTCAATAAAGTTTACGCATCGGAAATTTCATAAAATAAAATCTAAAGGTTTAAAAGTGAAATTTTAAACACTCTCAGCACCCCGCGCATAGTGTGTGTACCGTCAAGCCCGACTGCCGCTCGCACCTGAAATCACAACATATTGGGAAAAGGTAAGCTAATCGCTTAGTGAGTCCTACCACACACGCAGGTAGCAACCCCACGAATATCGCCCCTACTCGCAAGTAGGCAACGTCACCATCACCACAAATATAAAACCACATAATGATAAATGCATAAATACGAACCTCGGTCCCACCGAGTACACCAAAAATATATCCACACAAGCTCAGTCCCACCGAGCCCTCGGTCCCACCGAGTAAAGACATTGATACCAGCTCAGTCCCACCGAGCCCTCGGTCCCACCGAGCCCTCGGTCCCACCGAGCCCTCGGTCCCACCGAGTAAAGATAATACAATTGTACTAGCTCAGTCCCACCGAGCCCTCGGTCCCACCGAGCCCCCCAGTCCCACTGAGGTGTACGCAAGCACAAATAATCGACATATAATTTCAACAATCACAGCTAAATCATTCCAACCAAATTGGTCCACGTAAACACGTAATAACACGTAATAACACATAGCACAAAAACAACGATATACATGAAATTCCTAACTACGCAGTGAGAGAACTCACCTCAAAGCAAAGCGACGCGCTCCCGAGCCGCAACACCAGCACGTCAACCTTCCTCACATTTTCCCACCTAATTACGCACTAAAAACGTCAACGGAAGGTTCCAACTCACGACACTTTTACTAGTTTAACGAAACTAAAAATTCCAGCTTTTATACTAAAAATGCAGGTCTGTTCGGGACCCATTTTACCCCTGCTAAACTAATCAAACCAAAAATCTAATTCCACATTCAGGAAGTTCAATGTCTTACGGTTCCAGGGACGTATCGCACGCGTCCTAACGATATTCCTAGCACTCTATATGAATTTTACAAAAACACCTCTCAGAGCAGCAAAAACAGAACCTTTCAGTACAAAACGACGATTTGACCTAAGCTACGTTCCGAACTGGTTTTTGCACAAAACATAGAAAAGTTACTAGACTCAAAATGGGAACTTTTGGCACCGACTTCGCTCCAATCCGAGTTACGAGGACAATGTTACGGTTTAAGCAAAACAGTGGCAGATTACTAAATTTTCACATGAAATGACACTATTGATTATTAACCCATTAAGTCGTGGCTTAATCCCAACAGACCCGAAAAGCATATGAACTACTGAATATGGGTTACCCTAGGCTGGACAACAGCCGTGCACCACCCCCTGCCGCCTCCGGCGGCGGTGGTGGTTGGCGGCGTTTATTTGACATACGATAACAACAAACGAGAAATAGACGAACTTACCTCGACGAACCCTTCTTCCTGCTCTTTTCCGACCAAACTTGCCGGCGATCGTCTCCTTCCTCCTCTCTCCTCGTCGCCGGCAGCAACCTCTATCACCCTCTCGGTTTCTCTCTCCCTCTCTCGGCTTCTTTCTTTCACTCTCTCTCTCTAGTTCTCTTCTTGGCCGAACACAACAAGAAAGGGGGAGGGGATGACTAAAGGTTGTGGTGGTTACTAGCATGAAACCGAAGGGAAGGGGAAGGGGAGGGGGTGACTCTTGGACGATCCCTTGCCAAACTTTGGTGAGATGCCCCAATTAGCCCCTCAACTTTCCTTTCCTTGCAAAAACCCACAAAGGTTGACTCATTTAACTTTTTGGTCCGATTCGACTACCCCGCTAACGGAAACCACATTAAATCAAACTTAAAAAGAAAAGAATTAATAAAAGAAATTACATACCGGGATACGGGCTTTACATATATTTTCTTTAGCAATTGAAAATCAAACAATAAAAATGTATGAAAATACAGATTCATAGGAAATACAAGAAATTGTTGGATATAGTGTCCAGAGTCATTAACTATTGGTAATATTTCTAATAATAGCAGAGTCCTTTTGGGTTGCCCTTAAGACCCAAAATAAACAATCAGAAGAATAAAAGGTAGTTAAAGCAATATAATTAATTAGATTAATGGGAAATTAATTAAAATACCCTAAGTCAAACATTGAGTTACCAAAATGCCCTAAAATTTTTCAATTTTGCAAAAATACCAAAAATACCCGCGATGAGGTCTCGCAATCGCGGGATACGGTGACGTGGCACGCATTTTGGCCCCAAATGCCCCGCGAAGCCCCTCAACTTTGGCCGCGGTGCACTTTTGGTCCCTGCTCGCGATCGCAGCCCGCGATGGCCCGAATTTTACACTTTTGGTCCCTGAAATTTACACTTTCAGCCCCTGAAAATTTACACTTTCAGCCCCTAAACTTAGACGAATCTTGCATGTTTTTACTGTTTTTTTCCACAATTATTGCACTTTAAAGACCGATTTGTGGTTGAAATTCATTTGCATGTTTGAATCAATGTTAAATCAATGTTTTTGGAATACCAGTTTGCGGATGAAATGAGAGATTGGTTTTCTGATATGTTGGTTGTTTAATTGATAAATAGACGTAAAATGCAAGACATAATCCCCACACAACGATTTCATTGTTGCAATATTTCTTTCTGCAATATTTTGTGTTTGAGATACTACTGAAAAAATGAGTTCATCTGTTGCAAAAGCTAAGCTATATTTCTGTTTTGATGGTGAATGGGTGCAAGATAACAATGAGTGGAATTTTGCTTATAACTCTAAGCATGGTGTAAAAGTGTCAGTAAACTATACTTATCAGAAGTTTGTTGCATACGCCATGCAAAAATGTGGAATCAACTCTTCTGATGTTTGCCAGTTAGTGTTTAAAAATGGCGATGGGTCATTTGTGGATTTATCCAACGATGGGGATATCTCTACTTTTCTGCACCTTGCAGTCGATTCAGAAAGACCCCCATTACTCTTTGTGTATCCCGGCATATCCGACGGTGACGACGACGGTGACGACGACGGTGACGAGGAGGGTGACGACGACGAAGACCTCCAAATAGAGTAGCCTGATTCTCAACAACAACAACCACCACAACCACACGAATGGCGTACTGCTGGAGTTGCTGATGACGAAACCCACGTTTTCAGAACGGGTAATTCTGAAATAGACAGATCAGACACCGATAATGATGATCACGAAGAATATACCCCTAGTAGAAAATCATGTAGTCAGATAAATGACTTTTTTGATATGCCTCCTATTCTTCCAGACTCCCATACCCAGACACAAAGCTACGAACCTACACCTTATATTCGCAGTGAAAGTTTAACAGCAGGTCAGATATTCGATTCGAAGGATCTCTTAGCAAGTCAGATCGGACTCAAGTTCTTGGAAGAGGGTTTCCAAAGTCGCGTGCGGGCATCTGACAAAAGCGAATACGTAGTTGAATGTGCTAGAGAAAAGTGTGAGTGGAGGTTGTACGCGATTCACACGGGTCCCAAAGGAGGGGCGATAATGATTAGAAAGTTGCACGACGTACACACTTGTACGAGAACGCAACTTAATCCCCACCACAAACAAGCCGGCAAAAAGACTTTGGGTGCGATCCTGAAAAACTAATTTCTTGATGTTAGCAGGTCATTGCGTCCAAAGGACATCGTCCACGACGTTCACCGGCAGTTCGGCGTCACGATTGATTACCACCAAGCGTGGCGTGCGCGCTGCCATGCACTGTTTATGGTGAGAGGCACGTTCGAGGAGTCGTATGAACGACTCCCGACATATTTATATAATTTGCAGCTGCAGAACCCTGGTACTGTCACGCAGCTACGGACCGATTCACGTGGACGGTTTGAGATGTGCTTCGTGGCCCTTGGACCCGCGGTACATATTTTAACACGTCATATGTTTACACATTATAAACTATAACATTTACACATTATAAACTATAACATTTTAACCTATGTTTTTGCAGATCCGCACATTTCTGGCAAATCTACGTCGTGTCCTGATAATAGACGCAGCCCATTTAAAGGGTCGTTACTTGGGTATGATGTTCCTGGCGGTGGCGGTTGCCATGGACGGGGATAACTCCATCGTTCCAGTAGGTTTCGGCGTAGGCAAGTCTGAAACCGGGGACGAGTGGACTTGGTTTATGTCCATGTTGAGACAAGCTATCGGAGACCCGCAAGGGTTGGTGTTTATGTCTGACAGGGCTCCTTCCATAAGCGCCGCAATCTCTGCCATGTACCCAAACGCCCCTCACGCCATATGCTGTCGACATTTGGAGATGAACGCCAAATCCAAGGACAAACGTATTACCACCTACAAGGATGTCTATTGGGCGGCATACAGAGCATATACGGATCGGGAGTTTAACAAGTACATGAATATGCTACGATACAGTGTCAACGAAGCAGCCAAAGTCTTTGACGATGCTGGACCGGAGAGGTGGTCCGCGGCCCATTTTCCTGGACAACGGTATGACATTCTGACCTCAAATAGTGCAGAGTCTATGAATGCACTCTCTCGTTTTGCGCGTAGATGTCCGATTGTTAATCTTATGGACTACTTTCGGGCCTTTCAACAAGAGTGGTACCAAATTCGACGCCTAAAAGGAGCTGAGATGCAAAATGCACTCACACCAACGACGGAGAATATCGTTCAGTACAGGGCGCGTCGTGCGGCGACATGGCCGGTAAGAGCAATCGGGTATGGGAAGTACGAGGTGCATGATGACTATATTCACGCGATTGTGAATATGGAAGACCACATTTGTTCGTGTCGCGAATGGGATAAATCTGGGTTACCGTGCGGCCATGCCATCGCTGCAGCAAGATATATGAGTCGTACAGATTGCAGCGACTTGGCTGTACCTTTCTTCACGTCCGAATATTACCGGAAAACATACGTGGAGGTAATAAACCCAGCTGGACCCCTGCAGCATGGGTGTATCCACCCGACCCGCTTCCACCATGCTATCCACCTTTAATGGATAAGAACAGGGCTGGGAGACCGAGAAAGAACGACCGACGTCCATCACGTGGTGAAAGTTCGATACAACGAAGATGTACTCGGTGCCAATGCGTAGGACATACTCGTGGAGAGTGTCCAAATCCCGCCCCTTCAACCGTGCCAAAGAGACATTTAGTCAGTCACACCACGGGCCCGTCACAACTTGAACCATATGGAACAAACACATATGATACTGTTGATCTAAACGTTGATTTGTAAATGATATTGTTGTTGATATGGAATTATCATATATATTATTATAGGGAAATTAATTAAAATGCCACAAGTCAAAGGTTGTGTTACCGAAATGCCACAAATCTCTCCCAGTTTACCGAAATGCCTATGTAGCTATATATATTCATATTATATATACACACATACATATGCTATCTAGTTTGAAAGGAATTGACCTTCCAGGGCTTCATTATAGAGATCCTCAATCTTCCTATTACTCGTTGCAAAATCCTCCGCCTCATAAAATCTTCCTATTACTCGGTAAACTGGGAGAGATTTGTGGCATTTCGGTAACACAAACTTTGACTTGTGGCATTTTAATTAATTTCCCATTATTACATATAAGCAAAAGGAATATCTTACCCTTTAAGTACAACCAATATGGATCACAAATTAGATTACCACTCTCTTCAGTACTAATGCCAATCAAGATTTTGACACCTTAAAACATAATCCACAAGCTTGAATTCAATTAACCCACACTTGGCATACTTAAACACAAAGATTATTGATTGGAACACCTAATAAGAACAAAGATAAAACATATATAAAAAGAAACATCACCAACACGCTCTTCATCTTCAATCTTTCTGACCCTTGGCTAGGTTGTTTGAACCTTTTTTCTACGCTGACCAACAGGCTCTTCATCTTCAATCTTTTTGACCCTTCTTCAACGGCTTCTGCTTTTGCAACCACGTATGGCCATTGTGTACCACAACCCGGACACACTTTAGCAACCACGAATGAGGTAACCTCTGACTTGACCTTGCATGATGTATCCAACCTAACCGTGGTTCAGCGGCTTAAAAACTACTTTTCAGAGAAATTAACAACAACAAAAAAATACAAAACAACAACACAGTAAAAAAAATACAAACAACAACACAGTAAAAAAATACAAAACAACTAAAACAACCACCACCTACTTAAAAATTGATTTAGTTTCATCAATCCAAGCTTGCTTCTCGTTTACCTTCGCTTGAATAATTGCGAAGTCTTGCAGAATATGGTGAATTGCTTCTTGTTCTCGACGAACACGAGCCTCCCGAGCTTTTATATCCCCTTTCATCCTTTTGATCTCCCTGTCTTCCTCTTCGATCTTTTTCAAATGGACTGCCTTCCTGTCCATAATTTTTTTCCACTCTTCTGTTAGTTCATCTATCTCCTTTTCCTTTTTTGCTATGGCGACCTCGATTTGAGGTGGCATTTTTTCAGGAGTAGACTTAGGGTTTGATGACGATGCCATTTGTGGATGAAATGAGAGAAGAGAAATCAAGAGAGAAAGTAATTCAAAGAAAGAAAGCAAGAGAGAAATCAAGAAAGAAAGCAAGAAACAAATGTGAATTGTGAATTGCATATTACTGATATTTATGGATGAAATCTCAAAAGTGCAAATGAATTTCAACCACAAATCCGTCTTCAAAGTACAATAATTGTGAAAAAAACAGTAAATGCATGCAAGATTCGTCTAAGTACAGGGGCTGAAAGTGTAATTTTTCAGGGACCAAAAGTGTAAAATTCGGGCCATCGCGGGCCATCGCAGGCTGCGATCGCGGGCAGGGACCAAAAGTGCACCGCGGCCAAAGTTGAGGGGCTTCGCGGGGCATTTGGGGCCAAAATACGCGCCACGTCACCGTATCCCGCGATCGCGGGTATTTTGGATATTTTTGCAAAATTGAAAAAATTTAGGGTATTTTGGTAACAGTTGGTCAAACTTAGGGTATTTTAATTAATTTCCCTAGATTAATTATATAAAGTGCAGGGACTAATCGGTTAAAATAGTTTTAACAAGCTTATCGGTTCAAGGGGGCTAAGTGTAAAATAGAGGGTTAAAAATAAACTGCTAGGGGTTAAACCCTAAGAGGTTTTTTCCATCTCTCTAGGAGCCGTCGATCTCCCTTCTCCCTCTCCCAAAATCGTAAACCCTAATTTAGGGTTTAGTGATTAAGCATCTTCCTGTTGTTGGTATTTTGGTGTTCTTAAGTGTGAGCCACTAGAGGGATTCATACTATTGATCCTTGACATCCAAGAAGCGAGATCAAAGGTTTGATTCATTATTGTGGTTTTCGACAATCGCAATAAACAAGTAAGTGTTTTTTGATTCAATCTTTTGTAGTTAATTATCTAGAACACATGTATTCATATAGGTTGATAGATTGTATAACCATTGATGATAAAAAAATTAAAATATGCTTCCGTTGCCTATATCATGTGGTTGTATGTTTACTCAAAACCTTACAGAAATGACAGAGAGAAATTGATTACCAATATGGAAAGCAAGATTAGATGGGCGATCGTGATCATCTTGGGGGTTGTTGTTGTGGAAAGGATTGGTGTTTATAAAACGAGTAGCTGGGCGGAATGGGTAGACGGGTCTGGTGAGGAGTTTCTTCAGAGCGAGCGATGAAGCCATCTGGATAAGGTGTTGTAGCTTTTTTTAATGGGTTTAGAGCTGCAATATTCAATCAATAATTACGTTAGGATTATCATCTACAATTAGCCTAATGTTGGATACAAACAATTTCCAATCTCTGTAAGAATGAAATCAATAAATCTTTCCTTCTATGAATTTATGAATACAATAAGGACATTGGGGAACACACGTTCATCTAACTTTATTAGTATTTTCCTTATAAACAAACAATCCACCATTCCCTTAGCAGTTATGTTATTTTGTTTTCTAACCAATGAATTCATGGTTCAGAAGTAGTTCATTTGCCCTCATACATACATACATATATACACATATATATATATATATATATATATATATATATATATATATATATATATATATATATATATATATATATATATATATATATATATATATATATATATATATATATATATATATATATATATATATATATATGTTGTTCATTGATGCATTTCATCAAACAGTTGGTGCTTCAGAAGAAGATAATTAATGAAAACAACAGATTTTGATTACCTAGAAGATCATAGCATACACAAAAAATAGAGAAAATAACACAATATCTTAATCGTTTAAGAGCAGATAAATAAAACATATAACAGAGAGACGAGACGAGACGAGACGAGACGAGGCGAGACGAGATTACCTGCAAGATGGAAGGGGCGTGTGCGATGATCAAATGGTATGGTAGTAACAACTAACAAGGAGTAGAGTAGAGTAGAGAGAAAACACTTGCAGCATGAAAGAAACAAAGAATTAATATGATGTGCAGAAATAACACCTGGCAGGCAAGGCAACACTGATTTTGGGCCAATAGTGCAACAAAAGTTAGGGCGTATATAGGCCCAGAGTATGTGTATTCGCGATCCACTCACCTGCAAGACCAAACTCATTTCTAAAGTATCACATCATCTTTGCAATAACATTTTCCACACACATGCAAGATCAAACTTATTTCTAAACTAATAAATTATACTATAAATAATATAAATAGTTAATGTTTAAACAAACAAATTAATTAAATTAAAAAATGCTTTTGTTTAATATATCTATTTTGTGAAAGGTCTTTCTAATTTAGAAAGATGAGAGTTGTCTTGCAAGGCTTTACAAGCCACATGTCATATCATGTCATCTTGCAAGGGGACTTGCAAGATGTGTGTGGATGCTCTAAAATCCAAACTCTCCATTTTAAATTTTACCAAAAGTTTACGAGTTTCTTTTTCCCGAATATAACCGAGTATTGTCAACTTTAAAAAGAAAAAAAAATGTACACAAACCCGTTTTTTGTGTCCATTTTTTTCGGCTTTGTGAACTTTGTAAATGTCATTTTTAAACAAAATTGTAATTCCTTTTGGGTCCTATTTTTAAGTAGCTTTTTTCATGTTGTGTAAAAATATTTGAATAACTTGTATTTATCCTAATGGGTGAGTATCATAAAAATCAGAAATTTTACACGGTAAGATAAGATGATGAATTTTACTTGGTTAATGATTATTTGATACAAGACGTTTACAATAGTATCATTTTGAGGACCATGAATCTTATTAGGGGCCGTTTACCTAATCACTTACCCGGGTAAGTGCTTACCGGTAAAATTCAACACTATCTTACTTCCCGGGTAAGATTTTAGTCCACCAAAATGACATCGTATGCAACAATTTAGCCGGTAAGCGCTAACCGTGGTAAGAGTCGCCGCACTCACTTACCGGGTAAGACTCTCGGTCCTTGCTTTCGACTCTCGGTCTTTGCTTCCGCTCTTACCGGGTAAGATTCTTAGTCCTTGCCATATTCATCCGGTAAGCTAATGTGACTTGGTAAGCACTTACCCGGGTAAGCATTTTGTAAACGGCCCCTTAGTAAGGTAAGTTAGGGTGATGACTAGGTATGCACTTATCTGGTAAATGTCTAGTAAACAACTACAAAGTTCAATTAGCTTTTAATTTGGATCGTGTAAATAGTTGTGGGTTGTTAATAGTTTGGGCATGATCCAACTCTAACTCAATAATTGTGGGTTGGTAATATTTTGTATCAACTAGGTTATTGGTTACTATGTGTTGGGTTTTTTCTGAATTGAGTTGGGTTGTTGGATTTTTGTGCATCGCTATTTCTATATCCTCTAGAAATGTGATGATTTACATATATTAATATGTTACCCATCCATTTTGCCTCTTGTAATATTTATCAACTGTCAAAATTGTCGGACTATTAATACATATAGGGATGTGTATCGGGCGAGTTGGGTGGGTTGGTTGGACAAACTAAAAACCCAATCGGATATTGAAATCAAGACCCGAATTTTAGGTTTAGGATTGTTCGGATTAGTTTTTTGTTGGTCGGGTTTCGGGTTAGTGTCGGTCGAGTTCGGGTATTATTATAATGCAAAAGTATATATAAATTCAATCGATTTTGAGGATAAATTCAATCGATTGAGAGATTAATGAAATCGATAGTAAGTTTAGCAATTAGATAACATTTCAACCGATTAAAATTTACGATTTTCAAAAGATATTTAGATAAATAAATATATTTTATAATATTTAAAATATATATGTATATTATTTCGGGTTGTCAGACGGGCCCGGTGGCCAATGATCAAACCCAACCCGAACCAAAATATCCTCCCAAAAGTCAGGTTTTGGATTTTTCGGTTTTGAGGCATTTAGGTTTTGCACAAACACCTTTTTATCAGTTCGGGTTCGAATTTCAAGCTAACCTGGCTTTGCACACCCCTAAATACACATCTTCCTGCACCTTATTGAAACTTTGTTGCCACATTCAAGTCCTTCTCTCTCCCATCCACTTCATTTCTCTAGGGTTCAATTCATCTATGCAATTACTATCTATATTATCTTATAAACCATATTCACCAAAAATCTTAAAGTCTTAAAAGGCAATTCCTTCCATGTCCATCTCTCATATCTACAGGGAAGGGAATCAAAGTGCAGACACTTTAGCTAGCCATGGCTCCATCAGGAACATTTTGAATTTTTTTCTAATGGCTCTCTTTTTGGCGGACCGTGCTCCACCCCGGTGAACTCATGCGGTTCCGACGTGCCCAGAGGCCAGAGGCGAATCCGTTCACAGTCGGTAGGACCAACACCATTCGAAGGTGGGCGGTCCATCCTTATGGAATCCATCTGGACAACTTACCCTTAAACTTTTTCCAACTACAATCCCCATCCCGCCTAAAACTTGAAGAATTCGTTGATAGTTAGAATAGATTCGTAGACCAGGTCGACTGATCCGTTTTCCATTTTGAAAAGTTCTGTTAGGTTCTTAGTAGCAATCAGCAACCTTTTTCCGAAGGACTCTTAAGCACATGTACAATGCTTCAAGTCAAGCCCCCCCCACTCGTTGCCCAGAGCCTTGACTTTCCATGTTTTTAGTTAAATGCGCGCTAGCGCGCTACAACTAGCACTTTTTTCTCTGATAGACTCGCTTCTTCAAGCTCCGCCCCTTATTGAAAAAAAAGCGCTAACGCGCCGTCATATTCCTAATAACCTATCCAATGACAACGAATTAACCACAAATGCACCTTTCTTTTATCAAATCTCAGGGACATGGTCTAATCATGAGGGTAGTATTTCATCATGGTGTCGGATCCTAAGCCAATGATGAATTAAAGTAAAGACCCGATATTTGTGTTTTTTAAAGAGCAGAGAAAGCAAACTTCTTTTGAATCAAATCAAAGCATATAAGAAGTGGCTTGGAGAACACGTTTTGGATTTTTTATAATTTGAAAGGCAACTAGTGCTCTTTTAAGCATAAAGTACAACATATTTATGCACAAAGTCTTAAAGTCTTAATTACAATTGTTGATGCTCCATGTACAACTCATCCATGCTATACTACCACTCCTATCAGAACTTATGTTCCCAAGACATCGCACTCTCCTTTTCCCCAAGCGACGATTCAGAAAATCGATTCCCCATATGACATTCAAACCCCCGATTGATTCAAGATGACATATGTATAAGGTTAGGGTTTTGATTAACATGTTAATTTCTCTACCGATTCACTCTCGATCTATCACTACTCTACCGATTCCAATTGAGGTAAATTTTTTGTTTTCCATCATTAATTTTGTGTGTTAATTTCTCTACCGATTCCATTACGATTGGAGTTCGAATTAATGCTTTTCCTCTACCGATTTCGTCAGATCTGATTTGATTTATATATGAATCTTGGTTTGAATCGATCCGATTTGGTTTTATAATGTTGTGTTGTATCAGATGAGTTTGATTCTAACCCAAGGAATAAGGCATCCTTCTCCATGTTCATGTTAGGTTTATTCTTCTTCTCATTCTCAACTAATTTGCTTTTCGTATGTTGGTTGTACTTTAAATGTCAAAGGCTTTTAGTCTCGGTCGAGCATATGGATTTTTGTAGGAAATTAATGTTGGTGATTTTAGTGAAATCATTAGGTTCATTTTGTGTAATTGGATTCACAAAGATAATAATGGGGTTGTTAGCTAAGCTATAACATGAGTTAGGAGGTGTGGAGTGCACACTCGTGTAAGCTAACTAAAACCCGGGATTGTTGGACGGTTAAGATTGGTAAGTTACAAAGTGTTCGTATGAACTGGGCGTCGGGGCCAGTGCTGGCGCCAGTTTGCTGGCGCCAAGACTGGCGCCAGGCTCTGGAATGTTGCCCGCGCTGATGGTGGCGCCAGTTGCCTGGCGCGGAGACTGGCGCCAGCCTCTGGATTGTTACCGGCGCTGATACTGGCGCCAGTTGACTGACGCGGAGACTGGCGCTAGCGTCTGGAAGTTTTCTTCTTGTGTGTAACTGCCGACTTTAATGCACAATCAATCTCATTCAATGAGATATTATTATCAGTATCAATATGGTGTAGGTTACGATTTTTGAGGTGTTTAAATAGGTGTCGATTTCTGCCTAAATCGATAACTCAAAAACTGAGAACCGAGATTATCCTCGAGTGAATTTCGTGATACCCAGGCAGATAGGGTCGAAATATCACTTACGGAAAGTGAGCTCTCACACGATCTCTGTTCTTTATCCAAGTTATTATAATCACTCCGTTTCTCTCTCTCGATATTGTTCCGAAATCCCCCAACAATTTAGAGATTTGTCTTGACATTTTGAAGCTCATAATCTATTGATAGGGTTATCTGCTTTCAAAAGCTTATCAAATCATGCTTTTTATAACAGGTTTCGTTGGTTCTACTCCATGAATATGTGCATATATAATTGCTATTGTTAAAAAAAGCATACTGATAAATTGCTATTTTTTGCTTCAAAGTTATTAATATTGAGAGGTGTTAGGTGATACAGAACCTGCTTCAAAGCTCTGATTCAGGAACTTGGGTTTATTCTTCTTCTCATTCTCAACTAATTTGTTTTTTCTATGTTGGTTGTACTTTAAATGTCAAAGGCTTTCTAGATACATATGAGCCACTTATGTTTTTTTTCTTGAAGGCATTTTTGAAGCTTTTAAATTTTTGCAGGTGAAAATATTTAACATGAACTTTATCAAGCAATTTAAGTGACTTAGGTACCAAGCCATTCTCAAATATCCTATTACTTGGATGCAATTGCTAAATCAACAGCCACACGAATATCAACAATTTCTCAAGTGAGTTCCAACATGAAATTGCAATTTCAAGCCAACGTTTTGTGTTCTTGCTTTGCCTTGATTAAATATTTTGCCTGAGTTCTACCAATCGTCTATAACCTGGGTTAATTTAGTGTATAATACTTTTTCCTACTTTATGTTGCATACAAAATCTAGGAAATTAGATTTTTGTCTATTTTGTTATGTAGCTTTTGGTTACGTCATTCTTAAAGCCAGTTTTACAACCTTAATGTGTTTTCATAGATTTGAATCATGGTTTTCATAAACTTGTGAATTATTCCCTCAAGAAGCATTATGGCTTGTGTAACACCCCAATTTCTAGAAGAATCGTTCTTTTAAGATAAATATGAAAAATAGGATTTTGGATTGAATCCTAGATTTTATGGTCTTGTTGGATGGAAAATTCAAATACGAGTCCAACGGTCCTTTCCGGAGCGAAAACGGAGCTAAAACGAAGAAGTTATGGCCAAAACAGTGTTTAGGAAGAAATCGGGCGACCAGTGCTTGGCATTGGTGTTGGCGCTACTGGACCCGCGCGGAGATCTGCGTGGAGCTTCTGATGACCAGTGCTTGGCGCTGATGTTGGCGCTAGTACATCCGCACGACGATCCACGCGGAGCGTCTGATGAGCATAAATACGGGATTTTTAGCCCTAAACTTCATTTCGTCATATCTCACTCATTTCACCTCCGTTTTTGGCGATTCAAAGTGCCATGGTTTTGATTTTTAGAATTTTTCAAGGATAAAGTGTTAGTTTTGAAGTTCATTCAAAGATTCAAGGGTGTTTGGTGGTGGTAAGTCTCTCATTTCTCACTCTCAAATCTCTTCTCTTCTCTCCAAATCGTTTCCCCTCTTTCCCTCACAAACCCTAACAGATTTTGGGGCTTTTTCATGGAGATTAATGCGTTCCTTCTCCATTTTATGCTAGTGGTTTCATTTTTTGATGCAAGAGCAAGTTTCATCCACAACACTAGAGATTTTTGGGGTTTTCTAGGTTTTCATCAAAACCTAAGTGGTGAGTTCATCCTCCCGACTTCTATACTTTCATATAAGTTATAAATGCTCCATTGATTGCTTCCTAGTTTGTATACTTATCAAATCTTGGTTTGGATGATTTTGAGGAAGTTAGGTTAATATTGGGGTTTTGGTCAAAATGGAGATTTTGATATAAGATGTTTGGGGAATGGTTTTAAAGTGGTTGAATATGAATATTCATGGTTGAAATCTTGTGGATCTAGGTTTATGGAAGATTTGGCTTGAGGATTCGGGTTTCTCAAAGGAGCTTACGTTTGGAGAAAACCTAGATTTAGCCTAAATCTAGCAAGGTGAGTTCAAGTTGATATGAGAAGACTTTGTACAAGCCAAAAATGTTATTTTCCAAGTATTTGTGTGTTTTACTTAAAATTATCAATTGTTGACTTATTTGGTAAGTTTGACTCTTTTGAAGTGTTTAACTTTATAAAGTTTGTAAAACACCCATATTTGGGGATTTTGGATATTTTGATGAGTAGAAATCATAATTATGTCTTTAAATGATTTATTGCTCAAATGGAGCTTATTTAATGGTTTAATCATGTGGGTATAATTGATTTTATAAACCATTTGGGAAAATGCACATTTTTGTGTCATGAGTCGTTTTGAGAATTTTAAGAGTATGAGTCCATTTTAGGAACCCATTTATATTAATCTGTGGCGAGTTTTGGGTTAATGGGATTTTATGGTATACGTTTACCTAAATGACGTTTTAATGCATTTATATTTTGAGGACCGTTATTTATGGGTCTAATGGGTTTTGAGCATTTGCTCGGTTTTGACTTTGAGGAAGTATTGGGGACATTTTTGTCCGATTTCGATGGCTCAATGTGGAGTCCTATTTTATGGTTTGCATTTATTGCAACATATTGCATATTACTGCATATTATTGATATTTACATGCTCGAGTGCTTTAGTCATTCTGGGATGGACATGTTATTGTAGACTTTGTTGCATTGGATCTATAGGCATGTAAGCCAGTCTTTAATTGATTGTCTATCTCTTTGTGCACGAGGAGTGGACTACTGGAACGCATGGTTTTGTGCGGTAGGCCGTTCGGGGCCACTAGCGAGTAGGCAATGGGGGACATTGGAGTCCTTGAGGTGTAACTTGTCTAGACTGGATAGGCAATGTGGTCCTATAAGTCCTTGAGGTGTAACTCGATGGAGTAGGCAATAAAGGCATGGGAAAGGTTTGAGGTTGTGATGTCATTATGGCATGGGAACTAAGACCGGGACTTGAGGTGTAATCCAGTAACATCATAAGTGACCTAACTTTGTGTGCCCGTCACTTTCGATGGAATCGGGTCTCCCCCGTCACCGAAAGGTGTTGTTTTTTGGGTATATGCTTTTATCCATATTTTCGGTGACACATTTTATTTATATGAAATGTTTTCATGGTTTATTGGCGGAGTTCTATGCCTCATCCTTATTGGATGTTTTAAATATTGGAGTTTTACTCACGTTACTTGGGAGTTTATAATGTCCATGTACGGTGTGTTCATAATGACACCTGGCCAGTGTCATGGTGAACCTACCAGTTACATGTGCATACTTGAACTACTTTAAGTGTTGACCGTTGGGGTAGTGAAGAAGTTTCTAAGCGAGTAGTTGTTGGAATAGATGAACGGTTTTAGCATTAGTCACTTGGAGTGACAATAAGCATGATAATTGTATTAAGTGGACCATTTCGGGTCGAAGTTGATGGTTGGATTAGAACCATAGGCTTATTGAATAGACCTTATTTCGAGGAGAAATCGTAAGGCTAATCGATGTAACTTTCAATTTTGCCTGAAGATATTTGAGTATCAGGATGACGATAGTGTGACCGGAGGAATTTGGAGGAGTGTGGTTTGAGACGTTGAGTGCCGACTAAATTCATGCACAAAGTTTATTTTTAAAATAAATTGCATCAGTTATTTCTTGTGTTTCAAATCCTCATGTGGATTGTGTTACAAAATCTCAGAAAGCGTTTAGCACACACGAGATTTTAAATCATGATTTTGAACATGCATGAAATTATTTTATTGCAGGGATTGCAAACTTGTCGGGACTTGCTTTATTTTATTGTTGTCCAAAGTTACTTTCGGATACCGTGATATCCATATTTTAATGATGTTTAAGATGTTGGGCAAGTAACTACGGCTTATGACTTTAACATTGGATCACCTTCACATATGTTAAGATTTGGACGGAAAATTATCTTCCATTATGTCTATGTAAAGCTATTTTGGAGAATTTATTTAATGCGACTTTGTTGAAAAAGGTTGTTCATGTGGTATTACAACAAAAAGGGAATTTTTGGAACTTTGACATTTTAGTCATGATTTTGCTTATTGCAATTCGATTTTGGGAGCGAAAGGTTTGGTGTCATTTTGTTGATTTGAGGTCATTGAGCCCCATTGAGTTTCATGGAGTTTTGGTCTTACGACGTTTTGTGTCGCGTGAGTGCAATTTCATAATGTGCATACTCCATTTATTATGTGGAAATTTATGAGTTATGTTGGGCATTTTGTCCCACTCGGGTTTTGTTGGGAAATATTATTTTATGCCATAAGACGACCAAAAGGGATGAGTGTTGGAACTTTGGTGTCGCGTAATTTCTCTTTCAAAGATTTGTATTAGCACATTTTGTTGCAACTTGTTCAGTATATGGATTGATTTATACGTGACGTAAGTAATGCATGAAAGAACATCTTGATAGTATTTCATAACAATTTGCTTATGGCGCTTTCGGTTAATAGATTGTTTTATTATCATTTCATGCAAATGCATGGTTTTGATCTAGGGATATGCATAACTTGGTAGACATCAATCGTCGACACTTTGATAAATGAATCGTGAATGAAAATGTTTTATCAGATTGTTACACTAGTGGAACTCATTTGGTCAAAGTATGTTTTAGTGTCGGGGGGATCATGCATGGTTTACGATACGGTACATTTTGGAAACACGAATGGGTGAGTCGTTGACATTTGGTAAATTTTGGTTTGATGGACATTTTGGAAAATTGTAAACCTTTTTTGTTTAAGAGAAAAGGTGTATTCTGAGTGTTTTAATGAGTAAATTTTAAGCATCGACATTTTAACGTTTTGTATTACAAGTGAAAGAGTTTTCAGCGTAAATGCTCCGTGATGAGGATTTTGGAAAAATCGTTTGTCCCAACCTAGAGTGCATGGAATTATTTAAAATTTCGAAACATTAATGCGCATTGTTTGTATGATTCAAAATTGGAAGTCGATCTAAAGCCCTTTTTGGTGTCCACCATTTACTAGCACTCATTTTCTCCTAAGTTTTGGGAAAACACATTAATGTGTGTGAGCCTTGTCAAAAATGTTTTACTCATATGTCATTATATGACTAAATGAGAGAATTTTGAAATTTGATTTAAAGAATTTCATCTGTTGAAATTTTATTATGAACTAGCTGATGCATGTTATTTCATTTCAAGAAAACTACTAGGAGAGTATTACCAGTTTGCATGCATACTCCAATTTGAGATTCACTCATGATGTTTTGGTCGATATCTTCAAATGATGAAAACATATTGATTTTGTCTTTAAACTTGGAACTGACACAAGTCATTTTATGTTTTGACCAAAGTGCACTTATGAATCGTTTCATCGTTTTTGTGAAATAAACTGACGCGCACAAACTTTGTTGGTTAACCTTGTTCCATGCCATTTTATGGTTAGAAAGGAATTTTTGGAGTCGAATGCCGTTTGAACTTCTTTTGAAGTACGTGCAAACCTTTTGTTGCACACTATTTAAAGTAAGCAGTTACTTTACGTGCATGACATGAATCAATCCATACTAGGACCAGTAGCGGTTCATTTCAAGGAAGTTGTTTATTACGTTTTTGCGTTTTGTTAATAACCTAAATTACGATGGAACGGTTTCAAGATGATTTTCATATATGAGACGAGAATGTCCATATTTATGCAACTACCAAATAGATAGTAGTAGATTTTATGCGTACAATTAATTTGATATGAAAACCTTTGTGTTGAAAGTTTCTATAATTTTTTTTTTGATTGGCATATTTGTTAAATAATTCACTTGAGAACCTTGAACTCAATAGGACCTTGGAAAGGTTAAGTAACCCCGGTTAAGAGTAAGTGTGTGTAGAACTTCGACTATAAAAAGTTGGGTATTTCGACGCGTGATGGTACTATAGGCCGGATGGTATCGGTGGCAGAGTCGACGTACTTGTTGTAACTGAAGGGTTAGATTCGCGGTATCGTATATTGAGGTTGGTGGTAACCGTTCTTGTCTGCAACCTACTTTGGCTCTTGGTCAATTTTCGTATGAGGGACCCTTTAGACACCGAATTGATAACCTTAATTTTGTGGGAATACTCGACGGATGAAACTCGTGTAAGGAGTTCTGTTGGGCGTCAAAGCTTGGTGGTATGACTAGGTGTCAACTTTTGGGGTCCGAGATCAAGAACCGTTAGTGTATTCGGAGGGTTGTAGTCCGACTTTTTTTAAGAAATAATGGTAACGGTTGTAGTGATCTTATGAAATCCAGTCTATGATAAGTAGTTATAGTCGAATGACTTTCCTTGAATGGTAAAAGAACATGTCGATTGGATGATTGGTATTTGGGTGTATTCGTGAAATGGTTTAATCGATGGATCAAGGAAGACCGTCTGTTTTGGAGTCTAATAGCACTCGTTAGAGGTAGATGACAGTTCGATAGTGAGAACAACTAAACTGGGGAATTTAATGTTAGTTGTTATGGCAAACATACTTTGGGATGGTAAGAGAAAAAGTTTATAAGAGTGTAGATCTGGACTGTTTGGTAGTCGGGATCTGCTTTTGAGGAAGTATGAATCACTTAAGGTTGGGAGACAACCAAAGTCTATTGATAGGAAGCTACTCTAGTGAGTTGAGCGTTCACTTGAGTATATGGGAACTAGATTTCGAGGATGAAATCTCTTTTAAGGTTGGGAGGATTGTAACACCCCGATTTCTGGAAGGAATCGATCTTTTAAGATAAATATGAAAAATAGGATTTTGGATTGAATCCTAGATTTTATGGTCTTGTTGGATGGAAAATTCAAATACGAGTCCAACGGTCCTTTCCGGAGCGAAAACGGAGCTAAAACGAAGAAGTTATGGCCAAAACATTGTTTAGGAAGAAACCGGGCGACCAGTGCTTGGCGCTGGTGTTAGCGCTAGTGAACCCGCGCGGAGATACACGCGGAGCGTCTGATGACCAGTGCTTGGAGCGGATGTTGGCGCTAGTGTATCCGCGCGACGATCCACGCGGAGCGTCTGATGAGCATAAATACGGGATTTTTAGCCCCAAACTTCATTTCGTCATATCTCATTCATTTCACCTCCGTTTTTGGCGATTCAAAGTGCCATGGTTTCGATTTTTAGAGCTTTTCAAGGATAAAGTGTTAGTTTTGAAGTTCACGGGAAGATTCAAGGGTGTTTGGTGGTGGTAAGTCTCTCATTTCTCACTCTCAAATCTCTTCTCTTCTCTCCAAATCGTTTCCCCTCTTTCCCTCACAAACCCTAACTGATTTTGGGGCTTTTTCATGGATATTAATGCGTTCCTTATCCATTTTATTCTAGTGGTTTCATTTATTGATGCAAGAGAAAGTTTCATCCACAACACTAGAGATTTTTGGGGTTTTCTAGGTTTTCATCAAAACCCAAGTGGTGAGTTCATCCTCCCAGCTTCTATACTTTCATATAAGTTATAAATGCTCCATTGATGGCTTCCTAGTTTGTATGCTTATCAAATCTTGGTTTGGATGATTTTGGGGAAGTTAGGTTAATATTGGGGTTTTGGTCAAAATGGAGATTTTGATATAAGATGTTTGGGGAATGGTTTTAAAGTGGTTGAATATGAATATTCATGGTTGAAATCTTGTGGATCTAGGTTTATGGAAGATTTGGCTTGAAGATTCGGGTTTCTCAAAGGATCTTACGTTTGGGGAAAACCTAGATTTAGCCTAAATCTAGGAAGGTGAGTTCAAGTTGATTTGCAAAAACTTTGTACATGCCAAAAATGTTATTTTCCAAGTATTTATGTGTTTTACTTAAAATTATCAATTGTTGACTTATTTGGTAAGTTTGACTCTTTTGAAGTGTTTAACTTTATAAAGTTGGTAAAACACCCATATTTGGGGATTTTGGATATTTTGATGAGCAGAACTCATAATTATGTCCTTAAATGATTTATTACTCAAATGGAGCTTATTTAATGGTTTAATCATGTGGGTATCATTGATTTTATAAACAATTTGGGAAAATGCACATTTTTGTGTCATGAGTCGTTCTGAGAATTTTAAGAGTATGAGTCCATTTTAGGAACCCATTTATATTTATCCGTGGCGAGTTTTGGGTTATGGGATTTTATGGTATACGTTTACCTAAATGACGTTTTAATGCATTTATATTTTGAGGACCGTTATTTATGGGTCTAATGGGTTTTGAGCATTTGCTCGGTTTTGACTTTAAGGAAGTCTGGGGGACATTTTTGTCCGATTTTGATGGCTCAATGTGGAGTCCTATTTTATGGTTTGCATTTATTGCAACATATTGCATATTACTGCATCCTATTGATATTTACATGCTCGGGTGCTTTAGTCATTATGGGATGGGCATGTTATTGTAGACTGTGTTGCATTGGATCCATAGGCATGTAAGTCAGTCTTTAATTGATTGTCTATCTCTTTGTGCACGAGGAGTGGACTACTGGAACGCATGGTTTTGTGCGGTAGGCCGTTCGGGGCCACTAGCGAGTAGGCAATGGGGGACATTGGAGTCCTTGAGGTGTAACTTGTCTAGACTGGATAGGCAATGTGGTCCTATAAGTCCTTGAGGTGTAACTCGATGGAGTAGGCAATAAAGGCATGGGAAAGGTTTGAGGTTGTGATGTCATTATGGCATGGGAACTAAGACCGGGACTTGAGGTGTAATCCAGTAACATCATAAGTGACCTAACTGTGTGTGCCCGTCACTTTCGATGGAATCGGGTCTCCCTCGTCACCGAAAGGTGTTGTTTTTTGGGTATATGTTTTTATCCATATTTTCGGTGACACATTTTATTTATATGAAATGTTTTCATGGTTTATTGGCGGAGTTCTATGCCTCATCGTTATTGGATGTTTTAAATATTGGAGTTTTACTCACGTTTACATTACTTGGGAGTTTATAATGTCCATGTTTTATTTCTGTTGGTCTTTTACGATTGACTGCAATTTGATGACCTTAATATTGGGTTCCCCTCCATGTATATTAAAGTTTAAATGAAGCAGGTCATTTCCATATTTAGGGTATTTGGACTTCATTACATTTTATGTTCGCGTGAGTATTGGTTCGAATCATGTTTTGGTGAAGTCTTTCATTTATATGTACTATTCTCCCATGATTTGTGGGTTGAGTATTATATCGTCAACCGTATTTAAAGATTTTGCATAATATAGATCTATTCACGTGTTGAGTGAGATTGGATTGGATTTTATTTTGGAAAACGCTTTGTACGTTTTGGGAGTTTTTCTCATAGATTTTGGGTGTGTTGGAAAATGAGTCGTTTACATCCTTCTCATAAACTCATTTGGAAATTATAATCTATGTCACAAACTTTCATTCAGAGAATTATTTAAATCATGTTTTAAACTCTTGAACTCACTAGGCGTTAGCCTAACCCTTTTTATTTGTTGGCATGTGCAACAGGTTCAGGTTGGGAGTAGTTCTAGTGACACTGCGAGAGGTCGTGTGCTTGTAGTGTGCTCGAGAGGTGAATTTTTTAAGTGAAGCCTTCCGCATTCATCTTTAGGATTAGCAACGTGTACTTGGGTTAAGTAACACCCGAGTGGTTTTAGTCCTTGTAATGAATTTTGGGGTCATAACTTGTGGAGGTTAATCATAGACTTTGAATTGAGGTATTTTCCGTATTAGTTTATAGGGAGAAACTCTGTTATTTTGGATGTATTATCGAAATTTTTATTTAGTTGCTCTTTCCCAATTCGAGGGTGTTACAGCTTGTGATGTCATGGACAACCAGGTGAATGGTTTGCATGATAGGTGATCCAAATTGTTCTCTTTTTGCGATTGAGCTCACTTGCATTGCTCAAATTTTTGTTGATGCTTTTCGAAAACAAAGTGCTTATTTTAACAATATTAGTGAACATATCAACTGCTCAAAGTTCCATATTTATTTATGAATCTTGTTTGAAATAATAGTATGAATTTGATTAATAGTATGAAATTATGAATACATGGAGTGTATGGCATGAAAGAATTATGTTTGGCACAGTCTTAGCAACTAACTAAAGGAAAGAAATATGGTTGGGTTTTGATCATGTATCCAATTCAATTTATCTTTGCTTAGTTTGTTAGTATTTAGTGTAACAATTTTTTTTCAATAGATGTAACAAAGTTCCAAATTTTCTTATTTTGTACTCATTTTAAATATGTCATCATCCTATTGTTATGGTTGTGAATCAGTTAAAGTTCCTTTGCATTTCAGTTTATTGCAAGATTTTAGGCTCCAAATGTTGGAGTTCTATATCAACCATACACAGGATCATCAAACATTTTTGTATTATCGTTTACATTTATTCAATATTTGCATCACGCTGCATTGCACGGGTATCCAGCTAGTCAAACGTGATCCACCAACAAACCCAAGTAAAACATTAACTATCTAAATTTGAAATATCATTGATGTTAATCTCTTTGTGAAAGGGTCATTAAAATAAGAGTAAACTCTAATTTTGGTCCTTGTGGTTTATTGATTTCTTTGAAATGGGACCTAAACTTTGATAAGTCTAGAAATTGTCCACGTGGTTCTCATTTTGCTCTGAAAGTGGTCTTCCATCATTAACACCGTTAATTTTCGCTGTTAGTAGTAGGGGTATTTTTGTCTTTTCATTTATTTCTCTAATTCTATTTATAATGATATATATATATATATATGTATATAAAACCTTCTATGGCGTCCTCAACTCGCTCCTTACCAGTTTCCACCATTAGCGCCTCCATGGCTCCTGCTTGAAGCCAACCTATTGGATCCCCCACAACGAAGAAACCGATCCGAGTCTCTAGCTGAATCCGAATTTCTCTCTTTTCGCAGCGACACCTACCCCTGCCCGAACTGCGGCGAGATTTTCCAAAAACCCAGATTGCTCAAACACACCAGGCCTTCAAACACGTTGTTTCGGAGCTATTCGATGACGATATCGTTCAGATCATATTCCAAATGGGTTGGCCCAGTACCGGGAAGAACCTGATGATCTACCGGGTCACAAAGATCCACAACAGATCCAAGATACTTATCCGGTTTAAAGAATACCGTAAGATCGTGAAGTCGGAGGCGGCAAGACACGACAGAGTACGACGGAGGGACGAACGTTGTATCGCCGACGACAGCAAGCTTGGCAACGGAGAAGAGACTTTCCAAGTATCTAAATGTGCCTAATCTCCAAACCTCAAGCTTCCCCTTCGTTTTCGTATGTTAACTGAGTTTGGCAACGGAGAAGAGACCTTCCAACATGAGCTTTGAAATTACTTAGCAAACAGAACTCACCGCAACAATCACATTGAATACCCTCTTCGAAAAACCTAATCTTCCGCCATCATTCCACCGTCTTTCTGCTACGATATGACACTTTTGAACCCCACAACACAAGTTTCTGTTCGATTTGTATTGGAGTTTTGGGAACGTGTGTATTGAATGAAAAGGATGTAGAATACAAATGTACAACACCTATTTATACAGGATATCAAACCAAGCATTAATAAATACTCTAACTAATAAATATAAGAACTAACACTCCCCCTCAAGATGTGCCGGAAAAGATATTTTGCAGAGCCATCTTGGATAGTAAAGACCTGAGTTTGACCCGAGGCAAAGGCTTAGTTAAGATATCTGCAAGCTGGTGTTGTGATCGAATATGAATTAACCGTATTATACTTTGAACAACCTTCTCACGTATGAAGTGGCAATCGATTTCGATGTGTTTGGTACGTTCATGAAGCGTAGGATTAGAAGCAATTTCTAGAGCAGATTTGTTGTCACAAAAAAGTAAGGCAGGAGATGATGAAGGAACACCCAAATCTGTTAGCAGTTGTCGCAACCAAATGACTTCACAGGTGGTTAAAGCCATGGTCCTATATTCCGCTACGGTTGACGAACGATACACAGTTGTTTGTTTCTTAGATTTCCAGGAAATCAATGAGTCGCCAAGAAAAACACAAGAGTCGGTGACTGATCAACGGCTATCCACACAATCACCCCAATCAGAGTCACAAAAAGCTCGTAACTGCAGAGAAGACGAGGACGATAAGAAAAAACCTTGTCCTGGCTCATTCTTGATGTAGAAACCAGGATTGATCTTACAATGCAATTATCAAATAAGAACACAAACAAACAGTAGAAGAATAGAGAATTGGGGCCAAAAGCTTTGTATTCATTGAAGAACAGATTACAGATCTAGAGAGAGAATCTCCCAAAGATTACAAAGATTGAATACGAAAGTGTTTCAAAAGTTAGTTAGCTTATAGTTGCTAACTTTTATATATACTGTAACGGAAATGCTAAAGCTACAGTACATTTACAATACAAACCATTAGAACAGTGACACGTGTTCTAATATGCTAGCTAATAACTGAATTAGATTAGAATAAAATGTCTAAGACATAAGTTCTGAACCACTTCTGAACCATCTTCTGATTAAGCATACTCAGAACATACACTTGACGCATGAACATTTTCTTCTTCAGAACTTCTGAGTTCTCCTTCTCAGAACTCTAAGTCTTCTATTCAGATTTCAACACTTAGGTTTTTGACAAACTTCAGATCTAACAATCTCCCCCTTTTGTCAAACAACCCTGTATTGATTAACATTTTCTTCTTTCAAGGCTGACACAATCTTCAGAAGAATTACATTTCTCAGATATAATCTTCTATCAATCTTTTCAATGATTTCTTGTGTCTCTTTAACACCAATTCCTCTTAATAGCTTTTTCTTCAAACTGTGTTTGATAAATCTGAGTGTTCCAGAGCTGTATTTAGCAACTTCACTGACTCTGAAGAAAATATTTTCACTTATATTATTGCTCATGATGACCCCCAATTCTGGCCGTGTACAAACATACCCTTTCTTCAGAACACTCAACTGCTCATGATCATTATTTGGTCTCGAAAGATAGACACATGGTCTATGCACATGCAAAGCAACTTGAAATCTGTGTAAGCATACCATCTCAGAGCATAGAACATTCCTTCTTTTACAACTGCCAATGCCCCTCTTTCCTTTTTGTACTTGCTAGTATCTGTGTTTCCCAAAAGACAGTACAAACTATAGAAGTCAAATACTGAAATCTTTCCAAAGTCAGCTTCAGAGAAATAATACACCTTTCCATCTTCTCTTAGGACCTCAAATCCATAGTACTCATTCTTCATAAAACTCTTAACACATATCTCTCTGAGTCCAGTGATCAAGAATTCAGAATATACAGACTTACTTTGTTTTCCTATGCATCTTATCAATTCAGCACGATACTTCTGAGAAAATTCTGGCTTATCATGATATACCCTTAAAAATTAAACATCCCTTCGTTCAAAGAAATTTGGCAGCTCATACTCCAGAAATAAGGCACTCAGATCAATTGGCATTTGTTCTGCATTGGCTTCAGAATCTTCTACTTGTTCAACATCTTGCATCTGAACATCTTCTTGAGTAGATAATAATTCTGGAACAGGTTCATCAACTTCATCAGAATAGACACCATTAACTTCCTATTCAGAAGGAAATACAAAGTCAATGTGTAAAATTTTCTTGGGGTTTTCTTCTGATAATAACCAATCACTGCACTTTCTGATCTTTGTTCTGAGTTCTAGTCTTTCATTTATATGCTTTTTACACTTTTCCTACAATATTGCTTTATCATCTTTAGCAATTACTTCCATATCTATCAACAACCATTTCAATGTAGCATCACTATACTTCACAAGATCATTCAATTTGAAGAACATAGGCTTTTCAGAGACTATATAGATAAAGCCTTCATTTCCAAATCCTTCATTTACAAAACCATGAATGCAGATTCCATATTTTAGCTTTCTGATTGGGCAGCTCAGATTGCATTTGACCTTTCTTGATTCAATTGCCAGCTGAAAATCATATAAGTGCAGATTTCTGACATTGATTCCCAAAATTCTTCTACATTCAAGCTCAACCCACGTCTCTTCAGTACATGCAAAGAATTTTACTAAGAAAATCTGATCATCCAAGAACAACCTGTGAAAATCAAAGCTAGTAATGTTCACTTTCAAGTTTTCTTCTTTCAGAACTTCCGTGCTGACATATTTGAGATCAGCAAACTCTTCTATTTGAAACTCCAGAACTTTTACAATCCTTTTCTTCACAAACAACCTTTCATCTGGTTTTCTGAATCTGTTAGAAGCTTCAAGATAGACCATTTGCATTTTCTGATCCATAAACCCATCAATGAAGTGCTCAACTTCAACGTATTCATCTTCTTTGCAGTATAGAAACTCATAGTTGTCTTCAGGAAAGATATCATAGAAGTAGTTCCTGGCCAGTGGAATATCATCTTGTTCCTGGTTCCTCCAAGATTGGCATTTCAAGACTTGGAATAATTATTGGTCTTCTGTACACATATTCTAAAGGCATAAAGTAGTTTTCAACCTTATCATACTCTCCTTCAAGAACTTATAAATCATCAAGATAGTGCTTTTCAAATTCTTCTTCAAACGTTTCTGAATATCCAACCGTGCAATCCTCTTCACCCATCATATCAATTGGAATCAATCTTTTGAGACTTCTTGGAACATTTGGACGATTCATAGCACTTATCAACATACTTTGCATCCTTCTTTCCCATATACTTTGCACAATTCTTTGTTCAAATTCAGAAGATGAATTGTCTCCAATGTAGAGAACAATATCTGAACAAGTATTCAACATATCCATTTCAGAACTATCCACCATATCCACTTCAAAAGTATTCATCATGTCCACTTCACAAGTATTCATCAGAATCATATCAGACCAAGTATTTTCATTGACCACTTCTTCTGATTCCATTTCATCCTCAGAACTTTGTCTCTCAAAACTAGTAGTTGGAACAATCATTAACTCAGTGCTTTCCTTCTGCCTTTTCTCCCCCTTTTGATGATCATGAGGTTCATTATCATCAAACTTTCTTTTTAAAGACTGAGTTGAACAGGATTCTGTCATAGCTATAGACAAAGGCATAACTTCCAGAGGCTTTGAGACAACAGCCAATTGTGAACTGAATGCTTTAAGTAGAGAAGACTTCATAGCATCCATGCTTTTTATGATTTCCTGTTGAAACTTTGAAAATTCATCTTTGATCTCCTTTTGATGAGATTCCAAAGATACTTTGATATCATCCACCTTTTGTTCAACAGTTTTAGCCTTTCCTTCCAACATAGTTCTGAGATCCTTGACTTCATCTTTCAAGGAAATCACCTTATTTTCCAAGTTCTGAACTTTGTTTCCCAACTCAAGATTATTTTTCTGAATCTTTTCAAATTCAGAAGGTAACAATGGTAACTCTAGAACAACAGATGAACCAGTTTGCATATGTTCAGAGAACATATGGCCTGTAGGTGTCACAGAGGCACCTAGTACAACAGATGCACCTTGTAAAGAGGATTTTAAGATGTTCACCTCCCCAGGTCTTCCATCCAATCCTTGACACCCAATATTAGATATGTTTATGGAAGTTGTTATAGGAAAATGAATTCCCTGTGATGTGCTTGTGTACAATGAAATTTCAGGCTCAAACAGGATATTACTGTGTAATCCAGACTCAATGTGATGAATAAAAGATTGGGATTGATTGCCAAACTCCAAATAAGAAAGCAATGGTTCCCCTGTAGGAAATGAAACAGTAGTTTGTGGAATTTCTACTGAGTGGGTGTGGATGGGTATTTCAAAGTCTACCATGGGCTCAGTGGTATTTTCAATATTGGTCACCAAGAATTGTGAACCAATAGCAGATGTGGTTGCCTAGTTTCGATCAGCTAGTACAGAGTCATCTCGTTTTTCTAACTCTGGTGACATTCTCTCATCCTCACCACCCCCTGTCTGTTTTTCAATCTCATCTCTAACCAATCTCTCTGAATTTTCCCTCTCTGCACTCTGAGATTGTTCTCTCCCTTGAACAAACTCCCCCCTCTTTCTACATTAGACCCCTCACCTCTCCTCTCTGGGTTTTCCTCTTGGGTAGGGACCTGAGGTTGTTCAAGTCCCATAGAGGTGCAATATGCTTTTAATATCTCACTATCCCTTGGAATATATGACCTAAGAGCTTTTGTCAATGGCTTGTGAGCAGGAAAATTAATAAGCTTGAGAGAAGACGTCATTTTACCCATATAAAAGATTGGCCCATGATGCTCATCTGTTCTCCTTGGAATTTGAGGATTCTGCTTCAGTGCATACCATATAACCATCTGCCAATATCTCTGATATGGAATGTAAGTCATAGGCTTTTCTTTTGTTGCTCCCCTCAAAGCTTTCTGATTTCTTTCAAATGTATTCTTCATATCCTCCCATAAGATAAAAGCATAATTGTAGTGTCTGTTCTTCACCAATCCATGAAAGATTTGCATTATCTGCCTTGACCCCTGATCTGGTGAACTATGCTTTCCAGACAAGCACTTGTTAACAATTGTAAAGAAACATGCCCAAATAGGAGGTAATTTGTTTCTTCTTAATGAACTTAGATTCCTCAAGTCATAACAATAACCCAATCTCCTAAAATCAGCTACCATCTCCTCTGAAGTAGGTTCTTCATCAAAGTCAGATCTCCCTTCCAAATCATCTTTTTCTGGCAATCTTAACATAATCCTTAGAAAGCTAATGGTCAGAGTTAATGGAACTCCCCCTACATTGGATACGAACTCATTACCCTGCAACTCTAGATGCTTCCACCATTGTTGAATGTATTGCACATGTACCGATTTCTTCAAAGTGAACCATTTCTTGAAAGGATGATATTTCATTAATTCTATGATAATTCTATGTTCCTCCTTAAAATTAATCTCATCTAGTACCAAAACACAGTTGTTCACCAACATAGCCAAATAGTCATTCTTGGGTACTAACCTTTCCAATGAAATATGTCTAGACGACATTGCAGACCGTACTGCACTTTGTTGATGTACAATGTTAGCATTCCCCTGTTCTACATCACCCTCTGATTCAGCCATTTGTACTTCATTTGCATCCCCTTCAATAACCTGATTCTCTAAATCATTTCCTCCAATCACTTCATCTACAACACCAATTCTTTCAGGCATCATTACCTCATTCTCTGAATCCGAAGACGATTCCATTAATGTTTTGGTAGAGTGTAATGATCGAACAACAGTTCTTCTTGATGCAGACATGATTGAAATATCGTAGTTTAAAAGAATACAGAATCGAAGAACTCAAGAGTTTTGCGTATCTTCCCTAGCAATCATAGAATTTGAATGAGTTTGAAAGAGGGATTTTAAGGTCTATTTAAAATCCGTGAAGCTGAAAGGATTCAAACAGCGAAAAACTACTTTATGTCAGAGTTATAACGATTACAAACACTGTGAAATACCACAAAATGAATTCTTTAAAAAAAACGTGGTAGTTTCATTCAATAAGAAGCTGACACGTAGTATGAGATAGAATTCAACACAAGTTAATGTTCTGAATACTACGCTCAGAATTCTGAGATTGCATATTCAGAAGTTCTGAGTACACAATTCAGAAAAAACAAATTCCCTTGAAATCAAAATTCATTTAAAATTCAACTTCTGATAATATAAATCTTTTAATCACACAGAAGTAGTTTGAACAGATATGAAATTGTTTTGTCATCAAAAGTCTGTTCCTCTTTAGATGATTTGAGATTTCTGAAAAAACATTTAAAACCTAACTTCTGACCTTGTAAACCTTTTTAAGGATTCAGAAGTAGTTTGAACAAGTGAAAAAAATTATCATATAAAGCTTGTCCCTCTTAAAATGATTTGAGATAAGAATAGAATACAAACCTTGCAAACAATTCAAAATGATTTCTAAACGATATCAATGCTCCCCCTTGACTCAAGCATATACTCAAACACATGTTAGACATAAAAGAATTATATGAAAAGGATAAAACAGAAAGAACTTAACAACTAATTGAAGTACTTGTAATTTCCAAAAATGAGTATTCTGAAAGGTATATTCAGAAGATCTGATTAACCTTGTCAGAAGAAAAAAAAAATTAAGTCAGATTTCTAAAGTATTCACTCAGAAGTTCTGAACTCAAGACTCAGAACATTTGAGTAAGAGAGTCAGAATTCTGAGTACACTACTCAGAAAATCTTACTTGGAAAAAAATTCATTTCTAAAAAAATAACAAACATAATCAATTAGTCAGGTTAAGCATACCAATCTTGCATATAAGAAAAGTGAACCTTTTTGTGATCATGAGGCTTTGTGAACAAGTCAGCCAATTGATACTTTGTGTGCACAAAATGCATTTCTATGGTTCCCTTTTCCACATAATCCTTAATGAAATGATACCTTACATCAATATGTTTTGTCTTTGAGTGCTGAACAGGATTCTGAGTGATGGCAATAGCACTTTCTGAATCACAGTAAATTGGAATTTTATTCAACTGATACCCATAATCCATGAGTTGTGTTTTCATCCATAGAGTTTGAGAACAACAAGCAGCAGCAGCTACATATTCTGCCTCAGCAGTGGATGTGGACACACAATTTTGCTTCTTTGAAGCCCAACTTACTATCTTATCTCCCAAAAAGTGACATGCACCTGAAGTACTTTTCCTGTCCATTCTGCTTCCAGCATGATATGCATCAGTAAAAGTAGTTAGTTTAAAGCCAGTTTCTTTTGGATACCAAAGGCCCAATTCAGGTGATCCTTTAAGGTATCTTAAGATTCTTTTAACAACCAGCAGATGTGATTCCTTGGGATTAGATTGAAATCTAGCACAGAAACATGTAACAAACATGATATCTGGCCTACTTGCAGTAAGATAAAGTAGAGAACCCATCATGCCCCTATAAACCTTGTTATCTACTGAAACTCCAGAGAGATCAACATCTAACTTAACATTTGTATCCATTGGGGTTCTCATAGCAGCACAATCAGACATCTTAAATTTTTTCAAAACATCTTTTACATATTTTCCTTGATTTATGAAAATCCCATTTGGTAATTGTTTCACTTGAAGACCAAGGAAGAAATTTAATTCTCCCATCATGCTCATTTCAAATTTGGATTTCATGATGTCTGAAAATTCTTCACATAATTATGCATTTGTAGAGCCAAATATGATATCATCTACATATATCTGAATTAAGCTTAAATCCTCACCTTCCTTCTTTAAGAATAAGGTTGTATCAATTTTACCTTTCTTGAAGCCAGATTCTAATAAGTATTGAGTTAGAGTGTCATACCAGGCTCTTGGTGCTTGTTTCAGACCATACAATGCTTTATCTAAAGCATACACATGATCTGGATACTCAGGATCAACAAATCCTTCTGGTTGATAGACATAGACTTCTTCATTGAGTATACCATTTAAAAATGCTGATTTGACATCCATCTGGTACACCTTGAAGTTCTTGTGTGCAGCATATGCCAAGAATATTCTGATTGCCTCAATTCTTGCAACTGGTGCAAATGTCTCATCATAATCAATACCTTCTTGTTGTGAGTATCCCTTTGCAACCAACCTAGCCTTATTTCTAACCACAACACCTGTCTCATCTTTCTTGTTTCTGAATACCCATTTTGTTCCAATAGTTGATTTTCCTTCAGGCCTTGGAATCAGTCTCCAAACTTTATTTCTTGTAAACTGTAGCAACTCATCATGCATTGCTAAAATCCAGTCTGGATCCTCTAGGGCTTCAGTGGCTTTCTTAGGTTCAATCATACTTAGGAATCCTGCAAACATAGCCTCATTTGCTGTTGTTGATGTAGTCTGCACTCCAACTGATGGATCTCCTATCACTTGATGAATAGGATGGTCTTTTGTCTATTTATTTGAACTTGGAAGCACATCAATATCTGAAAGATTGTTGTTTGTATCATTCTCATCCATAACAGCTTGTAATTCTGAACTACCTCTTTGTTCTGAGAATTGTTGAGGTGTTGCATCTATGTCCAAATTATGAGTAGAAGAGTCAGAATTCTGAATATCTTGTTCAGAATTCTGAGTACCTTGCTCAGAATTCTGAGTTCCAGACTCAGGTAATTCACCACATGTGTTTATTAAGATTGGACATTCTTCAGATGGACCAGAATCAGATATTACAGTTGTTGTTTGGACCTCTAAGCCTTTTCTTTTGATCTCTTGAATCATTTTAGGATTTCCATAATCTGCATAAGATTCAGAAGTTAGTTCCAGAAATGCATCCTTAAACAATAAACTGAGTTCTGAACAATTATGATTAGAATTTGATTCAGAAGTCGTTGTTTTTGTCTTATTCTAATTGAGTTCTGAACTGTCTTGTTCAGAAGTCTTTGATCTTGACTCATCAAATGTGACATTGATGCTTTCCATAATTCTCTTGGTCCTTTTGTTGTAGATTCTAAAAGCTTTGGAAGTTAAAGAATAACCAACAAAGTATCCTTCATCTGCTTTCTTGTCAAATTTACCAAGATCTTCTCTATCTTTGAGAACATATGATAAGTGTCGTTTTATATATATATATTTTGCGTCAAAACCCCTTACAACTAGAACCATTTAGATGAATAAAATACCCTTTTTATATTGAGTTTTAGTTTTATTATATGTACTAAAATAAATGTGAAAAGAAAAAAAACAATCTTCTAATATTTATCTATTTAATACTTGTTGGCTTAAAAGAAAAAAGAAAAAAATTTAATTATGTTGGTCCTATGTATTGTTTGGCAGATTACAAAAAGAAAAAGAGATTAGAATTTGTGTTTGTAGTCTCGTGGCCCAGCAGGAAAGAAAAGAAAAGAGAGCCCACTGCCCAAAACCCCTTCAGCCCCATTCTTTCACGAACACCAGCAGCAGCGACGGCAAAATCGAGCAGGCAGCCGCGCGGCATCTCCCGCGGCTTCAGGCCAGGCCACATCCCGCGTATGTCTCTGTTCGATTCGAGGTTCAGAAGGCCCCGCGGCTTATTACGCGGCTTTCAACCCGCGTACCATACCGCGCGTCCCATAAATCAGTGTGTGTGTGTGTTTTGGCGGTTTCATTCGATGGGGGTTAAAACACTGAAGGAACCGTCGATTTGGAGAGAACTCACTTGGAAGAAGACGATTTTGAGGAGAAAACAACAAGAGAAACGATTGGGGAGCAATTTTCTCATCCAATTCCTTCTAATTTCTTAGGTAATTTCTTGTGTTTTTCACTTTGGTAACCTAATTTAGCCATGTGTGGCTAAATTTCCCATTCCAACATTAGTTAACTTTAGATTTTGATGTAGTCAATTTGAGGTTTCGTTGTATTTGGTTTTTGAACAAGTTTATTTGTGGGATTTCTATGTTGAATGTCAATTTCATTAGAAGGTTAATTGAAATGGCCAATTAGTTAATGTTCTTTTGAATGTTTGTTAGTCAAAACATAAAATACGTAATTGTTTTATGGCTTGATAAAGTGACAATAGAATTCTTTGAATTCGAAAAGTTTTCAACTTGAATTCTTGAAATTTCACAATCAAAGTGGTATTAAATCGAGCTTGTGAGTTTAAGTGCTTTGAGTTGGCGTTTTCTTAATTTAATAAGGCTAATTACAATTAGGATGTTTGAGAGCTTATTTAATAATCCAATTGTAGTTAAGATTTGACTAAAGAGCTTATTTTAGTTAATGTCAATTAAGAGAAAACAAAGGCTTTCAGAGCTTGTTGATAGCCATAGCCGGCTTAAACTTGTCCTATTCCTTTACGGTTGCGAAATCGATGATAAGTGTTCACATCATAATCGAGAGTGATCTAATGTTGGTTTTTAATTAATTGCAAGTTTATAAATAATTTTAATCGTATGCGTAGTTTAGTAAATCAAATCCAACCCCCCTTTTTTCGTATTTACTTTAAAGTTTCATTCTTGCACGTGAATTATCTAGTTGTAATAAGTTAAACCGAGTCTCTGTGGAATCGACCCGACTTACCACTGTTACAATTTTTATTGTTAACAAGGGAATAGTTGGTTATTATTATTTGGTGGACTCGGCATCCGTCAACAAAACATCTGCAGCCAAAAATATGAAAAAATTTAATTAGTGGCTTTCTATTATTAATCAGTTCATATGCAGTTTTATTTAATCTTTTATTGATCAAAGTCCTGTTCTGAGTAAAACAAGCAGTGGCAATTGCTTCAGCCCATAAGAAGGTTGGAAGATTGGAATAAGCCAACATGGTTCTTGCAGCTTCAACTAAAGTCCTGTTCTTTCTTTCAACAACACCATTTTGTTGAGGAGTTTTGACAGCAGAAAAATTATGAGAAATCCCAGTGTTTTGCAAAAAGTTCTGAAGAGTCTCATTTCTGAATTCTGTTCCATTGTCACTCCTGATCTTCTGAACTGAGAGTTGTAAGAATACTTGAATTCTTTTGATGAAGTTAACCAATATTTCAGCAGCCTCAGATTTTGCTCTTAAGAATTCAACCCATGTATATCTGGAATACTCATCAACAATGACAAGCATATACTTCTTCCCACCCATTAACTGAACTGCCATTGGACCACATAAGTCTGTGTGTATCATCTCCAATGGTGACATGCATGAAGAGTCCATTTTCAACTTATGAGAGCTTTTCTTCATTTTGCCCATTTCACATACTGAACACAATGAGTCCTTTTCAAACTTAATCTTTGGCAGGCCTTTAACCAACTGTTTGCCAACTAGATTACTTAATTCTTTGAAGTTCAAGTGTGAACACCTTCTGTGCCATAACCAACATTCATTTGCAGTTGCATTTGACAGTAGGCATACTGGAGTTAAGGTTTCAATTTTTGAAAAATTGACCACAAATAAATCCATGTGTCTTTTAGCCCAAAATACCTTTATCCCATTCTCACTTAGAATTAAGCAGCCTGTTATACTGAACTTGATCTCACAAAGACTATCCAAGAACTGACTTATACTGAACAGATTATGTTGTAATCCTTCCACATAAAACACTTTCTGAATGGTTAAATCTCCTTTTGTTAAATCACCATAACCTCTAACATGCCATTTACTGTTATTACCAAAGTTCACTGTTCCTACAGCTTTTTCTGTAAAATTTGACAGTGAAGGTTTGTGACCTGTCATATGTCTTGATGCTCTAGAATTTAAAAACCACACATGACAGCCCTGCAAAAACAGTTAGTTAGATTTAGGTACCCATATCAGAATGGGTCCTTTTTTGTTAGCTTCAATAACAGATTTAACAAAAGTGCCTTTAACTCTCCATTCATACTTTTCTTTTAAGCACCATTTTCCTTGTATTTTTATGAAATCAGAACATCTCCTGTTTACAAAATTATTTCTTTTCATTTTGAAAACTTTAGGTTGATATTTAGAAATATTTTCAATCTTCTTTTCTGAATTCTGTTTCACTTTAGACTTGAAAGATATTTTAGAATTTTGAGTTTTCTGAGAAAGTTGAAATGATTGATTACCACATTGAACACATTTCAGATGTTTTCTTGCATGAAACAACAAATCTGAATGAAAAGAATTTTCATTTTTATTGATAGTATTCAGATTACATTTGCATCTATTACAAGAACTACTAGTTTTGAGTTCAGAAGTAGTATTCAAAGAAATCTTCTCAGAATTCTTTTTCAAGCCATATTTCCCTTTGCACTCTTCTTTTTCTGAAACATTTAACTTTCCAGAATTATTAGATGCTCTAGATGATTCACCATGCTAAAAAATACTTGATTCATTAAAGAATTCTTTGTTTTTCTCTAAGGCCTTAATCTTAAAAAGATCATACTCAACTTTTAACTTCTCAAGCTCTTCTATTTTCAAGATATAAGTTTTGTTTTTATTTAAAGCTTCCTCAAGTTTAAAATCAACATCACAAAAATCATTTTCAAGTTCATCAAAACTTTTTCTTAATTCTTCAAGTTCTTGATTAACCAGCTTAAACCTGTAATACCCAGGGTAAATTCGTTAGTTAAAAACCCTTTTGTTAACAATTGTTAACTTTATAATAAGTATGTTTAGGGTAAAAGTTGGTTAAATTGTAAGTTAAGGGAGTTTTGGTCATTAATGAAGAGTTTAAGGTCCTAATGGTACATATGGCTGATATTATCTCTTAAGCCATAAGATATTCTCATATCAGCAGAAAATTCGTGTGTGTAAGTGTGTGTTTTGAGAGCAAAAGGAGAAAAGAAGAAAACTTAGGTTGAGGATTCATGTGGTGTACTTGAAAGTGAATTCAGGTATGTTTTCTTTACAAAGTATGTTTATAATTGTTAATAGGTAGTTTCTATCGGTTTAGAAACACTGATTTCGTATCTGGGGTTAGTTCTGTCAATTTCTGGGCGAAAATGGGTAAACCGACAGAGGTGTCCGGACACAGTATGAATGTGTCCGGGTAGTTTTGTTAATGGTGTCCGGATGAGGTTCTAAAGGTGTCCGAACGCGTATTTTATCCGGGTAAGTTCCTTTTTCTAATGTTTTCCGGATGGATTTAGATACCGGATGGTATCCGGATTACTTTGGTGTCCGGATGTCATCTGGATTGCGTATGTTGTCCGGAAAAGACAAGCTGTCTGGAAAAATTGTGTTGTCCGGATAATTTGAGGTATCCGGATACTTTTGCTGTTTGGCCAATATTGAGAGTTTAGATGTTGTCGAGTGTCCAGTAACCTGTATTTTGTTAACCCTTAGATAAGGAATGAATGAGAACTGACTATTCTGTGGTCTTGACTTGAGTACGGGTTTGGGGGCAACATTTGAGGATTTGAGTTCTTTAGAGTTCTTCGCCTTAGGAAGACTTATGTGTTTTATATGGTAAAGAGATATATGTATCTATTTGTTTCAGATCCTGTGAATTCTGGGTAAAGGACTGAACCTGTTGAGAAAGGCTTGGAGAACGTTTTGATAAGACAAACATGTGAGTTTTACTTCAAAATGTTTTTAACTGGAATACATATACGTGTAGATTGAAAAGGTGATAGATAATGTGATTAGATGTTCATAAATGACAATATGATATATTGAGATATGTATATTGTATTTATATGTGCATTACACTACACGAGGATATGTTAGCCGAAACTATAGTCGGCGGTGTTTGCTGTAGTTGTTGTACAGCGGTGTTGCTGTAGTTGTTGTACAGCGGTGTTAGCTGTAGTTGTTGTACAGTGGATTAGTTGGCTCGCAACCAACTAACATGGCCAGGAGAAATGAGAATGAGAAAGAGGATGAGTTGAACACAGTGCACGAGTCTTGATTGTATTTAATTACGTATGATATATGTGTGTTTGTATAAAGGATTTCATATAAATGGGTTTTATAATGATTGTGAAATGACAGGGATTTTCTCACTTAGACCGCTAGGTCTAACCCTCATTTTGTTTTAAAAATATGTATTCCAGGTGGCGAATCGGGTAAGGGCAAGCATATAGAATAACTGGCGGATAGCTTTTGTGAAGACTTTTGTTATGAAGACTTAGATGTGTTTTTGTACTTATGGCTTTGTTGTTAGTCATAATGTAAATTATTTAGTCAAAAAGTTTGTACTAATTACTTATTATGTTTAGTAAGACTATGGGACCGAATATGAAATATGATGTATCTTTTTGATGAATTTATGTTGTGAAATGTATGTTATTTGTATATATGGAAATCGGGTTGTTACAAAACCTCTTTTCAAGTTCTGAGAAACTTTCTGATTTTGAGTTCTGAACAATTTCATCAGAACTCTGAACTGACTCAGAATTCTGACTAACAGACTCAGAATTCTGACTAACTGTATCATAATTTTCTTGATTTTCAGAAACCTTGTTTGCTTCATTAAAGAATACATTCTCAATGTCAGTATAGGAAAAACTTGGTTGTTTATCTTTATAACTGATATTCAGAGAATCATACTTGAATTTAGCAGTATTATATCTTGGTTTTTCTTCAGTAGGTTTTGAAATTTCTTTCTTAATCTTTTCTTCTGAACTTTCTGACTTTTCAGTTTTTGATTCAGAAATATTTTCTTTTACTTTTTCAACATTTGGTTTCTGTAAATTATCAGAACTTGTTATTGAACTTGTTGGTCTCACAAAAACTTCGACCAAGTCTGGGATTTCTGGTTTAGGACCTTTTAATTCCTCAAAATCATAAAGATTTATTGGAGCCTTTTTCAAAATAGCATTTTCTTCTAAACCTAATCCCATTTTTGGATTGTAAAACCTTGTGTCTTTAACATTGCTTGTGAGAAGACTTAAAGTCTGTTGAGTTTGACCTCTTTTCAGATTAAGAACTTCTAATTGTTCGATCTTTGTATATAAATTATTTCTTTCATCAAGCAACATATTCACTTTAATGTGCAAATCACCTTTTTCACCTATTACTTCTGAAAGTTCATTTTGTAGCTCAGATATCTTTTTCAGAATTTCAGAATTCTCTTTTCTGACTTCTTGTTTCTCAACCTCAGTTTCCTCAAATCTTACTTTAAACATTTCTTTTTCTAATCTAAATTTGTTAACCAGAATCCTTTCACCTTTAATCTGTTTTCTTAGATTAACAAATTCAGATTTCATGTTTCCAATTTCAGTCATTAAATCAATTTCAAGATTAGAATGTACCTCAGCAGAAGACTCAGAATATGCATCATCATAGTCAGAATCACCTTCATCATTCATCTTAGCCATGTAACTCTGCATTTGTGAGAAATGAATGCAGTTTTCTTCAATAGATGAATAATATAGCCAATTTTCCTTTTCTACCAACAAAGCAATCCCACTTTCTTTAGTTTTGGCTAACTGTGCCTTCTTGTTGTAATATTCATAATCCTTGACCACCTTCATTTTGCATTCTCTTGCAAAATGACCAGGTTTCCCACACTTGAAACATAGATCCTTCTCTTTTTTTTTCTTCCTTCTCTTATCTTTTCTCATACCTATTTTCTTCTCTATCATCCTTTTTCTTGTATCTCTCTTCTGAACTCCCCTGTCCATCTCTTCTGAACTTACCTTCAACATACTTCTTCTTCCATACCTTTTATTGAAGGTGTTAGTCAATAAGGCCAGTTTCTTAGCTATCAACTTAATATCAGCATCCTCATTAGATCATTCTTCCTTTTCAGATTCCTCTTTTAATTTTGGAATTTCAGAAAGAAATACAGACTTCTTTGTTGTCTTGTTGATCTTGGATTTTCTTTCAGAAAGCAAAGCTAACTGATCTGAAACATTTTTCTTTTCTTCAACAACTTGTTTAACAGAATCTTCATGCTGATTTAAAACACAGAACAAATCATTCAGATCTTCTTCACACATATCTTTGTTCATCTGAAGACTTATAGCAAAAGATGACCACTCTGTATTCAGACAATTCAGAAATTTGTAGTTGATTTCTGACTTGGTTTTCTTTAGTCCATTCCTTCTAAGATCATTCAAGATTGTACAGAACTTGTTGTATGTTTGAGTTAAACTCTCACATTCCTTAGCTTTGAATCTCTCATATGCATTGATGCACTGATTCAGTTTTGCCCGAATTGATATTGTTGTACCAAGCATCTGCTTCTCCAGTTCATCCCACATCTCTTTAGCAGATGTTCCACTATCAATTCTGTTGAAGATGTCATTAGGAATTGCCAAAGTTAACAAAGTAACAGCCCTCTTGTCTATTGCATGTCTCTTCTTCTGTGCTTCAGTATACTGTGAGAAACTCTTCTTTACTCTGGTAGCAAGAATCTCAGGTGTAGTAGTTGTTGCAGGTGGTGCAGCAACATCAACATATACTTCAATTGGACCTTCACGAATTGAAATCATCAGATTTTCATCAATATTATCCAAGAACTGAATAATTCTGATTTTCCATTGTTGATATTCTTCAAGAATTAGAACATGAGGTTTTGTCTCAGACCCCATCGAGAGAAATTCTTTAGAAGACATGTTTGTAAGATGAATTTAATCGATTCAACAGAAAGACAAATTCGAATCTCTTGATCAATACACAAACGAATTCAAGAATTCAAAAAATTCAAGAATCACGAGTAGCAGCGGAATTCAATTATCAGATTGATCAAGAAACCTTCAAGAACACGATCTTGACCTAATTTGTTTGTTGATTGGCTCTGATACCAATTGTAGAAACCAGGATTGATCTTACAATGCAATTATCAAATAAGAACACAATCAAACAGTAGAGGAATAGAGAATTGGAGCCTGTTAGGGTCATATTTGGTTGAATAGAAGTTCAAGGGCTAAATGTTAATTAATCATATTTGAGCCTTATTTGTGTAAACGGGCCATGGGCTTAATGCCATGGGCCCATTAGTATATAATGTGTAATCAACTTAGAATTAAACTAGTTGTCATTTACACTTTCTGAACTCTATTGTAATTCTCTCTGCATATTGAAAGTGAATTGGATGACCAATTGAAATCATAATACGTGTTTGATATCTGTTGATTTCTTCTATTCGTTGCACTGATCTGGAACTCACAATTGGTATAAGAGCAAACGGACGAATCGATTCAAAGCGATTTTCTTGATTTCTGGTAAGTTTTCTAAAAACATTCGACTGTGTTCTTGGCTTGAAAATCCATATTTTGATTGTGTGAAAATTGATTGTTTTCGTTTTTCACATTCTGTTCGTATCATCTTCATAAACGAATCTGCAATTTTTCTCATTTTAATTCGATCATCTGAGTGTTTTTTAAGCAAAATCAAAGTTGTGATTTTTGGTTCCTGTTCATCACAAAAGTTGATTTTTTTTATCAAAATCGTGCTATTTTGCTTTAAAATTTGATTTGGGTATTGTTAGTATTGTGTTTTGTTAGGTTTCTAACCTTTCAGGATTGAATTTACGCAACCCTAGTCGAATTACATCGAATTTTGAAACTCCAGCCGCAGGATCCGGACACCATAGCCGCTCTTTCTGGATACCACACAGCTTTCCGGAACATCGCTACATCTTTCCGGGTAAGTTCTCTTTTCATAAGCTTTCCGGGTACAATTGTTCCGGAAACCTAAAGTTTCCGGTAAAATATTTTATTCGGACAACTCAAAGTTTCCGGTAACCTATTTTATCCGAACAACTCAAAGTTTCCAGTAGAATTGATTCTTTCCGGACACTGTCATCCGGTAAGTCATTCTTCGGAAAGCATCTCATCCGGATACCCAATTCATCCGGTAAGTTCTGTTTTTGATATTTCCATTCGGAAACTAATTCCATCCGGTAACCTATTGTTATCCGGAAACCTTAGTTCATCTGGACACATCTGTTTATCCGGATACCTCTGCTAATTGAACACATTCACACTCAATCTGATCCGGACACTTCCAGATCAGACATCACATCCGGATTCCTATCTGGTAAGTTCAGTCCAGTTGTTTTCTTACTTCTTTCTAGTATAAATCATTCGTAGAACCTACGTTAGGACACCACTCTTAGTGCCTTGCGTTAGGCTATCACTTTGAATAGAACAAATCGTCTGACGATCACTCTAGTGCAACTGAAGATGTCTTCGCGCGACGCTCTCGGTATCGGCACCGATTCCAAACCACCTTGCCTCTACCAAGGTGAGTATAGCCAATGGCGGGACCGATTTCTGATCTTCATTGAGTCAAAGGATAACTTCGAGTACATTTGGCGAGCTCTAAAAGACGGGCCAATTCCTGAACCCATGAAGACTATACCAGCAACTGAAGCAGGAGCTCCAGCTCGTGTCGAGAAAAAGGCACTCTCCGATATGACTGCCGACGAAAGAGGGATGATTGAGGGAGAAAAGCATGCTAAAAGGTACCTAGTTCAAGCTCTACCCAACACGATCTACACTGCCATCGACAGCTACAAAAAGACAGCTAAGGGCATGTGGGATCAGGTGGAGAAAATGATGCGCGGGAGCGAAGTCGGGAATCAACTGAAGATCAACAGCTCCATAAGCAAGTTTGATGGGTTTAAGCAGCGCACCGGCGAATCCCTCTCCCAGACCTATGAACGCTTTTGTCTCCTTCTCGATGAGCTTCACAAGAACCAAATCACTCGTTCTAACATGAAGAACGCGCTCAAGTTCCTCAATAACCTATTGCCTGAATGTAAAGTGTTCGCATCTCACGTCAAGCACAATCACTTAATGGAGAAAGTTGGCATCCACGAGCTCTATGAGATGCTTCTGCAAGACGAAGATGAAGTGATGGAGATTCTGAACGAGAAGAAGTCTGCATCCAAGCCAGTTGCTGATCCACTGGCACTTATGTATTCCAAACGAGTCAAATCTTCAGGCCGTCATTCCAAACGTGCCCAAAAGCAAAGAGAATCTGAGTCAGAACCTGAAGAAAAGGAAGACAGTGATTCTGATCCTGAAGTATCTGCCATCAAGAAAGCAATGGCCCTGCTCTCCAAATCCCTCCAACAACAGAAGTTCTATAAGAAGCCAACGTCTAATAATCAGCGCTACTCCACCTCCTCCAACAAGCGCCATGATTATAAAGACAAATATGAAGGAAAGAAGAAAGCCGATGAGCCCGACCAGTCTGACAAGAAAGAGAAGACAGAGAAAGATGACCGCAAGAAGAAAGACGAACCCGTGACTTGTTATAACCGCGGGAAGCTTGGTCACTTTGCGAAAGATTGTAGGAAGCCTGTTGTAAAGAATACTCACTATTACAAGGCGAAGCTCGCATTGGCAGAACAGAAGGAAGCTGGAGAAGCTTTATTTGTTGAAGACGACTACTGGTTGGGTTGTTCTGATGATGAAAACGAGTCTGATGGTGCTGATGCTTTTATGGGCTACCACTCTCCCGCTGATGAAGAAAACGCAAAGTCAAGTCAGGTATGTGAACCTATCCATCAAGATTTCTTTGATCAAATGCAATCTCTTGCTGAACGGATAGATTCCTATAAGGCCACCGTTGACGAACAACTGCTTGAGATTAGATCACTATCTGAAAAGCTAGATGTTCAAAAGCGAATAACTGAGAAATACAAGTCCGAAAATGTTAATTTAAAAGAAAAATGCAAAAATCTTTCAATAGCACCTAAGGACTTAAGGGCTAAAATATCTGAACTACAATCACAACTTGATCAGTGTGAGAATGAGAAAGCAGAAATTGTTCATCAATGTTCAGCTCTTCAAATTCAGCACAAGGAATTTGTCAATAAAATCGTTGATCTTGAAACCAAACTCCACAAAAGAGGTCAAACTGATCAGACCATTCACATGAATAAACCCAAAGAGTTCACTTATTTTAACAAGGAGTGGGGAATCGGATACGATAACCCACACTATTTGAAAAAGGGTATATTCAAAACACCTACGGTATGATTTTAGCTGCTTAGGAATAGATAAAAAGTATCCAGAATATGGGATTAGATGGACTGGTCCTCTTGAACCTGAAAAGGAAGAGAAAACTGAGGAATACAAGCGCGCACACACATCTAAAATGGAACTTCCTTTTTGTTATGAGCCTTTAAACTATTATTATGAGAAAAATCAAAAGAAGTACCTCTCGAATGACTACTTTGACTGCTATAAGGTTGTAACGCCCAAGGATTCCTCCAAAAAGGATGAGGTCCAAGCAACCGCAACCAAGACTGAGACGGATGAGTTCAAGATCTATGTTCCCCCTCTCATCTTGGAAGCAAAGATAGTCGAGTTAGAGGAGTCACTCGAGAAAGAAAGGTCAAGTTTTCAAAAGGAAAAGGTCAACGCTTATTAGAGAACTTGAGCAACTCAAATCCATAAAAACCGAAGTTGTGTCGGAAGAAGGACAGGAAATCCTTCGGTGTGAAATCAATAAGCTCACATCACAACTGTCTGCCTTGGCAACAGAAGCGATGCAAGAGCATACGAGAAATGGTCAACTCCAAGAGCAGATTGACCTACTCCAAACTGACAAGTCAATTTCACCCAAACCTTCCTCCAATTCTTCGGACACATCCTCGTGTAAAGCTTTCATTGGTAAAATCTTTTCACAAGACGGCAATGCGTCTCAAGATAAGAGTGTGTTAAGGAATTTAAACTCTGATTTTTTCCTAGCTTCCGCACCAAATTCCCCGAAGCACACTGACACAAAGTGTTCCTCGCCTTCCTCGGCCAATCCAAGTCCCACTATCCCGGATATTGATTTTTCAGAATATATGAATTCCGAGGGCAATTCTGATGAAGAGTTTGAATCGTTCCCTTTCGACAAACCTCTTCCAAGTCATATTGACTTTCTTTCGCCAGTGGTTAATCGACCGGTCAATTTTCTAAAAGGCGATTGCTCCAAAACAAAGACCCCAGCTGTGATTAAGATTTCTAAAACAAAGCCAGATTCTCAAAAACAATCACAGCCGAGACAAAAGACCGATCGATCGACTACCAAAAATCCTGTTTCCTCAAAAGCCACTGACCATGCTGTCAATGTTGTTTCAGATAAAACCGGTCGCGCTAAACAAGATAAACAAAAGTGGCTAGCCAAGGAATCTATCGAGGATGCTGCATCAAAGTCATTTAATACTGTTTTCTATCCTAGAATGAACAAAAACGATTGTGCTTGGAATCATAGGAATGATTTTGTTAAACAAGATGTTAATTTTCCGATTAAACTTTATTCCATTCAGCAATTGATTCAATTATCGCATGATTGTTTGTGTTGTTCTAAGTGTGGTTGGAATGACTTTGATGACATTAGTAATAATGATTGGTTTGGGTCATATCATATATATAATCATACACCCAAACGCAAACCCCGTAAAAACAAAAAGAAACACCATAAACAACGGGGTCACCAATCAGAGGTTAAACCACAGCAAGAAAGGAAACCCATTTCAAAACGGGTTCCTCCTACTAAGGTTAAACCTACACCCAAGACGCAACCTGCTTCAAAACAGGTTCCTCCGAAAGGTGTAAAACCTAACCCTCCAGGACCCATGCAAATATGGGTGCCTAAAGTCCGCTAATCTCGTTTTGCAGGACAGTCATGTGTGGTACTTATACTCTGGATGCTCCAAGCACATGACCGGAAGAAGGGAGCTTCTCAAGAACTACAAGGAATAATATGGGGGAGACGTGAGATTCGGGAACGATGACAAGGCGCCGATTTTGGGCTACGGTGACATTGTCCAAAACAAGATCACCGTCAAGAAAGTTTTACACGTCGCGGGATTGGGACACAACCTGTTTAGTATCGGCCAATTCTGCGACAAAGATCTCGAGGTCAGATTCAAAGCCAAAAGGTGTAGCATTCTCACCGACGACGGAACGGAGCTACTGGTTGGAAAGTGCAAGACCAACCTCTACACCATCGACCTCTCAGCCCTAAAGACCGATAACTCTGTCTGCCTGATGTCAAAGGCCAATTCTCAACAAGCATGGATTTGGCATCGACGTCTCTCGCACTTGAACTTCAAGAGTATCAACAAACTGGTGCTGGGCGGACACGTGAAAGGCATGCCCGATCTTCAATTCGTGAAGGATCGACTCTGCGGGGCATGCGAAATGAGAAAAATGAAGCGAGCGACGCACAAGCCGAAGGCCGCTCCGAGCACGTCAAGGTCCCTCGAACTTATCCATATGGATTTATGTGGACCAATGCGCGTTCAGAGCCTCAACAAGCGCAAGTATGTCCTGGTGATGGTGGATGATTTCTCACGCTACACTTGGGTGAATTTTCTACGCACGAAAGATGAAACCCTGGAGCTGATCATCAACCATCTGAAGACCATCCAACTGAACCTTCAACAACAAGTTCAGACTATCAGAACCGACAATGGGACAGAGTTCAAGAATCAAACGGTGAATGAATACCTAACCTCAGTCGGTATCTCACAAACCTTCTCGGCCGCACGCACTCCTCAACAGAACGGAGTGGTGGAAAGACGCAATCGTACCTTCGTTGAAGCTGCTCGCACGATGCTTTCCCGAGGTAAAATTGTAATAACCGAGTACGTTGTTAGATTATTTAATTTTTATTATTTTGGTTTTAAGGTAAGTTTGGGATTAGTTTTATGGAGTTATAAGTTAAGGGATAAACTGTAATTTTAAGTTGGAAGTTGGAGGGTAGATTTTGCCATTAATTGGAAGATAGAGGTTTGTTTGGTTATAGTGATGGAAGTCCATCACCACCCACCGCCTCATTTTTGTTATAGGTAGGAAAATGAGATAATTTTCTCATCTCAATGTGTGTGTGTGTGTGTGTGTGTGTGTGTTTTCATTCGACAAGAGAGAGAGGAGAGAAAAAGAGAGAAATTTGAGAAAGAAAAACTAAGAAGAAGAAGAAGAAAGTTGATGATTCTCAGTTGGATTGTTAGAAACGACACAAGAACATAAAGGTAACAATCCTACATAAACTCCTTTTATGTTTATTAGTTTACTAAAAGGTTTATAAATGGGTTTTGATGAATTATGGATGTTTTTGGGAAACTGAGTTTATGGATAGTTTCTATTTATAGTCTTAAGTATTTCTGCATAAGACCATCCGTACCCGTTTGCAAAAAGCCCAAAAGCCCACAGTGCCACATCAGCGCCACATCAGCGCCACATCAGCTTTTCTATAAACCCACTCCAAACCCAAAAGTGGAGTACCCGTTTGCAAAAAGCCCAAAAGCCCTAAATGCCACCTCATTTTTTTTATTCTTTTATTTATACATTTAATTATTTAACAAAATAAAAATATTTATATATTTTTTAATAAATAAAAATAAGATAAATAATAAAAATTAAAATTCATATCATTCATTAAAAAATTAAAAACTACAAAATAAAATTAAAAATTACAAAATAAATTTAAAAATCTACTCGTCGTCATTGTGGGGAACTTGGATACGCCAAATATGGTCGACCAAATCCGACCGAAGGTTATTATGAGTCTCCCAGTTTTTGACTTCTCGAACATTTACCGCGCGTTGTGCCTCACTGATTTGGCTTACTTCATCATCCGTGAAAAATTCGTTTTCCACGTCACCACAAATAGCATGGCCTTCGTCTTCGAGTATCATATTGTGTAATATGACACAAGCATACATAATTGTGGCCAATCTTGTCGGATGCCATCCGCGTGCCGGGTTATGAAGTATATGCCAACGTTGTTTAAGAACGCCAAAAGCTCGTTCAACATCTTTACGTGCCGCTTCTTGCGCGGACTTGAACTTTTGTCGTTTGGGGTCATGTGGGCACGTAAATGATTTTACGAAAGTAGCCCATTCCGGATATATCCCATCCGTTAGATAATATCCATGCTTGTAGGTGACTCCATTGACCTCAAAAGGGCACTCGGGTGCTTTTCCATCATATACATCGTTGAAGATGGGCGACTGATTCAGAACATTAATGTCGTTGGAACCGGCAACACCAAAGAATGCGTGCCAGATCCATAAATCTTGAGAGGCCACTGCTTCTAACATGATTGTCGGGTGCTCATGATCACCTCTCATGAATTGACCTTGCCGTGCTACCGGACAATTTTCCCACGCTCAATGAGTACAGTCTAAGCTTCCGAGCATGTCGGGAAATCCGTGTTTAGCTTCATGTGCGGCGTACAACTTTTGAATATCAATAAAAGTAGGCTTGCGTAAATATTTTTGACCATACAGTTCAGTAATACCTGTACAGAATTTGTGCAGACAATCTCGTGACGCTTTCTCTCCTATACGGATGTACTCGTCAAGTGAGACAGCAGCTATTCCATACGCCAGTTGCCGAATAGCGGAAGTACACTTTTGTAGTGGAGAAAAACCTTGTTGATGAGCGGCGTCCAACCGAAATGTAAAATATGGATATTGTCCTTGTAAATCTTCAACTATTTGTTCGAATAGTTGCCTCCTCATCCTGAACCGCCGCCTAAACATATCCGGTGTATAAACCGGGTTGTTGCCAAAGTAGTCCCGTATAAGCCGCTGGTTTGCATCTACTCGACCTCATTCTATGTTTGCGGCCCTCTCTCTTCTTGAAGATGAAGCGGTGCTACCATAAATTAATTGTGCAGTCTCTTGAACCAAGCCTACAAAAACTTCCCTTTGTAGATTCAAGAACTCGTCGGTGTCTATGGATGATGCTGATGCGGTCGATGAACCGGGTTGTGGCGAATCCATATTGAGAGAGTTTGAGAGAATTTGAGAGAATTTGAGAGAGTTTGAGAGAGTTTGAGAGGTGTGAAAAATATAAGGGTTGAGGGTTAATATATATAGTGTGATTAAATTGAAAAAAAAATTAAAAAACCCAAAATAACCGTTTCCAAACCGTTGGAATTCAAATTTTTGAAAAAAAAAATTAATAAAAAAAGTAAATAGGAAAGCTCGAGCGGGTTTAGGAACCCGAGTGGGGAAGCCCGCACCCAAGCCCGGCCACCCCGTACCGGTTGTGCAAGAAGCCCGCAGCAAGCCCGAGCAAGAATCCCGAGCCGCTACGGGTGGCCTAATTACAGAAACATTCATGGTCTAAATCTATAAATTTTTGGGTTAAGTATGAACTTAGTTGACTGAGATAGTTATGAGTGTCGCAGTAATGGGTTGCGACAGTTATGGTGTTTTGCGACATTCATAAGTATCGCAACCTTGGGTTGCGACAAGATCATTGGTATCGCAACAGTTGGTTGCGACAAGTGGTGTATCACAACAGTTGGTTGCGATAAGAAGAAGTGTCGCAATAGTGGGTTGCGACAAGTTACTGTGTCGCAGTAGTTGATTGCGACAAGTTCCGAGTATTGCGACAAGGGGGTTATCGCAGCTAGTTGGTTGCGATAAGAGTCGAGGATTTTTAGATTATTTAGGATTCTTAGTTTTAAGGGAATCATTTAAGGGTAAAGAGATAATTGTACTTAATTGTTTCAGATTCTGTGAATTTTGGGTGAAGGATTGGATTTCTCGAGAAAAGCTTGGAAGGGTTTTTGATAAGCAATCAGGTGAGTTTTACTTTAAAAATGTTTTCAAACTGGAATACATAAATGTGTGGATTGAGAATGTGATAGATGGTGTGATTATGTGTTTATGTTTGAAATATAATATATTGGGATGTATATTGTATTTACATGAGCATTACACTACATGAGTGCACGTTGGTCGGGCTTAGGACCGGTGGAGTTTTGGCTGTACGGAGGGACAGCGGTGTTGCCTGTAATTTTAGTACAGCGGAGTAAATTGATTAGTTGGCTCGCAACCAACTAATTTGGCCATGGGAATGAGGAGTTGTACACAGCGCACGAGTCTTGCTTGGTATTTAAACACTTGTTGTATATTTGTGTTTTACAAAAGGATTACTAAACTGACAGGGATTATCTCACTAGACCGTTTGGTCTAACCCTCATTTTGTTTTCAAAAATATGTATTCCAGGTCGAGGAACTTTTATTAGCAAAGGAAAGGATAAAGTATAGTAAGCGGTTGATAGCTGATGAAGACTATGGAATGCTTGTGTTTTGTATTGTATAGTTTTGGGACTAAGGGACCGTACATGAATTATTATGTATCTTTTGGTTATGAAGCTATGATATGTGAAATATGTTATTTGATGTATGTTTTGGGAAGTGGGTCGTTACAGATGGTATCAGAGCCCTAGTTTAAGGGATTTAGGTATTCGGATCCATACCTAGACTTAAACTGCATGTGAAGTAGGATGTCCCTATTATTTAGAACCTTGGGATACGAAATATAAAAGGTAGAAGGAACATCATGTAAGGTAATTTCAAATTACATTTGGTCAGTGTAATCATGAACTTACAGATACATGTTTGAACTGGAATACCTTATTATATTGGGGTATGTGCTTATGTGTATATTAACCTTGTTAAAGTCAACAGGATGGCAAGTGGTACTCGACGTACAAATAGAGAGGGAGAAGGAAATCCTAATATAACGAATCCAACAATCGGAACAAGGGGAAGAGGTGGTGAATGAGGAAGGGGCAGAACTTGGGGCAGAGTTCCGTCGCGAGGTACGGAATTTGTTACAAGAGACGATTTGACGGCTGAAATGGGAAGACTTCAAGCAAATATACAAGCGATGTTCGACCGAAATCATCATACTGAAACTGAAATACCAGATCCTAGTCTGGAAGACGAGATGCCCATTACACCTACTGCCATACCGGTGCCAAGGAAGTGTGATTATAAGATGTTTCTAAGTTGCAAACCTCCAACCTACTCATGGGAAAGAGATCCGGTGAAGGCTATGAGATGACTAAAATAAATAGAAGCTATTTTCAAGACCAGTAAATGTGCCGATGAAGATAGAGTGATATATGGGACCGCGATGTTAAAGGCTGATGCGCTATACTGGTGGGAAGCTCTTATTACTTCGAAGGGACCAGATGTGTATTCCACTTTTTCCTGGGAAGAATTTGCTACAGCTTTTAAAAGGCAGTTCTGTCCTCAAGCTGCCGTAAGACAATTGGAGGAAGAGTTCATGAATTTACAACAGGGTAAGCTATCAGTTCGAGATTACACTGCGCGTTTTCTGGAGAAGTCCCGTTTTGCCGAATACTATGTGGCAATGGAGGCTCTTAAAATGGAAAGGTTTATCTTTGGGTTAAATTCGGAAATCCGAGGATTAGTAATTGCTAAGGGAACCGATACTTTCTCAGCAGCAGTAGATGAAGCAGAAAATGTAGAAAGAGATAAAAGGAGGGATGCTGGTGATAGAAGTTATGGGAAAAGAAAATTAGAAGAAATGACGTACGATTTGAAGGAGTACGAATCTCCGAGGTTTGATAGTTATCTACCTTTCAGACCAGTTGAAAGACCATGTCCAAAATGCAACCGTGTTCATCAAGGAAATTGTTATGCTAATCCCAGAAGTTGTTACAAATGTGGAAAGACTGGTCACATCGCTAAAGATTGTCATGTAACTCGATTTTGTTTTTCTTGCAATTCCCCTGATCATATTTAGATCGATTGTCCACAGTGGAAAGCACAGCAGGGTGGTATGACAGTGAGATCAACGGGTGTTAGGCCGGGAGAGATACAAAGGCCTGAGGTACCGAAAGGAAGGGGTCGTGCCTTCCAAATGACAACACAAGAAGTGGACAAAATTCCGGATGAGGTTACAGGTACATTTCTAATAAACTCTATACATGCTAAAGTGTTATTTGACTTCGGTGTAAACCGATCATTTGTGTCTCCATTCTTTTGTTGCTTATATGCATTAGAAAAGTATTTGATAATCGTGGTAGAGATATAGATGGGTGTGGGGTGCCTATTCAGTTAGTTCCTATGGTTTTGATTGAGTTCGATGTAGTAGTGAAAACTAAGTATCCATCTTTTCGCTTGACCGAATTCCGGGACGGAATTCTTTTAAGGGGGAGATGTTGTAATAACCGAGTACGTTGTTAGATTATTTAATTTTTATTATTTTGGTTTTAAGGTAAGTTTGGGATTAGTTTTATGGAGTTATAAGTTAAGGGGTAAACTTTAATTTTAAGTTGGAAGTTGGAGGGTAGATTTTGCCATTAATTGGAAGATAGAGGTTTGTTTGGTTATAGTGATGGAAGTCCATCACCACCCACCGCCTCATTTTTGTTATAGGTAGGAAAATGAGATATTTTTCTCATCTCAATGTGTGTGTGTGTGTCTGTTTTCATTAGGCAAGAGAGAGAGGAGAGAAAAAGAGAGAAATTTGAGAAAGAAAAACTAAGAAGAAGAAGAAGAAAGTTGATGACTCTCAGTTGGATTGTTAGAAACAACACAAGAACATAAAGGTAACAATCCTACATAAACTCCTTCTTTTATGTTTATTAGTTTACTAAACGGTTTATAAATGGGTTTTGATGAATTATGGATGTTTTTGGGAAACTGAGTTTATGGATAGTTTCTATTTATAGTCTTAAGTATTTCTGCATAATTACAGAAACATTTATGGTCTAAATCTATAAATTTCTGGGTTAAGTATGAACTTAGTTGACTGAGATAGTTACGAGTGTCGCAGTAATGGGTTGCGACAGTTATGGTGTTTTGTGACATTCATAAGTATCGCAACCTTGGGTTGCGACAAGATCATTGGTATCGCAACAGTTGGTTGCGATAAGAAGAAGTGTCGCAATAGTGGGTTGCGACAAGTTACTGTGTCGCAGTAGTTGATTGCGACAAGTTTCGAGTATTGCGACAAGGGGGTTATCGCAGCTAGTTGGTTGCGATAAGAGTCGAGGATTTTTAGATTATTTAGGATTCTTAGTTTTAAGGGAATCATTTAAGGGTAAAGAGATAATTGTACTTAATTGTTTCAGATTCTGTGAATTTTGGGTGAAGGATTGGATTTCTCGAGAAAAGCTTGGAAGGGTTTTTGATAAGCAAACAGGTGAGTTTTACTTTAAAAACGTTTTCAAAACGGAATACATAAATGTGTGGATTGAGAATGTGATAGATGGTGTGATTATGTGTTTATGTTTGAAATATAATATATTGAGATGTATATTGTATTTACATGAGCATTACACTACACGAGTGCACGTTGGCCGAGCTTAGGACCGGTGGAGTTTTGGCTGTACGGATGGACAGCGGTGTTGGCTGTAATTTTAGTACAGCAGAATAAATTGATTAGTTGGCTCGCAACCAACTAATTTGGCCAAGGGAATAAGGAGTTGTACACAGCGCACGAGTCTTGCTTGGTATTTAAATACTTGTTGTATATTTGTGTTTTACAAAAGGATTACTAAACTGACAGGGATTATCTCACTAGACCGTTTGGTCTAACCCTCATTTTGTTTTCAAAAATATGTATTCCAGGTCGAGGAACTTTTATTAGCAAAGGAAAGGATAAAGTATAGTAAGCGGTTGATAGCTGATGAAGACTAGGGAATGCTTGTGTTTTGTATTGTATAGTTTTGGGACTAAGGGACCGTAAGTGAATTATTATGTATCTTTTGGTTATGAAGCTATGATATGTGAAATATGTTATTTGATGTATGTTTTGGGAAGTGGGTCGTTACAAAAATCGACTCAACTCTATTTATCAAAAACGAAAAAGGTCATATTGTATTAGTTCAGGTGTATGTCGATGACATAATTTTCGGTTCTACTAATCCTCAGTTTGCTAAGAACTTTGCCAAGTTAATGGGGATTTTTTTAAAATGAGTATGCTTTGTGAGATGAATTTCTTTCTCGATCTTCAAGTTAAACAAGTGTCGACCGGGATATTCATAAATCAGGCCAAGTACATCCGGGATATTCTTAAGAAATTCCAGATGGATCAGTCTTCACCGATGAAAACCCCCATGGCATCCGGTACAAAGTTACACGCCGATCCTAACAGAAAGGATGTGGACACTAAAACGTGCCGGGGAATGATACGTTCTTTAATGTACCTAACTGCTAGTAGACCGGACATCATGTTTTCGATGTTTCTTTGCGCCCGGTTTCAGTCAAAACCGAAAGAGTCTCTTTTAGTAGATGTCAAACGAATTTTTCGTTATTTACGTGGTACTGCTGATCTTGGCTTGTGGTACCCAAAAGAGACAGGTTTTGAGCTGTCTGCATACTCTGATGCGGACCACGCGGGCAGCATGATGGATCGGAAGAGCACATCGGGTCATGTGCAGTTCTTGGGCGATAGCTTGGTGAGTTGGTCATCCAAGAAGCAGCAGTGCGTCTCTACGTCGACTGCCGAGGCGGAATACGTGGCCGCCGCGAGCTGCTGTTCTCAGGTGATTTGGATGCGGATGCAACTCAAGGACTACGGCTTTACATACGTCAAGGTGCCCATCTACTGCGACTTGAAGAGCGCTATTGCAATATCCAGCAATCCGGTCCAGCATACGAAGACGAAGCACATAGACGTTCGGTACCATTTTATCAAGGATCACGTTGAAAGAGGTACAACCGAACTCTATTTTGTAAATACAGAACATCAGTTAGCCGACCTGTTTACAAAACCCCTGGACGAAAAACGATTTAATTGTCTAGTGTCCAGGTTAGGTATGCTAAATCTGAAGACTTGATCTGATTGTGTGCCCGACACAAGTTCCATACATCTACGAGAAACTGTCTACTCATCATCTGCTGTTCACACTCCAGATGATTGGGCATACACTCTCTCGCATCTGTATTCTACTTGTATTAGTTACATAGTTAGGTTAAGTCTCTGTATTTATTAGGTAGATTTCGCTTGTTTACTTTCTTTCCACGTGTGTTTCTTTTGTTTATTACTGTCTTCTCATTTATTTGGCTAAATATATGTGCTTTCACAAGTGTTCATGTGTTCAGGGGGAGCACGCACAGGTATCAGGTAAGTTTACTCTATTGTTGAGGGGGAGTGTCACACACAATTTTTTTAACTGCCGAAAAGTTTTTTTTGTGTTTGTCAACATTCCCGTGTGCATTTCACACTACGCGCACATTCTGAGGGGGAGCATATAAATTTATGTTCATCATTTGAGGGGGAGCGACACACCATTTTTTTCTTTAAAAGTATCAAAGTTTTTTTTGTGTGTCAGTCTCTCCGTTGCACACAATTGCACCATCCGAGGGGGAGCAGAGAAATCCCCATGCTCAGTTTGAGGGGGAGCGAGAGAAGGTTCTTTCTAAATCATTCGACTACTGTTTTTTGAAAACCGAAAGAACACTAATTTTTTTCAGAAACCCCAATCTTTCCGGACAAGTTTCCGGATACCCCTATCCGGATAGGTTTCCGGACCGGACACCTATCCGGAGCGGATGGGTATCCGAATGACCCACCCGGAAAGAGATCTCCGTATAAAAGAAATCCGGACTACTCCCAGTTCACTTTATCCGGATAATTTCAAAACCCACATAAAACCCCTCGTTTTCTCACTCGTTCGGACACCATCGACATCATCGCATATTGATCGATTTCAGCTCAATAATCAGGTATGCTCTTCGTTTATCAATCTCGACCTCGATTGTACACATCTCGTGCCCTAAAACACCAACATCGACCACAGATTTGGTCGATTGACGGTCTCCGAAAACCCATTTTGGAATCTCTACGATTTCGGGTCAACTCGGTGTAGTTCAGGTCGACTTATATGATTTTGTGTGCACAAATGCTTATATCGATACTCCTAGAATGTATTCCCACATGTTTGAGGCTGTGATTTGTACGATTGATCCATCCGGATATCGTCCGGAAACATTCTACACGTCCGGAAACCACCATGCTTAAGATGATCTATCCGGACACCATCAACGTCCGGTAACCCTAGTTGTCCGGAAACCTAAGGGTTTCCGGTAAGTTCAACTATCCGGATAGTTGAGGTGTCCGGTACCCTAGTCATTCGAAAACTCATGACTTATCCGGAAACCAATTTTGTCCGGATTGACTACTTTGTCCGGAAACATTCATCACTTCCGAAAACCTTGGTTGTCCGGATACTATTGTCCGGATACCCTGATTTGTCCGGAATCCTTTGTTTCAATTGGTTTTGTCCGAACACCTCTGTTTTCATCATTCCAGTACGTTGTCATCTCACTGCCAGTCCTCAATCTGTCACAGATTGAGCCAATTGCTGCAAAGGTACGCGCCTACACTTGTTCATCCGCCTCGATTACTCACTTTGGTTCTTTTTCAGATATTCGGCATGGCGGATTAGGAACAACAACAACCACCTCAAGAGCAAATTCCTCCTCAAGAGGAATTTATAGACGAAGCAGCTGATAATGCTTTGGTCCACCCTGACCATGGCATTGAGATGGAAGCCAACAATCATCAGTTGGACGTCGCTGAGTTCCGACCACAGCACCGTGTGGTCGTGGACATATTACTTGGTCACCCTCTCCGTGAGGCCCTCACTGCAACAGTTGACGTCCCCGTATTATATGTATATCAACTATGGCTCACTGCCCAAGTCGTCACGGCTGCCAATTCTCAGACCATCACGGCACGGATCGACAACCATCCCTTCACGCTCACACCTGACTCGTTCTGCCGCTTGCTATCCCTACCAGAAGCCAACGCCGGCAGACACCAAGGCTACAACCCCGCGGTCAATGACACAACCCTACTCAAGTACGCGCTCTAGGCTACAACCGTGCTCTCGACCGTCCTTCAGCCTTCAACAGAAAATATCTTGCGCCCATCTGGTACACATTGTTCACCATACTGAACAGGTGGAGGGGAATAGACCAGTGCACAGCCGACTTCCTGCGTCTATTCCATGTTGTATGCTACAACAGACACGTAGACTTCACGATGATTATATGGCGCGAGATGGTTCAAGCTATTCGTCAAATCGGCGGTACAAAGCAAAAGAAATTCCTACCTTATCCTCGATTCTTCTCACTGGCCGTCAGACAACAAATGGACGCGAATCCAGCCATACCGCGACGAATAAACCATCCGGTCTGTCCACCCTTTCATTTGCAATATCTTGTTATTCGCAACCCTTCTGACTCCAGAGCCATGCCCTTACCTGAAGCCCTACTGGCACACGCGGACCCCAATGCACCGAGTGTGTTAGAATATAGGAGAGAGTTAGCTGCTCCCATGGTCTAGCCAGCACCGGAGGGACCTCCCCAGGGAGATAGAACCGAGAGACGTGAGGGTCCGAGAACGAGAGGTGGTAGAGTCCGGGCAGCTGGGGCTCCCGGACGGGGTGTGTTGAGATTACATGGGAGGGGAACAAGAGCGGGCAGTGCATCGGATAAGCGTGCCGGTACTACCCAATCCCAACAAGCCGGTACAAGCCATCAACCTTCCATTCCTATCACCCGAATGACGACCGAAGCTGGAACATCGTCTAGACCGATGCTTCACCGAGACCCGGAGCCATACATATCTGGTCCTCCCTCACCACCCAGACAGGTTGAGGATGTGGAATCTGACTCCACCGACTCCGATACGGACCGTGCTATACGCGAATCCCTAATACCTACCCGTATCGGACCAAATCCAGAGTTGACCGAAGGAATCCCATCTGACTCACCCATGACCCCTCTAATCCCTACTACCCAGACTGATACGGGAGACATAAGGAGAGAGGAGGGAGTATTAGTTGAAGAATTGGAGCATGTGAGACGGAGGGAATTGAGATCGAAAGCGAATCATGACAGGTTAAGCCGTAAAAATAAAGAGGCTTCTGAGCGACCCCAAACCAACGTCATCCAGGTAGCCACATCTGATATCCCGTCTCATCTGTTGGAACGGGATATTGAAGAAGCCATCGTGGACCTAGCGGCGCAAGTGCACAACCTCCCAAGCCACTCATCCGTCTCTCAAAAGACAGATGTTTCACTTTTGCACGGGGATTTAGCACAACTTCTACCGATCTCTCAATCGGAGAGTATTGGTATTGAAATAAGAGACCAACAACCCCCGGTCTCGCCTTCTTTCAGAGCACAATCGAGTCTAGAGCCACTTGACATAGTACATTCTTCGGCTAGGACACAAGATGAGATCCTATAAATCGATGCTCTTCGTGACTCGATCGAAACTTCCGTAGTGTCTCCGCCTTTAAGCGGAACGCGAGGATCGGAAGGAAATCCTACCACGGACACACCATCGCCAACCATGAACGTAGGTGGCTCTGCCTCTAAGGTAGATGCCTCAACGGGTAATCTAAGTGATCCCGGAGTTACTTTACCCGACTTTGTGTCACAGGGATATCTGGACAGCGCCCTAAAGGCTGTCCGCGAGGCCATGGAGCAGCGATTCACCAACAAGCTCGATAAACTGAAAAGCTTGATCAAAGGTAAGGAGAAAGTAGTCGAAGCTGAAACCGCACCAACACCTCCATCGGCTCCCGTTCAGCCAATCTATTCGGTGGACACCCTGAAGACTATGCTCCTAGCTCAACTGCTCCAACACACCGATACCGATGCCTCTACCGAAGCAGACCTGATCTCCATTCTATGATCACAGGTCACTGCTCCTTCGTCATCCATTACCACAAGAATGGATCAGCTTGACACGACTCTCAAGGACGTTCAATAAGTGCTCAAAACGCTGTCCGAGAGAGTCGCCTCTATGGAAGAAACTTGCAAGAGTCAAGCAGGCGGTCTAAAGCGAAGACACGATGATCAGGATGATCCTGATCGCTGTGAGGGGGAGAATAAAAGACTACGATTAGCCGAGACCGCCCCGATCCTCACTGAAACTACTGTGGTTCAACTGGAACCATCAACTGCGTCAACTACAATTAAAGAACAACCTGAAGCCCAGTTGAGCTTAGTCAAAATGGTCATAGATATTGACATCTCCGACGACGAAGACCCGACGGTTGAAAAGCATGGGGGAGAAACACAGGAATTGGTCACATATGATGCATCAGATAGGACCAGACTACAACTGATAGATCCAGATTCTCAGATCGACCCGGAGACCGAAAATGCATGGTACGAAAAAGCCGCCAGTGCGATAAATCTCCAGGTAAACCTGATCTTTCCTACTGACGAAGACGACAACGTTGACTACGACCAGCGCCTGCTACAAAATCTGTATGGTACACCCGTTCACACTGCTCAGGACAACGAGACTTCTACGATACCCGAGACTTCAACTGCTGAAAATCCGACATCTCCTCAACAACCTACGGCTTCTGATCCTCCTCCTCCTCAACAGCAGCAAATCCGATGGGAGAAAATCATGATCTTTATTCCTCACCTTGAGGAATCTCTAAAGAAGTTGTATGTTCACAGGTTACGCCCTATCGAGCCGACTTTTTGCCTTGGGATTTCTCACTTCGACAAAGAATACCAAGGTCAGTACATAAATGCCATGAAGCGGTGTCCGCCATATAGCCAAGTCCGAACCAAGCACAAGATCACTGAAGTGCTTAACATCCGAAACGGTCGAATCCTTAGTCATGTTTCCAGTTTTCACTGTCCGACGCGAAGACGGTAATGAATGGAAAATTTCTGAAGCTGACTTTAAGAATCTTAGACCGTTCGACTTACTTGCTATACTGAAAGACCTCCGAAACAGAACCATCCGTCCGCTTCAAGTGACAAAGGCGCTCGAAGCTGTCCGTCGATTCCTGATTCACTCAATCATGATGTCTTACCTCACAGACTTTCAAATAGGAATCGAGAACAGAGCAAAGAAGGTAAACCTGCTGAAACCGAATCTGAAAGCGCCCAAACTGAAGATGTATCCCGAGAACGCACTACTTCTAGAACCTGAATTTGGGATAGTCTACCTCAACGAACAGAAAGAAAAGAGGTTTCTCCGCTTCATCCAGGTCGACAGGTTCTGCGATGGCACGCTCTTCAAAGTCCAAGATGCTCTTCGCAACATCATCACTTATGAATCAGAAAATCAAAAGGTATCGTATGTTCGCAACTCGAATGAGACAACCGCACGAGAAGCCTTAGAAGTGATTAAAGAACGCATCGACTACCGCCGAGCCATCAGAACGTTCGAGATACACTTTGTGCTTAGAAAGAGATATGTGGAGAACTGGCGCGAACTCGAACTTCAATTCAAAGGGGGGGATTGTTAGGGTCATATTTGGTTGAATAGAAGTTCAAGGGCTAAATGTTAATTAATCATATTTGATCCTTATTTGTGTAAACGGGTCATGGGCTTAATGCCATGGGCCCATTAGTATATAATGTGTAATCAGCTTAGAATTAAGCTAGTTGTCATTTACACTTTCTGAACTCTATTGTAATTCTCTCTACATATTGAAAGTGAATTGGATGACCAGTTGAAATCATAATACGTGTTTGATATCTGTTGATTTCTTCTATTCGTTGCACTGATCTGGAACTCACAGAGCCAAAAGCTTTGTATTCATTGAAGAACATATTACAGATCTAGAGAGAGAATCTCCCAAAGATTACAAAGATTGAATACAAAAGTGTTTCAAAAGTTAGTTAGCTTACAGTTGCTAACTTCTATATATACCGTAATGGAAATGCTAAAGCTACAGTACATTTACAATACAAACCATTAGAACAATGACACGTGTTCTAATATGCTAGCTAATAACTGAATTACATTAGAAGAAAATGTCTAAGACATTCTGAACCATCTTCTGATTAAGCATACTCAGAACATACACTTGACGCATGAACATTTTCTTCTTCAGAACTTCTGAGTTCTCCTTCTCAGAACTCTTAGTCTTCTATTCAGATTTCAACACTTAGGTTTTTGACAAACTTCAGATCTAACACTTGAGGTACTTAACCAAGTGTAACGCAGCCTTCATGTGAGCAGATCATGGTTCTGACATATACTGAGAAAGTTTATGAACCGCAAATGATATGTCCGGATACATTATCGTGAGATACATAAGTCGTCCAATTAACCGCCTATATGTAGAAGGATCTTGTAAACTGTCGCCATCTGAATACGACATGTTGACATTAATTGGTTCCATAGGAGTGGTTGTGGGTTTAGCAACCAAGAGCCCAGTTTCTTCTAGAAGTTGTAAAGCATAATTACGCTGGGAAATAAAGATACCGGTAGAAGATCTTGCAATTTACAGCCCAAGAAAATATTTCAAGTGTCCCAAATCTTTCATCTTAAAAGCATTACTTAACTGATGTTTCACATTGGAAAACAACGGAAGAAGATGGACTAGCAAGTATTACGTCATCAACATAAACAAGAATGACGACATAGTTCATTCCTTGTCCTTTGCGAAACATGGAATAATCGGCCTTTGACTGCCTAAAACTAGATTTTATAACAAACTCAGAAAATTTGGCATACCATTGCCGCGAGGATTGGTGTAATCCGTACAAAGACTTGTTGAGCTTGCATACCGGGTTATTGTGCGAACTCAGCTCCCCCTTAACTTGATAACCAGTAGGAATTGTCACGTACACTTCCTCATTAAGCTCTTCATTAAGTAATGCGTTATTGACGTCTAATTGAGTAAGTACCCATGACTTAACAGTCGCAACAGCCAACAACGTTTTTACAGTCACCGATTCCGGTGAGTATGTATCAATGAAGTCTATGCCTACTGGGTTATTGTGCGAACTCAGCTCCCCCTTAACTTGATAACCAGGAGGAATTGCCATGTAAACTTCCTCATTAAGCTCTCCATTAAGGAATGCGTTATTGACGTCCAATTAAGTAAGTACCCATGATGAATAATATATGAATGACCCGTATAGGTGTGAACACATGACGCACTCTCTTTTTTGTGTTCCGATTCACAACCGAGACTTGGTTTTATTCTTTATGAATATGTATGCACATCTCCAGGTGTACACATTCAGTATGAATAACAAAGGTGAACGTTCATTCACTATTCATGATGAATAATACAATATTCAGGATGAATAATACAATATTCAGGATGAATAATACAATATTCAGGATGAATAATACCGTATTCAGTATGAATAATACATCATTCAGGATGAATAATACACGAATTCATGAATCGTGTATTATTCACCCTGAATGATACATTATTCATGAAGAATAATACATGAGTGACCCGTGAAGGTGTGGAGACGTGACACACTCTCTTTCATTCCTCGGTTCACACTCGAAACTCGATAGGTTCCCGATTCATCTCGATGGGTGTTGGGTTACGGTAATGAAGAACACGATGCCTTAGGACGTTGAAGAAAGTGTTGTAGAATGTGATGTCGAGTTACGGACTTATGGTGTCGAGATGTTGTAAACACTTGAACGTACATAAATATTCATAATGAATATAACACATATATGACATTTCACGTAAATACGGTTAAAACAACAAAAAAACTATACCGAGATGGATGTCATATCGAAGAGCACGGAATTCTCGTTTTTTGATGTAATTTGTTTGATTAAAATATTAGTAATTTTTAAGATAATTTATTTTAAACTTTAAGGGGGGTAAAAGTTTTTTAATTAAAAAAAGTCAAATATGGTAGGCGTGAGTTTAAATTATCTTCCATTTTTACCTCTAATCACCTTAATTAATAATTTCAATTAAAACTCTATTTAATATGAGTCATTGGATCAATAGAGATGGAAGGGCCAAGATTCGTCCTCACGTTCACAATTGAATTTGAGTTCACATTTGAACTCCCTCTCTCTCTCTCTCTCTCTCTCTCTCTATATATATATATATATATATATATATATATATATATAGGGAAAGGTTCAATAGAGAAGTGCAAATATTTAGAGAAGTAGAGAAGTAAAAAAACACGGGTCCGTTCATATATGAACGTTCATATATAAACAGTCATATATGAACGTTCATAAATGAACGTTCATATAACAGTCATATCGGAACGTTCATATGAACGTTCATATATGAACGTTCATATATGACTGTTTATATATGAACGTTCATATATGAACGGACCCGTGTTTTTTTACTTCTCTACTTCTCTAAATATTTGCACTTCTCTATTGAACCTAAGGCTATATATATATATATAGAGAGAGAGAGAGAGAGGCGGTTTCATGTGAAAACCTCTGTTATTTTGAAAACTGTGAAACCCTCCTATCTACCTTAGATGTAATGAATCAATGGTGTAGATCATTTCAGTCTATTTATGTTAACATTCTATTTTTTTATTAATAAAAAAATAAAATAATGAAACGGAAGGGTAATTAGGTCATTTGTGAACTGATTTGTAAAAAGGAAATGGAATCAAATCCCTATTTTCCAACCACGCCATTTGTAAATGGAGATGGATACCCTCCCTATTATCCATGGAGATGAATACCCTCCTACCAAACCCAGAAGATTGTTCCGGTCAAAGTGGAATAAATGAAAGTTAACTTGAGGGACTTGATAGCAATTTTGTGAAATGTATTTAAGGACACCAATCCCTAGGGCAGCCTCCAATTGCTGAAATCAGTAGTGTGATTGTGTGTGTGCTCTTGGTGGTGGCGGCTAAGGAAGAAGGAAGAAGAGAAAGAAAGGTTTGAAGAGAAATATAGAGAAAGGAAGAATCAAGCTAAAATCTGCAAAGGTATTGCATCCTAATTCGTTCATCTGATTAGGATAATGCTTCTCCTTCTTATTGTTATGAATCCTTAGGACTGATGTTGATGATTTCTTGAGTTTCACCATTTTCCTTGAAAATGAAGTTTTATGGGTTTTGTCTTAATGAATCAATTTTAAGAGATTAAAGTGGGATTAATTGGGTGTTTGGGGTTGGTGGATGAACCCTTATGGTTATCTAATCAACTAATGGCTAAAATCGGGTTAGAAATCACTTTTAAGAAATTTATTTTCGGACAGCAGCCGTACCCGGACACCTTCAGTTCATGATGATATGGTGGTTTTCGGATACGGATGCTAGTTTCCGGGTAAAGCTCTATGGTAGTTTCCGGGTGGGTGTTTTTCCGGGTAGATTGAGTTACCAGGTGTGGTATCCGGACAAGTGTGGTATCCGGACAGGTTGGTATCCGGACAAGTGTGTGTTGGACAGTAGGTCTGAGTTGTTTATTTGATGCGAATCTAATGCCCTTAGGTGTTCGACTGGTTTAGCTTGGAGTTATATAAGAAGTGCGTTCTATGATAATCAAAGGTGAGTTCTCTCAACCCTTTTTATGACGTACTATTTTTACTGAATATGGTTCCTTTACCGAGCATGAACTGATTTATAAAAGTTATGCATGTTTTCATGATTTACATGTTTACTTGCAAATGAAAGATGTTTAAGGTTTTCATGAATATGATTTCAAATGTATGTGTATGCTATGTGGAGTCGGTTGCACAGTGGGGCCAGGGTACCATGGGATTTCTAATCCCTTGGGCATATGGAGGTTAGCTTGTAGGTTGGAATTCGTTTCCTCCTACATGAAGGAACGAGGAGTCCACTTGGATTTCAGCGTAGACGAGAGGGTGTCCGTTAGGCCCCGATCGGAGTAGCTTATGCGACCCTGAACCCTGTGTGTAACCTTGGATGATGTTTATGAGAAAGATGTGAATGTACGTTTTCTATGAAATGATTCTATACTGTGTTGAATGTTTTATGAAGGGAATTCACTAGACCTTTTGGTCTAACCCTCGCTTTTCAAAAATAAACCATTTTCAGGTAAGCGTTCTATGGGTTCTTCTAGCAAGAACTAAGAGTTGGCAAGGAGGATTTGGAGCATATAGCAACTCCAAGTTTTGACTGTTAACTATAGATATAGTGCTCGGCTGTGGAATAGAGACTTCCGCTGTAAAAGTTGCTTAGTATAGTGAAATGAATGTTTATGAACAAGATAATAATGTAATCTGAATGCTATATTCTAGATAAATTCTTGTTATGAAATTTAGGACGTTACAAATGGTATCAGAGCCTTAGTTTAAGGGATTTAGGTGACCATTCGGGCCTAAACTTAAACTGTAAGATGAGGAACACAGCCGAGACATAAGATTGCCTCTAGGAACGATCACTATAAATGCGCTTAGGAATAAGGTGCCAAGGACAAACGTGTAAGGCAAGTTTGGGATTACACCTGGCCAGTGTAATTACGAACTTACAGGTACATGTGCGTGCTTACAATACCTTACTTATAGTAAATTTGTTGTGTCACGTCTAGCAAGGATTAACTATCGGTTTCTTTCAGTTTAGCGCTATGGCTGGGAGAACGTTGAGGAATAGGTCAGCAAGATCCCGGAGGGATAGACCGAGCTCCATTGCTTGGGGAAGTGTCGTGTAAGAGTCATTATGATGTGATGTATGTAGACATCGTAGAGAAGAAACGTTGTGAAGAATGTTATGAGTCGTCTAGAGGTAGCTCTTCGTGGATTCGGAGAGGATGAATGTTTGAGTTTGAGTAAGACTCCAGTTTCGGGAGAGTCCTAGTTATGGAAATTATGGGATAGATCAGTTGGGATGGTGAGATAGAACAGTGTCAAAACCTTGAAAGTATCAATGGAGCCCTGACTTTTAGCCGAGCTTTTCATTGGCAGAATAAATGGAATAAGATACTTATAATGAATTGAAAGCATGTAGAAGTAGAAAGTGAGATAGTCAATCAAAGCGAAAATAGTGTGAAATGGTTGAGTAAGTGAGATGTGGAACGCATGTACATCAAGTTAGTGCTTGATCGAGGGGGCGACCCTTGGTCGTAAGTGGAGTATCAAGGATAAGCTGCGTGAGTAAGCGGTTGACCTTGTTGAGTGAGTAGCCTTCTATTGCAAATAGAGTCTCATGCATAGCGTTCTTTTATGTGACATGAAATTTTCACGATTTAAAAATAAAAACATAACTGTCAACTTTGAACAAAATGAGTCAGCTTGTACGAGTACACGTTTAAAGAAAAAAGCGATTTCAGTTACGTCGCACATTGAAATTTTGGGCTTAACGATTTGCAAAGTATTCCACACTTTTAATGATAAGTTAAATTGTTACAAAAATGGTCAAGAAAATGGTTACCTGCAATTCACTTATACCAAAATGCTTATTGACCTTTTGATATCATACAATTGAGTGTGAGAACCGACTGGTTTACTTTATGTCGGTAATTCTTTCAGAATGGTCTCATACGAAAAGATTTTCATGCAATATATTACTATCATAATAACATTGTTCGGATTGAGCAAGATTGAGGTTCACGGGAAGATGCATGCCAACGATTCTCAAATCGTTGTGCAGGGTTTTGAAGTTATAAGAGTGATGGGGTCACGGGTACCCGAGTGTTTCTAAATGTTGTTTATTTAAAATGATAAAATGTGTAAAAGGATTTATTTACTGTATTGTCATGCATGAAGGCTATGAACCCACTAGGTCGTAGAGTATTACGTCTTAAGCTAAGGAAGAACTCCGAGAGCGGAGAGGCGTTGGTCAAGTCAGGGGAGAACGTATGTAGCTTTGGTATATGTGTTTAAGAGGAGAGTTGGACCTTGGAAGAGTCGGGAATGGATTTTAGTGTCAGGTGTATGAGGGTCTGTACCTTTGCTCAATGACTAATAACACAGTTGTCGAGGGGCGATGGTGCCCGGAGGAAGGACTAGGAGTCATCAAGGTATTGGTTTTTAGCAACTCTTTATGAGTAGTGCTGTGAGGCAGGAATGAAAGGTCCACGATGTGGGTCATGAGATTCGAAGGGAGCTTGTAATATTGATGTTACATGAGTAAGTTTCGAAATGGGGGGCGACGGATTATAAAGTTAACTATGATGTGTAGGGAGGAATAGGTCCCGTAAGGAACTCATGTTAAAGGATAGGTTAAGGAAGTAGTTAAGAGTTGTCTTTTGTTGTTGAAGTCGGCAACGGTGTATGTTGGCCGAGGCCGAAGACTCGAACCAGATGAGTGTAAGTTGATAGAATATCTTGTAGAGGTGTTAAATTAGTAAGAGACTGTTGTTGTTGAATAGGCGTTCTATTTACGAGGCGAGGAGGGTCCGTAGAAGGACAAGGTGTGTAACACAATCGAAGTGAGTGTAGACTATACCAGTCTGTAAGAAAATGTGCCGTGTCTAAGAAAGGACTCGAGTCATAAAAGAGCTAGTTAGGATGTTCGTGTTTGAGCTAAGTGTGAACTCGTGAGTCATAGTTCAACAAGTTGGGAGAGAACTAAGTAGCGAGACAGACTCGATTGTAGTATACGGGAGAATATGAAGGAAAGTGTGAATTGTGTACGAATGACCATGAGAGACTTGGTCGGTAGTGTGATAATAGAAGTGGTGAATGTACGAATGAATAGTAGCGTCAATTGCCAAGATATCTGTGTCAGCCGGTGATGTAGTAAGGCGATGTTAGAAAGATGAAGGATTAGAAGGAAGTCCTTTTGGGATTTCGGATAGAGTGTACGTTTTGCAATCCCAGTTGTTGAAGTACGTGGGTTGTAAGTAGGTGTGTATTTTGACTGTTATCGGAATGGAATGTCGGGGAAGAATTGGGTGATTGCCCATCTGTGAGACCAAGCTTTGTGGTTATGTATGTTGTTAAGTATATTCTTGAAGGCAGAAGTAAGTTTAAAGAAGATGATGAATAGATTAGTTAAGTTGTAGTATAGTAGAGGAGACATCGTTAAAGAATGAAAATTGTTCCTTATGCGTGAGGGAATGATCCTAGAAGAAAATAGTTGGAAATTTTGGTTATGTTTAAGGAATGACGTGATGATGATTGTGGGTCGGAATAGTAGTATGATCGTTAGTTGATTTGAAATGTCATGATAGAGGTATAAGCCTTTGGTTGGTTGATTTAAATTTTATAGATTTGTTAAGTAATGACGTTCATTTGTTATTACAGGATGTGTTACAATTTTTGGGGAAGTGTTATTGAGACTAACACACTGATTGTTAAAGAATTATTTAAGGTAAATCTAAGTAAGAAAGCCGGGATGACGGTATATATATATCTGTCTGATTTTATGATCATAGTGGTTAGTCGAAAGAATTGTGGAACCCGAGTTTCGGGGTGTTCTTGAATTAATAGATCCGTTTGTAATAGGGAATCCAAGGGGTGGATTATTAGAGTGAATAGGGGACGTTACTAAGGAACACTTTGGGGTCATTGGAAGTTAAAGAGGATGAGGGTTGTGTTAGTCAGAATGTGGTGGGATTGATGTGAAATCCTTAAAGAATATGAATTGTTGCTTATGTGTGAGAGAAATGTCTGAGAAGGTAAAAGTTGGAGATTAAAGAATGTGTAGTGACGTCGAACATTGGTCTTATTTCAAGACGGCTTGGTTGAATGCCTTAAGATAAGATCTTGGTGCAAATGTTTGGTTATGTAAGTAATGAGAAAGCGATAGCAACATGTGGAAAGGTCAGGAGAGAGGGGCAAGTAATGTGTGGTGAGCAGTGCTCCACGCTAACGTGAGGAAGGTGTAGATAGTATGTCGGAACAAGTGAGTAAATTGGAAGTAGTACACTTGACAGTATTGTGCAGATTGTCTTTGATTAGTGTGCGAACCGTTGGAAAGAATATTGAGGAAGGAAATTGTGTAAGTTTTTGTGCAGGGGAGAAGTGGATGAGACAACTAAATGAGTTAAGTTAGTGACCTTGTGAGAAATGTGTAAACGATTTGGTCGTATAGTGTTTAAGCTAGTGAGAATAGTATGGTGTGACCATGGTTATTCCTCCCAGTTGGGTGAGGGTAACCGGAGTTATGTTTTATGACCGAACGAACGTGGTAATCAGCGAGGATTTGATGTGTTTCAGGATAAGTTTAATTCTAGTAGGTGAACACTTCAACGTTAGGTTTGAAGGTTCCTACCCTGGGTTACGTACAAGGATGGAGTGATGAAGTGGTGAGGATGTAAGAAATGGTTGACGAGTTGTGGTCGTGGTGGTCCGAGAAAGGGAAATGTTATCCGCATAGTCGATTGTTGATTAGGAGAAGTAATCTAGGATTGCTTGTATTTCGATGAAGGAACTCTGGGTTGTGAGTTGGCGGGACGTTCAGGTTTGGATTTGTGTCAAGCGGTCAAGTGTGTGTCCGTCTCTTAGTAAATGAATCTCGTGTTGTGGCAGAGGATTTAGCCAAGTTCCTCCTTAAAGGAAGTGTTGATGCATGAGAAGCCTTAGTAAATCTTCTGTAGTCAAGATCGACCGAGTAGGAACAGTAGCCTACGAGTTAGAGTACCGTAAGAACTGAAGGAAATGCACCCAAGGTTCCATGTTTCGAGTTTGATGAGATGGTTGACTGAGTCAGATATAGCTTTACTTTAGAAAGTTTCGGTTTTGATGTGGGCAAGATACCCGCATCTTTTCCAATGAGGAATTCTGGGGACGGAATTCTTTTAAGGGGGGAGTGTTGTAACAACCCAAATTCTAGTGGGTTTTAGAGTTAGTGGTCAAAGTGGAATAAATGAAAGTTAACTTGAGGGACTTGATAGCAATTTTGTGAAATGTATTTAAGGACACCAATCCCTAGGGCAGCCTCCAATTGCTGAAATCAGTAGTGTGATTGTGTGTGTGCTCTTGGTGGTGGCGGCTAAGGAAGAAGGAAGAAGAGAAAGAAAGGTTTGAAGAGAAAGGAAGAATCAAGCTAAAATCTGCAAAGGTATTGCATCCTAATTCGTTCATCTGATTAGGATAATGCTTCTCCCTCTTATTGTTATGAATCCTTAGGACTGATGTTGATGATTTCTTGAGTTTCACCATTTTCCTTGAAAATGAAGTTTTATGGGTTTTGTCTTAATGAATCGATTTTAAGAGATTAAAGTGGGATTAATTGGATGTTTGGGGTTGGTGGATGAACCCTTATGGTTATCTAATCAACTAATGGCTAAAATCGGGTTAGAAATCACTTTTAAGAAATTTATTTTCGGACAGCAGCCGTACCCGGACACTTTCAGTTCATGATGATATGGTGGTTTCCGGATACGGATGCTAGTTTCCGGGTAAAGCTCTATGGTAGTTTCCGGGTGGGTGTTTTTCCGGGTAGATCGAGTTACCGGGTGTGGTATCCGGACAAGTGTGGTATCCGGACAAGTATGGCATCCGGACAAGTATGGAATCCGGACAAGTATGGTATCCGGACAAGTATGACATCCGGACAAGTATGGTATCCGGACAAGTATGGTATCCGGACAGGTTGGTATCCGGACAAGTGTGTGTTGGACAGTAGGTCTGAGTTGTTTATCTGATGCGAATCTAATGCCCTTAGGTGTTCGACTGGTTTAGCTTGGAGTTATATAAGAAGTGTGTTCTATGATAATCAAAGGTGAGTTCTCTCAACCCTTTTTATGACGTACTATTTTTACTGAATATGGTTCCTTTACCGAGCATGAACTGATTTATAAAAGTTATGCATGTTTTCATGATTTACATGTTTACTTGCAAATGAAAGATGTTTAAGGTTTTCATGAATATGATTTCAAATGTATGTGTATGCTATGTGGAGTCGGTTGCACAGTGGGGCCAGGGTACCTTGGGATTTCTAATCCCTTGGGCATATGAAGGTTAGCTTGTAGGTTGGAATTCGTTTCCTCCTACATGAAGGAACGAGGAGTCCACTTGGATTTCGGCGTAGACGAGAGGGTGTCCGTTAGGCCCCGATCGGAGTAGCTTATGCGACCCTGAACCCTGTGTTTAACCTTGGATGATGTTTATGAGAAAGATGTGAATGTACGTTTTCTATGAAATGATTCTATACTGTGTTGAATGTTTTAAGGAGGGAATTCACTAGACCTTTTGGTCTAACCCTCGCTTTTCAAAAATAAACCATTTTCAGGTAAGCGTTCTATGGGTTCTTCTAGCAAGAACTAAGAGTTGGCAAGGAGGATTTGGAGCGTATAGCAACTCCAAGTTTTGACCGATAACTATAGATATAGTGCTCGGCTGTGGAATAGAGACTTCCGCTGTAAAAGTTGCTTAGTATAGTGAAATGAATGTTTATGAACAAGATAATAATGTAATCTGAATGCTATATTCTAGATAAATTCTTGTTATGAAATTTGGGACGTTACAGCTTCCGACCATGAAATCCGTTGAGCAAACAGAGATAGATTCAACAGTCGAATGATGGTTCATCGTCCGAATTCGACATAACTAATTGAGAGTTATCAAATTCTGAGTTTTTTGCTTCACCGATTGTTTTTCAATTCAAATTTAGAATATTCGGTTTCCCTAATTAAGCGGTATCAAATCAAACATATTTCCGAAAATCATAGTTATCATGATTTCCATAATTAACGACTGGATTACATATTGACGAAACTGCCCTCTAATAAATAATTAAGAAAAAATCTGATTGGTCGAAGCAGGTTTTCAAAGTTTTCAAAGTTAGGGTGGTTTTCATAATATCCCTCCCCTATATATATATATATATATATATATATATATAGAGAGAGAGAGAGAGAGAGAGAGAGGTTCAAGGAAAAACCTCAAAAAACGAAAAACTGAAGAACACCCTAGGAGCCCTTCGTCTGGACGGTATGCACTTGTGCATACAGGTTATTTGTAACATGCATTTGTGCATATATGCACAAATGCATAATGCACTTGTGCATAAAACCAAAAAGTCAAGTGCATTATGTATTTGTGCATATATGCACAAATGCATGTTACAAATAACCTGTATGCACAAGTGCATACCGTCCAAATGAAGGGCTCCTAGGGTGTTCTTCAGTTTTCCGTTTTTTGAGGTTTTCCCTTGAACCTGACCTATATGGCTATATATATATATATATATATATAGGGTACAAATCAAATACAAACCATGTATTTGTTGCAGCCCTTACAAACCACAGTCTGCATATGTGCAGACTGGTTCGGCATATATGCATTGTCCCATATGAATGTATGTCCATTATATGTATATTCTTGCACGTATTTATATGCATATATGCAATACCAGTCTGCACATATGCAGACTGTGGTGAAAGGTGCAACCGTATCGTTTTAGGAGGTGCTAACGTATTCTTTTGGAAGTACAACCGTACCTCGTAATCAACCAAAAACCAAAAAAAAACTCTTGAAATCAACCAAAAATACTGAAAAGTCTCGAAATCGATAAAAAAAACTTATAAATCTCTAAAATCAAGCAAAAACTTTAAAAATCTCTCGAAACGTCGAAATTTGGCTAAAAACACATCGGTCCATATTGAACGTTGGTAAAAAATACACACATGTCGATAAAAACCGTATGAAAAAATATGATGTCACTGTATCAAAAGGTTTATGGATCTAACACTACCAAAAAGGGTGTGTTGCCATTTTCTAAAACTTACAATTACCATCATGCAAACCCATAACAAATTAACTTCCATATGCATATTTGCATGTTGAATCAAACCCATTGTCTCCACGAAACATTTGAGGTCAAGTTCTTATGGGTATAGCCATCAACCAAATACAAGATAGTTATTGATGGAGTAAAGTTTACTTTTGGTCCCTGAGGTTTTTATAATTCTCTAAAAATGGGACCTAAACTTCAATAATTCAACATTTGGTCCTTTATGTGTGGATTTTATTTTGTAAATGAGACCTCATCACTAACTCCGTTAAAAATGATAGTTAGAGCAGGGGTATTTTCGTCCAACCATGTTTTGTTCATCTTTTTGCAATTCTCTTTTGTTTTTTCTTATATTTGTAAAAACCAGGAAAACACGGGAGCCTTTTACGTAATTAACTCTAATATATATATATATATATATATATATATATATATATATATATATATATATATATATATATATATACTCCATAAAATGCAAACCTTGCATTTGTTGCACCCCTTACAAACCACAGTCTGCATATGTGCAGACTGGTTCTGCATAAATGCATATAAATACGTGCAAGAATATACATATAATGGACATACATTCATATGGGACAATGCATATATGCAGAACCAGTCTGCACATATGCAGACTGTGGTTTGTAAGGGGTGCAACAAATACATGGTTTGTATTTGATTTGTCCTTAAACCCTAAACCCATATTTTTTATCTGAAAAAATCAAGGTTCTAAATGACGTGAGGCGTGGCGTGGCGGTGAGGTCAAGCCTCAAGCCTTACAAGTTACGGCGAGGCCACGACGTTTTTCAAGGCATGCCTTAAGACGACATATATATATATATATATATATATATATATATATATATATATATATATATATATATATACACACACATAGATACACACTTGTGTGCTATTGTATAGAATAATAATGTAGAACAAAACAAATTCATGTAAAGTAATAAAAAAAACAATTGATACCAAATCCATAGAGCTTATGGAAATTTATATCAAAAGTGTAAATTCGGGAGTAATTTCTTGAATCTCTACTCACTACCTTCTTTCATTTTCCAAGAATTCACGTTCGACTCTTCGTGTACGAGAATGGAAGTAAGTATTTACCAATTTTGGGTTTTTAGTTTCAAGTTTCCTTTAAATGTGTATTTAAGTCTTAGGTTGCATAAACAATTATCATTTGTTTATATATTAAAAATAATCTCACACCTTGCAAAATGTTGTGTTGTAACGCGTTGTAACGCATCGTAACGCGCCATAACGTGCCATAACGCGTTACAATACAGACCAAGTCTTAAGGTGGAGCCACAGGGGTTAACGTGGCGGCGACCCCAAGCCTTGACGCCATAACGTGTCATAACGAGGGCATAACGAGTTATTTAGAACCATGGAAAAAATAGATTATAGTAAAATTTTGAATTAAACAAACTAATTTAAAAACAAAAAGAGGTTTATAATCTTTGATTTTACACCATTAGATAAGTTTCTATTTTGATTTTATTTATTGATTTCTATTTTTTTAGACATCAATTTTATATATTTCTTTCTAATGATAAATTGCACATTTTTTTTCTTGGTTTAAAATTCAATCTTGTATCATGTTATGTTGCATAAGTACATAATAAAATATATGCAACCGGTTTAAAAAACATGAATTAACTCTGATTTCAATAAAATTATATTTTTATGTTAAAATACTTGCTCTATTATAAGTATTTATTTTCCTTTAACGAAACATCTTATCCAATCTGTTTTGATTGTGTTATTAAATATAGGTGCTTAGAGCATCCACAACAATGAAATTTCATCCCAATTGCAAATGGGTCACATCAGCACCACATCAGCTTTGCAATTATCTTGAAATTATCCCCCACAACAATGAAATTTCACTCATTTTCTAAAGTGACACATCATCATAAAAAACTATATTTTAATCAAATAACAACAAAACTACAATTAAATACTCTTTACTATAATTTAATATGAAATATTTTATTAATTAAATAACTATAATTAAATACTCTCTACAAAACATCACAAAACATGATTTGACATAAAGCAATTTCTAATTTAAAAATTATTCCATACAATTTTATATACTATTCACTGCCACATCAGCAAAAAGTACTGATTTGACATTTGCAAATTACCAAAACCAATTTCTAATTTTGCAATCATACTCACAACCACTACAATTTCTAATTTAGCAATCCTACGTGTCACTTTTGCAATCCAAATGAAATTGTAATGAAATCCTTGTTGTGGATGCTCTTACACTCCCCTAAATGTATGATTTAAAATTTGTACGGTATGTTTTACTGAACGTACATACTTATTTCTTTTTATATGTTGCATTCTAAAAAACAAAACCGATTTTAACCATCAATCTTAGAGGTGAATATGATATACTTTTATTTCTTATTAATGTATCAACCAGTTTAAAGTTGGTACAAAAATTAGATACGATACCAACCAACTTTAATGATACCAATTTAATTAGTACCAAGTTATTTATGTTGGTAATCTTTTTGTAATACCATTGCAAACAAATAATGAATGCAGAAAGTATGCAATCAATGCCCAAACGAGAACCAAGAGAGAGCATAGTGGGAACCAAGATGAGTTGGAGAGAGCAAGACAAATTGAGACTAAGACCATCCACACCTCGTCGACCATACTCTTTTCTAAAGTGCTACATCAGCTTTGCAATAACACATTTCACACACATGCAAGACCAAACTCCTTTCTAAACTAATAAATTATAATATAAACATATTAATAATTAATGTTTAAACAAACAAACAAATTAATTAAATTAAAAAATGTTTTTGTTTAATATATTTACTTTGTGAAAGGCCTTTCTAATTTAGCAAGATGATGATTGTCTTGCAAGCCACATGACATGCCATGTCATCTTGCAAGACTTGTGTGGATGCTCTAAGGGATAGGAAATAGAAATTCTCAATCAAAGCTTAAAACTCAAAACTCAAAGGCGATATGATATATATCCCAATATTGTGCCTTGCCAATTTTAAAGGGCTAAGTTTTCAATGCAAGATTTTAGAGTCCTTTCGAGCTCGTTTCCTTTCTCCTATCCATGACATAACCCTTCAACTCTCAAACTCGTGGGATCGATACAAAATTAAGATATTGAAGACTGATAACTATGAAGATGACAATGGTGCCAAAGCTTGGCTATGGTTTACTGATATTGAATACAGAGGAAGATTACAAAATAAAGAAAACGACGAAGAAGAGAGTGCATAAGTATTTAACCGTATATAAATGTTATAAATACATGAAATAATTGAATTCTGAAGTCGATCACAATTTCAAATAATTGAAGCAAAAAAAGAAACAGAGTGGGAAACACAAGTGGGAGCTTTAATTGCGCAGGCCCCTTCACATGTACATATAACTTGTTCACACATCAACCAAATAAATCTCTTTGGACTCTTGCTTCATAACCATTTTAAACTATATCCACACCATATTTCAAAATACTTTATTAAAACTTGTCCCTTCCATTATGTCAGACAGTTGGAGCGTTTCAGTCTTTTTGGAGGCCCTGTTACACTCCCAAGACTATAATCTACATTCGGGTTCCTATAAATTCACCACTTTCACAACCAATCACCTCACACCCTCCTATTAACTCTTCTAACTTGCACAAATTCACAAGCTATGGAAGCCACATATTCCATCAATTCTTTAGCACAAAACACCATTCTGATAATACTCGTCTACACAGCTTCCTCCATCACTTTCATCTCCGCCCTCCCTAACACAAATGTCGAATTCATCAAATCATCATGCAGTTTCACAGCTTACCCTAAACTCTGTGTCAGCTCACTCTCAACTCAAGCAGGTGTAATCCAAACAAGCCCTAAGTTACTAGCCCAAACAGCTCTATCCGTCACCCTTGACATCACTCGCTCCACCTCCATAGCAATTGTAAAATTGTCAAAAATGCATGGCATGGCTCCTCTAGAGGTTGCTGCCATGAAAGACTGCGTCGACTTGCTGGGTGACTCGGTGTACGAGTTGAAAAGATCACTTGAGGAGATGAACCAACCGGGTTCCAAAAGTGTGCGGCTAGTGATGAGCGACTTACAGACATGGGTGAGTGCTGCAATGACGAATGAGGACACGTGCATTGAAGGGTTTGTGAATACAAAAATGGAAAAAGTGGTGAGAGGAAAGATTGTGAATGTTGCACACTTAACTAGCAATGCCTTGGCTTTGATTAACAGTTATGCTACCTCTAAGCAGGTAGTTAATTTAGCGAAATTTCAAATTATTAGAGATAATAATTAGCATGTATGTATTTCAAGAATCATAAAATAAGGCAGCAGAAAGGATAATGAAGCTACCTAGGCATCAGGAGTAATGTATAGGTCAAAATGTAGCATAAAAACCTACAATGTTATTATGATACCTAGGTAGTATTATGTGAATGTGACAAATTGTTGGTAGCCTTGTTTGGAAATGCAATGTACTATATTGAGCGAATATATGATCATATCTCATAGTGGTGTGCAAAAGATCAATCGATCCAATTGAACCCATTTCATCCAATTAAAACCGACCGACTATAACTAGATATCTAATTGTAATTGAATCGAATCGGATCCAAAACTTCAACATCCCAATTGGATAGGTCGGTTCTTGGAAGGCTGAATCTGAACCGGTCCAATTCAATGACCATCCAACTACCATCCAATTAAGAAATATATATAACTAATAATATTAATTTACCATCTTGTTTTAGTTGATATCTATTATCTATATGTAGTGTTTTTTAAGAAATTTGGAAAATTTATTAATGATTGGCTGGAGTGGTGGATTGATTGATTGGAAACTGGATCAAAATATTGGATGATTCAATCCAATTCCAATGATAACCAATAGTAATATCCAATGGATTGGATCAGACGAAAAAATCCAACCTCCAATGGATGATTGGCATCCGATCAGATCCACCTAAATCTATTGGATTTCAACCAATAAACAACCTTATCTCACCAATAAATAGCAAAATGAGGCTGTAAGAAAAACGTTCCTCCGAGAGATGATGAGTACTTCAATGCGTCAAGACACTTTTTTAGAAAATGGATAAAACACAAAATCAAACTTGACAACCCAAAAAAGTATGAATAGTTTTTTTTTTAAAAGGTATCTTAGGTTTTGCCTAGACTAATCACTGGCACTGATTGACTGCTAAGCATGCAGCCCTGAGATAATTCCTCAGTGGCCACAAGTTGCCAACGCCTGGATTCGAACCCGGGGTAGATGGGTTTCTGAGCCACATCCCCCCAAGGCCTTAACCTATGAATAGTGTTAACAATAAAGTTTGAGAGTTTATTAATATTAATATTTTTTATTTCAAGTATCTTCATTTTATCTTACATTTAATAAAAAAAAAAATTGCTATATCTAAATATGATTTATTAGAATATAAAAAACTCAAAAATGTTATATAGATAGAGTATACTATAAAATCTTAAAATACATGATGTTGCTATTTGAAGCCGTTTAGGCCAATTCATAGCATTGCAAATGTAAAAACAAAAATGATGTTTGTGTGTGAAAGGATATTTATTTAGGTGTGAAATTTGTGGTTCTGCAGCCTTTTGAACAAGAGAAATGGGTGTCAAAATGATGTGTGTGTGTGAAAGGATATTTATTTAGGTGTGAAATTGGTGGTTCTGCAGCCTTTTGAACAAGAAAAATGGGTGTATATGTTTGAAAATGCGCTATTGTTTGCCAAAACCAGCATTGACATGATTAAAGACATCATTTTTGCTTGATTACTATTCCAAAATATGTACTAGATATTATAGAAGCTCCAAATTTGCAATATCCACATACATAAATATCCTTTCGACAAGCCAAAACAATGCATGCATCTTCTAAGACACGGAGAGAGCCAGATAGAAAGCACCTGTTCAAGTTGAGCAGCAAGTGTTGAGGAAAGTTTATTGCAATTTTTTAGCCCCAGCGGTCCAACTTCAACACGCTGCACTCTTCATCTCATTTCTAGACCCCTCCAACTTGATGTGTTGAAACCTGTCACTTTCATCATGCCGGCAACTCTTTAAATTACATAAATTCAGTGAGACTCGTATTTGAAGAATTTATGCATTTAGATGAAATTTTGGGGTTTAAATAACTCAATGCAAGTTAACTTACCCATTATCGCTAACTAACCGAGGCCTGATAGAACCCATTTTTCATCCACTTCTGTGTCAAATTACCTTCCAAATGATAACAATTCATGCCTAAAAGATCAATACTAAATATGAAGTACCTAAAATATAAATATGGGGGATGTCATTCAGTTCCAGCATGTGATCAGTTTTTGTTGTAGGCCCTTCTACTACATTTATGAAAGATATTTTAAGTGGAAGACATGGTTTGGGAGAAAAATGGTCCCATGTCCCCTAAGACTGATCAGGGCCCAATTTCATATCTTTTTTTTTTTTGAAAGGCCATTATATTAACAGAAAAAACAAAGCAGATACAAGGAAAACAGAACAAGAAGGCAGATTCTGCAAGGAGCAGAACCCCGAAAAGCACAAAGCAACCCACACCAGAAAACAGACCCGAGGAACCACAACACGACCCAGACTCAAAGCCCCAGAAAAAACAGCCTAATTAATCCAAAAAGAGCCACTCAACCACTCCAACCACGAAATCTTCCTGTTCTTAATCCTGTTAGACCCAATTTCATATCATTGCACAAGGTTATAATTAGTTTGGAGCAAAAAGCATCCGAGTGGGACAGGCATGGCTAGGTGTAGGTGATCAGCGGTATTCTGCACCCATACACTAGTAGGTTCATATCCAATTTCAAAACTGAGTGATAGTTTTTTTTTAAATATATAATATTTATATACGGAAAATGAACTCACACACCCTCCTTACCTCCTTACCTTTGGTAAGGTTTCAACCCCCAATCTCATAGAAGCGGAGCTCTACCAGTAACCCTGAGTGCATAAATATCTTTCCAACATCATAACTATATCTGAGAGAGAGAGAGAGAGAGAGAGCAGCAAGTGGGGAGAAAAGGTGAATGCAATTCTGCAGCCCCAGCAGTCCTACTTGAATACATTGCAATCTTCGCCCCATTTCTAGACCCCTCCGACTTCATACTTATCTCACACATTAAAACTTGTCACTTTCATTATGTCGGCAACTTTTTAAAACATACCGACTAGTTGGGGGTACGTAGACTACTCCGCTATCATATGTAAGAAAAGCAACTAAAACTATTGAAGAAATAAGGAAGCCAAGAGAAGCTCCCTTCATTTAATTATACCAAATATACAAAATCAAAGCTCAACACATATCGTTGAATGTATGATGGCTAAAGACTGCATAATGCACATTCTTAAGATCCACTTGGAAGATATTTTGGCAAAAGACGATCACGTGTACACATCATCTTAAATAAAGACAGGAGCTTGAGATCTTTTCAATAATTAAGTGGTGGAGTCATCTAACTGTAAGATCATCCAAAAGACCATCAAGGGAAGGATAAAACCTCATTAATATCTACATTCGGCTTCCTATAAATTTGGGGTGCACTTGCTCTACTTCCACAACCTATTTCTTTAGCTACAGAGACCTCTCTTCACACCCTCTTATTCAAACTTTGACCTCCATCCAACACACAAATTCGGAAGATATGGAAGCCTCATATTCCACCAAATCTCTAGCACAAAACACTCTCCTAATAATACTTCTCTACACGGCTTCCTCCATCACTTTCATCTCTGCACTCGAGAAAACAAACATCGAATTCATAAGATCGTCATGCAGTTTGACAGCTTACCCTACACTCTGCTTCAACTCACTCTCGACTCGAGCAGGTGCAATCCAAACAACCCCTAAGCTACTAGCCCAAACAGCTCTATCCGTCACCCTTGACACCACCCGATCCACCTCTTCAGCAATGGTAAAATTGTCACGAGTCCATGGCATGACTCCTCGAGAGGTTGCTGCCATGAAAGACTGCATTGAGATGCTGAGTGACTCGGTATACGAGTTGAAAAGATCACTTGAGGAAATGAGTCGACCGGGTTCCAAAGATTCCAGGCTAGTGATCAGCGACATACAAACATGGGTCAGTTCCGCAATGACGGATGAAGACACGTGCTCTGAAGGGTTTGTGAATGACCCAAAAATGAAAAAGGTGGTGAGAGGAAAGATTGTGAATGTTGCACACTTAACCAGCAATGCTTTGGCTTTGATCAACAGTTATGCTAGCTTCTCTTAGCATATAGTTGAGGGGAACAGAGATAATTAAGCATGGATGTATTTCAAGAATCATAGAATAAGGCAGCTGAAAGGAAACATGAAGCAGCAAAAGTTGCAAATGCAATCTGCTATTGAGTGAATATATTAATTGAAAATACCATCGTTGTATTAATAATTTTTTGATGTCTCATATTGATGTCACACATTCAGCAAAGTGAACGTCGTAAATAAAAATGGAGAAAGCTGTTCTAAGAATGTTATCAACTTTCTGAAGCTTTACGTACACACCACAAGGGCCCAGAAAACTAATAACACACCATATAATAAAGAGGCATACTTTCTACTATTCATCATGAGGTGCATTTTATCATAAAAATACCTAAAATATAAATATGAGGGATGCCATTCAGCCCAGCATGTGATCAGTTTTTGTTGTAGGCACTTCTACTACATTTATGAAAGATTTCTGATGTGGAAGACATGGTCCATGTCCATTGAGATCAATCATGGGCCAATCTCAACATCATTACACATGGAAATAATTTGTTTCAAGGCCATTTAGACATCAAGATATTACCATATATACCTCACAACAAACAACTATGTACTCACTACTCAGTAATGAACCAATCATTTTCCATGATTCTAAAAAGTTTTCACGCAGACTACATTACAGGAGAAATAGCGCGAAACTGAGGCAATAAGACCATGTGCAATTACACCCCAATTTCTTATATTGTCACATCAGCTTTTTTAGTAAAAATTACTCTAAAATTACACCTCGTGTCGACAAATTCTCTAGTAAAAATTACATCAGCTTTTTAGTCAAGATTTATGGCTTATTTTGTACTGTATTGGTTTTTGTTTGTTTTGGCCTTTAGTTAGCTAGTATGGAGGGTGTTCCAACCGGTTAGTTTAGTGGTAGTTGTTGAGCATTTCAGTTCGTCGTTGCGTTGGGGCCTATCGTATATGACAGTCTGGACATGCGTTTGGGTGGTTAGTTTCCATGCCTTTTAGGTGTATAATTTTATTCTTTTCCATAAATTTGCCAGAGGTGCCATACTCTTTCCAAAAATACAGTATCACATGTGCAGATTTTTGTAAGGGCAAGCAAATTAGAACTTCAATTCCAAAAGGAGCGAATGACGAGCAAGTAAAGTATTGGAACTAATTAATACACTTAGATATTTGTGGCCTATAGAGCCCATCTCAAACTGTGGAAAAGGTATCTTTTCTCTTTTATTGATGATTTTAGTAGTAAAAGTTGGGTTTATCAGCTGACAAAGAAGTCAAAAGCTTTCTATAGCTTCAAAAACTTTAGGAAAATGGTGGAAAAAGAGTCTAAGGAGGTTATTAAGTGTCTTTGTACAAATCAAGGAGGAAGAAAGAATCAAAGTGATTCAGAAAAAGCATAGAATCTTCATCCAACTAAGGAGATATGTTATCATGGTTCTTAATGTTGGATATAGTGTCTTTAGTCATTAACTATTGGTAATATTTCTAATAATAGCAGGGTCCTTTTGGGTTGCCCTTAAGACCCAAAATAAACAATCAGAAGAATAAAAGAAAGTTAAAGCAATTAGTTCAATTGATGATAAGCTGCAATATAATTAATTAGATTAATTATATAAAGTGCAGGGACTAATTGGTTAAAATAGTTTTAACAAGCTTATCGGTTCAAGGGGCCTAAGTGTAAAATAGAGGGTTATAAATAAACTGCTAGGGGTTAAACCCTAATGAGTTTTTTTCCATCTCTCTTGGAGCCGTCGATCTCCCCTCTCCCCCTCCCAAAATCGTAAACCCTAATTTAGGGTTTAGTGATTAAGCATCTTCCTGTTGTTGGTATTTTGGTGTTCTTAAGTGTGAGCCACTAGAGGGATTCATACTATTGGTCCTTGACATCCAAGAAGCGAGATCAAAGGTTTGATTCATCATTGTGGTTTTCGACAATCGCAATAAACAAGTAAGTGTTCTTGATTCAATCTTTTGTAGTTAATTATCTAGAACGTATGTATCTTTGTAGGTTGTTAGTTTGCAAGTGCCAAAGATGATATTTTAAAAACTGCTTCCGTTGCCTATATCATTTGGTTTGTAAGTTTGCTAAAAACCTTTCACTTAACTGTTCCAGGTTCAACCATATTCGAAGTAGCATTTAAAGTCAATAAGAGGATTGAAAAAATCCATTCGAAGTTCTTCTGAATTTAATTATACCTTTTATTCCTTACAAAACATCCTACTCTACACATTCAATTCAACCGACCTATCAAAATGCTAGAATTTTGTTCATGGGCTTTAATCTCCTCACATTGCACAATTAACCATATGAACAGCCAGCAGCGAAAGAGCAGGCATGTATATATGAATCAAGATAACATTTCCCCTTGGCAACCTTCGTATAATCTAAGCTTAAGATGCAAGTAACGAGTTGAAAGAGCAGGCATGTATATATGGATCCTAGCCTTGTTAAATATTTTTGGATAATTATTTTTAAGGGTTAAATATCAAACTAGCTAAAATTAAAACTGTATCTACAGATGGCTGAAAATATTCCTCCTCCTCCTCCTACTCACACAACATCCAACCTTACGTTACTCTCTATCCTAAGTAAAGATAAGCTGACTGGGCCAAACTATTTAGATTGGATTCGTGCCTTGAGAATTGCCTTGAGGTACGAAGACAAAGAATATTTGCTCGACGAGGATCTTCCTATACTTAGTGATGATGCAAGCCCTGAAGCAGTAACTGAATATAACAAGCAATTCGCGGAATCCACAAAAGTCGCGTGTCTCATGTTGGCGTCCATGTCCCCGGAACTTCAAAAGAGTTTCGAGAACATGGGGGCGTTTGAACTAAATGAGCAGCTTCGTGAAATGTTTCAGGAGCAAGCGAGGCAAGAAAGGTTCCAAGTCGTAAAATCGCTTGTGGAACGTAAGAAACAGGACGGTGCCCCTGTATGTGCGCATGTGCAAAAGATGAAAGTGTACATTGACATGTTAGGCAATCTAGGTGTCGATTTCCCAAGAGAGCTTGCCATTGACATGGTGCTAAACTCTCTTAGTGGGGCATATAAACAGTTCATAGTGAACTTCAATATGAACAATATGGACAAGACCTTGATGGAACTTCATGGCATGTTGAGATCTGCTGAAGCAAGTATGGGTAAGACCCAAATTGCTCACTCAACTGCTCCCGTCCAGGCCATTAGGGAAGGTGGTTGTAAGAAGAAGAAAGTTTCTCATCCCAAAGGGAAGGGAAAAGCTGCAATATAATTAATTAGATTAATTATATAAAGTGCAGGGACTAATTGGTTAAAATAGTTTTAACAAGCTTATCGGTTCAAGGGGCCTAAGTGTAAAATAGAGGGTTATAAATAAACTGCTAGGGGTTAAACCCTAATGAGTTTTTTTCCATCTCTCTTGGAGCCGTCGATCTCCCCTCTCCCCCTCCCAAAATTGTAAACCCTAATTTAGGGTTTAGTGATTAAGCATCTTCCTGTTGTTGGTATTTTGGTGTTCTTAAGTGTGAGCCACTAGAGGGATTCATACTATTGGTCCTTGACATCCAAGAAGCGAGATCAAAGGTTTGATTCATCATTGTGGTTTTCGACAATCGCAATAAACAAGTAAGTGTTCTTGATTCAATCTTTTGTAGTTAATTATCTAGAACGTATGTATCTTTGTAGGTTGTTAGTTTGCAAGTTCCAAAGATGATATTTTAAAAACTGCTTCCGTTGCCTATATCATTTGGTTTGTAAGTTTGCTAAAAACCTTTCACTTAACTGTTCCAGGTTCAACCATATTCGAAGTAGCATTTAAAGTCAATAAGAGGATTGAAAAAATCCATTCGAAGTTCTTCTGAATTTAATTATACCTCTTATTCCTTACAAAACATCCTACTCTACACATTCAATTCAACCGACCTATCAAAATGCTTGAATTTTGTTCATGGGCTTTAATCTCCTCACATTGCACAATTAACCATATGAACAGCCAGTAGCGAAAGAGCAGGCATGTATATATGAATCAAGATAACATTTCCCCTTGGCAACCTTCGTATAATCTAAGCTTAAGATGCAAGTAACGAGTTGAAAGAGCAGGCATGTATATATGGATCCTAGCCTTGTTAAATATTTTTGGATAATTATTTTTAAGGGTTAAATATCAAACTAGCTAAAATTAAAACTGTATCTACATATGGCTGAAAATATTCCTCCTCCTCCTCCTACTCACACAACATCCAACCTTACGTTACTCTCTATCCTAAGTAAAGATAAGCTGACTGGGCCAAACTATTTGGATTGGATTCGTGCCTTGAGAATTGCCTTGAGGTACGAAGACAAAGAATATTTGCTCGACGAGGATCTTCCTATACTTAGTGATGATGCAAGCCCTGAAGCAGTAACTGAATATAACAAGCAATTCGCGGAATCCACAAAAGTCGCGTGTCTCATGTTGGCGTCCATGTCCCCGGAACTTCAAAAGAGTTTCGAGAACATGGGGGCGTTTGAACTAAATGAGCAGCTTCGTGAAATGTTTCAGGAGCAAGCGAGGCAAGAAAGGTTCCAAGTCGTAAAATCGCTTGTGGAATGTAAGCAACAGGACGGTGCCCCTGTATGTGCGCATGTGCAAAAGATGAAAGCGTACATTGACAGGTTAGGCAATCTAGGTGTCGATTTCCCAAGAGAGCTTGCCATTGACATGGTGCTAAACTCTCTTAGTGGGGCATATAAACAGTTCATAGTGAACTTCAATATGAACAATATGGACAAGACCTTGGTGGAACTTCATGGCATGTTGAGATCTGCTGAAGCAAGTATGGGTAAAACCCAAATTGCTCACTCAACTGCTCCCGTCCTGGCCATTAGGGAAAGTGGTTGTAAGAAGAAGAAAGTTTCTCATCCCAAAGGAAAGGGAAAAGCTGCAATATAATTAATTAGATTAATTATATAAAGTGCAGGGACTAATTGGTTAAAATAGTTTTAACAAGCTTATCGGTTCAAGGGGCCTAAGTGTAAAATAGAGGGTTATAAATAAACTGCTAGGGGTTAAACCCTAATGAGTTTTTTTCCATCTCTCTTGGCGCCGTCGATCTCCCCTCTCCCCCTCCCAAAATTGTAAACCCTAATTTAGGGTTTAGTGATTAAGCATCTTCCTGTTGTTGGTATTTTGGTGTTCTTAAGTGTGGGCCACTAGAGGGATTATACTATTGGTCCTTGACATCCAAGAAGCGAGAACAAAGGTTTGATTCATCATTGTGGTTTTCGACAATCGCAATAAACAAGTAAGTGTTCTTGATTCAATCTTTTGTAGTTAATTATCTAGAACGTATGTATCTTTGTAGGTTGTTAGTTTGCAAGTGCCAAAGATGATATTTTAAAAACTGCTTCCGTTGCCTATATCATGTGGTTTGTAAGTTTGCTAAAAACCTTTCACTTAACTGTTCCAGGTTCAACCATATTCGAAGTAGCATTTAAAGTCAATAAGAGGATTGAAAAAATCCATTCGAAGTTCTTCTGAATTTAATTATACCTCTTATTCCTTACAAAACTTCCTACTCTACACATTCAATTCAACCGACCTATCAAAATGCTAGAATTTTGTTCATGGGCTTTAATCTCCTCACATTGCACAATTAACCATATGAACAGCCAGCAGCGAAAGAGCAGGCATGTATATATGAATCAAGATAACATTTCCCCTTGGCAACCTTCGTATAATCTAAGCTTAAGATGCAAGTAACGAGTTGAAATTTTAAAGAAGGCGAAAACATATGATAGTAAAATTACAAAAAAAAAAGTAGAGACTGAATAAAATGCTTACCGGTATGGCGGTACCGACCGCCATCCTGTGTTAGAAACCGGAGCCATCAGTTCCCAATGACCGGCGGTTGACGGAATTTCTCTGCTACATTTCTCCCTCTCCAATAGACTTTTGGGCGTTAGCACCCACTTTTGATTACGAGCATTATGTTTTATTCGGATTGAAAAGTGTCACGTAGAATTGTAATTAGAAATTGGTTTTGGTAATCTGCAAATGTTAAATCAGTACTTTTAGCTGATGTGACAGTGAATAGTATAAGAAATTGCAGGAATAATTTCTAAATTAGAAATTGTTTTATGTCAAATCATGTTTTGTGATGTTTTGTAGAGCATATTTAATCGTAGTTTTGTAGAGAGTATTTAATTATATTTATTTAATTAATAAAATATTTCATATTAAATTATAGTAAATAGTATTTAATTGTAGTTTTGTTGTTATTTGATTAAAATATAGTTTTTTATAATAAAGTATCACTTTAGAAAGTGTGTGAAATTTCATTGTTGTGAGGGATAATTTTAATATAATTGCAAAGCTGATGAGGCCCATTTGCAATTGGAATGGATGCTCCGATGATTGTAAGTTATGTACGTATGTTTTTAGAGACTCAAATTTTCATTATTTAATATAAACAGAAGACAAAAGCATATAAGCCGTTCTAGCTCAGTTGGTAGAGCGCGTGGCTTTTAACCACGTGGTCGTGGGTTCGAGTCCCACGGATGGCGATTTCTTTGTGGATATGATTAGCATTTATTTTTATCCTTAAAATCATATATTTAAATTATTAAATTAAATATTTAAAATTTTAATTAGTGAATTAAAATCAGGATCATTAGATAACCAAATGTTTTTTCAAAGAATTTTATTGGTACTTTCATTTAGTAATCATTTTCTGGGTTATCTTCATATTTGGAGAAAAACTTTTTCTTTTTTCTATTTTCTCCATTTTGATTTTTGGGGAAGCTGTTAAAGCAAAAAAAATAACCAAAAATCCTCATATTCTTCATTTTCTTCAAGGCGATTTCTTTGTGGATATGATTAGCATTTATTTTTATCCTTAAAATCATATATTTAAATTATTAAATTAAATATTTAAAATTTTAATTAGTGAATTAAAATCAGGATCATTAGATAACCAAATGTTTTTTCAAAGAATTTTATTGGTACTTTCATTTAGTAATCATTTTCTGGGTTATCTTCATATTTGGAGAAAAACTTTTTCTTTTTTCTATTTTCTCCATTTTGATTTTTGGGGAAGCTGTTAAAGCAAAAAAAATAACCAAAAATCCTCATATTCTTCATTTTCTTCAAAATGGGGAAGCTGTTGAATATGCTATTAACTTTCAATTTCATTATAATCATGATCCTAAAAATATAGTTTATTTTAAAATTAATTGCAATTTACATATTTTTTTAATTTTATTTAGGATATTTATATATCCGGTATAAATTAAATTTCTTAAATCAAAATACATATTAAATAAATATCTTTATATTACTTTTTTAACTTGATAAAAATGCTTTTTAGAATATAAACATCCAAGCTTGGAAAAAAATGAATAAAGAAAAGTTAGGATATCTTTTGGGTTAAACATTGGACATAACTGCACATTAGGTTACGTCATGTGTGTCGTTGACTATGATGATAAGTCTAACCGTTTTAGGTTAGATCTAGGTCGTTTAACTTAATCCAAGATTTGATCTCAGCCCTTTAAATGCTTTTTGTAACCTTATAACTACCCAAACTCAGCCCACTATTACCCATTTGCAAGCCCTGATTTCTCTCCACGACTCTTTGCCTCCAACCTTTAGCTCCACGTTAATGGAGTTTAACTTCCTGATTTCTCTCACACCAACTCTTCCATGTTGCAGGTTTGTCTCCCACGAACCCTCTTCAAACTGATTTCTCTCAACTCTCTCCATGTTCATCCGCTTAAACTTGCATGATTTCAACCTGATTTCTCTCCCATGAACTCCCTCCATGTTCATGGAGTATCAACTGTGCCCTATAAATAGCGATTTTCTTCAAATGGGTCTTCAATTTTCTTCAACCGTGCTCTGGAGGTAAGACTTGTGTGATTTTCAAAACCATAATCCCACTCTCCTCACTTTCAATCGATGCAATATCTCGCTCTCCCCTAATCGGTTTGATTTTGATTTTGGTTGTCATGTTTTGCTGACAATTTGTTGTTTCACATCTGTTGTACCCAGATCAGTACACTCGCAGTCAAGGATTATTCTTACTTGCTGGAAGCTTTCAAGAAGAGCTTGCTTGTAAGGTAACAAATCTTGGTTCTTCTTTTCTCCAAAACATGTTTAATATGATTAATTTCGTTTTTTATAACTTTTATTATTTATGGTTGTTGATTCAATTTGATGATGACCCTTAGAATCACTTAGTGAAAATTGTAAGTAAACAATATGTACTAATGTTTTGCCATCTATGAAAAATATACTAAGTCTGTTTAGTATCGCTGATGGAAAACATGTGTTCGTAAATTTACCTCAGCGATGAATGTACATCAGTGAGACCTGAGCCTGTTCGGTCTCGCTGATTATCGATGAATACTCATCGTATAATTGTTTGCTTATGATCTCTGAAGACAAGATTCGCGACAACAAAGTTCAAAGCTGAAATTGAAGACCAAGCTGACGAACGAGTGACTAAGTCTACTAGTGACCTGATGCGGATATCAGCGAAGCCAAGACTTGTCCATTTCACGCGAAGTTTCAAGTAGAAGACTTCAGCGAGAGCTGAACTTTATCATTCCCTGATAAAGATCAACTCAGCGATCGATGATCATGAAGTCTGTTCTACAAGCAACTTTTGTCTTATCTCCTTGCACGCTTTTGTACGATTTGTCAGAAGGACATGCCTTTGTCCAGGATCGTACAAACCACTCTGCCAACTATACTGTTCATCATGCGGCCAAGAGCATGTTTGCTAAAGTCAAATTCATGCAACCAACCAAGTGCTGCCACGTGTAAAGTTGTACTGACTTGCATTTAATGCATGCAGTATAAATAGGAAACCCTACTTCATTTCTGAAGTGCTCTTCTCATATCCCTGAATTCTTAGTGACTTAAGAAAATTACTCTTAGTTTTCTTAAATTCTTTCTATCTTTTCTAGTGCAAGAAATCTGTGTGATTCTCATAGTTTGTTTAGATTAGGTTTTATACTTGACCTTATTCCGTAACAAACTGTAAATTGTTTGATTATATCAATAAACAATTTAAAGATAAAAATCTTGTGTTTGTATTCAACCCCCCCCCCCTTCTACAAACTTGTATAACCCTTCGAGACCAACAAGTGGTATCAGAGCAGATTGTTTAATCCTATAAACAAGATCTTGCTTATATTATCTCTTCCTTACCATCTCTCAATATGGTAAACCCTTCAAACACAAATTACATAGATAATGGCTCTCTTGCCAAACCACCTCGTTTTAGCAAAGTTAACTTCAATCTTTGGAAGAACAGGGGTTTCCGGATAGCTACAACTTACCGGTTAAACCATACTTTCCGGATACTGATCTAATCCGGACAACACCCGGAAACTAAAGCAACCCGGATACTATCCGGTAACTATTTTATCCAGAAACTACAATAAAAACTAAACTTACCGGATACTTAATCGCGTCCGGAGACCTTCATCACCACGGTTTTCGGATACATGGTTTTATCCGGAAACCTTCGACCTGCAGCCCAAAAATCGATCCAGATTCATTTCTGTTCTATTAAGCTCATTCTAAACCATTCCATACAGTTCATAACCAATTTATACAGCTATTTCAAGGTTTAATTTAACATGAAACACTGATTTAAGCAAAGAACAAATGAACTCACCTTTTTTATGTAAAACCCACTTTGCTGCACAAATTCAATCCCAATCTGCTGTAAACGATTTGAAAACCTATTCACAATCATAGACTCGTTTACAACTCTATAGCTACAACAATTTTCATCAGAACACATGATAAATTCCTTACCAAATTGAGCCAAAACCTTGCTTTTCTTCCTTTCTCCCTTTTCTCCTTTTTCTCTCTTTCTCTCTTTCTCTCTTGACCGACCCAAAGAACCAAAATAAGAAAATATCTGATTTTCAGATATTTTATCCAAACATACTTTCCAAAATGACCAATTACACCTCCAAGTTTCATTATTTCCACAATTGGCACCAAACCTTAATCTTGTATTTTAACCTTATTGAATTATAAAATTACAACATAATTCAAGGTTTAATCCAAAATACAATTAGATCCCAATTCTCATCAAAATATTATTATTGAAAATTTAGGATGTTACAATACTCCCCAACTTGAAAATGATTTCGTCCCCGAAATCAAAGCTAGGTAAACAAATGAGGATATCTAACTTTCATATCCTCCTCTGATTCTAAAGTTACATTAGTACCTCTATGGTATTTCCACTGTACTTTCAACATAATTACTTCCTTTAAGTCTTACATACTTAATCACAATTAAAAGTCCAGAAAGAACAAGAATTCATCTTTTCATATTTTCTGAACCTTACCTCTTTCGTTAGTATCCGCTCCCCAACTTGGATTTACAAACCTCCTTAGAGTAACTGTTCATCATCAAATCTTTACCCGACTATTTATTGGTCTACCATACCGACATTAACCGTAAATCGATCTCCGGGTCTCAAAATAACATTACCATCTACTGCTTGAAAATCTACACTCACCTTAAATTGAGCATACTCACTACTTTGGAATACTTCGATAAATACGACAAACCTTTGATACATCCATGACTCACGCGTTTCTTCAGTATAAAGTGTTACCATTCCTCACACCACTATCGCACTATGCGACCATATTGCAACCAAATACTAAAGTGTTGTATATCAAGGGTGATAATTCCATTGAACCTGTAGTATAACTACATTCTTAGGTCCGACCTTTTTATCATTTCTTCCCACGTTAACATGGAGTACTACCCTCCAAACATCACTTGTCTCTTTCTCCCAACTTTCCCACATACTAATAACATTTTCTCATTACTATACATAACCAAACAGTTGTACCAAAATTCTAACTTAAGGCAATCAACTAAGTTATCTTGAAACGACATACCGTCCCAAGTTACTACACATTCTTTAATCTGTAACTAATACTTTCTCGGACAATTCTTTCACACATAAGAAGCAACTCATATTCCGTAAGGATTTTGCATCTTTTACATCACATTTTGACTAATATATCCATCATCTTCGTTAACTTCCAATTATTCAAAAACATAAACTTACTTAGCGACTCACACAACCAAAATCGCTTTGGATATACACCCACTACCTTTCCGCCATTCAATTTCGATATTTGCCATATCACTACACCATCTTACAAACCACATACTCCAACAATTTTATTGACAAAATAGTACTCTTTATCTGAAATCCCCGAAAAGACTTCCATCGGATGCTTCCTCTTTCTAACTTCACATTACCTACTAGTTGACACACTTATCTTGGCATTTGATGCCGCTACTCGTTCGTACATTCTCCACCCATAACATCTCACAACAGACCAGGTCTCTCATGGTCATTTGTACACAATTCAAACGTACAATCATGTTCTCCCGCATGATTAATTGAGTCTATATCACTATTAAAATCCTCCCCAACTTTAGTTGAACCACAACTCACGGTTTCTAATTAATTTCAACTTACTCGTTTTCTGCTAGCTCTTCGTGATTCCAAACCAATACATAGACAGGGCACAATCCCTCACAGATCGGCATAGTCTATACACTCGCTTCGTTCGTGCCTATTACTTCAGTCCTTACTAACCATCCACTTCGTAAATAAAACACTTATTTAAAACCACAGTATTTCAATATTCTAACACCTTTACAAGGTGGTCCTTTAACTTTTAATCTTCTGATTCCAAGCTTAATATTCATACATGACCTCAGAAATAATCAATGTATTTATATCATGTAAACTTTAATTATAATACAATTATATATTATTCCAACCCCAAGCCCACGTCGAGCTTATTTAAACCAGGCGAATGCTCCCAATACTCAACCGAGTCCAAAACCGAGCCATCTGCTCAAAGGATCCAATGATTATTTATCAACATCTACTCATGCAATTAAATACATCTAACTCACATCATGCAACACACGCTCCGAGGCGTGATAATCTCACAACCTCTTCATTGCTACCTTCCCAATGAAGTCAATACATATATGTATCTATATGTACACGTATATGCAACTCTTTTATACTCAACAATGTATATCCCTTACCAAGGTTCATTAGTCCCAAAGGTACTAAGAATACAAGATCATCAAACGGTCCTCTCACATAAGACCAATACTTAAAACGACACTCATTTAAATAAAATGCAATTAAGCACATATCACATCATAATTATTGTACAACCACAATAACTCTAAAAGCGTAATTTGACCACATAGCTTTCTCTTATGCAATAAATTAATCAAAATTTCTTTCATTCGCGATTTATTCACCAATCACTCAAATTCCCCCAAAAATGGGTGTTTCACAAAATATAGACCATTCTATAACATCCCCAGTCTACCGTACACGATATTGTCCGCTTTGCGCATACCCTCTGCATAACAGCATGCCGGTAGCGCTCACGGTTTTGTTCCTGCCCGCAAAGGCATACGCGGGACGCACCCAGACCGCACCCCGTGACAGGCAAAAGGCCTCATACACCTTGCACCCTGTGACAGGCAAAAGGTGCATTTTGAGATTACCATTGACAAAACAGTAAGGACTAGAAGTATGGGATTTTTACTTGAAGGTGTGAGTATTTGTGTAACCGACTTCTCTAACGGGAGTGCCTACTTCGCACAAGTACAAGGATCACTCTTTTGGATCAAGTATTTAATATAAAATCTAGGGAAAATCTAACCTACATTCCTCCTTTTAAATTTTAAGTAACTCGTTAAAATAGCATATCACCAAACAAACCAACTTATTGCTTCTTCTGTAATTGAAACTTGTAAAAGGAAGCTCATGAGAACCATATTGTCTTGATTGCCCAATCCCTGTGGATACGATTCTGGTATTTTACCAACTATTACTTGTTGTGACGATCATAGTGGCAGTGTACACTTGTGCTTCCTACTGTGGATAGTTTGCATCCCACTACGATTAAATCACATATTTCGCATGTACCAAGTTTTTGGCGCCGTTGCCGGGGACTGGCGTGATTTTAATCTCAAGACATTAGTTTTTGTTCGAGCCCGAGTAACTCGTTTTTCTAAGTTGTTCATGTTGCATGCCAAGGCAACAACACGGGCCTTTGGTACCAATCGATCTTGAAATAGAGAAAACTTTTCGAAGAAGACGTAAAAACAGAAACACAATTCGATAACCCCCAGTGAACCCCACTGTAAACATGGCAGGTGTGGGAGGTGAAAGACCCATTAACCCACCAGTAGTGGAGCCACAGTGACGATTGCCGATAGCAAAGATCGAAAAATACGGGACTATGCTACTTCCGGAGTTACTGATTTAAGCTCCGGGATTCTAAGGCCTAACATGGTTGCACAACACTTTGAACTCAAACCGGTAATGTTTCAAATGATCCAAGCCATGGGTCAATTTGGAGGATTACAATCTGAGGATCCACACTCGCACTTAAAATCTTTTTTGGAAATGACTGATTCCTTTCAACTGCAAGGTGTGACTGATGAAGCCTTAAGGCTGAAACTTTTCCCTTTTACATTAAGGGATAAGGCGAAAGCTTGGCTGAATTCACATGAGCCTAATTCGATAACCATTTGGCAAGAACTTGCTGACAAATTTCTACAAAAATACTTTCCTCCCACAAGGAATGTAAGGTTTCGAAATGATATTATTTTGTTTAAGCAAGAAGAAGATGAGGCTGTTTCGGATGCATGGGAACGTTTTAAAGAATTACTTCGAAAGTGCCCGCATCACGGCATCCCACATTGCATCCAATTGGAGACCTTTTACAATGGTCTTTTCAATGCAGCCAAAATCATCTTAGATGCAACAGCATGTGGAACTTTCACAGGTAAAACTTACAATGAAGGGTATCAAATATTAGAAAAAGTGTCCAACAAAAACACCGAGTGGTAAAATCCTAGAGCACCCATGCCAAAGACCAATACCATTGACTCGGAAGCACTCAAAACCATGAATGCACAATTGGTAGCCTTAACTAAGCTGGTTTTGAATCAAAATAGAGGACAAGTCATCTCCGCAGTGGCCACTTCACATCTCACTGAGAACTGTTCCCTCTGTGGAGAAGAACATGTTTTTGACTATTGTCCTGCAAATCCTGAGGCCATTAATGTTATAGGAACCAACCCGATGAACAACCCGTTTTCACAGACCTATAACCCAGGCTGGAGAAATCACCCGAATTTCTCTTGGGCTGGTAATCCAGGACTCCAACCCCACGGGGCGAGTCATTTCTAGCAAAGACCACAAAACCCCCTGGATTTCATCAACATCACAGTGGGCATCCCCCACAGAACTTTCACCAGGGGCAGTCCTCACAACCGTTTCAACCACGACCAACTCACCCCATTGAGACTCAACCATCACTTGAATCAATACTGAAAGGTTTCATGAATAAAACTCAAGCAGCCATAAGGAACATAGAGACCCAAGTAGGACAACTAGCCGTCGAAGTTAAGAATAGACCACCAGGGACATTACCTAGTGACACCGAACACGCTAGGGTAATAGGAAAAGAACAAATCAAGTCCATAACACTTAGGCGTGGAAAGGGTTTGAATGATGTCATTTTTTACTCTGAGGACCCGCCTCAAATACCCACTGCCCCTAAAACCGCAATGGTCACTCCTAAAGACACTGACAAACCCACAGTGAGAACCGATGTCCCTGAGCTTCCCACTTTCGAGACCACACAGAAACCCACTGTTCCAAAGCAAATACCACAACAAACTCAAATTGACCCACGAAATGTTCCATTTCCCGAAAGAATGAAGAGTAAAAATGTCGACGTTCAGTTTAAAAAATTCTTAGACATTTTTTAACAACTTCACATTAACATACCCTTGGTAGAGGCTCTCGAGCAAATGCCAAGCTATGTTAAATTTTTGAAAGATATATTGAACAAAAAGAGGAAGTTGGGTGAGTTTGAAACTGTGGCATTAACTAAGGAATGTAGTGCCCTCCTTACTAGCAAGATTCCACCTAAGTTGAAAGACCCGAGTAGTTTCACCATTCCATGCACAATAGGAGGACAAGAAGTAGGTCAAGCACTTTGTGATTTGGGAGCTAGTATAAACTTGATGCCATTGTCTATTTTTAACAAGTTAGGTATTGGAGAGGCTAGACCCACAACCGTGACATTACAACTAGCCGATCGGTCCATTGCCAATCCCAAAGGAAAAATAGAAGACGTTTTGGTCCAAGTGGATAAATTTATCTTTCCCGTCGATTTTCTAATTCTAGATTATGAGGCCAATAAAGATATCCCAATCAACTTAGGGCGTCCATTCTTGCAACCGGACGTACTTTGATTGATGTGCACAAAGGGGAACTCACTATGAGAGTCCATGACCAAGAGGTAACATTTAACGTCTTCAAGTCCCTTAAGTTCATAGAAACCGAAGACTGTTTTGCTTTGAGTTCGATTAGTGGTACCCCAAGTTTTGACATAGTAAGCTCAGTGGACAGTGAGAGTGAGCATTCCGACTCTGAGAGTGATGACACTTTTGAGGATGAGTGTAACGAAATTGTGGCAGCTTTTGAACCTCTGGACTTTAACGACATAAATGTTCAACCCCCTTCAATAGAACAACCTCCCGAGTTAGAGCTAAAACCATTGCCATCCCACTTGAAATATGCTTATCTCGCTAAGGATAATAAACTTCCCGTTATTATCTCTTCCAAACTTAGTGAGAAACAAGAACAACTTCTGATTGATCTGTTGATGAAGCATAAGAGGGCAATTGGTTGGACCATAGCGGACATTAGAGGTATTAGCCCTTCCCTATGTCAACATAAGATTAACTTGGAGAGTGACCACCCTGGAAAAGTCTAACCCCAAAGAAGGTTGAACCCCATAATGAAAGAGGTAGTCAAGAAAGAAGTTTTAAAATGGTTAGATGCTGGCATTATCTACCCAATAGCTAGTAGTAGTTGGGTGAGCCCCGTTCAATGTGTCCCTAAAAAGGGATGAACAACCGTAGTGGAAAACGAAAAGAACGAGCTCATTCCCACTAGGACTGTTACTGGGTGGAGAATATGCATGGACTATAGACAACTCAACCTAGCCACCAAGAGGGACCATTTTCCCCTACCATTCATCGACCAAATGCTCGATAGGTTAGCTGGAAATGAATTCTATTGTTTTCTAGATGGATACTCCGGATACAACCAAATTCATATCGCCCCCGAGGACCAAGAAAAGACCACCTTCACTTGTCCCTATGGTACTTTTGCATTCTGGAGGATGCCATTTGGATTGTGTAATGCCCCAGCCACTTTCCAACGTTGTATGATGGCCATTTTCACCGACATGATTGAGGACACCATAGAAGTATTTATGGATGACTTTTCTGTGATAGGGACATCGTTTGACAACTGCCTGGGAAATTTGGAGAAAAGCCTAGTGAGATGTGAGACCCATGATCTTATTTTAAATTGGGAAAAATGTCATTTTATGGTCGAAGAGGGAATTGTCCTAGGTCATCTTCTCTCAAAGAGAGGGTTAGAGGTTGACAAAGCCAAACTTGAAGTAGTGGCACAACTTCCCGAATCCACAACTGTGAAAGGTATTCAAAGTTTCTTGGGTCATGCCGGTTTCTATAGAAGGTTCATCAAAGATTTTTCCAAAATAACAAAACCCCTATGTAACCTTTTGCAACATGAAAGAGAATTTAAATTCACCCAAGAATGTCGAGATGCTTTTGAAACAATCAAGGGAGCCTTAGTTACTGCACCCATAGTGACCACTCCTGACTGGTCACTCCCATTCGAAGTCATGTGTGACGCCAGCGAGTGGGCTGTTTTAGGATAGAGGAAAAACAAAATCTTTCACCCCATTTACTATGCAAGTAAAACACTAATTGAAGCTCAGATCAATTACACGGTCACTGAAAAGAATTACTTGCAGTGGTGTTTGCTCTTGATCGTTTCAGGTCTTACTTGATAGGGACGAAGGTCATAGTATACACTGATCATGTAGCAATAAAATACTTGATCAACAAAACTGATTCCAAACCACGTTTGATCCGATGGGTATTATTGCTGCAAGAATTCGACCTTGAAATCGTTGATAGGAAAGGAACAAGCAATCAGGTAGCTGACCATCTGTCCAGGCTCGAGAAGGTAGTGACCACTGTGGAACCCACTCCGGTTCAAGAAAGTTTTCCCGATGAATAATTGTTAGCAGCTCAACATCACAACAATGGTATTCCTTGGTACGCTGACATTGCAAATTTTTTGGCATGTGGACTAAAGCCCCACGGGATGAGTGGACAACCATTTAAAAAGTTTTTACATGATACTCGTCAATATGTCTGGGACGATCCTTTCTTGTATAAGATAGGAACGGACTAAATATTGAGACGACGTGTCCACGGGAGTGAGCAACATCAAATACTCCAAGGTTGTCACACATCCCACTACGGTGGCCACTTTGGTGGAAACCGCACTGCTGCAAAAATCTTGCAAAGTGGGTTCTTTTGGCCCACTGTGTTTAAAGACTCTTACGAATTTGTGAAAAACTGTGGGCAATGCCAACGCACCGGGAATATATCACAAAATAATGAAATGCCTCTCAACAACATCTTAGAGGTAGAGCTTTTTGATGTTTTGGGGATCGATTTCATGGGTCCTTTCCCAAACTCAAACAATAATTTTTATATCTTGGTTGCGGTAGACTATGTTTCAAAATGGGTGGAGGCTGTTGCATGTCACTCCAATGATGCAAACACCGTGCTGAAATTTTTGCATAAAAATATTTTCACTCGATTCGGAACACCACGGGCGTTAATTAGTGATGAAGGCACCCATTTTGTAAACAAAGTCATGAGCTCGGTCCTTGCTAAGTATGTATACATCATAGAGTGGACATCAAATATCACCCGCAGACCAACAGTTTAGCCAAACTTTCAAACTGAGAAATCAAAGGCATTATAGAAAAAGTCGTTAAACCACACCGAAAGGATTGGTCAACCAAGCTCGATGATGCTCTTTGGGCCTATCGCACGGCCTATAAAACTCCCTTGGGAATGTCTCCATTCAAGTTGGTTTTTGGCAAGGCTTGCCATTTACCAATTGAGTTGGGACACAAGGCATTTTGGGCCCTTAAAGAGCTTAACATGAGTGAGAATGATGCGGGGACCAAGAGATTTTTACAATTGCATGAGTTGGAAGAGTTGCGATACCATTCCTATGAAAATGCAAAATTGTACAAAGAAAAGACCAAGATGTGGCATGACCAAAGAATCAACCATAGGGAGTTTGTCGAAGGCCAACAAGTACTATTGTTCAATTCCCGTCTCAAATTATTTCCTGGTAAGCTTAAATCTCGATGGACGGGACCATACACAGTGGTCAAGGTAAGTCCCTTCGGAACTGTTGAGTTAATGTCCCCACAATCTGGTCAGACTTTTAAAGTCAATGGGCAAAGAGTGAAGCACTTTCTGAGCGACAGTGCCCACTCTCCATCTCACTCTGGTTAAAGTCCAAGTCTTGTGTAAATATTTTATTTCAGTTATTTGTTGTCTTTTTATAATTTTTGGTATTTTTAATCCCTTGTTGTAGTTTATTTTGAATGTGTGTAGGATGAATTGCCAATTTTTGAAGAAAATGCTTCGCAGTGGCATCGACCAAGCCACTGCGCATCCCACTGCGTGCCTGACACTTGGATTTGACGGTTTGGTGGCCCAAGAAGCTGAAAAACCATCAACTTTTCTTACACAACCATCACCTTTTCCTGCCACCTCACCCTAATCTCTCAAGTTTCAAGAAAAGCACTCATAACACCCTAAATAACCGTTCCCTCCTAAAATCTCTTACCCAATGAATAACCTCTTTCCATACTAAACACCCAAAACCTACCTTTTTGCTCTCAAAATTTCAAAAACACTCTCTTTCTTCTCATATTCTCTCTCACGAACAACACAAGAAAACCCTCACCATGGCTAAAAGCAAACGTCAGATACCCAGCCCAAATGAGCCCAGTCTCGCCACCCGCCGCCATATCGCCACCGCTGACCACCCACCGGAGACTGTCACCGATGACCTAAACCAACCACCGCCATCTTCCGACGAGCACACGGCGATGGCTGTAGCGCCGGACGCTGAATCATCGAAGCAAGAGGGATCGAAAGCCTCAGACGCAAGTCTGAGTGATTTCAATATTGAGGAACAAAAAGCTGAAGATGAAATGTTGCAGTTGCGAGAAGAGTTTGAGCAGAAACTTCTTGCACTTCAGAAAAAGAAAGAAGAGGTCGAGAAGAGGAGAAAAGAGGAAGAGGAAAGGTTGCGACCGGAAGAAGAAGAAAGATTGAAAAAGGAAGAAAAAGAACGGTTACGCAAAGAGGAAGATGAGAGAAAAAGGGCTGAGGAAGAAAGGCGGAGACAAGAAGAAGAGGATCGAGTGAGACAGGAGGCAGAAGCTACAATATTCAGAGAAGAGGAGGAGTTGGAAAGAAAGGAAGAAGAGGACTACACCAATCAATACCTACAAATCGGAAACACCATCGATTTGGAGGCTCTTAAACAGGTAACCCACAGTGAGGAAAACCCCATTAAGAAGGCTTCAAGGAAGAGAGGCATGGTCACCCGATCTGCGGTGACCACTTCGGCAAAATCTGCGGCCGGAAAATCGTCTGGAAAAGGTAAGGGTCCTATTCCCTCTTCAAGTTCATTATCAGAAGAGTCTGATGCTGATAATAAACAGCTTTCAACTCAAAACCCTCATGAATCCATAGTGGGAACTGAGCATCCCCCAATGGCATTCCCAGGTAGTTCACAACCCCTGCGGTTATTGCCCACTATGACTGTATCTTTAAGCAAAAGTTGAATCTGGAGAGGGGGTTTGACCCTGACTTTGTGGAGGCCAACCCTTTTATTAAAGAGAGGGTTATTCAGCAAGATTGGGCAACATTGGCCACGGCCAATAGAAGGGCCAACGCCTCTTTGGTAAAAGAATTTTATGCCGAGGCCTCTCAAACCAAGGCCACATGCGTAATAGTCCGGGGTCGTAAGGTGCATTATGGCACATCCACGATCAATCGGGTCCTTGAAATAAGGACCCCTCTTTCGTGCACCTTTGCTAGATTCTTACAAAAAATGACCTCGGCTGATGAGGAAGCCATTTTAAAAGCTCTGGTGATAGAAGGTAAAACTTGGGACAAGGATGGCAATCAAAAGTGCCTACACGCTAGCTCCCTCACTACAGAGGCTGTTGTGTGGTTCCAATTCCTACGCCACTCCCTGTCTCCCACTACGCATGATACAACTCTTTCCATGCACAAATGCGGCCTTCTCTACTGCATCCTCGCTGGCAAAACAATCAATCTTGGGATTCTGACGCAGTCAGCGATCTACCAGGCCCGGACTCGTAAGAAGGTAATCATCCCACTCCGTTGTCTCATTACTTCCTACTAATCGATGCTGGAGTGCCGTCTGCTCCAGGTGATGCTTGGGTAACTTCCGCTAACAACATCAGCGTAGTGACCATAAAGAAGATGGGGAGAGCAATTACCACTCCCATCGATGAACTCACTGCCGCTGAAGCCCCAGGGACATCTGCCAACAACCCACTCCCAGATCCCACTTCAGGATGCACAAACAATCCCATGGCTGATATCTTGGTTGCACTCAAGGCCATCACTGATCGTCTCACTGCCTTGGAAGATCGACAGGCAATAATGGACAGAGCCATCGAATCCTTTTGGATGTACACCCAACAGAGGGATGCGGTCATGAACTAAATGTTGCAAGGTGCCGATCCGGAACTGGCCGCTCAACTCTCTGATTTTCCCGAGGGTATCTGTCCAACAAATGAAAGTGATGATCTTTCCAGTGATGAATTTACAGGCTCACCGCAAGCAACCCCCACACGTTGAATGGTTTGTAGGGACTGTGGTTTCCCTTTTGATGCTCCAAAAACAATTTTAATTTTTTTGTTTGGTTGGTATTTGCCTATGGCTGGATATTGATAATTTGGTACTCTTTACTTTTGGTTGATGATTGCATGAATACCTATTGTCAAGTAGGTGCTTTTGGATACTAACATATTTCTTGTTTGAATGATTTTTGATCATCTTCCATTTCAAGGTGCACAACTTTCGGCTTCTAACCTAAAAATTCACTTTTGTAAGTTTCGATCCTCAACTTGTCACGTTGAAATGATATAGGCCGTTTTTGCATCCACTTGCCCAAACTCGACATTTTTGTACCCCAAATGCCTCTTTGAACCTACTTTCCAAGTCACAGTGGGGACACTGTGAGATCTTAAGTTTGAGGTGGGGACTTCCAGTGTGACTTCCAGTCTTTATCTACAACGAGGACATCGTGAAGTCTTAAGTTTGAGGTGGGTAAGCTATACCCCCTCCAAAAAAAACAAAGAAAATCGGAGTGTCACTCGAAGAAAATGATGGTGTGCCTTTTCTGGACCATCAGAGTGCTCACTCCCAGAAAACGATGGTGTGCCTATTCTGGACCATCAGAATACCCACTCCCACAAAAAATATATACCCGTACCCAAATAAAAGCCTAAAGTGTACGTACCTACCCTTGCAAAACTCAGAAATACTCACTTCTTGAAATAAAAATCTCAAAGCGAGATTTTCGATCCATGTTTGGAATTGTTTGCTACAAAACCCTTGGAAAGCATATTTAAAGCCACAAATCCTTCAAACCCAAGCAAGTCCTATTGATCAAATGTGAACAAGGGAAAGATATAGTCGAATGCACAAAGTGAAATTTTAGTTTTGGGGCCAAAAGAAGCATCCATGGAGGGAGATCAACATTCATTCAAATTGAGAAATATGTAAGTCCCTGAAAGCTCAAGGTGCATAATTTTTATTTTTTCTTTCTTTTTTTTATTACTTGGGGACAAGTAATGATTTAAGTTTGAGGTTGTGATAACTCTATTTTTAGAGTTATTATTTCTTTTTATTTTTATTTTCTTTTGTCAAATTTTAGTCATTTCGCTTCTCAAATCACCCATTCATGGTAATATTTCTAAAAATGAGCAAAAAGAGCGAACCACAGTTTTTATAAACCATTTGGTGGATTTTTGTTGCACTTTTACGAAAATTATGCAGTGACTTGCGGAGTGCCCACTCCGGATCCCACTGGCGAGCCAACAAGAAGACAAATGAAATTCAAATCTTAGCTTGGAAGTAAGTCCTGGAGAATAGAAGGGTCTATGGCAGAAGCATGGGAAGACAAGTAACAAGCATGTCCCCTTGAAGATGGCAATTAGAATTGTTTATTGAAACCAATGGTACTTAAAGTTGACTTTTTGGAAAAGGTGAAGAGACCTTGGGGTAATAGGCTACAAACTTGTGGAGAGAAGCTTTGCTCATGGGAAATGGATTTTGTGTCTTCCACTTTATGTTTTAGCCTCTAGACAATTACCTATTTTTGTTTGGTCCAACGTTTCCTCTAAGTATATAAAGAGGTGTTGGGTTTCATTTAATTCATATTCCAACTACCACATTTAGTGCAACTTAGTTGTAGTTTTTAGCTCTAGAATTTACTGCAGTAGCTCTTAATTTTCTGCACTTAATTTCCTAGTGTAATCGTTAGTTTGAAGTATTTTGTAGCAGTGCTGTACTCACAGTGCCCACTGTGGTTTTTAATCGAAGTCACTTTCAGTTTATTTATGAGCAACTTCTCATATCTTGTTTTCTTTACTTTAGTAATTATGAGCTAAACATCCCTTGGGATGTAGGAAGGAGAAGTACCTGGATTTTATGAAAAATGCTTGAATAATCTTCATACTTCGAATATTTATTGTTTTGGTCATTCACTCTCGATTATTGCCCAATGATGCGAACAAGCCAATCACTTGTGAGGATCTAAAGTCTAGTTCTTAACTCAGAAATGAGTAGAATGCAGTGACACAATCTTGGATGATGCTAGGGAATTCGAAAGAATTCTTATGACACTTGCGAAAGTGAGGTCTGCACAGTAAACTAATCTCAACCCACTGGAGTATTAGGAAAGCTAGTTTGTGTACTCAAAAACACTTAGAGTATTTGTCTCTACACATTCCATCGAGGCCTGAAAAGGTCCATTTTGAGATTACCATTGACAAAACAGTAAGGACTAGAAGTATGTGTAATACCCCGGGTTAGTTCGTTAGTTAAATGTTAGTTCCGTTAAATTTTGTTAACTTTAAAATGTGAAGTTAAAGGTAAGTTTGGGTAGATTTATAAGTAAAGGGTGTATTTGGTCATTAGTGAATAACTTAAGGACTAAAGTGGTAAATTGGATTAGATATTACCCTTAATGGATTTAGATATTTCCTAAATCAGTATTATCCAGAAATTCAGTGTGTGAAGTGTGTGTGTTTTGGAGAGCAAAAGAAGAAAAAGGAAGAAAGGGTCAAGGCTTCAAATTGGAGTACTTGGAAGTAAGATTAAGGTATGTTTCTGCTATGTTTTATGTTCATAATGGTTAGTAGATTGTTTCTATCGGTTTGGAATCAACAGAATCGAACTGGTATAAACCTTAGTCGAATTCTGGGTAAAAATAGGGATGAACAGCAGCAGTTTCCGGACACCATGAATGTGTCCGGGTAATTTCTTTAGTAGTGTCCGGTAGTCCCTTTCGGTGGTGTCCGGACGAGTTCATTATCCGGGTAAGTCATCTATTTTCATAGTTTCCGGATAAAATAAGATACCGGATGGTATCCGGGTTACCTTAGTTCCCGAGTGTTGTCCGGGTTAGTATGTCGTCCGGAAAAGTGATGTTGTCCGGAAAAGTTGTGTTGTCCGAATAACTTGTGGTATCCGGATACTTTTGCTGTTTGGCCAATATTGAGAGTTTAGATGCTGTCGAGTATCCAGTAACCTGTATTTTATTAACCATTAGATAGGGAATGAATGAGAACTGATTATTCGGTGGTCTTGACTTGAGTATGGGTTTGGGGCGACATTTGAGGATTTGAGTTCTTTAGAGTTCTTAGCCTTAGTAAGACTTACGTGTTTTATGTGGTAAAGAGATATCTGTATCTATTTGTTACAGATCCTGTGAATTCTGGGTAAAGGACTGAACCTGTTTGGAAGGCTTGGAAACGTGTTGATAAGCAATCAGGTGAGTTTTACTTCAAAACATTTTCAACTGGAATACATATATGTGTGTATTGGATATGTGATACATGGTGTGACTATGTTTATATGTGAATTATAATATGTTGAGATATTGTAATTACGTGAGTATTATATTATGTTATAATACGTTGGTCGGGCATAGGACTGGTGTGTTGGCTGTAGTTGTTGTACAGTGTTGATTGGCTGTAGTTGTTGTACATCGTTGTTTATTACTTGGCTTGCAACCAACTAATATGGCCATGGGAAGGAGACAGTGAATTACGTGATGAGTGAGTTATGATTGATAATTGTGTTTGTATTATGTGAATGTTGGTGTGCAAAGGATTTTCAAAGAAACAGGGATTTTCTCACTTAGACCATTAGGTCTAACCCTCATTTTGTTTTAAATATGTATTCCAGGTCGAGGATCAAGTAAGAGCAAATAAGGAGGGTAAACCGAGAATAGCTTTTGGGAAGACTATGATGTGTTTAGTAGATATGGCATGTTGTTAATAATGTCAATTACTATGTAAACGTTTGTAAAGATGTAATGAATGTTTGTAAAAGACTAAGGGACCGTATTTGTTATATATTATATCGCTTGTTTTAACGACGTTATGCAATGTATGCTATTTGAACTATGTATGGGACTACGGGTCGTTACAGATGGTATCAGAGCCCTAGTTTAAGGGATTTAGGTATTAGTATCTGTACCTAGACTTTAACTGCATGTGAAGTAGGATGTCCTTATTATTGTAGAACCTTGGGATGTTAAGTATAAAAAGGTAGAAGGAACATCATGTAAGGTAATTTCTTTATTACACCTGGCCAGTGTAATTGTGATCTTACAGGTACATGTTTGAACTGGAATACCTTGTTATATGGGGTATATGCTTATGTGTATATTAACCTTGTCTGAATCAACAGAATGGCAAGTGGTACGAGACAAACAAATCGGGAAGGAGGAGGAAACCCGAATAGAACAAACCCAACGGCCGGAGGAAGGGGAAGATGGGGAGAAAGAGGTAGAGGTAGGACTGGAGGCAGAGTCCAGGGGCGCGGCACGGAATTTGTTACAAGAGACGACTTAGCAGCGGAAATGGGAAGATTACAAGCCAATATCCAAGCTATGTTCAACCAAACTCATAATACTGAAACAGAGAGACCAGGTCCTACTCATGAAGAGGAGATGCCCATTACACGTATTGTCGTACCAGTAGTGAAGAAGTGTGACTACAAAATGTTCTTAAGTTGTAAGCCTCCAACTTACTCAGGAGATCGGGATCCGGTGAAAGCCATGAAGTGGCTGAAGGAAATAGAAGCTATCTTCAAGACTAGTAAGTGCGCGGAAGAGGATAGGGTACTTTATGGAGCCGCAATGTTGAAAGGTGACGCTTTATATTGGTGGGAAGCTCATATTTCTTCGGGAGGTTCTGACATATAATCTACCTTCTCGTGGGAAGAATTTGTTATAGCTTTCAGGAAGCAGTTCTGTCCTCATGCAGCGGTTAAACAACTAGAGGGGGAGTTTATGAACTTGCAACAAGGAAATTTATCTGTTCGGGACTACACTGCTCGTTTTCTGGAAAAATCTCGTTTTGCAGAATATTATGTTGCCACGGAGGCCATGAAGATTGAAAGGTTTATTTTCAGGTTGAATGCAGAAGTCAGGAGTTTGGTAATTGCTAAAGGACCCGAAACTTTCTCCGCTGCAGTTGATGCCGCGGAAACCGTGGAACAGGATAAAGGAAGAAATACTAGCGACAAAGGTACAGGAAAAAGGAAGTGGGAAGGACCACAACACGATCCAAAGAAGTTCAGGTTTCAGAGATACGATAACCGTCCACCTTTCCGACCAACGGAAAGACCTTGTTTGAAATGCAACCGTGTCCACCAAGGGAATTGTCAGGTTGAATCGCGGGTTTGTTATAGGTGTGGGAAGACTGGGCATGTTGTTAAGGATTGTCGTGTAACGCGGTTCTGTTTTTCATGTAATTCTCCTGATCACATACAGTCCGATTGTCCAAAGGGAAGAATACAACAAGGGGGTACTTCAGGGAAACCAGCAGTTGTCAGACCGGTAGTACCAAGACTAGAGCCACCAAGAACAAGGGGCCGTGCCTTCCAGATGACAGAGCAAGAGGCAGATGAGACTCCCGATGTGGTTACAGGTACATTCTTAATAAATTCTACACGTGCTAAAGTGTTATTTGATTCTGGTGCAAACCGATCGTTTGTGTCGCCTTCTTTTGCTTCCTATATGCATTTAAAGCCTAAAGTGTTAGATCATGCATTAATGGTAGATACGGCTAATGATAATGAAGTACCGGTTAGTGAGGTATTTGATAGTTGTGTGATAAACATAGATGGGTATGGAGTACCTATTCAGTTATTTCCTATGGCCTTGATCGAGTTTGATGTGGTAGTGGGAATGGATTGGTTAGCCAAGAATCAGGCCAATATAGTTTGCGATAAGAAATTGATAAATGTTGTCTTACCTGAGAAGGGACCAGTAGTGATTTATGGTGACCGTAGAAATCATCAGTCTTGCCTTATCTCTTTGGTAAAAGCCCGTAAGTGTGTTAATAAAGTATGCCCGAGTTACTTAGCTTATGTGATAGATACTAAGCTAGAGAGGAGCAAGTTGGAAGATATTCCAATTGTTAGTGAATTTCTAGAAGTTTTCCCTGAAGACTTGAATAGTCTTCCGCCCGTTAGACAAGTAGAGTTTGGTATAGATCTGATTCCTGGAGCCGCTCCTGTAGCACGTGCACCGTATCGTCTGGCACCTCCAGAAATGAAAGAAATGATGGCACAACTGCAAGACCTATCCGATAAAGGCTTCATCAGAACCAGTTCTTCGCCGTGGGGAGCGCCAGTTCTATTTGTGAAAAAGAAGGATGGTTCGATGAGAATGTGTATCGACTACCGGGAACTGAATAAGCGCACGATCAAGAATAAGTATCCGCTACCCAGAATTGATGACCTCTTCGATCAGTTACTTGGAGCTTGTTATTTCTCCAAGATTGATCTAAGGTCTGGTTACCATCAGTTGAAGGTGAAAGAAGAAGATGTTCTGAAAACTGCTTTTCGCACAAGGTATGGTCATTATGAATTCTTAGTGATGCCGTTTGGATTGACGAACGCTCCAGCTGCTTTTATGGATTTAATGAATCGGGTATGTAAGCCGTATCTCGATAAATTTGTAATTGTATTTATCGATGATATACTTATATATTCTCGATCCAAGGAAGAGCACACGCAACATCTTCGTCTGATTCTGGAGTTACTTAAGAAAGAAAAATTGTACGCTAAATTTTCGAAATGTGAATTCTGGCTATGGGAAGTTCAGTTTTTGGGGCATGTAGTTTCCGAGAAGGGTATTCAAGTTGATCCGACGAAGATAGAAGCAATTGAAAAGTGGGAACCGCCGAGAACGCCAACCGAAGTACGAAGTTTTTTGGGTTTAGCCGGCTATTATCGAAAGTTTATAAAAGACTTCTCTCGTATCGCGATGCCTTTGACTAAGCTGACTCGAAAGAATCTAAAGTTCGAATGGAAAGCAGAACAGGATGAAGCATTCCGAATATTGAAAGAGAAACTTTGCAGCGCGCCGATTTTGTCATTAACCGAAGGTTCTGAAGACTTTGTTGTTTACAGTGATGCTTCCAAACTGGGATTGGGATCTGTACTTATGCAGCGTGGAAAGGTTATTGCTTATGCTTGTCGTCAGTTGAAAGATCATGAAAGACAGTACTCTACGCACGACATGGAACTTGCAGCAGTTGTTTTCGCGCTGAAGATTTGGAGACATTATCTTTATGGCTCCAAATGTCAAATTTATACCGATCATAAGAGTCTCCAACACCTCTTCGATCAGAAGGAACTAAATATGAGGCAAAGAAGATGGCTAGAACTGGTGAATGATTACGACCGTGAAATTCTTTATCATCCGGGAAAGGCAAATGTGGTAGCTGATGCGCTGAGTCGTCAAGAAAGGAGTGGAACAATAAAAACTTTTTCAATACGAGCTGAACTCCTACCTAACATCTTTGACGAATTGCTGAAGTTTCAATTAGAAGCCTATCAGGAAGAACGTTTGAAATCGGAACGGTTAGTGGGGTTATCAGCATTGCTAGTAAAAGATGACTGTGGGTTGTTGTGTCTGGGGAATAGAATTTGGGTGCCTCGTTTGGGTAGTTTACGTGATCGGGTACTACAAGAAGCTCATCAATCTCGATTCTCTATTCATCCAGGTACAAACAAGATGTATAAAGATCTGAAACAGTTTTATTGGTGGTCGGGAATAAAAAGAAGCATTGCTCAGTATGTAGAAGGTTGTACTACTTGTAAGAAGGTGAAGATTGAACATCAGAAACCATTTGGTCAGTTGCAGCGATTAAAAATACCGATGTGGAAATGGGATCAAATTACTACAGATTTCATCACGAAGTTACCAAGGACTCCGAAAGGGTTTGATGCTATTTGGGTGATCGTTGACAGGTTGACCAAGTCTGCTCACTTCCTACCAATAAAGGAAACCTATTCATTGTAAAGACTAGCCAAACTATATATCAACGAAATAGTAACACGACATGGAGTTCCAATTTCGATTATCTCTGATCGTGACATCCGTTTTACCTCGAGATTCTGGAGAAGTTTTCAAAAGGAAATGGGGACACAGATAAAGTTAAGCACAACATATCATCCTCAAACTGATGGTCAGAGTGAACGAACGATTCAGACATTAGAATATATGCTCCGGGCTTGCATTGTTGACTTTGGGGGATCGTGGGATAAGCATTTACCATTGATCGAATTTGCCTACAACAACAGTTACCATTCCAGCATACAAGCGGCACCGTTTGAAGTTCTGTATGGTAGAAAATGCCGAACGCCTCTGTGTTGGAACGAAGTGGGAGAGAAACAGTTAGCAGGGCCAGATATAGTTCAGTTAACCGCGGATAAGATTACTCAGATTCGGGAAAGATTGAAAGTGGCTCAAGACAGACAGAAAAGCTACGCAGACCGACGCCGAAAGCCGTTAGAATTCCAAGTTGGAGATTTTGTGATGTTAAAAGTCTCACCTTGGAAAGGAGTCATCCGATTTGGGAAACAAGGTAAACTGAGCCCGAGGTACATTGGACCGTTTGCAATTACAGAAAGAATTGGTGAAGTAGCCTACAGGTTAGATCTTCCGCCAGAGTTAAGCAGAATCCACAATGCGTTCCACGTATCCAATTTCCGAAAGTGTTTGGTTACGCCAGATCAGGCAGTGTCTCTACCCGAAATACAGGTTGATGAAAAGTTGAATTATGTAGAAGAACCAGAAGCCATTGTTGACCACAAAGTTAAAGTGTTGCGGAACAAAGTAATCAGACAAGTGAAAGTTCAGTGGAGACATCATAGGGGTCAGGATGCTACTTGGGAATCGGAGTCAGAAATGAGAACTAAGTACCCGTACCTTTTTGCCTAATCGAATTCCGGAACGGAATTCTTTTAAGGGGGAGATGATGTAATACCTCGGGTTAGTTCGTTAGTTAAATGTTAGTTTCGTTAAATTTTGTTAACTTTAAAATGTGAAGTTAAAGGTAAGTTTGGGTAGATTTATAAGTAAAGGGTGTATTTGGTCATTAGTGAATAACTTAAGGACTAAAGTGGTAAATTGGATTAGATATTACCCTTAATGGATTTAGATATTTCCTAAATCAGTATTATCCAGAAATTCAGTGTGTGAAGTGTGTGTGTTTTGGAGAGCAAAAGAAGAAAAAGGAAGAAAGGGTTAAGGCTTCAAATTGGAGTACTTGGAAGTAAAATTAAGGTATGTTTCTGCTATGTTTTATGTTCATAATGGTTAGTAGATTGTTTCTATCGGTTTGGAATCAACAGAATCGAACTGGTATAAACCTTAGTCGAATTCTGGGTAAAAATAGGGATGAACAGCAGCAGTTTCCGGACACCATGAATGTGTCCGGGTAATTTCTTTAGTAGTGTCCGGTAGTCCCTTTCGGTGGTGTCCGGACGAGTTCATTATCCGGGTAAGTCATCTATTTTCATAGTTTCCGGATAAAATAAGATACCGGATGGTATCCGGGTTACCTTAGTTCCCGGGTGTTGTCCGGATTAGTATGTCGTCCGGAAAAGTGATGTTGTCCGGAAAAGTTGTGTTGTCCGGATAACTTGTGGTATCTGGATACTTTTGTTGTTTGGCCATTATTGAGAGTTTAGATGCTGTCGAGTATCCAGTAACCTGTATTTTGTTAACCATTAGATAGGTAATGAATGAGAACTGATTATTCGGTGGTCTTGACTTGCGTATGGGTTTGGGGGAGACATTTGAGGATTTGAGTTCTTTAGATTTCTTAGCCTTAGTAAGACTTACGTGTTTTATGTGGTAAAGAGATATCTGTATCTATTTGTTACAGATCCTGTGAATTCTGGGTAAAGGACTGAACCTGTTTAGAAGGCTTGGAAACGTGTTGATAAGCAATCAAGTGAGTTTTACTTCAAAACATTTTCAACTGGAATACATATATGTGTGTATTGGATATGTGATACATGGTGTGACTATGTTTATATGTGAATTATAATATGTTGAGATATTGTAATTACGTGAGTATTATATTATGTTATAATACGTTGGCCGGGCATAGGACCGGTGTGTTGGCTGTAGTTGTTGTACAGTGTTGATTGGTTGTAGTTGTTGTACAGCGTTGTTTATTAGTTGGCTTGCAACCAACTAATATGGCCATGGGAAGGAGACAGGGAATTACGCGATGAGTGAGTTATGATTGATAATTGTGTTTGTATTATGTGAATGTTGGTGTGCAAAGGATTTTCAAAGAAACGGGGATTTTCTCACTTAGACCATTAGGTCTAACCCTCATTTTGTTTTAAATATGTATTCTAGGTCAAGGATCAAGTAAGAGCAAATAAGGAGGGTAAACCGAGAATAGCTTTTGGGAAGACTATGTAGTGGAAGACTATGATGTGTTTAGTAGATATGGCATGTTGTTAATAATGTCAATTACTATGTAAACGTTTGTAAAGATGTAATGAATGTTTGTAAAAGACTAAGGGACCGTATTTGTTATATATTATATCGCTTGTTTTAACGACGTTATGCAATGTATGCTATTTGAACTATGTATGGGACTACGGGTCGTTACAGTATGGGATTTTTACTTGAAGGTGTGAGTATTTGTGTAATCGTGCTTCTCTAAAGGCAATGACTACTTCGCACAAGTACAAGGATCACTCTTTTGGATCAAGTATTTAATATAAAATCTAGGGAAAATCTAACCTACATTTCTCCTTTTAAATTTTAAGTAACTCGTTAAAATAGCATATCACCAAACAAACCAACTTATTGCTTCTTCTGTAATTGAAACTTGTAAAAGGAAGCTCATGAGAACCATATTGTCTTGATTGCCCAGTCCCTGTGGATACGATTCTGGTATTTTACCAACTATTACTTGATGTGACGATCATAGTGGCCAGTGTACACTTGCGCTTCCCACTGTGGATAGTTTGCATCCCACTGCGATTAAATCACATATTTCGCACGTACCAGTCGTTGATTGTTAAACGATTCAAGAAAATTGCCTACGAACCTTTCCATGGAAGAAAGCCATCTATCACCTTTCTTCACATCTTTGGTTGTCAATGTTGCATTTTAAACAACATGGATGCTCTTGGAAAGTTCGACCCCAAAGTTGACAATGGAGTTTTCCTTGGATACTCTTCAGTGTCCAAAACCGTCTTCAACAAGAGAAGACAAACTATAGAAGAAACCATTCACGTCACCTTTGATGAATCCCGTTCAGTGAACTCCAAACCAACTGCTGACAACGAAGAAATTACTCAGTGGATGTTTTCTCATTTTGGGGATTCAGAAGCTATTCCTAACCCTGACCCTCAGGTCAATGACCCTACCGCTGATAATGATCCTGTCATCATTCCCAGCATGCAGTCAAGTGAAGTTGAATCATCCTCTTGGGTTTCAGCCATTCCCATTAACACTGTGCCTGCCTCTGAACCCTCAACCTCTGCAAATCCATCGACTTCTCAACAATCAGCAAATGAACCTTTATGACTTCAGCTTATCTTGCCGAAATTACCTGAAATCGTTGAAGCTTCTTCTTCATCTCCTCCAGAAGTTCCATCTGAGCCAGCTGCTCATGCTCCTGCTCAGCGATGGACTATGAATCACCCCATTGATCAAATTCTAGGTGATCCAAACACATGTGTTCAGAATCGACGAAGTTCAGGTAACATTTGTTTATATGTTAATTTTATTTCGCTGATTGAACCAAAGAAAGTTGATGATGCCCTCAGAGATTCAAACTGGGTCAGCGCTATGCAAGAAGAGCTGACTGAATTTGAAAGAAACAAAGTTTGGAATCTTGTTCCCAGACCATCTAACAAGTTAGTGATAGGCACTAAGTGGGTCTATCGAAACAAGTTAGATGAACATGGAACTGTAACCCGCAACAAAGCTCGTCTAGTTGCTCAGGGATACAGACAAGAGGAAGGTATAGACTATGATGAAACGTTTGCCCCAGTGGCAAGACTCGAAGCTATTCGTCTATTCCTAGCATACGTAGTTCACAGAGACTTCAAAGTTTATCAAATGGATGTAAAGTCAGCGTTCCTAAATGGAAAGTTGAATGAAGAAGTCTATGTCGAACAACCTCCAGGATTCTCTGATCCTAAGCATTCAGGTTATGTCTATAAACTGGATAAGGCACTATATGGTCTGAAACAAGCACCTCGTGCATGGTATGACACTCTATCCTCTATTCTCCTCACTGAAAAGTTTGAGCGTGGTAAAATCGATAACACTCTATTTTTCAGGAAAGTAAAAGGTCATATCATTCTTGTTCAAATATATGTCGATGATATTATATTTGGTTCTACTAACCCATCTCTATGTACTCGATTCGCTGAAAGAATGAAATCTGAATATAAAATGAGTATGATGGGTGAGCTGACATACTTCCTTGGACTTCAAATCAAGCAAAATGATAAGGCTACGTTCATACACCAAGGTAAGTACGTTAAAGATATGCTGAAGAAATTTGATCTTACTCAAAGCTCAGCTATGAAAACCCCTATGTCACCTCCACTGACACTTAACAAAGACCCTTCAGGGAAGCTTGTTAATGTCACTGCCTATAGATGGATGATCGGCTCTCTTCTTTATCTTACAACGAGTCATCCTGATATTATGTATGCTACCTGTCTTTGCGCACGATATCAATCTGAACCCAAAGAATCACATCTGATCGCTGTAAAGCAAATTTTCAGATATCTGAAGGGTACACCTAACCTAGGTCTTCGGTATCCCAAAGACTCAGGGTTCGATCTAACTGCCTATTCAGATAGCGACTTTACAGGTTGCAAGCTGGATAGAAAAAGCACAACAGGAGGCTGTCAACTCCTGGGTGGAAAGCTGGTAAGTTGGACAAGCAAGAAACGAAGTTCAGTGTCCACTTCTAGCGTTGAAGCTGAGTATGTCGCTGCTGGAAGCTGTTGTGCTAAGGTCTTATGGATGAGAAATCAGCTCTTAGACTATGACTTTCAGCTATCCAAAATTCCAATCTATTGCGACATCACAAGTGCCATCGCTATAGCAAATAATCCATTGCTACACTCAAATACCAAACACATCGAGATCAGGTATCACTTTATCAGAGATCATGTGATGAATGGTGATATAGAACTTCACTTTATCCCTACTGACTTTCAGTTAGCTGATCTTTTTACCAAACCTCTTGATGAGACAAGATTCAACTTTCTCATCAGCGAGTTTGGCATGCTGAACCTTGAAGATTTAATTCTTCAGTGGTCACGCATTATGTCAGTGATAAAGAAAATTATATCTCCTTATTTATCATCCAATCTCTGAACAAAATGATTCGCTGATACCAATGTATGTTTTTCTATTCCTATTCGCTGAAGTTTACTTCAATATGTTGTTTTTCAAAACTAAATTGATCACTGACCTTTTTCTTCAGTGATTCTTTTGAAAGAACAAAACTCATCGCCGCTCTTTCTTAATCAGTGACTCTTCATTTTACAAATTATCTCTGATATTTTTTAAAACCTATCAAGGAAACATTTTTTTAAATGAAAAGATGTTTCTGACTGTGACGTCATCAAAACGGATAACCCCTGGCATGACTTTTCGTCTGACACGCTCGTGCGTTTGAATTCTTGCCCAACAAGCTTCGTGGGACGTGTCACGTGTCATGACGAGTTTTTTCCCGCTCATCACTTTCTCTCTCTACTCCCACTATATAAACTCCTCAAGTTTATATTTTTACCTTTTACGCGTACTAGAATCCCTCAAGCAAATATTGCCTTAAGCATCATTGTTCTTGGATTATTTTGAAGCCTGGCTTTAGAATCTTCAAATCTTCAACAAACAGGTTCATATCTAATCTTATTTCTACTCTTCAATCATCTTCTCAAACTTGTTTTGATCAACATTTCTTTGTTATCAAAGATCAAACAAACATTTTTAATACATAAAATCATCTTCTTCATGATTTTATGAACCAAAACTTGAAATATAGTTTTTCCATTAAGTTTAAAACAAAAATCTTAAACTTGATTTTCACACGTTTTTCCAGAATTTCTTTCTTTAAAAGGAATCTGGAAATTCTTTTCTACTAGTTTTAACTTCTCAAAGCTAGAAAACCCACATTTTACTTTTTCTTCCCTAAAAAGGAAACTGTAAAAACCCTAAAACATCAAAAACCCTTATTTTTGGAATCTTTTTCCATTTTAAGAAGTTTCTTCATCCTTTTCTATTTTGATCACTTGTTCAGAAATGGCATCCTCAAATGTTGCTGCTACCATCACTGATGCTACTCCTGCAACCATGATCAAATCTACAAACATGAAAGGTGAACTGCAACAAACCATCCTAGCCACCAATAACTCCCTGGCTCTTCTTGACATTCCCAAGAAGAAACCAAGCCCCCACCTCACTGATGCAGTCTTCTTCTTGAAGACCGGCCTCCTATCCACTACAATGACAATCGCTCCTCCCGCACACTGTCACCTTCTTCAACAATTTTGGTACACTGCTGAATGTACCACCCAAATCTCTACCAGGACTGGAAAGGAATTCAGTGTCATCGAATTCCAAACTGAACATGGTCACGACACCATCACTCCTGCAGCGATCCGTTCCGCGCTGAACCTCCCTGGACGCCCATTTGTCCCTCTTATTGATCCTAACACCCCTGAAGGCGAGGAAGAGCTGATTGCATTGATCTCATGAAATACTCATGGGACAAGACGAGAACTGATGAAGACGATAAGAAGCTGACCAAGATCCTCAAGGCCAAGATGCCAGTTGAACTCAATTTCATCTTTGCCCACATCATCTCCTGCATGACTGCCAAAGTAGGCTCCACTGATCAGGCCGCCAAAACTCAGGTTGCAATGGCCTACTCACTCCTGAAAGGCCTGAAGGTTGATTATGCTCGCATCATCTTCGAAGACCTAATGGAAAAGGTCGAAAAGTCTGACCGCTCACTGACCGTTCCCTACCCACGGTTCATTTCTGCCATTTTTCAGATGCTGCTTGGGACAAGCTATCCTAAGAAGGGAGACTACAAACTCCCGCAGGTCGGCCCCAAGGTCCTCGACTTCAAACCGATCCCCGACGAGGTAACTCTTTATTCCCTACTCTCTATTCTCCGCCCTTCTTCTTCAACTTCTGCAACGACTTCAGCGGCGCAACCCACCGCTAGCACCCAAGCTGCAACCACCACCTCATCTAAAAAGAGGAAATAATCTGATACCCCCCTTGGTTCCCATAAGTCCAAGAAGACCTCAAAGGAGAAAACCCAGCCTTCCCAGGCTCAAGACTCAATGATTGCCTCTTCACAGGCAACACTTGATAATTTCGTGGAACGCTCCTCCACGCTTGCTACAACCATCCCCCTAACTATTTCAGAGCCTCAGTTCTCTGAAACGTTTCTTGTACATACCCCAACATCTTCGGTGCCTCAAAGCATTGCGGAGGCATCTTTCAGCGACACCAGCGCTGACCTGCTACAACCAAAATCTTCTCAGCCTCCGCTTCTACAACTCCTACTTTGGTCTTCTCTACCTTCACCACTGCACCAGTTGGTTGATACGAGTGTTGCAATACTGCACAACCTCATGCAGCAGAACGCAACTACTTCAGGACCTGTTGGGACAAGCATCCCAGTCACTGCTACCTCCGACATGGAAAATGACATGGAGTACTGGACGGGAATCAAAGATATTCATCAGTTCTCCAGCCCAACAGATATCCAAACTCTCTCTTCACACCTCTCTCAAACACCAACTTCTTTTGGGCTTTCCTTTGCTCATAAGTTGTTATCTTTTTGAGGTCCTAATTTGGGCGATATTAGTACATCCCTCAAGGATGTTGCTAAAAAGGTGGACACTCTCTCCACCAACCTGGCCTCTAACACCTCAGCGATTACTGACGTTGGAGTGACGCTGAAGGAAGTAACCACTACCCTTGCAGATAAAGCCAACTCTGCTGATATTTCCTCTCTGCGATGGGGAGTGACGAATTTGGAGACTGGTGTCAACAACAACACCACCGCCATCCAACATCTCCAGACCTGCATCGCTGATCTCTCCACCAACTTCACCAACCTCAGCAGCGAGTTTGGTATGCTGAAGACCGACCTCACTGGGCTCCAAGGTAAGGTGAGCAGCTTGACCTCCAAAGTCGCTGAATCAAACACCCTGCTCACCAAGATTCTCGAACGCTTGGAGGCCCCCACTGTCCCTCTATCTCACTTCACTCCGGATGACCGAGAGAAGTTAGAGATGCCAGTGGACTTTATTGTTCAGGCAACACCTTCCATTTCTGGCCTAGAAGACAGAATGGATAAGGTGGAAAAGAACTAGCCTTCTGGTCCAGGTGTCCCTGGCCTCGAAGACAGGACACTTGAGTCAGCTGCTGCTGCTGCTGCTGTAACTACTACCTCCCCCCATTTAGATGGAAAGGGGGAGAAGAACGATGAAGGCCTCCCTCTAAATGTTGAGGGGGAAGAAAATGTTAAGGAGGGAACCGCTGAAGACCCCTCTCAATTTGAGGGGGAGCAAGGCGAAGACAACAACGCCCCCACTCCACCCTTCTCTCCTCAGGAACAAGAACGAATACAAATCCCCTCTGAGGAAGAGGAAGAAGAATAAGAGGAAGAAGAGGTGGAGATCAACGATGAAGAACCTTCAGCCCATCCTGATCCCAAGGATGATGAAGATGATGATGATGATGACGATGGCTACGGGTTCCAGCCAACGGTCATCAAGGTCTATGCTCAGAAGGGGATCTCCATAAATGAAGCAGGGGAGATGACACGCAAGTCTCCTGCAAAGAAGACTTCTGGCAAGCAAAAGGGCCTTGCCGCTGAAGGCAACTTGACAATTCTACTCAAGAAGCCAACTTGCCAGTTATGCTACCTTTTCGTTCCCTACACTGCTTCTATCCTCTATCCCTTCTCCACTTCTATCCTTCATGTCCTAAAACCTCTAAACACTTAGCCAAATTCTTTATCTATCTCTTTCTCCCTCAAAAGATCTAACTCAAGTGATCTTTTTGTTTCAACTAGTCCTCTCCCCTGCTTGAGGATACTGCTGAAGCTCCTCCATCCTCATTGCAAATAATCCCAGCTCTTCAAGCTGATGAACAAATAATCCCGATCTCTGTGAATGAGATCGATGAACAAGAAGAAGAATATTCTTCCAGACCTTCTCTACCACCTCAGCGGTCAGAAGAAGAAGAAATCAGAAGAAAAGCAGTTATGATCCAACAGCTTGAAAGTCAGCGACTCGTCCCTCCTACCGGCTTTAATTTTCTGACTCTTGAGGAAATAGCAGAAAGCCTCAAAGCCTCAAAGCTCCTAGTTGAACAACAAAAGAATGAGCTTAATGACAAAGCTCTTGCTCTTGAAATTGCCAAACGTTCAGTGAAGGATCGAGACCTGAAACGCTTTCCCCTCAGAGTCCAGCAAGAACTTCTCAAAGAAGCTGGTAAGAAGAAGAAAAATGAGTCAAACGTCAGCGACACCACGGTGGCCTGGTGCAAGAAGAAAGCCAACTTCAGGAGTTTACCAAGCAGAATCAAAAATGTAAACCTGAAAGGGAGAACTGTCAGAGGTGTTGCACTGATCGAAGTTACAACGATCAGGGAAAACGGAGTGACTAAGACTTGCTATCTCTCAGGGATAGAACATATCGGTCTAGATGAATGGTTGGAAATCCGGATTGCAATTCAGCGATCACATTTAAACTTTAAGCCTTGTGTCGAAAGTTTTATCAATAAACTAATCGATCAAGTCTTCTCAGTGGTCGATTTGCCCCCTCCTCCAGCTCTTCATCAAAATCGAAGTGCTCCAAAGAAGAGGAAGTCAACGTCATCTTCAGGGCCTGCTATTCGAAACGAGACAGGTATTGAATTTACTCGTTAAGCAGTGCTCGGTCCCAATGTTGATCTGTCAACCCTCGACGTATCACTACCACCCGGTGAAGAATTCACAGCTAGAAAGGTGGTCAGTGAACCTCTCGGCATCTTTTTCTTGGAATACACAGGTCGCCAATGCTTTCAACGATGGTCAGAGTTACCCATTACTCTAGTGGAACAACTAAGAGACTTATTATATTGGTGTGATCGATCCAACTAGGAATGTACATGAAACCTCAAATCTACAGAGAAGACAAATTGAGAAGAGAACAGGGAATTCAAGTCCCTGACTGGATGATTCCTAAGACTGACGCTCTTGATGAACTTCTTTTCAAGGATGAATCTGAATAGCTGATAGGATCTCTTGTAATTCTTCTATCTTATTAGCTGATATCTTTTTGTACTTGTAAAATTTTCACTGTACTTGTAGTTTTTCAACTTTCCTTTTAATCTTGTATTTACGAAGTAATGAAAAGTTTCAGTGAAGTACTTTACTCAATCAGTACTTAAAACGATCTCTGAAAACAGTAAATGGGACACATATTTATGAGTCATTTTTATCCTTATGTTTTTAACTTAGTAGTTTTCCTTTATTGCTTTGTCATCACCAAATAGGGTAAGATTGTTGATCCAAACCCTTCAGTGATTTGATGATGACCCTTAGAATCACTTAGTGAAAATTGTAAGTAAACAATATGTATTAATGTTTTGCCATCTATGAAAAATATACTAAGTCTATTTAGTATTGCTGATGGAAAACATGTGTTCGTAAATTTACCTCAGCGATGAATGTACATCAGTGAGACCTGAGCCTGTTCAGTCTCGCTGATGATCGCTGAATACTCATCATATAATTGTTTGCTTATGATCCCTGAAGACAAGATTTGCGACAATAGAGTTCAAAGCTGCAATCGAAGACCAAGGTGACGAACGAGTGACTAAGTCTACTAGTGACCTGATGCGGATATTAGCGAAGCCAAGACTTTTCCATTTCACGCGAAGTTTCAAGTAGAAGACTTCAGCGAGAGCTGAACTTTATCATTCTCTGATAAAGATCAACTCAGCGATCGCTGATCAGAAGCATGTTCTACAAGCAACTTTTGTCTTATCTCCTTGCACGCTTTTGTACGATTTGTCAGAAGGACATGCCTTTGTCCAGGATCGTACAAACCACTCTGCCAACTACACTGTTCATCATGCGGCCAAGAGCATGTTTGCTAAAGTCAAATTCATGCAACCAACCAAGTTATGCCACGTGTAAAGTTGTACTGACTTGTATTTAATTAGGGGTGAACATGGTACGGTACCATGTTTTTTTCCATATACCATGTACCAACCAATTACAATTGGTACACAAAATCTTATACCATGTACCAACCAATTATACTTGGTACCAACTAAATTGGTACCAACTTTTTTCGGTTGGTACATGTTGGTACGGTTTTGTACCAACATCTCAAAAATTGAATTATGAATTAATTAGATTGACATCTTTACCTGCTAGATCTAGATGCACTAAACACGCCGAACATTAATAGCATGTTGATATGCTTTGTACCATTTATCATTACCTATACAAGCATTCAAATAATCTTCATATAATACAAACATTCACTAATAGTCTAATACAAGCGACAATGGACCATGAAAAGTGGAGGTGTAGGCAAGTTATCAAAATTGTTAACGATAAGCGAATGAATGTAATCAAGTTCTATATATCAATTTGTATTACAATTTAACAAAACGTAAAACAAGATGATTTAAAATTTTATAAATCAAAATATGTTGTATTATTGATTAAACTTTAATTAATAAATAATTAAAAAAATAAGTCGGTACGGTACGGTATTACCGTGGTACACGACTTCTCATACCACGTACCAACCAAGTTTAAATAGTTGGTACGGTATACCAACCAATTAGGTTGGTACCAACTAAATTGGTACGGTTGGTAAGTGAATTGGTTGGTTTGTCTCGGTACAAAATTGACACCCCTACATTTAATGCATGCAGTATAAATAGGAAACCCTACTTCATTTCTAAAGTGCTCGTTCTCCTATCCCTGAACTCTTGGTGCCTTAAGAAAATTACTCTCAGTTTTCTTAACTTCTTTCTATCTTTTCTAGTGCAAGAAATCTGTGTGATTCTCATAGTTTGTTTAGATTAGGTTTTATACTTGATCTTATTCCGCAACCAACTGTAAATTGTTTGATTATATCAATAAACAATTTTAAAGATAAAAATCTTGTGTTTGTATTCAACCCTCCCCCTTCTACAAACTTATATAACCCTTCGAGACCAACAATGGTTCTTCGTAAACAGTTTCATCATCGAACTTGGTAAGTAAGAATCTAAGATTGCTCAAACTTTTTGCATATTATTTTTCCTTATTTAATTGTTCTTGGTTCTTTTTTTCTCCAAACATGGTTTATTGATGTTTAGTATGATTAATTTCGTTTTTTATCTTATTAGTTTATATTCATTTTGAAATTTTGTTGTGATGTTTGCTGACGATTTGTTGTTCCACATATGTTATACCCAGATCAGTACATCAAGGATTATTTCTTAGTTGCTAGAGGCTTTCAAGGAGAGCTTGCTTGTAAGGTAACAAATCTTGGTTATTTTTTTCCTCCAAAACATGGTTTATTGATGTTTAACATGATTAATTTCGTTTTTTATAACTTTTATTATTTATGGTTCTTCATAAACAGTTTCATCATGGAACTTCGTAACTAAGAATCTAAGATTGCTCAAACTTTTTGCATATTCTTTTTATTTAATAAAAAAAAGTTGCAGATTTAAAGATTGATCAGATGGTTGGAATTGGAAAACAATTTGCGGTGTTGATTTTCATGTGGGGAATTATGATCTTGCTGAGGTGGAAGAGCAGTGACTTCAATTTTATGTGTTTCCAGGTAACTTTTGTATAAAAATTGTTCATGGTTTATATATATGATGATGAATTTTTAAGGTTATTGTTTTGTTATTAATTATGATTTTTGGTTTTTGGGTGCAGTTGATAATTGTGTACACAATGGTGTCCGTTTGGTGTCGCTGAGTTAGATTACATTTCGAGGAAGTGACGGAAGTTGTCGAGTAAATACTTGATGTAGCATCGAAGATGGTTTAAAGGGTAAGATTTGAATTTTTCTTTCGTTTCTTGCGATTAAATACTAGTGCTTCATAAGATTATTTTTCCCAAGGTTAGGATTTAGGGTATTGATTAATATATATTTGTTTCACGATGTGAAACTTTTTGGCGTCCTAGTATAACAAAAAGTACACCTTAAAAAGTTTCACATTGAGAAACAAATACTATGTTAATCAATGTATTAAACACTAGCCTTAGATGGAAACAATACCTTAAGGTAAAGTTCTCTCATGTCTGACCATAATAGATGGGGTTCTCTCACGTTTAACTGGAAGAGATAATCGATCTCTGCGGGCGGCTAAACAAGCCAGTAATATGGTCTCACAGCTTCTTAAGTCTATGATTGAATATCCTACCCCAACTCGAGCTGAAGTATGATTTCAAATGAATTTTCATTTAGTTACGCTCCAAAGATTTGAATAGATCTTTAAGTTGACACGTTTTCGTTTGTAAATTAAAAAGGTTGTAGATGTTTTTTAGGCCATCCGACAATGTGTTGATGCCCTGATGCTATCTGGTGAAGCAACAATAGGACCGTATGGTCTAAAGGCTATATTTGTGCTACGAATAGCTAGCACCCGAATGGAACTAAGAACTATGGAGTCGTGAGGTGAACCATGCTCAAAAGTTTCTTCCTTCACTTGGAGTGTCATAGAATAGCTGAACAAATCTGCAACTGTGATGGCCAACTGGGTACTTTCAATTTCTTGATTTGTTATCTTTTCAATTATCAACATGAAAATATTAAATATTAGGTTTATTATTGGTAGAAAACTACATCAATTAATATATATTTTTTAAACTAGTTGTGGTGCTCACATGGCTCCGCCCATGACAACATATCTAAAGAGCAACTCATGACTTAAATCATATCTAACGGAACACCCTTATGGGTTTGTCCCTCTTCTTTTATTGATTATAGCTTAATTTGTCAAGATCGAACTGTACTCATCTTTTTTTAAATACAAATTTTCAGGAATTATGTTATCCAACACATATTGCGAATGCAGATACCAAGTGTTACTGCTGATATATTGAAGAGGCTTGCTGGGAATTATGTTCTCTTGCAATGAACAAGTATGCAAGTAATGTTGTGGAGAAGTGTTTGCAGGATGCTCCAGATGATTAGTCTACAAAACTTTTCATTGGTTATTCAGCATCCTTATGGGAACTATGTTGCACAATCAGCATTACAAACTACAAAGGTTTGGTCATAATTCGTAACAACCCAACTCCTAGACTACTTTAGAGTTAAAATGATTGTATTACAATGCAAGGCTCTCCTAAGGAGATGATGAAATAAACAGGACGGATGCTAGGATTAAACATCACATGTAGGGCTGTAAACGAACCGAACGTTCAGCGAACCGTTCGGCGGGAAGTTCGTTTATGTTCGTTTATTTAATAAATGAACGAACATGTACACATTTTTTTGTTCGTTTAGTTAAACGAACGAACATGAACAAGGGTCTCGTTCGTTCATTTATGTTCGATCTGCTAGTTTTTTGCCCACTCGATCTGCTCGTTTTTTGCCCAATAGTTTCAGCTTTTTAGTAATTGCATTTAAACATATAACTTCTTGAAATTACCTTCTGTTAATTAGTTTGCATTGAAAGTTTGAAATTATCTTCTTTTAACTAGTTGCCTATTAGCAGGCTCCTAATTCAAACAGTAGGTTCCTTTGATAATCAAACAGGTTCCAAAAAGGTTTGTTGATTGTTGTGTTGGTAATGATCAAAACAGTAGGTTCCTTTGATAATGTAAACTATTTTTTATTAAGTTTATCTAAACTATTGTTTATTTGGTTTAATTGGTTTTTCGTTGGTTTTATATAGTTTATTTAAATTATTGTTTTGATTATCTAAACTATTTTTTTTTTTTTTTGCATTTTGTAGATGTCTGATGTCTCTTGTAGCGGTCCGTATTTGTTTCATGACGATCTTTATTTAGATCGGATGCCTCAAGAGTTTGAATCAACCGAAATTGAATCAAGTGCAAACACATCAAGAATGGAAAGTACTCCAAAAGTGGTTGTTATCGGATCGAATGATGGAGATGACGTTCAAGCTGTTGAATGTGGTACAAAAGAGGCCGACCCAATCAACAACGAAGAATCTACTCCATATGCTAAAAGGAAAAGAAAAAAGACTTCAGGAGTTTGGCAACATTTTCTCTTGGTAAAGTTGGCTAACGGAAATGAAGTTTGTGAGTGCATCCATTGTGGCGAGAAGATAAAGAAACTTAAAGATGGAACCACCACACCATGTGAGTAGTGTTAGTTCACTCTATTTCTTCCCGGAAACTATCTGCTCATATTTGTTGTAGTGGAAAGAATGGACGTTTAATAATATAAAGTATATTATTGTTTAATAAGCATTTAATGCATAGATTTTCAGTAGTTGTCTCTTAAATCTTCATGAATCATAAGTCTAAAATATGCTCTACAATATACATATAGGATGGTTGCTAACAATTTATGCTAACATGTTGTATACCCGACCAACGGACAGGTATAACACTAGATATTGTAAGAGCATGACAAGTATGTCATACCAAGCTATGTTATCCATAAGAGCATGACAAGCGTGTCATACCAGACTTACCAAATTAGAAGATAGCTGTCAAGTGGATCACAACCACAATGCGCAGTTAACAGAGTTAATGATGGTAGTGACAAAGACGGACCTAGGGATTTTGTGGTGGCCCGTGTCACCGTTTCATTCATACGTCATAGTGTAAAAAATTATAGAATCTTGAAAAATGTTACCGCGTCAATTTATTGTGTGTCATCTTATATTTTTTGAAACTACAATGATAACACAAGTTATTCTTGGTACAATTGGTTTGTAAGACTTTTCTTCCACCCTAGACCCGAGCTTGAATCCCGTTATTGTCATTTTTCTAGTTTTTAGCTTTTAATTTCAGATTTATTATGTTTTTTAAAAACTACAATGATAACACAAGTTATTCTTTGTACAATTTAAGGTAATGTTTCCGGTGCGATGTCGGTATGTGAACTTAGGAATGAAGATCATGAACATATATATTGTTGCTTGGAGTTGAATTAATTAGGCAATTTATTGACACCATCCTATCTTATGTACCGTAATCACCTCATACTATGAAATGAATTACTTCATTTTCAAAATAACGGCCACCCGCCACGTTAGATATATTATATATCATTATGAACCAAATCTTATTTATATGTCATTACACTCTTTGATCATATATACTATTTTTTTTAAATATGATATTTTACAATTAAAATCTATAAAAAAAAAACTCTTAAAATTTTAATTTGTTGATTTATTTAGATATCGTTTGCTAAAAGTTTTTTTGGAACGGCAAATATATTAGACACCGCATACTAGCGAGAAGCTAGAAACAAAACTAAGCCAGGGCTTCGTTCGGGTTACAACACCACTCGATCCAACTAAGATTCCTACCGAACGAGGCCCGAAATTTAATCCAATGATAAGCAAAGGATTGAATATCATTAGCAAGCGTTAGGGGGGAAACCGAATTCTTATTAAAAAAATTCTCGTTCCTATAGCTCCAAACCTTCCAGAAGTACGCATGCACCACCGTGTCGAGAATCATTCGCGATTTAGAGTTACTGCTGCTACTACCGTTCAAAGTAATCAGCTGCTCTAGTCCGGAGCAATCGACCGGGAAATTTTTCCACCAGACATTAAGGGCTTTCCGAACTTCAGCTGCGAAGCGACATTCGGCAAAAAGATGGTTCAAAGACTCCACCTGAGCGCTGCAAAAGGCACACCCGTAAGACTCCAGCTCAACCCCTCTTCTTTGTAAGTTTTCTCTTGATGGCAATCGATTTAATCTGATACGCCAACTAAGTACCTGTACTTTGCTGGGAATTATGCTATTCCAGCGCGTTGTAGGTCCACATCTCCTAAGCCCCATATCATCCACAACCTTACGCAGAGAGGACACGGAAAAGGTCCCGGACCTGTCCAATTCCCAGACCCAACGATCTTCGCCACCCCCGTACTCGATCTGTGAACAATGCTCCATAACCTTCTCCACCTCGCAAGTTTCACGCCCGTCCCTGATTGCTCTGCGCCAATCCCATCTAAAAACCAAACCGTCCGCCGATCTAGAAACTCTGGATGCCACAGAACAACTACGGTTCACATCTAAATTCGCCAATCTCGGGTACAACTTTGCCAGGTATGTTAGATCATATAATATCGTTTGCTAAAAGTTTACTTACCAGGTATGTTAGATCATATAATATCGTTTTGATGAACTACAATCTTACGCATAAGTTAGAATGTTGACTCTTATTGGTAAACGCTTATCAGATGAATGTTTAAGTAAACATTTCTCTAGTAACAGTTATTATAATAATTGTTTATTAATCATATTGGTTTTGTCAAGTAAGGGGCCGTTTATAAAATGCTTATCCGGGTAAGTGCTTACCAAGTCACATTAGCTTACCAGATGAATATGACAATGACCAAGAATCTTACCCGGTAAGAGCGAAAACATGGACCAAGAGTCGAAAGCAAGAACCAAGAGTCTTACCCGGTAAGTGAGTGCGACGACTCTTACCACGGTTAGCGCTTACCGGCTAAATTAATTGTTGCATACGATGCCATTTTGGTGGACTAAAATCTTACCCGGAAAGTAAGTGATAGTGTTGAATTTTATTGATAAGCACTTACCCGGATAAGTGATTAGGTAAACGCCCCTAAATCAAAAAAAAATATAAAAACATATTTTCATGTCTGTCATGGATCATTCTAACTTGGTTTGTACTAAAAAGAATTGATTCCTTTATTTAAACATAAATCATTTTTCTAATTCATAACTGAAACGTATTATCTATTTATTTATTTATTTATTTATTATTAAAAACCAAAAGACATGAAGACATTGAACAATAAAGACGACGGCAACCAGCGTGCGTCACAATAAACATGATAGAATAGAATCAATTGCGCAAAACACCCGCCATTCTTCATTCAATTATGTATTTAACTTAACCTTCATTTACACTTTTTATCCTTTTCAACCCTTCATATTCTTATATAAAACCAACACCCCCATCATTAATTTAATTCTATACCCAAAAAAACTCAATAAAAGAACAACAAAAACCCGAACCGAAATGACTTCGTTTAACCGATTGTGGTCGTTTTTATTCCACTTGTTCGTTTTGTACTCTTCGTTCAGTTTATATGCACAAGCGGATGACGGGTTAGTTGGCACTGATATCAACTATTGGTGTCAAACGACTCCTCATCCAAACCAATGCAAGTTCTTTCTGGGTCGTGGCAAACATCATGCGCCACGACACAGAGCAGATTTTCGAATGTTGGCCTTACAGGCTGCAATCGATAATGCCAACGAGGCTCAAGGGTGTGCAAGAGACCTCGGAAAGATGTGTCGGACCACGGCGACAACAGCGGTTTGGAACGATTGTTACAAGCTTCTCAATAACACCGTTTTCCAACTCAACCAAACCCTAGTCGGCTTGAAAAACAATCGAAGCTCCGACTTCGATGCACAAACGTGGCTGAGCGCCGCCTTCACCAACCTCCAAACTTGTTTTTCCGGCTGCACTGAAATGAATCTAACGGATTTTGTATCTCCGATCAAGTCGAGTAACTTGACCGAAATGATAAGCAACAGTTTGGCCATAAATCACTTGTTCTTGAACCAAAATCCGAGTTCTGATCAAACAAACGATTTTCCGACTTGGGTGACACGCCGTGACCGGAGATTGTTGGCAACGGCGTCGATCCAATCGACAGCAAACGTGGTAGTGTCTCAAGCGGCAGATAGTAGGTTTCCGACTATTCAATCGGCCCTTGATTATGCCGGAAGTATTGACCGTGGGACCCAGAGATTTATAATATATATAAAAGCAGGTGTATATAAAGAAAACATCCAGATTGTAAACGATCTGAAGAACATCATGTTCGTTGGTGATGGAATCAGATACACTATTATCACCGGCAACCGGAGCGTCGGCGGCGGAGGTTCCACAACTTATAGCTCTGCCACCGTGGGTAAGATTTAACGTTACTAATTATGTGAGTGAATGTTAATTATGATAAAAATTGAAGTAAAGTTGAACTTGGACTTTTACAGCTTCTTCCCTAATCTTATGCATGATTGCATGCTAGTATTATTTCTATAATTAACATGCACTTTGCTGTTTTTTCTCTTTATTTAATTTCAATTCATATTAGTTGTATATCTATACAATACAACAAGATGTAAGATTTATTGTTGCAAATTATGAAAAATTGATACACTTTCTGGTAAAATATTATTTGTGACTAAATGGAATTCAGGAGTGGATGGCAATGGATTCATTGCCCGTGGTATAACATTCCGAAACACCGCAGGCCCCGAAAGCGGCCAAGCGGTGGCGCTCCGATCAGCATCCGATCTCTCTGTCTTTTACGCTTGCAGCTTTGAAGGTTATCAAGACACTCTATTTGCCGTCTCCCAAAGACAATTCTACAAACTCTGCTACATTTCCGGTACCATTGATTTCATATTTGGTAACGCCGCTGTTGTTTTCCAAAACTGCGTAATCTTGGTCAGAAAACCCTTAAATGGACAAGCAAACATGATAACCGCCCAAGGCCGCGGTGATCCGTTCCAAAACACTGGGATTTCAATCCACAACTGCCGCATAATGCCCGCTCCAGACCTAATTCCAGTGGTGGCTTCCGTGAAGACCTATTTGGGTCGACCATGGCAAGAATATTCTAGAACTGTGTTCATGAAAACATATCTCGATGGGTTTATTAGTCCGCAAGGATGGTCGCCGTGGGGGAATACTGATTTCGCTTTTAATACGTTGTATTATGGTGAATATGGTTGTTTTGGTCCGGGGGCTGCAATGGAAAACCGAGTGAAGTGGGCCGGATACCATGCTAATATGAGCTTGAGTGAAGCACGAGGGTTCACGGTGGAAGGGCTTATAGCTGGTAGAGCATGGCTGCCGGCCACCGCTGTGCCATTCATCGCCGGACTGTGATGACAAGTTTCGAATTTGATTATTATATTCATTATTTATTTGTAAACATTATTTGATTATTTATTGGAATAAATGCAATGCCTCCGTGCGTTTATCCAAAAAAAATCAATTTCAATCACTCTAAAAAATGAACAAATCTGCGAGAGGGCCATATTAAAATAACATATTTTATTTACTATTAGACATTTTTAATACAATACCAAAACAATTTGTACAAAACTAGTTTTTTGGTTTTCATATACATGCTTTAACAAAAAAAGGAAATTAATTGCATATTGAGATATGTGGTCATATCAATTACATCATTTTTATTTAGTTTTAATTCAATTATCAGTCATAAATTGAGGAAAAACTAACAATATGGTTGAAGAATTACCTCTAACAGAGTCTAGCAAATGTTGTATCCATCAACTGGGTTGAGTTCCATGAGGGTGCCGTTCCAACTGAACCGAACCTTGGTCAGCACGATCAAACCCTTGTTTCATGAGATCCGAACCTGGTTCAGTACGACCTGACCAAGCTCCATGACTCTGTCATCCCATGATCAATTTGACACAGCTAATAAGTAACAATAACTTATCTAACAATTTATATTGAAATTATGTGTATAGTGTATATAAAATCCTATTTTATTTTGCAAATTTTTTATTTACAAAAAATTCAAATAGATCCAGATTGGTAAATCTACTTACAAATGAATGATCAATCCGGCGTTTCAGAGGCAATGCATTAATCGCTCATGATACTATCTTTGGTTCTTTCATGCAGTTCGCCAAAATGGCAAGATTACAGCAACCGTCCACCATCATTTTCCTTCGTTTTACAAAACTGTACATGCATACAAAACCAAGTTTGTATGAAAAAAAACAAATGGTTAAAGAATCGTTATAAATTTACAAACTGCAAAACGGTTTAGAGTAGCTACTTAATAGGAGGTCATCATATCATAGAAGAAATGGTGATTGATTTTCAGAGCCACAATATTTGGTTTACCATTGTTACTGCAAACATGCAAATAAAACTATGCTTTGCAAGAATGATCAATTTTCAGGAAAAAAAAATGGACGATCAACCTCATGTTTAATGATGTTTTTTGGCATTTTTGCAAGATAGATGTTTGCAAAAATAAAAATAAAAAGCGAAAATATAATGATGCAAAAGGTAGAAAAAAAGTGTTGATCACGATGGTTTTACCTTTCTACCATGCTATTATATACATATACAGAAAATCAACCAGATTAGCTAAAAAAAGTATGACTTGGTTTGTCTCACACAAATGCAGTCATGTTCAAAAAGCTAATTAGTTTGTCGTACAACATGAAATACTAAAGAGCAGGTGGTTTTTCCAAACATTTTCACATTTTACAATATTTTTTATTTTTACAGTAAGTTAGAACATATGCTTTTATCACCATTATTTTCGGGGACAACAATGCCGAGATCAGTAACTTCACAAGTTGAATAGGTAGAAGAAAGTTTGGGAACGTTTCAAGCTACGGTGTCATCAATAGAGAAGAATATGCAGACTACGATGCAACAGATGGCGACTTTGCTTCGGATGCAGGAAGAAAATGTTCGGAGAACAATCGATAGCTTATTTTAGCCAAGCCCTGGGTACCCGAGCGAAACAGAAAGCTATCTACGAAAAAGAATTGATGGCTATCATGTTGGCCATTTGGAAATGTAGACTGTATTTGCTGGGTAGGAAGTTCATGGTTCGGACTTCGGAGTGCTCAACAGAGTTTGAAATTCCTTTTAGAACAATGGGTCATCGAACCAGAATATCAGAAGTGGGTTCGTAAGTTGTTGGTTTATGATTTCTCAATTGCGTACAAGGCTGGGAGTTCTAACCGGGATGCTGATACCTTACCAAGAAAAGTGCTGGATGTAGAATGTGCAAGTTTAGGGGGACCAAAATGGAGGCAGTGGGACGAGTTAAAATGTGAAATTGAGAAAGACGTTTTACCAAGGAAACGGAGTAAATGGCTTTCGTGGGCAGAATTTTCCTATAATACTTCTTACCATACTTTACTCAAGACTCAAGAGTTCCCCTTTTCGTGTGTTATATGGGAGAGACCCTCCTCTGCTGCTGAGATATTCAAGGGATGCTTCTAGGGTGCAATCGGTTGATCGAGAGTTGGGGGATCATGAGGAGATGTTGGACAACGTTCGAATGCATTTGCTTAAAGCACAATGTCGTATGAAACAACAAGCTGATCTTAAGTTAATTTGAATACTGTATTATTTGTAACTCACAATAGAGGTAGCAAATGGGCACTGTGAATTCTTAAGTTGGGTCGACAACATTTTTTTATCTCATAAATAATTAATATATTAAATTTTACGAAATTTGTCATTAGAAATTTAAAATAGTGATCCATATTTTTAAATAAAACAAAAAAGTTGTAAACAATTCATCATGTCATAGGAGACTTTTAACCCGTTTGACCTCATTCCTTTTTAGCCATGTTTTTTTATTTATTTTACCTCTAAGCAAAAAAATATAACCCAAACCTGATTTTCATATAAGTTAGTTCAAATCTGCCCCCTCTAGGCCTCTAGCTCATAGGTTAGCTAACTGAGTGACGTTATAGAAAAAGTTAAAAGGACCCTAAAGTGGCTGGTAACAAAGCTTCTCAATATAAGAATACAAAAAAACAAAAAAATTATTAGCATATAAAGAACGAATATCACCTGAATGACATTGATGCCCACATCATGTTACTCTGCACTTGAAACCATCTTTTCCTACAAAAACAAAACATGATATAATATTAGATACTTCAAGATCCCATGAAATAATCGTAAATTAAAGCTAAAGAATAAGCCCAAGGTTTACAGAATTACCCGATAGAGTCCTCATATGAGAACATATGTTCCGAAATCAACGGTTGAGATGTGTTTCTGACTTGCATGCCAAAGAGTTGCATTTTACCAAACGAAATCGAGTTTAGATCTCCCATGAGCTCATTAGAACTCTCTGTCTCATTGGATTTGAGAACTTTCTTCCTCTTCCAAGCATCATAGTACGCACCGTTTGAGCTTCACGCAACTTGTTTTCTTCGAATAAAATGTGTAGCAACCAGTTACCATTATATTGACATGGTAAATAATTATGTGCAATCATATCTTCACATATACTGAACGCTTCATTGATCAAACGCGAAGCGCATAGACTAATAAGCATATATTCATACGCAATTTTGCTAGGAGCAAACCCTCTTTTACACATTGCATGTGAAAGAGATAAGGCATCAACCAGTCTCCTATTCTTACAAAATCCCTTTATCAGACTATTATATACAATTCTATCTGGGAAGCAACCATCACCGTTCATTTTGTTAAACAACCCAACAGCAAGATCAATTTCACCAACCTGAATATGTCCATTGATGAGAATGGTGAACGTTACTTGGTTAGGAGTCACACCCTGTTTTTGCATCACGTCCAGCTCATCATACACTTCCTCAAACTTCCCCATTCGACAAAATCCAGATAATATGCCATTATATAAATATAAATTAGGCATGTAGCAACTATCTTTAATTCCTCTTATTAATTTTCTAGCGAATAACTTCAGATCTTCATGGGTTGTTATCGAAATTCTCATATCATTCTCCTTATTATCCTTGGACAACAATGTGTTTTGATGAAGCACATGATACAACTTTTCTCTCTCTTTTCCAAACTTTGTATGGGAATCATGCCGCATGCCGGTGTAGCATTGAAGATTCCTGCAGATGCCACTGAGCAAAGTGATGTATGTAATCTGATCGCACTCGATATGACTTCTTTCCATCAAGGAAACTAGTCTAAATGCGAACTCAAGCTCCCCTTTCCTTAAAAATTGATCAATAAGGGAGGTATAGAGAATTTTATTTGGCATAAAACCATCTTTGAACATATTTACAACATAATGGACACCCTTCTCCATCATATTTTTCTTAACTAATCCACTAATAAGTGCTGAATAAGCATATGAATCTGGTTGCATCCCGTGTTTTATCATCCGGTTAAATAGTCGGTTGGCTTCAAATGCTTGTCCGTTCTTGGAGTATACATTTATCATTCTGACATACAAAGCCTCGTCAGGATCTACACCACTTTCTAGAACCTCCTTGAACAAACTGTGGGCATCAAAAACTCTCTTCTCTCTGCCCAAACAACCTATGACGCAATCAAATACAGCAACACTAGGCTTCATTCTCCTCTCATCCATTTGACGAAGAACATCAAAGGCAGATGCAAAGTCACCCCGCTTACAATGCTCATTAACCATTACCAAAAAAGTTGTTGAGTTTGGAACCATACCCGTGTCTTCCATGAGTTCAATTAGAGCCTTGGCATGCTCAACAAATCCTTCTTCACAAGATGACTTGATCAAGGAGTTATAAGCTGAGAGCAGAGGTTGAAATCCAAGGTTGACCATGAAAACCGCAGAACGCAACGCAGCATCGCTTTTTCCTCCCATGCACAATCCAATAATATATATACTATAAACCAAATTAGCTAAATGAGGTCTGCTTTTTATTATTCTCCCTAGAAGATGGTCGATTTCGAATTCAACGTTCTCAGCAGGTCCAAAAGATGAATATGAATGGTCAAAACCACAACCATATTTAGCAATAGCACTCAAAATCTTGAGTGTAAGATGAAGCTCATGCCCTTTCGGGTATTCCTTCATTAGTGCAAAAAACAACACTTGATCAGGAATCACTCCAGAATCCAGCATCTTTTGGTATAATTCATCAACCTCCACCCTGTTTTCCTTGTAAAGTGCAGGGATGATGGGTGTATAGCAATGCACATTAGGCATTAGGTCCATATCACACATACTACTCAACAGTGCCATCGCACAATCAACTTTCTTTTCTTTACAAAATTTGTTGATCATAATCTGGTAAGTCAACACGTCAGGTTCCAATCCCAGTTCAATCATCTGCTTGTGTAAAATCCACACTTTATCAAATAATCCACAATCAACGAAACCTTGTATCAATGTATTGTAAGTATAACTATCGGGCTGACAACCCATCTTGAGCATTTTAAAAAACAACCTCATCCCCATTTTTATTCTCCTGTTCTTACAGTAACCATTAATAAGACTAGTGTACATCACCTTATCGACAAAGAAACCATATGATTCCATCTCCGCACTCAGCAATTCAGCCTCCTCAACTCTCTCCATCTTACAGAAACCAAATACTAGTGACTTCAATAAATGAGATACAGGAGGCACACCTCTCTCAAGCATTATATCAAACACTTGGCGGGCTTCATCAACATACCCTCTAAATGACAACCCCACAATTAGCATATTATAAGACGAAACAGAAAGTAAAATCCCAGCATCATTAATCCTAACAAAGTAATCATATGCATCAAAGAATCTATTTTGTGAAAAAATCTGGCCAAGAAACTCAGAACAGACTCTTCCACTGGAAAATGACTTCAACTCAACAAGCTTCTGGAAATGATCATTTTCCTCTTTGAGTTTCCCCAATTTACAGTAACAAATCATCATGGAACCCAATAACGAAGCGTCAGGCTTATGCCCTCGTCTCAGTATCCTATCAATATACAAATTTTCAGCTATTCGGGTTTCACCCGCACTCACAAGTCTACAAATTAGGGCAGAATAAGTAGACAAGTCAAGACTCACACCTCGGAAGACAGCAAAATCAATGACGGAAATTACATCAACGACGGTCGGCGACTGTAACACGAGACGCTGAATAACTCGTCTTGCAGACGATAAAATCCCGCGTTTAATTAGGTTTTCAGCAAGAGAAAAACACCAGGATTTATGATCTTTTTCACAAGGGGAAACTGTAGAAAATGAAGGTCCAATTGGAGGGTCTGATAAGGGTAAGGGGCTCGTAGCGAATGATTTGAAGAAGGATATGAAGAAATGAGGTCGATGAATACGATTACTATTAATCATGCTTCCATCTGATGCTAATTGATAATTAGGAAGAGGAACTTGTCGTTCTGCAAGTTGATTATTGAAGTGATATAATTGAAGAAAAAAATGATGAATTTATGAAGATAAATGGAAGAAAAAAAGTGATTGTATATAACAAGGACTAATTGAAGAGGGATTGCATTGCATTAGAACCTTTACTGTTTCTTGTAGCAAGAAAGGAATATAAAACCGGCGCCGACGAGCCGTAAAACCCTAGAATTGAAACTGAACTAAAACACTGTGCAGGGTGGATGGAGGTGGCGGGTAATATGCTTCAAACCCCAGACGCATATCTTCCAGTGAATACGGTGACGGGGTGGTTCGCGGCTCGCTGTTTAACGCTGTGTTCTTGAAACTCGTTTTAGGAAAGCAAAGAAAACGAAAGGAAAGCGTTGAAAAGTAAAAAAGTTCATGTTATGAAACTTTTTTTTAGAAGAAAATGGAAGAAAAATAATAAGTTTCTTAGGCCTTCCGTACCCAGGTTCAAACCTTTTGAACCCTCAGTGCCACATCAGCTCCACATCAGTTTTCCACTTTGAACCCTCTTCAACCTTTTGAACCCTCTAATCCCGTACCCCAACCTTTTGAACCTTTTGAACCCTCATGCCACATCATCTAATTTTTTAATAAAAAATCATAACATTCATAAAAATAAAAATAAAATTACAAAATAAAATTAAAAATTACAAAATAAAAATAAAATTACAAAATAAAAATAAAATTACAAAATAAAATTAAAAATTACAAAATAAAATTAAAAATTACAAAATATTAAAAATCTACTCGTCGTCGTTGTTGGGTAGTCGGATATGCCAAATATGTTCGACCAAATCCGACCGAAGGTTATTATGAGTCTCTCGGTTTTTGACTTCTCGAACATTTGTTGCGCGTTGTGCCTCAGTGATTTGTGTTTCATCCGCTACCACGGCGTTTCCATCGGCACAAATGGCATGACCTTCGTCTTCGAGTATCATATTGTGTAATATGAGACAAGCGTACATAATATTCGCCAATTTATTCTTATGTCATCCGCGTGTCGGGTACTTAAGTATATGCCAACGTTGTTTAAGCACGCCAAAAGCTCGTTCAACATCTTTACGTGCCGATTCTTGTGCGGCCTTGAACTTTATTCGTTTAGCATCATTTGGGCACGTAAACGCTTTTACAAAAGTTGCCCATTCCGGGTATATCCCATCCGTTAGATAATATCCGTTCTTGTAGGTGACTCCATTAACCTCAAAAGGGCACTCGGGTGCTTTTCCGTCGTAGACATCGTTGAGGATGGGCGATTGATTGAGAACATTGATGTCGTTGTTGGAACCGGCAACACCAAAGAATGCGTGCCAGAACCATAGATCTTGGGAGGCCACCGCTTCTAGCATGATTGTCGGATGTTCATGATCACCTCTCATGAATTGACCTCGCCATGCGTTCGGACAATTTGCCCACGACCAATGAGTACAGTCTATGCTGCCGAGCATGCCGGGAAATCCGTGTTTAGCTTCATGCTTGTGGTACAACTTCTGAATATCATCGTAAGTAGGCTTGCGTAAATATTTTCCACCATAGAGTTCAATAATACCTGTGCAGAAAGTGTGCAGACAATCTCGTGACGTTTTCTCTCCCATCCTCAAGTACTCGTCAAGTGCGTCGGAAGCTACTCCATACGCCAATTGTCGAACAGCGGATACACACTTTTGTATCGGAGAGAAACCTTGTAACCCGAGTCCGTCAATCCGTTGTGTAAAATACGGATACACTCCCGATAAATCTTGAACTATCCGTTCGAATAGTTGCCTGCTCATCCTAAACCGCCGTCTAAACAAATACGAAGTATACACCGGGTTTTCGCCAAAGTAGTCCTGCAAAAGCCGGTCGTTAGCATCTACCCGACCTCTTTCTATGTTCCCGGACCTCGGTCTTCTTGACGATGAGGCTACAGCTTGTTGCAACAAATCTGCATAACGATTTAATAGTTGACCGAATTCCTCGTCGGTGTCAATGGATGATGAAGAACCGGACGATGAAACGGGTGGCGAATCCATAAAGTTTATATCGGATTGAAAGAAATGAAAGAAAATATTTAAGGATTGAGATGAGTGTTTAAATTTTGGTGTGAAAAATGAATGAGATTTGAGGATGATTTATAGGGTTTAAATTGGAAAATAAAAAATTGATAAAAAAAAAATATGGCCGTTTGAATTATAGCCGTTTGAATTAAAAAATTATAAAAAATAAAAATAAACTCGTCGGGTATGCGGGCTGGGGAACCCGAGCCCCTTACCCGCCACCCGTACCCGCGTGAACCCGCCGAAGTCGTACCCAGAGCCCGCCAACCCGCCCTCCGAACCCGGGCCCGAAGCCGCTGGGCTACGGATGGCCTTACTAAAACTTTCCTCTAAAACGTGGGAGGAAAGAGAATGAAAGAAAAAGGAAGAAACTAAAAGCATTTAAAAAATTACTGAAATTATTAAAATTACAAAACTGTCCGATATTTCCTTATAAAAGATATATTTTTAAGGGTATATTAGTAAAAATAACATATTTCATTTCCTTTCTCTCATGTTCAAAAACACGGAAAAAAAATATTTTCTTTCCTTTCATTTCCTTTTTTTTCTTTTCCTTTCGAGAACACAAATGAAAAAATCATTTTTCTTTCCTTTCTTTTCTCTCCCTTTGTTTTCCATCCATTTCATTTCTTTTCTTTCCCTTTCGAGAACACAAATAAAAAAATCATTTTTCTTTCCTTTCTTTTCTCTCCCTTTCCTTTTTTTTCTTTTCTTTCCTAATTGGAGAAGACAGCGTAAAGCATTAGGGGTTTTACAACCAGCAAACTTTTTTTTTGGCCAAACAGATTTATCTCTTAGCGATTAAAAAATTAAATATCTAAAATACAAGGTATACCTCTTTTATGCATATAGTCTTAAAACACCATATAAATAATTGTTTTATGTATTTAATCTTAAAAGAAATACATAAAACAAATGTACTTTGTTTTTTAAGAAAGTAAAAGAAAAAGTTTTTAAAGAAAGTAACCTAACTAAATTAATTTTTAATTTCCGGTGTGTTTTGATAAGGTTACTACACAATAAAGCATAGTCGCACAACAAATTTGGTGTTAAAATCTCTTAAAGATCAAAATTAGATTGCAAGTTACTTACGTTTTTAGATGATTTCTGAACATCTCTATGAGCCACCGTTCCGTTGCTAGCAATTTGTCCCGTAACAACCAGTAATATAGATTTCAATTGAGATACCTGAAAAGGATATTCGTTGGTTCCCGCGTGTATAATAACAAGTGAAATTATGAACATATTATATACAAGAATTCTCGTTATCATCATCACAACTCTCAATTAACGTAATCCCGTAAATCCTAATATTCTCCCCACAAATGACTTTTACCCAAGGTTGACAACTTACCGAATATAATTTCAAGTTTGTTTTCCTCTGGAGTAGTACACACATGAAAACACTTTGACTTCAATAGGGTGCCAAAATCTTTGAATTCGAATATAGTATGTGTATTTTGTGTGCAACCCTATATGTTTACATACTCTTCAAGAGTATTATCGTGTGATATGTGTCATGGTCATATAAAAACTTACAGTGTAGGATCAACATAACAGAAAGTTAGGGTTGAAAAAGTGTATATGTATGTAATTTAATGAAATGTTAGTTGTGCTGAAATATGAATATGCAAAACCAACTCATGATGCAAACATCAAGTATAAGTTAAAGCTTAAAAACACGATTATAAAATGGTTCAAATCTTTTATCTCCCATCTACTTTCGAGTAACATGTAGCTAAAAATCCGCCAAGTTGGTCTTTTTGGTACAGTAAAACCTTTGTACTGATAGGCTTAACCACCAATAATCAATCAAATAAAATGTGATTACCATGTATATGTGCAATGTGCAGCAAATGCAAAAAATATAAAATGTGACAATCAAAGATTGGAGTGCCAATGATGTGTTCAACAAATTTTGGGTATTTTTTGGTTTATATTTTAAATTTTATACAATTTACAGTTGCAATAAATTTAAATCCAAAAGGACAAGCGTTCATAAATAGAAACAAAATAGTTTGACATCAACCAATATAACATATCTGTAATAACCGTGTTCTTATTGTAATTAAATACGAGTTTGGGGTGTAAAGTGTGAAAAGAGGTAAGTTTAGTGTGCTTGTTGGAAAGTATAAAAGAGTGAAAACCCCTAGGGATTCTCAATATCCCTCAGGAATCGGTGTGTGTGTGCGGCTAGGTGCGATTGTGGGTGCAAATCAAGGAGATCGAATCAATTCAGAGTTCTTCAATTGGGTGTGTGGAATCATCTTGCAAGGTAATCATTATTCCTTGTTTATTGTTAGCTTGTTGAAATCAAGGGTTTAGAAGGTGGAATTTGGTGTTTTGTTATCTCCTGGTAATGAATAGAAATTGAGTCTTTGTGTGTTTTCCCAATTTGATTAATGTAAGAAATTGAAGGATGTAGCTCACTAAATCGGTATTCCCTTAAGTTTAATAATTGGACATCAAGTTGAGGATGTGCGAAATGGCCGGTTAGAGTGTAAGAGTTCTCGTAACTCGATAAGGGAAAAACCCAGAGTCCGGGGTGTGTGGATCCGGAATTTATAAAAAGATCCGGAATTATAAATAGTTTCGGAATTTGCCCAATAGATCCGGAATTATTTGCTTAGTCCAATTGATCCGGAATTGTAAATGGATCCGGAAGTGGTAAGTTGGGCCTTAATAAAGGATCCGATGTTGTGAATTAAAAAGGAACCGGAATTAACCCTTTGGGCCGTGGATCCGGTAACATTATAAGAAGTGGATCCGGTATTTGTTATATATATAGGATCCGGTATTAGTTATAAAAAGAGATCCGGTATTTGGTACTTAAAAATGGTGGGTCCGGAAAGTTAAAGTGGGATCCGGAATCCATGGATCCGAAATCCATATCATGTGGACCCACTTATATAGAACCGGAATGGGCTTACTTTATGGTTCCAGTATTTGGGCTGAAAATAAATCTGGAACCCATAGTTCCGGAATTGGACATTTATAACGAAGTTCCGGAGTGTTATTGGAGTTGGGCCGATCCGGAATCCAAATTCAAGATCCGGAGTGTCTTTAGTTGTGGGCCGATAATCTGGAATTAATCAAGTCCTGATGGGCCGATCCAGTATATATATATTGCGGACCCGAAAGTGAGCTGGGCTTTAATTGCAAAGGTCCGGTATTAAATAAATAGGTCCGGAATTCATTTATTTTTTAGACCGAGACTTAGGATCCAGTATTTATCCGGCTGAGACTTTTCAAGTAGTAGAAATTCGAGTGTGTTAGAGTCTTACCGGGTAATGTGTGTTGGGTCCAAATGTAGGTGCGAGTAAAGACAATTGGTTGCGAGTAAGGAATTCCTAGCAAGGACTCCAGGTGAGTTTTTCTAAACTAAAGCTTGATGGTACTTGTTTATTTACTCGTACGTGTATGCTTGTTTATGGTGTGTTTGCATATGACTTATTTATGCATGGTGTGATGTATATGGGGGGGGTGTCCCATATGGATTATCTGGACGGACTAGGTATGTTCTTAAGGGTGGGTGTGTGCCCTAGATCAGGTCACGGGTGTGTGATCGGGCAGAAATTTCCAGTTATTTGTGTGTGGATGCTGATTTGCCAAAATTGTTTATTGTTTAATGTTTTCGCAAATTCTTTTAAATATTATTTGTGGTGTGAAAGTTAACTGAGGGATCTCACTAGACCTTGTGGTCTAACCCTCGCATTTTTAAAACTGAAATCCTTTTCAGGTAAGCAGGATAGAGTGAGCTCAGCCAGTGGGAAGGAGAAGCTATGAGTGTGGGCATATGTTAGTGACACTAGAGGACTTTCCCTTCTGGCAGTTAATAATATATGTTCTCAGTTGTAGTTAGGGTTTATTCCGCGAACCTACGTTTTGAAATTTTGACATCGTGAATTGTGGGCCATGTTTGGCGTTTTATTTTAGTTATGATGTCTGATTTTGGCATGTTTTTGGAGTGGGTTGTTACAATATCTATTATGCATGTATCATTTGAAGACATCAAAATAAATGTTGTTAGTTTTTACATCATAAGTTGTCTCGAATATGTGCTTGTATTATCTACTCCCCACCATCCTCTTTAAAAAGGATATAACTTCGGCATATAAGCACAACAATGCATATGTTAATCTAGAGATGGCCAAACCGGCCCGACCCGACAGAGGCCTGAAGCCCAGACCACCTAAGGCCCTGACCCTAGCCCGTTGGTTACAACCAGGCCGAGATTTTGGAAATTTTGACCGTTTTTTATGCATTTGTGAGCGTTTTTTTTTTGGGGGGGGGGGGGGGGGATTATGGTTCCTAAACACTATAATAAGATACTTGGTGTATGGGGTTAGATACCAAGTTATAAAACGCAATTCTCGCTCACAATTCTCGATTTCTCGCTATCTCATGTTCATTTTTCGCAACTCTCAATTCTTCCATCTTTCGCTCAAAATGTTCGCGTCGATGCATTAAACGAACAAATTAGAGAAGTTCTTGCCGATCACGGACAGAAATTCGAAGTTTAGAATGGTTATAATATGGTGGTTCTCATGAAACAGGGACAAAAAGGCACAATGCAAAATGTATGGAGCTCTCCTTACGACCACGGGAAACTCGACGTTAAAGAGGCACACCGAAAGCACGTGCAAGGCTTTGAAGTCCGGAGGTGATTCAAGTCAACCCATACTTGACAATTAAGGTCAAATATGGTCGTACGATGCCATGTTGACACGAGAAAGGACGACTAAATGTGTCATTTAAATGGAGTTTCCATTTGGACATTTCAACAATCCTTACATGACGAAGATGATCCAAAAATGTCTACAACTCAATTACGCATTTTTAAGTGTGTTAGAATAACATATATAATTTTTTTTATCTTTTTTTTTATTGTGAAGGCCCGGTTCCGGCCGGGTTTCAAGGCCCGTTTATACAAAAGTCTAAACGGGACGGGTTCTAGATGCTCAAGCCCGGCTCGGGCCCAAAAAAGCCCGATTTTTTGAATAGTATTTCGGCCCGGTTTAGAGTGAGGCTCGGCCCGGTATTTTGGCCATCTCTATAGCAAAGCAAACATAAACTCAATTGGGCCTTCGTAACTGGTTGCGGTAACTGGACATATGCCTTTGTAAGTGGGCCTAGGCCGAATAATCTGGGAGGCTGATGTAACCAATACTAGTTTGGCTTTGTTGATAAAAATTGGGCCTGATTAGGTCTTAAAAGCACAAATATTTGGATTATATTTACTCTTTTTTATTAGAGTAAATTACATGTTTGATCTTTGTGTTATAGTGGTTTTAACACTCTGAGTCTCGAAAATGAAATAATTATGGATTTCATCCTCGTGGTTTTAACTTTGTATCCTATTTAGTCCCTAAAACTAACTCCGTTTGAAATCACTCCGTTAATGTGGTCATGTGCAAGGCACATGATGGGTAGTTTGGTCATTTCAAGTCTTTCTACCTTTTCTTTAATTTTTTACTTTTTTAAACCTCTATTTATTTAATAAACAACATGACCAAAAATATAAACAACTAAAACAACCACCAGTAAGATGTGTCCCTCTTCATCCCTTTTGATTGATTATCATCGTGAAAATCATGAATACCAATAATTCAGATGTAAAAAACCCAGATCGTCATAGAAAACAAAATCAGATGTACAAAAAATCACATCTTCAACACCACCACGAAATTAGATGAGCCGAGAAATTTGTGTCCCTCTTCCTCTGATCAAATCCTCAATGAAGAACAAAACATAACCCACAAACTCGAATAAAACACAAGAAATCAATATGTATTAGTTATTTGTTAAAAAATTGTACAAAACACAAGATAAACAACAAACTTCTACAAGAAAACCAAAAAACCTTAACCTATGTATGTATATCTTCATCCTAATTATAAGAAACAAAAAAGAAACACAGTTCTTGATAAACCAGTTGGAGATGGAGGGGGTATGAAGATTTATGGGGTATAAACATGTAACACCCTCGAATTGGGAAATAGCAACTAAATAAAAATTTCGATAATACATCCAAAATAACAAAGTTTCTCCCTATAAACTAATACGGGAAATACCTCAATTCAAAGTCTATGATTAACCTCAACAAGTTATGACCCAAAATTCATTACAAGGACTAAAACCACACCGGGTGTTACTTAACCCAAGTACACATTACTAATCCCAAAGATGAATGCAGAAGACTTCACTTAAACAATTCACCTCTCGAGCACACTACTAGCACACGACCTCTCGCGGTGTCACTAGAACTACTCCCAACCTGAACCTGTTGCACATGCCGACAAATAAAAAGGGTTAGGCTAACGCCTAGTGAGTTCAAGAGTTTATAACATAATTTAAATAATTCTTTGAATGAAAGTTTGCAACATAGATTATAATTTCCAAAAGAGTTTATGAGAAGGATGTAAACGACTCATTTTCCAACGCACCCAAAATCTATGAGAAAAGTTCCCCAAAATGTACAAAGCGTTTTCCAAAATGAAATCCAATCCAAACTCACTCAACACGTGAATAGATCTATATTATGCAAAATCTTTAAATACGGTTGACGATATAATACTCAACCCACAAATCATGGGAGAATAGTTCATATAAATGAAAGACTTCACCAAAACATGATACGAACCAATACTCACGCGAACGTAAAATGTAATGAAGTCCAAATACCCTAAATATGGAAATGACCTGCTTCAATTAAACTTTAATATACATGGAGGGGAACCCAATATTAAAGTCATCAAATTGCAGTCAATCGTACAAGACCAACGATAATAAAACATGGACATTATAAACTCCCAAGTAATGTAAACGTGAGTAAAACTCCAATATTTAAAATATCCAATAAGGATGAGGCATAGAACTCCGCCAATAAACCATGAAAACATTTCATATAAATAAAATGCGTCACCGAAAATATGGATAAAAGCATATACCCAAAAACAACACCTTTCGGTGACGGGGGAGACCCGATTCCATCGAAAGTGACAGGCACACAAAGTTAGGTCACTTATGATGTTACTGGATTACACCTCAAGTCCCCGTCTTAGTTCCCATGCTATAAAGACATCACAATCTCAAACCTTTCCCATGCCTTTATTGCCTACTCAGTCGAGTTAGACCTCAAGGACTTATGGGACCACATTGCCTATCCAGTCTAGACGAGTTACACCTCAAGGACTCCAATGTCCTCCATTGCCTACTCGCTAGTGGCCCCGAACGGCCTACCGCATAAAACCATGCGTTCCAATAGTCCACTCCTCGTGCACAAAGAGATAGACCATCAATTAAAGACTGACTTACGTGCCTATGGATCCAATGCAACACAATCTACCATAACGTGCCCATCCCAGAATGACTAAAGCACCCGAGCATGTAGATATCAATAATATGCAATAATATGCAATATGTTGCAATAAATGCAAGCCATAAAATAAGACTCCACATTGAGCTATCAAAATCGAACAAAAATGTCCCTAAGACTTCCTCAAAGTCAAAACCGAGCAAATGCTCAAAACCCATTAGATCCATAAATAACGGTCCTCAAAATATAAATGCATTAAAACGTCGTTTAGGTAAACGTATACCATAAGATTCTCATTGACCCAAAACTCGTCACGGATTAATATAAATGGGTTCCCAAATGAACTCATACTTTTATAACTCTCAAAACGACTCATGACACAAAAATGTGAATTTTCCCAAATGGTTTATAAAATCAATTATACCCACATGATTAAACCATTGAATAAGCTCCATTTGAGCAATACATCATTTAAGGACATAATTATGATTTCTACACATCAAAATATCCAAAATCCCAAATATGGGTGTTTTACAAACTTTATAAAGTTAAACACTTCAAAAGAGTCAAACTTACCAAATAAGTCAACAATTGATATTTTTAAGTAAAACACACAAATACTTGGAAAAGAACATTTTTGGCATGTACAAAATTTTCACAAATCAACTTGAACTCACCTTGCTAGATTTAGGCTAAATCTAGGTTTTCCCCAAACGTAAGCTCCTTTGAGAAACCCGAATCCTCAAGCCAAATCTTCCATAAACCTAGGTCCACAAGTTTTCAACCATGAATATTCATATTCAACCACTTTAAAAACCATTCCCCAAACATCTTATATCAAAATCTCCATTTTGACCAAAAGCCAAATATTAACCTAACTTCCCCAAAATCATCCAAACCAAGATTTGATAAGTATACAAACTAGAAGCCATCAATAAAGCATTTATAACTCATATGAAAGTATAGAAGCTGAAGGATGAACTCACCACTTAGGTTTTGATGAAACCTAGAAAACCCTAAAAATCTCTAGTGTTGTGGATGAAACTTGCTCTTGCATCAATAAATGAAACCACTAGCATAAAATGGAGAAGGAGCGCATTAATCTTCATGAAAAAGCCCCAAAACCAGTTAGGGTTTGTGAGGGAAAGAGGGGAAACGATTTGGAGAGAAGAGAATAGATTTGAGAGTGAGAAATGAGAGACTTACCACCACCAAACACCCTTGAATCTTCCAATGAACTTCAAAACTAACACTTTATCCTTGAAAAGCTCTAAAAATTGAAACCATGGCACTTTGAATTGCCAAAAACAGAGGTGAAATGAGTGTGATATGAGAAAATAAAGTTAAGGGCTAAAAATCCCGTATTTATGCTCATTAGACGCTCCGCGCGTATCGTCGCGCGGATGCACTAGCGCCAACATCAGCGCCAAGCACTGGTCGCCCAGTTTCTTCCTAAACACTGTTTTGACCATAACTTCTTCGTTTTAGCTCCGTTTTTGCTCCGGAAAGGACCGTTGGACTCGTATTTGAAATTTACATCCAACAAGACCATAAAATATAGGATTAAATCCAAAGTCCTATTTTTCATATTTACCTTAAAAGATCGATTCCTTCCAGAAATCGGGGTGTTACAAAACACAGTTCCAAAACCATCAAAAATCGTTCTCCGAGTTCTTCAGATTTAGAGAAGAGGCATGAAGATGAAGAGATGAAAATGATCCCGCCTACAAGTTTCCGACGACTTCTCCGGTCACCTCCACGGGACTGACCTTTCGATTTTGTTTAGAGGCCTCGATTTTCTTAGACCGCAAGAAGAACATCGACTCCATACCTTCATTGTTGTTGCGCTGCAACAGATCCAATATCTTCATCCACCGTCGAGATGCAGATCCAGATCCGGCAGACTACTCTCTTCTTACATTTTGTAAGAGACAGGTCGGAGGGAGGGGGCGTGGAAGATGAAGTCGCCGGAGGGGGGAACGGAGAGCTGACCGGAGATGCAGATATGTTGTCGGCGTGGGGGCGGGATGAGGGGCGAGGGGGAGATGATATGGTAGAGAAAATTACATTCTTTGTCCCTATGGTTACATACTTGGCCCCTGTGATTTAAGGTTTAAAAAGGTAAAAGTTAAAAATAGACGAAATGACAAAAATACCCATCATGTGCCTTGCACATGGGTACTTTAACGGAGAGAAATTGGATGGAGTTAGTTTTAGGGACTCAATAGGATACAAAGTCAAACCATGAGGATGAAATCCAAAATTATTTCAATTTCGGGATTTAGAGTGTTAAAACCACTATAAAACAGGGACCAAACATGTAATTTACTCTTTTTATTATTTAAAATTGAAATATCAAATGTAGACGACATTATAACTATATAAGTAGAGGTGGATTCATCAATGACTTGAAACAAAATAATTATCATAATATAAGATAACATAACATAACATAAAATAAAATAAACAATAATGGTAAAAAATATTACAATCAATATATATATTAAAAGAGAAAATCACAAAAGATGAGTTGGCATCCTAAGAATTGAGAATTCCTCATTTCTTGAATTATGGTTGCTTCTAAGGTATCCCACATTAATAGAGAGACAAAAGATTGACAATGAATTATGGATATATAAATGGAGGTTGAGATGTGTTTGTGGTAACTCATGGGGTTGACTCATTTTGGCCGATCCTCTAAACCAATGTTGTTGGCCTTTTTTGGCCGACCCTCCAAACAATATGTTGGCTCATTTTGGCCAACCTAAAAGTTTAAATTTATATATCTATATATATATATATATATATAAAAGGAAAATCCATAAAAGATTGGGTGACATCCTTAAAAATTAAGATTTCCTCATTTCTTGAATTGTGGTTGTTTCTAAGGTATCCCACATTGATAGAGATACAAAAGAATGACAATAAACTGTGGATATATAGATGGAGGTTGAGATGTCTTTGTGGTAACTCATGGGGTTGGCTCATTTTGGCTGATCGTCTAAACCAATGTTATTGGCCTTTTTTGGCCGACCCTCCAAACAATATGTTGACTCATTTTGGCCAACCTAAACGATTTTAAATCTATATCTATCTATATCATTTATATATATAAACAATTACCACATAGAATGATGTGGCACAATGTAGGATTAGAATGCTTCATCATTATCTAAAAGGAAAATCCACAAAAGATTGGGTGGCATCCTAAGAATTGAGAATTCCTCATTTCTTGAAATGTGGTTGCTTCTAAGGTATCCCACATTGATAGAGAGACAAAAGATTGGCAATGAGTTGTGGATATATAAATGGAGGTTGAGATGTCTTTGTGGTAACTCATGGGGTTGGCTCATTTTAACTGATCCTCTAAACAATATTTTTGGCGTCTTTGGCGTCTTTGGCCGACCCTCCAAATAATAAGTTGGCTCATTTTGGCCAACCTAAAAGTTTAAATCTATATCTATATAAATCTAAAAGGAAAATCCACAAAAGATTGGGTGGCATCCTAAAAGAAAATGTGGTTGCTTCTAAGGTATCCCACATTGATAGAGAGACAAAAGATTGACAATGAATTGTGGATATATAAATGGAGGTTAAGATGTCTTTGTGGTAACTCATGGGGTTGGCTCATTTTAGCTGATCCTCTAAACAATGTTTTTGGCGTCTTTGGCCGACCCTCTAAATAATATGCTGGCTCATTTTAGCCAACTTAAAAGTTTAAATCTATATCTATATATTATATATCTAAAAGGAAAATCCACAAAAGATTGGGTGACATCCTAAAAATTGAGAATTCCTCATTTCTTGAAATGTGGTTGCTTCTAAGGTATCCAACATTAATAGAGACAAAAGAATGGCAATGAATTATGGATATATATATATATATATATATATATATATAAAAGAAAATTCCACAAAAGATGAGGTGACATCCTAAGAATTAAGAATTTCTCATTTCTTGAATTGCGGTTGCTTATAAGGTATCCCACATTGATAGAGAGACAAAAGATTGACAATGAATTATGAATATGGAGGTTGAGATGTGTTTGTGGTAACTAATGGGGTTGACTCATTTTGGCCGATCCTCTAAACCAATGTTGTTGGCCTTTTTGGCCGACCCTCCAAACAATATGTTTCCTCATTTTGGTCAACCTAAAAGTTTAAATCTATATCTACATCTATATCTATATATATCTAAAAGGAAAATCCACAAAAATTGGGTGGCATCCTAGGAATTGAGATTTCCTCATTTCTTGAATTGTGGTTGCTTCTAAGGTATCCCACATTGATAGAGATACAAAAGATTGGCAACAAATTGTGGATATATAGATGGAGGTTGAGATGTCTTTGTGGTAACTCATGGGGTTGCTCATTTTGGCTGATCCTCTAAACCAATGTTGTTGACCTTTTTTGGCCGACCGTCCAAACAATATGTTGGCTCATTTTGGCCAACCTAAAAAGTTTAAATCTATATCTATATCTATATATATTTAAAAGAAAAATCCACAAGATGAGGTGGCATCCTAAAATTGAGAATTCCTCATTTTTTGAATTGTGGCTGCTTCTAAGGTATCCCACATTGATAGAGAGACAAAAGATTGACAATGAATTGTGGATATATAAATAGAGGTTGAGATGTGTTTGTGGTAACTCATGGGGTTGACTCATTTTGGCCGATCCTCTAAACCAATGTTGTTGGTCTTTTTTGGCCGACCCTCCAAACAATATGTTGGCTAATTTTGGCCAACCTAAAATTATATATATATATATATATATATATATATATATATATATATAGGGATGGGATCAGGGGAGAACAATGAAAAAGAAAGAACCGAAGAACCATCCAAGCCATTAAATTAAGATGATCCAATGGTTATGATCTCAAAGGTGGTTATAACCACTTTTAAAAAAAAAATTACTTACCCTATATTTTTTAAATACAAAATTGGCGAAATATAGCAAAAATTGAAGCGAAACAAATTACACCAAAAAATCCATCATTTTATTATCTTTAATTTGACATCCATTTTGATATATTTTTCATCCGTTTTTCGTGGTTCTCTGGTTCTTTTTTTTTCAAGGTTCTCCCTTGATCTTTATCCTATATATATATATATATATATACATATATATATATATATATATATATATATATATATATATATCTAAAAGGAAAATCCACAAAATATTGGGTGTCATCCTAAGAATTGAGATTTCCTCATTTCTTGAATTGTGGTTGCTTCTAAGGTATCCCACATTGATAGAGTGACAAAAGATTGACAATGAAATGTGAATATATAAATGGAGGTTGAGATGTCCTTGTGGTAACTCATGGGGTTGGCTCATTTTAGCTGGTCCTCTAAACCAATGTTTTTGGCGTTTTTTGCTTCTTTGGCCGACCCTCCAAATAATATGTTGGCTCATTTTGGTCAACCTAAAAGTTTAAATCTATATATATCTAAAAGGAAAATCCACAAAAAATGAGGTGACATCCTAAGAATTGAGAATTTTTTATTCTTGAATTGTAGTTGAATTTTTTATATCTCACATTGATGAGAGAAAGAGGAACGAAAAAAGAAAGTGTGCATTTGAAAGGAGATCATACTTTGTAACAAGCGTTCAAATTATTGGTTTAAACAAATTAACGCTTTCTTTTTGCTAATAAAAGTTTGAGAATGATGCCTATTTGGTAACTAGATTTATTTTTGTTTATATAATATTTGAGGAGGTGCTATTAGTAGATGTTTTATATTATCAAAAATGTATGTATATCTATATCTATATATATTTAAAAGGAAATCCACAAAAGATGAGGTGACATCCCAAGAATTGAGAATTCCTCATTTTTTGAATTGCGGTTGTTTTTAAGGTATCCCACATTGATAGAGAGACAAAATGTTGAAAATAAATTGTGGATATATAAATGGAGGTTGAGATGCCTTTGTGATAACTCATGGGGTTGGCTCATTTTGGTCAATCATCTAAACTAATGTTGTTGGCCTTTTTTTGGCCGACCCTCCAAAACAATATGTTGGCTAATTTTGACCAACTAAAAGTTTAAAATATATATTTATATACATCTAAAAGGAAAACCTTAAAACTGTAGTAGAATCCTAAGAATTAAGAATTTTTAATTCTTGAATTGTGATTGAATTTTTTGTATCCCATTGATAAGAGAAAGAAGATTGAAAGAAGAAAATGTGTATATTAATAGAAGTAATTTTTATAGCAAGTCATGATGAGATTTGAGTTTTTTTTTTCTTAAATCTCAAAATGTGGTTAAGTTTGTTTATCGGATATTGGTGAGAAGAAAGAAGGAAATATGTATATGAAAGGAAAAGGGTCATTTTCTGTAGCAAGTCATTTTAAGAATTCCTTAAATCTTGAAATTTGTTTATGTATGTGTATCTCACACTGGTGAGACGATGATGATTGAAAGAAGAAAGTGTGCATATGAACGGAGGAGATCATACTTTGTAACAAGCGATCATATTATTTGTATAACTATTTTTTTGCCAATAAATAAATAAGTATCAGTATTTAAAATCATTTGAAAAAATAAATCATCAAAAGGAGGTGGGTATAAGAATGAACAAGTATAAAAGTACAGAACATTTTCATGAATAATTCATTGTTATATTATTTAATCTACATGATATAACAATTCATTATATCAAAATCTCTCAATCTTATCTTTATACATATAAAAGGAACAATTAAGGGTACTTGAGGTGGCATTGTGAGAATTGAATATTTTCAAATATTGCAAAGTGGAATTACTTTAGTTATCCCACATTGATTAAGAAAACTTAGATTTAAAAATGAAGATAGCTATAAGAAAGGATGAGGGATGATTTTGTTGATTAAAATGTTTTATTGGATAGAAATATCTTTGAGTAAACTACACTTTTGGTCCCTGTGGTTTAGTGATTATAACATATTTGGTCCCTACATTTTAAAAATTACACCTTAGCCACTGCAGTATGCTATTTCGTCCGGATTTGGTCCCTCTCCGTTAAGTCCGTTAAAAAATCTCGTTAGATGAGGGGTATTTTAGCCTTTTTCATTTTTACTTCATTTTTCTTTAATAAATAAACTGTAGGGACTAAATTTGTTATACCATAAATATATGTTTTTTTGAATACTCATCTTCTCCAACCAAATCATCAAGAACACCAACCCCAAGAACATTTGACAAACTCTAAATTAAACATTAAATCAAACTCTAAAGCCAAATCCAATTTCAAAAACATTTAGCAAATGTTCTTGCACTTTTATTTTGGAATCAAGATTTCAAAACCATGCAAGTTAGGTCAGACTTTTGAAGTCTTGGGTAAATGGAATCTGTAGCTAAAATCCATTTTGTGGGGATATTTCTTTACAACAAAATCCATTTCTTTACAACAAAGCTAAGGAGGGGGAGGAGACCATCAGAGCCCACACCACTCACCTGGGAAGATTTCTTTACAACAAAATCAATTTTAATAGAGAGAGAGGGAGAGGGATCTAGATCAAGAAATCGGTCCAAGGTGGAGAGAGAGACAAAGAGAGAAAGACGGTTGATGAAACAGATAGAGATAGGGAGAGAAGACAAAGATGATCAATATACTTCAAATCGATCTGAAGAGGGTGCGAAATCGAAAGAACAAGCATGTTCCCCACCGGCGTTTCCCGTCTCGTGTGTTCCCCCGTCGGCGTCTTCCCTAGTGCAAAATCTCAGATCTCGATCTCTATCTCTCGTATATCGAATATAGTTGAAGATCCCTCATATATTCAACAGTGGGATCGAGATTGTTCATTCAAATTGGAACGATTTGAGTAATTCCGATAAAATTGGACAAATTGGTATGTTAAACTCCGATACTCTCTTGAGTGATTTAGATTTTGGGTTTCCTTTGGATTAAGCTACAGTCAAAGGTGCCGATTTGGGTTTCTAGGTTTTACTTTGTAGTTAAAGCTCTTGGTTCCAGATGGTTCTTGTTTAGCAGCCCTGAGATCGTTCCAGATGGTTCTTTGATCGTTTCTCGAATATAGTTGAAGATCCCTCATGTATTTAGAGTTTGTCAAATGTTCTTGGTGTTGGTGTTCTTGATGATTTGGTTGGAGAAGATGAATATTCAAAGAAAACATATATTTATGGTATAACAAATTTAGTCCATACAGTTTATTTATTAAAGAAAAATGAAGTAAAAATGAAAAAGACTAAAATACCCCTCATCTAACGAGATTTTTTAACGGACTTAACGAAGAGGGACCAAATCCGGACCAAATAGCATACTGCAGTGGCTAAAGTGTAATTTTTAAACTGTAGGGACCAAATGTGTTATAATCACTAAACCACAAGGACCAAAATTATAGTTTACTCAATATCTTTTAACCAACCCTCATTAGAGATGTTTTATAAATCATTACATAAATCTTTATTATATATTTTTAAACCCAAAAAAATACTTACATCCTTATCTTTCTTTCTTTCATTATATGTACGAAAGAAAGAACCAAGGGTATTTGAGTTGCATTATGATGTTGTTTTAATCATTTCACTTTGATGAGAGAATGCTAGATTAGAGATTCTTATATGACTATAAAAAACGATGAAGGAATGTTTATATAAATATAAAATTTGGTGAGTTTAGTAATTCCATATTGGTGAGAAGATGTTTTTTTTTAATGAAACATGTGATCTTATAGTGACAAAATGAGAGTACGTCAAATTGTTGCATCTGATAAGGTTGGCTAATTTTAGTTGAACCTTTGTATCAACAATAGTGATATGGTTGTATGACATGTCTTTTGAATTTCAACAGACATAACAATAAAATTGTAATTGATACATCCTAAACTCTTCATAACAAGAAACAATTATCAATATAAGAAAATGTACCACTTACGAAAATACTTTCTTCATTTTAATTTGGATATAATTAACTAATAACCAAAGAATTACGTTTTAACTTAGCTTGGACAAATATTTCTTTAAAATGTCTTTCGTTATCGCGCAACGCGCGAGCCACACGCTAGTTTTATTATAAAGTAATAAAAAAATTACCTTTCCAGCATGGCACCACGTCTAACTTGTCAATATTATGCTTAAATACAAAGTTTTCAAACAATGAAACAACCCAACATTACAAAAGATGTTCAAAACTATAAACTAATATTCAAATGACAGCAACAATCAACTGTCAAAAGAAACCAAAAATCCAAATTCACAACAAATATTCAAAACGAATTATTCATGAATCGGAAAACAATGATACAATATTCAAAGTTGGAAAGTGGTAACAAATCAAATATAATCAAACAATTTAGTGGTGGCAAGGGAACCCACTACCTTCCACATGAATCCAGCCTTTTTGTACATAAGTGCAAAAACTTGTACACACAAAATTAGCCTACAAAACAACAAATGGCTAAGCAGAAAAGAATTACAAAGAAACCAAAACTTTAGAGTTACTACATACAAGGAAAGGGAAATATTTACAAATCTAAATAATAACGATGATATATATATATATATAGGCTGGATACGTGGGCCATATGTTGGAAGCCTTCGAATTCCTACATCTCTGTTTTATCGCGGAGGTATGAATACAATGGATGAAATATATATGTATGTATGCAACAAGTCATATTCATCTCCATTTATGGTCATCACTCAGTAAGTTTAGAAATTCCATCACCTGCATGCATGCATGCATATATACCAAATTAAAAATCATCAATTTGTTTGTTGGTTGAATGGAGAATTGTTTCTACCTCTGATGGATCCCTGAGGGAGTAAAATGCACTGCTTTCTTTGGGGGCAGAAGACACCAAGATCCCAAAACCTTGACCACCCTCTCTTAACAACTGTTTAACCAAGGGATTAATTATAATACTTTTGTATCACATTCTTACTAAATATGAATATAATTAATGCCAACAAGGTTTAATTACCTTGAATGCATCCTCATCAGTCCTGTCATCCCCAACATAGATTGGGAGCACATCATCACAATCACCTAACCCTACGTACAAAAACCATCATCGATCACATTCAATTCTAATTCAAATTCTTTTTTTATGAGGAACAAAAATTAAAGAACCCACAAATTGTAACTCTACTAACCAAGTGACTCAAGCAAGAACTCCACAGCCTTTCCCTTGTCCCATTTAAGCACAGGTCGAACCTCTAAAACCTAAACATGCAGTTTAACCAGATAAATCCCAGAGGAAAAGGCATATATCATCCATTTCATGCTACAGAAAGTCAAGATTTTGTACCTTTCTCCCATGTGTTAATCGCAAACGTGGATAGTGTTTCAGAATGTCTTGTACATATTGTGCAATTGTCGGCCAACTCTGTAATCGTAAAAGAAAAATTACTCATTTTGAGAAACCCAATTAGATTACTTTACAAAAGAGCCAGAAGGGAGGTTCCAACATTATCCCAGAGAGTCGAGTAGCTAAAGGGGTAAAACCTTGACTCTAATACCATGTGAGAAATATGTAGAAACCCATTAGATTATTCTCCAAAAAAGCCAATTGAGGAGAGAAAGGAGGTGCCAACACATATCGAGAAAAAAATGGTCCAAATATACTCCAACATCCTTGACCAAAAAGATTACTATCAGCAAGAAAATATTGGAATGCTACCTTCTCATCCACATTGCGGTAGTGTACAGAGACACAGAACTTGTTGTTCTCGACTTTTGCACCTTTTATATCTTTGGTTATTTCAACAAGAGATGTAAAAGCCTGCCAAAGGGTACAAACATTACAACTCTCTGCATATTCTATCACAAAACTGATACTTGTTAAAAGTTTGATATATTACTTCATTGATCATTGGTAGAAATTCGCTAGCAGGCTGGAACAAGTTACCTTCTTCACCCTATCAAGCAAATAAAATGAATTTCATGAACCAAATTTGAGGGTACTTTTGATTCACATGGTTCAATAATTCTAAAAGTAGCTACCTCCTTCCTCATAATAGCATCTGTATGATCATTAGGAGGCCGAACAGGACCCATTATGTCCATCCCGTGACTACCAGCATAATAGAGTTCTCGCAATCCTACAAACTCATGCACCTGAAATAAGTAATGAAATTATTTCTATTACCAAACATAACAATGATAATGATAAAACACACCATTGGTCAAGTAAACCCAAATAAATACCTTAACACGGCTTCTCCCACTGATGATTGCTGTCGGAATGTCTTTTGCCACATTTTTCACAGCAGTACGCATCTGAGATTTACCACTTGTCATCAAAAAGAATTCTTGGTATATAATTTTGGCCAAGATTGATTAAATTAAGATGTAATTAATCCTTACTGCATCAGACATGAAGGCATGATCAGGGTTGTCCACAATCGGGGATAGAGTTCCATCATAATCAAGAAACAATGCTATCCTCTTTCCCTTTGCATTGTTTATGATATGGTCAAAGGAGGTAAGCGCAGATGGATACTTGAGCTGCATAAGAAAGAAAAGACAGTTATGAACATATTTGAAAGTTAAACAAGACAAAAAGAGGTGTGGAATGGGGGTATATATACCATCCAATTGCCATAAGCAACAGCCACATCATTTGATGAAATATCAATTCCAGAATCTTTTGTTAGTTTTCTATGAGTAGGGGATGAGGATTGCATCGCATCCAACCAACTAGTTGAACGAACATCGCTATGTACACCAGGCTTTTTCCATGTAACTGTCAGAAAAAGGCCAGGAGAGACGACTGCTCCAGAGGAGTATGGTACCAAAGCATCATAAAGTCCTAATCTTGGTTTGTTCATCGGATCAACAAGTACAGGCGCGCTGTGATTAGATTTTAGGTGCATCAGGTCCGGAACTGTTGGTCAATATATGTATTGAATTAGTTAGTTGATAAGAGACAGCAAAACAGACAATAAAGTTCATGTTTTATGGCCAGAAGTTAGACCATCTTGTCAATGAATAACATCACTTAAACAAAAAGCAAATCAATAACAATCACATGGAAGGGAGAAATTTTCCATTTCGATATTGTGTGTAAAAAATAACCCAAAAACCAAATCCACATGTGGTGGGGATATAAGGAAGAACAATAGCATATGGAACCACATAGTATGGTCCTACTGAAGTATGGGAGTCACTGAATTATACAGGGACCCAAGACAAACTACAAGCAAACAAACCATGGATGTGAAATGAATTTGGTGAATAACTGAAAATCGAAAGTCTTGATTCTTCTGTATCTGTATTCGACCACACACTGCAGACAGAGCAATGAGGTACTGCTGCTTACTCAAAATCTTGTGTGGCCAATGGGTACCCAAAAAGGTTTCTTTGTATCTCAATTTCTCTTATATCCAAATTGTTATGTAGTTGATTAGTGATAACTTCACATCTTAAGGGCAGCAAACCCCTTCTAAAAAGTATAAATATATAGGGGCAACTTCAAATAAGAAAACCAAATATCGTAAGAAGGTAAGAAGGAAAGGTCAAAGTAAGGTTCATATGTGAATAATTGAAAAAAAAATCCATTTGAAGATGCATATGTGAACTCATATGAATAATCTGTATCGTCGGTTCACATAATCATCTTTAAATAGATATTTTTCTAATTTTTTCTGTGATTCACATATGAAAGTTCACTTAATCTTACCTTCTCACGCTATGTAGCCTTCTTATTTGAACCTCCTACCCCCCCCCACATATATATATATATATATATATATATATATATATATATATATATGTATATTTGTGTTTGAAAAATATGTAAATTGGGGCTAAATTTACTCCCTCTGCTTCAAAAAATGAGAGGCCCATCTTCAAGAAATATTCAAGCAATATTGTCCAAGAATACCACCAAAACTCCAAAAGATGGAAAAGAATTTTGTGATTTTATAAATGAGGGTCTTGAAAAACTCAAGTATATAGACAAAAAACTTCTTGGACTTCCAACAAAAAGCTTATAAATAAAATCCCTGAATCTAAAAAACTTAGTGTGAAAATTGTGCCAAATGTGCATCCGAAAATTTGTTTTTCTTTAATCAAAGAACCACCAAGAAAACATAAAGAAAGTGAGATAAACTACTTTAAACACATACAAATCTGGCCTACCAAAAACACAAAAGCTAGAGATCTGGTTTCATGACAAGATATGCCAAACGAATGGTTTCTTTCATAAATAAAGGGAATGCCATAAACCTTCTAAAACGAAGTATTTCTCAATACAGAAAGGAATCTAAAATCATACTTCCATTCATCAAAAACATTTTTCAAACAATGTAGAATGTCCTCAAAAACTGAAGCAGTGTAGAAATTTCTAAAACAAAACAACTAAAATCGAAGCATTGTTACTGAACATACGATCCGGTGAAGAAAACGATTCTGAAGAATGCCGAACCGAATTTGTTAAATGGAAGGCAACCAAATGCAGAAGCATCAAACAAAAGAAAAGAATCGTCAATAGAAAATCATTATACGAAAAACTTGCAATGAGTTGTTGCAGGATATGCCATGAGATCAGGAAATAGAATCAAATAAAAAAAGATATAGAAAAAGACAAGGCAATATTACCTTAGGAAGGAGCGAGAAAAACTGTGGAGGAATGAAAATATGAAATGATATGGTGATGAAGCCCTACAAAATAGCAGGTATAGATACAGAAAGTGTGTACGTATAGGCGAACAGAACAGGGATAGGGGGAGGGAAAGAGAAGAATGAAGAGGGTTTTATGAAATTTCTTAATTCGGTTTGTGGTGTTGACCAGCGTGCGTGCGTGCGTGTCCAAAAATAGTAAAAGCCCAGCGCTGAATCTTGACGTCAGCCTTTTCCATTTTTGGGTGGCCTCTTTTGGCTCACGCGCTCACCGCTGCGTGTACTCTCTTCTCTGTGGCAAAATCATGGGTGTTTGATTGGGGGTATTGCGAGGTATTGAATGATAACGATAAGAGTGAATTGCAATTTTGGTCCCTGTGGTTATAGTATTTCTTTGAAAGAGGGACTTAAACTTCAATATCTCAAGAAGTGGTCCCTCAGTTTCTAATTTTGCTCCAAATGCAGTCCCTTGTCACTAACAACGTTTATTTGCTCCGTTAGTGCCAGGGGTAATTGTGTCCATAATTGTTTTCCCTCCACTTCCCTCCATGGTTGCGCCTGCAACTACTTTGAAGGAGTGTGCGTGCAGTGTGGGTTCTATCTTGTCTAAAATTAATTTCTATAACGCACCCACCAACCTTACACATCCATTTCCTCTAATCAACTCCTCTCCACACCTTCTCCCACCGAGGCACCGACCCTCGCAAAACACCACTCTCTGTAGATGATGTTGTTGATTTTGCATTTGATTTCAATGGACAACTGGAACCGGACACCTTCAATCTGAGCAGCCGAAGAATTCTTTCATTGCAGTAAGATCAAGCCACTAATTAAAGCCTCCAACCATTCACGCTTCACAGTATAATATATATACACACTCTATAATATGTTCCTCCAAAAGATCTTTGTGGATGACTTTGTTAGTTGATGAGCTGGAGTCCTACAATACATTCTGTTTTGCATGAAATCAAAGCTTGCATTAGAAATTGAGAATGGGTCTCAAAAAGGTTATGCATGGTCACATGGAAGTGTCAGCACATTGAAGTCAATATCTACATTCAACAATTGAGGCTTTATAAATAGTATGTATCGTGACAAAACCCATAATCTCGTCTTAAATCTGTAAATTCTCCATTGATTTCTTCGTTTCCAAGTATCATAAACATCGATCAAGTTAGTGGACTTCTCTGTGGTCTCCTTCGTCCATGGTTATTTCCCATTTCGGGGTTTCCATGTAAATCCGTTGTCGTATTCTGTTTCTTATTATGTCCGTCAAGTTACGTTTACATTGCGGGGTGGATTATTGTTTCGTCGAGAGTTCGAGCTTATCATTTCCGCATTACAAACACGTTTTGAGTTTACTTTGGATCCTGGGTTGATTTCTATTAAGTTTCTACTTGGTTCGATCTCGTTTTTTGAGTTTGATTCGAGTGTGGTCTGGTTGAAATTTGCAACACAAAAAAAGCCTTTTATCCTCTTGATCAACATCCATCAGAATGGGGAACGGAAACAATGACGTCCACTACCAGAGACAAGTATCATCATCATTGTCGTTAAGAATTTCGGATATTTTATCCGACGAAGAGATCCATGATCAGAAAATTAAACTCAATGACTCATTTGTCGTCGTCTACTAATATTATTTAACACATATTTGGTGAGTTTTCAGGTATATGGAGGCTGCTGGAGGTGGTGGTTTTTGGTTACTGAAGATGGAGGATAGAAGGGGAGGAGGAGGCCGACGCAAAGGGATGGGTGTCTGTTGTTTGGTGGCTGGTCGGCAATGGTGGTCGCCGGAGGGGGATAAAGTCGGCGAAGGATGAATAAAGTCCATGAGGGGGAGCGTTGTATGATCGATGGTTTACGACGGTGGTTGTCGGAGGGGGAACTTACCGAAGACGTTATTGAGTAAAAGAAGATATAATATATTGTAATTATTTTTTTTATAGAAAAATAAGATAATATAATAAGAAAAGACCAAAATGTCCTTAATTTAAGACTAAAAAGGGAGGGAAAACAATTATGGACACAATTACCCCTGGCACTAACGGAGCAAATAAACGTTGTTAGTGACTAGGGACTGAATTTGGAGCAAATACGGAAACTGAGGGACCACTTCTTGAGATAATGAAGTTTAGGTCCCTCTTTCAAAGAAATACTATAACCACAGGGACCAAAATTGCAATTCACTCTAATGATAATGAAAACTGTTGTTTGGTTTGATATAATATAATGAGTCTATTGCCTTAAATTCATTAATTTTCATTTCTGACCAAATTGTGGGGAATGAAAATTTTATTCCCGCTCAGTCATCTTTTCTCACGTGTCTTCATTTCTCGAGATTGAATGAAAAATATTTTTTATTTTCATGTTAGACGTCATATATTTGTATTAAAAATATTGTTTTAAACATTTTTTTATTGATTATATTGGTTTAATCAAACATCTTCAATGAAAATTTTCATTTCTATTCTCATTCTCCTGCATTCCTATTTTCATTTTCATTTCTTAAAATGAACCAACTGCCCCCTTAGATTTTTTTCAATCCATGTTTAAAAAGATTAGTGGCTGATTTAAAGTTAACATTTTTCAAGAAGAAAATACGGTTTTTCTGAATTCAATAGAAATCTCGTCAAAGATTTAGCGAAATTAAGGTGGAGTTTGATTCGTATAATGAAATTTGTTGGAATTGAAATTTGTCAAAGAAATTGGAATCCAAATGAATTGAAATTAAATTTAAAATAGGCTTGATTAGGCGTTTGGTTAACATAAATGTTGGGTCACCAAGATTTGAAATTGACTCACCGATGTCCTCTCTATACTTTACTTAAAATATTTTAGCATGGTTCTTTTAAATGACTTGTACAAGATATCAACAGTTCGGTGAAGTCGAAGATCAACCGAAACCAAGCTTGAAGAGTTTCTCACTGTGGAAATAAGAAGACTCTTCTCAACGTACATTCAAGTCATTGCCCACCGATTTTGTGTTCACACATCGGTGGACAACCTCCCCACCGATCTTCTTCACGTCGGTGGAAGAATCCCCCCGATCATAAGGCTCAAATCGGTGGGATCCTTGTTTCAATGGTTTTCTTTGCAGATGGTTTTAATGTTCAATGCCAGTTATATCGGTGGAACTCCATCGGTGTGATTGTCTTGGAATACACATCAAGAAGATCATTTATTATGGGACAATATCCTTTGCCAGATAAAAGTGACTGTTTGTCGTTTTATCCATTATCAGTTAAAGTCCCTTTCAGCATAGGTTCTATTCCTAGTACCTAGTAAAAGGTGATAAAGACATATCAACTTTTCAGAAGTCAATATCCTCCAGCAAATATCCTGATGACAGGTGTCCCAAGCATTTAATGCTTAGTACACTTCTTCACACTATAAAAGGATGAAGGTGTTCCCATGCAAACCACGCTTTCTGGAAATCTCTCTCAGTGCAAGAAATCTCCATATTGCTTAAAAACTTCATAACTTTGTTCTAAGTGTTCTAAGTGTTCTTAGTTGTTTTGTTTAGTATACTTTGTGTAAGATTGTTAGAATAGTTTATCTGTTCTTTTCCGCAACAGTCTTAAGTTTCTATGTGTAATTATTGTTGAAAGTTTTTCAATAATAGAATTAAAATTGTGAAAATTTTAAGTATTGTATTCAACCCCCCTTCTATAATACTTGTTATAGCCATCTGGGACTAACAAGTGGTATCAGAGCGGAAAGTTTATTTCATAAACTTGATCTGCGATGGCCGCCTCTTCATCTTCAACTGTTGAAAATGCTTTTCAAAACAACTTTTCTGAAAATGGTTCCTTTACCAAACCTCCTAAGTTTAATCCTAACAACTTTTCTCTTTGGAAAAGCTGTATGATGCTATTCATGGAAGGAGTGGATACTAGATATCCAACCATTCTCAAAGAGGGACCTATTATCCCTAGAGTCTGGGCTCGCTATGAAACGCAATGGCCTGATAAAGAAACTGCTGATAAGGAGGACTCTAGTGACTCCGATGATTCTGATGAGCATTCTGACAAAGAGAAATCTAAGGCTACTGGTCGTTATATCCTAAAAAATCCTAAGAAATATACTGATGAGGAAAAACGTCTGGTTACTCTTGATTCAAAGCTTAGAGCAATCATTGCTCTCTCACTTCCTGATGAAGTCTATCATTCTCTGGTTAACTTTGAAACTGCTAAAGAGATATGGACCACACTGTGTGTTCTGTACGAAGGTACAGAGGAAGTGAAGAAATGCAAAAAGATCTCTCTCATCAGAAAGTATGAGCTTTTCACTCATGAAAAAGGTGAATCTCTTCCTAGCTACTATAATCGTTTTAACTCTCTTCTGAATGATCTGAAGTTATTAGGCAGAGTCTATGATAATGAGGAAGTTCTAAACAAGTTCATGGATTGTCTCCCTGATTTTTGGGAGAACATGTGCACTTGTATCAAAACTTCCAAGGACCTTGAGTACATGCCTTTAACTGTTTTATATGGAACTCTCTTCAACTTTGAACAAACCAAGTTACAAAGGAAATGTTTCATTAAAGAGATAAATGGCACTTCTATTGCCCTTGTTAGTGAAAATTCCAAGAAATCTCAAAGTGTTCCACGCATCACCTATCCTTCATCAGATTCTGACAATGAAAGCCAAAGCAACTCTTCTCACCAATCGGAGGCATATCTAAGTGATGCCGATGATGAAGGTGAAGAAATCTCGGTTAAGCAGTTGTCTGATGAAATAGCCATGTTGGTTGGTTTCAAAAACAAATCTCGTTTTTCGAACAAATCCAAATCTTTCAGAAAACCCTTCTCTTCTACAAAAACTCCCTCATCTGATAAAACAAATGAGAAATGTTTTAACTGTGGAAAGAAAGGACACTTCGCAGCTGAGTGTAGAAGTAAGCGTGTGATGAACTCTAGAAATTCATCTTCTGACAAGTTTTCCTCCAAGTATGAAAAACCCAAAAATAACACTTTCAAATCAAACCTTGCCAATAAAGATACTCAATCCTCGTCCAAAAATCATCAAGAAAGGGCTGAGAAGTACAAAGCCAAATACAAGAAAGAAAAGGAAAGAAATGAGGGTCTCCTTAGAAAAGGAAAGGGCCTCAAGGCCGAAATACATGATTGGGAAGAAGAAACCTCTGACAGTGACAACAACTCTCCCAACAAGTGCTTTATGGACATCTCAGAAGATGTGGAAGATTCTGAAAAAGCTAGCTCTCCAATGGCTTTGGTGTCAACTGGGTGCTCGACATCATACTCTCAGGTCTTTGAGCACCATCAAATATGGTATCTGGATAGTAGGTGCTCACGCCACATGATAGGAAATAAATCTCTTCTCATAAACTATGTGTCTGGAAAAGGTCCATCTGTAACTTTTGGTGACAACTCTAAAGGTTATACCAAAGGACATGGAACTCTCACAAATGGAGCTGTCACTTTCAATAAAGTGGCATTTGTTGAAGGCCTCATGCATAATCTACTCAGCATTAGCCAACTGTGTGATCTAGGATATAAAGTTATTTTCGAACTTTGTATCTGTACTGTTGTTGACAAAAACATGAAAGTGGTTCTTTCCGGAAAAAGAATGGAAAATGTCTATATCATTGATATGGGACAAAACAACAGTTCTTCCAATGTATGCTTTGTGTCAGATGACACAGCCAAAAGGAACTGGCTGTGGCATAAACGACTATCTCATCTGAACTTCAAAACACTCCATAAAATCTCCAACAAAGAGCTGGTGACTGGCATGCCAAAGTTGAACTTTGTCAAAGAGAAGATGTGTGATGCATGTGAAAAAGGGAAGATCACCAAAACTTCTTTCAAGACCAAGCAATGCTCTTCCATCACTCTTCCTCTCCAGATGCTGCATATGGATCTATGTGGACCAGTCAACACTCCAAGTCTAGGAGGCAAAAGGTACATTCTTGTAATTGTTGATGGATTTACTAGATATACTTGGGTGTCTTTTCTCAGGTATAGAAGTGATGCAACTGAAGAAATCATCAACTTTGTCAAGAAAAATGAAGTTCTTAATGGACAACTTGTACGTTCGGTGAGGAGTGACAATGACACTGAATTCAGAAACAGTGCTCTGGAAGACTTCTTCAATGAGAAAGGAATTTCTCAAAACTTCTCTGCTGTCAGAACTCCTCAGCAAAATGGAGTGGTGGAAAGGAAAAACAGAACTCTGTGTGAGGCTGCTAGATCCATGCTAAGTGAATCCAACCTATCTACCTATTTCTGGGCTGAAGCTGTTAATACTGCTTGTTTTACCCAAAATAGGTCGGTGATCTCCAAAAGACATGATAAGACCCCATATGAAGTTTTCCATGGCATAAAACCAAATATTGGCTTTCTTAATGTTTTTGGCCGTGTGTGCTTTATTCTAAATGATCGAGATAATCTTGGGAAGTTTGATCCCAAAGCTGATGAAGGAATCTTTGTTGGATACTCTCTATCCTCCAAAGCTTATCGTGTGTACAATCTCAAGAGAAAATGCATTGATGAGTCTATTCATGTCAAATTCGATGATCTAAGATCATCATCTTTTTCAAATGATGATGATGAATTACACAGATGGATCTCTTCATGCATAGGTGATGCTCCTATTGTCAATCCTACCGATGCATCCCCCATCCACTCAAATCCATCTACTACCAACAACCAAGTTGGGTCACCTTCCATTGTGCCTAACACCTCTTCCACCGAAATTGACCATCTCCCCACCGACATGAATACTCCCACCAACTTGCATCCTTCCACCGACATGTACCATGCCATCGAAACACAACATTCCACTGATCCTGCGCCTACCACCGAAAATTCTGCTCTCCTCCGAACCTCTGATCCCACACAAAATATTCCACCACCTTTACCCCCTGCCACAAAATGGACCAAAGATCACCCCATAGATCAAATCATTGGTGATCAACAAGCTGGAGTCCAAACTCGCAGAGGAGTTGGAAATATTTGTCTCTATGTGAACTTTCTATCTCTCATTGAACCCAAGAAGGTTGATGAAGCTCTAGCAGACCCCTGTTGGATCACTGCCATGCAAGAGGAGCTTTCTCAATTTCAGAGAAATAAAGTTTGGAGATTGGTTCCCAGACCTCCAAGGAAGACAATCATTGGAACCAAATGGATCTTCAGAAACAAAAAGGATGAAGAAGGTACAGTGATCAGAAACAAGGCCAGATTGGTGGCTCAAGGATACCGACAGGAAGAAGGCATTGACTATGATGAAACATTTGCCCCTGTTGCAAGACTTGAAGCCATAAGAATCTTTCTGGCTCATGCTGCCTACCGAAATTTCAGGGTCTTTCAGATGGATGTCAAAAGTGCCTTCCTCAATGGGGAACTTGCAGAGGAAGTCTATGTGAAACAACCACCTGGCTTTGAAGACCCAGCTCATCCAGACTATGTGTACAGATTAGACAAGGCTCTCTATGGCCTCAAGCAAGCTCCACGTGCTTGGTATGACACTCTTGCTGTCTTTCTTCTAAAGAATGGATACTCCAGAGGTAAAACTGACAACACTCTCTTTATAAAGAAGACCTCAGGTAATATCATTCTTGTCCAAATCTATGTAGATGACATCATCTTTGGTGCCACTGATGAATCACTATGTGATGAGTTTTCTTCCCTCATGATGAGTGAATATGAGATGAGTATGATGGGAGAGCTTACATTCTTTTTAGGCCTTCAGGTCAAACAATCTTCAGAAGGGATTTTTATAAATCAAAGTAAATATATTCGTGACCTTCTGAAGAAATTCAACTTTTTAGATAGTTCTTCTATGAAAACTCCCATGGCACCACCTTTGAAACTTCATGCTGATCTAAATGGTGAATCTGTGGATGTTACCAATTATCGAGGGATGATTGGTTCTCTTCTTTATTTAACTGCTAGCAGACCGGATATTATGTTTGCTACTTGTCTATGTACCCGTTATCAGGCCAATCCAAAAGAATCTCATTTGGCTACTGTAAAACGAATTTTCCGGTATCTAAAGGGTACCTTGCACCTGGGTCTTTGGTATCCCAAAGACTCAGGATTTGAACTAATTGGGTTTTCAGATTCAGATTATGCAGGTTCCAAAATTGACAGGAAAAGTACCACAGGTAGCTGCCAACTTCTTGGTGGAAAATTAGTCAGCTGGTCCAGCAAGAAACAAAACTCAGTTTCAACTTCAACTGCTGAAGCTGAATATGTAGCTGCTGGAAGCTGTTGTGCTCAAATACTGTGGATGAAAAATTAACTGCGGAACTATGCTCAAGTCTACTCCAAAGTCCCAATTCTGTGTGATAATTCAAGTGCAATAGCCATTGCAAATAATCCAGTTCTACATTCCAGATCAAAGCACATTAACATCAGATATCACTTCATTAGGGACCACATCTCAAAAGGTGACATTAAGCTACACTTCATTCCTACCGATCTTCAGCTCGCCGATTTGTTCACCAAGCCCTTAGATGAAGCCAGGTTCAATTTTCTAATAAGTGAACTTGGCATGGTGTATTTAGATAATTAAAAAAAATCTTGTGATATAAATAATCTAGCTCACCGATTTCTCAAAGTATCGGTGGCCGATAGTGCCAATGTCGGTGATCAAACCCTTCACCGACATCTCTTGGTGGTATAAATCCTCCACCGACATTCCATCTCCTTCGGTATGATTTTCCCAGCGACCCTCTTGGTCTTTCCTACCTCGGTGGATCTGCTCAAACACCGAAGTCTACCTTGATAATTTCCACCGAAATCATCACTGACACCGACCTCTTCATAGGTGTCCTTCTCTCCACCGAATCCCAATCGATGTACTTATCGACCCTTTTGCTTCTCATCGGTAGGATTTACTCCACCGACATCCATAGTCCACCCTAGTCGGTATCATTCCTTCCACCGAAATCTCATATCGTTGGACTCTCTCTTTTGCATACCCTAAGTCCACCGAAACCTACCACCGATTCTTCGAAGCTTATCACATACGTTTCCCCATGCACCCATGTTCACATCACCCCTAATCACCCTAGGTGTCAGTCGATTTTGACCCTTCCCCTTTCGTGTAAAATCTTTTTGACCACACATTCCAATAACTCTCATCATTACCTTTTTCAAAATATCTAATTTCTTTTTAAACCCCTCTCTCACACCCTCATAACCGTTACCGCCCTATTTTCAAATCCCCAAGATCTTTCATCTTCCCTTTTCTTCCTTTCTCTCCTATATAAACCCTAAACCCATCTTCTCAATTTTACTTTCCTTCGAAACCTGCAACCATCCAAAATCTCAAGTATTCCTTCTTCTCTATCTCACACCCCTATCTCTCACCTGCAACAATGGCACCCAAGATAGTGAAAAACATTCCTACTAGTTTTGAAGACCTCATATTCAACCCTTGCAATCACGTCGCAAGGTTCGAATCCGATCCCGCACATCCCGAGTTTCACACAATCACAAAGTTCTTAACCCGCTCACCTCTTCTCCATGCTTTCACATGCAACCCAAAGATGAGCAAGATGCTCATTGGCAAGTTTTGGCTCTCTTGTGTGTATGATATATCTAATGAAGCCATTCATGCCTCTATCTTTTCTGACGAGGAAGGTGATCACGATCTTACCTTCGGAGTAGATGATGTTCGCAATGCTCTCCGGATCGAAGCCTTTTCTGAATATGATGACATGTATGTCGACAACCTCCTGGAGCAAGTTATTAATACCCTTGGCTATGTCCATCAATCTGAAGACAATGCCTCCAAATCCTCTAAAGGCCCCGGTACTCTCCTTCGCAACAAAATGGGTGGTGTATGGAACCTCTTTTTTGCACATGTAATCCATTGTCTATCTAGAAAGACAAGTGGTCAAGACCAATCCCCGTCTTATATTACCAAACTGGCCCATACACTAATCTTCCAAATGAAAGTCGACTTTGCTCAGTATTTCTTTACTGAGTTGACTGAAGTGGTGAAGCATCCGAAGAGGTGTCATGTCGCATATCCTCGCTTCATATCTATGATCCTTCAACACAAGCTTGGCTCGGCTTTGGATTCGGATCGCAAGTCTCAATCTCCTTGTTTTTCATACGACTGGTCATCACCCATTGTTGGCCAAAAGACACTCAATGTTGGCCGCCTCGCTACTGATCTTCCTCTACGCCAAGGTATGGTCTCTTTCGCTTTAACTCCCAATCTTCACTGGGGTGAAGCGGAAGCTCCCGGGTTTCAACACCCGGAAGTTCCCATGGAACCTCAAGTAGAAGTGGCCCCTTCTCCCCGTCCTCGAGTGACGTCGGGTGGCGCTAAAAAGAGACAACGAAAGGCCACCGACACCTCCGCACCCGCTTCTCGAACCACGCTACCGAGAGATCCCTCGGAGGCTTCCCCGGTTCGAATCCCATCTCATAAGCGGAGGCACTCATCATCCCCTTCGAGATCTCCTTTGAAGAGGTCTCGAAAACCTTCGGCCCCACCGTCTAAGCCAACTGACGATTCTAAAAAATCGCCAGTTGTTGAAATTCATCCCTCCGGGCCAAGGGAATCCATAATCACCCCAACCAACTCCTCTGATGCCTCTCCACAGGCTTCAGTTGTACATTTGTAGGAACCACAACTTACCTCCCCACTCGCTTCTTTGGGTGGTGGAGATGACCTCGGGGTCTCTCCCCTCGAGGGTTCAGATTTTTCACTGCACAGCCTTACACCCGATCGTTATGAGATCGATGATGCACAACCCGCTGAGGGTTCCCCCCACAAAAATCCCCCCCTAAGGGACTTCTTTGAGTTTCTATTAGAAGACACCGGTTCTCCCCGAACGATTCCCACCGACGAGACCATTCTCACCGATCCATCATCTCCACCGAAAGTAACCACCCCAATCGCTTCGCCTCACCGATCCCCCCCACCGAAAATAACCACCCCAATTGCTTCGCATCACCGATCCCCCCACCGAAAGTAACCACCCCAATTGCTTCACATCACCGATCCCCCCCACCGAAAGTATCCACACCAATTACCTTACCTCACCGATCCCCAACTCCCCCACCGATGCCACCCTCTCCCCGACAAAGATTTATGTACCCCGAACCTTCTTGGGCTCAGCCAACCTCCTCTAATTTTATTGAGGACAAAATACTACCTCATTCCCGATTATACCCGACCCATCCCCGATTCCAATTACACGAGGATCGTGCTCCTCCCATTACAGGTATTCAGCTACCGAGTGAATTGATAGTGGAGGTTCAAGAAAGTGCTCGTCAGTGCAGATTGGTTGGTACTCAATTCGAATCGCTCAAACAAGCCACGGTCTCTTTCATAGCTCAAAACAATGATCGGGTATCTGTACTCGAGTCTAGGCACCCGCAGCTCTTGGCAGATGCTCTTCGGGAAGCTCTTAGGCCAGTCTCTGAAAACTTGGCCTTATTATCCAACAGGGTGGAATCCTTGACCTCTTCTCATTCCGACCTTGCAGTTTCTTTCGGTGTCTTCAAAGCATCAATGACAGTAAAAGATGCTGAGCTCTTCCGTCTTAATAGTGAGGCCCGTCGGCATCAGAATCTTCGGACCCGTCTTTCTGAGTCCCTTGAATCACTTCACCAAAAGGTTGATCTCCTTGAGAGGAGCCTGGATTGGGATTTGGATCTGGGTGACTTTACCTTGACAAGTGTTGATCCCACCAGTATCCGCCTCCTTCACGAAAAACTTGATACAGTGTTTACTCTTTTGGGCTTGACTGTTAAGGCTGCTGCTGAGGGGGAGAAAACTGCACCACCACCGAAAATGCCTTCGGTCAAAAGATCAAGCATCAATCAATCTTCACTTTCCACCGATCATCCACATATCTGCATCTCCAAGAAAGCCACCGATATTCCAGGTACTACTTCTTCACCACCACCAAAACCTTTTGGTACTACTTCCTCTCCTTCTTCTCAACCATCGGTGATAAAATCACCACCGAACTCTCCACCACCGAAAACATCACCACCACCGAAGTCTCCATCGGTGGAGAAAACCCCTGCAATATCTGAGGGGAGCAAGTTTCCGAGACCTCCAAAGATAAAGGACAGAAAATACTTTCTGCCGATCAAGAAGCAGAAGAAGAAAATAAAAAGAAAGAATTAGCCAAGTATGGGGCCCGACCTGAGGGTGCCCAAACTTTGAAACTAAAACCACCAACTCATCCATCATCTCAAGATTTCAACCCCGACCTTGGTCTAACTCCTCAAGAGCTTGAAGAATCCAAACTTGCTCAAATAGCTTTGGATGAATCTAAAGCTCTTTCTCTGAAAGCGGCAAAGGAAGAAGCAGCAAAAGTAAAGTCTACCGATGCCATTAAAACTCAGAAATCGGCACTGAGTGCTCTTCAGGAAGAAAAGGATGATGAAATATCCTGGTACAAAAAGGCAATGCACTATCGAACCAACAGATCTCCTCAAAATTGCCACTTCCAAAGCCAACCCTGCCGACATAAGATTAATCATTGAAAGAAAAGATGGCATCTCTAGAAGTATTAGAGATTACAACTTGAAACAATGCGGCCTCTCCGAATGGTTTGAAATCTCCAAACTTCTAGTGAAGAGTGTAAATACAAAGAAAGATGTATTCGTCGATTACATTGAAGGCTTGATGGACAAAATGAAAGAAGTGAAAAAGAAACATAACATCGTCCTCTCCACCGATGAAAGAGCCAAACTTCAATCCCTCAAAGAAGACATCCGCCTACTGAATACCAAGAACCAAAAGGTCACCGATCACATCTTCAAAGACTTGGCCGCGAAAGGAAGGATTCCCTATGTGGACAATCTAAATTTGTCTCTTCCCATTTCAACCACTTATCCCTCAACCACGATAAGTTTTTCACCGATTCCCGGACTCTACTTCAATGATGGTTTCGGCCACCGACGTTTCTTCAGGTTTTCTCAAATCCCCTTGGCCGACATCATTTTTCTTGAAGGCATTTCCAATCTGATGACATACATCCCCGAAGCACAACCTTTCTACAAGAACATCCTTGCCGAGATCTAGTGCCGACAGAAAATGAGAAAATGATCTATGTGTTTTCATTTTCATTTCTCAAGTACTTGTAAAATTTTCTTCATCTCCCAATGTATGAAAATTTCGGTAATGCAAGTACTTTTCTATTTGAATTTCTTTGTTGCACATAGTTATTTTACTTGTAAATATTGTCTATAGTATACATACTCATACAAAAGAAAAACAGATCAAAAAGAACAAAAAGAATGGTCTATGTGAAAAGAACCCAAAAAGAGTAAAAAGGGTCAATGCATTTTACTTTTCAGTACTTTTCAGTACTCTTTATAGGGGTGTTAACGAGTCGAGCTTTTAACGAGCTACTCGAGCTCGAGCTCGTTTATCTCGAGCTCGAGCCTAATAGTTATCGAGCTCGAGTCGATCTCGAACACAAATTAAAGCTCGATTAAGTTAACGAGTCGAGCTCCATAACACCAATGTTCGACTCGACTCGTTCGATAGCTCGACTAAGCTTTACGAATCAAGCCTAGCCGAGCCGAGCCATTCGAGCATACAGTTTTTTTGAGCCTAACATATGTACATGTTTACAAATTATATAATTAAAATATAAAAATTGTCGATCTTGAGTACATAAACGAGTTAATCAATCTCAAATTCGAGCTCATAAACGAGCATCGAGCTCGAGCTCAACCATTGAAAAAATATACGAGCTCGAGTTCGAGCCCGACTTTGAAAAATTAATCGAGCTCGAGCTCGATCTCGAGCCCAGTATTGTTTTTTCCAGCTCGGCTCGAATAACTTGTTACTCGACTCGACTCGGCTCGTTAACACCCCTACTCTTTAATATTCTAAGGAAAGAGCTCAAATTCAAATAGGGGGAGATTGTTGGGTCACCAAGATTTGAAATTGACTCACCGATGTCCTCTCTATACTTTACTTAGAATATTTTAGCATGGTTCTTTTAAATGACTTATACAAGATATCAACAGTTCGGTGAAGTCGAAGATCAACCGAAACCAAGCTTGAAGAGTTTCTCACTGTGGAAATAAGAAGACGATTCTCAACATACATTCAAGTCATTGCCTACCGATTTTGTGTTCACACATCGGTGGACAACCTCCCCACCGATCTTCCTCACGTCGGTGGAAGAATCCCCCCGATCATAAGGCTCAAATCGGTGGGATCCTTGTTTCAATGGTTTTCTTTGCAGATGGTTTTAATGTTCAATGCAGTTATATCGGTGGAACTCCATCGGTGTGATTGTCTTGGAATACACATCAAGAAGATCATTTATTATAGGACAATATCCTTTGCCAGATAAAAGTGACTGTTTGTCGTTTTATCCATTATCAGTTAAAGTCCCTTTCAGCATGGGTTCTATTTCTAGTACCTAGTAAAAGGTGATAAAGACATATCAACTTTTCAGAAGTCAATATCCTCCAGCAAATATCCTGATGACAGGTGTCCCAAGCATTTAATGCTTAGTACACTTCTTCACACTATAAAAGGATAAAGGTGTTCCCATGCAAACCACGCTTTCTAGAAATCTCTCTCAGTGCAAGAAATATCCATATTGCTTAAAAACTTCATAGCTTTGTTCTAAGTGTTCTAAGTGTTCTTAGTTGTTTTGTTTAGTATACTTTGTGTAAGATTGTTAGAATAGTTTATATGTTCTTTTCCGCAACAGTCTTAAGTTTCTATGTGTAATTATTGTTGAAAGTTTTTCAATAATAGAATTAAAATTGTGAAAATTTTAAGTATTGTATTCAACCCCCCCTTCTACAATACTTGTTATAGCCATCTGGGACTAACAATAAACTAAAATTGAATATGTGAATTTTTTTTGAATATGTCTGTTCGGTTCGTTGATTATAATAGTGGTGGTAGGGTGGCACTTGACAGTGGTAGTAGTGGCGGTGGTTTGGGTAAAGGCGAAAATGGTGTCAGCGGCAACGATGGCAGTAACAATAGCGATGATGGTGGTGACGACGACAATGGTAACAACCAACTTAGTGGGATGGAACAAACTGGAGTAAATATAAGAGCATTGATGTAATACCCATATTCTTATTTCGAAAGGGATTTGGATTTTGAGTGGAAATGTAATGAAACTCAAACTACAGGGACTGTTGGGTCACCAAAGATTTGAAATTGACCCACCGATTTTATCCTTAAAATCCTACTTAGAATATTTTGTTTTGGTTCTTTATGATGACTTAGACAAGACAACAAAAGTTCGGTGAAGTCGAAGATCAACCGAAATCAAGCTTGAAGAAGGTCTCATTGTAGAAGTGAAGACACTCTTCTCAACAAGAAGTCTAAGTTATTGTCCACCGAAATTCTTTATAAAAATCAGTGGACATTCCAACCGAAACTCTCCTCATAATCGGTCAAAAGTCTCACCGATGGAAACTGCAAATCGGTGGTCACATGGTCTTTTACATACTCATTTTCGGTCAAGCATCTCACCGACCTCAAGTCCAAATCGGTGAGATCATCCTTGGAAGCAAGCAGACGAAGATCATTTATTGTGGGACAATATCTAATGTCAGGAAAAAGTGACTATTTGTCGTTTTCCCAATTTCAGATAAAGTCTCAATCAAGCATAGTTGTTCTTCCTGGTACTGAGAAAAAGAATGATAATGACTTGTCAACTTTTCAGAGTCAACTCCTATACTCAAATCACCAGATGACAAGTGTCTTAAGCATTTAATGCTTCATGCAATATATAAAGAGGATGAATCTCTCCATGCAAGGTAGCGCATTCATGAAGAATTTTCTCAGTGCAAGATTACTCTCTTCCTTTGAACTTTATAGCTTTGAATCTTAGTGGGTTAAAAGTTGTTTTGTTTTCAGTTTGCTTTGTAAAGATTGTTAGAATAGTTTACCTGTTCTTTCTACAATCTATAGTTTCTGTGTGTAATTCTTAGTTGAAAGTTTTCAATAAAAGAATTATTTAAGTAAAATTTGTGTATTGTATTCAACCCCCCCTTCTACAATACTTGTTATAGCCATCTGGGACTAACAAGTGGTATCAGAGCAGAAAGTTTAAATCAATAAACTTGATCTGCAATGGTTGCCTCTTCTTCAAACAATGAAATTTCTCCTCAAAACAACTTTTCTAAAAATGGCTCTATAGCCAAACCTCCCATGTTTAATCCCAACAACTTTTCTCTGTGGAAAAGCCGAATGATGCTTTTCATGGAAGGAGTGGATAGTAGATATCCAACCATTCTCAGTGAGGGACCCATTGTCCCTAGAGTCTGGGCTCGCTATGAAACGCAGAGGCCTGGCAAAGAAACTGCTGATAAGGATGATTCTGATGATTCTTCGGATGAAGAAAAATCCGCTGCCACTGGTCGTTATATTCTAAAAAACCCTAAGAAATATACTGATGAGGAGAAGCGTCTCGTATCTCTTGACTTTAAGGTTAGAGCAATCATTGCACTTTCTCTTCCTGATGAGGTCTACCATTCTTTAGTTAACTTTGCTACAACTAAAGAAATGTGGATCACTCTATGTGTTATGTATGAAGGTACATAGGAAGTTAAGAAAAGCAAGAAGATTGCTCTCATCAGGAAATATGAGCTCTTTACTCATGAGAAAGGAGAACCTCTCTCTAGCTATTACAACCGTTTTAACAGTCTTCTAAATGATTTAAAGTTGTTGGACAGAGTATATGATAATGAGGAAGTCCTGTGCAAATTTATGGACTGTCTTCCTGACTTTTGGGAAAACATCTGTACTTGCATCAAGACAACCAAGGATCTTGAATACATGCCTCTCACTGTTCTTTATGAAACTCTCTTTAATTATAAACAAACCAAAATGCAAAGGAAGTCTATCATTAAAGAGATAAAAGGATCCTCCATAGCCCTTGTCAGTGATACTTCCAAGAAAGCTCAGTGTGTTCCTCACATCACCTACCCTTCATCAGACTCTGACAACGTCAGTCAAAATGAGTCTACTCACCAAACGAAGGTATATCTAAGTGATGCCGATGATGAAGGTGAGGAAACTTCTGTTGAACAGATAACTGATGAAATTGCTATGATGGTTGGGTTCAAGAACAAACCTCATTTTTCTGACAAACCTAGAACTTTCAAAAAACCCTTCTCTTCCAAAAAAACTTCCTTTACTGACAAGTCAAATGAGGAGTGCTTCAATTGTGGTAAGAAAGAACAATTTGCATCTGAATGCATAAGCAAACGTGTTGAAAGAACTAGGACCACCCCTTCTGACCGATTTTCTTCTAAATATGAGAAATCTAAGAACAACACCTCAAAGTCAACCTTTCCTAGAAAAGGTAGTCAACCTTCCTCTCAGGAACATCAGGAACGTGCTGAAAAATACAAAGCCAAATATAAGAGAGAGAAGGAAAGAAATGGGGGACTTCTTAGGAAAGGAAAGGGTCTCATTGCTGAAACTCATGACTGGGTTGATGAGCCAACTTCTGAGAGTGACAAGGACTCTCCCAACATGTGCTTCATGGATAAATCTGATGATGTGGAAAACCTTGAAAGAGCAATCACTCTGACAGCTCTGGTGTCAACTGGATGCTCATCATCTTACTCTCAGGTAAATGAGCATCATCAGATCTGGTATCTGGATAGTGGGTGCTCACGTCATATGACCGGAAACAAATCTCTTCTTATAAACTATGTGTCTGAAAAGGGTCCGTCAGTAACTTTTGGGGACAACTCTAGAGGTTACATAAAAGGCTATGGTACTCTCACCAATGGATCCGTCACCTTTAATAAAGTAGCACTTGTTGAAGGACTCATGCACAATCTTCTGAGCATAAGTCAATTGTGTGATCTAGGTTACAAAGTTATCTTTGAACTTTGTATCTGTACAATTGTTGATAAGGACATGAAAGTGGTTCTTTCTTGAAGAAGGAGGAAAAATGTCTATGCCATAGACATGGGACAAAATCATGGTTCCTTAAGTGTATGCTTTGTGTATGATGACACAGCCAAAAGAAACTGGCTGTGGCATAAACGTCTATCTCATCTCAACTTCAAAACTCTACACATCATCTCCAACAAGGATCTAGTGACCGGCATGCCGAAGCTGAACTTTGTGAAAGAAAAGCTATGTGATGCATGTGAAAAGGGGAAACTCACCAAAACCTCCATCAAGACACACTTTGAAAACCTATATAACCGTTGCCGCCAATAATCCTTTCAAATCCCTCCCCTATAAATATCAACCTTCTTCTCCATTCATCTCTTTCGCTTACCTGCAACTCATGATCGACCTCTCTCTCTCTAAACTCAAACCTGCAACTACTCTCAAACTTCATCCATGGCTTACTCACTCTCTTCCAAAGCCACCAAGAACCCAAAGATTGTCAAGGAAGTTCCCACTTGTTTTGAAGACCTCAAGTTTAACCCTTGCAACCATGTTGCAAGATTTGAAGCTGATACCGCTCATCCGGAATTCACCACCGTCACTAAGTTCTTATCTCGATCTCATCTTCTCCATGCATTCACTTGCAATCCTAAAATGAGCAAGTTTCTGATTGGTAAGTTTTGGCTTACCTGTTGGTTCGTGGATTATGTGACCCAAAAATCACAAATGGAATAACACGCAAGTATACATGCCAAACCACTATCGTTTGAAACAAGTAATAAAGTGGTACAAAGTACCGGATATCGATCCACAGGGACAGGAAAGTAAGGATTTCTAACAAGTTAAAGTTAAAGTAAGACTTCAGATGGTGAATTCGAAGGAATAATCTTTGTGTGAGTTAACAGCTTTGAAAATGGTTTTAAAACAGTAAAAGAAATGCAAGGGTGTAAGTTCTGGCTGGATTATAGCAACATTGTGCTTAGGTAGGTTGCTACAGCATATGCTGCAGCATTGGTTCTCATCCTTACTATTGGAACGATCAACCCTTTTCAAGGTTTAGATAAGACTAGCTACTGGCAGTACCACGCATTCTGGTAACCCAACCAATGTAGAACAGATCTCACTGATTTTCCATATAAGTCACAATTTATAAAAATTGACATTATAACACTTCAGAGTTCTAAAGTTTACGTTGGCTTGCATTCAAGTCCAACTCATCTAAGTAGAACAACATACGTCACCTTGTCAAGAAAACTACTTAGATGAAACTTAGAAAAAAGGGGTGAATAGTAAGGATGATAGCCAATAGCGAAAGCAACCTTCCACCACACAAAGGCGTTTATCTCCCAACCATTACTTACACCCAAGCTAGGGAAATTAGCCCATCATCGCTCTTAAAAACATACAAAACATGGTGATCAAACAGAAATGTAAGTATTAAGAACAAAAGATGTACCAACGGTTTTAGATTAAAGCATAAAAGGGATAACAATTGCTTCTAAGTAGCTAGATGAACTACTTAGCTAGTTTCCTTGTTAGAAGAAACTAGAAGTACAAAATAAAGTAACAAAAACTAGAAAGTAACTTGCCTAAGGCAAGGAAAAGTGTCAAAATGACCAGGAGTTAAGCTCCTATTTATACTAAGGGAGAGCATCTAATGACATCATTACAAGTACAAAGATTCCTTTAACCAATGGTTATTACCCAAAGGCTAAAGGGTTTACAAGATGCTTTTCTTAAGGTAGCCTCCTCCATGATGTTATTCTCTGAAGATGCCTTGTCTTCCAGCTTGCAAGAAAGGGCTGAGGTGGTGGCCAAAAGATTCCCCAACAAAAAAGTTATGAAGTGACGTCTTGTACTTTTTCAGGAACTGCGATCCATGCTATAGCATCATGCTGCAGCATACCAAACTGTTACAAATTCTTCTTAAATGGCACAAAACAGAGTCTATTCCTCTTACTTAGCTCCAAATTAAATAAATGGTAAAAACAAAGTAAAAGACTCAATTATGGTGATTGGGAAACTAAAATAAAGGTAAATTTAGAAATAAGACGTGATCAAAATGTGATAAATTATGCACTTATCACACCCCTACACTTGAATTGTTGCTTGTCCCCAAGCAACGAAATTGACAAAATAAAAAGACTCAATATATGAAAAAAAGAAAAAAAGAAAAAAATAAAGTTGAGTGATATAGGTCAATAAACTCAAACAAGACCATAGCCTATGATAATTATAAGTTCATCCCAACCGAAAGTTTAATACCATAAACCAAGAGTCATGTTTCCTTTTGTTAGGCAAACTCCATCTTTTAGACATAGAATCATTAGGACTTTTTGTGGGATTTTTCAATTTTTTTGGCTTCAAACCTCTTCCACAAACTGCCTTCAAGTACTAGTCCGGTATGTTGTATCACATAATACTGGTGTTGCAACATGTTTTCATATTTTTTGCTTTTTTTTTGTTTTCACTCGTTCTTTTTGAGCTTATATTTTTTTTTCTCATTGCTCTTTTCTGCTTAGGAGTGATGTATTCCCTCCCCCACACTTGAACTTCTCAATGTCCTCATTGAGGATCACAATAAGCTTAGGTTCAAAGGTGCAAAGGGAAAAGTGTATGGCTTGTGTTTAAGAAAGATGGCCTAAATCATCTTCTAAGCTTTTCAAAAATGGACGCCAAGTTGCTGTACAAGAAGACATTGCTTGGTTTAAGTGTAAACTTAGGATGGATTAAGAACCAATAAAATTATTCGGGCTATGGTTTGCAAAAAAAAATTACCGATGACTACCATTCAGACTCAAAAGAATGCATATAAAAAATTTCCCAGACTCGTGGATCCTAAAAGAAAAAAGAAGAAAAGAAAATGAACACTATGGAGCTGAAGTAAAGGAAAATTGGACGTGTCCTACTCGTGAAGAGTAGGTGTTTATGTAGTTCTTCTCCTTGGTTTGGTGGATGTTTATCTTTCCACTTATGTTTCCACACTTCTCTCAACACTTCTTTTCCTTCATCATCAGGACATACGGTTTTAACAGAACAAACGGGGGAACATTCTTTAGTATCAGCAAGGCATTTCATCGCATGAAACATATTGAGGGTTAACTCTTCATCATGCACATCGAGAGACTCTTTGAACGGTAACTCATCTTTTTGGTTCTTCATCCTTGGAAGGTGGAGTTCATAGGATGGAAGATCTGGAACAAGACTCACACCATTTCTTTCTAGGTTCTGACAGAAGGATGAGTGAGTGGTGGTGGTCTTTGCCTCTGCTGGTGCTGCAGCATTAAGATTAAAGCATAATGGACCTATTACAACATCACCTTGCATAAACGATTCCTTTTTGACTTCATATGGGAATAACACCGGAAAGTTAGATTTTTTTGGCATGGGTGTTGTAACCACTATATCTCTCTTTCCTACTAGTTGAGTTGATAAACTAACAACAATAGGGTTTGTTGCTGTAGCATCCGTCTCAGCTTGTTCTTTAGGAAAAATCGGTAGGTCCTCCAAGGTAGGGTGTTCTACAAGATTCTCTTCATCAATTTTATTTACAACCATTACATGTTCTCTCTCACTCTCATGAAGCATGTCGGTCTTACTAGGAATGGTTTCACTAGACCTATCTCTCACCTCACGAGCTAATTCTCCAACTTGCGTTTCTAGATTTCTTATGGTCGCTTGCGTGTGACTTATGAAATCTTTCATCATTGTCTCCAAAGATGTGGGAGAATCAGGTGGTAAGTAGGCTTGGTTATTTTGAAAAAAACGGATGATGATTTTGGAAACCTAAGGGTCCTTGTGGGTTACTAACATGTTGGTTCAAGGATTGACTATTACAAGAAAAATTTGGGTGTTGCATCCACCCTTCATTATAATTTTGAGAATAGTCACCTCCCATAGCATGGCTACCAAAATAGTTGACTTAATCTGGGTTGGATGGACATTTCTCAAATAAATGGTCTTCTCCACATAACACACATTCTACAATATTAACAACAGGATATGTTGCTGCAGCAACAAACTGCAAACATGGGCCAGTATTCATGTTTTTAATCATGTTAGCCATACATCTGAGCTGTGCTGCAAGTGCACTATATGCATCTGTTTCATGTGTCCCAGTTGTTTGTTGTTGTATTAATGTATGTGGATCATCCCAATAAAGATGATTATTTGATATCTTTTCAAGTATGTCAAACCCATCATTATAGGTACAAGCTGTGAAAGCTCATCTTGCTGTAGCATCGAGCATTTGCTTAGCAATGGTCATTAAACCATTGTAAAATGTTTCTAGCTGAATACAATAAGGAATGCCATGGTGAGGGAATTTTCTCAACAACTCTTTATACCTTTCCCATGCATCACGCAGTGCTTCATCGTCCATTTGTTTAAAAAAAATTATATCATTTCTGGACTTAGCTTGTCTGATTGGAGGAAAATACTTTTTCAAAAAGCTCTCTACAAGATCATTCCAAGATACGATGGAACCTGATTGTAAAGAGTTAAACCAATACTTTGCTTTATCCCTTAGAGAAAATGTAAACAACTTCAACCGTAAGGCATCATTAGACACTCCGAGGATTTTAAAAGAATCGGTTATTTCCATGAAGGACTTTAAGTGCAAATGAGGGTCTTCAGATGGCAAACCACTGAACTGGCCATTAATTTGCAACATCTGAAACATGACAGGCATGAACGATAACGCCACTTTTTGGCGTTATTTTCAGTCTACAAACCAATGAGATTGGCTTGTGTTAAAGCAAAAAGGCGGGATTTTATGGTTTATTGAGTGAAATATATAGGTAATCTAAAAGACAGTAATCATCGAGAAAAGAAGCAGAAAAGAGTCCAAAAGAGAGCCAAAACGAAGCCCAAGATCCAAGCCCGAGACCGTGCCCAAACCATGACCCAGAACCTGATCCGGACACATCAGGAAACCGCGTGGTTTGTTGCGCGGTTTGTAAGCCACGGGACAAGTGGCGTAAGTCTCTGTTTGTTGGCTATAATTTGTGTTTTCTGGAATTTAGGTTATGACTTATCGACGTGCGACGGTAGGCTGCTCGGGGGCGACTTTCAGAGGTTTTTCATAGACTTTTGAGCCACGATAGAGGATCGGTTGAGGAGAAGTTCACCACGCGAAGCGGATTAGAGCCGAGAGAAGGGAGCTCATCATTATATTTTTCACGTTCACCATCATTATGTTTACACACACGATTTCTCTTCTTTTTCTTATGTTTTTATCCACCACCAACATGAACTAATCTTTAGATGTTGGGGGTTGGATTGAATTTGGTTTAAGCTTATGAACAGATGATTTGAGAGTTTGGCCAACTTTCAATTGTTTGGCCAACTTTCAATGCTTTTGTGAGTTTGGCCAACTAATCTTTTAATGCTTTTGTGAGTTTGGCCAACTTTCAATTGTTTTGTTTGTTTTCAGTTAAGTTCGAGAGAATTAATTGTTAACTAGAACTAGAATTTGCATGCCTAAGGTGAGAAATTGGATAGAGATATACCAAGTAAGCCTTAGTCTCGTTAAAAATCTTGAGTTTAATGTGTTTTGAATCCCATAGGTTGAGATCGAGAGATAAAACTTGTGCCTTCAAAATAAAATTCGTGGTTGCTTGAGAAAGAACCACGGTGATTTTAGAGATTGGGTATTCATTAAGGGAATAACTGGTAATTATTTTAAGTCAAGTGTTTATATGTGAAAACCTTAGGATTTCCAACCCTCAACTGTTTTCTCTACGCAAAGTTTCCTCAAGTTGTCTACTATCTCGTGTTTGATTTAATTACTTGCAATTAATTAGTTTGATACCAACAACTCAAAATTGCGACCGTTCAGTTAATAAATCTTATAGTCATTGTGATACTTAGTTCCTAGTTCCCTGTGTTCGATACTCGTACTTTCAGTACTATTACTTGATTTCGACACCATACACTTGCGGTTAGATTTAGGGGGGTGTAAACCCGCCTATCAAGTTTTTGGCGCCGTTGCCGGGGAACTAGTTGCAACTGATAGCACTACCAGCTATAAGCGCTATTACATTGAACATTTTTTATATTTGTTATTTTATTTCATCACTTTCAGTTTTTGGATTGCTAATTTTGTTTATTTTTCCGTTTCAGGTACTAATTGGTTTATGCCAAGGAAAATCCGAGGGGAGAAACTCAAACCGATCGATCCGGAAATCGAAAGAACCGCCCGTCAGAGATGGGCGACGAAGCTCCTCCTTAGAAAAAACCTATGCGGTCATTTGCCGATCCGAACGTGGCAGCCGCACGCATAGGCATCCAACCGCCCACTACTGGGGCAAACTATTTTGAGATCAAACCGAGTACCATCTTGATGGTACAGCAGAACCAGTTTGGAGGAACACCAACGGAAGATCCTCATGCACATCTCCGGGCATTTGAACGGATTTGCAATACGTTCAAGATAAATGGGGTGAACGAGGATACCATCAAGCTGAGACTGTTCAGCTTTTCTCTCAAAGGAAGAGCCGAAACTTGGACAGAAAGTATCCAACCAGGCTCGATCACCACCTGGGCACAACTGAAAGCGGCCTTCCTCCAGAAATTCTTCCCACCAAGCAGAACCGCCCAACTTATGGCTGAAATCACCCAATTTGCTCAATGGGATCAAGAGACATTGTATGAAGCTTGGGAGAGGTACAAAGATATGATCAAGAAATGTCCTCATCATGGGTTGCAAGGTTGGGTCATTATCCAAACGTTCTTCAGTGGACTTCACCCGTAGTTCAAAAACGACATTACAGCTGCAGCGGGTGGAGCCCTAATGGATAAGTCTTATGAGGACGCATGCGAGTTGATCGATAATCTGGCCGAACATAGTTTTTCTACTCCAAGATCAGCCGTTAGAAGAGTTGCGAGTGTGCAAGAAACTGATGAGCTGAAGGCCATAAAGGCTCAATTAGCCGCACTCACGAGTCAGTTGAAGGGATCTTCTCTTCAACCAGCATTTATGATGGAAGAGGGTATGCCGGAGATGGCTCCACCCGTGAACGAGCCGGAACAAGTTCAATTTCTTCAAAATCAGAACAACCGGCCACGACACGACCCATTTTCTAATACATACAATGAAGGATGGAAGAGACACCCAAATTTCTCGTGGAGTCAACCACAAGGCCAACCGAAGGAAACCATGACCCAACAACAACAACAACAATACGGTAATAATTCCAACTTTTCTAACTCTTCTCAATCTAACAATGTTTACCGTCCTCCAGGTTACAACCAAAGAAAGTTTGAAGAGGGACAATCTGGAGAAAAGAAACAGGGACTGGAAGATATGATGATGAAGTTTATGACAAGAATGGATAGCACGGTTGAGGGACTAGCAAACACTGTGGGGACAGTGAAGGCGGCAACCGATCAGAACACCGCTTCAATCAAGATCTTAGAGAGACAAGTGGGACAGATAGCCGAAGCCTTACAATCCCGAAATCATGGTCAATTCCCTGGTCAGACTGAAAGGAAATCAAGAGAGGATTGCAATGTCATTCATCCGAGGAGTGGTACGAAATTGATAAATGATTTGACTCATGAGCCAGTTATCGATAAATCTGAGAATGAGCATGTAGAGACGGAAAGGATCACGGCTACAGATGTTGGACTAAAAGATGGTACTTCGAGTGATATTGTTGATCAGAAAGAGCCGAAGGAGTGATAAGAAGGAAGGTCGAGCCACGACCGAAACCAAGGCGCTAGGTGGGAGGCAACCCACCGAGGTTTGATCTTTTTCATTTTTTTTCTTTTTATGATTTGCGTTTTTGAGTGTTTTTATTTACAAAAAAAATAAAAAAAATTGGAAAAACAGAGACTTACGTTGTTTCAGCCGCGGCTTCAAGCCGCGCGCGAAGTCGCGGGTGTCTCTGGAAAAACAGAGACTTACGCAGGATGTTACGCGGTTTCAGGCCGCAGCCCAAACCGCGCAGCTCCCTGATGCTTCTTGTTGTTTTTCGTGCAGTTTTTTCCCTTTCTTGCTTTGTGCCGTTTAGTGTCTCTGCTTTCTGTTTCCTTTTGCTTTCATTTGTTTGCTTTGTTTTTCTGCGCTCTTTCTCCATCTTTTCCAGTGTCTCTCAACTGGTCGCTCCAAATTTTCAAGAGAATCACCTCCTTCCGGCCAGACAGGTATGTTCTAACTCTGTATGTAACGAGTGGTGTATGATGCTTTGCTTTCTTATTAGCTAAACGAGATGCAACAAACCTAAGTTTCACTTAGGTTTGGGGTGCCTCACTTTTCAACATCTACACACTCACATGTACCCCTGTGCAAACCTCGGTTTCACCTCGGTTTGGGGTTGGCTTTAGTGGACAAACCTAGGCCATGGCCTAGGTTTGGGGTGGCCATTTTGTTGGAAAACGTAGACTAGCTCTTTGATGTTTCGTGATTATACTTTGTCTCCCCTATCTAATTACTGCAATAACTGCACAATGATACGTGTCACACATGTGTAGCACCTGCACCGAGACTTGCACATTGGGGACAAGGTGTGGGTAAGGTTTGGGGTTGCCCAATCGGGCCCACGTTTATGCACGTAGATTTCCCGCACTTCTGAATGTCTAGATCATAGTAGCTAAAATTTTGTTTTGGATGATTGAGACCGACCATTGTGGGAAGAATCTTGTGATAGTAACGTGACCATTAGGGAAGGACCGGGAAAAGACATGACTAGGGACATTAGTGGAGACCACCCAATAGCGAGATTTGAGCCTAAATGATGCCTTTCACTTTGAGGGATTTAAACACCTAAGTCGTATATACTTTTTCGAATTCTATGTCGTGATTATAGAGTGATCTCGCTATAATATTGCATTGAGTAGCAAAGACAATCATCGGGATATTGGGTAAGGGTGTAGTAGACCATATCGTGTGGACCTTAAGAGATGATTCCAGGCATTGTGTGCACTTTAACCCGTTTTTGTCTAACGTACCTTTTGACCCATTTTGTGTGTAACCGCAAACCCCTTTGTAGCCAAACACTCACCACCTATTCGTTTCAAACCCACCATTAAACCCTAGCCAAAAGCCTTAGCCAACCCTTATCCGAAAGTGTGTCAATCAGAAGCAGTACTGGCCAGTCATGAAAAATAGATAGAAAGAGGGCCAATGCAGCCCCAATCAAATAAAGAGGGCCAATGATGCCCCACAAAAAAAATGGAATCTTTAAAATTACAATTAGTTAGATAGTATCTACAGCAGATAATAAGAGAGTCAAAGCGACTCCAGCAGTGACAAAGAGGGCCAAATGTTAGTAAATAAAGTCAAGAAGTTCACAACTGCTAATGGTTGACACACCGAGGACTTTTGTTCCGTTTAACCTTCATTTCTTAGCTATAACCGTAGCCCCATTACAACCCTTGTAAAGACCTGGATGATCTTCTGGAAAATATGATTAGGGTATACGACCACCTTTACCAATGTTCCCTGTCTTGCTACTTGATTCCTTTCTGAGATCGACTTTGTGGACATTTGTGCATCTTTCATTAGAGTTGTCATGTACTTATCGAGTATTCTTGTACCTAAATTCCTTATCCATGACAACATGTGCGACAACCTAGGTTCGAGTGAAATGAGAGTATCCCGTGAGGTAGGGTCGAGGCGAAATGTTTTCCCTAGTATGTTTGGACCTAGTACGACCTTAATGCAATCGGAGCAGTCACGAGTTCAACTCACAATGGAAGGCCATAGATCAAACAGAATAAGGATGAGGCGAGGGTGAGATAAGCATTTACGGGTATGGGAATTCACCAGTGCATTATGTGGTACCGATTGAGAGTTGTGCAATTATTATTTCACTGATATATGCTTTTATTCTCTTTTATCGCTAATTTACTTGAGGACAAGCAACGCTCGGTTTGGGGTTGTTGCTAACGCCACTTTTTGGCGTTATTTTCAGTTTACAAACCAATGAGATTGGCTTGTGTTAAAGCAAAAAGGCGGAATTTTATGGTTTATCGAGTGAAATATACAGGTAATCTAAAAGACAGTAATCATCGAGAAAAGAAGCAGAAAAGAGTCCAAAAGAGAGCCAAAACGAATCCCAATGGAACCCCAAGATCCAAGCCCGAGACCCATGCCCAAACCATGACCCAGAACCTGATCCGGACACATCAGGAAACCGCGCGGTTTGTAAGCCACGGGACAAGTGGCGTAAGTCTCTGTTTGTTGGCTATAATTTGTGTTTTCTGGAATTTAGGTTATGACTTCTCGACGTGCGACGGTAGGCTGCTCGGGGGCGACTTTCAGAGGTTTTTCACAGACTTTTAAGCCACGATGGAGGATTGGTTGAGGAGAAGTTCACCACGCGAAGCGGATTAGAGCCGAGAGAAGGGAGTTCATCATTATATTTTTCACGTTCACCATCATTATGTTTACACACACGATTTCTCTTCTTTTTCTTATGTTTTTATCCACCACCAACATGAACTAATCTTTAGATGTTGGGGGTTGGATTGAATTTGGTTTAAGCTTATGAACAGATGATTTGAGATTTTTATCACTTTTCCTATCTAATGAAGCATGTGATTTAGGTTTTAATGCTTTTGTGAGTTTGGCCAACTTTCAATTGTTTTGTTTGTTTTCAGTTAAGTTCGAGAGAATTAATTGTTAACTAGAACTAGAATTTGCATGCCTAAGGTGAGAAATTGGATAGAGATATACCAAGTAAGCCTTAGCTCCGTTGAAAATCTTGAGTTTAATGTGTGTAACATCTCGATTTTTATAAATGGATGATGTTTGGATTTATTAATTTTTGAGTATAATTATTTGATAAGGTATGATTGATTAATTGATGGATTAATTTTAGAGTTTATCCCGATTAAGTTAACGTTATTTGTTTATCCCGATTTCTTGATGTTGGAATTTTAGAGGAAAAAGCTGAAGAAACAAAGGTAATATCTTATGCAAATTCCTCATTTTATGATTATAAGGTTTTCTAATGGTATAGAAATGGGTTTTGATGATTTTTGTAAGATATGGAATATCTGGGTTGATGTTTATGTTCTATTAGTAGTATTAAACACATCTGCATGTTTACAAGAACAAACATGGCTTTAAACTATAGATTTCTGGAAAATTACGTTTTTCAGTTAGTTGAGATATGTATGAATGTTAGTTAGTTGCGACAGTTATGAACTCAGTTAGTTGCGACAATTATGAATTTAGTTGGTTGCGATATGGTGTCATGTCTCAACAGTTGGTTGCGATATAGTGTCATGTCTCAACAGTGGGTTGCGACATAGGTTATCGCAATAGTTGGTTGCGATAAGAGACGAGAATTTTGGGTAATAAGGATTCTTAATCTTCAAGGGTTCTGTACAGTAGTTTAATATCAGTACCATCTGTAATTGGGTATTTCATATCTTTGTGAAGTTGGTGACGGGAACTCATACGTTTTAAGAAAACAAAGTAGGAGTGACGCGTCTACTATCAGGTGAGTTCATTCTTACCTTACCTTTTTATAATGTTTTTAAAGTTTGGTAAGGTGTATTTATAAATGAACTACTTAAATGGATTTTGGAAGAATGATTTTATAAAATAAAATCATTTATTGATGGTTATGCTTAAATTCATTATTGATATTGGAAAATGATTTATAGCAATAACCTATATGAGTTTTTAATTATTGGATATAATAAGCAAGTGGATTACGATAAAATTTATATCAAGGACCGTGAGTGATAATATTGATGGTTAGATTTATGTTATAAGAAATTGACATATTAAATGTAATTTGCTTATATTGGATAATATGAAGGATTTATAAAGGAAATTCGCTCATACCGTTGCTATGAGGAATCTATGGGATATAATATGATTTACTCATACTGTTTGCTATGAGGAATCTATGTAATGGAGATTTTCTCATACTGTTTGCTATGAGGAATCTAGGTAAAGAAGATTTGCTCATACTGTTTACTATGAGGAATCTATATGAATTGAATGTGATTTGCTCATACTGTTTGCTATGAGGAATCTATATGAATTGAATGTGATTTGCTCATACTGTTTGCTATGAGGAATCTATATAAATTGAATGTGATTTGCTCATACTGTTTGCTATGAGGAATCTATGAGGTATAAATATAATTCGCTTATACTGTTTGCTATGAGGAATCTATATTAAGTAAATACCTGTAAGAGTACAAATAGGTAATATGGATCCATAGGCCTAGTGTTTGGGAAATCGTGGAATAGACGTAGATTTATTCGGAATTCCCGATTTCTAAGGAATAGAAGGGATTGGCATGTGTATATTGTAATCTCTATTTCCTTTCCTAGAAATGGGCATGTGTATAGTGCGATTTCTTGGATATGAGTATTAATCTAGAAATGGGCATGTGTATATTGCAATTTCTTAGATAAGAGCATTAATATAGAATCAATGGAGATTCGTAGTGTGAGCTTTGGAATATGATGCAATGACTAACTTGGTATCAGTCATATTCATGGAATTGAGTATAACTCTGTCAATAAAGGATGGTTATGTATGTGGTAAGAAAAAGGGTAAACCAGGTTTTTTATGCCTGGTTTACATTGATTTGTACAAATATTATTTTGAAACCGAATGTTCTCACTAGGCGTTAGCCTAGTCGTTTCAAATGATGTTTTCTTTCCAGGTGCTAGCTCGGGAAAGTAAAGGGATGTGGGATGAGAGCTTTTGGATTAGCGGAGGAGATAATGATTATTGAGGTTTTGATGGATTGCTTAGATGATCTAGTTAATCTAATTATAGTGACATGATTAGATTAATAGGTTATTTGAAGAATTCGGTATTTGTGATTATGACCTCATAGATATTTCTCTGCTCAGATATAAAGTTGGAAGTTTATATTTAAATCTGGTTATAAATTAAGGTTTAAATTAGCCCTGATTTTTAGGGTGTTACAATGTGTTTTGAATCCCATAGGTTGAGATCGAGAGATAAAACTTGTGCCTTCAAAATAAAATCCGTGGTTGCTTGAGAAAGAACCACGGTGATTTTAGAGATTGGGTATTCATTAAGGGGATAACTGGTAATTATTTTAAGTCAAGTGTTTATATGTGAAAACCTTAGGATTTCCAACCCTCAACTGTTTTCTCTACGCAAAGTTTCCTCAAGTTGTCTACTATCTCGTGTTTGATTTAATTACTTGCAATTAATTAGTTTGATACCAACAACTCAAAATTGCGACCGTTCAGTTAATAGATCTTATAGTCATTGTGATACTTAGTTCCTAGTTCCTTGTGTTCGATACTCGTACTTTCAGTACTATTACTTGATTTCGACACCGTACACTTGCGGTTAGATTTAGGGGGGGTGTAAACCCGCCTATCAGTGAACTCAAAGTGAGTTGCCTCAATGTGTGGTCTTAGTATCCCTGAATTTCATTGACTAAAATCAGGAATAACATAGTCCAATATTCCTTTATCCCGAGAATTAGCAATACTTATAATGTTCTCCATAGTAACAGGTGGAAGAAAAATCAAACTTTAAAAATGACTAAAAAAAATCCTTAGCTTTAGCCATCCCCGGCAACGGCGCCAAAAACTTGGTTCATGGATTATGTGACCCAAAAATCACAAATGGAATAATACGCAAGTATACATGCCAAACCACTATCGTTTGAAACAAGTAATAAAGTGGTACAAACTACCAGATATCGATCCACAGGGACAGGAAAGTAAGGATTTCTAACAAGTCAAAGTTAAAGTAAGACTTCAGATGGTGAATTCGAAGGAATAATCTTTGTGTGAGTTAACAACTTTGAAAATGGTTTTAAAACAGTAAAAGAAATGCAAGGGTGTAAGTTCTGGCTGGATTACAGCAACAATGTGCTTAGGTAGGTTGCTACAGCATATTCTGCAACATTGGTTCTCATCCTTACTACTGGAATGATCAGCCCTTTTTCAAGGTTTAGATAAGACTAGCTACTGGCAGTACCATGCATTCGGGTAACCCAACCAATGTAGAACAGATCTCACTGATTTTTCATATAAGTCACAATTTATAAAAATTGATATTATAATACTTCAGAGTTCTAAAGTTTACGTTGGCTTGCATTCAAGTCCAACTCATCTAATTAGAACAACATACGTCACCTTGTCAAGAAAACTACTTAGATGAAACTTAGAAACAAGGGGTGAATAGTAAGGATGATAGCCAATAGCGAAAGCAACCTTCCACCACACAAAGGCGTTTATCTCCCAACCATTACTTACACCCAAGCTAGGGAAATTAGCCCATCATCGCTCTTAAAAACATACAAAACATGGTGATCAAACAGAAATGTAAGTATTAAGAACAAAAGATGTACCAACGGTTTTAGATTAAAGCATAAAAGGGTAACAATTGCTTCTAAGTAGCTAGATGAACTACTTAGCTAGTTTCCTTGTTAGAAGAAACTAGAAGTACAAAATAAAGTAACTAAAAACTAGAAAGTAACTTGCCTAAGGCAAGGAAAGGTGTCAAAATGACCAGGAGTTAAGCTCCTATTTATACTAAGGGGGAGCATCTAATGACATCGTTACAAGTACAAAGATTCCTTTAACCAATGGTTATTACCCAAAGGCTAAAGGGTTTACAAGATGCTTTTCTTAAGGTCGCCTCCTCCATGATGTTATTCTCTGAAGATGCCTTGTCTTCCAGCTTGCAAGAAAGGGCTGAGGTGGTGGCCAAAAGATTCCCCAACAAAAAGGTTATGAAGTGACGTCTTGTACTTTTTCAGGAACTGCGATCCATGCTTTAGCATCATGCTGCAGCATACCAAACTGTTACAAATTCTTCTTAAATGGCACAAAACAGAGTCTATTTCTCTTACTTAGCTCCCAATTAAATAAATGGTAAAAACAAAGTAAAAGACTCAATTATGGTGATTGGGAAACTAAAATAAAGGTAAATTTAGAAATAACACGTGATCAAAATGTGATAAATTATGCACTTATCACATGTGTATACGCCCCATCAAACGACTCCATCAATGCCTCTATTCTTACTAATGAAGATGAAGATGACCATGATCTTACCTTTGGTGTTGCTGATGTACGTGCTGCTTTGAAGATCCCATCATTCCCAGTATATGAAGACATGCATGTTAGCCATGCACACGATGAAGTGGTACGTACCATAGGCTATAAAAACCAATCCTCTAAATCTTCCAAAGGCCCATGTACTCTTCTACGAAACAAAATGGGAGGTATCTGGCACTTCTTCTTCACACATGTTATCTACTGTCTTTCTAGAAAGACAAGTGGACATGACCAATCTGCTTCCTACATCATCACTTTGGCCCATGCACTAATTTTCCAAAGAAAAATTGACTTTGCTCAGTATTTCTTTACTGAGTTAACCAGTGTCATTTCTCACCCTAAAAAATGCCACGTTGCCTACCCAAGATTTATTTCTATGATCTTGAACCACAAAATGGGTGCTGCTTTGGATGTTGATCGCAAGTCCAAGACTCCCAAGTTTGTCTATGATTAGTCCGCTCCTGTTGTTGGGAAGACTGCCCTCGATGTGCCGCCTCTTGCATCCGACTTGCCACTCCGCCAAGGTATGTCTACTTTTGCTCACTCTCCCGATCTACACTGGGGAGATGCCAAAATCCCCAGGTTTGTACACCCGGCGATTCCGGAAGATCCTCCAGCCGTAGTGGCCCCTGTCCCCTCTACCCGAGTGAAGTTGAGAGGCGCCAAGAAAAAATTCTCAAGGGCCACCGACACCTCCGTATCCGCTTTTGGGACTACGCTTCCGAAATCACCTTCGGAGGCTACCCAAGTTCCAACCCCTTCTCATAAGCGGAGGCACTCCAAATCCCCTCCTAGATCTCCTCTAAAGAGGTCTAGGAAACATTTGGCCAAGACACACAAGCCAGTTACCGATTCTAAAAAGTCAGTGACTGTTGAAATTGTCCCCTCCGGGCCACGGGAATCTGCTATCCCCCAAACCGACTCCTCCGCTGCCTCTCAAAAGGCTTCGGTTGTAACATTGGAGAACCCTCACTTTTCCTCATCACCTACTCCATTAGGTGGTGTAGATGACTTTGAGGTATCTGCCCTCAAAGGTTCTGATTTCACACTGCACAACCTTTCACCCGACCAATTTATGGTCGATGATGCACAACCCAATGATGGTTCGGCCGGTCCAGCGATCGTTCTGGAGGGATTGGATTTTCTGGACTTTTTTGTTACAGGATACGAATTCCCCACAACAAGCTGAATCCCCACCGAAAGTGATCCCACAAACACCACCCACTGATACTACTCCCCCACCGAAGCATACCACCATCGACGCCACTCCCTCACCGAAGCAAACTCCATGGACTCTCCCTTCCCCGCCAAAGCATACCCCACCAAAACAACCATCACCCTCACCGACGCAGCCCTCACCACCACCGAAACACTCACCCTCACCGACGCAGCCCTCTTCTAAGGATAATTCATATCCTTCTACCTCTCCAACAAGATCTCTCTTCCCCAATCCCATATCTGATCAACCATCCTCATCCACCATTCCTGATACTAGGACACTTCCCCACACTCCATTATCCCTATCTACACCTCGTTTCCATCTTCCTGACGTTAATACTGGCACATCCTCTGCTCCCCCATCCAAGATGCCCTCGGATCTTCTTACCGAGATTCAGGAAAGTTCTCGCCAATGTCAGATGGTGGGTACTCAGGAAAGTGCCCGCCAATGTTGCATAAACTACCGAACGGGTTCGAGTGTTGGAGGATCAGGCTCGTCATCCTCAGTTTGAAGCTTCTCTCCAGGCCATTTTAAGGCCCCTCACCGATTCTATGGGTTCTATTGGCCGAAAGTTGGAGGGGTTGACATCCTTCAACTCTAATTTGTCTATATCCTTAGGTGCATTGAAAGCCTCTGCAGATGCCAAAGACACCGAAATTGAAAGGCTTCGTCAGCGGGACTCTCAGCAGCAGTCTCTAAATTCTACTATCATGGACTCTTTCCAGAATCTTCACAAAAAGGTTGACTTTCTGAATGACAACCTAGATTGGGACTTAGACCTTGGGGATTTTTCGTTTGAAAATGTTGACAGGACTCGGCTTCAACAAGTTCATCGGTGGGTGGATCGCATATCTGATCACTTGGGCGTTTCGTCTCCGTCTGCTGCTGAGGGGGAGAAAGGTCCACCGAAGGCTCCCCGAATGCCTCCGGTCAGACATGATGGTAGCATCAGACCTCCGATAGACACCAACACTTCATCCATTCGTTTCTCCATAAAGCCCAAAGCCACCGAATTACTTGTTGAGCCATCAAAGTTTGTGTATGCTTCTGACCAGATCCAAAAATCGGTGGCCACTTCTCCAAAATCGATGGACAATCCTATCCCTTCGGTGGCTGCTCTCACTTCTCCAAAATCGGTGGCCACTCCTATTCCATCGGCAGCTGCTCTTTCATCGGTGGCCACTCCTACCGAAAATTCGGTGGCCACTACTATTATTACTTCGGTCGCAACATCTCTAATCCCACGGTTGAGGGAACCGATGGATCAGTTCAGGGGGTGAAAACTGGTCCGGCCGATGACCCGAAAGACAAAGGTAAAGGTATTCTTTCTGCTGAGGATGAGGCTCTAGAAGAAAAGAAGAAGAAAGAATTGGCTAAGTATGGAGCTCGCCCATCTGATGCTGAGTCTTTGAGACTTAAACCTCCTTCCCAAAGAGTTGTCTCTGATTTGGGTCTATCTTCTCAAGAAATTGAGGAAGCTCTTCTTGCTCAGAAAGCTTTGGATGCTGACAAAGCTTTATCTCTCAAAGTTGCCAAAGAAGAAGCCACCAAAGCCAAAACTCTTGATCCCATTGAAGCCCAAAAGTCTGAGTTGGGTTCTTTAGAAGAATCGGTGAAGAGAGCTGAAGAAGAAAAGAAAAGTGAAATCACTTGGTACAAGAAGTCCATGTCTGACCGAACCAACAGATCCCCAATCTCTTGTATCAAGATTGCAACTTCCAAAATCACACCTTCGGATGTTCGACTCCTCATAGAAAGAGAGGATGGGTCACTCAGAAGCATAAAAAACTATCATCTTAAGCAATTCGGCCTCTCCGAATGGCTTGAAATTTCAAAGCTCTTGGTCAAATGTGCAAATCCAAAGAAAGAGATATTTATCAGCTATATCGGTGGGTTGATGGGTCGCATGAAGGAGATCAAGAAGAAGCACAATATTGTTCTCTCCTCTGAAGAATGTGCCCATGTTCAAACCTTGAAGGAAATGTGAGACTTCATGTTACTAAGACAAAAACGGTAAGGGGTACTGTCTTCAAGAACATGGCTGCCAAAAGAAAAGATCCCTTATGTTGATAATCTCGACTTAAGCATCCCAACCTCGGTGACATATCCTTCCACCACATTATCTCTTTCACCCATCCCAGGACTGTTCTTCAATGACGCACTCGGCCGTCGACGCTTCTTTCGTTTCTCACAGATTCATCTTGCTGACATATTCTTCTTGGATGGTATTCTCAACCTCATGCCTTACATTGAAGAAGCACAACCACACTTCTAAAACATCGCCACCGAAATCAAGCGCATACGTCAAAAACCAAGGAAGTGACATTGCTGTTTGTTATCTCAAGTACTTGTATTTTTCATCCTTTGATGTACCAGTCTTCATAATAAATACAAGTACTTTCTTTTGTTAACTTAGATTCTATTTGAATTTCATTTCCTTGTTGCACATAATTTTATTCTTTTGTAAATATTGGATATACTTAACAAATCCATAAAAGACAAAATAGATCAAAAAGAACAAAAAGAAAGGTCTATGTGAAAATAACCCAAAAGGAGTAAAATGGGTCAAAATGCATTTTATGTTCAGTTACTCTTAAATTTTCTATGTATGGAGATCAAATTCAAATAGGGGGAGATTGTTGGGTCACCAAAGATTTGAAATTCACCCACCGATTTTATCCTTAAAATCCTACTTAGAATATTTTGTTTTGGTTCTTTATGATGACTTAGACAAGACAATAAAAGCTCGGTGAAGTCGAAGATCAACCGAAATCAAGCTTGAAGAAGGTCTCATTGTGGAAGTGAAGACACTCTTCTCAACAAGAAGTCTAAGTTACTGTCCACCGAAATTCTTTATGAAAATCGGTGGACACTCCAACCGAAACTTTCCTCAGAATCGGTCAAAAGTCTCACCGATGGAAATTGAAAATCGGTGGTCACATGGTCTTTTACATACTCATTTTCGGTCAAGCATCTCAGCAACCTCAAGTCCAAATCGGTGAGATCATCCTTGGAAGCAAGCAGATGAAGATAATTTATTGTGGGACAATATCTAATGTCAGGAAAAAGTGACTATTTGTCGTTTTCCCAATTTCAGATAAAGTCTCAATCAAGCATGGTTGTTCTTCCTGGTACTGAGAAAAAGAATGATAATGACTTGTCAACTTTTCAGAGTCAACTCCTATACTCAAATCTCCAGATGACAAGTGTCCTAAGCATTTAATGCTCCATGCACTATATAAAGAGGATGAAGCTCTCCATGCAAGGTTGCGCATTCCTGAAGGATTTTCTCAATGCAAGATTACTCTCTTCCTTTGAACTTTATAGCTTTGAATCTTAGTGTGTTAAAAGTTGTTTTGTTTTCAGTTTGCTTTGTGAGTTACCTGTTCTTTCCACAACAATCTATAGTTTATGTGTGTAATTCTTAGTTTAAAGTTTTCAATAAAAGAATTATTTAAGTAAAGTTTGTGTATTGTATTCAACCCCCCCCTTCTAAAATACTTGTTATAGCCATTTGGGACTAACAGGGACCAAGATGTAATTAGCCAATAAAAGGGTTAAAACCCTAAGAACATTCATTCTCTTCATTTTCATTTGTGGAGGCTAGAGAGAGTACAGAGAAATTGAGTGTGCGATTGGGTGTGCGATTTTAGAAGAGAAGCAAGGAAGAGGTACAGATTTGGAGGGTGATTCTTCTTCATTTCTTCATCAAGGTAATCTCTATAACTCTACCTCTTATTCTTCTTTTGGTGAAATCTAGTTGGTTGGATTTTGGTGATAGAGGGTTAATCGAATGATCAATTTCAATGAAGGATTTGGTTTAATAATGAATGGTTATGGTTAGTAAGGGTTTATGCATTAAACCCCTTTAATTTGGAGGCTTAAAATCATTTTGGGTTGGATTGCAATCGAGTTCGGGTGAGACTTCGATCTGGAAACCGAGTACTGGTTATCAGTGGTAAAACCCGGGAAATGGGTGAAACCCGGGTGGTTTAATCGGGTTTTGGGAGGAACCCGGACGTGGTTTAATCGAGTTTTAGGAGGAACCCGGATGTGGCTTAATCGGGTATGGGGAGAAACCTGGATGTGGTTGATCGGGTTTTGGGAGAAACCCGGGTGAGATTCAATCGAGTTTTGGTGGAACCCGTATAATATTTTTCGGGAATGGCAGAACCCGAATAAAATATTATCCGGGAAGTTTGTGCTTTTTATAGATGTAATAACCGGATTCTGTAATAACCAGGGTCTAAATTTAATGGAATAAGAGCTTTATGGAGAAAACTGAAGTTAATGAACTTCAGGGGCGATTTTGAAAATATTGGAGAGAGAGTATAAAACCCTCAAGAATTGGCACAAAACCCTAGGTCTTGCCATTTCATTTGAGCCACTGTGTGTGTTGGAGCAGGGAAGAGAAATCAAGTTGCTACCTACGATTTGGAAAAGGAAGAGTGGATTTTGGAGAGGGAGATTCATCATCAAGCAATTCAAGGCAACCTTTAACTATATTCCTTGTTATTTTGTTGGATTGGGAATTTATACTTGAAGTTTTGAAGTTGTTGCTTGAAATGAGTAGTTTCTCGAGGGAGAGTAATTAAATCAACGGTTTAAGTGTGGGTGAGAAAGAGTTTTGTTTGATTAATCGCCTATAATCCTAGTTTATGCTCACTTGGAGATTTGGGAGTCTCATTTAATCGGGAAATGTCCTTTTCAATGAAACTTTTGTATCGATGTCTCGTTCGGCAAAACTCTGTGTATCCGGAAGTTCGCCCATTGCGGTTTCCAGAAATGTTGTCCGATAAAAGAGTTGTCCGGTAAAGGGTTGTCCAATGAGTGAGTACCGAGAGAGTTGTCCGGTAAAGGGTTATCCGGAAGTGTGTAGTCTGGAAGTGTGTAGTCCGGAAGTGTGATCCGGAAGTGAGATCTGGAAGTGTGTAGTCCGAAAGTGCGTAGTCCAGAAATGAAGTCCGGAAAATCGTGGTCTGGAATTCTGTTTTCGAATTGGGGAGTTTGAGTTAAGCAGGGATTATTTAGGGAGTTGCTTAGGGATAATCTTGAGAGTCGGACTTATGTCTTATCACTCTCGTTTTCTTTAAATCATAGGTGACCTACCAAGAGATCCGAAGCATAAGTGAGAAGATTGAGCAAGGACTGCAGGTGAGTCTTTCTAACTGAAAGTGTGTTGATCTATATGCTATTTTAAAGCGCATGAGATGATATAGAACTGCATGTTTTATCTTTTAAATGAAACTGCATGTTTTGCTATATTTGAGAAAGTTGAGTTAATATGTATGCATACATTTGGAAGTGGACCAGTTATGGCTAAGTCGGGGGGTGTGTCCCGTCAGTGCTCATACCGGGGGGTGTCTCGTTTATGCCATGGAGGGTGTGTTCCAGTTAAGCCAGTATGAGACTGATACGTTGTCACAAGTGTGCGTGACTTCATTGTGCCATTTGCATGTGTAGTTTTTGCGTTTGAACGTTTGAATTCAGAAGAATGATTCGTCAGAAAATTTGGCGAGGTTGTATGTCAATGAAGTAGTGACGAGGCATGGAGTGCCGTTGTCCATAGTCTCTGACCGTGATAGTCGCTTCACGTCGTCTTTTTGGAGGAATCTTCAGAGGGAGTTAGGTACGCAGCTTTTGATGAGCACTGCTTATCACCCTCAGACGGATGGACAAAACGAGAGAACTATACAGACTTTGGAAGATATGTTGCGTGCTTGTGTAATAGACTTTAAGGGCTCGTGGGAATCTCATCTGCCATTGATCGAATTCTCGTATAACAATAGTTATCACGCCAATCTTCAAGCAGCACCATTTGAGGCCTTGTATGGGCGTAAGTGCAGAACACCGTTGTGTTGGAATGAAGTGGGAGAAAAGCAGTTGACAACACTGGAGATCGTGCAGTTAACTACTGATAAGATTAGTGTGATAAGGGAGAGATGTTAAAGGTGGCTCAGGACCGCCAAAAGGCGTATGCGAAAAAAAGAAGGAAACCGATTGAATTCATGGTGGGGGACAAGGTGATGCTCAAGGTGTCACCGTGGAAAGGCGTCATACGATTTAGGAAGAGAGCGAAGCTAAGGCCTAGGTATGTCGGACCGTTCGCCATCACCGAGCGTGTAGGTGAGGTGGCGTATAAGTTGGAGTTGCCCGAGGAGCTAAGAGGAGTTCATCCGACCTTTCATGTGTCGAATTTAAGGAAGTGTCTGGCCGAAGAAAGCATGGCAGTGCCATTAGAAGACATTCGTGTGGATGAGAAGTTAAATTATGTTGAGGAACCGTTGGCGATCGTAGATCGCGAAGTCAGGAAGTTGAGGAATAAAGAAATCTCGCTAGTGAAAGTTCAGTGGCGCTTCCATAAGGGGGTAATAAGCAACTTGGGAGGTGGAATTGGATATGAGGACCCGTTTCCCTCGATTGTTCGAAGATAGAATTCCGGGGACAGAATTCTTTTGAGGGGAGGATGTTGTAATAACCCAGTTTAGGGTGTATTAAATAAAATGACGTTTGGTGGCCAATGTGTAAAAAAGCAAGAGTTTTGTGTTCTTGTGTGATGAGTATAAATAATGGCAAAACCCTATTAACCTTATTTTCATTAAAATCAGTGTGTGTGGCTACTGTGCGAATTGGGAGAAACCTTGTCTTGAAGAAATCATTGGAGAATCAAAGCTAGGAAGGAGAATCATCACTCTAGTTGAGGTAAATTCCTTCCCCTTAATCGGTAGTGTAATGTTGGAACCTTGGTGTGGATTTGGAATATTGGGGTTTTGGGTTTTGGAAATCTTTAGCTGGTGTCTTCTCTTAAATGCGAGAAAATCGAGCTGAGTGCTTTGTCCCAACCAAATTGGTATGGGAAATTAAATGCTAATGCTCGTTCATCGTGAGCATTGTTGGCTTCTCGTTGTCGTAGTTTTTACTCGATTTTGAGTCGACCAATTTGGTGCTATGGGGAATGTGTGTGCGATAAAATCCTTCTTGTCCGGAAGTCGCACATTCTGGTATAGAATCCGGAAGTGGCGAGTCCGGATACCGGATTAGAATCCGGGAGTGGCGAGTCCGGATACCGGATTGGAATCCGGAAGTGTGGGTACCGGATATCGGAAGTCCGAGAAGTACGTGATACCGGAATGGAATCCGGGAGGTGTCAGAAAGCGGATAGAGTTTGGAATGAGGATCCGGAATCCGGATTTCATCTAGTCCGGGACTTTCGGTTGACATGGAAATTTGAGAGTGCGTAGAGGGTCGAGGGACTTATCTACTCTTTTGTGTCAGATGTAATTGTAGGTGCGAATAGAGGTTAGCAGTTTCCATATTAGCGGGACATCAGATCAGGTGAGTTTTATCCAAACCGAAGCTTAGCAATACTTTATTTGGTTGTTTGTTCATTTATATATTGAACTGTGTATTTTTACGTGGTTTTAAATCTGTATGTATGAAGAGATGATATTATGGTTATTACGGGGAGTGTGTCCCGTACAGAATGATTGATCAGATTCCATCTAGTTCTAAGGGCGGGTTTGTGCCCTAACAGGTGTGAACATGACCAAGCGTGGAATATCGGTATGCGTGTGTTTCGTTGTAACTGTCAAGGGTATAATTTGTTTACTAATTCCTATGAACTCTTATAAAAATGTTATGCGTGTTGGAAATGTTGATATTTGAGGGATCTCACTAGACCTTGTGGTCTAACCCTCGTTTTTCATTCTAAAACCCCTTTTCAGGTAACCAGGTTTTAGAGAGCTCGTCTAAGGGTAAGGGGAAGATGTGAGTTGGAGCTTGCGTCTAAGTGGAGTAGAAGACCTTCCCTTTATTTATTATTTAGTATAGATTTCTCAGCTATATCTAGGGTTAATTCCACGAACCCATATGTTGAAATTTGATATTGTGATGTGTGGGCCATGTTTGGCAATTTTGAATTAATTTAATGGACCTATGGTTTGGTTAGATTTGTGTGGGTTGTTACAATTGGTATCAGAGCGCTAGTTTAAGAGATTTAGGTGATCGGACGAGCCTAAACTTAAACTGTGGGAATTAGGAAGTACAACTGAGAAAGTAGGAAGACCTCACTAGGAACGTGAATAATAGGGTGGTGAGAACTATCATGTAAGGTAAGTTCGGGGTTACACCTGGCCACTATAATTGCGAATTTACAGGTGCATGACGGTGCTTATTTTGCCTTGTTATTTTGGTATTGTTGCCTAAAGTTGTGTTATCGTGTGATGTTTCATATCTAAGAATGTCAGAGCGAAGTTTGAGAAGTAGGTCTATGCCAATTGTGGGTACAGTGCCGGTTGGGGAAGAAATCCGCGTGGAAGAAATACTGGAGGAAGGACCGGTGAACCCTCTGAGGCAGACAGCCACCCGCGGAAGAGGCGGAGGCCGTGGAAGGGGTCGGGGAAGTGCACCCCGACGAGGAGCCACCCAGATAGTAGGAACTGGGGTGGTGACTCTAGGTGGGAAGAAGGCGCCGACTGTCCATCGGGCTAAGAGTGCGGGAGCACCGGAGGTGCGTGAGTCATCCCAAGACGAGAGTACCGCTTCGGTGAGGAGGAGTCAGTCAAAAAGCCCGAGGAAAAATCATAACCAAGCTTTTGTGACCGAGGAAAAGTTCACCGCTGAGATGGGCAAACTGCAGGAGACTCTGCAAGCATTGTTGGAGAACCAGGTTAAGACTACGTCAGGGGGACGATCTAAGAGTGGGAACGAGATGAAGACCGAGGCGTCTAGCCTACCTCCGACTGTGGTGGGAGATTATTCGCTGTCGACTCCATTCGTGGCTAATGAACCAAAGGCGACAAAAGGGTGCACTTTTAAAACTTTTGCGTCATGCAAACCTCCATCCTTCAGTGGGGAGCGCAACCCGGTTTTGGCAATGAGGTGGGTCTGTGAGATGGAACTGGCTTTCGACATGAGCAAGTGTGCTGAGGGGGATAAGGTATTGTTTTCTATGTCAATGCTGAAGGCAGATGCTATCTTTTGGTGGGATGTTGAGACGGGTGGTAAGGGTTCAGAGGTGGCAAAGACAACTACATGAAAAACGTTCACTAGGAGGTTCAAGGCCCAGTTTGCCCGTTGGCGGCAGTAAAGAAGTTGGAAGAGGAATTTTTGAGGCTCGAGCAAGGGTCGATGATAGTACAGGAGTACACCTCTAAGTTCATCGAGAAGGCACGATTCACGGAGATATATGTGCCTACTGAGGAAAGGCATGTTGAAAGATATGTCTAGGGACTGAAGAGCAGTGTGAGGGAACTTGTGCAAAATCATGGCCCCGCAACCTTTCAGGCGGCGGTCGACGTGGCAGAGTTAACCGAGAAGGAGAATAATCGACAAATGTCGGAGAGAAATGTGGATAAGAGAAAGTTGGAAGGACCTGTTCGGGATGTGAAAAGGTCTAAGGTCACTAATTACGAGCTACGGGTGGGACCGAGGTTCGGTGAGAGGCCTTGTATAAAGTGTAACAAAGTGCATCGTGGAGAGTGTTCCTTTGAACCTGATGGTTGTTTCAAGTGTGGGAAGTTGGGGCACATAGCGCGAGAGTGTCCTAACCCAAGGGCTTGCTATTTGTGTGGTTCTCCAGATCATATCAAACCTGATTGTCCATAGTTGAGGAGGGGATATTCGGTTGGTTTTGGTGGGAGTCAAGGAGGAAGGGGTGGAGAAAGGAAAGTGAAAGCAACTCGAGCGAAAGCTAGGGCTTTTCATATGTCGGCGGAGGAGGCGGTTGATGTGCCTGATGTGGTGACATGTACTTTTCTTGTTAATTCGAAATTTGCTAAAGTGTTATTTGACTCGGGTGCAAACCTTTTCTATTGTATCGTCGGTCTTTGCTCGGTGTCTGCATGTTAAACAAAAGCGGTTAGAGTGTGGTTTTGAAGTAGAGATTGCGGATGATAGTCGAGTCTTGGTGGGGGAGGTGTATGAGGGGTGTAGTATCGAAGTAGAGGGTCTCACTTTTCCCTTGCGTTTATATCCAATGGATATGGGAGAGTTTGACATTGTTGTGGGGATGGATTGGTTGGCTAGTAATAGTGCCAGCATTGTGTGCAATAAGAAGATGATCCGTATCGCGTTGCCAGATAAGTCTGAGGTCGTAATCTATGGGGATAGGCGTGAGCATAAGTCCTGCCTTATCTCGGTGATGAAGGCGAGGCATTGTTTGGAGACGGGTGTCAGGGGTTTCTAGCGTATGTGCTAGACACTAAGAAAGAGAAGAGAGGAATAGAAGATGTTCCTGTGGTGAGTGAGTTCCCGGAGGTATTTACGGATGACCTGACGGGTTTACCCCCGGATCGTCAAGTCGAGTTTAGGATCGAATTGATGCCTGGCGCGACACCAATAGCACGTGCACCGTACCGGTTGGCACCGACAGAGATGAAGGAAATGATGACGCAATTGCAGGAGTTGCTGGAAAGGGATTCATACGCTCTAGTTCATCACACTGGGGAGCGTCGGTACTTTTCGTCAAGAAGAAAGATGGGTCTATGCGAATGTGCATAGATTATCGCGAGCTTAACAAAGTGAACGTTAAGAATAAGTACCCGCTTCCGAGGATCAACGATCTGTTTGACCAGTTGCAAGGGGCGAGCTTTTTCTCGAAGATAGATTTGAGATCCGGTTATCACCAATTGAAGGTGAGGAAAGAGGATGTGCCTAAGACGACTTTTCGCACGAGGTACGGGCATTATGAGTTTCTAGTCATACCCTTTAGGTTGACTAATGCTCCAGCGGTATTCATGGATTTAATGAATCGGGTGTGCAGTGCGCTGTTAGACAAGTGTGTGATTGTGTTCATAGACGATATCCTCGTTTATTCCCGATCTCAGAGTGAGCACGAAGAGCATTTTCGCTTAGTGTTGGAGTTGTTGCAGCGTGAGAAGATGTTTGCTAAATTCTCTAAGTGTGAGTTTTGTGTTAGGAAAGTCCAATTCTTGAGGCACGTGGTGTCAGGAGAAGGTATCAAGGTGGACCCGACCAAGGTAGAGGCCATTAGAGGATGGGAACCACCGAGATCACCATCGGAGGTAAGGAGTTTCCTTGGTTTAGCGGGCTACTATCGGAAGTTTATTCAAGACTTCTCCCGTATGCTACGCCATTGACCACTTTGACCAAAAAGAGCGCTAAATTCGAGTGGACGGAGGCTCAGGAAGTAGCATTCATTAAACTGAAGGACAAATTGAGTAGTGCTCCAATTTTATCGTTGCCTAGTGGAACAGAAGGATTCATAATCTACAGCGATGCGTCCAAGTTGGGGCTAGGGTGTGTACTAATGCAAGGCGGGAAGGTGATCGCTTATGCATCCCTTCAGTTGAAGGAGTACGAGAAGAATTACCCTACGCACGACATGGAGTTAGCGGCGGTGGTTTTCGCGCTAAAGATTTGGAGACACTATCTTTATGGAGTTAAGTGTCAGATCTACTCTAATCATAAAAGCCTCAAGCACTTGTTCTATCAGAAGGAGCTAAATATGAGGCAGCGACGCTGGGTGGAATTGTTAAGTGACTATGATTGTGAGATCTTTTACCATCCGGGTAAGACGAACGTCGTGGCCGACGCTTTGAGTCGGAAGGAAAAGAGGGAGCCAACTAAAGTGGTGACATTTCGAGTGGATGTAACTTCTAATCTCCTAGAAGAAATTATAAAGTTCCAAGATGAAGCTCTTGTGGAGGAAAGATGGAAAAGTGAGAGAATCGTCGGATATGTGGCATCCTTGGAGTGCAACGGGCGTGGTATTAAATGTTTGGGGAGTCGAGTGTAGGTTCCTAAGTTGGGAGGATTGCGGGAGCGCATTTTGGAAGAGGCACATAAATCGTGATATTTGGTACATCCTGGAACCAATAAGATGTACCGAGATCTGAGGCAAATGTATTGGTGGCCGGGGTTGATGAAGGACGTCGCTTACTTTGTTGAGAGGTGTATGACTTGTTTAAAGGTCAAGGCTGAACATCAAAGATCTTACGGGGAAATGCAACCCTTAGAGGTACCGGTGTGGAAGTGGGACTGTATCACGATGGACTTTGTCACGAAGCTACCAAGGACCCCGAAGGGGTATGATGCCATATGGGTGATAGTTTACCGTCTCACCAAGTCGGCTCACTTTCTACCTATTCGGGAGAATGATTCGTTAGAAAAGTTGGCGAGGTTATATGTCAATGAAGTAGTGACGAGGCATGGAGTGCCGTCCTCCATAGTCTCTGACCGTGATAGTCGCTTCACGTCGTCTTTTTGGAGGAGTCTTCAAAGGGTGTTAGGTACGCAGCTTTTGATGAGCACTGCCTATCACCCTCAGACGGATGGACAAAGCGAGAGAACTATACAGACTTTGGAAGATATGTTGCGTGCTTGTGTAATAGACTTCAAGGGCTCGTGGGAATCTCATATGCCGTTGATTGAATTCTTGTATAACAGTAGTTATCACGCCAGTCTTCAAGCAGCACCATTTGAGGCCTTGTATGGGCGTAAGTGCAGAACGTCGTTGTGTTGGAATAAAGTGGGAGAGAAGCAGTTGGCAGCACCGGAGATCGTGCAGTTAACTGCCGATAAGATTAGTGTGATGAGGGAGAAGTTAAAGGTGGCTCAGGACTGCCAAAAGACGTATGCAAATAAAAGAAGGAAACCGATTGAGTTCATGGTGGGGGACAAGGTGATGCTCAAGGTGTCACCGTGGAAAGGCGTCGTACGATTTGGGAAGAGAGGGAAGCTAAGGCCTAGGTATGTCGGACCGTTCGCCATCACCGAGCATGTAGGTGAGGTGGCATATAAGTTGAAGTTGCCCGAGGAGCTACGAGGAGTTCATTCGACCTTTCATGTGTCGAATTTAAGGAAGTGTCTAACCGAAGAAAGTATAGCAGTGCCATTGGAAGACATTCGTGTGGATGAGAAGTTAAATTATGTTGAGGAACCGTTGGCGATCGTAGATCGCAAAGTGAGGAAGTTGAGGAATAAAGAAATCTCGCTAGTGAAAGTTCAGTGACGCTTCCATAAGGTGCAAGAAGAAACTTGGGAGGTGGAATCGAATATGAGGACCCGTTTCCCTCGATTGTTCGAAGATGGAATCCGGGGACGGAATTCTTTTGAGGGGAGGATGTTGTAATAACCCAGTTTAGGGTGTAATAAATAAAATGAAGTTTGGTGGCCAAAGTGTAAAAAAGCAAGAGTTTAGTGTTCTTGTGTGATGAGTATAAATAAGGGCAAACACCCTATTAACCCTATTTTCATCAAAATCAGTGTGTGCGGCTACTGTGCGAATTGGGAGAAACCTTGTCTTGAAGAAATCATTGGAGAATCAAAGCTAGGAAGGAGAATCATCACTCTAGTTGAGGTAAATTCCTTCCCCTTAATCGGTAGTGTAATGTTGGAACCTTGGTGTGGATTTGGAATATTGGGGTTTTTGGTTTTGGAAATCTTTAGCTGGTGTGTTCTCTTGAATGCGAGAAAATCGAGCTGAGTGCTTTGTCCCAACCAAATTGGTATGGGAAATTAAAGGCTAATGCTCGCTTATCGTTAGCATTGTTGGCTTCCCGTTGTCGTAGTTTTTACTCGATTTTGAGTCGACCAGTTTGGTGCTATGGGGAATGTCAGTGCGATAAAACCTTCTTGTCTGGAAGTCGCACATTCCGGTATAGAATAAAGAAGTGGCGAGTCCGGATACCGGATTAAAATCCGGGAGTGGCGAGTCCGGATACCGGATTGGGATCTGGAAGTGTGGGTACCGGATACCGGAAGTCCGGGAAGTACCGGATACCGGAATGGAATCCATGAGGTGTCGGAAAGCGGATAGAGTCCGGAAAGAGGATCCGGAATCCGGATTTCATCTAGTTCGGGACTTTCGGTTAACATGGAAATTTGAGAGTGCGTAGAGGGTCGAGGGACTTATCTACTCTTTTGTGTCGGATGTAATTGTAGGTGTGAATAGAGGTTAGCAGTTTCCATATTAGCGGGACATCAGATCAGGTGAGTTTTATCTAAATCGAAGCTTAGCAATACTTTATTTGGTTGCTTGTTCATTCATATATTGAACTGTGTGTTTTTACGTGGTTTTAAATCTGTATGAAGAGATGATATTATGGTTATTATGGGGAGTGTGTCCCATACAGAATGATTGATCAAATTCCATCTAGTTCTAAGGGCGGGTGTGTGCCCTAACAGGTGTGAACATGACCAAGCGTGGAATATCGGTATGCATGTGTTTCGTTGTAACTGTCAAGGGTATAATTTGTTTACTATTTCCCGTGAACTCTTATAAAAATGTTATGCGTGTTGCAAAAGTTGATATTTGAGGGATCTCACTAGACCTTGTGGTCTAATCCTCGTTTTTCATTCTAAAACCCCTTTTCAGGTAACCAGGTTTTAGAGAGCTCGTCTAAGGGTAAGGATAAGATGTGAGCTGGAGCTTGTGTCTAAGTGGCGTAGAAGACCTTCCCTTTATTTATTATTTAGTATAGATTTCTCAGCTGTATCTAGAGTTAATTCCGCGAGCCCATATGTTGAAATTTTGATATTGTGATGTGTGGGCCATGTTTGGCAATTTTGAATTAATTTAATGGACCTATGCTTTGGTTAGATTTGTGTGGGTTGTTACAAACCTTGTTATGTATTCGTATGTTTTTATAGTATTTTGGAGTCGTTTTGGCGAGTTGTTTAATTCTTGTTGATTAAGCTTTATTTTGAGTTGGGTTGTTACAGTAGAGGTGTCGATTAGAGAGTCTCGGGAATTGAGAGTCAACCTATGTGGGATGATTGAGTGACTTATCACTCTTGTGTGTTGGATTGAAAATTAGGTGTGCGGTTAAAGGATAATTAGCTCAATCGAGAAAGAACTAAGCGAGGACGACGGGTGAGTCTTTCTAAACTAGTTTTGTTGACGTACGAACTTTAAATATACGTGATGATGAATGAATTGCATGTTTTCACATTGCTTTAAATATACATGAAAGGTGTGGCATTTAAAAGGGCGGGTGTGTGCCCAAACACGTTGTCACATGTGTACGTGACTATAGCGTGTGCCATCACCATGTGTCGTAAGTGCGTTTATTATATTAAAAAGGTGTGACTTGTTTATGAATGCTTATAAACTATTTCAAATGATATTTGTGGCACGATGTTTGTTACTTGAAGGAGCTCACTAGACCTCATGCTCTAACCCTCGATTTTCAAAACTTAAAACATTTTCCAGGTTAAGAGTTTAGTCGGAAGTTTGTCTAAAAGAAAGAGAAGATATGATGTTGTAGATGAGGCATGGCATAACGAAGGGCTAGTAATCACCGATGGGTGTTAGTAAATCTCAGTTGTGGAAGTGTTTTCTCCGTTGCAAATTTTGAGTTGAGTAGAATGTATTTTGTTTAATAGAGGCTATTTTGGTTGTAATGCTATATTTATGTTATTGTTGGTTTTCGGGTTGTTACAATTGAAGTCTGGGGCAGATGGAGCTTAATAAAGGTGGGGGCCCATCCCCCCATTAAAACAAAAAAAAATTTGATTTTTCAAGCTTAAAAAAAATTACGTTCTATCACGGTTCTCCTCAGTGAGTTTTTGCATTTCCCCCCACTAACCAAAAAATCAAAGAAAGTACCTTAAAATCAACCAAAAACCAATTTTTTTTAAATCAACCAAAAGATTGAAAAAGTCTCTCGAAATCGACAAAAAACTTAAAATCAACCGAAAAACTTCAAAAATATATCGAAACCGTAGAATTAGGCCAAAAACACATTGAACGATTTTTCGGATCTTTAACCTACCTTAAAAGTGTCCTCACTATTAAAAAAAAATTCTGGATCTGCCACTGATTGAAGTCATCTTTTATTAAGAGCATTGGAGTTTTCTTAAAAGATGAGATGAAGGAATCAGAATTCCTTGCTAGAGTCCAAGGAATTTACGTTCCAGCATATGTGGAATTTAAATTCCTTACCAGACCGTTCCAGTTTCTTCAAATTCCATCAGATGCTAACGAACCAAATGTCACCTAAAAGGGGTGTTTGGTTCACAAAATGAAATTTGATGGAATTAGAATTCTTCAAAGAAATTTGATTTTGAAGGAATCGGAATGAAATATGATTAAATTTCGAATATGACAACTATAAACTATTTTACTTTTAAAAGTTATTGGCAAAGTGTCATCTAGTTAGGCATAAAGTTGTTTATAAGCCAATTTTATTTAAAACTACTTCAAGTAGATTTGCATGAGTTTAATTTTTTCCCAAATATGTCATTTTTTTCCTATTAAGTTTTCAGTATGTCAGATTTATTTACATTACCGTCTACTTATCAACTATTATTTACTAAATATTACTAATTTATCATGAAAATAGTTAACAGCTAAAACTCAATAGTTAGATTCTCAACCAATATACCAAGTTTGTCAAACATAATACAATATGAGTTCGATTCTATGAGATCGTATCCTTGTTTAAAACTCAAACTTATACAAAGTACAAACACTAAAAAACAAAAAAACAAAATATTCAAGTTTACACAAACCTATAAAAATCCGTAGCAATTGAGCCAAATCTTGGCATTTAAGTTATACAAGCTTGAGCTTGACTTACACATAGTAACAAACTTACAAGGCAAATGAAAATATATAAAAATGGGATGTTGCAATATGCACACTTATTTATTTCTCAATCAGTTAAATTATACATTAAAAATGTAAAAGATAGGTTTTTATTATTTATGTGTGTGAAGAGAAGATTAAGAGCATCTCCAACAACTTCTCTAAAATAGAGAAAATTGAGGTTTTGTTTTCTATTTAGCTCCGACAACTTCTTTATCTTGTTCTCTAAAATAGAGAAAACAAGAAAAACCTCTAAGTTTAGATAATTCTCTAAAACTTGATGGAGGTGAGAGAAATTCATTTTTTATTCATTTTCCACCAATAATATTAAACTATCATTATTTTATAATTTTTTTAAAAATTGTAACAACCCAAAATCTCAACTATCAATATCATAGGTAAAAATCCCAAAACGGGTCCCAATACATCACAATATAATGAGAGTTTACAAAATTCACAGCAGCGGAAACACACTTCCACAGCCGAGATGTCTAAAGCTACGCATGCTACTATAGTGCTCTAGATCTGCTATCCCCTGCCTCTAAGCTTTCAAAGCTTCTCCTTCCCTTATGAAGTAACATCACAAATCCACTTTCCTGAAAATGGTTTTAGTTTTGAAAAGCGAGGGTTAGACCATTTGGTCTAGTGAATTCCCTCTCAAAAACAGTTTAACACAGTCTCATCTTTAAATCACATAATTGTTACAATAATAAATTAAATAACAGTTAAGCATAAATACCCTCCACATACAAGGGTAATTGCACAGTGGTCTCCACACCCATCACCTCCACGTGATGTCCTCACTCAAGGCCCCCAGTAGATCCCAACGACACCCCAGTAGATTCCACTACCGTGTGCGCGAGAAACGGATTCAAGGCACACAGTTCAACCACACGCCAAGGATCCTCAATGATCCAAGGTACCATCAGCCCCACTGTGCAACCCGACTCCACATAATAGTATATAATCATGAAAGCATATAATTCATGAAGATACGGTAAAACATGCTTGCATTAATAAAACAACATAACTCATTTCGTGTGCGTATCAAAATCGTGTAACCATCATCAGATATTGAAAACGAGTTCAATTTAATCATTCATAAAAGAGTACAAGGGAACTCACCTGATTATCGAGATTAGAAGCACACGCACCTCACTCCGGCTAATCAATACGAATACCTATATTTAGCAACAACAACAACCCAAGATCAGGACTCATGGCCGAAGGATTCATAGCCTGAGGAAAAACTACCCGGAAACCCCACTTTTCCAGAAAACTCGCTAATCCGGACTCTCCTATCCGGAAATCGGGTATCCGGAACCCACTCCCGGAAACCCCATGCCCGGAACTTTTATCCAGAAGTCACACCCGGAAAACCTCAGTCCAGGAAATCCGAGTTGTCCGAACCCGGCGATTTCCGGAAGTTGCGAACTGCAAAACCTCAACATATCCTAAATCGACTGCACAACTGGTTTTCTTGCCTTAATCCAAACTCAACCTTATGGGCTCATAACAACAAGTGTATACATTAAAATAGTCCTGATTGAAACACTTTATTAATCGAAAATCACCCAAACTCTTCTTATCGGACTATGAGGAAAAGAAACAGTGAAGAAATGGAGATTTTCCTTTAGTGTAACAGCCCAACCGTAGAAACTGATTTAGTACACAAAGAAAGAGAAAATTGATGAAATGATTACCTCTTGATGAATAATTCTTTGCTCTTCTCCTTCTCTTCTGAATAGCCGCAAACCCCAGAATGAATAAGAAATTAGGGATTTGATCCCTTTATATACTTCTATCATTTTACATTTCAGCCCCTCAAGTTACCACCTTTCATTTTACAACACCTCCCCCTTAAAAGAATTCCGTCCTCGGAATTCCTTGGTCACAAGATGCGGGTACTTGACCCTCACCTCAGACTCCATTTCCCATGTTATCACTTATCCTTTATGGAATCGCCACTGAATCTTCTCGTGACTAACCTCTTTAGTATTTTGTTCCTAAACTTTACGGTCGATGGTCGATTTGGATTTCATTAACTTCCCGTCTACTCGCATAACTTACAAAGACACAACCCCACTAGCTTTAAACCAACGTTCTTCAAGATAGAGGCGTGAAATGCAAAACGACCTCCCACATGTCCGTTAAACATATCCAATCCATATGCCAATCCCTAAATCCGTATACCAAAATAATATCGACTCAACTCAACCCTCTTTTCTTTCAACACTTCCCCAATCAAACATCTAAACCAAATCAAACCAAGCCAACCAAGCCAAACCAAGCCAAGCCAAGCCAAACCAAACCAAACCAAACCAAGCCAAGCCAAGCCAAGCCAAAGCAAACCAAGTCAAACCAAAATAAACCAAGCCAAACCAAGCCAAGCCAAACCAAGCCAAACCAAACCAAGACAAACCAAACCAATCCAAGCCAAGCCAAGCCAAAACAAGCCAAGCCAAAACAAACCAAGCCAAACCAAACCAAGCCAATATCTTTGGCATCAAACCGACCCCCCAACCTTAGGTTTCACGATTTGCACTTCCAAATTTAACAGCTTTGGTTCCAATTGATCTTCCAAGCATTTCTGTCCAAGACTACAACTTTCTTAGGCTAGGAATATTCACATAATGTACTTGTAGCCCTTCCGACCATTTATGCCACATATAAATGTAACATCCCAGGTCAACCGTACCAGATATTGTCTACTTTGTCCACACACCTGGACTCACGGTTTTAAAACGCGTCTCATCACGACTTTCACAAACATTTTCACTTCCTTAAAGAAGGACTTTCACCGAGTTCATGCTACAACGACATGAATCCTTTACTAAAGTAAGCAGCCACCCAATTCACCAATCTTGGCACCAGGTCAACCTTGAATTTTGACTTCCCACCACGACACGCGTCTAACACAAAAGTATTTTCTTTCCCCAAGACACGTTGACTGCATCCCAACATTGTTAACCAAACACGCCAACATTCCACACTTGTAGGAGACCTCCATAATCCACCATCCGGGGTAAGGAATAAATCACCTTGAAGATTTACATCCACACTTTCACTGTATCCATCAAGCGTCCGACCAAATAAGGAATGAATCTTAGTTCACTCGCCCAACCGACAGGAGTGACCATGCTCACACAACACTATTCCAAATACACTGTTGAATAACCTGTTCACTTTGGAACATCCACATTTTTAACACTTATTCAGATCTGACGGTCTTACACTTTGAGTGTCCCGTACAACCACTTATACGATGCCTTTTCGAAGGCATAGGTCACGTCCTTTCAAGGAAAGACTTATTGACTCATACGAGTCTCTCCACACTTTAACCAAGACATACACCAAAATCCAAAATCCGTTTAAAACATTGCTTCACCTATCAACATCCACTCCATTCCCGATGCCACAAAATTTTGCGTTACTAAGCCCAACCAACGGTTTCATCACCATTCTAATTCGAGATAATCAACTAAGTCTTCCTGAAATATCATTCAATTATCAACAACACCACACGTTTCTCGTTTCCCAAACAGAGTCAACATACTCACCAGAATTTCTTTGTGCACCAAGAGAAATTCACATTCCTCAAGGATCCCATATCGACTATGTCACTTCGTAAACTAACCAATCCAATATCTTCATCGATCTTTTAGTGATCCCAACATGAACTCACTCAGTGACTCATGCCACTAAAAGCACATGGTTCCTCTTTTGGGCAACCACCAACCACCGATTTATTCTGACAATAACCATATATCATAACCCCAACTTACAAACCATGCATCCCAACTACATGCTTAATACTTCGTACTCTCATCCACAACCTCCGAAAAGACTTCCATCTGTGTTTATCAGTCTTTACAACACATCACTATAACATTGTCTTCCACAACTACCTTGGCAAAGGATATCACTAATTTATCCACACAATCTCCACCCACAACTTCACACCGCAGACCAGGTGCTCCCGGTCATTTGCACACATAAAAATGTCGCTTTCATTTCCATATAAGTTCATAAATAACCAAGTTTGTCTCACGACTTGCCTGTCTCTGAATTTAGACAAACCACCACTCACGATTTCCCGTACTTGCTCAAAATATACGTTCCTAGACAATCCGTTGTGAGCTCCACAAAAATCATTCCACGACAAGGTACAATCCCTTACAGGTCGATATACTCGAGGCACCTACTTCGGTTGTGCCAACTGCTTCGTTCCTACACGGGTCATCAAAACTCTCATGAAATCACATAGCTACTGCATGTTAATGGCAAAAATCGCCCAAAAGAACAACTTAAGGTTGATGTGGAATTTAACAACTAAAGAAATGTATGTCAAGACCAAGCAACACAATTGCAAGGAAAATGTAAACAAGTCATAAGATTTGGTGACGCAGAAAACCCCAAAACGAGGGAAAAAACCGCGATCGACTTGTGAGAGTCGACGGTGCACTATAGTCACCAAACTGGGGTGAAAATCCTTGTGTTATAGGTGTTTTGTGTACAACAGATTACAAATGAATGTAAAAATAAACTTAGTCGTGTGTAAAAATCGAGTGTCGTGTGTAAATCGTGCGAAAAACTATACTGTCGTGCGGTTCGAACTATGGTCGTGCGAAGCTTGCGTCAATGATGTTCGTTCGAATGCTCTGTAAATTGCTGTGTTTTTCGATATGCGGTTGATCAGAAAGGAGATGGAGTAGACTGAATCAGATTAGATTTTCCGGTTGTGGAGCAGGTCCTTTTATAGCTTTCGCTGGTCATTAAATGAGCCTTAATGGCTTGCTTTGTAACTGTTGTCGGGCTTTAAATGCCATTGATGACTTGTCCATTTCTGGCCGTTTGCACCATGAATGCTCGTAGACCTGCATTAATGAACAAAAGTGTTGGAAGAAGAGGTTTTACCAAACAAAAACACATGCAACGGAAGCTTATAATTATAAACAAAAAAACTTCTTCTTCAAAGAGAGGATCCATTGTACAAGAGTTACTAGCAACTTAAAAGATGAAGTTATAAAAACATACCCTTGATGACTTTGGAGGATCCAAAGGAGAATCCCTCTATCAAGTGCACACACAAAGCTCCAAATGCTTGCAAGAAATCCTTCTCACCAAGAACCCTTTTGAGAGAAAGAAGAAGTATATTTTTAAGGCTTTTTGAGAAGAAAACGCTTCTCACTTTCGCATGCAACACACACTTGTGTGTGTGTGTGTGGCCGTAGGTTAGAGAGAGGATAGGGGAGGGATGGATTTTCCCTTTTAAAGAGAGGATAGAATGTGGAGTGTAAAACTCTCCATAATGATTGCTTCTAGAACATGCAAAAGAATGAAGTGTGTAAGTATCCATAATCATTACACCCTTTAAAATTGTGTTTCCTTCAATTTACAAAATGGTCCCTCATCTTTTCCTCTAGTTTTTAGTTAAACCATCACTTATGATGTTTAACAAACTTTCCCCTCTAATCAAATAATTCTTGCAACTTGGTTTGGACTTTGTGTGCGACCGAATTGGAAAATGCCAATAATAATTATTTTGTGTCAATGGGCATATCTCCAACAGACTCCCACTTGCACTTGACACAATAACTATATAATGGCACATGTGTGTCATTCAAGACACTATTTCTGTAATCAAAACCCGAAGGTATGAAATAGTCCTATAGGAAAGTGATCAAATATCCTTTTGTTCTAGATATCCGTATGAACGCGAGACATGGTATAGTATCAATCTTCAGATCGTTCAATATTATGTTTCTCAATAGAAATTTGCGGTGTCCTAAAATAGACTGCAAAATTGATCTTGTATCAATTCAGTCTGAGTATGGCCATACATTCAAGTGTCAGCACCAAATCATTGAGGGGCCCATGGATATCACTTTTACCATGAAGCAAAAGGAACAAATTATTTTGACTACATAGACCTCCCTACTAATCTTGCTATATTTGATCAGTCCCTTTATAGATGCCAGTTACGGATAACGTTGGAGAATGGTCAAAACATAACCGACTTCGTGTCAGGAGTCTCATGCATCTCCACTCTAGGATAAAAGATATTACCATCTTAGAATTACTTGTGACAGGAACCATGAAGTAATCTCTAAGTGTTGGTCGCTCCAAAACTTGATCTCTATCAAGTTCACATGAGTGTAGTTGCATCCAATGCTATATCCATCTCTATGGATAATCAACTCACACCTCATATCAGTCTTAATTTATTACTCCCTTCCTTTGGAGAATAAACGACTATGGAGATTTTTGAATAAACTAGTATTCAAAGGAAGTTTATAAACATGCAAAATAGAACACATTGATACACCAATGAAATGGTTGCTCTAAGCACATACTACGATCTCAACATAATAATCATCATGTCATATGCAAATGTAAACTGTTTAAGTTCCAAAATCTCAGACCAATTAAAATATATAATCAAGCTAAATCGCTTACACCTCTAATGCATATAGACCTAGTATGAGCATCATGCTTAGTCTGTGGCAATGGCTTGGTGAATGGATCAGCCAAGTTCTTACTCGAGTCAACTCTACTAATGATAATGTCCTTGTCTTCGACAACCTTCTGAACGTAATGAAATTTCCTAAGTATATGCCGTGTCTCCCATGTCTTTCATGGAAAAACACTTCCCTAGCCAAGTTTTGACACTTTGCAGTGTTGGGACATCATTTCCATGAGTAGTATGTCATCGACATACAATACAAGAAAGACTACAGTACTCCCACTAGTTCTGACATAGACGCATGGTTCATTTTCACTTCTAATAAAACCAAATTCCTTGATTTTCTCATCAAAATAAAGATTCCAGCTACGAGATGCTTGCTCGAGTCCATAAATGGACTTTTGAAGTTTACACACTCTATTGGGATGCTTAGGATGTACAAAACCCTCAGGTTGTGTCATAAACACATCCTTAGTAAGCTTTCCATTAAGGAAGGCGGGTTTTACGTCCATTTGCCATATCTCATCATCATGAAATGCTGCTATGGCAATCAGTATCCTAATAGATTTTAACATAGCAACTAGTGAGAAAGTTTCATCATAGTCTACACCGTGAGTTTGCGTGTAACCCTTTGCCACCAATCTAGATTTGTATGTGTGTAGTTTCCCATCCATGTCGGTCTTCTTCTTGAAGACCCATTTCCACCCAACTGCTTTAAGGCCAGGCGTTTGATCAACCAAGTCCCAAACTTGATTATCATACATGGATTGGATCTCGCTTTCCATAGCCTCCTTCCATTTAGCAGACTCTGGGCCTGCCATGGCTTCCTGATGGCTGGTAGGTTCATCAAGATCTACCAGAGACTTATCACCATCTGAAATGAGTAAACCATATCTTTCAGGTGCCTGACGTACTCTATCAGACCTGCGAACAGGTGGTGGCTGAATGTCAGATTCTCCATCATCTTCAGGTTGTATAACCTCTTGATGGTAACTAGTGCCAACATCGGATTCCATGTTGGTTGATTCTTGAAATTCTTCAAGATCAATTCGGCTCCCACTGGCGTCTTTAGACATCAGCTCCCTTTCTAGGAAGACTGCCCTTCTAGCAACAAAAACTGTTTTCAGAAGGTCTGTAAAACAAATATCCAAAAGATCCAGTAGGATATCCAACAAAATAACACTTCTCTGATCTGGTCTGTAACTTGTCTTGAGATTCACGAAGAACGTAAGAGTCACAACCCCAGATTTTTAAATATGCTAGTGAAGGGACTCTTCCACTCCATATTATAGATGGTGTTTTGGAAACCTTCTTGGTTGGAACGAGGTTAAGGATTTTTGCTGCAGTCTTTAGGGCATAACCCCAGAAACTGATTGGAAGCGTAGTGCGACTCATCATGCAACGAACCATATCTAACAAGGTTCGGTTTCTCCTCTCGGACACACCATTATGTTGTGGTGTCCCGGGTGGAGTTAACTGTGAGATAATCCCACAATTTCTTAGATGATCGCTGAATTCTAGACTAAGATACTCACGACCTCTATCAGAAGTAAGGATATTAATTAATCCTTTTGTTTAGTTGATTCTCCACTTCCTTCTGGAATGTCTTGAACACTTCAAAGGTTTTAGACTTATGTTTAATCAAATAAACATATCCATATCTACTGAAATCATCAGTAAATGTAACGAAGTACCTTTCGCCATGTCTTGTGGCAGATCTTAACGGTCTTCACACATCAGTGTGTATAAGGTCTAACAGATCCTTGCCCCATTCACAACTTCATGTGAATGATGCTTTAGTCATCTTCCCTAGTAAACAAGATTCGCATTCATCATAAGATGCATCATCAAATGATTCCAAAATCCCATCCACTTGGAGTTTGGCGATGCGCTTCTTGTTAATGTGTCCAAGACGACAGTGCCACAGTTATGTCTTATCCAAACCATTTTTGGATGAAGTCGAATCAACATTATTATTGTTTCTTAAGCTGATGTTGGTTTCATAGATCCCATTGCAAGGACTAGCTTTAAAATAAAGTAACTCATTTTTAAATACAATAATTTATCCATCATCAAATACGAAATTAAAACCATCATCATTCAGTGCTTTAAAAGAAATAATGTTTTTGGCCATTTCGGCCGAGTAGCAAACATTCAATAACACCACAGACATACCAGGTTCAAAAGTAAGCTCATAATTCCCAATCCTATCAACTGGAGCAACATGCTTGTTCCCCATGATTAGGTCGAGCTCTCGGCGTCTTAGCTTCCTACTTCGTTTTAGTCCCTGCACATCGGTACAAATTTGAGTACCACATCCTGTGTCCAATACCCAGGAATTAGAAGCAGAAATGTTGTGGAGTTCAACCATATACATAGCTGAAGGTTTGGCCACACCCTTGGCCTTGAGGTCTTTCAGCTCCTTCAAGTATTTCGGACAGCTACGCCTCTAGTGTCCTTTCTCCCTGCAGTGAAAACATGTTGCATCCTCAGGAGTTTTCGCTTGAGGAATCACAGAGTTAGCCTTACCCTTACCCTTGCCTTTGGGCTTGAAGTTGGATTGACCAACTTTCTCCTTCCCCTTGCCTTTAGGTGGATTTGGCTTCTTCTTCTTGACTCCTCCTTCCCTGATAGCCAATACGGGAGCAGCAGGTTTAGCTTTGGCCATGTTAGACTCGGCGGTCTTCAGCATGCCATGGAGCTCCATGATGGTTTTCTCCATGTTGTTCATATTGTAGTTTAGAGTGAACGATTCATATGAACTAGTCAGCGAGTTTAGGATGAGATCCGTGGCAAGCTCCTGACTAAAGGGAAAACCAAGACGCTCTAGCTGGTCAATGTACGATTTCATTTTAAGAACGTGTACACTGACACTGCTTCCCGGGGCCATTTTGCAGCCCACCAGAGATCTGAATGTGTCAAATCGTTCTTGCCTGGCTTGCTGTTGGAACATGTCCTTCAGCTGGTTAAGCATGTCATACGCCCCAAGACTCTCCATACCCTTTTGGAGTTCAGGTGCCATGGTCGCTAACATGAGGCAAGCGACCTCGTTTGATTATGTCCGACATTTCTCGCACTCTTCCCGAATCGCCCGAGATGCTCCGGTTGGTGGTGCCTCGAGGAGGGGTTCCTCTATGGCTCTCTGCTTCATTTCCATCATGAGTACGATTCTCAAGTTGCGAAGCCAGTCTATGAAGTTCAAGCCCGTGAGCTTGTCCTTCTTGAGGAGCCCTTTCAGACAAAAGTTTGAAATCTATGAATTCGTGTTGTTGTTTGACATCTATCAAAGTAGAAACATATATTTTAGTGATCTGAATTAAATAATCCTTGTTATAATAATTACCCAAATGTTTAAATAAACAATTATTTTTAACAAGGCTAAGATCCATATTTCACTTCTTAGCTACGACGGGTATGCCGCGGATCGCAACTAGAAGCTATTTAGGTAGGTAACCATTTTACCAATTCCATTCTCTATGAAACTCTTAGATCCTTGTGGGATTCGTTGATATCCATTATATCATTTGGCATGTTTAATCCCTTCAACGCTAATTCTTTCTCTTGACGGGTGTGCCGCGGATCACAATTCTAGATTGTAAATCGTCCATGATAAAACACGTGACATCCGGCCCAAGACTCTCGGGTTTCGCAAATTTCACATCATCATCCCTAATGTCTAACCGCCGTGTTGGCTTTAGCACTTCCCATGCCGAAAGACGGTTAGTTCAAATGTGTGTTTTAGTCATGGGTAGCGTTTGATTTACTTAAAAAACGGGTTTTCGTTTTTCTAGTTAAAACTTTTTAACTTTCCTTTTAGCAAAATTTTGTTTTATACCATTTTAAAACAATTTTTATATTTTTGCTAAAATTCATTTGCTTGTTTAGTCTTGTTAACTCATTAACGAAACTTTGTGATTCTTTACTTATTTTAAAATTAAGTTTCTAGCATGCAAGTCCTAGACAAATTCATAAAATAATAAAGCAACCACAACAAGCAAAAACGGTAACAATGCCTCAAATCCTATGCGTTTTTCGGTGAGCCAACACACGAAAAAACATGGTCAATCTAGGGACACAACCAAAGAGACGAGAATCGGTTCCCACTAAAACCACCATCACAAACGATGCGCGGATGGGCTGCCTTCAGCTTCAGCGAGAGTTTTGCAGCATTAGCGACAGTTTTCAGGCATCAACGATGGTTCTGTCAGCATCAGCGACAGTTCTGTCAGCATCAGCTCATTTCTCAGCTTTCAGCGACAACTTTGTAGCACTCAATTTCCAGCTTTTAGCGACAGCTTTTCAGCACTTGCCTCCTTTAGTTGCACCGTCTTCGATTTACAATTTTTGAAAATAATTGTACTTTATTCTATGCTATTTTACAAATACTTTTACATAGCATAAATGAAACGACATGCAAGTCGCGCAAATTATTACAAACCAATAATAAATCGAATATTAACCAACTATAACAATCACATGGGTCAAGAGAGGCACTTGTTACCGGATCCATACAAATACAAAATGAACCAAAACAAGGAGTGCCAAAATCCTTGTAAGCCATATTTTGATAAAGATTGATTTAAACATACACTTTTGGCACTGAAACAAAATCAATCTTTGTTTATATGTTTCTATGCCATCAAAAAAAACTTTTGACAACATAAACACACAAACACACCTTTATGTTTTGTAAGTATGGTTTTCATGCCAAAACCATCCAAACAACATGCAAGTGAATCAAAATATTTTGGGAATACAAAACCAAAAATCCATACTTGATGGAAAAAACAACTTTTTCTTTTATTTTACAAATACTAGTTTTGTAAAACAAGGTTTTCAAGACTTTAATTTATTTATCCCTCTTTGATTTATTTTATATCAAAACAAAATAAAATCTCTTTGTATTTTCGGATCCATCACAAAATCCGAAATTTAATCTTTATAAACATTGGACCATGACATCAAAAAACTTTCATTTTTCATCATGCATATCAAAATCGAAGGTCCAAGAGGGAGAAAAACAAAACTTAAAACTTGAAAAACCTTAGAAATCCTTTTGCATGTTCTTTACACATATTTTCCCGGAAATGTGTACAAAAAACATCAAAACCGATTTCTTCAAGAAAAAGATGAGAAAAGTGCTATAACCATGTACAAGTGGCTCTGATACCACTGTTAGAAGAAGAGGTTTTACCAAACAAAAACACATGCAACGGAAGCTTATAATTATAAACAAAAATACTTCTTCTTCTAAGAGAGGATCCATTGTACAAGAGTTACTAGCAACTTAAAAGATGAAGTTATAAAAACATACCCTTGATGACTTTGGAGGATCCAAAGGAGAATCCCTCTATCAAGTGCACACACAAAGCTCCAAATGCTTGCAAGAAATCCTTCTCACCAAGAACCCTTTTGAGAGAAAGAAGAAGTATATTTTTAAGGCCTTTTGAGAAGAAAAATATTCTCACTTTTGCATGCAACACACACTTGTGTGTGTGTGTGTGTGTGTGGCCGTAGGTTAGAGAGAGGAGAGGGGAGGGATGGATTTTCCCTTTTAAAGAGAGGATAGAAGGTGGAGTGTAAAACTCTCCATAATGATTGCTTCTAGAACATGCAAAAGAATGGAGTGTGTAAGTATACATAATCATTACACCCTTTTAAATTGTGTTTCCTTCAATTTACAAAATGGTCCCTCGTCTTTTCCTCTAGTTTCTAGTTAAACCATCACTTATGATGTTTAACAAACTTTCCCCTCTAATCAAATAATTCTTGCAACTTGGTTTGGACTTTGTGTGCGACCAAATAGGAAAATGCCAATAATAATAATTTTGTGTCAATGGGCATATCTACAACAAAAAGAAAACGGGCTTGACTGTTAACGGTTAGAGTAATTGTACGACCGTCTTAAGTCTCATACGTCAGTCGTACGGAACGTACGACCAGCATAAAAACATACGACCGAGCATACGTCTGTAAATAACTTGTAAGACCTTATCTTAATACAAGAGTGGTCTTATGGAAATGTTATCTGGGTTTTCTACCGTCGGCCGTGAGGTGTGATTTTTTACCCAAACAGTTTGCCCCCAAAATTTGAATTTTAGGCGTGAAATTCGAATTTTAAATCAGACGAAGTGGTTTTGCCACATGTTGCATAGGAAGAGGGTCTGGTCGGATTTCAACCGTCTTGGTTCGTTTCGGATTGGAGGACACTGAAAGGTCGTGACGTCACTACGGCGTGTCAGAGACGAAAGGACGTTTAGAGGACAAATGTCGTCCATCGGCATGATGCATGAGAAAAGGCGTTTGACAGGTGTCGACCATCCAGAGGGTCGACCTGACACGATTATTGCCATAAATAGCGCGATCCAGGGAATCGTTTCCTTTTCACGATCACTTGTGTTTTTTTAGGAAAAGATTGCAGAGAGATTCACTTACCATTGTGTTTGGGCAAAAAATCACGTCGCTCGACCGCGACCAGAACAGGTAAGACGTATGATTAAGGACTATATCTTGTATTAAGATAAGGTCTCGACAAAGACCCAGAACACCATCGTCGTCCCTCATAAAAGGTAAGTCGAGAGTTCCTTACGACGCTCGACCATAGCGTCGCCCGATCCGCACGACTATTATATAAGGATGCGCGACCTCGACCAAAGCTAACGTTAACCATGACCGTTTGTTAAGTGTTTAATGCAGGAGTAAAAGCCATTAAGGAGCAACGACTATAACCGACGCAATCATTAAACAGCCGGCGACCGTAACGGACGAAGATCATTACTCCGGCGACCGTTTCCAACCGTTAAGGCCATTAAAGGAGCATTCATGGATGAAGCTAAGGACACGAAGACTATAAATATCAAGCTCAATCAACATTTCAAGACATAAAATATCCGGCGATTAACAACCGAAGCAATATTCAAGAACACCTGAAGTGAAGAACCATTATTTTAAGTATCGCTCTCGACGCACGACAACAGTCCTCGACCAGCAGTTCATACTTCGTTTCGTACACGACAAACACTTGTTTTTACGTTCAAACACTTGTACTTTACATTTCGAAGCATTTTCTTCATTTGTATTGTAATCACTGTACGATCGACACCAGTATCCAAGGACATCGCCCCTGATTGGCGACCATAGTGCAGCGATGACACCCACTGTCGTCCGCAGGTTTTTTCCTCGATTGAGGTTTTTCCTGCGTCATCAAATCCCTTGTTTCTTTATTTTATTTATCGTCGCACGTCTCGTCGAAAGATTCTTTCTTTAGTTGTTTAAGTCCACATCGACCTTAAGTTGTCCCTTTGGTGCGATTTTTGGCATTAACAGTTTGGCGCCCACCGTGGGGCTTCATCTAGAGAAAATCCTCGACGAACGTGCATTCTACTAACGGTTTCTTGGAGTTTCTTCTGCAGGATAATTGGCAGCCCCTGGAAATTCACAACAAGCCGCTGCTCAGATGTATCAGGAGCTCGAAGTCACCAGGAATCAACTCAATGCAATGGCAGAGCAGAATCGTAGGGCAGCTGAGGAGATTGCGCGATTAAGAAATCCTTTTGGACCTCAAAATGGTCCTAGACCGTTCGTACATAACCCAGTTCCAGGATCATTCAATCAGAATGGTCCCAGACCATTTGTCCAGAATCCAGGTGCAGGACCGGGTCCATCCGCGCAGAATCAGCATCCAGGTCCGTTTATGCAGAATCAGCAACCAGGGCCGTTCAACCCAAATCCCCAGTTCGGACCAATTCCCCCTCAGCATCTCAGGCCGCCACCCATTAATAATGGGTCGCAGCCGTTGCAAGGGTCGCAGCCTTTCCAGCAGGGGTCGCAGCCATTTCAGCAGCCATTTCAGAATGGACCTCAATCGTCCAAAGTGGTCCACAACCTTTCCAGCAAGGATCGCAACCTTTCCAGCAAGGATCGCAATCTTTCCAGTAGAGATTGCAGCCATTTCAGCAGGGACCACAATCGTTTCAGAATGGACCGCAGCAATTCCACTATGGGTCGCAGCCATATTTTGTTCCATTCAACGGGGACACCAATGGTTCGTCGCATGGTAATGTCACTAGTCCAGGGACCAATCCCTCGACAGGGGAAAATCCTGATCTTAATGATCCCGTCGCCCAGCGTTTGAAGATGTTAGAAGACCAAAATGAGCGCGTCCTGTCCTTGCTCGCCAAGTTGCCTGGGGCAGCCATGCCTGTCGACGTCGAGCCTCGCTCGGGGTATCAGGCATCGCCCATCATCGACGAGATCTCCCTTCATCGACGAGATCGCCACCGTTGAGGTCCTAAAGAAGTATAACATTCCTGCCTTCACTCCCAAGTATTCGGGTGTGACCGATCCAACCGAGCATGTCGCGCAGTATAAGCAGCTCATGTGGACGATCTCGATTCCACACATGTACTAGGAAGTTTGCATGTGTAAGAGTTTCGGGGCGACTCTCACTGGTCCAGCTCTCCAGTGGTTGATCAATCTCAAACCCAAATCTATCGGGTTGTTCGCCGAATTGGTCAACGAATTCTCCCGGCAATTCGCCAGCAGTCGTAAGATGGAAAAGCAGACTAGTGATCTGTACTATGTCGTGTAGAAGACCAATGAGTCTATTCGAAGTTATTTCAATAGATTCAATGCTGAAATGATCAGTATCCGCAATTGTGACATCAAAACTGCGATCGAAGCTTATAAGCGTGGTCTAGACGATAGTTCAGGTTTATATATCGATCTGACCAAGTATCCCCCAGAGACTTTTGAAGACGTCCGAGCTCGAACCTTAGCATATATGAGGGTCGAAGACGACGCAGCCTTTCATCGCAAACACACTGACAACAAGAAGCCGTTAGGTGTCAAGAAGCCAGAATTCAAGCTGAAAGCCATATCCAGAATAGAGCCAGCGCGTCAGATTTCAAACGTTCGTTTCAAGACAAAGGCAGAAGCTAAAATCGCGACTAAATTCCCCGTGTACCCCAAGATCTCCTCTTATGGGTTCAAAGGGTCAACTAAAGACTTAGTCGAAGCTCTGAAGACCACCCAAGCAACCATCCGGTGGCCGAAGAAGTCTGACTTGGACGATGCTAAGAATGATAAATCAAAGTGGTGCGACTTCCACATCGACCATGGTCATGCGACAAATGATTGTATCGCACTCAAGAAGGAATTGGCATATCATGTTCCACAAGGTAATCTCAAAGATATTATTGATGATGTCGTTCTTCCAGCTAATAGCCACCGATCGTCAGTGCCCAAGCTTGCAAAGACCATCAATTGCATCACTGGTGGTCGGACGTGTGTGGTCTGACGTACTCCGCAGCTAAGCGTCATGGCAGTCAAGCGCCTGACGACCGGCCTATTCCTCGTTCATCCAGACCCAAAGGAGATATGGAATTAGAAGTGTAAATCCAAGATCTTTCAAGATAGAGAGAGAAATTCAAGTGAGAGAAAGTATGTCATCTCTATTAAGAACTGTTATGTTGCAAAAGCTTACAAAGGGTTTATATACCCTTGACTATTACAAAGTCAAACTAAAGGAAAGTAAGCTAATATATAAAAAGCCTTGATTACAACATATTATAGCATTAACAATCTCCCCCTTTGTAATCAAGGGCGCTCGAATCTTCTGTGTTGGCGATTCTTGCCAATCAAAATCTCCAAGCGTCTTAGAGTCAACCGAAAGTTCAATCTTGTATCAATCGTCTCTATTGCTCTCCTCAAAAGTCTGATCTCAGCATTATCAACCGGGTACAAATTTCTTCTTGTCTTCAAAAGCTTCTCCAAAGCTTCCTTCAATCTTTGATTTAATTGTAATCGAATAATCTTCAAAGTACCATCTGAATACTTACCAATCTCATCAAATCTGAGAAAGCGTCTAACACCAGATTGATCTCTATACACTACACCATAAGGATCTTCAAGAATAGTGAATAGTGGATAGCTGTCAATATTTGGTAAATCTCTATCAGGTCTTCTTACATTGACAACTGGTTGGAAGCTTTCAATAGCAAGTTGGAAGTCAAAGCATCTATAGAATCTAACTTGTCTTCGTAAGAAACGCTTGACTGCTTCCAAAGCCCTAAGGATATCATCAATGCGAACAGGCATATCTCGAAATTGATGATACATTACCTCAAAGTCATCAATTGAAAGATCATTGAAGTCTGCTTCAGAAAACTGATATCTCTGACAGTCTTGACGTTCAACATAAAATATAGGATACCAAATTCTGACGAAACTAGCTATCTCCACCTTAAGTACCCTTATGATTCCATGCTTTGAGAGCACCATAAGTCTTCCTTTACGAATACATTAGATAAACATCAGATATTCGTATTGATACCAGGTCGGTTCTTTCTCAATCCCCAGAATGGCATGAACATTAACTCTCCTTCTTTTCTTGACATAAAAGTTGCGTTCTGAGTCTTCAAGAAAAGCAGATCTCATTCTGGTGACTTGAAATTTTTCTTCAAGTCTTTGCAAACGTTGTTGTCTATCCAAAGCTGGACCTGGTTGAAGAATGCTAGGTGGAATATTCAGAAACGGATCAGGAACCTCTTGATTTGCTCTAGATGACTCACCCTGAATAAAAGTATTTTTCGGAATAGTCTCTGAAGTATCAACCGTGTTCCCTTCCAAAAAATCTCTTACAGATGAATGTTCGGCCTCAACAATAGGTTCTCTAAACACCGATTCACCGAAATTCATACCACCACCATTTCCATCATTATCATCATCATTATTATCATCATCTGCTTCATCTTCATCATCTGCTTCTTCTTCATCATCTGCTTCTTCATTACTATCATCATCTTCAGAACTGCTTGAATCAACTTCTTCTTCACTTTGATGTTCTTGATCTTCTTGTGTAGTTTCATCCTGAATATTCTGAGGCTGAAGTTCTATGCCATGCTCTGCACAATAGTCAATAACCGCTTCATCTTCTGGATCAGCATATTTCTGAATTAGCTCCGGAGGAATAGGCATGAAATGATCAAACGGTCGTTTTAGCTTTTGAATGTATCCCATAGCAAAATCAGGAGCAATAGGCCAGTTAGATCTTCGTGGAATCTCCTTGTTACTTCTTAACATACTCCATACGATAAGCTCTAGAAACCGTATAAAAGGCAGGAAGTTACGATGCTTGTTCGTAAACTTTGAGTGTACATTCTCACTCAGCTCGGTCCAAAAAACAAGGGCATAATCGACATGAAGATCATGTATGATGGCATAGAAAAGACGTAAGAAATGAAGACTGGCATTGTCTGTACCAGAATGCTTAGCAGTCAAACATCTGATGATAATCGAGAATAATGCATACCAGACTGGTGGAAGACGATTCTTCTCAAAATCACTCACCATCGTCAAATTACCAACATAACCCAACTCCCGAATACCAGCTAACACAACTTCTTCTGAAGGAAAGTCTTCAAATTCTGTAAAACCTGGTCTTGAGTTAGCTTCTGGAAGACGGAAAATTAACCGAAGACGTCTATAATCTAGAAACGTCTCAAATTGATCTATCTCAATCACAAAACGAGGAGGTGTAACATTTTCTATCTTCCGTATAGAGTGCCACGCTTGTTGTAGATAGACTTCAGGAACTCCATGTCGAGCTGTTAACGCATAACTGATCGGATGACCTCGAAGAATCGATACAATAATCGGATGTATACGAATTCGGTCGAGATCTACATAATGATTATTCGAAAGATATCGAATATAACTTTCTCGCGGAAATACATCGTCCGGAGTACTTCTTCTTGTAGACAACTCAGCACCTGAAGATCTAGTAGATGGAAGAGGTTTGTCTCGAGAAACATTATCTGAAGGCTCATTTTAACCTTCTTGAACTTGATGATCTTGCACATCATCTGAAGCCATTTATCCCCTAGAAATTGTGGACACAAAATAGAAATAGTAAGTAAAAAAAATATTAGAAAAGAAACATAAAAACAATATAATAAAACTGAAAAACAACAAAAAAAAAAGAATTTCAAAAAAAAATGACCAAGTCAGAATTTCGCAAGCCAAAGAGGCGCAAAGTAAACTTTTCGCGAGCAACAGATGCGAAAAGTTAATTTTTCGCAAGCAACAGATGCAAAAAGTTAACTTTTCGCAAGCAACAGATGCGAGAAGTGAGTATTTCGCAAGCCTCAGTAGCGAAAAGTGAACTTTTCGGGTCCTGAGGATGCGCAAAGTAAGAAACTCGCATCCTTTGGTTGCGCAAAGCCCACTTATCAGATATAAAAATCGTAAAAAAATACACCAAATCTAAAAAATGAACTACTATATGTGATTAATAGAGGTCGAAATAGTATCTAAGCAGATTATAAACATAAATCGACCCTATTTAACCACATAATCAGTCCAAATTTCATTCAAACCCTAGAAATCGAAAAAATGAAGAAGATGAACAAAACACACCATTCGTGAAATAAATGAAATAGGATATGAAATCGATTACTAAATGATGTTCTAAACAAATGCTAATCAGTCGAAATCATACCTGATTCGAAGAGATGAACTGAATCACTCGAAGTCAGAAGAAATACACAACTGTACAATACAAGATCTATTTATACTCCCCTTCCCTTGTTACAAGTAAGCCCAAGCCCATTTACATGTCAAAGCCCATTAGGCCCAAAACTATTACTTTACAAAACTTTCTAATTATTTAGGACAACTTAAATGTCCTAACATTCTCCCCCTAAAGTTTTGGAAAGTAAAATCACTTAAAAGTCTTTACTCCTCTCCCCTTGATTTTCTTGAAAAACTTTAGCGGTGTATTCTTCAAATGTAGGCTCGGCTCCCCCTTGAAAATTGCTCGTATTCGTCATATTTTCAACTTTGAAAAATCGGATCCAATGTACTCCATAACCCTGACTAAATGCACTAAAATCATCTTCAAAGTGTATGCATTTAGTGTAAAACAGAGAATCCGTCGTTGGACCATGAGTTGAGTAAGAATTCGGCTTAAGAGCTTGGTCCGAATTTGCTCGAAGAAGGAACGATAAAAACACGTGCTACTCGGTAGGGATTTCGAGGAATCGAACACAAATCGATGTTGCGGAGATGTAAGTGTGACAAACGAAATGTAGGAATGATGCCACACGAGTTCCGTAAGCAAAAACATCGGAATTTAATGAAACTAACGGAATTTGGACCAAAATTGTTAGAAAACTAACTGGTCACTAACTGAACAGTTAAATCACTATTCATCATCTTCCAAAAATCAAGTCACGATCTGCACATTTCTCTATCAATTTTCTTTCAACTTTCACAACTAAAACTGCTTTCTATTGGTTCCATTATGCTCTCAAAACATCAAGGAATGTATAATGCCAATTGAATCGATATCATGCAGCTCCAAAAACAATCAGTTGAAGTTCCGGCGAGTAACAAAAATTTTCCGGTGGGTAACAAACTTTTACGATGAGATCTTCCAACAACTCACAAAAAAATGCATTCATGCTGGAAATTTACTCTAATCGTTTCAATGTTATCATAACATCAACTATGACCAGATATGTGGTGTTTATCCGGCCAAAACGTTTTTCCGGCGAAGTTTTGCAGAATCCGGCGAATACATGCTGTCGACATGTAGAAATCGTATCTCACTCAATTTTCGACCAAAAACCATTCTGAAACTTGCAACGTGTTCCAAAACTAGAAACAAACTGATCTGAGCAGAATTTATCGATTGAAACATACTCAAAATAAACAAGATCGAAGAGCTCCGGTGAGACTTACGGTTTTCCGGCAGCAACTTTCAGATCTGAGATCTAACTCATTTCATGTTGATTTTCGATTCTAAAAGATGTAGAGTGCTCGAAAATCAAAAACTAACAGATCTGTGGAAGAATTCTTGATCAAAACATCAAAGAACTTGAGATCAATTGAATAACATCGTTAAGATCCATACCGAAAAAATCGAATTCTATGAATCGTTGATGAAATTCAGATCTGAACGATTTATTTCACTCTAAAACAACATGCAAACAGATCTTGTGAAGCTCAAATCAATTCTTCCATGTAAAAACTTCCGGATCTTGAGAATTCACGCAAAGAACACCGAAAACTCTCGAAATTTTCGAAAATCGTCAAAACTTGTCGAAATTCGATTCTAAAAATTGGAGATGATCTGGAATCGAATAACGAACAAATCTTCAAGAGCATAAGAGATTTGAGCATACTTACATGTAGATCGGGCTAATTTACTTGAAATGTCGAGATCCGATGATCGTATCGAGAAAAGATTCATCGATTTGGCTCTGATACCAATTGTAAATCCAAGATCTTTCAAGATAGAGAGAGAAATTCAAGTGAGAGAAAGTATGTCATCTCTATTAAGAACTGTTATGTTGCAAAAGCTTACAAAGGGTTTATATACCCTTGACTATTACAAAGTCAAACTAAAGGAAAGTAAGCTAATATATAAAAAGCCTTGATTACAACATATTATAGCATTAACAAGAAGCCATGAAGATCGTGTTCGACCAAGTCGACCTCGGCGACTCGTACCAAAAGCATCACGACGGGTTGATCATTCAACTCACGGTCGGTAACTGTTTGACGCGTCGAGTATTGGTAGACGGGGGCAGTTCAGCAAACGTCATTTTTCTCAACACTATCAAAGCCATGGGAATTGATCGCTAAGAAATCACCCGACGTTCGACAACTTTGGTCGGTTTCAATGGAGAAGCGACAAGCACCTTTGGAGAGATAATTTTGCCCGTCTATGCCGGAGGAGTCAATATGCGGACTAAGTTCAGTGTTATCGACTATGCGTCAGCCTATAACATCATCTTAGGTCGACCATGGATTCATGAAATGAAAGCCGTTCCCTCGACATATCATCAAATTATGAAATTCCTTACGCCGTGGGGAATCCAAGAGATCAGAAGCGAGCAAAAAGTCGCTCGTGAATGCCATAAGTCCACCTTGAAGCCGTGAAAATAGACTGTCAAGCAGTTGCAAGAGACATAACTGCAAAATCTTGACAGGTTCATCCCTCTATCCCTGACTTCTTAGATAAATTGATATCTTTTCCGCAAGTCGACTATCTTGCCCTGTCGCACGAAATCACGGTCGACGCAGACACGGACGATATTCTTCAAGATCTCTGTATCGATCTGTCATTTAAAACCCACTTTCTCCTGAGAAGAATGGGATATTAAATGATAGGGGGCAAATACCCCACTAAACACAGGTTCTGAAAAGGTATGTTCCCTATCTCTTTTTCATTCCTTTCATACGATTTTTTTATCACAAACGACTACTGACTTAAGCATCGATGGGTCGTTGGTTAGCCAACGACCAACCCATGACATTGTTTTATCGCAGAATCGCACGACAGTAGTCACCAAGTCTACTATATGATTTTAATTTCACATGGTTGCACGACGTAAATAATAAAGTCCATGACTTGATCATTCTCCTGCAGGAACACATGATTCAAGTTTATCGTATGATCAAATCATACGATCGTAAGGTCTAACGACCCCACAATCTAAGTTCTTCAACTTAGAAAAATTTCATGTTCTGAATGAATGCTTTGATCGCATGCGCTTATGTTTGCTTATACGATATAGAAATATGAAAGTCTTATGACTTACGTTCTAATCGTTGTATTACAATGGATGCCCAAGTCGCACGACTCTTTGTACCTAATGAATTTTTACAGTCGATATTACATATGTCCATGACATGTATGAGTCAAAATAATACTCAGGTTCAATAGAAAGGTAAACTTTTTTATCTTTTCTAAAGCAAAACCTACACAACGTAACATAGGTCTCTAACGACCATATCGACTCGGATCGCCATACCATAGGTCTTTAAAATGACCATATCGGCTCGGAACGCCAGAACATATGTCTCTAACGACCGTATCGGCTGTGAACGCCAGATCACAGGACCACGTCGACCGAGAACATCAACCCGACGACATGGGTCCCTGTCTCCTCGATAGGAAAACGTTCCCTGAAAGACGGGAGCAAATATTTTTCCAGATGAGGAAACAACGTCGTCCCGTCTAGGACACCATCGGCCGATGACCCGTCCCCCTTGTCGGCAGACGCTGGGGACAACACCTTGGACACTAGCTTCATCACTGTCGCCAGAAGCGCCGAACTTGCTGGTGTCGCGTCCATCGCGCCTGGATGGCTGGATGACGCCTTCGCCTCTTTAGGCGTGACAATTCTCGACGAAATGTCAGCCCTCGAAGACTGTTCCTTCAGAACTTCGTCTTCTTCAAAGATTCCCGACCCAGCTATCGGGGCATTCTTTATCCTTTCTCAGCCTCGAAGGGCAGGCACAACTGGCGTCACCTTCTTTGATGATCGACACGCGTCTATGTCCTTTCGTATATCCGCCCGGATCTTCGACACTTGTCTTCGACAGCTGGTAAGCATCATCGCGCGTCAGTATGACGTCACAACTTTTCGACTTCTCGTTCAGTTAAAGGCGAACCGGTCTAGTTCCACGACAACCAGGTAAGTCCCTCAACCCAGGTCACAAGTCTAAGCGTTCGACAAGAAAAATTTAAAACTTAAATTTGACATTCAATTTTCAAGTTTTGGGGGCAAACTGTTTGGGCAAAAAATCACGTCGCTCGACCGCGACCAGAACAGGTAAGACGTATGATTAAGGACTATATCTTGTATTAAGATAAGGTCTCGACAAAGACCCAGAACACCATCGTCGTCCCTCATAAAATGTAAGTCGAGAGTTCCTTACGACGCTCGACCATAGCGTCGCCCGATCCGCACGACTATTATATAAGGACGCGCGACCGCGACCAAAGCTAACGTTAACCATGACCGTTTGTTAAGTGTTTAATGCAAAAGTAAAAGTCATTAAGGAGCAACGACTATAACCGACGCAATCATTAAACAGCCGGCGACCGTAACGGACGAAGATCATTACTCCGGCGACCGTTTCCAACCGTTAAGGCCATTAAAGGAGCATTCATGGATGAAGCTAAGGACACGAAGACTATAAATATCAAGCTCAATCAACATTTCAAGACATAAAATATCCGGCGATTAACAACCGAAGCAATATTCAAGAACACCTGAAGTGAAGAACCATTATTTTAAGTATCGCTCTCGACGCACGACAACAGCCCTCGACCAGCAGTTCATACTTCGTTTCGTACACGACAAACACTTGTTTTTACACGACATAGTACAGATCATTTGTATTGTAATCACCGTACGATCGACACCAGTATCCAAGGATATAGTGCAGCGATGACACCCACTGTCGTCCGCAGGTGTTTTCCTCGATTGAGGTTTTTCCTGCGTCATCAAATCCCTTGTTTCTTTATTTTCTTTATTTAGTTGTTTAAGTCCACATCGACCTTAAGTTGTCCCTTTGGTACGATTTTTGGCATTAACACATTGTTACGTGCGTTTCGAGCGTTTATAAATTTAGAAGAAAGATTTTCATTCTTCTCACAATTTTTTCCGAAAATGTCGATCGAACCAGCGAGCACCATTGAAGGTCGGGAGAGTTTAGAGGCATTTAGGACCTTGGCCGGTATTCCTGATGCCGTCCAAATATAATCGTCGGGTCAATTTCGACCGACAGATTGTCCGAACGGACACTTTGTCTTGTACGAATACCCATTCAAGGTGGGTTTCAAATGGCCGTTCTCCCCTTTAGTTAGGGAGTTTTTGTCTAGGTTTTCTTTGTCTCCTGCCCAAATGATGCCGCAGTTCTGGCGGATCATTTTTGTGATCGACAGGGTCACTAAAGAGTGGGTGCCGGCGTTTAAAGTGGACGATCTATTAGCAGCGTACACGGTGAAGGTGGATGGTTATCACCGGTATAACTTATCTTCCAAGCATAGGGGCACTCAAGTGTTGGTGCTAAATACCCAGGTTAATGACCGAGGGTGGAAGGCGAGATATGTCTTTGGAAAGACACATTCTCTCGACCTGTTGGTTGAGGACACGACGTGGGTCGTGGCCGGATGGAACGTCAATTGTAAGTATTTTCTTTCGAATCGAGTATTTATTTTTAGCCATACGCTTTGATTGATATTGCTTTGGCTCTGCATCCATCACATTTCCTAGCGTTGATCTCCTCGAATCGGCGGCGAAGATCGACAAGTTTCGGGACTGTTCTCTAGACGACATGTCCTTCTTCGTTCAGCGTAATTTTAGGGACGACGAGGTCGTTGTCCTTGAAGGAATGAAGATCCTTGCTGAGGGAGGATCGAAGAGGAGAGAAGAGGAAGAGAAGGCGACAGGTAATAATTTTTTATCTTTGTCGTACGATTCGGTCATATGATCCTTATTACTTCCTCTTACTTTCGTCTTTTGTGCTTTTTTGTAGATGGGTTGGGTGATATGCCTACCCATGGTTCATCGAAGAAGGTGTCTCAACTCCTTTTGGCCCGTCAGGCCAAGGAAATGAAACGAAAGGCTGCTCTATCTCCGTCGTCGGGGATAAAGAAACAAAGGACAACTGTCCGGAAGGGACCGTCGTCGAAGGGTGGTGACTCGTCTGGGGTCGCCACTGCCGAGAAGGCGAAGATGCCACCGGTCATGGTTGACGCGACACCGGTGAGCATGGCTGCTCCTCTGACAAGAGAGGTCGCCCCTTCCCCTCCTTTAGCCGACAAAGGGAAGGAGAAGGACACGGAGGAGTCTGCCAGTGTTCTGAAGGTGAACTTCACCTTATCGTCGGACTTTATGGCCGGGGAGGAGATGGACAGCAACAAACTCTTCCCTGACCTGGAGAAATTCCTCCTTCCTTGCTTTCAGGAGCGTCTGGAAGGGGTTACGGTTGATAACATGGGGTGGTACGTCTCGGGTTGACCTTTAAGGTACGTACGATCTGTCTGTTTTAAGCGTTTTACTTTATTGTTTGTTTTCTGATGTTCATGTGTGTTCGTGCACTACAGGCGTTCCAGACGTCTCTCTGCTTGTATGCCTATATGGATAAAATCCGTAAGGTTACACCCACTACCTTAGAGATGATACGCAAGGCGCAGGAGGAAACTCGAGTGGCACAGGAGCAGGAGAAGAAGGCGATGGAGAAGACGGAGGTCCTTTATGAAAAATTCTGCGAAGTACATGACTTGTATGCAGAATCGTCGGGGAAAAAGGAAGACCTCCGGCGCCAATTGATGGAAGCCCTTGAGAAGTCCTCTGCGACTGAGGCAGACTTAGGAGCAACTAAGGGCTCCTTGGCCGAATACGAAAAACAGGTCGAGGACCTTAAGTCGCTCGTCGAGGCAAATGAGGGGAAGATCGCGTCCTTAGAGGAGCGACCTCATTCGTTTGAAGCTCTGACCCGTCTAAGGGTTCGAGCGGCGATTATGCGTCACCATTTACGGGGGTTAAACCCTATGGCCAGAGCCGAAGTGGAGGTCAAAACCTTCTTAGAGCAAATCGGGGACGAGGATGAACTCGACCAAGAAGATAAGCTATAAGAAGAGGACCCGATAGACGCTAAGGTCGACGTAACTGGTGACGAGGAGGTCGCTGAGGACTCCCCGCTGCCTTAGTTTATTTTTGTTATGGGGCGACTATAGTCGGTCGTGCCCTTTACTTGTAAAGTTTTGATCATATGAATACAAGTAAAATTCTGTTATGCTTTTGTCGTATACTTTACTTTATCGCGAATGAACAAAATAAAACGAAAGATAACAAAATTTTAATGGACGAGTGTATTGAACCATAAAACGTAAAAAACTTGTACGATTGAGATACTTATGACTGTGAAGTAATCGGGCGACTGAGGCCAGAGAAGTATTCTAAGTATGGGATTCAAGTCGTAAGACTTATGTTTCCAACACGTGGTTTAAGGAACACCTGGAATGATCATAAGACTTGTATAGTGAATCGCAAGATTCCTTTTTATGATGTGCAAGTCTTAGAGACTTTATTTCTCACGATGTGAATCGTAAGAAAAGAATGTCTTTGGAAGTAATCGGGTGACTGGGCCGAAAATACATTCTTAAACCATAGAGTTTAAGGCATAAGACTTGAGCTTCATGACTCAAATTTGAATGCGCCTGTAGGATCTATGCAATCGTGAGATTCGATTTTCGTCGTGAGAGTCATGAGTTTATGGGTCATGACTTTATCTGTCGTGACGTATTTATCGTGACCTTATAGTCTAAAAGACTTTGTCTTCTCACGATGTAGGTCGTAAGACTGACATTCGTGCGATTCAGCGAGCCTGCAATATGAAATTCAGGGGTGGTCGTTGGTTTGACCAACGACCCTCCGATGCTTAAGTCAGTAATCGTTTGTCGAAATAAATCGAAAGCAAAAAGGAAATAAGATGTACTATAGTCCAGTTACGTGGGGTTGCGGTCGTAGATTTTGTACTACGATCTTTAGACGTACGATCTCTTGTGGATCGTTGTCGTGCCTGATTTCGGAAGGAATTCCGAATCCTTCATAGAATGTTAGTCTGGATAAAAGAGATGACCTTTTTGCCCCAAATCTGGGAGTAGGCATCTACTTTTGTCCATTTAGAAGAATGATTTGTAAAGACTTAATAGGAAAAATTTCTTGCCCTGGGGCAGGGTATAATTTACTAGCGATGTCCATTCCTTGCCTTATGAAGGCATGTGGGATTTTGGACGTATGTAAAACATTAGAAGGTTGGTATATCGTACCTGAGTGCCGTTGATGGGCGTTACGTACCTGGTGACGTTTATCGTCGGCTGTTGGAGAATTATTTCTATCGTGAAGTCCGACTGCCCCCAAGTCATGAGCTATATCTGTGCCCACAATTGGTAGATGAAAACTGTAGTGTTGTATGGAGTACAACATTCTGCCCCCTTGTGGCGACTGTAAAATGATACCCGATCCTGCCTTTTTTGGCGTACGGATAGGTCGGATCGTGTTGTGCGCAGTCGCCACAATATTGGTTTCACCTTTGAGGTTTCAATGTTGCTTTGTAGCAATCACGGACGATCTTCTACTCGCTTTTGATTTCTTGCACTCCCCACGACGTCGGGAATTTGATCGTTTGATGATAGGTCGAGGGGATCGCTTTCATGTCGTGGATCTAGGGTCGACCAAGTATAACATTATATGCTGATGAACAGTCAATAACGTTAAATCTTGTTTGCTTGTTAACCCCTTTAGCATATATTGGGAGGATGATCTCTCCTATAGTGTTGGTGGAATCGCCATTGAATCCTATCAGAGTCGTCGAACGACGGGTGATCTCTGATTTATCGATTCCCATAGCTTTGGTAGTGCTCAGAAAAATGATGTTGGCCGAACTGCCCCCATCGACCAATACTCTTTTGGTCGAGCAGTTTCCGATAGTGAGCTGGATGATCAAACCATCATGATGTTTTTGCCAACTTTCCTGGAGGTCGTCTTGGTCGAACCTTATTGGTATCGCCTCTAGCTCCATCTCTTGCTTCGGTCGGGACGACCGAGGAATGGGGTATTCTCCCGACAATTGACTGGCGTGCCGCTTGGCTGCTGAATAGGTTAAACCGCAGACATCGAACCCACCCGTCACATAGTTGACGAATTTTTGATGGACGGGGGATTCGGGTCTTACATTACCAACTGGCGCAGATTCTTTATTAACCAAGCCTTGAAGATGACCCTTGGGCACAATCCAGGCTAACTCCTTTTGCAAAGCAAGTCAGTTATCTGTCGTGTGACCATCATCGCTATGGAAGTCACACCACTTGGTCTTGTCCTTCATGGCATCATCTTTATCACTCTTCTTGGGCCATCGGACGGACGACTGAACATTCCTAAGAGCTTCGACTAACTCTTTCATCGTCCTTTGAATCCATAAGAAGAAATCTTAGGATAATGCGGGAATCGAGGCGTAGGATTGCTCTTTTTTTATTAAACCGAACGTTCGATATTTGACGCGACGGCTCTGACTTGGCGCTCGGCTTGGATTTGAAATCTGGTTTCTTGCTCCCGGGTGACTTTTTGTCAGTGGAATGCTTACGACGGAAAACTAGGTCGTCTTCGACTCTCATGTAAGCCAAAGTCCTAGCTCGTACGTCTTCAAAATTCTCTGGAGGATATTTTGTAAGATCGACGTATAATCCGGTAGTGTTGTCGTCAAGACCACGCTTATAGGCCTCGATGGCAGTCTTGACGTCACAATTTCGAATGCTGATCATTTTGGCATTAAAGCGATTGAAATAACTACGGATGGACTCCTCGGATTTTTGGACGACGTAATACAGGTCGCTGGTCTGCTTCTCCATCTTGCGACTGCTGGCGAACTGTTGTGAAAACTGGTTGACCAACTCCGCGAAGTTACTTATGCTTGGGTTTGAGGTTGATCAACCATTGGGGAGCAGGACCTGTAAGAGTCGCCCCGAAGCTTTTGCACATGCATACTTCCTGATATTGATGTGGGATCGAGACTGTCCACATTAACTGTTTATATTGTGCAATATGCTCCGTTGGATCAGTTATTCATGAATATTTCGGTGTGAAAGCAGGGATGTTATACTTCTTTGGGACGTCGACATTCGCTATCATGTCAACGAAAGGCGATGCTTTAAATCCTGTGTGAGGCTCCACGTCGACGGGGACGGCGGCGCCTGACAATTTGGAAAGTAGCGACATCATTTTCTCGTTCTGATCTTCCAACAACCTAAGTCGCTGGGCGACAGGGTCGTTAGGGTCGGAGTTTACGCCTGTCTGAGGGTTGACCTCTGAATTTGTAGCTGTCGCCGTACCGTTTCCATACGAAGAACCATTGGCATCCCCGTTGAGAGGGACGAAGTATGGCTGGGCTCCGTTATGCAAAGGTGGCGGTCTCAGGTACTGAGGGGGATATTATCCTTGATGAGGGTTGTTGACAAACGGCCCCGGACCTGAGTTGTTGGAGAACGGCCCTGGACCTGAGTTATTGACGAATGGTCCTGAACCTAGATTGTTGACGAATGGTCCCGGACCTCCGTTATTGGAGAATGGTCCCGGACCGGCCTGGAATTGGGGCCTTATAATAGGTACATCCATCGGTCGAGGACCATTCTGAGGTCCAAAGGAATTGCCCATCGCTACATTCTGAGGACCAGAAGAATTTCCCATCGCTACATTCTGAGGACCAGAAGAATTGCACATCGCTGGATTCCTCCGAGAAGCGATTTCCGCGGCTGCTTTCTGATTCTGCTCATGCAAGGCCTGAATCTGGCTTCGAGCCGCATGCAATTCTGACTGCAATTGAATGATAAGATCTTGATAATTTTCCATTTACCTGAAAACAACAAAAACTTTGCAAGATCGCTAGAGCGATATATACGTTGGCTTGAGATTTTCTCTAGATGGGGTCCCACGGATGGCGCTGATAACGCCACTTCTTGGCGTTATTTTCAGTTCTCAAACCAACGAGATTGGCTTGGATTCAAGTAAAAAGGCGTGTATTTTACGGTTTATCTAGTGAATTATGCAGGTTAGCTAAAAGGCGGCACTCCTCGAGAAAGAAGCTAAAAAGAGCCCAAAACGAGTCAAAACGAAGCCTAATGGGAGCCCAAAAGCCAAGCCCAAGACCCGCGACCGAACCAGGACCCGACCCGCGAACCAGAAATCGACCCACACAGCAAAAAGCATACGCGCGACTTAGCCCGCGACTTGCAAATCGCGTGGCAAGTCGCGTAAGTCACTGTTTGTCGAAAATCACCTTTATTTTCCGGGGTTTAGGTCATTATTCGATATCATTCTTACGGTAGACGATCGGGAGCAGTTCAGGGGCGACTTTGGGCGATTTTTCGGAGTCCTCGAAGCCACGTTAGAGAGCCGATCACGGATACATTCATCACGGAACGTAGAGACGAACACGAGAGGAGGGAGTTTTCATCACTTGTTATCACGATTTCATCTTTCACATTTGATCGTGTTTACATATACTTTTGCACCTTTTTCTCTTATGTTTGAATCCACCATCAACATGAACTAACCGGTTCGTGTTGGGGGTTGGAATGAATTCAGTTTATAAGCATGTGACGAATTGATTTGAACGTTTATCAGTTTTCTTTACTTAATGAAGTATGTGATTTTATTCTTAATGCTTTTGTGAATTTGGCCAGTTTACAATTGATTTATTGTTAGTAATTAAGTTCGTGAGAATTGATTGCTACTTAGAATTAGGAATTGCATGCCTAAAGCCCAAAAAGGTGATAGAGATATACCGAGTAGGCTTTAGTCCCATTTAAACCGTTAGGTTGATATCGAGAGATAAAATCTAGCCAATTTAACATAAATCGAGTACTTAATGTGTTTTGTAATCCATAAGTGAGATCGAGAGATTGAACTTATCATTTTCAAAATAAAATCCGTTGTTGGTCGAAAGAAAAAGACGGTGATCTTAAAAGATTTGGGAATCATTAAGGGGATTAACTGGTAACTGTTTTGAGTCGATTGTTTGCATGTGTATAACCTGAGGATTTCCAACCCTCAACTTTTCTCTCTCTCAAAGTTTACAAAGCTGTTCTGTTTGTCTTGTGTTTGATTTGATTTTATTTATTGCAATTAATTAGTTTATAAAACCAATCCTCCAATTTCGACAGTTCAATTAATAGTTCTTATAGTAATTGTGATACTTAGTTCCTAGTTCCCCGTGATTCGATACTCGTACTTTCCAAGTACTATTACTTGACTTCGACCCGTACACTTGCGGTAAGATTCGCGGGGCGTCAAAACCCCGTGTCAAGTTTTTGGCGCCGTTGCCGGGGAACTAGTTGTAGCTAATAGCACTACCAGCTATACGCGCTATTAGATTGAGCATTTTCTTTTCTTGTTATTTCATTTTGTCACGTTCAATTTTTGGGTTGCTGATTTTGTTCATTTTTCATTTTAGGTACTAATTGGTTTATGCCAAGGAAGACCCGAGGGGAAAAGCTCGAGAAATTTGATCCGGAAATTGAATGAACCGCCCGTTGTCTACGTAAAGAAGCGAAAGCTAGACGAAATCTGAAATTCGAGATGTCTGACGACGAGAGACCACCTCCGCGAAACGATCCTCCACCTCGCCGCAACAATCCACCACCACCTCCGGAAAGAGTTCCGATGCGGTCATTTGCCGATCCTAATGTGGCGGCCGCACGGATAGGCATCCAAGCGCCCACTACTGGGGCGAACTATTTCGAGCTTAAACCGAGCACCATCGTGATGGTGCAACAGAACCAATATGGAGGAACGCCAACCGAGGATCCTCACGCACATCTTCGTGCATTCGAGAGGATCTGCAATACGTTTAAGATCAATGGCATGAGTGAGGATGACATCAAGCTGAGGCTATTCGGATTTTCACTTAAAGGCCGAGCTGAAACATGGGCTAAAAGCATCTCACCAGATTCTATCACCACTTGGGCACAACTGAAGGCTGCCTTCCTCCAGAAGTTCTTCCCACCGAGCAGAACCGCCCAACTAATGGCAGAGATCACCCATTTTTCTCAATGGGATCAGGAAACGTTATATGAGGCTTGGGAGCGTTATAAGGACATGATCAAGAAGTATCCTCATCATGGGCTACAGGGCTGGGTCATCATCCAGACCTTCTTCAGTGGACTCCACCCGCAATTTAAGAACGACATCACGGCTGCCGCGGGTGGAGCACTAATGGACAAGTCGTATGAGGAAGCGTGCGAGCTGATTGAGAACTTGGCCGAACATAGTTTCTCCACTCCGAGATCAGCGGTAAGACGAGTTGCAAGTGTCCAAGAGAGTAATGAGCTGAATGAACTGAAAGCTCAACTGGCATTCATCACAAATCAGATGAATAGAGGAATTCCGGAAGCACCCGAGCAAATCCAGTATATGCAAAACCGGAATCATCAGCCGAGAAACGACCCGTTCTCCAACACGTATAACGAAGGGTGGAAAAAGCACCCAAATTTCTCGTGGAGTCAACCCGGTCAACAGCCAGGTAATTTTTCTAACTCTTCAAACTCTTCCAATGCTAATAATGCTTATCGTCCTCCAGGTTTTAATCAAAGAAACGAAGGACCAACCGGAGAGAAGAAACCGGGGCTGGAGGAGATGATGATGAAGTTCATGTCGAAAATGGACAGCACGGTTGGAGAGCTAGCAAGCACTGTGAACACGGTGAAAACCGCAACTGATCAGAATACGACTGCAATCAAGATCCTCGAAAGGCAAGTAGGGCAGATCTCCAAGGCCCTACAAAACCGACCTTCCGGCACGTTCCCGAGCCAACCCGAAAAGACTAACCGGGAACATTGCAATGCCATCTATCTGAGAAAAGGCAAAGAACTGAATGGGAAGCTAGCAAGGGAAGTCGAGCCTGAGGAAAAAGAGGTTGAGAAGGTGAAGGAAGTTGAAGCTGAAGAAAGCGAGGAAAGTGAACCGAAGAAGAAAGAAGTGACACCACCGGTCAAGCAGGCAGCACCAAGAGTACCTTACCCGAGCAGGCTGAAAGCAAACAAGGATGAGGTCAATTTTTCAAAATTTATAGATGTGTTTAAAAAGATAACGATCAATATTCCTTTTGCAGATGCTCTCACCCAAATGCCCTCTTACATGAAATTCATGAAAGAGATCCTTTCCAAAAAGAGGGCGATCGATCATCAATCCACAGTTACACTCACTGAAGAGTGTAGTGCCATCTTCTAGAATAAGCTTCCCCAGAAGCTCAAAGACCCAGGGAGTTTTTCAATCCCTATTCAAATTGGGGATCTTAGTTTTAATAAAGTGTTATGTGATTTAGGGGCGAGTATTAATTTAATGCCGTTATCTGTTTTCAGGAAACTCGGATTGGGAGAGGTGAGCCCAACATACATGACACTCAAGCTCGCGGACAGATCGATAAGGTATCCATACGGGGTGATTGAAGACGTGCTGATCAAAGTTGGTAAGTTCTACTTCCCGGTAGATTTCGTGGTCATCGACATAGATGAAGATGAGGAAGTCCCGCTGATTTTGGGGAGGTCCTTCCTGGCCACGAGTCGAGCATTAATAGACATGGAGGAAGGAGAGATTACCTTCAGAGTTGGTGGCGAGAAGGTAAACTTCAAGATGTTCGAGAGTGGACAGTGCAGATCTAGAGATGGTAAAGGTCAGGTAAAGAGGGAACAATCCGCGGGGAATCGCAAGTGTGGGCGATTCGAGTCTGCGGATACTGAGCCGAGCTGAACCCACATAGTCGTGCCACGACTTTAAATAAGGCGCTGGGTGGGAGGCAACCCACCAAGGTTTGTTTTCGTTTATTTTTACTTTGCGTGTGTTTTTATTTCCGAAAAGCCATAAAAATCAAAAAATCGAAAAAAGCCAAAAATATTTTGAAACAGGGACATACGTGGCTTTACACGCGGTTTGTATACCGCGCAGCAAGCCGCAGGACCCTCTGTTGGTTTTCTGAAACAGTAGGTTACGCGGTTTGTCACGCGACTTGCAAGTCGCGGGCTAAACCGCGTAAGTCCCTGTTGCTTCGTTTTGTTTTTCGTGCAGTTTTTATTCCTTTCTTGCTTCATATGTTTCTTTTCCAGTATTTTGTCTTGTGCTTTGTTTTTCTTTGTTTTGTTTTGCATGTTCTCTCCGTCTCCTCCGATTGATGCTCAACCAGTCAAGAATCCTCCGGCCGGGCAAAACAGGTATGTTCTAAACCTTTATGTTAATGAGTGGTGTATGATGTCTTGTTTCAGTATTAGTTAAACGAGAGGCAACAAACCTAAGTTCCACTTAGGTTTGGGGTGCCTTATCTTTTTCACATCTACACACTCAATTCTTTAAACCCTGTGCAAACCTCGGTTTCACCGAGGTTTGGGGTTGGCTTTTAGTTGGCAAACCTAGGCCACGACCTAGGTTTGGGGTGCCCATATTAGAAATTTTGGATTTTCTTTTGCTTGCTATGTAATGCCTTGCCCGTCATTTTGATAACTGTAATAACTGCGCAATGATTGAGTCGCATCACCTACGACTTTGCTTGCACATTGGGGACAATGTGTGGGTAAGGTTTGGGGTTGCCCAATCGGGCCCAAGCTTATGCACGTAGATTTCCTACACTTCTGAGTATCTAGATCGCATACCTAAAATTTTTTGTTTTGAATGATTGAGACCGACCATTGTGGGAAGAATCTTATGATAGTGATGTGACCGTTAGGGAAGGACCGGGAAAGGGCATAACTAGGGACATTAGTGGAGACCACCCGATAGTGAGATTTTGAGCCTAAAAGACGTTTTTCATTTCGAGGGATTCATACACTTAATTCTTATACACTTTTCGAATTCCTTGTCGTGAATATAGAATGATCTCGCTACATTATTGCATTGAGTAGCAAAGACGAACATCGGGATATTAGGTAAGGGTATAATAGACCATATCGTGTGGACCTTAAGATATGATTCCAGGCATTATGTGTTTTATTTTTAAACCATTTTTAGCTATCGTTCCCTTTCACCCGTTTGTGTGTATCCATAACCCCCTTTGCAGCCAAACACGCACCTTAATTCTTTCTAAACCCACCATTAAACCTTTAGCCAAAAGCCTTAGCCAACCCTTATCCGAAAGTGTGTCAATCGAAAGCAGTAATGAACTACTCGAGAAAGAGCAGAAAAGAATAGAATAGGCCAGTCATGAGAATAAAATGGGTCAATGTAACCCGAGAAATAGAAAAGAGGACCAATGAAGTCCCCAAAAAAAAGTTATTTAGATAATAGTTAGAGCTGCAAAATAAGAGAGTCAAAGCGACTCCAATAGTGAAGAAAAGGGCCAAGGAAGCGAATGTGAAGCAACGAGAGTTCAGGAATTACCAATGATTGACACACCGAGGATTATTGATCCTTTTTACCCTTCGTTTCTTAGCCTTAACCTTAGCCCCATTACAACCCGTGTAAAGACCTGGATGATCTTTTGGAAGATGTGATTACGGTATACGACCACCCTCATTGATATTCCCTGTCTTGCTACTTAATTCTTTCTGAGATCAAACCTTTGGACATTTGTGCGTCTTTCTTTAGAGTTGTCATGTAATAATTTGAGTATTCTTGTACATAACCTCCGTAAACATGACAACACGAGCGATAACCTAGGTTCGAGTGCAAAGAGAGTATCCCGTGAGGTAGGGTCAAGGCGAAATGTTTTTACCTAGTATGTTTGGACTTAGTCTAACCTTAACGTAATCGGAACAGTCACGAGTTCAACTCCCAATGGAAGGTCATAGATCAAACGAAATAAGAATAAGGCGAGAGTGAGATAGACATTCACGGGTATGGGAAATCACCGATGCATCACTTGGTACCAATTGGGAATTGTGCAGTCATTACTAAATTCACTATGTGCTTTTATTCTATTTTATAGCTAATTTGCTTGGGGACAAGCAACGCTCGGTTTGGGGTTGTTGATAACACCACTTCTTGGCGTTATTTTCAGTTCTCAAACCAATGAGAATGGCTTGGATTCAAGTAAAAAGGCGTGTATTTTACGGTTTATCTAGTGAATTATGCAGGTTAGCTAAAAGGCGGCACTCCTCGAGAAAGAAGCTAAAAAGAGCCCAAAACGAGTCAAAACGAAGCCTAACGGGAGCCCAAAAGCCAAGCCCAAGACCCGCGACCGAACCAGGACCCGACCCGCGAACCAGAAATCGACCCACACAGCAAAAAGCATACGCGCGACTTAGCCCGCGACTTGCAAGTCGCATGGCAAGTCGCGTAAGTCACTGTTTGTCGAAAATCAGCTTTATTTTCCGGGGTTTAGGTCATTATTCGATATCATTCTTACGGCAGACGATCGGGAGCAGTTCATGGGCGACTTTGGGCGATTTTTCGGAGTCCTTGCAGCCACGTTAGAGAGCCGATCACGGATACATTCATCACGGAACGTAGAGACGAACACGAGAGGAGGGAGTTTTCATCACTTGTTATCACGCTTTCATCTTTCACATTTGATCATGTTTACATATACTTTTGCACCTTTTTCTCTTATGTTTGAATCCACCACCGGCATGAACTAACCGGTTCGTGTTGGGGGTTGGATGAATTCAGTTTATAAGCATGTGACGAGATGATTTGAACGTTTATCAGTTTTCTTTACTTAATGAAGTATGTGATTTTGTTCTTAATGCTTTTGTGAATTTGGCCAGTTTACAATTGATTTATTGTTAGTAATTAAGTTCGTGAGAATTGATTGCTACTTAGAATTAGGAATTGCATGCCTAAAGCCCAAAAAGGTGATAGAGATATACCGAGTAGGCTTTAGTCCCATTTAAACCGTTAGGTTGACATCGAGAGATAAAATCTAGCCAATTTAACATAAATCGAGTACTTAATGTGTTTTGGAATCCATAAGTGAGATCGAGAGATTGAACTTATCATTTTCAAAATAAAATCCGTTGTTGGTCGACAGAAAACGACGGTGATCTTAAAAGATTTGGGAATCATTAAGGGGATTAACTGGTAACTGTTTTGAGTCGATTGTTTGCATGTGTATAACCTGAGGATTTCCAACCCTCAACTTTTCTCTCTATCAAAGTTTACAAAGCTGTTCTGTTTGTCTTGTGTTTGATTTGATTTTATTTATTGCAATTAATTAGTTTATAAAACCAATCCTCCAATTTCGACAGTTCAATTAATAGTTCTTATAGTAATTGTGATACTTAGTTCCTAGTTCCCCGTGATTCGATACTCGTACTTTCCAAGTACTATTACTTGACTTCGACCCGTACACTTGCGGTAAGATTCGCGGGGTGTCAAAACCCCGTGTCAGGCGCCAAACTGTTAATGCCAAAAATCGCCCAAAAGAACAACTTAAGGTTGATGTGGAATTTAACAACTAAAGAAACGTATCTCAAGACCAAGCAACACAATCTCAAGGGAAAATGTAAACAAGACAAGAGATTTGGTGAGGTGGAAAACCCTAAAACGAGGGAAAAAACCGCGGTCGACTTGTGAGAGTCGACGGTGCACTATAGTCGCCAAACAGGGGCCCAAATCCTTGTGTTACAGGTGTTTTGTGTACAACAGATTACAAATGAATGTAAAAATAAACTTAGTCGTGTCTAAAAATCGAGTGCCGTGTGTAAATCGTGCGAAAAACTATGCTGTCGTGCGGTTCGAACTGTGGTCGTGCGAAGCTTGCGTCAATGATGTTCGTTCGAATGCTCTGTAAATTGCTGTGTTTTTCGATATGCGTTTGATCAGAAAGGAGATGGAGTAGACTGAATCAGATTAGATTTTTCGGTTGTGGAGCAGGTCCTTTTATAGCTTTCGCTGGTCATTAAATGAGCCTTAATGGATTGTTTTGTAACCGCTGTCGGGCTTTAAATGCCATTGATGACTTGTCCGTTTCTGGCCGTTTGCACCATGAATGCTCGTAGACCTGCATTAATGAACAAAAGAAAACGGGTTTGACTGTTAACGGTTAGTGTAATCGTACGACCATCTTAAGTCTCATACGTCAGTCGTACGGAACGTACGACCAGCATAAAAACATACGACCGAGTATACGTCTGTAAATAACTTGTAAGACCTTATCTTAATACAAGAGTGGTCTTATGGAAATGTTATCTGAGTTTTCTACTGTTGGTCGTGAGGTGTGATTTTTTACCCAAACACTGCACTACTCCACACTCTTCACACCCACACGGGGTGGTCCAGCATCATGCAGCGTATACATTTCCCTCGACCATCCTTCATTTCCATGAACAGATTTAGTGAATTAGCCGCACCGGAATTCCTTCTCGAATCTCAGTTTCTCAATGTTGATCTCGAGGCTGGACACTTTTAACAGTTATCAGCCTTAGCATCCCTAGCTAAAATAGCGAGGCTTCTTCCATTTCATCGACACACAAAACTTTTCCAACGGAACCTACCGCTTCCAACGTATTATACTAACTTCCGGCCCTACAATCCTTACAAGTCAAGTAATAAGACTCACATGGTACTTAGCCTATTACAATACCTCACATTACACGACTCATACCCGATATTCTTTCCTCAGGGCACAATATCTACTTATTAACATGCTACTGTTTAGAGCATCTCAACAACTTCCGACTTCATCATGGGTATACTCGCTTCACAGGAAACCACATCACCCGTTAACGATCAGTATCAAACTCATTGCCCGGGACCCCCGCTAGTCCATTTTCCTTTAATTGAAACACTAAGGCTATAATGAAATCAACCGAACAATTTCCAATTAGACCTTGCCTTGCTCTTAAATGCACCAACAACTACGACCTACAAAGTTCATAGCCTTCTTGCATGACAACAAAATGATTTAAATCTTTTGCACACTTGGAAGTTCGATAAATACGATAATGAGAAACAATTTAGCATATACATGGCACATCACTACTCAAGCCAAATCGTAAACACAACGACCCTAAGGTCGCTCACATGCCACCCCACGATAAATCACGACTTTAGTTAACCGAACTAGCATCGGCCCAAATAAAACGTATTAAGTAAAACATTTCCAATACGATTAAAATTTCGGAACGAAATCACTTATATGGAGCGATCCAGCCGTCTCCCACACTCCTTATGTTAAAAGTACTACTACTCGTATCAGTTATAAAAGCTTTTGCGGTAAAATGTTTTTATGACTTTCACAACAGTGTTTAACCCCACACGGAAAAGTAAAATAATTCACAAATCACTATGCTCAAAATATCATTGTGCATTGTAAACAAGTTTATCTTTTTTTTAACACACGCTCGCGCGTGTCGACTCATTTTTCCCAAAACAAGGAGCTCATTATGCTCGTAAACAATCTTAACACAAAAGAGTCCATGTAAGTCATTTAAGAAAAGACACCATGCATGAAACTAACTTTGCGATGAAGGAAATTCACTCTAATAAGGTCCAACATTAAACCCACAATAACTTCTCGTCGACGCTCAACTTTCGGCCACCGGTCATCTTCTCGCCCTAACCACAACTTGTGTTCTCGTATAGACCAATGATTCACAACCATGCGATTTTCAAAATTTAACCTTAAGGTCGAACAACGACCACTTACCTTATGTCCTACTCATACACACGCTTTGATCAAACCTGTACATCTTTCCTTCATCATTCTTGTTACTACACCGCTTGACTAACAGTCAAGGGTTCATTTTCTTTACCCGATTTTGCTTGAAGTCTTTGAGGTTCCAACACAGTTCTCCTTCTTTTCCCACCCAATTGACACATCAAACCATGGGATAAGGACTCACTAAAACTAGGAGTTTACTCCTCATTCCTCCATTCATCCGTCCTCCCTCTAGAAAGTGTCACAAATCTCACTATGAGTGACCCCACGCATCATAATAAAATCATTGTCGTCACCGCAAGGTTAGAATTTACTCCATTCTATCACTCTTCCATTGACTATCTCAACAATAGCAAATCTATTATACATTACAAGAACTGGAAACGCCCCATATAACCGATATTCAAACGCAGCTCCGCATAATAAGGCAATCTAAGCACGTACATGTACCTGTAAATTCACAATTACACTTGCCAGGTGTAATGTAAATTTACCTAACATGTTCGTTCTCCTAACCTTATCTTTAGTGCACCTAGAGTGATCTTTCTTAAAGGCATCCTATATCTCGGATGTGTCCCTAAATTCACAGTTTAAGTTTAGGCCCGACCGGTCACCTAAATCCCTTAAACTATGGCTCTAATACCATTTGTAACAACCCAAAATCTCAACTATCAATATCATAGGTAAAAATCCCAAAACGGGTCCCAATACATCACAATATAATCAGAGTTTACAAAATTCACAGCAGCAAAAACACACTTCCACAGCCGAGATGTCTAAAGCTCCGCATACTACTATAGTGCTCTAGACCTGCTATCCCCCGCCTCTAAGCTTCAAAGCTTCTCCCTCCCTTATGAATTAACATCACAAATCCACTTTCCTGAAAATGGTTATAGTTTTGAAAAGCGAGGGTTAGACCATTAGGTGTAGTGAATTCCCTCTCAAAAACAGTTTAACACAGTCTCATCTTTAAATCACATACTGTTACAATAATAAATTAAATAACATTTAAGCATAAATAACCTCCACATACAAGGGTAATTGCACAGTGGTCTCCACGCCCATCACCTCCACGTGATGTCCTCACTCGAGGCCCCCAGTAGATCCCCACGGCCCCCAGTAGATGTCAATACCGTGTGCGCGAGAAACGGATTCAAGGCACACGGTTCAACCACACACCAAGGATCCTCGACGATCCAAGGTACCATCAGCCCCACTATGCAACCCGACTCCACATAATAGTATATAATCATGAAAGCATATAATTCATGAAGATACGGTAAAACATGCTTGCATTAATGAAACAACATAACTCATTTCATGTGCGTATCAAAACCGTGTAACCATCATCAGATATTGAAAACGAGTTCAATTTAATCATTCATAAAAGAGTACAAGGGAACTCACCTGATTATCGAGATTAGAAGCACACGCGCCTCACCCCAGCTAATCAATACGAATACCTAATTTTAGCAACAACAACAACCCAAGATCACGACTCATGCCCGAAGGATTCGTAGCCTGAGGAAAAACTACCCGAAAACCCCACTTTTCCGGAAAACTCGCTAATCCGGACTCTCCTATCTGGAATCCGGTATCCGGTGTCCGGAACCCACTCCCGGAAATCCCATGCCCGGAACATTTATCCGGAAGTCACACCCGGAAAACCTCAGTCCGGGAAATCCGAGTTGTCCGGACCCGACGATTTCCGGAAGTTGCGAACTGCAAAACCTCAACATATCCTAAATCGACTGCACAACTCGTTTTCTTGCCTTAATCCAAACTCAACCTTATGGGACTCATAGCAACAAGTGTATACATTAAAATTGTCTTGATTGAAACACTTTATTAATCCAAAATCACCCAAACTCTTCTTATCGAACTATGAGGAAAAGAAACAGTGAAGAAATGGAGATTTTCCTTCAGTCTAACAGCCTAACCATAGAAACTGATTTAGTACACAAAGAAGGAGAGAATTAATGAAATGATTACCTCTTGATGAAGAATGATTTGCTCTTCTCCTTCTCTTCTTAATAGCCGCAAACCCCAGAATTAATAAGAAATTAGGGATTTGATCCCTTTATATACTTCTATCATTTTACATTTCAGCCCCTCAAGTTACCACCTTTCATTCTTCGACCACACTTTATCTAGGTTTTTGCCAATTTAGATTTATGGTTATTACAAAAAATGCATTGGAATAATAAACTTATATAATATTTTAATAATATAATTAATGTTGAAATCTCTAAAATAAATAATCTATTGGATTGAAATATAATTTTATTAGAGATTTTGACTTCTTATTGTCTATTTTAGATAAATTATAAATAGTCTGTTAGAGATGCTCTAAAAAATAGGGTTGCATTTAATGTTACTTCTTTCAAAAAAATTTACTTCTTTCAAAATTTTGTCATTCGATTTCGGGGTTTGCTCATCTATGAGTCAATTATGAACCTATATATTCTATAGAACTATAAGCAATTACTAGACTTGACTTGATGGGCTAAAATGACATGATTTGCATTTTGAATGATGTAGGTATGCGAATTAAGGGCATCTGCATCAATCTTATAAGAGGTCTTGCAAAATGATATGGACATTTCATGTAGATAGTAACGTCTCTTACACTTGTTATATTAGCAAAGTAGGGAGAGGTTCTAATGAGAAATGCTAAGTGTGTGAGAATAGAGAAATGATCCTAGCCCTTCATCTGGTCAACAATTGCGGCTTTGACTATGAAGCACCGGATAATTCCTGTATGATTCACATATGAACTATACGTTCATATGTGAATCAGTTAATTAGTTCATATATGAATCACAAAGATTCATATGTGAATCTGTTAATTAGTTCAACTAATTCATATATGAACCTACAGTTAATTAGTTCATATATGAATCACAAACGGTTCATATATGAATCAGTTAAAAAAGAGTTCATATGTGAATTACATGGGTTCACATATGAACATATAGTTCATATTTGAATCACACATGTTTACATATGAATCCGTCTCGTGTATTTATAAAAGTTATAAAATTGTCCTTCTATTTTTAGAATATCCACAACGTTTGACCAGTCAAAGCCGCATATTCTTGACAGTCAAAGTCACAATTTTTGACCAGTCAAATTCATCTTCACCGTATGAATTGCTAGGATTACTTCTCTATTTCTCACACATTTAGCATTTCTCATTTGAACCTATAGCTAGCAAAGTAATTAGCAATTCCAAATAGATAAAATAATTCAATTTTTATTTAATTTAATTCATTTATTAGTTTGTTTAAACATTAACTATTAATATTTTTATTAAATTTAATTCATTTATTAATTTGTTTGAACATTAGTTTTTATAGTTTTTATTAAAAAAATTATCCAAAATTTATATTAAATAAACGATATTTTTTATAGAATGTTTATTATTTAAATTACTAATTTGGTTACTAAAATAAAAACACTTTAATATTGTAACAACCCATCACAAACATACATCATATAATACAATTACATCTTGTATAAGATAACAAAGATATATATTATATCACATAAGGTTTGAAAGTCCCAAAACTGTACATTACATATATCAGTACAAACTTTTCGCTAATATATTACATTACAATCCACAAAAACTATCCATACAAAACGATCTTTTGAAATTGTCATAGATACACATACTTCGTAAGCATATTACACCTTATCCTTGCCTTTGTCTGTAACGGCCCACACCGAACAAACATACCAGATAGTACTACTTTAATTAAAAACGCCAAAATGGCCCAACATAATCACAACATAAAATTACAAAACCGGGTTCGCGGAAATAAACCTAACTACAGCTGAGAAATGTAAATAGGCAATAAAAGGGAATTCTTCTAGATCCTCTATACGCAAGCACCGACTCACAACTTGCGCTTGCCCTTAAACGAGCCCTCGACTATCTGCTTACCTATAAGGTTTTAGTTTTTGAAAGCGAGGGTTAGACCACGAGGTCTAGTGAGTTCCCTCAATTTTACATCTATGCTATAGGATAAATACAATTTATGAAGCAGTTTATAAAACAGTTCATAAACAATTTTTAAACAACACACTTTTATCATGACATACACACAAATGACACATGCTGATGGCCCACGCTATGGTCACATTCACCCGTGACAGCGTGTTAGGGCACAAACCCGCCCTATATAAATTATATGAAACAATTCATATATATATATACATATTCTTTATGGGACACCCCCCATATACACACCATAAGCCATCGCATGCCCGTACTCAAGTAATCACACCTTTAGAATAACACCATTATGCATGTTTAACAGCATTAAGTAAAATATGCAGTTTAAACAAGTATTTGCGTATATAAACACACTTGGTAAAAATCTTTGGTTAAGAGTACTCACCTGGCGTCCAAGCTAAAACGTTCTCACTTGAAAATGTAACTTCCACACCGCACACCTACATGACCACCCAACACACAAGAGTGATAAGTCACCTGTCTCCTCACACCAATTTACTCAAATGAACCGCCCAAAACTCGGTAATCACTGCCGGACAACTCACACCCGGAAACACTACCCGGACACCTTCTTTCCGGATGCTTACCCGGGAACTCCACCCGGACACACTTACTCGGATACCTCACTCCCGGATACCTCACTGTCGGATACCTCACCCCCGTATACCTCACTCTCGGATACCTCACTCCCGGATTTCGGTGATTGCCCGGAAAATCGCACCGTGCGATTGAGAAAATCCCGATAACACGAATAGTCCCGATCCAAACGAGTTCAAGCCTTTATAAATAATAGGTTTTTATGAAAAACGCTTAGACAACAACACTAAGCATCTACAAACCCTTCTTCCACCAAAACTCACTAATCAATAACTTCTCAGGCTCTAAAACCCCCAATAAGCAAGATCTTTCACCAAAAGTGGCAATAGGAGTTAAAGGTTTAGAGTTACCTTGAAGAATAGAATACACCACACACTTGAGGACCTTGAATGCTTCAATTTATTGGTGAATATGACAAGAGGTTTCCAAATCGATTTTCTCTCCAGTCGCCTCCACAATAGCACCTCCAATATGAGAAATGAGGATTTTTAGGGGTTTTAATCCTATTTCTTTTATTCTCACAAAGGCCATCAAAGTTTCATTCTTTCACACCCTAGCCACCATCTTTACTTTATTCCTCCCACTAATCGCACCACTTCTTTAATTATTTCAAAAAGAGTCTGGTTATTACAACATCATCCCCTCAAAAGAATTCCGTCCCCGGAATTCCATCTTCGAACAAGCGAGGGAAATGGACCCTCATGCCCGACTCCACTTCCCAGTCGCTTCCTGACCCTTATGGTAGCGCCACTGAACCTTCACAAGAGATATCTCTTTAGTTCTCAACTTCCTGATTTTGCGATCCACATAATTCAACTTCTCATCCACGCGAATATCTTCTAATGGTACGACCATACTTGCCTCGGACAAGCACTTCTTCGGATTCAACACGTGAAAACTCGAATGAACTCCCCCAAGTTCATTGGGCGTCTCCAACTAAAACGCTACTTCACTCACGCACTCGGTGATGACAAACGGCCCGACACACCTAGGCCTTAGCTCCCCTTTTTTTTTCCTAAACGCACGACGCCTTTCCACGACAAAACTTTATGCATCACTTTTTCACCCACTAGAAATTCAATCGATTTCCTCCTTTTGTTCGCATATATCCTTTGGCGGTCTTGAGCCACCCTTAACTTCTCGCGAATCTGGGTGACTTATCGGTAGTCAATCGCGCGACCTCCGGTCTCACCAAATGCCTCTTTCCCACGATACATCTTTATTCGTGGAAGATTCACAGATAACTGCACATGTCAACCTCTTTGCTTCTCTAAGGATTCTATTGCTCCCACTATGCATAGCCCTTCAACAATAAGGCGTATACCAACGAATTATCACACTTTCGGTTAACTACAACTCTTACCCCAGAAAATTCGCGTAACATAAAAACAGCGCCTCAGGCCAACTGTGCACAATATCATCCGCACACCTGGACTCACGGTATTACAACACGTCAAATTAAGGGTTTCACACAACTTCACTTTCCTAAAATGATGGATTTTACCGAAGTTAACGTCACAACAACATGAATCCCTTAATAAATAACGAGCACTCAGTTGCCAATCTTAACACAAAGTCAGCCTTGAATGTCACCATATCTCGCAATTATAAGCTTCTTGATCAGATAATATGCAATTCGAAAATCACTTCCCCCAACACGACATATGTCTAACACAGATAGTTCTTTCTTTCCCGAATCGCATTGACTATAACTCATCAATGTTAACCAATTCATATGCTCCCACCAATCCAAACAGAACCAACCTTGAAGACACACATTCAAATTCTCCTTGCATCCAACAATCGTCCATCCACATATGAAATAAATTTGAGTTTCACCCACTCAACAGGAAGGAGTTTCCATGCTTACAAAAGACTATTCTCATTAGCTTAACACCGAACGACAAGCTCACTTGGAATATTTCCCACACTACCACAAAGTCTAACCCAATGGTCCTTCGTTCCGAGCACTACATTCAACTTACTTTCACTTCTTTCTCAAAACATAATACATATTTCCAAAGAACGGCTCACTAAGAGGTGCACACTTTCGACCAACCACACAAGCTAGCTTTCCTCGACCCTTAAACTATCACACACACGCAAATCCTTTTTCTCATACTCCCACTAGGAGTTCATGTACCCGACGATGTCACTCTGTACCCATTGATTCACATTTTCAGTCGCTTGCCAAACTTTCTACTTCCAGTTTACTCATTTATTTCAACATACCATCCCCACCTCTTCAGACTAGTATGGAACACTGTCCGTCCAACATTGACCACTCCATACACACAATTCCAACGGTTACTATGTCTAACCAACGGTTTCACCACCTCTCACATGAGAAATTCAACCAAGCCATTCCAAAATAACACCAAATGCTCGAAGCCACAACACACTTCTCGTTTCCCAAACGGGGTTAACCCACTCCTTTGAATTCCTGTACACACAAGGGATAATTCAATATTCCCAAAGATTTTGTATCTACTACGAACCATCATGAATTAACCAATCCAACGTCTTCATAAATATTTCAATGGCACAAGATAAATTCGCCCATCACTTATCGCGACCAAAGAGCACACGATCTCTCCTGTAGGTGGCCACCAACTATTACTCCACTATTTTATTCTCAAACTAGCAATACAATAACACCAACCAAACATCCATGCATCTCATCACACATATATATGCCACCTTTGAATAACTTAACAACAATCTCCGAGCAAGATTCCCACTGACGCTTATCCCATATCAATAATGCCATCCCACCACTTAACCTCACAACAACTCACTACTACACCAATGACTGGCACGTCTACCATGCATAAGTTATCACTAACTTATCCACACAACCACACCACAACATCACACTAGAGGCGAATCCTCACGATCATTTGTACACGCAATAGGCATTGACTTCTCCATACCAACCATAACACATACATTAGAACCAAGGCTATCTCACGACTTTGACTCCCTCGAATAAGGATGAGCTACCAAAATTAAGATCGTCTACCTTTCTCGAACAAGTCTTCGTCCCCCGCCGGCTCTTCGGGGTCTACACAAACAAGCTCAAATAAACCAAAAGGTAATGAGCTCCCTTGCAACCAAACATAATCGAGGCGTCCCACTTCAGTTGTGCTAACTACTTCATTCACAAACGAAACATCACCCACATAGGAAATCACCTATCCAACTAGTGATCTTCCACTTTCATAACACTCGCACAAGGCGGTTCAGCATCCTAACAGGTACACATGTAACACCCTAAAATTAGGGCTAATTTAAACCTCAAATTATAATAAGATTTAAACATAAGCTTTCTTAAACTTTATACATAAGCAAAGATTTAACCTTGAGAGTTATATTTTCAAACGTAGAATTCTTCAAATGATCTATTAATCAAATCATTTCACTATAATCCGATTAACTAAATTATCTAAGCAATCTATCAAAATTTCAACATTAAATAACTTCTCCGCTAATCCAAAAGCTCTCGTCCCACATCCCTTTACTTTCCTGAGCTAGTACCTGGTAAGAAAACATTATTTGAAACAATTAGGCTAATGCCTAGTGAGAACATTCGGTTTTAAAATAATATTTACAAAATATTGTAAACAAGGCCTGACAAACCTGGATTACCCTTTTTCTTACCACATGCAAAACCATTCATCAATATCAGATTAAACCTGATTACATGACTACGAATCTGTAACAACCCGGTTTTCCAAAAATGCTTCAAATAACATACATTGCATAACTTCATTACATTCATAATAAAAGATACATAATAAACCACAAACGGTCCCTTCAGTCTCGAAACTACAAAATACATTAAGCTTCCTAATCAACGCCCATCAAAAGCTCCTTACACTTAATCCTTTCCTTTGTCGATCCTTAACCTGGAAAACATATTTTTGAAAATAAAATGAGGGTTAGACCAAACGGGTCTAGTGAGTTAATCCCGGTCCTTTCCAAAATCATTATAAAACCTTTTATGTAAATCCTTTGTATCAAAATAGTTTAGATAAACCTTTGGTAATTCTTTCGTAAAATATAAACATACCACACGTATATAAATACCAAACAAGACTCGTGCATCGTGCTCCACTCATCCTCATCCTCATTCCCATGGCCATATTAGTTGGTAGCAAGCCAACTAATAAATCAACGCCGTACAACAACTACGACACACAACGCCGTACAACATCTACGACCAACAACGCCGTACAACAACTACGACACACACTTCAACCGACATAGTTCGGCGTGCTCTCGTGTAGTATAATACTTACATAAATATAACATCTCATTATTTTATATTTAAAAGCATATACTCAATTGTATCTCAATATACGATATACCACACCATCACACATATCATTTTCATATATATATATAAACACATATATATATATATTTCACAAATTCTCAATCCACACATACTCATATATATATAAACACATATATATGTTCCCCAGTTGAAAACGTTTAAAGTAAAACTCACCTGAATGCTTATTACAACTCTTCCAAGCATTTTCCAAAGATTCAGTCTATCAATCCCAATCCACAGAGTCTGCAATTATGTTGATCCAAACCCTCAGTGATTTGATAATGACCCGCTCTTAAATACTTAGTGAAAATTGTAAGTAAACAATATGTATCAGAGTTTCACTATCGCTGATAAGTACTAAGATCTTACAGTACTGCTGATAGGAACTCTCGCACTTTTAGATTAAACATTCAGCGAACACTGTTCACCATATCGCTGAGTCTGTTCAGTCCTTATGGTGATCGCTGATAAGTTAGTTGTTTACTTATGATCCCTGAAGACAAGATTCACGTCAACAAAGGTTCTACGCTGAAGTCGAAGATCAAGCTCAAGAACCAGCGACAAGTCTCCTAATGAACTGATGCGGATCAGCGAAGACTCAGATTTGTCCACTCAACGTGAAGTATCAAGTATAAGACTTCAGCTATCGCTGAACTTTATCATCTGCTGAATAGTAAATGATAATCGCTGAATCAACGAAAGCTGATCATGAAGTCCTCCGTACAAAGTACTTTTGTCTTAACCTCCCTTGCACGCCACCGTACGAAATGTCAGAAAAGAACCTCCGAAAATCTGAAATCGTACAACCACTCTGATACTACACTGTTCATTCATGCGGCTACTAAGGTTGTCATCAAAGGTCAATGACATGCAACCAATCCGCTAATGACACGTGTAAAGTATATACTGGATTGCATTAAATGCATGCAGTATATAAAGAGATGAACTCACTTCATTTGAAGTAACTTGCTAACTCTGGACAAGTTCAAATCTCTCAAGATAGGATTTTATTAGTAATCTCCTTATCTTTCTTAGTGCAAGAAAACCTTAGTGTTCCAACTTGTTTAGATTTAGGTTTATCCTTAATCTTGTTTCCGCAACAAGCTGTAAATTGTTAATGATTTATCAATAAACAATTTAGAAAAGTAAAATAGTGTGTTTGTATTCAACCCCCCCCCCCCCTTCTACAAACTTGTTTAAGCCTTTCGGGACCAACAAGTGGTATCAGAGCAGATTTGTTTAATCTCATAAACAAGATCTAATCTAAGATATTTTCTCTTCCTTGCTATTATCTGAAAATGGCCAACTCAAACACAAACACTCACTATATCGACAATGGTTCTCTTGAAAAACCCCCTAGATTTTCCAGAGACAACTTCAACTTATGGAAAAATAGGATGACACTCTTCTTAGAAGGTGTAGACCCTACTATACCTTACTATCTTGAAAACGGTCCACACATCCCTGTAACGATTGATCCTGCCGTTCTAGCCACTGCAACTAGAGCTGCTATTCCAGAAAGGTTGATTCCAAAGGAAATCCATCATTGGACCGATGAAGACAAGAAGAAAGTGGCTATAGATACAAAAGCCAGATCCATACTATCCATGGCCCTTCCTGACGAAGTCTACCATTCCGTCATGAACCTGAAATCCTCGAAGGCCATGTGGGACACAATATGTGTTCAGTATGAAGGAACGTCTGAAGTCCAGGATTCAAGAAAGATCAACCTGGTAAGACAATACGAAAGTTTCATCTCTGGTAAGAATGAAACTCTCTCTGAAGTACATCAACGTTTTAACTGCTTAATTATAGATCTTAAAACGGTTGGTAAGGAATATTCTAACTTTGAAGTTCTGACAAAGTTTTTAGAATGTTTACCTGAAAGCTGGGACAATTATTCCATGTGTCTCAAGCTGTCAAAAGATCTAAGATCAATGACACTCGCTACCTTATATGGCACATTGCTGAATCATGAGCAATCTAGCCATCTTAAGAAGAATCTTGTAAAAGATTCCAAAAGCACCCCTGTTGCTTTAATCTCAGAGGAACCTTCTACTCAGCGACCCGTGGTCACTATCACTGAGTTAGAAAGTAACTCTGAAAGATCATCAGATTCTGATTCTTCAGATGATGAATCCTTGGCTCTCCTAACTAAAAAGTTCAGGAGATTCGCCAAGAAGAAAATGTTTAGAAAGAACAAAACTCTTTCTATAGCTGACAAGCCTAAGTCATCAGCTTTTGTTGATAAGGCTACTGCTACTTGTTTTAACTGCGAAAAGACAGGTCATTTCGCTAACGAGTGCAGGTCCAAGAAAATCATGAGACCTTCAGCCTTTACAAAGAAATCCTTTGTTCCAAGGAATAAAGACGACAAATACTTAAAGCTGAAGGAGAAGTATGCAAAGCTGAAAAGCTTTAAGAAGAAGGGAAAAGGCCTAATGGCTGACTATGATTGGGCTGCTTCTGATGAAGAAGCCTCATCATCTGATTCTGAAGATGATGAAGCAAATCAATGTCTCATGGCCAAGATTGAAGAAGAGGAAGAAAGTTCAGACATTCCCTCCACTTCAACATCTGCCATTCAGGTATCACCTTCCTTCTTTACCAATATTGTAAATATTGATGAAGCTGATAGTCTCCGTAAAATCGAACTACTGACTAGAAGCTTATACGAAGCCATGAACGGCAAAGCTGTGGTTGAAAACCAAAATCTTGATCTCGCTGAAAAGCTTAAAAATTGCCACCTTCAAATAGAAAAGCTTTCTAAATTTGAAGAAGATTTTAAAGATCAAGTCCATTTAAATCAGCTAGTCAAAATTGAACGAGCGGAAGCTATCGCTGCATTAAAAGCTGAACAAGCTACTGTTGAAGGATGGTGTAATTCTTCAACAAAGATCACTGAGATAATTAAGGCTCAGATTCCTCTGAGTGATAAACGTGGTCTGGGTTATAAATATGATACTCCAATACCAACCACTGAACGTTCAATGCTTAAATTTGGAACGTTCGTATCCTCAGTAGCTGACACTTCTTCATCTCAGTACTCCTCGTCGATTACACCAATCCCTGAGGAAACTCCTACCTCCTCAAAAGGTAAGGAGAAAATGGTTTATTCAAAACCTACCTCTGTCTCTAAAGATAAAGGTAAAGGAATTGTAATTTATCAAAATCCTCAGAAGGGTACTTTAGTACCTAAGCTGAATGCTTCCAAAGCCTTAGTGATTAATTCATCTGGTTCTAGAAATCAGACCTCTGGATCAGTTCAGCGACCTACTCCTAGACTCAGAGTAGATGTCCTTGGTAAGAAATCTGAAGAACTGAATGTTCGTCCTATTTCAAAAACCAATAGTGTACTTGGTGCTGGCACTTCTAATTCCAAATTAAAAGCTCAGCACACAAGTGGTCCTAGAACTAATTTTAGTTATAGGAAATGTTATCACTGTGGACTTACCGATCATATTGCAAGTAAGTGTCCCACAGCCACCAAAGCTGATAAGATAGCTAAGGTGAAGATAGCACCAAAGAAGACCAAACCAGTTGCAAGTCAGGTCAAGGTGACTCATACCGCTGAGGTCAAGAAATTGACCAAAGTGAAGAAAGACAAAGCTGAATCTTCAAATGCTGCGAAGACTGCTGAACCCATTCCAACCACTTCCACTGACAAACGCGTATACATGGTGAAGTGGGTACCCAAGCAAAACTAATCTTCCTTTGTATTGCAGGTTAAGAAGGGTATCTGGTATCTCGATAGCGGATGCTCTAGACACATGACTGGAAAGAAAAGCCTGCTCGCTGAATACAAGGAAGAGAAGGGTCCCTCTGTAACTTTCGGTGGAAATGGAAAAGGACACACCCGAGGGTATGGTGTACTTTCAAATGGTACAACATCCTTCAGAAGAGTCGCATATGTTGAAGGGCTGAAGCATAATCTTCTGAGCATCAGTCAGCTTTGCGACATGGATAACAAAGTGATTTTCACCAAGGAATTCTGCTTTGTCTCTGACAAAAAGGAGAAGATAGCTCTCAGCGGTTATCGTTTGGAAAATGTTTACGTTATAAACATGGACTCAACAACCACTGAGAACTCCTGTTTCTTCTCAAAGGAATCTTCTGATGTCAACTGGCTATGGCACAAGAGACTCTCACATCTCAACTTCAAGACACTGAATACTCTTTCATCCAAAGAGTTAGTCACTGGTCTACCTCAACATTCATACGCCAAAGAATCCTTATGTTCAGCGTGTGAAAAAGGGAAGCAGACCAAGGCAAGCTTTAAGTCCAAGCAAGTTTCCTCAGTGTCATCTCCTCTTCAACTACTCCATATGGATTTGTTTGGCCCCGTTAACAAACAATCCATCGCTGGAAAGAAATATACGCTGGTCATAGTTGATGAATTCTCTCGTTATACATGGGTAATGTTTCTCCGTTCTAAGAGTGACACCCCTGAAGAACTCATCACCTTTGTTCGGAAGATGGAAACTCTGAACAATATGACTGTTCGCTCAATAAGGAGTGATCATGGAACTGAATTCAAAAACAGTTCTCTTGATTCCTTCCTTGAGAGCAAGGGTATTTCTCATAACTTTTCGTCAGTGAGAACACCACAACAAAACGGAGTCGCTGAAAGAAGAAATAGAACAATTATTGAAGCTGCACGTTCAATGCTCAGCGATTCTCACCTGCCTACTCAGTTTTGGGCAGAAGCTGTCAACACGGCTTGTTTTACGCAAAACAGGTCGCTGATAGTCAAAAGATTCAAAAAGACAGCCTATGAACTTTTTTCATGGGAGAAAGCCTTCAATCAGCTTTCTTCACATCTTTGGTTGTCAGTGTTTCATACTGAACAACAGAGATGCCCTTGGAAAGTTTGATCCTAAAGCTGATGATGGAATCTTTCTTGGATACTCCTCAGTTTCCAAAGCCTTCAGAGTCTTCAACCGAAGAAGACAAACTGTAGAAGAAACTATACACGTCACGTTTGACGAATCCCATTCAGCGAACTCTAAACCGAACGCTGATACAGAAGAACTGAATCAATGGATGTTTTCTCATCTTGGTGATTCAGAAGAAGTTCCCACTACTCATACTCATACAACTGAAAATGATGGTCCTACTATCATTCCCAATATGCAGAATAGTGAAGCTGAAACATCTTGGGTCTCAGCTGTTCCTATAAATACCATACCCGCAGTTGATCCAATTGTCTCAGAAATTCCATCTATCTCTCAGCAATCAGTGAATGAAGTGACAAATGCAAGCATTCCTCTCTTAGCTGATTATCCAGAAGTAGCTGAAGCCTCATCTTCAGTTTCTCCAGTTCAGACTGAGTCAGCGACGCATGCTCCGGCTCAGCGATGGACTGTAAATCACCCAATCGATCAAATTCTTGGTGATCCCAACGCTGGTATTCAGACTCGTAGAAGTGCAGGTAATATTTGTTTATTTGTTAACTTTATTTCTCTAACTGAACCAAAGAAAATAGATGATGCCCTCAGAGATCCAAACTGGGTCAGCGCTATGCAAGAAGAGCTGACTGAATTCGAAAGAAACAAAGTTTGGAAACTTGTTCGGAGACCAACTGACAAAACAGTGATAGGCACTAAGTGGGTCTATCGAAACAAGTTGGACGAACATGGTACTGTAACTCGCAACAAAGCTCGTCTTGTTGCTCAGGGATACAGACAAGAGGAAGGTATAGATTATGACGAAACCTTTGCTCCTGTAGCAAGACTTGAATCTATTCGTCTTTTCTTAGCATATGCTGTACACAAAAACTTCATTGTACATCAAATGGATGTTAAGTCAGCGTTTCTAAATGGAAAGCTGAATGAAGAAGTTTATGTGGAACAACCTCCAGGATTCTCAGATCCTAAGCGTCCAGGTTATGTTTATAAGCTGGATAAGGCACTTTATGGCTTGAAGCAAGCTCCTCGTGCATGGTATGACACTCTTTCTACGTATCTCCACCTTGAAAAATTTGAGAGAGGTAAGATTGACAAAACTTTGTTTTTTAGAAAAATAAAAGGTCATATCATTTTAGTTCAAATATATGTTGATGACATTATATTTGGTTCTACTAACCCTGAGCTTTGTACTCGTTTCGCTGATAGAATGAAAGATGAGTATAAAATGAGTATGATGGGTGAACTAACATATTTCCTTGGTCTTCAGATTAAGCAAACTGAAAAAGGAACTTTTATAAATCAGGGAAAGTATGTTAAAGATATGCTGAAAAAATTCGATTTAACTGAAAGTTCAGCTATGAAAACCCCTATGGCACCACCGCTGATACTTGATAAGGACACAAAGGGTGTTCCTGTCAATGTCACGCTGTACCGTGGGATGATCGGCTCACTACTGTATCTTACAGCTAGCCGACCCGATATTATGTTTGCAACATGTCTGTGCGCACGATATCAAGCTGAACCTAAGATATCTCATATGAAAGCTGTAAAGCGAATCTTTCGATATCTTAAGGGTACAGCGAATCTAGGTCTTTGGTATCCCAAAGATTCAGGATTCGATCTAACCGCCTATTCAGACAGTGATTTTGCAGGTTGCAAAATGGATAGGAAAAGCACCACAGGAGGATGTCAGCTCCTGGGTGGAAAGCTGGTAAGTTGGACAAGTAAGAAGCAAAACTCGGTGTCCACTTCCACAGCTGAAGCTGAGTATGTAGCCGCTGGAAGCTGCTGTTCTCAAGTCTTGTGGATGAGAAATCAACTACTAGACTATGATCTTCAGCTCTCCAAAATTCCAATCTATTGCGACAGCACTAGTGCCATCGCTATAGCAAACAATCCAGTGCTACACTCAAAGACAAAACACATAGAAATCAGATATCATTTTATCAGAGATCATGTGATGAATGGTGATATAGAACTTCATTTTATCCCAACTGATTATCAGTTAGCTGATTTGTTTACCAAACCTCTTGATGAGACAAGATTCAACTTTCTCATCAGCGAGCTTGGAATGCTGAACTTTGAAGGATAAATCTTCAGCGGTTCACATTTAATCAGCGATACGTTTATACATTCTTGTATAGGCTCTGGATAAAATAAACTAGTACAATCCATTTCATCATCTTCTCTCTGAATAAATTGGGTTAAACTGATATCAAGGTATGTTTTCTCTGACAAAACGCATGAAAATGCAAGATTTCAAATTCTTTCATCGCTGAATAATATTTTGAAATTTCTTAAAACCCTCACTGATATTTCTATTCAGTGCTTCATATTTTCCAAAGAGTCCCTGAGTTTTTCTTTCAAAACCTCAGAGACAACGAAAGAATGTGAAAGGACAATTGTGACGTCATTGCAACGGATAACACCAGGCACGTTTCTTTTTCTGACACACGTTTGCACGTTTCGTTGTCTATCCAATCAAATGCAAACACGTGTCCGTGTCATGATGAAAAACTTTCCCGCTCAAGTTTTTCTCTCTCTACTCTCTTCCTATATAAACTCTCTCAAAGTTTATATTTGTCTTTTATGCGAATCAATCTTTCTCCGCAAGAAAAGAACACTGTTGCATTTTGTGCTCTCGATCTTCAAGAACTGTTCATCATCTTCTTCATCAAACTCAAGGTCAATATGTTCTTATCTTTTATCAAATGCAAATAACTTGTTTTCGATCTTATCATTGTTTTACACAAGATCAAACAAAAGAACTCAAAAATAAAATCATTTTCTTTCATGGTTTTATAAACACAACCATTTCATGGTTGTTCTTCAAGTTTTAAATCTAAAATCTTAAACTTGTTCTTCTTTCGTATCCATTTTTTTTTTAAAAAACTGGAATACAAGGCTTATAGGTGTTATATTCGTTTTTTTTAAAAACAAGAAAAACCCTAATCTTCATTAAGACTTTTTTGTCTGAATGAAATGGACAAAATTCGAAAAATCTTAATGAAAATTCTCTTTCCACATTAAGATATTTCTTATTTGTTAACATCTTTGGTTGAACTGATAATACAGTGAAATGGCAACTTCAAAGCTGAATGTTACCGCTGAGTCCATCTCCAGTGATTCTGAGGAACTGGAAATCACCAAAGCTCCTCAGGTTAAGTTTGAGCTGGATCAACTAGACTGGACAAAGGCAAACAACCTTTCAGCGCTTCTCGAGTTTCCTCCTCGGAAGCAGGTATCCCATCTAGACGACGCTGTGATTTTTTTGAAGAATAGCCCCATATACACAGCACTAACAATCACACCTCCTGCCAGTCAGCGTCTATTATCCCAATTCTGGTACTCTGCCAGACACACCAACCTACCCTCAGCCAAAGATCCATCTAAAACCATCGACTGCATACTCAGCGATACTGAGTATGGCACCATCAAGATAACCCCCGCAATAATCCGTAAAGCTCTGAAATTCCCTAACGCTACCTTAGAAAATCCTTTCATTCCATTTCCTGACCACAAGAAGCACGCTGACAGGGAAGAAATCATTGCTTTCCTTGATGCGATGGGTTACATCTGGGAGACTGGAAGAGACAAGCTACCTGAGAAGAAGCTGACGCTGATAAAGAAATCCAAGATGCCCAGCGAGATGAACTTCATCTTCGCTCACCTGATCAGCTGCATGACAGCGAAATCCGGATCTTCTGATCAAGCCGCTCAACCTCAGCAGGCCATGGGTTACGCACTGCTGAAAGGTCTCAACATTGACTGGGCCTCCATCATCTATGAAGACCTCATTCAACGTGTTGATTCTGCCGCTGACCGACCAGCATGGGTTCCTTACCCGCGATTCATCAGCGCCATCTTTCAATATGGCCTGAAGGACAGCTATCCTGAAGAGGGTGATCTGAAACTCTCTCAGATTGGCCCTAAAGTTCTCGACTTCAAGCCTGTCGCCAACGAGGTACGTCTCTCTACTCTTCTCACTCTTCTTAATTCTCCGCTTTCTGTGGCTCCTTCAGCGACAATACCCATCGCTGATACCCCGGCCACAAAATCCATTCCTTCTAAGAAAAGGAAACAATCTCTTACCACTCTTGATTCCAAAAGGATCAAGAAAACCAAGGAGCAACCCCAGCAGTTGCATGCTGAAGACTCCTCAGCTCATTCTGAAGAGCTGAAGGAAAGTTCCGTGGTACGCTCTGCCACACCAATTCAAGCCATCCCTTCTAAACCTACTTCAGCGTCCCTAAACGCTGAGGTTAGAACTGTGGAATCTACCCAACCTTCGTCAGTCTCTCATAAGACTGATGAAGTACTTCTCAGCGAATCCAACGCTGAACTTGAACCCCAACCCCAATTCTTATCCTTCGCTCCTCCCTCTACTTCTTTGGACACTCCTCCAGTCAAAACTGGAGATGCCATCATTCAAGAAGCCGTTGAAGCTTCTCAGCGAATGACGAAGAAAGGACCTGCAGAGATCTCCATTCCTCACGGAACTTTTGAGGGAGATATGGAACACTATGGAGGGACTCGAAACTTTGATGAGTTCGTCAACGCTCCTGCAGGTACAGATCCCACCTTAAACATTGTAACTAAACCTGAAACTTCTGAGCTTTCCTTTGTTCACAAGTACTTATATGTTACAGGTCCTTTTATGGGAGACATCAACCAGTCTCTGAAGTCTATGGAGATGAAACTTACGGATCTCACCACCGGTCTATCAAATAACTCTACAGCTGTAACAAACGCTGGAGAGAATCTGACGAAGCTGACTACTGTGGTGGAAAAGAAGGCCTCCTCTGATGACATCAAAGATCTTGATAAAACTCTCGCCGACTTTGCCAAAGTGCTATCCGACATCTACACTGACTACACCAACCTCAAATCATCAGTTTCCACCATTTCCAGCGAAGTTACAACGCTGAAGAAATCGGTTGGTACACTCGAAGGTGATATGTCAGTGGTCAAGACCGACTTGGGCTCAGTGAAGACCGACCTTGGTTCCGTCAAGACAATGATCGAGACGCTGGTGAACAAGGCAAATAATCCAGCTCCTGCTCCGGCCCCTGCACCTGTTTTGGACTCATTCACCGCAGAGGATCGCCAAGAGCTGAAGAAAATCACGCCTGCTATTTCTGGCCTAGAAGACAGAATAGCTAAGCTTGAAGGTTGTGTGAAAATCTCTGGCCCAGAAGACAGAGACAACACCAATGCTGAATCTACCCATTCCTCCCCCGCCCATCATGAGAAAGAGGGGGAGAAGAGCGCTGAACAGGAGAAGAGCGCTGAAGACCTTTCCCATGATGAATCTATCAGGGGAGAAGGTAATGAAGATCGGATTACTGGACCTCAGGGAGATGAAAACCCTGAGGGAACCGAGAACCTCGCCTCTATATCTGAGGGGGAGCAACTCGATGAAGATGCTGAGGAATCTGAAGCAGAAGAAGACGAAGACTTCGACATCCCTGAAGCTGAACCATCCTCCTCTCCAAGGAACGATGATGATGATGATGAAGATGACGATGATTTCTTTGTTGTCAAACCTGCTCCTCGAACCAAAGCTCTTAAAGGTATTTCAATAAAAGAACCTTCAGGGGAGAAGACAAAGACAAAGCACTCAGCCTCTGGCGCTGAGAAAAGCAAAGACAAAGGCATCGCTGAAGATGATAATCTGGCGATCCTACTTGCAAAGCCGATTTGTCAGGTACACTAAACTTATTTTTCCTTCCCTGATCTTCTATGAAAAATCAGTTATCCATTCCACAAACACCATACACATCCACATTTTTTTCTATCTTTTCTACCCAAGTTCTTCTACCCAGTTCTTATTTGTAAGATCGCTGCGTTTCAGCTAGTCCTCTCCCCTGTTTGAGGATATCGCTGAAAGATCTGTTGCGACTTCACCAATAATTCCAGCTACCGCTGAAGACATAATCCCAGTCTTAGATTTAATCTCTGAGACTGATGAACCAGAAGAACAACCTCTCTCGCACAGAAACAGACTTTCCTCAGTTGCTCAAAGGCTGAGTGAAGAAGATCAAAAGAGGAGAGAAGAAATGATAAAGCGATTCGAGGATCAGCGAATCATCCTAAGGCGCGATCAACTACCTTCAGTTCCTCCTAAGTTCAGAATTTCAAAAGCTGAATACCAAGATCATCTCAGAGCTGAACGCCTCATCGCTGAAAGGAAGGAAGCTGAAGATAAAGACAGAGAATACGCCATCAAGCTCACTCAAGAATCTGTCAAAGACCCCAAGCTGAAGCGTATTCCCATTCAAATCCAACGAAAGCTTTGGGAACAAGCCCAGAAGATCGTGGAAAAGAAAGCTGAAGTTTCTCAGACCACCCTGATCTGGTGTAAAGAGAAAATCCACTTCAGATATCGTCCAGCGAAGATCAACAAGGTATTCATCTCTGGAAGAACCTCCGTCGGAGTACCTATTGTTGACATCAAACTGTTCAGAGAAGATGACTCATCTGAAACCTTTCGTGCTGACACTGTAAAAAGGTATGGTCTCTCTGAATGACTGGAGATGAGGTTAGCTATCCAACCGTCAAAATCTAAGTACAAGGATCATTTCGAAAAGCTGATAAACAGACAGATCGATTTGATATCTTCTTGTGTGGATATTCCTCCTGTTCCTGATCTAAAGCCGAAAAGAAAAAAGGGCTCTCCAAGGAAGAAACGTCAAGATTCAAACTCAGGTCCTGTCATACGAAATGAAACTGGAATTGGTTTCTCTCGCGCTGAAGTACTTGGTCCTGATCCTGATCTATCTGCCCTTGATGTCTCTTTGCCACCATGTGAACTTTTCGTCCCTGGTAAAGTCATCAGTAATCCTTATGGAATATTCTTTCTTGACTACGACGGACGTAAATGCTTTCAACGGATCGCTGAGCTTCCAATCACTCCAATCGAACAGCTCAAAGATCTCATCTACTGGTGCGACTTCAGAAAAGACATTCAGGTACGACACCTAAAACCCTTGATTTTTGAAGCTGCTCTGAAGCTAAAGAATAAAGGAGAAAAGGTTCCTGACTGGATGATTCCAACTGAAAAGACAACCCTTGATGAACTTCTCATTAAGGAAGAACCCTTTGAAGGCTGACAACAATCACCATTTTCTCTATTGTATCAGTCATCCTTCAGGTCTTGTAATTTATTTCGCTTGTACTTGTAATCTTTCTTATTCATATTGTAACCTGATTCAAAGATTTAAAGAAAGATTTCAGCGAATGTACTTTACTCCATCAGTACTGAAAAGATCCCAGAAAACAGTAAAAGGGACAAATATTTTATGAGTTCTTTTTATCCTTATGTTTTCATTAAATAGCAATTTTCTCTGTTGCTATGTCATAATCAAATAGGGGGAGATTGTTGATCCAAACCCTCAGTGATTTGATAATGACCCGCTCTTAAATACTTAGTGAAAATTGTAAGTAAACAATATGTATCAGAGTTTCACTATCGCTGATAAGTACTAAGATCTTACAGTACTGCTGATAGGAACTCTCGCACTTTTAGATTAAACATTCAGCGAACACTGTTCACCATATCGCTGAGTCTGTTCAGTCCTTATGGTGATCGCTGATAAGTTAGTTGTTTACTTATGATCCCTGAAGACAAGATTCACGTCAACAAAGGTTCTACGCTGAAGTCGAAGATCAAGCTCAAGAACCAGCGACAAGTCTCCTAATGAACTGATGCGGATCAGCGAAGACTCAGATTTGTCCACTCAACGTGAAGTATCAAGTACAAGACTTCAGCTATCGCTGAACTTTATCATCTGTTGAATAGTAAATGATAATCGCTGAATCAACGAAAGCTGATCATGAAGTCCTCCGTACAAAGTACTTTTGTCTTAACCTCCCTTGCACGCCACCGTACGAAATGTCAGAAAAGAACCTCCGAAAATCTGAAATCGTACAACCACTCTGATACTACACTGTTCATTCATGCGGCTACTAAGGTTGTCATCAAAGGTCAATGACATGCAACCAATCCGCTAATGACACGTGTAAAGTATATACTGGATTGCATTAAATGCATGCAGTATATAAAGAGATGAACTCACTTCATTTGAAGTAACTTGCTAACTCTGGACAAGTTCAAATCTCTCAAGATAGGATTTTATTAGTAATCTCCTTATCTTTCTTAGTGCAAGAAAACCTTAGTGTTCCAACTTGTTTAGATTTAGGTTTATCCTTAATCTTGTTTCCGCAACAAGCTGTAAATTGTTAATGATTTATCAATAAACAATTTAGAAAAGTAAAATAGTGTGTTTGTATTCAACCCCCCCCCCCCCTTCTACAAACTTGTTTAAGCCTTTCGGGACCAACAAATTAGATTAAATACAAATATCCCCTTACTAACTGATCACATAAAACATACTAGAAGACCAAGAACTCTAGATAACTCAAATCCTCAAAAGTGACCAAAACAGCTAAAGTATCCGGACAACCCAAACAACCCGGACAACACCACCTTTTCCGGACAACATGACTTTTCCGGACAACCTCAGTAATCCGGACAGCAAGACTAATCCGGACAACACGATTTATCCGGACAACACAAGGAATCCGGATGCCATCCGGTCTCTAAATTATCCGGAAACCATCAATCAAATCGTCCGGACTCTATCAACAACTTACCCGGACACCACCCAAGAATCTACCCGGACACATTCAACTTATCCGGACACCTCTGTCGGTTTACCCCATTTTTCCCCAGATTCGACAGATTTTAGCCACAAGCATGAATTTGATGATTCTACTCCGATAGGAACCATTAACTAGTAATTACCAACACAAAATACACAGGGAGCATACCTTAAATCGTTTCCAAGCAATCCAATTGAAGCCTTAACCCTAGATTTCTTCTTTTCTCTTTTCCTCTTTTGCTCCCAAACACACACATACACACTGAACTGATTTTCTGGATAATACTGATTTAGAAAATATCTAAATCCATTAAGGGTAATATCCAAATCAATATACCCCTTTAGTCCTTAAGTTATTCACTAATGACCAAATACACCCTTCACTTATAATTTATCCAAACTTACCTTTAACTTCATACTTTTAAAGTTAACAAAATTTTAACAGAACTAACATTTAACTAACGAACTTACCCGGGGTATTACATCATCTCCCCATTAAAAGAATTCCGTCTCGGAATTCGGTTAAGCGAAAAGGTAATGAATACTTATCGCTACTACTTCGGACTCAATCAAAACCATAGAAACTAACTGAACAGACACCCCGCACCCACCTATATCTCTAACACATATAAGCAACAAAAGCACGGAAATACCAAAAACCATTTTGCACCGAAGTCATATAACACCTTAGCACGTATAGAGTTTATAAAAATATACCTGTAACCTCATCAGGACTTTCTTCCACCTCTTGTTCCGTCATCTGAAAAACTCGACCCTTTGCTTTCGGTACCTCAGGCCCTTGTTTCTCTCCCGGTCTAACACTCGTTGGTCTTACCGTCATACTACCCTGCTGTGCTTTCCATTGCGGAAAATCTGACTGAATATGATCCGGGGAATTGCAAACGAAACATAATCGATTTGCGCGACAATTCTTAGCGACATGTCCATCCCCTCCACACTTGTAACAACTTCTAGGATCAACATAACAATTTCCTTGATGCACACGGTTGCATTTTGGACATGGTCTTTCAACTGGTCTGAAAGGTGAATAACTATCAAACCTCAGGGATTCATATTCTTCCGAATCGTACATCGTTTCTTCCAGTTTTCTTTTCCCAGCACTCTTATCACCAACGTCTCTCCGGTTATCATGTTCTACATTTTCCACGGCATCCACTGTGGCTGAGAAGGTATCGGGTCCTCTTGCAGTCACTAGCTTTCTAATTTCTGCATTTAACCCAAAAATAAACCTTTCCATCTTTAGAGCCTCCGTGGCAACATAGTACTCCGCAAAGCGAGACTTCTCCAGAAAGAGAGCGGTGTAATCCCTAACCGATAAACTTCGCTGGTGTAGGTTCATGAACTCCTCTTCCAACTGTCTAACTGCTGCTTGAGAACAAAACTGTCCTTTGAATGCTGTTGTGAATTCGTCCCAAGTAAAAGTAGAGTATACATCTGACCTTGTGGAATCAATGTGAGCTTCCCACCAGTACAGAGCTTCTGCCTTCAACATCGCCGTTCCGTATAATACTCTGTCCTCATCCGTACACTTACTGGTCTTGAAGATGGCTTCTATTTCCTTCAACCATCTCATCGCCTTCACTGGGTCTCTATCTCCTGAGTAAGTTGGAGGTCTACAGTTTAAGAACATCTTGTAATCACACCTTCTTGACACTGGTATGACCGTAGGTGTAATGGGCATTTCGTCTTCCAAACCAGGATCTGGTGTTTCAGTATGACGAGCTTGGTCGAACATAGTCTGGATATTTGCTTGAAGTCTTCCCATCTCCGCCATCAAATCGTCTCTGGTAATAAACTCCGTACCTCGCCCCTGAACTCTACCTCCAGTTTTGCCCCCAGTTCTACTCCCCGTTCTACCTCCGGATCTACATCCCCCTCGCTCTCCTCTTCTTCCCCCCGTTCCTATTGGTGGATTCGTACTATTCGGATTTCCTCCTCCTCTTCTATTCGTATTTCGAGTACCGCTTGCCATTCTGTAGATTCAGACAAGATTAATATACACATAAGCACATACCCCATATAATAAGGTATCCCAGTCCAAACATGCACCTGTAAGATCACAATTACACTGGCCAGGTGTAATCTGAAATTACCTTACATGATGTTCCTTCTACCTTTTATACTTAGCATCCCAAGGTTCTAATATATCAAGGACATCCTACTTCACATGCAGTTTAAGTCTAGGTACGGGTACAAATACCTAAATCCCTTAAACTAGGGCTTTGATACCATTTGTAACAACCCGGTTTTCCAAACATGCTTCAAATAACATACATTGCATAACTTCATTACATTCATAATAAAAGATACATAATAAACCACAAACGGTCCCTTCGGTCTCGAAACTACAAATTAAGCTTCTTAATCAACGCCCATCAAAAGCTCCTTACACTTAATCCTTTCCTTTGCCGATCCTTAACCTGGAAAACATATTTTTGAAAATAAAATGAGGGTTAGACCAAACGGGTCTAGTGAGTTAATCCCGGTCCTTTCCAAAATCATTATAAAACCTTTTATGTAAATCCTTTGTATCAAAATAGTTTAGATAAACCTTTGGTAATTCTTTCGTAAAATATAAACATACCACACGTATATAAATACCAAACAAGACTCGTGCATCGTGCTCCACTCATCCTCATCCTCGTTCCCATGGCCATATTAGTTGGTAGCAAGCCAACTAATAAATCAACGCCGTACAACAACTACGACACACAACGCCGTACAACATCTACGACCAACAACGCCGTACAACAACTACGACACACACTTCAGCCGGCATAGTTCGGCGTGCTCTCGTGTAGTATAATACTTACATAAATATAACATCTCATTATTTTATATTTAAAAGCATATACTCAATTGTATCTCAATATACGATATACCACACCATCACACATATCATTTTCATATATATATATATATATATATAAACACACACACATATATATATATATATATATATATATATATATATATATATATATATATATATATATATATATATATTTCACAAATTCTCAATCCACACATACTCATATATATATAAACACATATATATGTTCCCCAGTTGAAAACGTTTAAAGTAAAACTCACCTGAATGCTTATTACAACTCTTCCAAGCCTTTTCCAAAGATTCAGTCTATCAATCCCAATCCACAGAGTCTGCAATTAGATTAAATACAAATATCCCCTTACTAACTGATCACATAAAACATACTAGAAGACCAAGAACTCTAGATAACTCAAATCCTCAAAAGTGACCAAAACAGCTAAAGTATCCGGACAACCCAAACAACCCGGACAACACCACCTTTTCCGGACAACAAGACTTTTCCGGACAACCTCAGTAATCCGGACAGCAAGACTAATCCGGACAACACGATTTATCCGGACAACACAAGGAATCCGGATGCCATCCGGTCTATAAATTATCCGGAAACCATCAATCAAATCGTCCGGACTCTATCAACAACTTACCCAGACACCACCCAAGAATCTACCCGGACACATTCAACTTATCCGGACACCTCTGTCGGTTTACCCCATTTTTCCCCAGATTCGACATATTTTAGCCACAAGCATGAATTTGATTATTCTACTCCGATAGGAACCATAAACTCAAAATTACCAACACAAAATACACAGGGAGCATACCTTAAATCGTTTCCAAGCAATCCAATTGAAGCCTTAACCCTAGATTTCTTCTTTTCTCTTTTCCTCTTTTGCTCCCAAACACACACATACACACTGAACTGATTTTCTGGATAATACTGGTTTAGAAAATATCTAAATCCATTAAGGGTAATATCCAAATCAATATACCCCTTTAGTCCTTAAGTTATTCACTAATGACCAAATACACCCTTTACTTATAATTTATCCAAACTTACCTTTAACTTCACACTTTTAAAGTTAACAAAATTTTAACGGAACTAACATTTAACTAACGAACTTACCCGGGGTATTACAGAATCTGACATTAAGTCAATCGTTTCTCATATTCCAATTCCATGACTACGAATCTGACATTAAGTCAATCGTTGCTCATATTCCAATTCCATGACTACGAATCTGACATTAAGTCAATCGTTGCTCATATTCCAATTCCATGACTACGAATCTGACATTAAGTCAATCGTTGCTCATATTCCAATTCCATGACTACGAATCAGACATTAAGTCAACCGTTGCTCATAACCACACACATCAGAATAATGAAAATCCATCATTTATTCTACGTGCACATAACCACTAGTGCCTATGGATCCATATAACCTAATTGTACTCATACAGGTATTTACTAAAATGTAAATTCCTTATAACAGCCGTATAAGCGAATTATATTTATACCTCGTAAATTCCTCATATCATTTAATATGTCAATTTCTTATAATAAAAGTCTAACCAATCATATTATCACTTACGGTCTTTAATATGAATATTATTGTAATTCAGTTGTCCAATAAACACAATAATTACCACTCGTACATATTTTGTCGTAAATCATTTTCCAATATCATTAATGATTTTAAGCACAACCATCAACTTAATATAATAGATTTTTCTTTATAAAATCTTTCTTCCAAATATCCACCCAAAACAGTTCATTTATAAAATAAACCTTACCATAATTTAAAACATTATAAAAACAGGTAAGGTAAGAATGAACTCACCTGGTTGAGAGCTATTACTCCTTTCTCAAAGTCGTAAGAATATTCACCACTGACTTCACAAATATCTGAAATACCCATATACAATTATACTGGTATTAATCTATCGTTTAGGATATTTAAATACCATAATCCTAAAATCCTTATCTCTATCGCAACCAACTCATTTGCAACACAGCCTCCTATCGCAAGTACAGTGACTGTCGCAACCAACTGTTGCGACACAACCCTTTATCGCAACCCATAATATCTATCGCAACCCATGGTTGCGATAACTCCTTCCCATCGCAACCAACTATCGCGACACCAAGCCTTATCGCAACTATCTGTTGCGATGGACTTCTTATCGCAGCTATCTATTGCGACACTTATGAGTTTGTCGCAACCCATGGTTGTGACATTTATGAATCTTCAAATGTTCATAACTATCGCAGCCTACTATTTCGTACAAACCCAGAAATTAAAGACTATAATATGCATGTTTGATTTCATAAATTTGCAGATATGTTCTATACCACTATTCTAACATATCTTTCAACCCAGATTTCACAAATCATATAAAAATCATCAAAACCCATCTATAATTCCATAGAACACTTTATAAGCTTAAAAGAAAGAATTTATGCAAGATGCTTACCTTTGGTTCTCTTGAATTTGTACTAAGATTTCCAGGAGAATGCTTTAACCTTTTTCTTCTCCTTTGTCTTTCCTTCCTTCGATTCTCTCTCCCTCTCTCTCCTGTTCTTTCGATAAAACACATACATACCTACTCACAAATGACTCAATTGTTTATAAAAGTGAGACACCTCACTTATTCAAACCCTCTTTAATCGTGGTGCTGACACATAACACACCACATACCCAAACAACCCTCAACTTTCATCCTTTGGCAAGTTCTATCCCTTCCTTTATGAATTAAATTAAAGTTTACCCCTTTAACTTAATACTCCATAAAACACTTAATAAAACTTAATCGGGGATAAACTATAAAATTAATATATCACTTAACAATCCACAACTTTATCAAATAAATAGACTCAATTTATTTAATAAATCTAAACATCATCTTTTATAAAAATTGGGATGTTACAATACTCCCCAACTTGAAAATGATTTCGTCCTCGAAATCAAAGCTAGGTAAATAAGTGAGGATATCTAATTTTCGTATCCTCTTCTGACTCTAAAGTCATGTTGACACCTCGAAGATATAATACCACAATCTTATGTCGCAACTTCTTAACTGATCTTTCTATAATCCCTTACAATTCCTCCATACTACTATTCTTCTCATTCACTCTCACTTCATTAAGTGGAATCACATTATACCAATCATGAAATATATAGTATATCTCTTCACTTCAAATCTTACATACTTAATCACAAATAAGATCCAGAAAGAATAATGACTCATATTTTCACACATTCTGAATCTTACCTCTATTACTCATTCCCCAACTTAGATTTGCAAACCTCCCTAGAGTAACTGTTATCATCAAATCTTTATCCGACTTATTTCTTAATCTACCATACCATTATCATTTCTCTTATACCTACACGGGACACCCATCATCACCGCTATAGTCCAAAAGAATGGTTTCTCCAAAATTATTTGCCAAGACCTTTAGCCAAGTCCCTGTAAAGTACTTAGCACCGAGAACTACCACGAGTTTCTAACTTTCCAACACTGTCGACCTATTCATTGCATTTCTTTGCATCCACGGAATACTCCAACGCTCTTAACTAAGCTTCATAACGAAATATCACAGCTTAATGATTACAATGTCCTCTTCGACAATCAAGTGAAGTATAAAAACTTACTTAAAATTCAATGGGATCGAGAAGAACAAGGGTCCTCTTTTCATCTCGTCACCGACCGCAACTCAACCTCCAGACCTCAAAATAGCATTAACGTATACTATATGAAAATCTACCCATTTCAATTAAGCATACTTACCACTTTCTAATATTTCAATATTACTGCAAACCATCATTACATCTATGACTTACACGTTCCTTCAGTACAAAGTACTACCACTTCCTCACACCACTATCGCACTACATGACCACATTGCAACAAGCTTTCATAATGTCTTTATACACACAGAAGATACTACTTCCTTCATGCTACCCATAATCACCAATTCATTTGAAGTAAAAAATCGTTTTCGGACTTTGTCTTTCCAGAGCCTAGATGTACCACATATCAAGGTCAACTATTCAAAGTGCACCAGCTTCGATTACCCTAACATTTCGTTCTTATATTTATCAGTACATCACATAAGAAATTACCTATGTAACTGCGATCTTTCACTTTTGTAGCATTCACACAAAGTGGTCCAGCGTCATACTGGATACACACCTTTCTCCAAACAACTTCTTACATCTGTGCAAGAGAGATAACAAAATAATATAACATCCCCATACATTTACACGATATTTGTAATAACAACATATACGATATTGTCCGCTTTGCGCATACCCTCTGCATAACAGCATGCCGGTACCGCTCACGGTTTTGTTCCTGCCCGCACAGGCATACGCGGGGCGCACCCAGACTGCACCCAGTGACAGGCAAAAGACCTTATGCAAGAAAGATATCCCTCCACCCTTATAAGGAGGACTTCATTTCCCTCCTAGTCGAGGTGGGATCTCACACTTCCATTTGATGTCGGATTATTGCCATAAACATATCATAATACTAGTAAATTTCGTCTAAGGATTTCAACTCACTAACCCAATACCACGAATTTGTTGTACAAAACTTAAAATTCTTTTATGTACATAACATCGTCGTCTACTGGTTTGATCATTTGAACATCACTACTCCCGTCCCAAGTATTGAGCCTATTCAAATTTAATTCAAAAACTCAAACTCAAATAATCAAGTTAATAAGTAACCATATAAAACAAGACAATAAAAATCTTTGAAGATTTCAATTCATATAATCGACCATAAATCTTAAACACAAAAGAACTTCGTATGACTACATTCTTAGATCAAATCTTTCTATCATTGTTTCCCATGTTAAAGGGAAGTGCCACCCTCCAAACATTACTTGTTTTCAACTTTTCCACATGCCAATAACATTTTCTTATTACTTATACATAACCAGACAATTGCACCAAAATTCTAACTTAAAGCATTCAACCAAGTTATCTTGAAACGACACTATCTTTCGAAGTTATTACACATTCTTTGAACTTCAACTAATACTTTCTCGGACAATTCATTCGCACATAAAAAGCAACCACTACACCACATTTTGATTAACACACTCATCATCTTCTTTAAACTTCCAATGACTCCAAAAATATACTTACTTAGTGAATTACGCAACCAAAGTCACTTGGTTCCTCATTTGGGTAAACATCCACTACCGCTTTAATCCTTCTAATTCGACATTAGCCATATCACAACGCCATCTTACAAATCACATAATCCAACAACTATATTGCCAAATCCTTCACTTCATCCAAAATCTCTGAAATGACTTCCATTTGAAGCTTCTTCCTTCCAGTTTCACATTACACATTAATTGACACATTTATATTGACAATTTATGCCACTTATCGTCCGTACATTCTCCACAAATAACATATCACAGCAGACCAGGTCTCTCATAATCATTCGTACATAATTCAAACTTACCTTCATGCTCTTCCGCATAATTAACTGAGTTTATTTCGCTACTTTATCTCTCCCCAACTTTAGTTGGGCCATAACTCACGAGTTTCTAATTAACTCATACCTACTTGTTACTTGCTACTCTTTGTGATTCCAAACCTTTATATAGACAGGACATACTCCTTCACAGATCAACACAATCTATGTACTCCTTTTGTTCGTGTCAATTACTTCAGTTCTTACAAACCATCCACTTCGTAATTAAAACCTTTATTTAAAACCACAGTATTTCAATATCCTAACACCTTTACAAGGTGGTCCTTCAACTCTTAAATCTTTTGATTCAATACTTCAGCCTCATACACCTTACGCAACTACCGACGTTTAACGTCAATAGTCAATTTGTCGATACTTCCTTAACTTATTCTTCAACAAAAATCCGTAACTGAACCTAATCCTTCCAACATATCATAATCCAATACACATTATCCATTTTATGGAATTTCATAGAAGATTCCATCATTAATGAATCATAAGTACCAACACTCACCTTATCAAGAGTTCGAAGCCACACACAAGTAAACGACACCAACGAGTAAAACCGGTAAATAACGCCACCCAAGTAAACAAGAATCCTTACTTCACCAGCGAGTAAACAAGTCTATAATATACACACATCGATGTACTTTACATAATTGTATGCCTATAAGACTCCCTACGATGATTAAGGACTCTAAACGGCCCGTCGAGCACCCCCGAATCGCAACCGGGCTAGAAACCGAACAACCGACATTAAAAACAATACTTTGAGTTGTTATATGTCCAAACTAACATGTTCAAAGTGTTCAAATGCTATTTTCCACTCAAAACGAGTACCCATACGCCTATATTACGCCCTAAAACGACACCGATACGCAAGAAACAAAAATTAGAAAACGCTGAAACAGTGCTGTGCGCGCCTTCTGGCGCGCCCCAAGCCGCGCCCAGACACGCACAGACGTCTGTTGGGCACCAAACAGCCCCTGTTCTAGCCCCTTAACCTCCCAACTCGTCCCCCACTTGATTAGGTTCATTCTATGGAAGTTTTAGCATCAAAAATGAAGTTTTTAACATCAAATAGGATGAACTCGCCGATACTTTTCCAATAGTATGAGTAACATCCAATCCATTTAACAACCATTAAGATACTGGATCAAGGATAGCCATGGTAGAACATATCACCATCATAAACAAGTATGCTTATGTAACAATATATTCATAATAACAGTAGCTAATTGAAATTATGAACATACTATACATGAGAATCCTCGTTACCATCATCACAGTTATAATTCACATTTTTTTTCCGTTGACTCTAAAACTATCCCGCCTTAGTACTTCTACCCATATCTCACGAATCATATATTAATTCATCACAGCTTAAGTCTAAGTATCTCCTCAGCATACTTAGTTCACTTAAACTAATGCTCTGATACCATATTGTAACACCCTAAAATCAGGGCTAATTTAAACCTCAAATTATAATAAGATTTAAACATAAGCTTTCTTAAACTTTATACATAAGCAAAGATTTAACCTTGAGAGTTATATTTTCAAACGTAGGATTCTTCAAATGATCTATTAATCAAATCATTTCACTATAATTCGATTAACTAGATTATCTAAGCAATCTATCAAAATTTCAACATTAAATAACTTCTCCGCTAATCCAAAAGCTCTCGTCCCACATCCCTTTACTTTCCTGAGCTAGTACCTGGTAAGAAAACATTATTTGAAACAATTAGGCTAATGCCTAGTGAGAACATTCGGTTTCAAAATAATATTTACAAAATATTGTAAACAAGGCCTGACAAACCTGGATTACCCTTTTTCTTACCACATGCAAAACCATTCATCAATATCAGATTAAACATGATTACATGACTACGAATCTGACATTAAGTCAATCGTTGCTCATATTCCAATTCCATGACTACGAATCTGACATTAAGTCAATCGTTGCTCATATTCCAATTCCATGACTACGAATCTGACATTAAGTCAATCGTTGCTCATATTCCAATTCCATGACTACGAATCTGACATTAAGTCAATCGTTGCTCATATTCCAATTCCATGACTACGAATCTGACATTAAGTCAATCGTTGCTCATAACCACACACATCAGAATAATGAAAATCCATCATTTATTCTACGTGCACATAACCACTAGTGCCTATGGATTCATATCACCTAATTGTACTCATACAGGTATTTACTAAAATGAAAATTCCTTATAACAGCCGTATAAGCGAATTATATTTATACCTCGTAAATTCCTCATATCATTTATTATAAGCAAATCACATTTAATATGTCAATTTCTTATAATAAAAGTCTAACCAATCATATTATCACTTACGGTCTTTAATATGAATATTATTGTAATTCAGTTGTCCAATAAACACAATAGTTACCACTCGTACATATTTTGTCGTAAATCATTTTCCAATATCATTAATGATTTTAATCACAACCATCAACTTAAGATAATAGATTTTTCTTTATAAAATCTTTCTTCCAAAAATCCACCCAAAACAGTTCATTTATAAAATAAACCTTACCATAATTTAAAACATTATAAAAACAGGTAAGGTAAGGTAAGAATGAACTCACCTGGTTGAGAGCTATTACTCCTTTCTCAAAGTCGTAAGAATATTCACCACTGACTTCACAAATATCTGAAATACCCATATACAATTATACTGGTATTAATCTATCGTTTAGGATATTTAAATACCATAATCCTAAAATCCTTATCTCTATCGCAACCAACTCATTTGCAACACAGCCTCCTATCGCAAGTACAGTGACTGTCGCAAGCAACTGTTGCGACACAACCCTTTATCGTAACCCATAATATCTATCGCAACCCATGGTTGCGATAACTCCTTCCCATCGCAACCAACTATCGCGACACCAAGCCTTATCGCAACTATCTGTTGCGATGGACTTCTTATCGCAGCTATCTATTGCGACACTTATGAGTTTGTCGCAACCCATGGTTGCGACATTTATGAATCTTCAAATGTTCATAACTATCGCAGCCTACTATTTCGTACAAACCCAGAAATTAAAGACTATAATATGCATGTTTGATTTCATAAATTTGCAGATATGTTCTAGACCACTATTCTAACATATCTTTCAACCCATATTTCACAAATCATATAAAAATCATCAAAACCCATCTATAATTCCATAGAACACTTTATAAGCTTAAAAGAAAGAATTTATGCAAGATGCTTACCTTTGGTTCTCTTGAATTTGTACTAAGATTTCCAGGAGAATGCTTTAACCTTTTTCTTCTCCTTTGTCTTTCCTTCCTTCGATTCTCTCTCCCTCTCTCTCATGTTCTTTCGATAAAACACATACATACCCACTCACAAATGACTCAATTGTTTATAAAAGTGAGACACCTCACTTATTCAAACCCTTTTTAATCGTGGTGCTGACACATAACACACCACATACCCAAACAACCCTCAACTTTCATCCTTTGGCAAGTTCTATCCCTTCCTTTATGAATTAAATTAAAGTTTACCCCTTTAACTTAATACTCCATAAAACACTTAATAAAACTTAATCGGGGATAAACTATAAAATTAATATATCACTTAACAATCCACAACTTTATCAAATAAATATACTCAATTTATTTAATAAATCTAAACATCATCTTTTATAAAAATTAGGATGTTACAACACACCTTTCCCGACGGACCTTTATCCGTGTATAAATCCGACAAAATACACACCAGAGTTACCTCTTCCATTTCCAGCTTCCCGACAACGATATCAACAACAGTCGTTGACTTCAACATCAACGACCGACAAGATGATGATGTTTCAACGGTGTCTCCGACACACGAGAAGTCCCAACAGGATCTACTTCTTCCCGCACATCGTAACTAACTATGTGCCCCACAGTCCTCACATGATTGAAGCACAAGACTTACTTGACAATTAGCCTAAATACAAGACCACCTCAAACTCCGGCTTCACGCCGATACCATTCGTCATTATACTACAACGCTACTTTTAGAAGTATCTTGCCCGCTTTGAATTTCACCCGGGACACACCCCCCGCCGCCAACTATGCCTTGAATTACTTGGACAAGAGTACAGACTACCATAATACAAACATCACTAATGTCAAAGACTGAAATTTCTGTTATTCACAGCCTTCCACCAACAGGAACACCAAGGTCATGAATCGACCATCGATGGATCAACCACACATTTCCACTCTCGAAACCTTCCTTCATCCTTAAATGCGATATTTCCCCCTACCTAGCGAGTCCATAGCCTTCATACATGACGACACAATTATTTAAATCATTTTGCACATTTGAAAATTTAACAAGTACAACACCGTGAGACAAGGTTAGGATGCATGACACGACACCGCCATAAAAATAGCCACACACATATCGATCTCGAGATCGCTCACACGCAACCCATGATATCTCACCACCTTGTCCAGCAATCGAAAATGCATTCACTGAAACTCTTTTGTGAAATTTTAAAATACGGCAAAATTACTCACACTGAGCGAGTCGGTCGACTCTCACACTCATTGATATGACAGCAACGTGTCCATGCCGATTTCACTTATAAAACCATGCGATCAAATGTTGTCATGATTTCTCGACAATGGTTAACTCACTCATAAAAAGAGGTGAAATAATTCACCATTTTCCATGTTCAAAATTTATCACACGGCGTAAATAAATTTGTCTCTTCCTTCAAACACATGCTTGCACGCGCCAACTCATTTCAAAACAAGAAACTCACAAGACACACACACACACACACACCTATATCATTTGACATGAAATGCTCATGTAACTTGTTTGAAAACACAATGCATGACTCACTTTATATTGAAGGCTATTCGCTCTAGGAAGGTCAACCGTTTGCTTTCACAATAATTTATCACTGACGCTCTACTTCCGACCACACATGCATGTTTCTCCCATTTGCGACAACCTTTGGTACCGGTGTTTCCCAGCATACTTGTATGTCTCAACTACCCGACTACCACCTTGACTACTGATTTTGCAAAAAGAAATTAAGCAGCTTCACTTTGACCCAATAGGCCAACCAACAATAACCCCTCTTTCATCCTATCCTTGCTCCATATTAACAATCAATCATGACTATCACTTCTCAACCACCCTTGCCACCCTTCCACCGACTAGAGATTCAAAGGCTCAACTCTACTACTCGATTCTTGAGTTGAAGCTCTCAAGATCCCAATTGATCGACATCACAAACTTCCAGAATGGAGACTCACTAGAAACTAGGAGCTCACTTCCAATCAGTTATTCTTCCCTTATAAACCCAAGAGGTTCTACCTCACATCGGGCCCACCAACAGCTCAAACAATACTCCTTCTAGAAGGTGTCACCATCTACACCACGAACGATCTCGCATAACACACTAAACCATTGTTATCATTGCAAGGTTAGAACTCGCTACACACTACCACATCCATCGATCATCTGAACAACAGTAACCGAGCATAACCATGCACCTGTAAATTCATAATGACATTGGCCAGATGTGAGTTGAATTTACCTTACATGAGAGTCCTCACTACCATCGTCCTGGATTCTCGATGACCAAGGTCTCCCCTAAAGGCTTCCTATATCTCAGCTATGTACCCCTACTCCACAGTTTAAGTTTAGGCTCATCCGGTCACCTAAATCTCTTAAACTATGGCTCCGATACCAACTGTAACGGCCCACACCGAACAAACATACCAGACGGTACTACTTTAATTAAAAACGCCAAAATGGCCCACAAAATCACATCATCAAATTACAAAACCAGGTTCACAGAAATAACCCTAACTACATCTGAGAATGTAAATAGGCAATAAAAGGGAAGTCTTCTAGATCCTCTATATGCAAGCTCCGACTCACAACTTGCCCTTGCCCTTAAACGAGCCCTCGACTATCTGCTTACCTGTAAAGGTTTTAGTTTTTGAAAGCGAGGGTTAGACCACGAGGTCTAGTGAGTTCCCTCAATTTTACATCCATGCTACAGGATAAATACAATTTATGAAGCAGTTTATAAAACAGTTCATAAACAATTTTTAAACAACACAGTTTTATCATGATATACACACAAACGACACATGCTGATGGCCCACACTATGGTCACACACACCCGTGACAGCGTGTTAGGGCACACACCTGCCCTTTATAAATTATATGAAACAAATATATATATATATATATATATATATATATATATATATATATATATACGTATTCTTTATGGGCACACCCCCCATATACACACCATAAGCTATCGCATGCCCATACTCAAGTAATCACACCTTTTGAATCACACCATTATGCATGTTTAACAACATTAAGTAAAATATGCAGTTTAAACAAGTATTTGCGTACATAAACACACATGGTAAAATCTTTGGTTAAAAGTACTCACCTGGCGTCCACGCTAAAACGTTCTCACTTGAAAATGTAACTTCCACACCGCACACCTACATGACAACCCAACACACAAGAGTGATAAGTCACATGTCTCCTCACACCAATTTACTCAAATGAACAGCCCAAAACTGGGTAATCACTTCCGGACAACTCACACCAGGAAACACTACCCGGACACCTCCTTTCCGGATGCTTACCCGGGAAATCCACCCGGACACACTTACCCGGATACCACACTCCTGGATACCTCACTCCCGGATACCTCACTCCCGAATTTCAGTGATTGCCCGGAAAATCGCACCGTGCGATTGAAAAAATCCCGATAACATGAATAGTCCCGATCCAAATGAGTTTAAGCCTTTAGAAACAATAGATTTTTATGAAAAACGCTTAGACAACAACACTAAGCATCTACAAACCCTTCTTCCACCAAAACTCATTAATCAATAACTTCTCAGGCTCTAAAACCCCCCAATAAGCAAGATCTTTCACCAAAAGTGGTTTAGGAGTTAAAGGTTTAGAATTACCTTGAAGAAGAGAATACACCACACACTTGAGGACCTTGAATGCTTCAATTTCTTGGTGAATCTGGCAAGAGGTTTCCAATTCGATTTTCTCTCCAGCCGCCTCCACAATAGCACCCCCAAAATGAGAAGTGAGGATTTTTAGGGGTTTTAATCCTATTTCTTTTATTCTCACAAAGGCCATCAAAGTTTCATTCTCTTACACCCTAGCCACCATCTTTACTTTATTCCTCCCACTAATCACACCACTTCTTTAATTATTTCAAAAAGAGTCCGGTTATTACATTGCCTTTAAACGTTCCTTGACCTAGAATACATATTTTTGAAAACAAAATGAGGGTTAGACCAATTGGTCTAAGTGAGAAAATCCTTGTCAGTTTAGTAATCATTTTGTAAAACACATATATACAACAAGTATTTGAATACCAAGCATGACTCGTATGCAATGTGTACAACTCTTTCACATGGCCATATTAGTTGGTTGTGCTAAACCAACTAATCAATTTACTCCGCTGCACTAAAATACAGCCAACTCCGTTGTGCCTTCGTACAGCCAAACTCCATCGGCCTTAAGTTCAGCCAACGTGCAATCGTGAAGTGTAATGCTTATATAAATACAACATACATCTCAATATATCATATTTCAATCATAAGCACATCATCACACTATCTACCACATATTTATCCAGTATATATGTATTCCAGTTTAAAAATGAATAAAGTAAAACTCACCTGAATAAATAACGCAATTATCACCTTCTTTTGAAAACTTGTCAGAACCTTACTTTTTCCATAAACTTCACCAATCTGAATTACACAAAATACATATAACCATTTACCACATAAAACTACTCGATAGGTTGAGAATCCTAAATAAGCCTATCATACCCTTACCCAGAAAACACTTGTTGGTCCCGAAGGGTTATACAAGTTTGTAGAAGAGGGGGGGTTGAATACAAACACGGGATTTTTACTTTCTAAATTGTTTATTGATAAATCTCAAACAATTTACAACTTGTTGCGGAACAAGATTAAGGATTAACCTAATCTAAACAAGTTAAGAACACTAAGTTTCTTGCACTAGAATTAAGCTAGAAAGGAGATAAGGAAATTACGAATAATATCCTAACACAAAGATAGAGAGAAGAAGATGGCCGAGCACTTCATTTTGAAGTAGGGTTTCTCCTTATATACTGCATGCATTTAACGCATAGCAGTACTACTTTACACATGGCAGCAGATGATTGGTTGAATGGTTTGACCTTTGTAGACAACCTAGTAGCCGCATGATGAACAGTGTAGAATCAGAGTTGGTTATATGAATCTGGACAAAAGGGTTGTCTGTTCTGACAGTTCGTACGGAGACGTGCAAGAGGATAAGACAAAAGTAACTTGTAGAGGAAACTTCATGATCAACGTTCGTTGAACAGTACTTTATCAGCGAGTGACAAAGCTCAGCGATCGCTGAAGTCTTCTACTTGAAACTTCACGTTGAGTGGACAAGTCTTGGCTTCGCTGATATCCGCATCAGTTCATTAGTAGACTTTGTCGCTGGTTCTTGGGCTTAATCTTCGACTTCAGCGTAGAACCTTTGTTTGACGTGAAACTTGTCTTTACGGATCATAAGTAAACAACTAAAACTTATCAGCGATCATCATTAAGACTGAACAGGCTCAGAGCTTATGGATGAACAGTTTCACTGAAAGTCTAATCTAAAGAGCATGAGTTTCCTATCAGCGGTACTGTAGAGTCATAGTACTTATCAGCGATAGTGAAACTCTAATACATATTGTTTACTTACAATTTTCACTAAGTGTTTCTAAAAGAGTCATTATCAAATCACTGAGGGTTTGGATCAACAATCTCCCCCTATTTGATTATGAGATAGCAATGAAGGAAAACTGCTAAGTATGAAAACATAAGGATAAAAAGAACTCATAAAATATTTGTCCCTTTTACTGTTTTCTGGGATCTTTTGAGTACTGATGGAGTAAAGTACGTTCGCTGAAATTTTTCTTTAAACTTCGTAAAGGTTACATAGGGAAGTGGAAAAATTATAAGTACAACAAATAAATTTACATGTACAAAAGATACAAGCTGACAAAAATAGAAGAGTTTACAAGAAATCCTATCAGCTAGAAGGTTTCTTCCTTAACAAGAAGTTCATCAAGGGTTCTTGTAGAGGGAATCATCCAGTCAGGGACTGTTTCACCAAGATTTCGTCTATTCTGAGCTTCAGCAAAGATTAGGGGCTTCATGTATTGTCCTAGAAGATCATCTCTGAATCCGCACCAATAGATGAGATCCCTGAGTTGTTCAAGAGGAGTGATAGGAAGCTCAGAGATGCGTTGAAAGTGTTCTCGTCTATCGTAGTCGTGAAAGAAGATGCCATACGGTTCGCTTAAGACTTTTCCAGGGATGAAGCGTTCACCAGGGGGCAGGGAGGTGTCAAGCGCTGAGAGATCAGGTTCAGGACCAAGTACTTCATCGCGTGAGAAACCAATACCTGTTTCATTTCAGATAGGATGACCCGAGTCTGAAGGTTTTAACTTTTTCTTTGCAGAGGCCCTTCTTTGTTGAGTTGGATTAGGAGGAGGAGGAGGAATATCCACAGCTGATGAAACCAAGTCGATCTGAGAATTTATGATTTTCTCGACATGACTCTTATATTATGAGCGAGATCGCTGAATGGCTATTCGCATCTCCAACCATTCAGAGAAACCGTACTTCTTGATTGTAGCCGCATAGATGGTCTGCTTGGTACCATTTTCTCTGAATATGTCAACTTCAACAACAGGAACGCCTATGGTCGATCTTCCCCTGATGTTCACCTTGTTGATTCTGGCAGCCTTAGATCGATAGTGCAGTCTTTCTTTGCACCATTCTAAGGTAGAATCAGATACCTTGGTCTTTTCTTCGATGATCTTCTGGGCGTCTTCCCATATTTGGCGTTGAACTTCGATGGGAGTTCTCTTCAGTGAGAGATCTTTCACTGATTGTTGGACAAGCTGGATGGCGTAGGCTTTATCTTGTTCTTCAACTTTCCTTCGATCAGCGAGTTATTTTTCATCTTTGAGATGATCAGTGTATTCCTTTCTCGAAAGTCTGAACTTTGGAGCAGGGATTTTGTCACGAGGAAGGATGATTCGCTGATCTTCTAGTTGTTTGATCATGGCTTCTCTTTTCTTCAGATCTTCTTCACTTAGCGTTTGAGGAGCCAAGGAAGGTCTTTTGTTGTGAGAGAGCAGTTCTTCTTCATGTTCTTCAGTCTCAGTGGTGAAATCCAAGACTGGGATTATTTCTTCAGCTCTAGTGGCTGTGATTATTGGTGTTGCAGCAGGAGAACCTTCAGCTGGATCCTCAAGCAGGGGAGAGGACTGGCTGAAAAGCAACGATCGTTTAAGTAAGATCATTTGGTAGAAAGAGATAAAGAAAAGAATGAGGGTTAAGTGTTTAGAGGTTTTATAGATAGGAGAACTGAGGTTGAGAAGGGATAGAGGAGGGATGCAGTATAAGGGAATAGAGTGTAAGTTACCTGACAAACTGGCTTTCGAAGCAAGATCGTCAGGTTGCCTTCTGTAGCGAGGCCTTTGTTTTTGCATTGGTCTGCTTCAGTCGCTGCAGATCTTTTGGTGTTACCCTCCCCTGATTGTTCAGTGATGATAATCCCTTTTTGAGCTGGGGCGTTCTTGATAGGCTGGACGAAGAAGAAATCTTCATCATCATCATCGTTTTTAGGAGATGATGATGGTTCATCGTCAGCGATGTCGATTGGTTCATCGTCTTCAACTTCTTCTTCAGATTCGACCTCAGTCGCATAAGGTTCGGTCACATCAGCAACAACTTCATCATGTTGCTCTTCGAGTTGCTCCCCCTCAGATACAGAGGGAGGTTTCTCGGTTCCCTCAGGGTTTTCAACTCCCTAAGGATGTTCGTTTGACGCAGCAGCAGCATCAGTTTCATTTGTCTCCCCCTCAGCATTATGGGGAAGACCTTCATCGTTCTTCTCCCCCTATTCCACATGATGAGTGGGAGAGGTAACCGGAATATCAGCGGCATCGGCAGTCATAGGATCGTTGTCTTCTAGGCCAGTGATACCCATGAAGGTTTCAATCACTGCTATTCTGTCTTCCAGGCCAAAAATAGCAAGATTGAGGCTTTGAAGATCCTCTCGATCAACCTGAGTAAAGTGCGAAGGGGCACAGGTAGCAGCATTCAGGCGATCGAGGATTTGCTGCAGTAAGTTGGTGGCGGTGCTGACATCCGTCTTCAAGGAAGAGACTTCTCCCTGAAGGGTACCAACCGCTGTCTTCACCGATGTGACTTCGCTGGATAGAGTGGTATGGGAGAAGTTGAGGGTGTTGATGGCAGTAGAGTTGTCAGCAAGAGTAGATGCAAAACTTGCAATGTTGCCATCCACCTTCTCCAGATCAGCACTGGAGGCTTTCTTTCCTACCTCTATTGTCAGCGTCTTGAGGTTCTCTCCAGCGTCTGTAACCGCTGAAGAGTTAGTGGAGAGAGTGGTGTTGTAAGATCCCACCTTTGTCACCAAGTCTTTAAGGGACTTATTGATATCTCCCAAATTAGGACCTGCAACAGATAATAACTTATGAACAAAGGAAAACTCAGAAGTTGGGGATTTTTAGAGAGGAGTGTTTTAGATTTTGTGTATACCTGCAGGGTGGTTGACGAAATCATCGAAGTCTCGATGGCCTGTAAAGGTTTCCATATCGTCCGCCAGAGAGCCAATTCGCTGAGAGGCGCCTGCAGGTCCTATATTTTGATGCATCATCCCCTGTAAAGTTGCAGCTGATGTAACATGGGGAATGATGGTTGTTGTAGAGAATGGAGGGAATACTGGTGGAGTGTCTAAAGAAATGGTGGGAGGAGTGATGGTTGAGAAGAGAGTTTTGGTAACGGGTTCAGCGTTGGATCCGCTGAGAAATACTTCTTCAGTCTGTAGAGAGCCTGAAGGAGGGGGGTTCAGTTCCAAGTTTATAACCTCAGTGTTTAGAGACGCTAAAGTTGGGATGGAAGGGGTGGCTTTTTTAGCTGTGGCAGAGCGTACCACGGAACTATCCAGCGGCTCTTGTACAAAAAGAGTCGCGGAGTCTTCAGCCTGTGAGGGCTTGGGGGGTTGCTCCTTGGTTTTCTTGATCCTTTCGGAATCAAGTTGGGAAGTAGAGTGTTTCCTTTTTCGAGAAGGAGTAGAGGGTGCAGCCTGGGTATCAGCAGCTGGGATTACCGTTGAGGTAGCCGCAGAAGTAGAAGAAGGAGGATTGAGAATAGATAAGATAGTAGAAAGACGTACCTCGTTTGGCATGGGGCTGAAGTCGAGCACCTTAGGGCCAACCTGAGAGAGTCTCAGGTCACCCACTTTTGGGTAGTTGTCCCCAAGTCCGTTTAGAAAGATAGCACTGATAAACCGATGATATGGAACGCATGTTGGTCTATCAGCCATGTCTACTCTGAACGCCAGATCGTCGTAGATGATTGATGCCCAGTCAACGTGGAGACCTTTCAGCAGTGCATATCCCATGGCCTGCTGAGGTTGAGCAGCTTGGTCAGAAGAACCAGATTTAGCTGTCATACAGCTTATCAGGTGAGCGAAGATGAAGTTCATCTTGCTTGGCATCTTGGACTTCTTGATCAGGGTCAGCTTCTTCTCAGGGCGTTCATCTCTCCATGTTTCCCACACATACTTCATTGCATCAAAGAATGCAGTGATTGCTTCTCTATCAGCTAGGTTTTTGTGGTTTGGCAGAGGAACAAAACGTTTTTCTTTGGTGGCTGCGGGAAGGTTTAGTGCACGCTTGATAGTAGCAGGGTTGATTTTGTAGGTGCCATATTTGGTGTCACAGAGGATGACATCAAGTAGTTTATTTGGGTCTTTGGGTGAGGGTACCTGAGCTCGTCTGGCAGTATACCAGAACTGAGCTAGAAGGGATCGATGAGCAGGGGGTGCAATAGTCAGGGCTGTCGATATGGGACAGGTCTTGAGAAAATTAACAGCATCATCAAGATGTTTGACCTGCTTCCTTCGAGGGAAATCGAAGAGAGCATAATGGTTGTTGTGCTGAAATGTAACTTGCTCAAGTTTAAACTTAACCTGAGGAGCTTTTGTGAGAACCACTTTCTCAGCAGCAGTAGGAGATTTGGTAGTAGGAGCGTCAGTGGAAGATGCCATTTCTGTTTATAGAAGAATATGAACAGAAGAGCTTAAAATGAATAAAATATTCAAAATAAGGGTTTTGACAAAGATTTAAAAACTAGTGAATGTCTTATTTTCCTGCTTCCTTTTGAAATAAGGATTCTGGAAAACATATGAAGAACAAGTTTAAGATTTTTGTTTTAAACTTGAAGAACAACCAAGAAGATTGTATTCATAAAATCATGAAAAGAAAATGATTTTATTTTAAGAAAGTACTTTTGTTTGATCTTTTAAAACCAATAATAAGATCAGAAACAAGTTAATGACAGGTAAATAATAAGAATATTAACCTTGGTTGTCGAAGAAGAAGATGAACAGTTTCTGGAAACAAGAGTTCAAAGTACAACAATGTTCTTTCTTGGAAGATAAGTTGTTCGCGTAAAGGTAAAAATATAAACTCAAATGGTTTATATAGTGAGAGTTAGAGAGAGAAAAACTTGAGCGGGAAAAGTTTTTCATGATGACACGGACACGTCCCATGAATTTGATTGGACAAGGAAGTCAAAACGGGCGAACGTGTCAGAGAAAACGTGGCATGACTTATCCGTTATGATGACGTCATAAACGTCCTTTCATATTTTAGGATGTCTCTGAGGTTTTTGAAAAACTCAAGGATATTTTGAAAATATGAAGGAATCAGAAATATCAGTGTCAGAGTTTAGAAATTTCAAAAGTATCACTGAAAGGAAGAGATATTCAGCGATGTGATTTGTTTTGAAATCTTTCAGTTCTAGGCGAACGTCAGTGAGCAAGAGAGAACATACCTTGATATCAGTGAATCAATTTTGTTTAGAGAGAAGGTGATAGAATGGGTTATACAAGTTCATTTATATCACTGATCAAATGCGAACCGCTGAAGATTTTATTCTTCTAAGTTCAGCATTCCAAGCTCGCTGATGAGAAAGTTGAATCTTGTCTCATCAAGAGGATTGATGAAAAGAACAACTAACTGAAAGTCAGTTGGGATAAAATGAAGTTCTATATCACCCTTCATCACATGATCTCTGATAAAATGATACCTGATTTCGATGTGTTTGGTCTTTGAGTGGCATTAGTGTTGTCGCAATAGATTGGAATCTTTGAGAGTTGTAAGTCATAGTCCAGTAGTTGATTTCTCATCCAAAAGACCTGAGAACAACAGCTTCCAGCAGCTACGTACTCAGCTTCAGCAGTTGAGGTGGACACTGAATTTTGCTTTTTACTTGTCCAACTCACCAGCTTTCCACCTAGGAGCTGACAGCCTCTTGTGGTGCTTTTCCTATCCAATTTGCAACCTGCAAAATCACTATCTGAATAGGCGATTAGATCAAACCTCGAGTCTTTGGGATACCAAAGACCTAGGTTAGGAGTACCCTTAAGGTAACGAAAGATTCGATTTACAGCGATCAAGTGAGATTCCTTAGGTTCAGCTTGATATCGTGCACACAAACAGGTTGCATACATAATATCAGGTCGGCTAGCTATAAGATACAGAAGAGAGCCGATCATCCCACGGTATATCGTGACATTAACAGGTTTTCCAGAAGGATCCTTGTTAAGTGTCAGCGGTGGTGCCATAGGGGTTTTCATAGCTGAACTTTGAGTTAAATCAAATTTCTTCAGCATATCCTTGACATACTTTCCCTGATTAATGAAAGTTCCCTTTTCATTTTCTTTTATCTGAAGACCAAGGAAATATGTCAGCTCACCCATCATACTCATTTTATACTCTGCTTTCATTCTTTCAGAGAAACGAGTACAAAGGTCAGGGTTAGTAGAACCAAATATAATATCATCGACATATATTTGAACAAGAATGATATGACCTTTTACTTTCCTGAAAATAGAGTTTTGTCGATTTACCACGCTCAAATTTTTCGATAAGGAGATAAGATGAGAGAGTGTCATACCATGCACGAGAAGCTTGCTTTAAGCCATAGAGTGCCTTATCCAGTTTATAAACATAACCTGGATGCTTAGGATCTGAGAATCCTGGAGGTTGTTCCACGTAGACTTCTTCATTCAGCTTTCCATTTAGGAACGCTGACTTAACATCCATTTGATAAACTTTGAAGTCTTTGTGTACAGCGTAAGCTAAGAAAAGACGAATGGCTTTTAGTCTTGCCACAGGAGTAAAGGTTTCGTCGTAATCTATACCTTCCTCTTGTCTGTATCCCTGAGCAACAAGATGAGCCTTGTTGCGGGTTATAGTTCCATGTTCATCCAACTTGTTTCGATAGACCCATTTAGTGCCTATCACTGACTTGTCGGATGGTCTAGGAACAAGCTTCCAAACTTTGTTTCTTTCGAATTCAGTCAGCTCCTCTTGCATAGCGCTGACCCAGTTCGGATCTTGGAGGGCATCATCTGTTTTATTTGGTTCAATCAGAGAAATAAAGTTAACAAATAAACAAATATTACCTGCACTTCGTCGAGTCTGAACACCAGCGTTTGGATCACCAAGAATTTGTTCAATAGGGTGATTGATAGTCCATCGCTGAGCCGGAGCGTGAGTTGATGGCTCAATCTGAACTTCTGGAGGAGCTGAGGATGAGGCTTCAACAACTTCTGGTATATCAGTCAAGAGAGGAATAGGTGTAGATGTCATTTCATTCACTGATTGTTGAGAAGTAGATGGTATGTCTGAGACAGAAGGTTCAGAAGCAGGCATAGTGTTTAAAGGAACAACTGAGACCCATGAAGTTTCAGCTTCACTATTCTGCATGCTTGGGATGATTTTAGGATCATCATCTTCAGCGGGATGAGTATGAGGAGTGGGAATATCTTCTGAATCACCAAGATGAGAGAACATCCATTGATTCAGTTCTTCAGTATCAGCAGAAGGTCTAGAGTTCGCTGATCGGTATTCGTCAAAGGTGATGTGGATAGTTTCTTGGCAGTTTGTCTTCTTTGCTTTGGGGGCATTAATCTTCACCTTAGCTAACTTTTCAACTTTGGTGCCTGTGGGGCACTTACTAGCAATGTGATCGGTAAGTCCACAGTGATAACATTTCCTATAGCTAAAAGTAGCTTTAGGACCATTTGCATGCTTACCCTTTAATTTTAAATGAGTAGGGCCAGCACCAAGTATACCTTTGGCATTGGAAATGGGAGGAACAATCAGTTCTTCGGATTTCTTACCAATGATATCCACTTTGATTCTAGGAGTAAATCGCTGAATGAATCCAGGGGTCATATTCTTAGAAGCAGAGGGATAGCTCACTGAAGCTTTAGAAGTATTCAGCTTTGGTACAAAGGTACCCTTCTGAGGTTTTTGGTTGAAAACTTTTTCTTTACCCTTACCTTTATCTTTAGAAGTTAAAGTAGGTTTTTCCTCAGGGATAGGTGATTTTGAAAATAAACACTGAGAAGATGAAGTGTCAGGGATAGAGGATACGAACATTCCAAACTTAAGCATGGAATGGTCAGTGGTTGGTTCTTCAGCGTCAGCTTTGTAACCAAGACCACGTTTGTCACTCAGAGGAATCTGAGACTTAATTATCTCAGTTATCGTTGTTGAGGATTTATACCATCCATCAACAGTAGCTTTTTCAGCTTTTAATGCAGCGGTAGCTTCTTCTCGTTCGATTTTGACTAGCTGATTTATATGAACTTGATCTTTTAAATCTTCTTCAATTTTAGAAAGCTTTTCTATTTGAAGGTGACAGTTTTTAAGCTGTTCAGTAAGATCAAGATTTTGATTTTCAACAACAGTTTTGCCATTCATGGCATCATATAAACTCATAGTCAAGAGATCGATCTTTTGAAGACTACCAGCTTCATCAATATTTGAAATATTGGTAAAAAAGGTGATACCTTGGTAGCAGAGACTGAAGTAGAGGGAATGTCAGAATTTTCTTCCTCATCTTCAATTTTGGCCATTAGACAGAGATTGGCCTCATCATCATCTTCAGAGTCAGATGATTCTTCTTCATCAGAAGCAGCCCAATCATAGTCAGCCATCAGGACTTTGCCTTTCTTCTTAAAGCCTTTCAGCTTTGCGTACCTTTCTTTCAGCTTTTGATACTTGTCATCTCTAGCCCTGGGGTTAGAGGATTTCTTGGAGAAAGCTGAGGTTCTAGAAACTTTCTTTGACCTGCACTCGCTAGCAAAATGTCCTATCTTTTCACAGTTATAGCAAGTAGCAGTAGCCTTATCAACAGGGGTTGATGATCTAGGCTTGTCAGTGATAGCAAGAGGTTTGTTCTTTCTGAAATTTTTCTTTTTGGTGAATCTCCTGAACTTGTTAGATAGGAGAGCCATAGATTCATCAAGATCTGAAGAGTCAGGATCTGATGAACATTCAGATTTAGTCCAACTCCATAGTAATAGAAGATCACTGAGTGGAAGGTGACTCTGAGATTAAAGCAACATGGGTGCTTTTGGAATCTTTTACAAGATTCTTCTTAAGATGACTCGATTGCTCATGATTGAGCATAGTGCCATATAAGGTGGAAAGAGTCATAGATTTAAGATCCTTTGACAGCTTGAGACACATTGAATAACTATCCCAGCTTTCAGGTAAACATTCTAAGAACTTTGTCAGAATTTCAAAGTTAGAATATTCCTTACCAACGGTTTTCAGATCAATTATTAAACAGTTAAAGCGTTGGTGAACTTCAGAGAGAGTTTCATTCTTACCACAAATGAAACTTTCATACTGTCTTACCAGGTTGATCTTTCTTGAGTCCTGGAATTCAGATGTACCTTCATATTGAACACAGATTGTGTCCCACATGGATTTGGAGGTTTTCAGGTTCCTGACGGAATTGTAGACTTCGTCAGGAAGAGCCATGGAGAGGATGGATCTGGCTTTGGTGTCGAGATCCACTTTCTTCTTATCTTCATTAGTCCACATATGAATTTCCTTTGGAACCAATCTTTCTGGAATAGCAGCTCTATTCTCAGTGGTTGGAACTTCAGGATCAATTCTAATAGGAACGTATGGACCATTTTCGATGTAATAAGGTATAGTTGGGTCTACACCTTCTAAGAAGAGTATCATCATATTTTTCCATAGATTAAAGTTGTCTCTAGAAAATCTAGGGGGTTTAGCAAGAGAACCATTATCAATATAGTTTGTGTTTGTGTTGGTAGCCATTATGAGAAATAGCAAGGAAGAGAAAAGATTAGTATAAGCAAGATCTTGTTTATGAGATTAAACAAATCCGCTCTGATACCACTTGTTGGTCCCGAAGGGTTATACAAGTTTGTAGAAGGGGGGGGGGGGGGGTTGAATACAAACACACGATTTTTACTTTTTAAATTGTTTATTGATAAATCTCAAAGAATTTATAACTTGTTGCGGAACAAGATTAAGGATTAACCTAATCTAAACAAGTTAAGAACACTAAGTTTCTTGCACTAGAATTAAGCTAGAAAGGAGATAAGGAAATTATGAATAATATCCTATCACAAAGATAGAGAGAAGAAGATGGTCGAGCACTTCATTTTGAAGTAGGGTTTCTCCTTATATACTGCATGCATTTAATGCATAGAAGTACTACTTTACACGTGGCAGCAGCTGATTGGTTGCATGGTTTGACCTTTGTAGACAACCTAGTAGCCGCATGATGAACAGTGTAGAATCAAAGTTGGTTGTACGAATCTGGACAAAATAGATGTCCGTTCTGACAGTTCGTACGAAGACGTGCAAGGGGATAAGACAAAAGTAACTTGTAGAGGAAACTTCATGATCAGCATTCGTTGAACAGTACTTTATCAGCGAGTGACAAAGCTCAGCGATCGCTGAAGTCTTCTACTTGAAACTTCACGTTGAGTGGATAAGTCTTGGCTTTGCTGATATCTGCATCAGTTCATTAGTAGACTTTGTCGCTGGTTCTTGGGCTTGATCTTCGACTTCAGCGTAGAACCTTTGTTTGACGTGAAACTTGTCTTCAGGGATCATAAGTAAACAACTAAAACTTATCAGCGATCATCATTAAGACTGAACAGGCTCAGAGCTTATGGATGAACAGTTTTGCTGAAAGTCTAATCTAAAGAGCACGAGTTTCCTATCAGCGGTACTATAGAGTCATAGTACTTATCAGCGATAGGGAAACTCTAATACATATTGTTTACTTACAATTTTCACTAAGTGTTTCTAAAAGAGTCATTATCAAATCACCGAGGGTTTGGATCAACAGCACTCACAAATGTCCCTCTTCGGCGACTTAGAACGGGGGTCCCGCTAAGTCAGAAATCTTCCGGATATGTGATCCGGGTGTGGTTTTCCGGATAGAGAATCCGGATGTGATTAAATTACCATCCGAGAAATACAAAGAATCCGGGAACTTATCCGGGTAACTCACCCGAAAACCCATTCGGAAAACGTAGAGAATCCGGTACACAATCCGGATACCATCCGGGAGATAATCTACCCGAAAAACACTGGAATCCGGATATCTTCCATCCGGTAATCCAATCCGGAAAAGTAGCAATCCTGATGGTTCGATTCCAGACTCTATCGAAACCATCTAGGAATCAAAATCAACAAATTCTAAACCGATAGAAATCATTTACTACTAGATACAAATAGGGGTGTGCATCGGTCCAGTCGGGTCGGGGTCCAAAACCCATAACCCGATCGAATATCGGGTGAAAGAAATAAGCCTCAAAATCCGACCGAAAAAAGTCGGACTCCGAAAAATTCGGATATTCGGGTTTATCGGGTCAGGTTTCGGGTGGGAAATGTAAGGAAGGTGACGATTAAAGAAGGGTTAGCATATGGTTCTTTATTTGTTGGGTATGTGAAATTGGAAGAATTTAGAGAGAAAGATAGAGAGATAGAGAGAAAGAAAGAGTGAAACTAGAATAAGAAAAAAGGGGAGGAAGATGAGATAAATGAGGAGGAAGGTTGGGTGTAAAATACTGATGTGTTTGATGACTTTGATCGATTGTTGATGAAGATTGCACACCAGAGGAAAGGTGAGGTTGGGTGTAAAATACGGATGGGTTTGATGACTTTGTGGATCTGGCATGGTGAGGTTGAAGAATTTTGTGGATCTGCCATGGTGAGGTTGCAAACGATACCATAACAAGATTATGGAGAGAAGTGAACTCATTTCCAATAAAAGGTAAAAGGTACAGGCTATATTTATATTTTATATAAAGTACAAGGGAGGAAACTAGAAGCAGTAACCATAGCAATTAACAAAGAACTAATTAAGTTAGCCTCCTGGTTTGTAACAAACTAAGTGGTTGTAACAACCCAAACTAAAATGAAGCATAACATACAATAAATATTAAAATATCTCAAAGACCGGTCTAGAAATTTCAATATCTAAATCAAAATCTAGGTTGGCGGAAACAACCTATACAACTGAGAATAATTCTAAGTTCTAAAATAGGTGCAACTCTGTCTCTAACTGCATCTGTACTCACGTTCTGCTCTACTCACTTACTAGAGCCTCCTACTGCTTGCTTACCTGAAAAGGTTAGTTTGGAAAATGCGAGGGTTAGACCATGAGGTCTAGTGAGTCCCCTCCATTTTACAGTTCTTAAAAAACATATATAATACTTTATAACTATCAAAGCGCTTCACATAAAACCTTCACGGATAAATCCGCTCCTGTAAATGGCACCCTGAAGTAACTCAAGAGTGACAACGAGTCAGTCTCACGCTGCCTTACTAGGTACACTCTCTCATGGCATAAACGGAACCTCCCCCCGATGTGAGCACTGGCGGAACCTCCCCCCGACTTAGCCAATTTACGTCTACCACAATGTATGCATACATCACATATAAACTTTCAAACAAGTAAAATCATGCAATTTAAACATGGCAATTCTACTCATTAACTTTCTTATGAAAACATGTTCAAAACACGTATTTTTAGTTAGAAAAACTCATCTGACTTTCTCGCTTCAAGACATCTTACTTAAGTTTCCGATCTCTTAGGTGGAACACCTATAATTTTAGGGAACGCATATTATTAATCTTTAAATTGTTACTCTAGCTTGCTTCCGAACTTAACACACAATTATCTAGTTGATAAGTTACACTTCTAATCCAAAATCATAATTTCCGGCCCAAGACATTAATCCCTGATTCCTTTTAATAAACAATTCTGGAACTTGATTTAAACAAAAGTATCGGATCCATAAACTAGCCCAATACCGGATTTATATTTAAAGATCACTACCGGATCTTAATTGGTTGGGTTCCGGATCCCAAATCAAAAAATATACCGAAAGGCCAAAATTAGATGTATACCGGAAGCCCACGATTAAATGCATACCGGAAGCCCACATTAAATAAGATTTCCGGATCCAATGCGTCACTCCGGATCATATGGCCCAATGACTTAATTCTGGGAGCCCAAATGAAATGAATGTTCCGGATTGCCTTTAAAATCTGATACCGGATCATGTGGTCACCAAATTCCGGATTGCATAATTAAATTACCGGATCCTTGGGCTCGGCCTAGTTCCGGATCCTATAGGCTAAAATCAAATCCACAAAATATTTCCGGATCTGGCTTTTTCTCAAATTCTGGATCACATTAAACATTTCCGGATTCCACTTCAAATAAGTCAATTCCGGATCCCATGGGGATTCCGGATCCTATCGACACATAATAAATTCCGGTTCCTTATCGGTGGATTCCGGATCTTATACAAGTCCGGTTCTCTTCACATTCTGAACTCTCGCATATCGACATATGACGATGCGATACAGTAGTATTAGTGTCCGAGATTATTCTACCCCCCATCGATTAATAAGTTTCTTCCCCAAACAAGAGTTTATTCCAACTCTAATAATCTTCTTAACGTGATTAATAAGCTGGATTAGGTTTACTCTTATGAGTTAATCAATTACCAAATATCTCTATTTCTGCCCAGCACATTGATACTAAAATGCTAAGATTACTAAGGAATGGAGGGAATTACCCTAAGCTTGATGATGCAGAGAACTCCTTTCTCTTCTTTCAACTTGCAGAATGAGATGAATCTTCTCCTTTCTCTGCTCTCTCTCTCAGCCGCAAACAATAATCGATTCCTAGGGTTTTGAGCCCAACATGAGGGTTTTTATACTCTTCTCTCAAATTTACAATTTAGCCCCTTAAACTTTCAGCTTTACTAATTCTCCACAAAACTTTAATTCTTCCAATTAAGATCTCGGTTATTACAACACTCCCCCCTCAAAAGAATTCCGTCCCCGGAATTCCATTATCGAAGAGATGAGGGTATCTGGATTTCATATCCGTTTCTACCTTCCAAGTTGCCTCTCGTCCCTTCTGATACCTCCACTGGACCTTTACTAGTCGGACTTCTTTGTTCCTCATTTTGCGAACCTTACTATCCACGATCTCTATTGGTTCCTCTACATAGGTCAACTTCTCATCGATGCTGATATCTTCCAAAGGAACAGTCACATCGGCTTCTGCCAAACACTTCTTTAAGTTCGAGACATGAAATGTCGGATGAACTCCTCTAAACTCTTCTGGAAAATCTAACTTGTAGGCCACGGCCCCAACCCGTTCAATGATGCTGAATGGCCCCACATATCTCGGCCTCAACTTCCCTTTCTTCCCAAAACGCACCACTCCTTTCCAAGGCGAGACCTTTAGCATTACTTTGTCCCCCACTTGAAATTCAATAGGCTTCCTCCTTCTATTCGCATACTTCCTATGTTGATCTTGCGCGATTCTCATCCTTTCACGGATCATTTCAATCTTATCCGCTGTCAGTTGTACAATCTCTGGACCTGTTAACTGTCTTTCTCCCACCTCGTTCCAACACAACGGCGTACGAAACTTCCGTCCGTACAACGCTTCGAATGGCGCCGCTTGGATGCTCGCATGGTAACTATTATTATAGGATAACTCTATCAACGGTAGATGTACTTCCCACGACCCTTTGAAATCGATAACGCACGCTCGAAGCATATCTTCCAATGTCTGAATGGTTCTTTCGCTTTGACCATCCGTTTAAGGATGGTAAGCCGTGCTTAAATTCAGTTGCGAACTCAACTCTCGTTGGAGACTTCTCCAAAATGCTGACGTGAACTGACTATCACGATCAGACACTATGGATCGCGGCACTCCGTGCCTAGATACAATCTCATTAATGTACAATTGGGCTAATTTCTCCAACGAATCCGACTCCTTAATAGGTAAGAAATGCGCGGAGTTAGTGAGAATATCGACAATCACCCATATCGCATCGTTACCCTTCGGAGTCCTTGGTAACTTCGTAACGAAATCCATGGTGATATTGTCCCATTTCCACACTGGTATCACCGTAGACTGAAGTTCTCCGTACGACCGTTGATGTTCTGCCTTAACCTTCAAACACGTCACACATCGTTCCACAAAGTGAGCGATGTCCTTCTTCATTCCCGGCCACCAATAGAACTATCTTAAATCCCGGTACATCTTATTCGTCCCTTGGTGCATAGAATACCGCAACTTATGCGCTTCTTCCAAGAAGCTTACTCTCAGGTTGCCCAACTTGGGAACCCACACCCGGTCCTTCATACACTTTAACCCACCACTGTTGACACTAAACAAAGATGAAATTCCCACGACCCTCTCACTCTTTACATTCTCTTCAAGCAACGCCTCTTCTTAAAACTTCTTAACTTCATCTAGGAGATTAGAAGTTGCCTCGACTCTGAAAGACACCACTTTGGTCGACTCTCCTCGTTCCTTCCGACTCAACGCGTCGGCTACCACATTCGCTTTACCCGGATGGTAAAGGATTTCACAGTCGTAGTCGTTCAGTAGCTCCATCCATCTCCTCTGTCACATATTCAACTCCTTCTAATCAAACAGGTGCTTCAGACTCTTGTGGTCGGTGTAAATCTGGCACTTCACTCCATACAGGTAGTGTCGCCATATTTTCAGAACGAACACCACCGCCGTTAACTCCATGTCGTGCGTAGGGTAGTTCTTCTCGTGATCTTTCAACTGTCGGGAAGCGTAGGCAATCACCTTCCCGTTTTACATTAAAACGCACCCTAGCCCAAGCTTAGAAGCATCGCTGTAAATTACAAAACCTTCCGATCCATCTGGTAATGACAAAATCAGAGCGCTGCTTAAACTCTCTTTCAGTCTCTCGAATGCGGCTTCTTGCGCTTCGGTCCAAACGAACTTTGTGTTCTTCCTTGTCAGTGCGGTCAATGGCGTGGCTATACGAGAGAAGTCCTGAATGAACTTCCGATAATAACCCGCTAAACCGAGAAAACTTCTCACTTCCGATGGCGTCCTTGGCGGCTCCCAACTCTTAATAGCTTCGATCTTAGCGGGGTCCACCTTGATGCCATCCGCTGACACTACGTGACCCAAAAACTGAACTTCTCTTAGCCAAAACTCACACTTGGAAAACTTTGCGTACAATTTCTCGCGCTTCAACAGTTCCAACGCCGCTCGAAGATGCTCCTCGTGATCTTCGCGGGTTCTAGAGTAAATCAGGATGTCGTCGATAAAAACTATCACACACTTGTCTAGCAACGAGCTACACACTCGGTTCATTAAATCCATGGGCATGACTAAGAACTCATAATGCCCATATCTCGTACGGAAGGCCGTCTTGGGCACGTCCTCTTCTCTAACTTTCAGCTGATGATAACCCGACCTCAAGTCTATCATCGAAAAATAACTCGCACCCTGTAACTGGTCGAAGAGGTCATCGATTCTCGGAAGCGGGTGCTTGTTCTTCACTGTCACCTTGTTGAGCTCACGGTAGTCTATACACATCCGCATAGATACGTCCTTCTTCTTAACAAAAAGTACCGGCGCTCCCCAAGGCGATGAGCTCGGATGAATGAAGCCCTTGTCGAGTAGCTCTTGCAGCTGGGTCATCATCTCTTTCATTTCTGTCGGTGCCAGGCGTTAGGGCGCACGCGCAATCGGTGCCGCCCCCGGCATCAAATCTATTCTGAACTCTACTTGACGATCTGGAGGCAGACTCGTCAAGTCATCCGGAAACACTTCCGGGTACTCGCTGACTATCGGCACATCACTTACTTCCTTCTTCTCTTTCTTAGCATCTAGCACATAAGCTAAATACCCTAGACATCCTTTTCCCATACACCGCCTAGCTTTCAACATCGAAATCATACATGACTTCATATCTCGACGATCCCCGTAAATCACTACTTTCTTCTTATCTGGCAAGGCGATACGGATCAACTTCTTATTACACACTATGCTCGCGTCATTCTCCGCTAACCAATCCATTCCTAGTATCACATCAAACTCTCCCATTCCCATAGGATACAAATGCAAAGGAAACGAGTGACCGTCTACGTCTATGCTACACCCCTCATAGACCTCTTTCACCCAGACTCGACTATCATCAGCCACTTCTACCTCAAACCCAAAGTTCAACCTTTTGGGTTTCACTTGCAATTTTCGAATAAAATTAGGCGACACAAACGAATGATTGGCGCCCAAATCAAACAATACTTTAACATAATTCGAGTCAATTGGGAAAGTACTTGTCACCACGTCAAGCGTATTTACCGCCTCCTCTGCTGACATGTGGAAATCCCTCGATCTCGCGCGAGCCGGCTCCACCTTACTCTTCCCGCCTCTTCCTCTGCTACTACTGCCGTCACCCCCAGCAGACCCTTTCTTTAACTGTGGAAAATCCCATTTGAAGTGATCTGGCGAACCACACTGAAAACATGACTTCAAACTGCGACAGTCTTGAGCTATGTGCCCTGTTTTCCCGCACTTGAAACATCCATCCTTATCTGCCAAACACTCTCCCTTGTGCATACGGTTGCACTTACCACATGGCTTCTCTCCTGCTCTAGGTCCCACCCGCAGCTCGAGTCTAGGCGCACTCGACCTCTTTCCATCCCTGGTTGGTCCTTCCCACTTCCGCTTGTCTCCGGCTCTCTCTATCAACTGTCTGTTCTTTTCTTTCTCAATAAGTTCCGCAATATCTACCGTGGCTTGGAAAGTAGTCGGACCCTTCACTTGTACCATTTCTCTCACACTACTCCTTAATCCCCAGATATATCTCTCAATGCGCCTCTCCTCAGAAGGCACATACAGCTCCGCAAACCTAGCCTTCTCAATAAACTTTGACGTGTATTCTTGGACTGACATCGTCCCTTGCTCTAACCCCAGAAATTCCTCTTCGAGCTTCTTAACTGCTGCTAATGGGAAAAACTGTGCCTTGAACCTTTTAACAAACGATTCCCATGAAGTTCCCTTAGCTACCTCCGATCCTTTTCCACCCGTCTCGATATCCCACCAGAAGATGGCATCCGACTTCAACATCGACATCGTGAACAACACTTTGTCTTCCTCAGCACACTTACTTGTATCAAACGCTAATTCCATCTCTCGAACCCACCTCAAATCTAGAACTGGGTTGCGCTCGCCGCTGAAGGTCGGAGGCTTGCACGCTGCAAAAGTCTTAAATGAGCATCCTTTCACTGACTTCGATTCGTTAACCACCACTGGAGTCGACAATGAATGATTTCCTACCACAGTCGGAGGTAGGCTAGACGCCTCAGTCCTCATCTCGTTCCCACTTCTAGTTCGCCCTTCTGATGAATTTTTGATCTGATTTTCCAACAAAGCTTGTAGGGTATCTTGTAGTTTACCCATCTCAGCTGTAAACTTCTCCTAAAAAACAAAAGCCTGATTTTGGTTTCTTATCAGGTTGTCTGACTGACTTCCCCCACCCGCTGAAGCGGTACTCTCCTGATGTAAGGGTTCGTGCACTTGAGGTGCTCCCGCGCTTTTAGCTCGACGGGTGGTTGGCTTTTTTTCCCTCCGCGGGTTGTCACGCCTGTCCCAACAGCCTAAGAGGCAGCTCGCAATGGTGCTCTGCCTCGCCCCCTTCCTCGGCCCCTGCCCCTTCCACGGGTGGCCGCTTGACGCGTAGGTTCCACCGGTTCCTCCTCAAAGATTTCCTCTATACGAATTTCTTCTACCTCTGGACTTGTACCCACCACAAGCACATATCTACTCCTCAGACTTCTCTCAGACATTCTTGATTACTGAAATACGACAAAGTAATTTACTTAAGACTACTGCTCAAGAATAATAAGGCATTTTAAGCACATACATGTACCTGTAAATTCTCAATTACACTGGCCAGGTGTAACCCCGAATCTACCTTACATGACTGTCCTCTCTACCCTATTAGTCTTATTCAAGTAATAGTGTGCTCCTAGCACATTCCTGATTCTCAGTTGTGATTTCTACTCCCAAAGTTTAAGTCTAGGCCCGTCCGGTCACCTAAATCCCTTAAACTATGGCTCTGATACCAATTGTAACAACCCAAACTAAAATGAAGCATAGCATACAATAAATATTAAAATATCTCAAAAACCGGTCTCGAAATTTCAATATCTGAATCAAAATCTAGGTTGGCGGAAACAACCTATACAACTGAGAATAATTCTAAGTTCTAAAATAGGTACAGCTCTGTCTCTAACGGCATCTGTACTCACGTTCTGTTCTACTCACTTACTAGAGCCTCCTACTGTTTGCTAACCTGAAAAGGTTAGTTTGGAAAATGCGAGGGTTAGACCATGAGGTCTAGTGAGTCCCCTCAATTTTACAATTCTAAAAAAAACATTTATAACACTTTATAACTATCAAAGCGCTTCACATAAAACCTTCACGGATAAATTCGCTCCCGTAAATGGCACCCTGAAGTCACTCAAGAGTGACAACGAGTCAGTCTCACGCTGCCTTACTGGGTACACTCTCCCATGGCATAAACGGAACCTCCCCCCGACGTGAGCACTGGCGGAACCTCCCCCCGACTTAGCCAATTTACGTCTACCACAATGTATGTATACATCACATATAAACTTTCAAACAAGTAAAATCATGCAATTCTACTCATTAACTTTCTTTTGAAAACATTTTCAAAACACGTATTTTTAGTTAGAAAAACTCACCTGACTTTCTCGCTTCAAGACTTCTTACTTAAGTTTTCGATCTCTTTGGTGGAACACCTATAATTTTAGGGAACGCATATTATTAATCTTTAAATTGTTACTCTAGCTTGCTTCCGAACTTAACACACAATTATCTAGTTGATAAGTTACACTTCTAATCCAAAATCATAATTTCCGGCCCAAGACATTAATCCCTGATTCCTTTTAATAAACAATTCTGGAACTTGATTTAAACAAAAGTATCGGATCCATAAACTAGCCCAATACCGGATTTATATTTAAAGATCACTACCGGATCTTAATTGGTTGGGTTCCGGATCCCAAATCAAAAAATATACCGAAAGCCCAAAATTAAATGTATACCGAAATCCCACAATTAACTGCATACCGGAAGCCCACATTAAAATAGATTTCTGGATCCAATGCGTCACTCCGGATCATATGGCCCAATGACTTAATTCCGGGAGCCCAAATGAAATGAATGTTCCGGATTGCCTTTAAAATCTGATACCGGATCATGTGGTCACCACATTCCGGATTGCATAATTAAATTACCGGATCCTTGGGCTCGGCCCAGTTCCGGATCCTAAAGGCTAAAATCAAATCCACAAAATATTTCCGGATCTTGCTTTTTCTCAAATTCCGGATCCCATGGGGATTCCGGATCCTATCGACACATAATAAATTCCGGTTCCTTATCGGTGGATTCCGGATCTTATACAAGTCCGGTTCTCTTCACATTTCGGACTCTCGCATATCGACATATGATGATGCGATATAGTAGTATTAGGGTCCGAGATTATTATACCCCCCACCGATTAATAAGTTTCTTCCCCAAACAAGAGTTTATTCCAACTCTAATAATCTTCTTAACGTGATTAATAAGCTGGATTAGGTTTACTCTTATGAGTTAATCAATTACCAAATATCTCTATTTCTGCCCAGCACATAGATACTAAAATGCTAAGATTACTAAGGAATGGAGAGAATCACCTTAAGCTTGATGATGCAGAGAACTCCTTCCTCTTCTTTCAACTTGCAGAATGAGATGAATCTTCTCCTTTCTCTGCTCTCTCTCAGCCGCAAACAATAATCGATTCCTAGGATTTTGAGCCCAACATGAGGGGTTTTATACTCTCCTCTCAAATTTACAATTTAGCCCCTCAAACTTTTAGCTTTACTAATTCTCCACAAAACTTTAATTCTTCCAATTAAGATCTCGGTTATTAAAGTGGTGGACACGTGTAATAGGGTGTGTGTGTGTATTGCAATATTGGGATGGGGTGCCATGAAATGGACGGCTCAAATCCAATTTGGGGTTTTTTTAAACGTTTCCTGTGAGAAAGATAGATCATCACTTTCCTTACGCCGCCTTCCACAATTCCACTCCCTCCGCCCTTGAAATCCATTCCTCCGATGAATACAAACACTTGGTTTAATCACAACGATCAGGTTTAACGATTGGGGCAGTGAAATTATATATATATATATATATATATATATATATATATATATATATATATATATATATTCGGGTTTCGGTCGGGTTCGGGTGATGGGTTTATAAACCCAAACCGATCTGTGATACCCGAAGTATTTTTCGGGTTCGGGTGGTCGGGTGATCGGGTAGCGAGTTTGCAGGTAGTTCGGGTGGTCGGGTCGGTCGGGTTTTTCGGGTCGGTCGGGTTATGCTCACCCCTAGATACAAACATAATTCTAAAAGACAATTACCTCAAACTTGATCAGACGATTCTCTCTTGAATCCTAATCAATCGAATCCTTTCTCTGCTTTCGCTTGCTCTCTTTCTCTCGGCTCAGACTTCACACACACATGACACACCACCTTTCTTGAAACCGACTCAATGAACTCAAAAAGGAGGTGCTCACTATATATAAGGACCAAAATTGCAATTAAGGGTTTCAACTTAACAAAATGACAATAACACCCCTAAACTTATAAACCGACTCAACTCCCCCTAAACTAATAAACATAAAATAAATAAATAAACAATTAACTTACCCGAGTCATTACAAATATAATTTTTCTTTTGCGAAAACACAAATACAACAATAAAGTAAAAGTACATTAATATGTTTTATATTTTATAATTAATTTTGTATTATAATTTACTTTATTATTTATATTATAAACAAATCATATTTAGTATTTTTGTGATATTATAAATTATTAAAATATGTAAATATAAATAATGAAGTAGTTGTTGATGTGCCCGTTGGAACCACAATTGAAAGAAATTTAAGCTTTTATTGAATTAGAAATGTTATTGTAAAGTTGATATACTACTTTAGAAAAATGTTTGGTCATTTATGTGGATAACTTAATATATTAATTGTTTAATGTTTATCTTGTTTGTAATGTACCTTTGATCAAATGATTTGTAAGTAAAAAACATGTAAGCAAAACAAACAGTTTCAAATTCTCAATCAATAAATTGGATGAATCATTTTGGACTGTTTGTTTACCTTTTAATAGTTCCATTAAGAGTTAACCTTCGATTCGTTAAAAGGTAAATCTTGCTTGGTAAAAAAAAGTTTGTCTCTTAATGGTTCTAAAACCCTCTAAAGGATTTTGTATCTTGAGTCTCCCTTAACCATTTAGCGTCCCGATTTATATTATGAACAATTACCAAACAACCATATTTCATTTTTGCACCATATCATAAGAGTCTCTTAATCATTTTGACCACTTAATCATTCTGCACCAATCAGCAACTGCCAAACAACCCCTTAGATCCTATATAATTTACTTTTCAAATACATTAACTTGACCCTTATTATATTAGGGTAACCGATTAACTCGACCAATCCAACCTGGAAAAATCAACCGTAGGTAACCCGCCTTATAATCAATACAAAATTATGACAAACCGAATCTTTTGGGTTGAAATCGGGTTGGACCCAAAATAAGTAACCTGACCAAATTGATAACCCGATGAAAGGTAACTACTTCTCTAAAATTATTTGTATTTCTTTTTAACATGTATATGTTACCAAAAACGACTCGGCAACAACGAGCAATGAAACTCATAAGAGAACATTATTTGAAAGTTATATGTAATACCTAAATATTTGATGAGGTTGTATATTCTATTGAATGATTAACTGTATTTCAAATGAATGTTTTCTTTGTTTTTATGTTCCCAATTTTGACTTTACTTTCCAAACTGAACAGGTTGGCCTGGGTTGGGTTAAAAAAATTCAAACCGCTAACATGAGGTTGAGTTATTTGAATGCCTTCAACCCGATCAATTTAACCCATGAGCACCCCTATATATCACCAATTGAATATTGTGAGAATCCAAATGATAACTCGAAGGTATATGCTGTAAAATCGAGTTCCTTTCACCCAATTTAACGTTTCATATGTCTATACGAGAGATCGACAATTACGAGTTAGTTAAGTAGTCTAAAGATAATTGCAAAATAGTTACAAAGTAACTTCTTGTGGATAGGATCGACACCATTTATTCAACAAAATCATCCTAGTTATGAAATAACTAATTATCAAGGTTCTAAATGGCGTGAGGCGTGGCGTGGCGGCGAGGTCAAGCCTCAAGCTTTACGAGTTACGGCGAGACCATGGCATTTTCCAAGGCGTGGCATAAGGCGGCAAATATGTATATAATATATATGTATATATGTGTCTGTGTCACTGTCTTGAACAATAAATATTAAGTTATCAATAATTTAAATTCATATATAACGATAAACAAAAGAAATTCTAAATTTTAATCGATACTAACGAGCCTATTCGAATCGAATTTCGAAATACATAGATTCGAAAAATCGAAAGTATACAAGTTTGTAACGCCATAACGCGCCATGGCGTGCCATGGCGGCATAACGTGCCAAGGCGTGCCATGCCATAACGCGCCAAGGCGGGCCATGTCGTGCCATAACGCGCCAAGGCAGGCCATGGCGTGCCATAACGAGTTACACGCCTTATCTCGACGCCAAGGGGTATAACGTGGCGGCAAGGCTGCGCCTCGACGCCATGGCGCCAAGGCGCGTTTTTTAGAACATTGCTAATTATTAACCTAAATATTTAAATCATGTCTTAATAAAAAATAAAATAGAGAGAAATATTAAAATAGCACGTTACGCATGTGATATATGCTAACAACTTCAATTCTCAACTAATTAAATTTAATTTAAGAATGAAAATTTAAACTTTGCTTAAGTGTAATAAATTTTATTTTGTTCATCATGATTTTATCTTATTAATAAGTTAATAAGACTTGATGTTTATCTTCTATTTGAATTAGATGTATCCTTTGTAGGCTTAGGCCGATCCCGGTATAACCAAACCTACTTTTTTCTCACCAGCGAATCTAATATAGTAAACCCAAGTTACTTTTCATGTTTGATAACTTGTCCTTATTTGTCCTATAAAGGATAAACTGGTACAACAACCCATACCGAACAAACATACCAGAAGGTGCTACCTTAATTAAAAACGCCAAAATGGCCCAACATTGTCACACTATCAAATTACAGAATCAGGTTCACGGAAATAACCTTAACTACAGCTGAGAAATGTAAATAGACAATAAAAAGGAAGTCTTCTAGATCCTCTATACGCAAGCTCCAACTCACAACTTGCCATTGCCCTTAAACGAGCCCTCGACTATCTGCTCACCTGAAAAGGTTTTAGTTTTTGAAAGCGAGAGTTAGACCACGAGATCTAGTGAGTTCCCTCAATTTTACATTCATGCCACAGGATAAATACAATTTATGAAGCAATTTATAAAACAGTTTATAAACGATTTAAACAACACACTTGTATCATGATATACACACAAACGACACATGCTGATGGCCCACGCTATGGTCACACACACACGTGACAGCGTGTTAGGGCACACACCCGCCCTTTAGAATTTATATGAAACAAATTCATATATACACATATTCTTTATGGGACACACACCCCATATACACACCATAAGCCATCGCATGCCCGTACTCAAGTAATCACACCTTTAGAATCACACAATTATGCATGTTTAACATTAAGTAAAATATGCAGTTTAAACAAGTATTTGCGTACATAAACACATTTGGTAAAAATCTTTGGTTAAAAGTACTCACCTGGCTTCCAGCAAATTCCTTCTCACTTGGTTAGTACTCATATTAACCGCACACCTAAAACACATCACACGCACTAGAGTGATAAGTCACTCAATCCCTACTAAAAGACTACTCCCAAAAATAACGAGGCACACATAACGACTTTCAATGAAAACACCCAAAAATCCCAATTAAATAAGACTGTCCGGATCACAAAGTGTCCAGACCCTGCCTTTCCGGATTCCCCAATCCTGACGTGACCGGATACTACTATCCGGACATAAACGTCTGGATACCAGATGTTTCCGGACAAGTCTGATTCTCGTCGCTTTTCGGTAAATGAGTTTCCGGACTCTCTCACAATCCGAAAGTATCCGGTAACCACATCCCGGGTACCTCTTCCGATCTCCCCTTTGTCCGGGTAAGGAGTCCAGATTCCAATCTTTTCCGGTCGTTTTGCCCTTTCCGGATGAAACCCTCATCGCCTTATCCGGATTGTTCCACATCCGGTTTCTTCACCTTTCCGGGTAGGGCGATTTCCGGATACAGGCTACTGCGTACGAATATCCCACCGGGAAGGGTTCTCAAATCCAACCCAACCATTCCCAAATCGATTTCAAATCAAAAATTGGAACACACGGCCCCCTTTAACTTTGTCCTAGGATGATTATTTAATATGTAGACCACAATTCATCTTTTTATGCAGGTATAGATTGTCAACAACCCCACAACAAACTCTTAGGAGTTCCCAAGATTGAAGAGATTAAAGAAGGAGAAGTTTACCTTAATGAAGATGAAGATTCGCACCTCAAAGCCTCAAGTTCCAGGTTCTTCTATCGAGGATTGCAACGTTCTTCACACACACCAACACACACTAGCCGCACTCAATACTGAAGAAGAGGAATGAGGGTTTTGGGGTTTTAACCCTACTTTCCACTATTTACACCCAAGTCCTCCAACTTTCACTTTTCACACCACACTCACCAAATATACAACTTTCCTAGAAACCCGGTTATTACAACATCCTCCCCTCAAAAGAATTCCGTCCCCGGAATTCCATCTTTGAACAATTGAGGGTAACGGGACCTCATGTTGACTCCACTTCCCAAGTCGCCTCCTGACCCTTATGGAAGCGCCACTGAACCTTCACAAGAGAAGTCTCCTCAGACCTCAACCTTCTAATGGTGCGACCATACTTGCCTCAGCCAATCACTTCCTCAGATTCGACACGTGAAACATCGAATGAATTCCCCGAAGTCCCTTGGGTATCTCCAATTTATACGCCACTTCACCCACACACTCGGTGATGACAAACGTCCCGACATACCTAGACCTTAGCTCCCCTTTCTTTCCACAACGCACAACACCTTTCCACAACGAAAATTTAAGCATCACTTTGTCACCCACTAGAAATTCAATCGATTTCCTCCTTTTGTTCGCATATATCTTTTGGCGGTTTTAAGCCACCCTTAACTTCTCGTGAATCTGGTTCACTTATCGGTGGTCAACCGTGTGACCTCGGGTCTCACCAAATGCCTCTTTCCCACGATACATCTTTATTCTTGGAAGATTCACAGATAACTGCACATGCCAACCTCTTTGCTTCTCTAAGGATACCGTTATCACATTTTCGGTTAACTACAACTCTTACCCCATAAAATTTGCGTAACATAAATATAACGCCTAAGTCCAACTGTACACAATATCATCCACACATCTGGACTCACGATTTTAAAACGCGTCAAATTAAGGGTTTCACACACAACCTCACTTTCTTAAAAGAACGGATTTTACCGAAGTTACCGTCACAACAACATGAATCCCTTAAAAAACATCGAACACTCAGTTGCTAACTTAACACAATATCAACCTTGAATGTCACCATAACTCGCAATTATAAGCTTCTTAATCAGATGATACACAATTCGAAAATCACTTCCCCCAACACGACATATGTCTAACACAGATAATTCTTTCTTTCCCGAAACACATTGACTACAGCTCATCAATGTTAATCAATTCATACGCTCCCACCATGTCGTCATCCCACACTTACTTAATCAAAAGTAGGGAACCTCCACAATCCCTCATCTGAAGCACTCATCAATCCTAACAGAACCAATCCTGAAGACACACATTCAAACTCTCTTTGCATCCAACAATCGTCAATCCACATATGAAATAAATTCAAGTTTCACCTACTCAGCAGGAAGGAGTGTTCATGCTCACACAAAACTATTCCCATTAGCTTAACACCGAACGACAAAGCTCACTTGGAATATTTCCCACACTACTACCAAGTCTAACCCAATGGTCCTTCATTCTGAGCACTACATTCAACTTCCTTCTTCTACTTCCTTCTCCAAAGAACGACTCACTAGAAGGTGCACACTTTTGACCAACCACACAAGCTAGCTTTCCTCGACCCTTAAACCATCACATGCACGCAAATCATCTTTCTCATACTCCCACTAGGAGTTCATGTACCCGACGATGTCACACTGTAACCATTGATTCACATTTTCTGTCACTTTCCAAACTTTCTACTTCCAGTTTACTCATTTATTGCAACATACTATCCCCACCTTCTCAAACTAGTATGGAATATTGTTCGTCCCATATTGACCACTTCATACACGCAATCCAACGGTTACTACGCCTAACCAACGGTTTCACCATATCTCACACGAGAAACTCAACCAAGTCATTCCGAAATAACACCCAATGCTCGAAGCCACCACGCACTTCTCGTTTCCCAACCGAGGTTAACCCACTCCTTTGAATTCCTTTACACACAGGGAATAATTCAACCTTCCCAAAGATTTCATATCTACTTCGAACCATCAAGAATCAACCAATCCCACATCTTCATAAATATTACAATGGCACAGGATAGATTCGCCCATCACTTATCGCAACCAAAGAGCACACGATTTTCTCCTTTAGGTAGCCACCAACCACTACTCCACTCTTTTATTCTAAATCTAACAATACAATAACACCAACCAAACATCCATGCATCTCATCACACACATATATATATATGCCACCTTTGAATAACTTACAACAATCTCCGAGCAAAGATTCCCACTTACGCTTATCCCATATCAACAACGCCAACCCATCACTTAACCTCACAACAACTCATTACCACCAATAACTTGGACGTCCACTTTGTATAAGTTACCACTAACTTATCCACACCACGACATTACACTAGAGGCACATCATCAATTGTACACACAATAGGCATTGCCTTCTCCATGCCAACCATAACATATATTGAAATAAAGCTATCTCGCGACCTGGTCTTTTCTCAAACCTAGATGAACCACAACTTATGATCGTCTAGTTCACTCGATCAAGTCTTTGTCCCTAGCCGGCTCTTCGGAATCCACACAAAACACCCTCAAATAAACCAAACGATAACACATTCCCTTGTAGACCACATAATCCACGTGTCCCACTTGAGTTGTGTTAACTACTTCATTCATAAACGAAACATCAGCCATATAGGAAAATCACCTATCCAACTAGCGATCCTCCACTTTCATAACACCCTCATAAGGCAGATTAGCATATTGTCAGGTACACATCTTTCCCAACCGACCCCTTATATCCGAGTATAAATCCAACAAAATAATCACACCAGAGTTACCTTTTCCATTCCCAGTCTCCCGACAACACCATCAACAACAGTCGTTGACTTCAACATCCACAGCCGACATGATGACGACGTTTCAACGGTGTCTTTGACAAACGATGAGTCCCAACACAATCTACTTCTTCCCGCACAACGTAACTAACTTTGTGCCCCACAATCCTCACATGATTGAGGCACAAGACTTACTTGACAATCAGCCTAAATACAAGACCACCTCAACTCTGGCTTCACGCCGATACCATTCGCCATCATACTACAACGCTGCTTATAGAAGTATCTTGCCCGCTTCGAATTTCACCAGGGTCACACCCCCCGCCGCCAACCACGCCTCAAATTACCAAACAAGTGCAAAGACTACCATAATACGAGCATCTCTAAAGTAAAAGATCGAGACTTCAGTTATTCGCCGCCCTCCCAAAAAGGGAACAACAAGGTCACGAATTGACTATCGACGATTCGACCACACATTTCCACTCTCGAAACCCTTCCTCATCATTAACTACGATATTTCCCACTACCTAGTGAGTTCATAGCCTTCATGCATAACGACACAATAATTTAAATCGTTTTGAACCTTTGAAAATACGCCTTGAAACAAGGTTAGATATGCATGACACGACACCGCCATAAAAATAGGCACACACACATCGATTTCGAGGATTGTGCACACGCAACCCATGATATCTCACCACCTTGTCCAACAATCGAAAATGCATTCTTTGAAACTCTTTTTGTGCAACTTTAAAATACGGCAAAATTACTCACACTGAGCAAGTCGGTCGACTCTCACACTCATTGATATGACGTGTCCATACCGATCTCACTTATAAAACCATGCAATCAAATGTTGTCATGATTTCTCAACAACTCACTCATAAAAAGAGGTGAAATAATTCACCATTCCCCAAGTTCAAAATTTATCACACGACGTAAAAAAATTTATTTTTTCCTTCAAGCACACGCTTGCACGCGCCAACTCATTTTCAAAACAATAAACTCATAAGACACACACACAAATATATCTGTTAACATGAAATGCTCATGTAATTTGTTTGAAAACACAATGCATGATTCACTTTACATTGAAGGCTATTCGCTCTAGGAAGGTCAACCGTTTGCTTTCACAACAATTTATCACTAACGCTTTACTTCCGATTACACATGCAGGTTTCTCCCATTTGCAACAACCTTTGGTATTGATGCTTCCCAACATACTGATATGTCTCAACTATCCAGTTACAACCTTGACTACTGATTTGCAAAAATATGCGACTTCACTACAACCCAAATTAGCTAACCAACAATTGCCCCATATTCATCCTATCCTCGCACCATAATACTAATCAACACGGCCATCATTTCTCAACCACCCTTGCCGCCCTTTCACTGACTAGAGAGTCAAAAGGCTCTTCTCCACTACTCGATTCTTGAGTTGAAACTCTCAAGATCCCAATTTATCGACATAGAAAACCCCCAAAATGAAGAATCATTAGAAATTAGGAGCTCACATCCCATCAATTATTCTTCCCTAATGAACCCAAGAGGTTCTACTTCATTTCGGACCACGAGAACTTACTCCTTTAAGAAGGTGTCATCACTTACACCATGAACGATCTCACACAACACACAAAGCCATTTCTATCATTGCAAGGTTAGAACTCGCTACACACTACTACCTCCATCAATCATCTAAACAACAGTAATCGAGCATACCCATGTACCTGTAAATTCATAATGACATTGGCCAGATGCGAATTGAATTTACCTTACATGAGGGTCCTCACTACCATCGTCCTGAATTCTCGATGGTCAAGGTCTTATCTATAGGCTTCCTATATCTCAGTCGTACCCCCTAATCCCACAGTTTAAGTTTAGGCCAGACCGGTCACCTAAATCTCTTAAACTAGGACTTTGATACCAACTGTAACAACCCACACCGAACAAACATACCAGAAGGTGCTACCTTAATTAAAAACGCCAAAATGGCCGAACATTGTCACACTATCAAATTACAAAATCGGGTTCGCGGAAATAACCTTAACTACAGCTGAGAAATGTAAATAGACAATAAAAGGGAAGTCTTCTAGATCCTCTATACGCAAGCTCCAACTCACAACCTGCCCTTGCCCTTAAACGAGCCCTCGACTATCTGCTCACCTGAAAAGGTTTTAGTTTTTGAAAGCGAGGATTAGACCACGAGGTCTAGTGAGTTCCCTGAATTTTACATTCATGCCACAGGATAAATACAATTTATGAAGTAGTTTATAAAACAGTTTATAAACGATTTAAACAACAAACCTTTATCATGATATACACACAAACGACACATGCTGATGGCCCACGCTATGGTCACACACACACACACACACACGCGTGACAGCGTGTTAGGGCACACACCCGCCCTTTATAATTTATATGAAACAAATTCATATATACACGTATTCTTTATGGGACACCCCCCATATACACACCATAAGCTATCGCATACCCGTACTCAAGTAATCACACCTTTAGAATCACACCATTATGCATGTTTAACAACATTAAGTAAAATATGCAGTTTAAACAAGTATTTGCGTACATAAACACACTTGGTAAAAATCTTTGGTTAAAAGTACTCACATGGCGTCCAGCAAATTCCTTCTCACTTGGTTAGTACTCCTCTTAACCGCGCACCTAAAACACATCACACGCACTAGAGTGATAAGTCACTCAATTCCCTTCTAAAAGACTACTCCCAAAACTACTAAGGCACACATAACGACTTTCAATGACAACACCCAAAAATCCCAATTAAATAAGACTGTCCGGATCACAAAGTGTCCGGACCCTTCCTTTCCGGATTCCCCAATCCTGAAGTGACTGGATACTACTGTTCGGACATAAACGTCCGGATACCAGATGTTTCCGGACAAGTCCGATTCTCGTTGCTTTCCTTAAATGAGTTTCTGGACTCTCTCACAATCCGGAAGTATCCGGTAACCACATCACGGGTACCTCTTCCATTATTCCCTTTATCCGGGTAAGGAGTCCAGATTCCAATCTTTTCCGGTCGTTTTGCCCTTTCCAGATGAAACCCTCCTCGCCTTATCCGGATTGTTCCACATCCGGTTTCTTCACCTTTCTGGGTAGGGCGATTTTCGGATACAGACTACTGCGTACGAATATCCCACCGGGAAGGGTTCTCAAATCCAACCCAACCATTCCCAAATCGATTTCAAATAAAAAATCGGAACACACGACCCCCTTTAACTTTTTCCTAGCATGATTATTTAATATGCAGACCACAATTCATCTTTTTATGCAGGTATAGATTGTCAACAACCCCACAACAAATTCTTAGGTGTTCCCAAGATTGAAGAGATTAAAGAAGGGGAAGTTTACCTTAATGAAGATGAAGATTCACACCTCAAAGTCTAAAGTTCCAGGTTCTTCTATCGAGGATTGCAACGTTCTTCACACACACCAACACACACTAGCCGCACTCAATACTGAAGAAGAGGAATGAGGGTTTTTGGGGTTTTAACCCTACTTTCCACTATTTACACCCAAGTCCTCCAACTTTCACTTTTCACGCCACACTCACAAAATATACAACTTTCCTAGAAACCCGGTTATTACAACATCCTCCCCTCAAAATAATTCCTTCCCCGGAATTCCATCTTTAAACAATTTAGGGTAACGGGACCTCATGTCTGACTCCACTTCCCAAGTCGCCTCCTGACCCTTATGGAAGCGCCACTAAACCTTCACAAGAGAAGTCTCCTCAGACCTCAACCTTCTGACCTTGTGATCCACAATCGCCAACGGTTCCTCGACATAATTCAACTTCTTGTCCACGCAAATGTCTTCTAATGGTGCGACCATACTTGCCTCGGCCAAGCACTTCCTCATATTCGACACGTGAAATGTCGAATGAATTCCCCGAAGTCCCTTAGGTATCTCCAACTTATACGCCACTTCACCCACACGTTCGATGATGACAAACGTCCCGACCTACCTAGGCCTTAGCTCCCCTTTCTTTCCACAGCGCACAACGCCTTTCCACGACGAAACTTTAAGCATCACTTTGTCACCCACTAGAAATTCAATCGATTTCCTCCTTTTGTTCGCATATATCTTTTGGCGGTCTTAAGCCACCCTTAACTTCTCGCGAATCTGGTTGACTTATCGGTGGTCTACCGCGCGACCTCCGGTCTCACGAAATGCCTCTTTCCCACGATACATCTTTATTCTTGGAAGATTCACGGATAACTGCACATGCCAACCTCTTTATGATATGTGACGACGAGAATGTAATTATGTAGAAGATCGAACGATTTCCTCTGGTACGTGTTGAACAGAAAGATCAAATGTGAGTTTCCTCTGCATATGAACGATGAAGACGTGAGAGCTTTTTCAATCGATCTGGTTATGGACGCTGAAGAAAAAAAGTTTGTGAAATCTAAAAAATTGGAGAAGATCACGCCTAATTTTGCAATATAGAGATTATCCTAATTTAAATAAGATGTTAATTTACATTCCTATCCTTTTAATTATATTAATCTAAAAAATTAAAAAAATATTAATTTTATAATTATGATTGGTTGACATTTATTCCTTTATTCCTTTAAATAGTTGTCATTCTCGTATGATCCTCTCTCTCTCTCTCTCTATATATATATATACATATATAGGGGCTTAATCAAATGAGAACTAATTAGTTTGTGGTAACCGTGAGATCCAATTTCAGTCAATCATTTTATTTTATTTTATTTTCTTTAATATTTAATAGGTAGAGGTTATGTTGGTAATTTTCTTAATTTGTTTTAAATTAATTATTTTTATTTAACAGATAAATATCAATTAGAGATTCAGTTTCCTAATTATACTCATCTAATCTAATTTCAAACGCATCTTCTCTGTTATCGTTTTTAGTAGCGACCCATTCCAAATTATTCTAATTCCATCTTAATTTGATGAACGATCATTCACATTAAACCCTATCGATTGGAAGAGGCAGACGCTTTTTTGCTCAATGATGGACGCAGACAAGATGAAAGGCTTATTAAAATTTTCTACTAGTTGCCAAGAAGATTCACAAAAGGATATAGATATTCAATTATTGGAGAACCCAGATGAGTTTGATACCGACCTTTCACCATACAAAGCAGAATATGATTTGGGTCACGAAGAAGATGAAGCAGAAGATGTCTATGATTTTTCTCACAGTATGGATGATGATAAAGGTTATGTACCAGAGGATGATAATCTGGATGATGAAGGAAAAGGTTGGTTTTTTATTTGTTATTGATTTAGTATAATACAAACAGTGTTATTGATTTATTGGCAATGGTATCACAGTGTGATACCATTGATTAACTCAACCATTGTTACCATTTAAATGTGACTTTTTAGGTTTTTTGAAATTTTACAGAGATGTGGTGACATGTGGTACCATTCATAAACTGGATATGGTTTAGTAAATCAGGGTTATTAGATAGGTGGTAACATGTGATACCCTTCATGAACTGATTATGGTTTAGTAAATCATGGTTATCAGATGTGTGGTTACATGTGATACCCTTCTGAAATCCATTCTTTTACAAGTCCAGGTAAATGTCAAACAGAAATCCATTCTTTTACTTTATCACCGGGTGGATCTCGGTGGTGGACTCCCAAAGTTGACGAATCTATGAAACCGGTAATTGGTTTGACAGTTTCTTCCCTGGATGAAGCTGAGTCTGTGTACCAGAAATATGTTGAGAATGCGGGATTTGAGATACGACGTTCAACACAAAAGATTAATAATGATGGGTTGATCCAGAACAAATATTTTGTATGCAGCAAATATGGGTTACCGTTGAAGAAGTCGTTTGATTCTTTGAATCGTCAAAAACGTCAAAGAGAGGTACGTAACTCGAATATTAAGAGGATCGGTTGTACCACATGTGTTAAGTTTCGGTTGTTGAAATGAACAACAACATATGAGTGTTATGGTTTTGAGGAGCAACATAATCACTTTCTTTTGAGAGACCATGATATTGAATTTACACGAAAAGCCCGACGAATGAAATTTTCAAATCAACGTTTTGTTCATGACGCTGGTACTTCAAACATGGGTGCCACACGAGAACACAAGTTACACACATTATTGAGAGGGGGTTATGAATACGGTGGTCCGACCGTCGTTGATTATCAGAATTATAAGAGGGACTGTGACAATTTTGTTGGTCGTGGGGATGCCAAGGTGTTGGTCCAGTTGATGGCCAAGAAGAGGGATGCGGATCCGAATTTCTTTTTCGCGTACAAGTGTATTGGTAGTGAATTGCATACTATTTTCTGGGCGGACGAGGTAGCTCGATTCAACTATTCTGAATTTGGAGATGTGATTTCTTTTGATTCTACATTTCGTACGAATAGGTGCGTGTGATTTTTTATTATTCTATGTGTTTTTATATAATATCATTCTTACGGTACTTTTTTGTTGTAGACACTTCATGGTGTTCGTTCCGTTTACTACGGTCAACAACCATAACTGCAACATCGTCGTAGGAGCTGCATTGGTTGGACATGAGGACGTTCCGAATTACAAGTGGTTGTTACAAGCTTTTTTGGAAGCTCATTCAAAACCATCGATCATGGTTCTTACCGACTAGTGTGCTGCGATGAAGCAAGCTATTGCAGCTATGTTTCCCGATGCAAGACACAGGTTGTGTAAGTGGCACATCATGACTAAAGTACCCAACAAGGTTAGTAAGTCTAATTTTTTGCTCTTTTTTCGGTAAGCATATTTTTTTACTGTGTATTAATGTTGCAGTTTAGCTCCGAGCTTCTAAATAATACCACTTTTAAGAAACAATTTTTTAAGTTGGTATGGAACATTCACATATGCGCCGATGAGTTTGAGAGGAGATGGAAGATCCTTATCGAGGAGTTCTCGCTTCAAAACCATACATGGTTAAAAGATATGTTTGCCATCAGATCACAGTGGATACCAGCTTATTTCAAAGAACTTCCAATGTGTTGCCTTATGAAGACGACGTCCAGGTCCGAAAGTTCGAACTCATTTTTTAATTCGTTTTCAAAGAGTGGGGACAATCTTTATCGATTTATGTTGGGTTTTGATTTTGCATTGGATACGCAACGCAAGGAACAATGTCGTCTTGATTATCAAACTAGGACAACCTTATCTCATTGGATGACAAAATCCAAGATGGAGATGCATGCTTGTGACGTATATACGCGTTCCGTATTCTTCGAAGTGCAAAGAGAGTTAGATCAAGTTGTATATTCGTGTTCAATCAAGAGAGTTGAAACAGATGGGGAGGTTGACACATATTTAATTGAACATTTAGACAAACGAAAGGAGAAGATAACAGAGTATAAGGTAATATTTAAATTTTTGTATATGTTATTTAGTTGTTTTATGAGTAATCTAATGCATACCATTCATCAGTAGATGCAAATAAGTATATATATTGTTATATACCATCGTGATACCCATTGTGATAACCAATCTCTTGATCATAATGTTTCCATTCGTTGTATTTTCTGTAGGTTGTGCGCAATATAAAGGATTCAACTACCGTTTGTAGTTGCAATCATTTCGGTCGACATGGATTCCTATGCAGACACGTCTTCAAAGTGTTTTTGAATGTCAGTGTTGAAGTTATTCCTGATAAATACATACTGAGACGATGGAGGCGTGATCTTATGCCGATTGAACTTCAAAACAGTCGTCAAAGAATATGCGACGTAGATAAGGAGCAACGGAAATTATTGAATGATACCTATGATGTTATCGATGATAGTTTTGACATCTTAAGGCATGACAAAGAGAAAATAGCATCATTTTTGTTAACTGTAAAAGAGTTGTGGGATGGATTTGCCAAAGAACAAACATATGAACCCTCGATGAAACGTAAAAAACGCGGTATTGAACAAATACTTGGTTTTTCACGACCTGATAATATTGATATACACCCTCCATCAGGTATCAGAAACAAAGGGTGTGGAACGTCCAAAAGAATGGTTGGTGCGGCAGAAAAGGCGGTCGTGAAGAGTATCAAGGCGAAGAGGATGTGTCGCGGATGTAATGAGCTTTCGCATCATGATATTCGTAACTGTCCTGCGAGGAAGAAATAGGATCACAATAAAATTTAGTTTATCATGTTTTTTAACCTTTTGGTATTCATACAAATTAGTTTTTAGAGCTTATTATCATAGTTGGATTGAATGGTCTTTTTATGTTTATTCGCTACGTTTTCTATGCAATAGTTATTTGCATTCCTTCTTTTTAAGTTTATCCTTTGTGATTCATATTTACCTTCTATAGAATCATAAACTGTTTAGATTTGATCCTTTGTGATTCACATTTACCAAATCAAACAAAACAAAAGTGACATATTGTGTTTCATAATCACCGTGATACCCCCTATAACTCATTGTTATCATCCCCTATGCAAATTTGTTTCATACCATTGATATCCAAACATGTGATACCCAGTTTACAAACACTGTGATACCCCCTTATAACGCATTGTGATCATCCTATGTGCAAACCTGTCTCATAACCATGATATAACACAACCATGTGATACCCAATTCACACACATTGTGATACCCCCTGATAACTCATTGTTATCATCCCCTATGCAAATCTGTTTCATACCCTTGATATCCAAACATGTGATACCCAGTTTACAAACATCGTGATACCCCCTTATAACTCATTGTTATCATCCTATGTGCAAACCTGTCTCATACCCATGATATAACACACCTGTGATACCCAGTTTAAAAAAATCATGATACCCCCTGATAACTCATTGTTATCATCCCCTATGCAAATCTGTTTCATACCCTTGATATCCAAACATGTGATACCCAGTTTACAAACCCCGTGATACCCCCTTATAACTCACTGTTATCATCCCATGTGCAAACCTGTCTCATACCCATGATATAACACACATGTGATACCCAGTTTAAAAAAATCATGATACCCCCTGATAACTCATGTTATCATCCCATGTGAAAAACCTGTCTCATTCCCTTGATATACAAACATGTGCTAGCATAAGTGTCTCAATTGAAGTAAACACCAGATAATGAAAATTTTTATACATAACAAATTCCAAACATATAGATTCATCAAAACATTAAGGAGTATTTCTAACAAAAGACTTGTCTTAAAATTCAAAGTTATAGATTCGACATAACATCTAGAAGAAATTCAGAATGCCTGTCTAAAATTACCCAAAATAACATCCTATCAATATTGTTTCAAAATACTTGATCAAAAAACTATCAACCTAAATAATACGAAATTCAAAAAATCCAAGTCATATACGTAAGTCTTGCGGTCCTAGATGCTTGCCAGTCGTGTTTCCCTATTTTCCTCTGTATTTTTTAGAAGACGTGATCTCTCCTTGATATCCAATGCATTAAACTTCTCACAATCAGCTATCACAAATGGTCTTTTCAAGTTTATCTCTGAAAGCAAGAGCTTGGTTGTGTATTTATTCCTCAACAACTGTAATTGCTTCACTTGGTTTGGTCCTTCAACATCAAGACCAGATTTCCATCTATAAGGTAACTCTCCCATGTAAGATTCCATATGACGCATCAAAAAAACACTGCAATCGTGAGAATTCTGACTTCTGCACCATTTTACTGCAATCCGTACTGGCTCTAACCTAACAAAGTCATCGTATAAAGAGTGGCCTACGTTATGTAGATGTTGTAGCGTCAGGGTGTGCTGCAAAAATCAGATCCAAAAGTGTGTCACAAGAGCAATACAAATAATATAACAACTCATTTATGTAAATTCTATGTTCCTTTTTACAGTCCTCACCAAAATGTACGGTACTTCCTCATATTTAGGAGGGGATTCCATATCTTGTGCCAGGTTGTCAATATCCAATACTGATGGCCGTTTAAAGTTGTACACCACCACATAGAAGTGCATGTCTCGAACGATCGGAAAGAATAACTGCCAACGATAGGTTTGTGTAAATTTATAGTGTAAACAAGAAGAAAAAACCAGTAATAATCAACCAATAACGTACCAAATCAATATTTTTGAATGCTAACAATTCAGCATCCGATCCAACTACTGCTGACATATTTGAAGTGAAAAGCTTCATTTTTTCTTCATCCGTTTTATTTTCATCAATAATGTCGTTTAGCTGTTTCAACGTGGTACCATTGTGTTTTAGGTTATGTTTATGAACTTATGTGTAATAATAAACAATGTTTTTTACTTACAAGAATTGCATTGTGGATATCGCTGAAGTTCCTACAGCTGCGACTTCAACAACAATCCCAGCTCTCAACGCTGAAGAAATAATCCCAGTCTTGGACTTGATCTCTGAGATTGATGAACCTGAAGAACAGACTCTCTCTCACAAAAACAGACCTTCCTTGGCTCCTCAAAAGCTAAGTGAAGAGGATCAAGAAAAGAGAGATGCAATGATCAAGAGACTCGAAGATCAGCGAATCATTCTGAAGCGTGATCAACTTCCTTCCGTTCCTCCAAAGTTCAGAGTTTCCCAAAAGGAATACAAGGAACACCTCAGAGCTGAACGCTTAATCGCTGAAAGAAAGGAAGCTGAAGAAAAAGATAGAGAATACGCCATCAAGCTTACTCAACGATCAATAAAAGACCCCAAGCTGAAAAGAGTTCCCATTGATGTTCAAAAGATCGTTAGAGAAAAGACTAAGGTCTCTGACACGACCTTGGAATGGACTAAATAAATGCTGACCTATCGATCTAGACCATCCAAAATCCTCAAAGCAAACATCAGAGGAAAACTGTACGCCGACGTTCCTGTTGTTGAAGTGGATGTCTACAGAGATGACAAAACCAAGCAAACTTTCTATGCTGCTACCTTAGAAAAGTTTGGTCTCTCTGAATGGTTAGAAACAAAATTAGCCATTCAGGGATCGCGCTCAAAGTTCAAAAACCATGTCGAGAAGATCTTAAACAAACAGATCGACCTGCTTTCTTCTGCTGTGGATATTCCTCCTCTTCCTCAACAAAGAAAATTCTCTGCTAAGAAAAAGAAAGTCTCTGATTCAGGTCCTCCTATACGGAATGAAACAGGTATTGGTTTCTCTCGTGCTGAAGTTCTTGGCCCCGATGCTGATCTCTCAGCGCTTGACACCTCCCTACCACCTGGAGAAACTTTCATTCCTGGCACAGTTGTAAGTGATCCATATGGTATATTCTTTCTAGACTACGATGGAAACCATCACTTTCAACGTATCTCTGAGCTCCACATCGCTCCCATCGAACAACTCAGAGATCTCTTATACTGGTGTGAAGTCAGACGTGACATCAAAGCTAGACACCTGATGCCCTTGATTTTTGAAGAAGCTCTGAAGAAAAAGAATCAAGGAGCAGATGTCCCTGATTGGATGATTGCCACATCAATGACCCTTAATGAACAACTCATTAAGGAAGAACCTTTTGACGGATAGGATCGCCTTGTAATTCTTTCTATCCTTATCTGTCTACATCTTTTGTACTTGTAATTTTATTCGATGTACTTGTAATTTTTCCACTTCTCTCTGTAATCTTTACAAAGTTTAAAGAAAAATTTCAGCGAACGTACTTTACTCCATCAGTACAGAAAAGATCCCAGAAAACTGTAAAAGGGACAAATATTTTATGAGTTCTTTTTATCTTTATGTTTCATTATATAGCAATTTTCTCTGTTGCTATGTCATAATCAAATAGGGGGAGATTGTTGATCCAAACCCTCAGTGATTTGATAATGACCCTCTCTTATATACTTAGTGAAAATTGTAAGTAAACAATATGTATCAGAGTTTTACTATCGCTGATAAGTACTAAGATCTTCCAGTACCGCTGATAGGAACTCTCGCTCTTTAGATTAAACATTCAGCGAAACTGTTCACCATAATATTCTGAGTATGTTCAGTACTTATGGTGATCGCTGATAAGTTAGTTGTTTACTTATGATCCCTGAAGACAAGTTTCACGTCAACATAGGTTCTACGCTGAAGTCGCAGATCAAGCTCAAAAACCAGCGACAAGTCTCCTAATGAACTGATGCGGATCAGCGAAGACTCAGATTTGTCCACTCAACGTGAAGTATCAAGTACAAGACATCAGCTATCGCTGAACTCTATCATTCGCTGATGAAGAATGATAGATCGCTGAATCATCGAAAAGCTGATCATGAAGTCTTCCGTACAAAGTACTTTTTGTCTCATCCACCCTTGCACGACTCCGTACGATATGTCAGAATAGAACCTCCTTATTGTCTGAAATCGTACAACCACTCTGATACTACACTGTTCATACATGCGGCTACTAAGGTTGTCAACAAAGGTCAATGACATGCAACCAATCAGCTGCTGCCACGTGTAAAGTGTAAACTGCAATGCATTAAATGCATTCAGTATATAAGAAGAAGAACTCACTTCATTTTGAAGTAACTTGCTAACTCTGGACAAGTTCATCCTTCTTATCTTGAGATAGGTTATTATTAGTAATTTCCTTCTCCTTCTTAGTGCAAGAAACTTAGTGTTCCAACTTGTTTAGATTTAGGATTTATCCTTAATCTTGTTTCCGCAACAAGCTGTAAATTGTTAATGATTTATCAATAAACAATTTAGAAAAGTAAAATATGTGTGTTTGTATTCAACCCCCCCCCCCCCCCCTTTCTACAAACTTGTATAACCCTTCGGGACCAACAAGCCAAAATACGAGTTAGGGTTTCAAATTTTGAGGGTTTTTCTTTAAGAAATATATCGATTGTGCAGGTAAATGGGTTTGAGGTTTTTCACTAATATGTGATATGATTAAAATGGAAGAGATTATCTCATTGATATCATTACGTATTTATCGGTTGGCGCTCAAAATAGATCACTATGAATCACATAACAAAATTACCTATGTACCCTTTTTTTATAAATTGATATATAACGGACCATTTATTTATGGTATTTAATAATTAGTTTTCTTTTTCTTTTTAACCATCTAATAGTATTTTTTGTGGTTGAGATTGCTTTTCACAGTTACCACAAAATAACCAGTTCTCCCATGAATGCCCCCCTACACACACACACACATATATATATATATATATATATATATATATATAATAAAACTATCGAATGAATATATACTTAGTGGTGTTTGATATTTTGAAAATTGGGTTAAATCAATATTTATTTATACTATATTATAAAACATTTATGAAAAACTCTTAAAAACAACTCTTAAGCTTCATGTACCATTTTCAATGATAATTACTTAAAATCTCTTAAAAACAACTAATGAAGCTTTATGTATCATTTTTAATGCTAATTACTTGATTAATATTTATCTTTAACAACCTTCAAATCCTTATATCATGGACTCTTATTAATTAATCTTTATCTCTAACCACTTTCAAATCCTCAAATCATGAACTCTTTAAAAAGCGTATATTCTTTAAACAAATTTATAAAAAGACATGATCGTTTTCTCAAAACTACACATTAAAATAAATTAGAACATTAAAATCGAGATATATCTTACTGCATTGCGCGAGTAAACTTCTAGTATATATCATTGTGGTTATCAAATAGAAAAGAATAAATATCTTTTTTAACAAAATTATGTTTAATTAAAAAAATAATTATATTTAATGTAATTTATATTTTATAAAAATTAAAAACTCAAAGATTAAAAGCTTTTACATGCATTATTGATATGTATGTAATATTGTGACACTTACATTCTTGAGAAATTAAAAGTTTTAAAGTAAAATCCAAATACTTGATAATAAAATAACTTAATTATTTTATGAAAAAGAATAAAAATAGTTTCATATTTTTTTACAAATCAAAGTCATAACTATTTGTCTACATCAAATTATCAAATCCTACATCATACAATCATACCTATTATTTAGGTCAAATATTTTTGGATGAACCGATCAATTGTTACATCAAGATAATGTTATGAACAATAAAACATTAAATTTAGAGTAAAGTTCACTTTTGGTCCCTGAGGTATGACCATTTCAACGGTTTTCGTCCCTAAAGTTCATTTTTGCCAAAAACACCCTCACGTTTGATAGCTCGCAACGATTTTCGTCCCTCGATTTAACATCCGTTAACTTTATCTGTTAAATCCAATTTAAAGGGGGGTATTTTAGTCATTTCACTTGTTTTCTTAATTTTCTTGTTTTTATAAAACCTATCAAACCCTAAGGACCAACTATGTAATTATCTCTAATAATATATATATATATATATATACCATATATATATATAATCTGCCACCCCTCCTTCCTTCACACAAGGACCAAAATAGGCGACTCCACCGGTGATACCTCCGGCGACACCTCCGGTCGGTTCTGTTTGGCTTCCAAAAACCCATCTCACGGTGCCCCTTCTCTCTACCAAACTCTCGATGAAGAGACATCCTATCCCCACCCGAATCGCATCCCCCAATCCCCACTGTTCACGCCTACCACCACCATCTCTCCTATCGATTTCTGGCCTAATCGACCACCTCCATGCCCTATCTCTTGATCTGCAACTCCGCCCTCCCATCCGATTTTCTCGACCACACAGGCCTCCCACCAAGCAAACCAAGAAGAAAAAACAAAAACTAAACTGAAACCATCTCAGATTTGGTTTTCACAGCAGATCCTCTCTCTCTCTCTCTCCGTCGTTGAACACCCATAAACGGTTAGTTTGGCCTTGAAGAACACCTACATCTTAGATCTGGGTTTCACTCGTTTTTTATTTTCATTTTTTTATTTAGTTTTTAATTTAGAGTTTGATTTGGTTTTTATTTGAGTTTGATTTAGATTTTAGAATGTGGAATTGTAAGTGAGGGTGGATGCATTGAAGGACTAAAAAGTTGTGTTCTTGAATCCACATTATCTTGATCTTAGTTGGAGGTTTTGATTAAGAGGAGTGCAGACGATTCATGTCTTGTTTGACACTCAAATTGGTAGCTTTAAATACTTGGATTTGGGTTTGGTTTAAATTTTGGTGATTAGAATTTGTATTTTGATTGAGTTTTTGTGATTAAGGTTTGGTCGGAGAAGATGACCGGAGATGGGGTTATTGCCGGAGAAGAAGACCGGAGATGGGATTATTGCCGGATAAGATGACCCAAAGAAATTTACAGTTTTGGCCCCTGAAATCAAAACGAAAATTACAGTTATGGCCCCTTGTCTTTGATTTTCTATTAATATATATAAATATATAATTTTATTTTTAATAGAAAATAACATGAATGTTTAAAATGACTAAAATACCCTCATTAAATTGGACTTAACAGAAAAAAGCTAACGGACGTTAGGCCGAGGGACGAAAATCGTTGTGAGCTATCAAACGTGAGGGTGTTTTTGGCAAAAATGAACTTTAGGGACGAAAACCGTTGAAATGGTCATACCTCAGGGACCAAAAGTGAACTTTACTCTTAAATTTATATTGTGGTAATGTTTGCTAAATATAAACTAGTTTTTGAAACGTTGCTTGGAGTAACTTTTGAGTACCTTTTGTGAATATTCCAATATTGCTCTCATTATCATTAATTAACTATTATTATAAATAAATTTTTTTTTAAATTTAATTATTATTAATTAATAGATATTAATTATTAACTGAAAATTATTAAATTTTTAACTTTTAATTAAATAGAGATATTATTGATCATATAAATTATTTTTATATATTTTTTAATATTAATCAATATATTTTAATTATCAATTACGATTATTTTTTTAACTATTTTTTTCATATTATCTGTAACGGTTATTTAAATTCATAAGTTAATATATATTTTTTCTAAAACTTGTTTTAACATATTCAAAATTTATAGTATATATATGTAATAAAAAAAATTCTTTTAATTAACATGTGATATTATTTAATTTTTCTTTACTACATTGGTTATATTAATTAATATATTATATTGCTACAAATTTGTTTTAATTATATGATTAAATATTGTAATTGATAACTTTTTGAAGATGTCTTTTTTGGTAATTTTACATGTTTATAAACTAGTTTTGTCAAATATGACTTCTTCATCAGCTAGCTTATCAGCTACCAGCTAAGGGCCAGTTCGATAGCGGCTTAATGGGTTGTCTGGGAGATATGGCTGATTCGCACAGCCATATCTACCCGTTCGGTATGGTAAAAAAAGAAGCTGACTCAATCAGCTGGTAAAATAGAGTCCTCTACATTCAGCTCCCTTTTTTCCTTCATTATCCCTCTCCTAACTACCCCAATAATTAGAAAAAATAAACCCTCTCTCTCTCTCTCTCTTTCAGCCTACCATCACGTCCTCACCACAGGCGACCTCACCACCGGCGACTTCTTCAAGCCTCTGAATCTGCGTCTCACTGGTTTTTGTCTCATCTAAACAATAAACCCTCTATTGATAAGTCTCATCTTCTTCAAGCCTCTGAAAATGGTGGAAAAGAAAAGGTGATTTGGATTTGAACAGACCCATCAAGTTCAAGATCTGATTTGAACACCCTTTTTTCGTGCATCTTTTCTCTTTTCTTCAAGATTTGAGTGATTTAAGTTTGTTTTTGGTATCTGATATGTATAAGAAATTGGGTGATTTAAATTTCCATCCATCTGTGTATATGGATTTTCCCCATGTTTTGGATTAGTGTATATGAATTTTCTCCATTGTTTTGGATTTTCTCCATTGAAAATCCATATGATTTGTGTATATGGATTTTGTCCATTGTTTTGGATTTTTTGATATAAAAATCAATATGATCTTTGTATATGAATTTTCTCCATTGATATGAATTTTTTATATGGATTTCACCATTGTTTTTTGGATTTTCTGATATGAGGATCCATATGATCTGATTTATTGACAAAAATAAAGATTGGGGGTAAAATGGTCATTTCTGACATTCAGACTGTTTATTCAGTCCAACAACCGAACACCAACTTATCTGTTAACAGTCAGACAACCATATCCACTCAGACAGCCATATGCATTCAAGTCTTAACAGAAAACGAACCGAACAGCACCTAACTTATGAGTCAACCGCTAGCTTATCAGCTAGTTTGCCAAACATAGCATAAGTAGTTTTCGTTTGGTTCCATTTTTATTCAGATATGCCTTTTATAGCCAATTAGAAAATCAACAAGTATTTCTAGTTTAGTTTACATTAATATCTATTTATAACATAATAAAAAAGGATTTTTATAGTGAAGTAGCGTAGCAAGAAGCCCCAAATCCTTGATTTGGCCAGGAAAGAAATTGGGAAGGGCTATAAGTAGGCCGTTTGCTATTGCTATAAGGGTTGCTCGCCTTTATACGGTGGGATAAAGTTGCCAATGCGAGTCACGCGCAGAGTTGGACACTTTTTTTTACTAAATATAATTAGCTTATCAACTAGTGATGGAAATTTTACCCGCCGGGTCGGGTATCCGCGGTACCCGCCCCTAATGGGGCGGGGATTCCCCAACTAATCGGGTAACGGGGCGGGGATGGGTATTGCTTTTCATACCCGAAGCGGGTTCGGGGTCGGGGATGGTATTACCCGCCCCTAATAATACCCGATATATATTTTTATATATAGTTTAATTGGTTTTTTTTGTTGCTTAATAATTTTATACTTTAAAATTTGTCATGCAGTACGATTACACGTGGTTGATTATATCATTATATGTTTTTGAAACTTGAGGTTTATTTATTTGTTTTAAAACTAAAAAGCTCACCTTTTCTTTTCATTAAAAATAGTTTAATTAATTTTTCCCCTAAACGGGTACCCAACGGGTTCCCCGTACCCGTCGGGGATTTCCCTCCGAAACCTGTCAGAGATTAGACGGGTCGGGGTCGAGGACGAAGGATATAAAACGGGGTCGGCGTCGGGGACGGGGGTGCATTACCCGCCTAATACCCGCCCCGTTTCCATCACTATTATCAACCAATAGCTACCAGTCTTAAATGAGTTCGAGTTATAAAATATAATTTAATGGTCAGTTTATTAGCAGAATTAATTATAAATTTGAAGATATATAATTTAAAGTAGCAATTTTATCATTTGAAAAATCACCAATTGTATTTTTTAAATATTAAGTAAAAAGCATGTGTTACAAAAATGACGGCACCATTTATTCGACAAAATCATCGTACGTATAAAATATATAGTTATTAATAAATGTTTAAATCACATATTAATGAAAATTAAGATATATAGAGAGGAGCGTTAAAGAAGCACGTAAGGCATGTGATATATGAACAAATATTTGTGAGATATTTTTTTTCCTGGAAGAGTGTCTTAGGGGTTGTTTGGTAGTTGCTGAATGGTTTAGTGCAGAATGGTTGAGATGCTCTGTATGGTTGAGTGCAGAATGAAATTTGATTGTTTGATAAGTGTTCTGAATGAGAACTCTGAATGACAACAAATTACCATTTTAACCCTATGTGTCATTTTGTTCATGTTCTTGCAATCAAGAAATCTTGAAACACCCCCATCAGATCCTATCATCATTCTAAGCTCATCTTCTACATACAAATATGAATACCAAGTTGGGCAAACACAACTGAAGAAATCGTTCCCCTCACCTCACAGAAAACTTCTGCTGACCATATGGTGTTATCACTCTCGACAAACTCACCAATCGTTTAGAACGGGAACTAGCAACAGAATCAAAACCCCTTAATAGAAGCAACGAATCCTCCTTCAATCGTTTAGAACGATTCCTCCCTTCTCCATAATTCTACACACACACACAAAAATTCCCAAATTCAACATCGAATCAAAACCCTAAAACGGAAATTCTACATCAATCGATTCAGATCCGCTTACCAACGACTGATCTCTCTGATTCTCAAGAAGCGTATCGATCCGATTCCTGAGATTGCTCCAGAAAATCTTATCGGAAATCGGACTGATGATTGGAGACAAACACGATGGGAGAGAAGCAGCCGGCGAGATGGGAGAGAAGCAGCCGGCGAGATGGGAGAGAAGCAGGGGCGGCGATGGAAGGGAAGGATGTGGATAGCGGCCAAAATTTTTAGAAGAAGGGTAGGATTGGAAAGAATAACACTCTGAATGGTTGAGGGATACCCTAACCACAAAATGGCTCAGAGGTTATTGTCACCATTAAGAGATTGATTTTTTTTTACCAAACAGCTATCACCTCTGACCGATTCAGAGGTGACCTCTTAATGGTTACATTAAGAGGTAAACAAACAGCCCCTTAGGCAATTTCGAGAATAATCTCTTGGAAAGTTATGACTGTAAGACCTCAGTCTTGAGTAAACCTCAGTGGTCACAATTGTTGTGTATGTAACAACCCAACTAAAAATATAAAGCATAGCATTCAGTGAACATTAGAATATCCCAAAATCGGTCTCAAAATCTCAAACAAATGTATCTGAATATAGGTTGGCGGAAACAACTTATACACAACTGAGAATAATACTAAATTCTGAGATAAAGGTACAACACTGTCTCTAGCTGCATCTGTACTCTAGTCCTGTCCTGCTCACTTACTAGAGCCTCCTACTATCTGCTTACCTGAAAAGGTTTAATTTGGAAAATGCGAGGGTTAGACCATGAGGTCTAGTGAGCTCCCTCAATATAACAGTTCTCAAAACATTTTAAAACAGTTTATAACCATCAAGCAACTTTACATAAAACTTTCACGAAAAATCCGCTCCCGTAAATGGCACCCTAAAGTCACTTGAAAGTGACAATTGTAACACCCTAAAAATCAGGGCCAATTTAAACCTTAAAGTTTAACAAGGTTAATCATGAAGTCATCCAACTTTTATAAATGAGTAGAGAATTAACTATGAGGATTCATATATACAAATCAATTCTCCAAAACAACCTATTAATCTAGTCTTGTCAACTAAGATAAGATTAAACTGGTTGTGTAAGTCATTTATCAAACGCATCCTCGTATCGGCTAACTTCTCCACTTATCATCAACAAGTTGAATACTCAAAAGCACTCGTCCCTCTTCCCTTTACTTCACCGAGCTAGTACCTGGTAAGAAAATTTAATTTGAAACGATTAGGCTTACGCCTAGTGAGAACATCCAAATTCAAATTAAAACATTAACCGCTTTGAAAACTCAGATATTCAAAGCATATAAACAAACCTGGTTTGCCACCATTCTTACCGTACTCGTACTCGGCTCATAAGGACGGGAACATACCCGATCCCATGAGTATGACTAACATTCAGAAAGTCATATCATCATATTCAAGAACTTACTACGAATCATCACGGATTCTAGTTTATCGATCGAACCTAAGGACTTACATTCAATTGGCATAACTTTTTCTTGGAATGGAAGCAGAAATAGCACTTATATATTGCCTATTTCTAATCCACCGAAAGTAAACGGAAACAACAATTATACTATGTCTATCTCACATTTCCACGTCTCAATTATGAATTAACAATTATACTTTGCCTATTCATGTAAAGCCCGTGTCCCGGTACGGATATTTCTTTATTATTTATTGTCTTAATATTTTCTTCCTTAGTGAATTTTATTATCGAAGCTTTAGCGAGTTCGGTTAGGAAAGACCATATATGTTAAAGTATGGTTAACTTTGACCAATGTGCAAAGTGTTGGTAAGAAAGGGGACTAAAGGTGTTATTTTTGCAAATCTTGCATGGAGATCGGCCCATGGACCGACCCTTTCCCCCATCTCGATTCTAATCCACGAAACACACACACAACCACGACATGTTTTTTTATCTCGTTTGTTTCTTGCGAAGCACACTCTCATCACAAAAAAAACCCTACTTCCTATTTTTCTTCCTTTGCTGCCGATGTCGATCACCCAAGACCACCATTATCGCCGCCGCTAGCGGCTGTCGGCGAGAGGGAGGAGCACCGAGAAAAGAAAGAGAGGGAGAAGGACGACGGGAAGAAGAAGAAGCCGACGATTCAGTTCTGCTGCTACGTTTTATTGAGAGGTAAGTCTTCCTTCCGTTCGTTTTCCTTGTCGTCGCTGTGTCGCCGGAAAAACGGCCGGCGGCCGCCGCCGGCGACCACCCCTGCCGGAGGTGGCAGTGAGTGGTGTCGTGTGTTGTCCAGTTTCCGTTAAACCGTGATAGCTAAACTCTAACCCGAAACCTTAATCGTTTAAGCCGTTTCGTTAAAACCGTCGTTTTTATAATCATCAATTCATGTGGAAAATGGTGCAGCCACTGTTTTTGCGACGGCTATAACTTTTTCGTCGTAACTCCGTTTGAGCCGAATCTGGCGCCCACGGTTCAAGTTCGGGGTCGGGCACGTTTTCAGTGTTTTAGCGGAAAACTGGTTCGGTCTCTAGCTGGGCGAAAAAGTGGTCGAAAGTTCGGTGATTCGTCATTTCATGTGAAAAATTTCTGGAATCTGCCTTGATCTTGCGAAAGCCTTAACTTTTCACTCGTAACTATTTTTGACGTGAAATTGGTGCCCAAAGTTCCCAAATCGAGTTGGGAAGGTTTTTCGTGTTTTGCCGAAAGTCTGATTAAGCCCGTAGCTAGGCTGTATTGGGCTGTTTGTGCAGGCTGGACCGAAAACTGGCAGTTTTGGTAGTCGTTCGTATTTAATTCATAATAAATGGTAGAAAAATCGTTAGGAGGCGTATAATATGTCCTTGGAACCCTAACTCATAGTACTTTCTGACCATGTAATAATATTGAGGATTTACTGGGTTTAAGGAGGTCGAAACAGGTCCCGAACAGACCTGTTTGGCGAGACCGGAAAGTAGTTTTAGTGACGGTTTAAGCGGGTGTCGTGTCGTAGGGTCCGGGTCTCGTATTGATACGTTTTAACGTGCGTTTAGGTGCTGGGAAGTGACCGTAATTGGGAAGCTCGAATTTGTATTGTTGAGCTAGGCGCGCATTCGAGGTGAGTTCTCTCACTATAACTAATGTCGGTTATTTTTACATTACGTTGTGTATGTATGTGGTAGTTCTATTTGCTTTTGATGCGGGGTTAAATAGTGGGGTGTCTAGTCGAACCTTATTGTTGTGACTACGCGGGTGGCGTAGGAGTTCGGCGGGGCCGAGGGTCACATACGCGGGTGGCGTAGTAATTCGGTGGGACCAAAGGTTGTATACGCGGGTGGCGTATGAACCCGGGGGTGCCGGGTTGCGTTTGCACGATATCTAATAACGGTTGTTTTATCATTGCTGTAGTACGTGTGTGGTAGCCTTATGTGATTGTGTTGTGGAACTAGATAGTGGGGTGTCTAGTTGATACTATGTTGTCATGTTAACTCGGTGGGACCGAGGATCCGGCGGGGCCGGAGATTTTATACGCGGGTGGCGTAGAGACTCGGTGGGACCGGGGATTCGGCGGGGCCGGAGATGTTATCATGTGGTCGGTGGGACCGACTTGTGCCTTTTAGGTGGGTGGGTGTGGATATACATGTTTATGATTTGCTCGTAGACTTGTATGCTGTTTATGTGCAATTATCTGTTTATGGTGGTGTGGAAATAACTGTGTTACTTATGGTGTTTGTTGGTGCAAGTGTACCCCGCTTTAATATTGTGATATATTTTTGGTACACATAAAATCACATCTCCATATTTATTTTGATGATTACAAACACACCGTATTATTGTTTATCTAACAATCCTATCCAAGTGTACAGTTCTTGAAGAACACGAAGATTTTATCTGAAGAATTCAAGACGGAAGTTTCTACGTCGTCATTATTGTTTATAACTAATAATGATAAACACCCTAAAATAATATACCACTTGGATATTTATAAAACCCTAAACTGTTTTTAATTAAAAGATATTTAAAATTATTTAAAACTAAAGTTTTATTAATTTTTATTAAAATATCAAAAATCAGTTTCCTATGCATTTTACTGTTGCACATTTATTGAAGGAGTGTTCAGCCGAAAGCAATCCAACGTGCAGCCTGCCCATTGTTTTGTTTCTGACCGCGGTATACCGCGGTGTGCAGGCGGTATACCGCCACCTCTTATAGCCGTTGGTGTGTCACTTTCTGACCGCGGTATACCGCGGTGTGCAAGGCGGTATACCGCCAGGTCATGTGACCGTTGGAAGTCTTCATGCTATATATATTACATGCTGGTGATGAAGATCAGTAGACTACAATACAAGAGTAACAAGCAGCATTCAAACTCTCAACTCTCAGCTCTCTCATTTATATATATATATTTTATAAAACATTTTTTTATAAAATATCCAAGTGTGAGATATTATACAAGAGTGATTACCCATTGTGAGTTATACTCCTCTTGTAAGTATTTGAATAACGGGTGTGTGATCCTGTACATCTCAATAAGCTGAGGCTTAGAGAACCGTTTACTTTGCTCTGTATTTGGTTTGTATTCTACCGTAAAGAATACATTTATTGGATCGTGTCGGGAAGTGTCTCGGCTGCTGGTTTATCACAGTTGGTGGTAAATCAGTAAATCTCTGTGTCAAGTATCTCTAACCTTTATCTCTTTATTTATTCCGCTGTGCTTTATTATATTTATTTATATAAACTGTTTTGCATTTATATTTATTTATATAATCTCTGTGTATTTGTTTATATTTACACTCTTCGTTATTATTTGTATACTCTGATTTATTTATACTGTTTCAGTACTGTATTTATTTATAAAAGAATTTTTGAAAGTAAAAGATTTTAAATACAACCTTCCCCCCCCCCTAGGTTGTCCAACATTTGGTATCAGAGCAGGGCTTTCAAATTTTTCTGCTCAAATTTCTTTTATTCTTTTAAATGGCTCAACAAACTAATTTTGTGTTTTCAAAACCCCCTTTGATAGATACTGAAAAGTTTGGCATTTGGGCCGAGCTATTTGAATGTCACGTGCGTGGCAAAAATCAAAAGATTTGGGATATTATAGAAAAAGGGAATTTTAAACCCACCATTGTGAAAGATGATGTTTTTATTGATAAACCTTTAGATGAATGGACTACTTCTGATGAAACTCTTTTTTGTTTAAACTTTGAAGCTAAGAATATATTATATGCTGCTTTAACAACTGATGAAATTGAAAGAGTATATACATATAAAACTGCAAATCAAATATGGGAAAGTTTAAATAATACTCATCGTGGAAACACGGAAGTTAAATCTAGTAAAGTGAATATTTTAGTTCACGATTATGAACTGTTCGAAATGAAACAAGATGAGTCGATTGACTCAATGTTTAAAAGATTTAACCTTATTGTGACTACGTTGAAAGGTTTGGATTGCACTTATCCTAACGAGGACTATATAAGGAAAATCCTACGAGCCCTTCCTTCCGAGTGGATGCAAAAGATAACATCTTTAGAAGACTCCCGTGACCTTTCCATAATGAAGATAGATGACTTGATCGGCAATCTTAAAGTGCACGAAATTGCACTAAAAAGAAATCAAGTTCGGGATCGAGTCAAAAAGAAATCCATAGCTCTCAAAGTCGTTGCCCCTAAAGATGAGGAAGAAGAAGAGGAGGAAGAAGCAAGTTCCTCAAATGACGAATCCGAAAGTCTTGACGATTTAATCGAGATGGTAAGAAAACTCTCTAAACTTTTATCTAACAAAAAGTTTGCCAATATTGATAGGTTTCAAGGAAATGGAGACTACCATCGTGGTGGTAAAAATCAAAGTCGCAACGTCCATAACAAATATGACGAATCTAGTGACGATGAAAAAGCCAATAAAAAGAAAGGCTTTTGCTATGTGTGTGGTGATAAAAATCACTATGCAAATGTGTGTCCAAAACGTGCTAAACAAATCAACACACCAAAAACATTCGTCGGAGCCGCGTGGAGCGCAAACAAAGATGAAGACAAGAATATTTGTCTCATGGCCGACCGTGATGATGAGGTATCTACATCATGTTTTCATGACAATAATTATGATAGTAATAATTATTATGATAGTGATAATGAAAATGAAAATAATCTTGAAGAATTATATGAATCATTTCACAAAATGGCTGCTCTTGCAAATCGTTACCAAGACGAAAATTCTAGATTAAAAGAAACGATATCTGCATGTAATAAGGAAATTAATAATGGCAAACAAAAATCTGAAAATGATATGAATATAATTGCTAAATTAGAAACTAAATTAGGAGAAAAAGATTTTTGTAAATCTTGTGATGCTCTAAATAAAGAAATTGCATGCTTAAATAAAAAGTCACATGAAAATATTATTTGTGCAAAATGTGATATTCTTGAGAATGAGATTGCATGTTTAAAAGCTAAATGCGATTCATATGAAAAGGACAATATGTTAGCAAATGCTTTTAATAGTAGCAATGATAAAGTGCTTAAAATGCTTAATATATCAAATCGTATAAATTGCCGAAAAGGCATTGGTTCAAATACGTGTATTGAAAAATGTGATTGTATGCCAATTAAAAAGGTTTTTGAAAAACCTAAATTTGTTGTTAAAAATAAAACGCAAAAACCTCCGTATGTTCCTAAAATGAATTATGTGAATTATATGTCGAGAAAATCACATGCGTTTATGTATAATAATAAGTTTGCGAATCCTAAGAAAAATGTTAATCCGCATACTTCTTTTTACGTCTATGATAAATACGATCGTAAAATAAAAATGGTTAGAAAATGGATTCCGAAAGGAATGTTTAATGTTGACAATCCCGGTGGGATGCGTTTGTGGTTTTAAACCATTTATATGGTTTTATATGTTGTCGTATTTTATTTTATGTCGACAACATGTTCTTTATTTATTTTTGCAGTTTATGTTTTATACTAACTGTTAAAAGGACCCATATGAAAAGGGTACCACGAAAAATTTTCTTTGCCTTTTGTAGGTGTTTCCTGGCGAGGATACAATACGTGCTTCCTGACGAGGATATAATACGTGTTTCCTGACGAGGATATAATACGTGTTTCCTGGCGAGGTTATAATACGTGGTTACCTGCCGAGGTTATAATACGTGGTTACCTGCCGAGGTTATAATACGTGGTTACCTGCCGAGGTTATAATACGTGGTTTCCTGACGAGGATATAATACGTGTTACCTGCCGAGGTTATAATACGTGGTTCCCTGACGAGGTTATAATACGTGGTTTTTTTTGCTCACATAAAATTAAAAAAAAATAAAAAAAATTTTATTTTAAAATCGGTTGTGTGTAAATTTGGTTAAAGGAAACATTGAAAGCCGAATGCTGTCAGTCAACTTACTGTCGCGGTATACCGTGACCCTAAGGCGGTATACCGTGTTCCTTTCTCCTCCACCACGTGTCACTCTGTGATTCACCGGCAGAACCTGCTCATACTGACCCCGGTATACCGCGCTCCCGAGGCGGTATACCGCACCGCTGTTTTCCCTCTGTCACGCGTGATTAAAGATGCCATGTCCTTTCAACCTTTTTCTGACTCGGTATACCGCGTGCTCCTAGGCGGTATACCGCATGCCTTCGACGGATTTAAATCCAATACAGGTAAGTTCTTTTGTTTCCCTTCTTTTTATCCTAAGTGCTCTCTCTCTCTCACCCTCCTCTTGCCGCCGACCGCCGCCTACGACGTCCGCCGTCAACAACCGAAATTTTTTTTCGGCCACCGGAACTCCAACCTTTCGACAACAGTTTACTCTCCTTCCTTCAAATGGCTCCAAAAAGGGCTCGTACCTCTCGGGGAGCTTCCAGCTCTCAAAACCCATCTGACCCTCCTCAAAACCGTCGTGCTCAAAGACGACATATTTTTGAATCCCGACCTTGTAACCCAGGTCGACCTGTCGATTTAGTGGGTCTAGAACATCTTGGTACCTTTGAAGCTTTCTCTTCTATTGACTGGGAACCTTTTCTTTCTTTTCAAGGAGATATACCTTTTTCAAGTATGGTCGATTTTTATGCTGGGTATGACTTTAACGAGACCACCCATCGTGTCTCTCTTCAAATTTACAACCACTCTTTTGACTGGAGTTTAGAAGATTTTTCTCGTATACTGGGTCTAACCCATTCCAATATAAATGTGTTTTCAAATAATACTGCCTTTACTTCCCTGCTTACCCAGGTTCAAGAAACTCAGGAAACCATTCTCCAATCTATTTTAGCTCCCGCTTTTCGAAATAATTTTCCCTCAATTTTAACTGATCAACATCTTCCGGAAAATCTTCGCTTTTGGAATAAAATTATCCTTTTTAACGTTTTGGGACGCGCTGGAAATTTTGACAGATTGGGTGCACTTCAGTGCTATATCCTTTACTGTCTCCGGCATGGCATCCGTATTAATGCCACCTACATTATTGCTCACCGTATGGTGATTTCCGAGACTGGTAACCAGTCTCTTCCGTTTGGTTACTTAATTCGAAACCTTTTTACAAACCTTCAAATTCCTATCATTGGTAGGATGTTAGCTCCTACTCCTTCTCTCAATGCACTGACTGTTAGTCGAATGAGTGCTCCACCGGGACGGGCTCTTCATCGCCCTCTAGATCCGGCTCCCGAGGAAGATGATCCATACGCAATCCCGGCGGGTGCAATCTCAAATCGTCAAATATACTCCGCGATCATTGACTTGCGCCGGAGTTACGATGCCGATCAACGTGTGGTGCAAGACCGCTTGGAAGACATTGACGAGCAGTTGTGGACTTTATCTAATCAACTGAACGAAATTGAATTTATAGATAGCGATTAATTTTTTTTTTTTGTCTTCTTAAAATTTTATTTAATTAACATTATTATTGCTCTATTGTAATGTTTATTCTCCTGCTTCGTTATTATTATTGAATTTTTTTTGAGAGCTTATTTTATCTAACCCTTGAGAAAATGCTAACTCTCAAATACTTCATATTTTAAGGGGGAGCATTTTTCAAGGGGGAGCATAGCGTCTTTCCTAACCCTTTTTGCTTCGACAAAAGGGGGAGAGAAACCGAGTATGCTCTCGTGTTTAGCGTTGTGTTTGTCATCATCAAAAAGGGGGAGATTGTTGGTGCAAGTGTACCCCGCTTTAATATTGTGATATATTTTTGGTACACATAAAATCACATCTCCATATTTATTTTGATGATTACAAACACACCGTATTATTGTTTATCTAACAATCCTATCCAAGTGTACAGTTCTTGAAGAACACGAAGATTTTATCTGAAGAATTCAAGACGGAAGTTTCTACGTCGTCATTATTGTTTATAACTAATAATGATAAACACCCTAAAATAATATACCACTTGGATATTTATAAAACCCTAAACTGTTTTTAATTAAAAGATATTTAAAATTATTTAAAACTAAAGTTTTATTAATTTTTATTAAAATATCAAAAATCAGTTTCCTATGCATTTTACTGTTGCACATTTATTGAAGGAGTGTTCAGCCGAAAGCAATCCAACGTGCAGCCTGCCCATTGTTTTGTTTCTGACCGCGGTATACCGCGGTGTGCAGGCGGTATACCGCCACCTCTTATAGCCGTTGGTGTGTCACTTTCTGACCGCGGTATACCGCGGTGTGCAAGGCGGTATACCGCCAGGTCATGTGACCGTTGGAAGTCTTCATGCTATATATATTACATGCTGGTGATGAAGATCAGTAGACTACAATACAAGAGTAACAAGCAGCATTCAAACTCTCAACTCTCAGCTCTCTCATTTATATATATATATTTTATAAAACATTTTTTTATAAAATATCCAAGTGTGAGATATTATACAAGAGTGATTACCCATTGTGAGTTATACTCCTCTTGTAAGTATTTGAATAACGGGTGTGTGATCCTGTACATCTCAATAAGCTGAGGCTTAGAGAACCGTTTACTTTGCTCTGTATTTGGTTTGTATTCTACCGTAAAGAATACATTTATTGGATCGTGTCGGGAAGTGTCTCGGCTGCTGGTTTATCACAGTTGGTGGTAAATCAGTAAATCTCTGTGTCAAGTATCTCTAACCTTTATCTCTTTATTTATTCCGCTGTGCTTTATTATATTTATTTATATAAACTGTTTTGCATTTATATTTATTTATATAATCTCTGTGTATTTGTTTATATTTACACTCTTCGTTATTATTTGTATACTCTGATTTATTTATACTGTTTCAGTACTGTATTTATTTATAAAAGAATTTTTGAAAGTAAAAGATTTTAAATACAACCTTCCCCCCCCTAGGTTGTCCAACAGTGTTGAATTCACTAAGCTTCGTGCTTACCCTTTCCCAATAGATTGTGGTTTCAGGTACGGGCGGCTCCAAGGCGTGACGAGTACACACTGGCGCGCGAGGAGAGCTGGTTGATTTATGGTTTTTAATAATTAAACGTTAATTCCGCTGGTCTTTATTATGAAGATATTAATTATGAGTTTGCAAACGAAACGTTGGGATCATTTAATGAGTTGTTATAAATGAAATGTTTATTTAAAATTTTAAATTTGCTTGTAATTTTTGGGACGTTACAATTCACTACAGTCAATACGAATAACAATTATACTTTGCCTATTCCACTTCTCAACAAGAAGTCAAGAATAGAAATTATACTTTGCCTATTCCATTATTTCAACATGAATAGCAATTCTACTTTGCCTATTCAATCATCTCAACATGAATAGCAATGCTACTTTGCCTATTCAATCATTTCAACATGAATGACAATTCTACTTTGCATATTCAATCATTTCTACATGAATAGCAATTCTACTTTGCCTATTCAATCATTTCAACATGAATGGCAATTCTACTTTGCCTATTCAATCATTTCCACATGAATAGCAATTCTACTTTGCCTATTCAATCATTTCAACATGAATAGCAATTCTACTTTGCCTATTCAATCATTTCAACATGAATAGTAATTATACTTTGCCTATTCAATCATTAAATGATACCAGTGTCTATAGATCCTTTGCACTTCTTAGCATACGTGCATATTTACTCGAATGCACTAAACACTTCATATTGTATTCTCAAAGCTAAAGATTCCAAATAATCTAACATACCCGTATTCTCAATTGTCCCCCTTCGGCGACTTAGAAAAGCTTAACCGGATAACACATCCGGAAACTATATCCGGATAATCCCTTGTCCGGAAACTATATACAGAATAGTATTTCGAACTCCAAGTCTGGGACTTTTCGAATCCGGATTCTAAAATTAAAACCGAATCCTTAACTGAATTCTAAAAGAAATCAGACCCCATTCCAGATCCCCACCGAAACCAGATCCATTCCGGATCACATCTAATTCTGGATCAGTTCCTGATCCATTCCGGATCGCATTTGATACCGGATCGATTCCGGTTCTTCTTAATTCCGGATCAATTCTTCTTCCGGATTATACATACCGGATTCAACCCGATTTCCGGAACTCCCATTTTCCGGACCCAAGGCCCAATTCCGGAACTCCTATTTTCCGGACCCAAAAGCCCAAATTCCGGAATTCTCGTTTCCGGATCCTAAACCCTTTCCGGAATTTCAATACATACCGAAACCAAAGGTCAATTTCGGAACTTACCACTTCCAGAATTCACTTATACCGGAACAAATCCCGATTCCGGAATTAATCCATACCAGAACTAAATTCCGAAACCTCGATTCTGGCATTCGATAACACGTCAAAATTGCTCAATAAACTCATCTAAAATTCAGTTCGTTGGTCGATTTCATTTCAATATAGATATTTCAAATCATTCAGACAGTTTGCATACTAAATTTGATTCAATTTCAATGATAATATTTTAGATGAAATGGATGAACTCACCTGGATAATCAAGTTCTACACCAAATTGATTCCAATCTTTTCCCAACTAATTCAGTAGCCTAATGGGAGGTGATTCAGATAGCAATCACTAAACTGATTAAGAATTTAAAGAAGAAAATTCAAAACCCTTACCACTTACCACAAGAGAACCCAATGAAATCTGATTGCTTTTTCTTTCTTCTCTAACCTTCTGTTCTTGACCGACTCTAATCAACAAAAGAATTGAGATATCTCTCAATTCAGCTTACTCATTCTTTAAGTAATCTCAACTTACACGAAATGACAAATTAGACCTTCAAGTTCTAATTTTCAAAATCAACTTTAACTTTGGTCAAAATACAAATTCAACCCTGGAGTTTACATTTACGACTAGTCCCCAAACTTAGACTAAACTACGTTTCGACCCCATTCATATTAAATATAATATAATGGAAATTTAAGGTGTTACAACAACGAGTCAGTCTCACGCTGCCTTACTATGTCACTCCCTCCCATGGCATAAACGGAACATCCCCCGGCATGAGCAATGGTGGGCCTACCCCCGACTTAGCCAATTTACGTCTATCACATTGTATGCATACATCTCATATAAACTTTGAAACAAGTAAATCATGTAAATAAACATGGCATTTCTACTCATTTACTTTCTTTGGAAAACACGTTTAAAACACGTAATTTTCGGTTAGAAAAACTCACCTGGCGCTTTAACAATTTCTTCTCGCGAAAACTTCAGATTTTAAGGTGCACACCTAGGATATTACAAGAATAAGAATAGTGAGTCTTGGGCTACCATTAGTCCACTCTGAACAGTTTGCTACCTAACTTGTCTCCCAACCAACCCTGGAATCCGAACCCAAAGTTCCGGACTCCACTTCCTCACAATGGCTCATAACTGGATTTGGTCCACTCCGGGACTTAATAGAAATCCCGAATCCAATAGATTCCAGATCATCACTTCCGGAATCACAATATCGGACCCTATAATTCGACCCATTCCGGATGCTTTCGGCCCAACCCAATTCCGGATCCTATATGGATTCCGGACTCTCTTCGGCCCAACTACATTTCCGGATCCTATATGGATTTCGGAACTCTCCTCGGCCCAACTACATTTCCGGATCCTCTTAATGGATTCCGGATCCATTATCGGTCCAAACATAAATTTCGGATCCAAGTTAATACCGGATCCATTCCGGTTCCTGGCCAATTCCGGACTACTGTCGAATTCCTATTCCGGATCGAAATTCGAACTCTCGTAATTGGTCATTGCGATGCGATTCAGAATACATTAGGGTCGAAGATTAACCCATTATAACCGATTACTAAGCCTCTTTCCCAACAAGATAATTATTCTAACTTATTATGATTATCTAAATCCTTTTAAACTCTTAAATAACGAAACCCTCCAACAACCCAATCAATCCAGCAGAAACTCTAAAATAAGGGTTGAGATTAGGGATTACCTGTTAAAATCGATGAAGAATTAGATTCCAATTCTCTTTCCTCTTCCAAATTTAATGATTGATGAACTTTCTTCTCCAATTTGCTCTTGAGACCAAAATTTTCCTTTTCTCTGCTCTCTCTCTCTCTCTCTAAGCCGCCACACACACACACACCAATGATTTGCTCCTAGGGTTTTGAGCCAAATTTGGTGTTTATATACCTTCCATCCAAATTACAAACCAGTCCCTCAAATTTTAGACTTCACATTTCCTCTACCCATCTTTTATTTCTTTAGCAAAAGAAAAAATAAAAACTTGATTATTATAGTGTACGTCTGAATTCGAACCTTGAGCATTGAGATATTTCATCACATATCCCATGGGCTTAACCAGTACGCCACAACTCTCGTGGTTTATTTGTGAGATTTAACTTTAAGATTTGCAACTTAACTAATTAAATATATTAAAAAATAATAATGAAATAACTTATATATTTAATATAAAAATATAATATTTTGTGTTACAAATCAAAGTTTCATTTAACATATTAGAATTTTATATGACACCTATCTTGTAGGTCAATTTTTTTATTTGTTAATAATGAAACGTTGATGGATTCAAATGTCAACTTTACGAAAATATAAGAACAAATTTTTGAACCTCTAAATTATTAAACCCGTAATAAAAACTGAAAGAAATGAAAATAAATTATTATTTATCAACAATTTGATGTTACCTTAAATATGTCTTAATTCCTTAAATGTTGTTAGTATCATCCAAAACTTCTTATGTCGATGTCTTTGTCGTTATCGATAATGATGTGATAGTGACGTGATTTTGCTGTGATATACATTGATAAATCGAATACTTCTTTTGATTTTGTTGTGATAATAATGTGATTTTGCTGTAAATATGTTTGTGATAAATCGAAAACCAATTATGATGATCACGCCTACAATCATCGGCTCTATCTATTCATTATATGATTGATAGTTTTTTTCTGGTGCATTCGTTATTCATATAAAAAAGGTAAATATTTATTTAATATTTTACTATTTTCTCAATCATTCTGTTGCTATAACTTGAAACGTTAACAGAATAATAAGCTTACAAGTGTTCTTACATATATATAAATCATATGTAAATATAATCACATGTATTGTCGTTTAAACTATTCTTATGAGATATATTTACATATAAAATATCAAATTAAACAAGAATTAGGGGCCGTTTACCTCATTACTTACCCGGGTAAGTGCTTACCGATAAAATTCAACACTATCGCTTACTTCCCGGGTAAGATTTTAGTCCACCAAAATGGTATCGTATACAACAATTTAGCCGGTAAGCGCTAACCGTGGTAAAAGTCGTCACACTCACTTACTGGGTAAGACTCTCGGTCTTTACTTTCAACTCTCAGTCTTTGCTTCCGCTCTTACCGGGTAAGATTCTTGGTCTTTGACATATTCATCCGGTAAGCTAATATGACTTGGTAAGCACTTATCCGGATAAACGTTTTGTAAACGGCCCCTTAATGTTTATATTATAAAAACATTATTTGAATACACAATAATTAGTATTAATGGTTGGAGAAGATCTTACAAACAAATTTACTAACTGCAATCGAATTTTTTTTTTTAAATAAAACTGCAATCGATCTTATATATTTATTTTTAATCAATGTTAATAAATAATAATAATGATAATAATAATAATAATAATAATAAACAAATCTCTCGTGAAAAGTGACATATTTGTTTTTATATATATTATTTAAAGTGGAAAAACGTGGGGGCCATGAGGGGCCAATTAAAAGGAAAGTTGACCCAGGCTCCAGCCACTCGTTGGGACACCTGCGTGACGTGGCCACGTTCTATAAGCAACAGCTAGCTGCAGCCGACGGTTACGATCGCACGTTCCACTCCACACCAACAACTTTACCCGTTCTGCTTATTATTAACGATCTTCAAAAAGACAATGTTAATTTCATAGTTTTTTTTTCCTTCTGAAAAATAACATTTTTCGTTTTGATATTTCGATCGTTTTGGTTTTCAAAATATTTTTGAATTCATTTTGTTTAAAATTTTTGTCAGCCCAAAGAAATTCATGTTCGAAATCATAAGATCATGGTTTTTATGTTTAAAGAATATAATATAATTAATTTAATTTAATTTTACGTTTAAAGAATATAATATATGACTTAACTATCAATTAAGATCGCTAGATCTCCATTTAAAAGAATAACATTTACCTTCACATTCTAGCGTGTTGCCTCATGATACAACTGAATGGAGATATACAACTACAAGAAGCTCAAGCGATCATTATCACCATACATAAACAAGAATGTAAATTGCCAAAACATGTTTTGATAAAAACAATGGCTTTTCTTTTTTTGGAAGGGTATCCGAGGACATTGTCCCGACTAATCCCAGCAAGGTGAGGCAATTGCCCCAGCTGCTAAAGCGTGCAGCCCTGAGTTTATCCCCAGTGGCCACAAGTTGGAAGCGTCTGGATTCGAACTTGGGGTAGATGGGTTACTAGCCACATCCCCACAAGCCTTAACCAGTACGCCGTGTTGGACAACCTAAGGGGGGGGTAAGGTTGTATTTTAAATCTTTTACTTTCAAAAAATTCTTTTTTAAAAAAAATAAATAAAGCAGAGTATAAATAAATAAGTATACAACAATTATATAAACAGATATAATTTAAATGCACAGCGGAAATGTAAATAGATAAGGGAAAGAGAATACTTGACAACGATATTTTTAAAGTGGTTCACCAAACACAAAGTTGGCTAGTCCACCTCGAGAAAATAACACTTCTCGGAGATCCAATACGAAACGTGTTCTTTACGGTAGAAACACAAACCTTAATACAACAAACGCGAAACACTCTACTTTGAGAGATTAATGTGGATCACTCACTCTATTCAAACACTTACAAGAGGGTATAATTTTAATATGAATAATCACTCTTGAATAAGGTTTATCACTTGGATATTTTTAGAGAGTTTGATCACTTGAGTTGTGTTGCTGATTCAACTAATCGAGAGATTTTAATCTGCTATCAACTCAAGATTTCTTGCTCAAAAATTAATTTTATCAGTTTAAGTGATTTAGTGTGAATAAGAAGGCAGCAGAATAATAATCAAATGCTGAGGGAGAATTTATTGCTGAAGTTGGTGTAGCATTGAAGGCTGGTGGATGCATGTATTTATACTGGATGATCAACAGGGCAGAAGCTTTCGCGGTATACCGGCAGCCCATCGCGGTATACCTGCGTCAGAAAAAGGTACTGCAGAGGAGAAGGTCAACCCTGCAAAAACAAACGGTATATTGTACCCGCGGTATACCGCGTTGCACACGGCGGTATACCGCCTGACAGAGTTCCTGACAGGAGAAGCTTCAAATGCAGAAGAAGTGATGGGTGAACAGGATCGCGGTATACCGCGTGGACCTTGGCGGTATACCGCCTGAAATTTTGTCCAATGAGAGCATGGCAACGCAGGGTTACTTTCGGCTGAGACTCTTTGCAAATAATGTGAACAGTAAAAAGGGATTTGATTTTAATAAAATAACATATATATATATATATATCAGCGATTTATATATATATATATCAGCGATTTATATATATATTTAATAAATAAAAATATATATATTATATATATATTTGATTCAAATATATTTATATAGATGTTGGTGCAAGTGTACCACATCTCTATATATTTATATATATTTATTTTGATGATTACAAACACACCGTATTATTGTTTATCTAACAATTTAATCCAAGTGTGCAGTTGTTGAAGAACACGAAGATTTAATCTGAAGGGTTCAAAGACGGAAGTGTTTACGTCGTCATTATTGTTTATAACTAATAATGATAAACACCCTAAAATAATATACCACTTGGATATTTCTAAAAACCTTAAATAATATATTTAAATAAAGTTTCTTTTGAGAAGATTCAGCAAGATTTGGTTGCGTCCTGAAGCTGTCCCTTTCTGACGGCGGTATACCGCGGCGGTACAGCCGGTATACCGCGGGTACACTTTGGCCGGTATACCGCGGCTGTTCAGCCGGTATACCGCGGCAGGCTCCGTGTTTGATTCTGATTGGTTGAAGTACTTTTTCGTACGGCCGGTATACCGCGAGTCCCAGCCGGTATACCGCGGGTACGTAATTCCAGAAGTCAACTTTGCATAGAGCCGTGAGTGTCAGTGTACTTTCTGACCGCGGTATACCGCGGTGTGCAAGGCGGTATACCGCCAGGTCATGTGACCGTTGGAAGTCTTCATGCTATATATATTACATGCTGGTGATGAAGATCAGCAGACTACAACACAACAGTAACAAGCAGCATTCAAACTCTCAACTCTCAGCTCTCTCATTTATATATATATATTTTATAAAACATTTTTTATAAAATATCCAAGTGTGAGATATTATACAAGAGTGATTACCCATTGTGAGTTATACTCCTCTTGTAAGCATTTGAATAACGGGTGTGTGATCCTGTACATCTCATAGCAGAAGCTTGAGAATCAATTACGTTACCTTTGTACTTGGTTTGTATTCTACCGTAAAGAATACATTTATTGGATCGTGTCGGGAAGTGTCTCGGCTGCTGGTTTATCACAGTTGGTGGTAAATCAGTAAATCTCTGTGTCAAGTATCTCTATCCCTTATCTCTTTATTTATTCCGCTGTGCTTTATTATATTTGTTTATATAAACTGCTTTGCATTTATATTTATTTATATAATCTCTGTGTATTTGTTTATATTTACACTCTTCTTTATTATTTGTATACTCTGATTTATTTTTTACTGTTTCTGTACTGTATTTATTTATAAAAGAATTTTTGAAAGTAAAAGATTTTAAATACAACCTTACCCCCCTTAGGTTGTCTAACATTTGGTATCAGAGCGGGGCTTTCAAAAATTTTCTGTTTAAATTTTTAAAATGAATTCTTTAATTCTTTTAAATGGCTCAACAAACTAATTTTGTGTTTTCAAAACCCCCTTTGATAGATACTGAAAAGTTTGGCATTTGGGCCGAGCTTTTTGAATGTCACGTGCGTGGCAAAAATCAAAAAATTTGGGATATTATAGAAAATGGGAATTTTAGACCAACCAAAGTTGAAAATGATCTTATTGTTGATAAACCCATAAAAGATTGGACTCCCGCTGAAGAATCTCATTATTGTTTAAATTTTGAAGCTAAAAATATATTATATGCTGCTCTAACCTCTGATGAAATTGAAAGAGTTTATACTTATAAAACTGCTAATCAAATCTGGCAAAGCTTGAGCGACACTCATCGTGGAAATACTCAAGTTAAAAGCTCTAAAATAAATATTCTTGTTCATGATTATGAATTATTTGAAATGTCAAAAGATGAGTCAATCGACTCAATGTTTAAACGTTTTAACCTCATTATGACTACCTTGAAGGGATTAGGTCGTACTTATCCTAATGAGGATTATGTAAGGAAAATTCTTCGAGCACTTCCTTCGGAGTGGATGGCAAAAATCACATCCTTGGAAGACTCCCGAGATCTCGCAACTATGAAGCTCGATGATCTCATCGGCAATCTTAAAGTGCACGAAATCGCACTAAAAAGAAATCAAGTCCGGGAGCAAGTCAAAAAGAAATCCATCGCTCTCAAAGTCGTTGCCTCAAAAGAAGAGGAAAAGGAAGAGGAGGAAGAAGCTAGCTCATCCGATGACGAACCCGAAAATCTTGACGATTTAGTCAAGTTGGTAAGAAAACTTTCTAAACTTTTATCTAACAAAAAGTTTACTAATAATGATAGGTTTCAAGAAAATGGAGACTACCATCGTGGTGGTAAAAACCAAAGTCGCAACGTCCATAAAAGTGAAGACAAATATGACGCATCTAGCGACGATGAAAAAGCCAATAAAAAGAAAGGCTTTTGCTATGTGTGTGGCGACAAGGATCACTATGCGAGTGTGTGTCCGAAACGAGCAAAACAAATCAACACACCAAAAGCTTTAGTTGGAGGCGCGTTGAGCGCAAGCATAAATGAGGCCCAAAATTTTTGTTTCATGGCCGACCATGATAATGAGGTATCTTCATCATATTCTTCTAAAAATAATTGTGATAATTATTATAGTGACGATGAAAATAATCTTGACGAATTATATAAATCATTTCATGATATGGCCGCTCTTGCAAATAGGTATAAAGATGAAATCTCTAATTTAAAAGAAACCGTATCCGCATATAAAAAGGAAATAGATGACGGTAAACAAAAATCTGCTTATGATTTAGACCTTATCACTAAATTAGAAAATAAATTAAGTGAAAAAGATATTTGCAAATCTTGTGATATTTTAAATGATAAAATTGCATGTTTAGAGAAAAGAACATGTGAAAATATTTTATGTACAAAATGCGAGATTCTTGAAAATGAAATTGCATGTTTAAATGCTAAATGTAAATCGCATGAGAAAAATGATTTATTAGCAAATGCTTTTAATAGTAGCAATGATAAAGTGCTTAAAATGCTAAATATGCCTAATCGTATAAATTGTCGTAAAGGCATTGGTTCCGATACATGTGTTGATAAATGTTCGTGTAAACCCATTAAAAGATTTTTTGCATCTCCTAAAGTTGAAACGAGAAAACCCTATGTGCAAAAACCCCCATATATGTCAAAAATGAAAAATGTGAATTATGGGAGGAAACCGTATGCTCGTATGTATAATAGTAATTTTTCTAGACCTAATGCGAATATAAATGCTTCATTTTATGTGTATGATAAATACAATCGCAAAATTAAAATGGTTAGAAAATGGATTCCGAAAGGAATGTTTAATGTTGATAATCCCGGTGGGATGCGTTTGTGGTTTTAAACCATTTTTATGGCTTTGTATGTTTGTCGTGTTTGTTTTATGTCGACAACATATTTTTTTGCAGTTTATGTTTTATACTAACTGTTAAAAGGACCCATAAGAAAAGGGTACCACGAAATATTTTCTTTGCCTTTTGTAGGTGTTACCTGCCGAGGTTATAATACGTGGTTTCCTGGCGAGGATATAATACGTTGTTACCTGCCGAGGTTATAATACGTGGTTTCCTGGCGAGGATATAATACGTTGTTACCTGCCGAGGTTATAATACGTGGTTACCTGCCGAGGTTATAATACGTGGTTACCTGCCGAGGTTATAATACGTGGTTACCTGACGAGGTCATAATACGTGGTGATTTTTTTTATCACATAAAATTAACCGAAAATCAAAGCCTTAAGATCCTTTTTGGTGCAAGTGTTTCTTTTTGGTTATTTTGTTTCATGTCATTTATTATGCTTATTTTTTCCCTCAAATTTTATAAAATCAAATTGATATCGTTATTAATTTGAGGGGGAGCGTTTTAGCTCTTTACCCATGAGTTTATGCTACCTCAATTATATGCATATTTTGAGGGGGAGCATCTCTCGAGGGGAAGCATACCGTCTTTCTTGACCCTTTTTGTTTCGACAAACGGGGGAGAGAAACCGCATATGCTCTTGCTTAGCGGTTGTGTTTGTCATCATCAAAAAGGGGGAGATTGTTGGTGCAAGTGTACCACATCTCTATATATTTATATATATTTATTTTGATGATTACAAACACACCGTATTATTGTTTATCTAACAATTTAATCCAAGTGTGCAGTTGTTGAAGAACACGAAGATTTAATCTGAAGGGTTCAAAGACGGAAGTGTTTACGTCGTCATTATTGTTTATAACTAATAATGATAAACACCCTAAAATAATATACCACTTGGATATTTCTAAAAACCTTAAATAATATATTTAAATAAAGTTTCTTTTGAGAAGATTCAGCAAGATTTGGTTGCGTCCTGAAGCTGTCCCTTTCTGACGGCGGTATACCGCGGCGGTACAGCCGGTATACCGCGGGTACACTTTGGCCGGTATACCGCGGCTGTTCAGCCGGTATACCGCGGCAGGCTCCGTGTTTGATTCTGATTGGTTGAAGTACTTTTTCGTACGGCCGGTATACCGCGAGTCCCAGCCGGTATACCGCGGGTACGTAATTCCAGAAGTCAACTTTGCATAGAGCCGTGAGTGTCAGTGTACTTTCTGACCGCGGTATACCGCGGTGTGCAAGGCGGTATACCGCCAGGTCATGTGACCGTTGGAAGTCTTCATGCTATATATATTACATGCTGGTGATGAAGATCAGCAGACTACAACACAACAGTAACAAGCAGCATTCAAACTCTCAACTCTCAGCTCTCTCATTTATATATATATATTTTATAAAACATTTTTTATAAAATATCCAAGTGTGAGATATTATACAAGAGTGATTACCCATTGTGAGTTATACTCCTCTTGTAAGCATTTGAATAACGGGTGTGTGATCCTGTACATCTCATAGCAGAAGCTTGAGAATCAATTACGTTACCTTTGTACTTGGTTTGTATTCTACCGTAAAGAATACATTTATTGGATCGTGTCGGGAAGTGTCTCGGCTGCTGGTTTATCACAGTTGGTGGTAAATCAGTAAATCTCTGTGTCAAGTATCTCTATCCCTTATCTCTTTATTTATTCCGCTGTGCTTTATTATATTTGTTTATATAAACTGCTTTGCATTTATATTTATTTATATAATCTCTGTGTATTTGTTTATATTTACACTCTTCTTTATTATTTGTATACTCTGATTTATTTTTTACTGTTTCTGTACTGTATTTATTTATAAAAGAATTTTTGAAAGTAAAAGATTTTAAATACAACCTTACCCCCCCTAGGTTGTCTAACAATAGATACGAAATATCCAAGAGATAAAAATATTTTAGGGTGTTTATCATTTTAAAATAAAATGACGAAACTCTTCAGACTTGGATTCTTCAGATAAAAAATTATCGAGATCATTTAAATATCTGCACACTCAGATAAAATATTAGATAACAAATAATGCGGTGTGTTTTGTAATCATCAAAATAAATATGGAGATGTGATTTTATGTGTACCAAAAATATATCACAATATTTAAAGCTGGGTACACTTGCACCAACAATCTCCCCCTTTTTGATGATGACAAACACAACGCTAAACACGAGAGCATACTCGGTTTCTCTCCCCCTTTTGTCGAAGCAAAAAGGGTTTAAGAAAGTCGCTTATGCTCCCCCTCGAAAGATGCTCCCCCTCAAAATATGAAATATTTGAGAGTTAGTATTTATCAAGGGTTATACTCAAGCATGCCTAAACCAAGTCTTAATTTAAAGAACGCCTTCTTGTTTAGAGCTTTAGTGAAAATATCGGCCAAATTATCTTCCGAATCAACCTTTTCCAGCACGATTTTGCCTTTTTGAACATTATCTCGTAAAAAATGATGTCTCAATTCAATATGTTTGGTACGAGAATGCAAAACGGGATTTTTACTTAAGTTTATAGCACTTGAGTTATCACACATAATTGGAATTTTGGTTAGATGTACCTCAAAATCGGTAAGTGTGTGTTTCATCCAAAGGACTTGAGCACATGCTCTTGCGGCGGCTACATATTCCGCTTCGGTTGTAGACAAAGCTACGGATTGTTGTTTCTTAGAGAACCAAGACACAAGTGAGAGACCTATAAAGGCACATACCCCACTAGTACTCTTTCGGTCAACAATAGATCCACCAAGATCGGAATCGGCGAAACACGTTACTTCTAACTCGGGTTTCTTTGCGTACCATAAGCCAAGATTAGTAGTACCTCGTAAATATCGAAAAATACGCTTGACAGCTTCATAGTGAGTTTGTTTAGGTGAAGATTGAAAGCGAGCACATAAACATACACTAAACATAATATCAGGTCTACTAGCAGTTAAATATAACAAGCTACCAATCATACCACGATAAATCTTTTCATTAAAATCGTTTCCCTCCTCGTCACGAGATAATTGCAAATTTGTGGTCATTGGAGTTTCAACGGGTTTGACATTTTCAAAGTTAAACTTTTTCAACATATCTTTACAATATTTAGATTGACTAATAAAAATACCAGTTTCACATTGTTTTATTTGCAATCCTAAGAAGTATTTTAACTCTCCCATCATGCTCATTTCAAATTCGCTAGTCATTTTCGCAGAAAATTCATTACACAATTTTTCATTAGTGGAACCAAAAATAATATCATCAACATATACTTGCACAACCACAATATCATTTTGAACATATTTCACAAATAAAGTATTATCAATTTTACCCATAATATAGCCACTAGAAATTAAAAAGGTTTTTAATCTATCATACCAAGCACGCGGAGCCTGCTTTAAACCATAAAGCGCCTTTTTTAATTTATAAACATGTGTCGGGTTTTCAAAACTTTCAAAACCGGGAGGTTGAGAAACGTATACCTCCTCATTTATAATACCATTTAAGAAAGCACTTTTAACATCCATTTGAAATAACTTAAAATCTTTAGCATTTGCAAAAGCGAGAAGCATTCGAATAGACTCCAACCTTGCAACCGGTGCAAAGGTTTCGTCATAATCTATACCTTCTTGTTGACTGTACCCCTTGGCAACTAAACGTGCCTTGTTCCGTGTGACTCCACCGTTCTCGTCTACCTTGTTACGGAAGACCCATCTTGTGCCAATAATGGTTTGACTACTAGGGCTAGGCACTAAGTCCCACACATCATTCCTAGAAAATTGGTTTAACTCTTCTTGCATGGCCATAATCCAATCCTCATCACCTAAAGCTTCATCTATGGTTTTAGGTTCTATGGTTGAGATAAAAGCATGGAAAGCACAATGGGTATGGATTTGTGATCTAGTTGTCCTTTGGTTTAGGTCACCTATAATTTGATCTACGGGATGGCCTCGAGCGGTTCTAAGATTAGGATCATCTACACCTTGTGGAATAAAACACAAAGGGGCATCACTAGATTCAATATTATTTGTGGAAGGTTGGGTACTTAAATCCAAGTTGCTAAGTTGTTGTGCTAAGACATCTCCTTCACAAACATTGTCATTTGCTAAGGGTGCACTAGGTTTGGGAGGACTCTCGTCAAAGCTAACATTTAAGGATTCTTCCACTACCATGGTTTCCTTATTTAGGATTCTATAGGCTTTGCTATTCCAAGAATAACCTAGGAAAACTCCCTCATAGGCTTTGGGGTCAAATTTGGTTAGGTAGGATTTGGTGTTTAAAATGAAACATTTACAACCAAAAACTTTTAGGTGAGCTAGGGAAGGTTTTCTACCTCGGTAAAGTTCATAGGGTGTCTTATTTAGGATACCTCTAATTAGGACACGGTTAAGCACATAGGTCGCGGTAGCAACGGCATCACACCAAAACTTTTGGGGAACTTGATGTTCGTTTAGCATAGTTCTACTCATTTCTTGCAACGTTCGATTTTTCCTTTCAACAACCCCGTTAGATTGAGGTGTTCGAGGAGCAGAAAAGTTATGAGTTATACCATGTTTATCACAAAAGGCACCAAATTGTACATCATTATCGAATTCTCGTCCATGGTCCGTACGTATGGAAACAATCGTACAACCTTGTTGGTTTTGAATTCTTTTTCCTAAAATTTTAAACTTTTCGAAAGCCTCATTTTTATGTCTCAAAAATAAAGTCCAAGTATAACGGGAATAATCATCCACAATAACCAAAGTATAAAAATTTCCTCCAAAACTTTGAATAGCCATCGGGCCAAAAAGATCCATATGTAAAAGTTCTAAAACTCTTTGAGTAGAAATAACATTTTTTGATTTATGAGAAACGTGATGTTGTTTGCCGACACGACAAGCATCACAAAAATGATTATCAAACTTTAATTTTGGCAGGTCACTCACAAGCTCCTTATTTTTTAAGTTTTGCATTAATCTTAGATTAGCGTGACCTAAACGCCTATGCCATAAAGTAGAGACATCATTAATAGAAGATAAGCATACATTTTCAGATACAACAGTTTTACAAATATATAAATTTCCTTTTACAAAACCATTTAAAAGAACTTTGCCATTTTTTATGATTTTACAAGAATCTTCTTCGAAGACAACAGTTGTATTATTTTTACACAATTGGCGAACACTTAACAAATTAAAATGTAAATTATCAACATGATTAACATTAAGAAATTGAACATTGTTGCAAGAAACTGTACCTCTACCAATTATATTTCCTTTGGAGTTTCCTCCAAAAATTACCTGTCCACCATCACATGACTTATATGATGAAAAGAGATTATTGTTTCCGGTCATGTGACGTGTGCAACCACTATCGAGTATCCAGTCCATATCAAGGTCAATCTACAATAATGAAGATATAACTTTTATGGTCCCCATTTCTCGTGGGTCCTTGACAATTAGTTTCAATGTCAACCAACATGCATATATATAAAGTCAAACAGAATATATATATATATAACATATTACACAATATTAATATATATATATAATACATATCAAGTAAGACAGAATATATATAATATATTAAACAACTTTAATATATAATACATCAAACACAAATATATATATATAAGAATTAAAAAAAATTAAATAAAATATATATATATATGTGCAGTACGTATGTATATATATATATGAATAGTATAAAAAGTACAAATAACAATATTTTACTTATATATAATATATACAAGAAATCATATTTAAACTATATATATATATAACATATATACATAATACATTTAAAACCATAAACGCATACCACCGGGATTATCATTACTAAACATTCCTTTTGGAATCCATTTATTTACCATTTTAATTTTGCGATTATATTTATCATACACATAAAAACAAGCATTTACATTCGCATTATTATTAGGTTTAGAATATTTGTCATGGTACATGCGAGCATACGGTTTTCTCGTATTATAATTTACATTATTTATTTTATGCACATACGGAGGTTTTTGCACATATTGATTTCTTGTATTTACTTTAGGTGATTCATAAAATCTTTTGATGGGTTTACATGAACATTTATCAACACAAGTATTGGAACCAATGCCTTTTCTACATTTTATACGGTTAGGCATATTAAGCATGTTAAGAACCTTTTTATTACTACTTTCAAAGGCTTTAGCTAACATGTTATCTTTTTCATATGAAGCACATTTAGCCTTTAAACATGTAATCTCATTCTCAAGAATATCACATTTTGTACAAATAATATTTTCATGTGATTTTTTATTTAAGCATGCAATTTCTTTATTTAAAGCATCACAAGATTTACAAAAATCTTTTTCTCCTAATTTAGTTTCTAATTTAGCAATTATATCCATATCATTTTCAGATTTTTGTTTAACATTATTTATTTCCTTTCTACATGCATTTACAGTTTCTTTTAACATAGCATTCTCATCTTGGTAACGATTTGCAAGAGCGGCCATTTTATGAAAAGATTCATATAATTCTTCAAGATTATTTTCATTATCACTTTCATAATCACTATCGTAATCCGAGTAAGAAGATTTTACCTCGTCGTCGCTTTCGGCCATAAGACAAATGGCTTGATAGTCATCTTCTTCTTCACTCTCGCTCCACGCGCCTCCAATGAAGGCTTTCTCCTTCTTCTTTTGGAACTTGTTCTTTTTCGGACATTCATTGGCGTAGTGGTCTTTGTCACCACATGAGTAGCAAAAGCCTCTCTTTGGCTTAGCTTTATCGTCTTCACTCGAGTCGCCATTTTTCTTAACTTTTTCGTCTCGTTTATGGAACTTACGACTTCGATTTTCACCACCACGACGGTAGTTACCGTTTCTTTGAAATCTGCCATTGTTAGAAAATTTATTATTATTATTAAGAAATTTGGAAAAGTTTCTTACCAACATGGCGACTTCATCGAGAGTTTCGGATGGATCTTTCGAGGAGCTAGCTTTCTCCTTTTTCTTCTCAACTTTTGGTGTTGAGACATTGAGAGCGATTGACTTCTTTTTAACTTGCTCCCGATCTTTGTTTCTTTTAAGTGCAATTTCATGCACTTTAAGATTACCGATCAAGTCATCTATCTTCATTATGGAAAGGTCACGGGAGTCTTCTAAAGATGTTATCTTTTGCATCCACTCCGAAGGAAGGGCTCGTAGGATTTTCCTTATATAGTCCTCGTTAGGATAAGTGCGATCCAAACCTTTCAAAGTAGTCACAATAAGGTTAAATCTTTTAAACATTGAGTCAATTGACTCATCTTGTTTCATTTCGAATAGTTCATAATCGTGAACTAAAATATTCACTTTACTAGATTTAACCTCCGTGTTTCCACGATGAGTATTATTTAAACTTTCCCATATTTGATTTGCAGTTTTATATGTATATACTCTTTCAATTTCATCAGTTGTTAAAGCAGCATATAATATATTCTTAGCTTCAAAGTTTAAACAAAAATGAGCTTCATCAGAAGTAGTCCAGTCATCTATAGGTTTATCAATATAAACATCATCTTTCACAATGGTGGGTTTAAAATTCCCTTTTTCTATAATATTCCAAATCTTTTGATTTTTGCCACGCACGTGACATTCAAATAGCTCGGCCCAAATGCCAAACTTTTCAGTATCTATCAAAGGAGGTTTTGAAAACACGATATTAGTTTGTTGAGCCATTTAGAAGAATAAGAGAAAATTATGCAGAATATTTTTGAAAGACCTGCTCTGATACCAAATGTTGGACAACCTAAGGGGGGGTAAGGTTGTATTTTAAATCTTTTACTTTCAAAAAATTCTTTTTAAAAAAAAATAAATAAAGCAGAGTATAAATAAATAAGTATACAACAATTATATAAACAGATATAATTTAAATGCACAGCGGAAATGTAAATAGATAAGGGAAAGAGAATACTTGACAACGATATTTTTAAAGTGGTTCACCAAACACAAAGTTGGCTAGTCCACCTCGAGAAAATAACACTTCTCGGAGATCCAATACGAAACGTGTTCTTTACGGTAGAAACACAAACCTTAATACAACAAACGCGAAACACTCTACTTTGAGAGATTAATGTGGATCACTCACTCTATTCAAACACTTACAAGAGGGTATAATTTTAATATGAATAATCACTCTTGAATAAGGTTTATCACTTGGATATTTTTAGAGAGTTTGATCACTTGAGTTGTGTTGCTGATTCAACTAATCGAGAGATTTTAATCTGCTATCAACTCAAGATTTCTTGCTCAAAAATTAATTTTATCAGTTTAAGTGATTTAGTGTGAATAAGAAGGCAGCAGAATAATAATCAAATGCTGAGGGAGAATTTATTGCTGAAGTTGGTGTAGCATTGAAGGCTGGTGGATGCATGTATTTATACTGGATGATCAACAGGGCAGAAGCTTTCGCGGTATACCGGCAGCCCATCGCGGTATACCTGCGTCAGAAAAAGGTACTGCAGAGGAGAAGGTCAACCCTGCAAAAACAAACGGTATATTGTACCCGCGGTATACCGCGTTGCACACGGCGGTATACCGCCTGACAGAGTTCCTGACAGGAGAAGCTTCAAATGCAGAAGAAGTGATGGGTGAACAGGATCGCGGTATACCGCGTGGACCTTGGCGGTATACCGCCTGAAATTTTGTCCAATGAGAGCATGGCAACGCAGGGTTACTTTCGGCTGAGACTCTTTGCAAATAATGTGAACAGTAAAAAGGGATTTGATTTTAATAAAATAACATATATATATATATATATATCAGCGATTTATATATATATTTAATAAATAAAAATATATATATTATATATATATTTGATTCAAATATATTTATATAGATACGAAATATCCAAGAGATAAAAATATTTTAGGGTGTTTATCATTTTAAAATAAAATGACGAAACTCTTCAGACTTGGATTCTTCAGATAAAAAATTATCGAGATCATTTAAATATCTGCACACTCAGATAAAATATTAGATAACAAATAATGCGGTGTGTTTTGTAATCATCAAAATAAATATGGAGATGTGATTTTATGTGTACCAAAAATATATCACAATATTTAAAGCTGGGTACACTTGCACCAACACGCCGCAATGGCTTTTCTTCCGTTGCATGGCACCTTCAAATATATTTGATAAGATGCTTAAAGAGTGGGAGGGTGTTCAACATTCATAAAAATAATAAAAGATGAAAATTAGTCAACTTATATATATATATATATATATATATATATATATATATATATATATATCCGAAAATCCATACTTCAAAAATTGTCAGATGATAAGCTAGCTGTTGACTGATAAGTTAGCTGGTAGTTGATAAGCTAACTGATGAATAACTCATGTTTGACAAAAACTAGCTTATAATGTAAAATGACCAAAAATGATATCTTCAAAAATTTATCAATTACAATATTTACAAAAAGCTACTCAAAAGTTACTTCAAGTAGCGTTTCAAAAAATTAACTCATAAGTTATCTTATAATAATCCAAACATGTATCCAGAAAGAAAGAAAAAAAGTCTAGCTTTTTTGGCCAAACGATGCGTAAAAAATGGATGACATAAAGTGATGTCTATTAAAAATACCATTTTGTATTTGAAGTTCAAAAGCTTTTTTGTTTAAAGAACTTTATAACTTTTTTGATTTAACAGAAACTTATTAAATATTAGGCTTGAAATTTCACATTTGTTAGTTTACAACATAAAAATCACATGTATCTTCAGTGAATCCAACCGTTGGGGTTCGGGGACGATTCTACGTGACGCTAATGGCTCGTTCATTGCTGCTCTGACAACTGTCACGAACGGAACTCCACCAGTCAAAGAATGTGAGGCTTTGGCTCTCGCAAATTCCATAGAATGGGTACTTCATTTGGGTTACCTGCATGTTTTTTTCGAAAGCGACGCAAAGGTGGTGGTCGATGCCACTCACTCAATCGAAGATGATCTCTCTGAATTTGGATCTATAATTGTTAGATGCAGGTCTCTACTCCGTCGGAGCAATGGTTTTTCGTTAAATTTTGTTAGGAGACAGTCTAACGTGACTGTCGACACTCTTGCTAGAAACGCTCGTAGTTTTCTTAGCCCGTCCACCTTGTTCTACATTCCCAGCTTTTTGCGGGATTCTGTAAACTTCAAGTGTAATCTTCTTCATTAATCCAATGGGTTGTTTTGTTTCAAAAAAAACATAAAAATCACATGGGACATATTTGAGCGGAGGTTTTAAATTTATTTTTGGCTTCTTCTTCAACGTCGTCAACATACAAGTTTACTACTTAGGCATTGTTTGGAAAAAAAAAAGTTAGCTTATATTTTGGGTATATGTTTGGATGACCATAAGCTAGCTTTTTGAAAAACTACTTGGAGTAGCTTATGAGTAGTAAATTAATTATTAAATTAATTGTTAATTATTATTTAGAGTGAATTGTGGATTTGGTCCCTGTGCTTTGATGGTTTTTGTGACTAAAGTCCCTATACTATGTTTATTGTGGATTTGGTCCTTGTGGTATTCATTTTTTCTTGGACATGGTCCCTCGACTAACGTTTTCATTAACTTCGTTAAGTTAAGGACAATTTTAGCCATTTTTTCTAAATTTTGTCTTTCTACTATAAAAAAGTAAAACAATATTTTTATACACACACAAATATATACATATATAACTATACACACACAAATATATATATATATATATATATATATATAATTATACACAAATATATGTATATATATACATAACGATATATAACAATTTAATTTTATCATTTTATTGTAATGGTGGAAAAAGATATGGTTTTATTGTTATAATGTAATTAAAATTTTGATTTAAACAAATCAAATCATAAAATTGTATCTTATTTTATTTAGAGCGAAAAAATAAGATATTGTTTTATGATTTGATTTATTTAAATTAAAATAATTATGATTTGATTTGTTTAAATTAAAATTTTAATTACATTATAACAATAAAACCATATCTTTTTCCACCATTACAATAAAATGATAAAATTAAATTTTATATATCGTTATGTATATATATACATATATTTGTGTATAATTATATATATATATATATATATATATATATATATTTGTGTGTCTATAGTTATATATGTATATATTTGTGTGTGTATAAAAATATTGTTTTACTTTTTTTATAGTAGAAAGACAAAATTTAGAAAAAATGGCTAAAATGGTCCTTAACTTAACGAAGTTAATGAAAACGTTAGTCGAGGGACCATGGCCAAGAAAATCTGAATACCACAAGGACCAAATCCACAATAAACATAGTATAGGGACTTTAGTCACAAAAACCATCAAAGCACAGGGACCAAATCCACAATTCACTCTATTATTTATTAACTATTTTTTCAATATGTTCTTTTTGGTCATTTAAATGCTTATAAACTACTTTTTGCCAAATGTAACTTTTTCATCAGCTAGCGTGTACCCCTTCAATCAATAGTTGAACAAGGTCTCGTGTACCCCTTCAATCAATTATCACAATGAAAAAAAATGATCTTTTTAAAGTGATGCACCCACTTAATATAAGGTGTGCCCTTAAATATTTGAAAACCAAAATAATAACAAGAAACTCGTAGCTGACGAGACGATGAGGTCTTGGATTTGAGACTCACATGCATCAATTGTTTTTTTAAAGGGAAAAGTTCAAAACAACCCAACGAACTATCCTATTTTTAATGACCAAGTCCTTATACTAATTTTTTGAACGAAAAAACCATTAAACTTTCTCATTTTGGATGATAAAGTTTCTAAACTATTTTTTGGATGAAAAAACCATCAAAACTTTTCACTTTGAATCGTTCGGCATAAAATCTTAAAGGTACAATCGTTGGCAAAAATCTGGGATCCGCTTCTAAATGAAGGCGAGTTTCATGTGATCTTCTACATCTAAGTAGATTTATGATGATTAATTAGCATATACAAGAAGGTATCGACGTTAGTTGAAACATATATCCAAGGACACCTCAAAGCTTTGCTAGTTTTCTAGCGTATACGGGGCAATTTTTATCCTCTCAATTAAACGTGTATGACACAAAATGCCACAAAAATCTCATCATATGTCGTAACATGTGAATGATATTCACATGTTAAATCAATGAATCAATCAAAATTATAAAGACCATAGGTTTGTTATAAAGTTAGGGCCTGTTTGGTTTGACAAAATGCTTTTTAGATATCCGGAAAGATTTGGAAAATTTTGTGTATAAGATTTGGAATGAAATTGAGTTCCATTATGTATAAATAATTTATAAGATACAAACTATTAAAAACTATAAAAGTATCATTTTGTTAATTGAATATTATAAAACAAATGTTTTCAACATATTTTAAAGAAAAAAATCCCTATAAAATCGTGTGAAATACCAACTATTCCCTTGGGACGTCTTACTCCATACTTGTGGATTTCAAATCCAAACATTTATTCAAACCAAATATAGGATCGAAATGAAATTTAATTCCAAATCTCATCAAATCCTACAAACCAAACATGACTTTCTTTAAGGTTAAACCTTTATATTTTTTACTTTGTTTTAAATTGATATTTATATTTATTAAAATATTAAAATACTAATACTAATCATATATATTTATTTTCATACTTTTTTCATAACATATATATACAATTGAAAACCACATAAAATCAACGACTATAACATATTTACTTATATTCACGTCAAGACGTTTTCAAATAATAATTGTAAATCGATGCCATTCCTGTTTGTTGTTTAGAACTTTAGAAAGGGCCTCGTTTTGGGCCACCGTTAAACCCAAGTGAAGGTGGGTGACTGGGTGTTGACTGTTGAGAAGTTAGGTTGGGCCAACCATTTTGGAAATATGGATGGGCTTCGATAGAACCGTTCAAGTTAACGGGCGGGCTCAGCAACGAATAAGGAAACTTGGACAAGCCTGTCCGGCCCGTTATATAATTTTAATCAATTAAATTTTTTATATAATTAATTGTGTTCAAAAAAATTTGAAGTGATTTTGGGTTGGACTACCTCTACTAAATACTAACTACCTCCCAAATTTCTACTATACGTGATATTTCATATAGCACGTCTAAGCTCTCGATCTTGAAATATTGGGTGGTTAAATATTTTGTTGTAGAGGAATCTGCACTTCATAGATGATAATCTTTGGAGAGGAAAATTTTGTACTCCATATTTTGTGAATTTTTTTCCTATACTTTACGTTTTTTTGTTGGAAAAATATTATGTATTTTGGATAACTTTACATAACTTACCATTTTATATAATTTTTTTAAATGTAAACTTTTAGGCATGTTAGCCCGTTGGCAAACCCAGCCCGTTCATAGGGTAGGTATGGACAAGTTCTCAATCTTGCAAAAACGGGCTTAGGTTTGCTATATTAGACCCGTTGGACAAGAAAAATATGTTAGGCCCGACCCGTGGCTCATCCAAGCCCGTAAATGATCACCTCTATCATATCTATTCCAAATGTACATCGTAGTATCTTCAGATATTTTAAACCTAATCATAAAATTCAAAACCCACAAAAAGAAAAAGAAAATATGGCATGGTCAACTTCGAAGCATATATTGTCTTTGTATAACTTAGGTAGCGTATGGTTGGCAGATTCTAGAGGAATCTAATGAAATTGGAATGTTGAATTCCATTGACCAAATTTCATTCATTCGTTTGATTCGTTCTTTTTCACGAAAGAAATATCTGAATACCATCAAATTCCACAAATGATGGAATTTAACTTTCATTAGCAACTATGGGGTATTTTGATGTAATGGAATATTGCATTTTCACAATCCTAAATATACCCTTTAACCTAGGGGTGAGCAATCGGTCGGGTCGGACGGGTCGGGGCCCCAAACCCACCACCCGATCGGATATCGGGGTGGGGTGAGGCCACCCGAAAACCGACCGAGATGGAAATCGGATATCGGATATCAAGTGTCTCGGGGGCGGGTTCGGGTCGGTCGGGGATTCGGGTTGTAAGCATCTAACACACAACAGGAATTTACTACTAAAATCAAGTCGTTCGGTCCGATTTCCCGGCAATAAACGAGATAGAAACGAGCAGAATTTCTAAGGTTTTAGAGACGATTTTAAGTCCTCCACTGCTGCCATTGATTCTTACCTTAAGACGACGATAATTCCACGGAATTTCGCTTGCCCTTGCCACCGATTCCTCTCCTACTCTCTAAATCGATTGCTCCCAAGTCTGTGTAGTATTTCCTTTAGCGAAATAACGAATACGGCATTAGGGTTGAAACTTATCGTATAAAAAAGAAGAAGAAAGAGGCCTGCAGATTATCAAGGCCCAATCTCTAATTGAAACTTTTTTATGGGTCTTGCATAAGTAACTCCTCAAGCTTAACCAAATAGCAAGACTAACCCAACTTCACTTATTTTATTTAATAGCAATATATTACTATTATTATTTTCCAGACATATTCGTGCGTGGGACGATTAGATTGTGATGTATCAGTTTATGTGATGTATTAATTTTTACATAGTAGGTTAGTAAAAAAAAATTAATTTTTTAAAAAGTTCGGATATTCGGGTCGGATCGGGTGGGAAAACCCAAACCCAACCCGATCCTATTTTACCCGATTAGATCTTCGGTTCGGGGCATTCGAGGTTTGGGGCAATCGGGTGGTGGGTTTTTGGTTAGATTTTCGGGTCGGATCGGTCGGGTTATTCGGACCGGTCGGGTTTTGCTCACCCCTACTTTAACCTAAATATAACATAATTAAATTTAATACTTTAGTTTTTTATTTAATTTTAGTTTTAATTTAAAATTTAATACATTTGTTTTTTATTTTATTTTCTCGAAGTATATTTTATTTTTTCGAAATATAATTTTGTTCATCTGACAATATATTTTATTGGGGTTGTGTATATTATATTTTTTTACATATTAAAGTATTTAATAATTATTTTATTTAAGTATTTTTAGGTAAAAAATAAAGAATTAAATAACTATTTTATTAAAACATTAAAATTATTAAAAAGGGTGTTTTGGCAATTTACGAAAAATTCATTCTAATTCAAAAACTACATTCTATGAACCAAACATACAAACTTCAACTCCTTTAATAGATTTCATTCCAATTCTGTCAACCAAACATGTGATCAAACCTGACAACATTCCATTCTAATTCCTTACAAATCAAAAATCAGTTGACAAATTTCATTCCATCTAAATATATTTTGTAAACCAAATGCTGCCTTAATATATTTTATGACATTATATTTGAAATCTCATTAGATTTACTAGCTAAAGAGTTCTAAGAAACCGGTTCAAGTCTAGACTTTAATGTGCCTCCTCCAATAGAGGCTAGATTGACACAAATCGTCCCAGGAGCACCGAGAAAGGCTACACAATAAGTGAGGCGGCTAGGTAAAAAATTAAGTAAAAATTAAGCAAATGAAATGATTATATATGATTCGCTCATATGTATCTCTAAGGTTGTGTTTGGTATGCGGAAAAAATAGAACATAACAGGACGGAACAGGATAGAACAGAACAAGACAGAGATGTTCAGCGTTTGGTAGACGAAACTGGACAGTACAGAACAGAACATATAAGATTTAGATAAAATACAATAAATAAATTTAAAGAATGAATAAAATATGAAATAGAACGTGTATTTGATATTTTAGAATAGAATTAGATTTTGTTTTGAGGTTATATTGGTAAAACATAAGTATGTTCCAACTTGTTCCATGGGGTGGGGGTGGAACATGCCTGTTCCGGCTTGTTCCTGTCTGTTCCACGTATAAATCTTGTCAAACATGGAACAATGATCTATGTTCTGTTCTGTCATGTCTAATGTACCAAACGCACCCTAAATTACGTAAACATCTAGGAACTGAAATTTTAATATGATACCTTTGTTATAATCACATCTCTAATCAAAGGATCACGTAAGTCGATTAACGAACACAAGTTCAGAAACGTTGAGTGATCTTTGTTTTTAACTGCTAAAACTAATACTTAATTCAAACGATTAGTTGCTAATCAAATCGTTGATCAAGTAATTAACGTTAAACTAGTGTTTAATTGTTATCAAACATGGATTTATTTCTAGAAGGAAGAAGAGATAAAAATTCAAAGTCACATCAAGTAGGGCTAAGAAGACCTTCATCTGAATTGCTCTTAAAATAACTCCAAAAACTCACCGTCAAAACGCTACTCACCGCCGTCATCACAACAACCACCGTCCTGCACCACCGCCGCTGCGCACTACCGCTTTTTTCCTGCTCACCGTCAAACGGCACCGTTTTAGCCTCTTCCTGACCGGCTGGCTGTATCATCGATTCATGAAACGGCACCGTTTTATCCTCTGATTGAGTCACCGCCGTTTCGAATAACGTCTCAGGAACTTCGTAAACACTCGATTTCTCACTTCCGGCCCCGATCTGCACCTCTAGATCGTTGTTCAAACATGACTCACACACGGAACTGGTTTCGCTATCGTCATTCTCATGCGGATTCCGATGAAATTCGGCTTCCAGTTCTAGTAGTCTGGCTTCGAATTCCGACAACTGGTGCGCCATCGAACCGTAAGATGCGATTTCAGTGGTTAGGAGGTTTCTGAAGAACACAAGTTTCGTTTCGATCTTTGTGGCGAGAGCATCGAGGTTTGGAGTATCGACGGGTAAATTGGTGAATTGTATGATTTCTGCTTCAATTTCTTGAAGTTTTCTCTGTAATGTGAAGTATGTGTTGGTTATCTCCGATGGAATTTGCGGTGGTGTATCCATGGTGGTCAAGGCCGAGGGGCTGAAGGTAGAAGTTATAAGTGGAACTTCTCTTGGCCGTTCCTAAATGGTGTTGGTGACGGTTGTGAATTTATAATATATTAAAATTGAATTTAGATAAAAATTAACTTTTGTTTTTTTTAAAAAAAAGAAACCAACTTTTAAAAAACCATTTACACTCGTGCGATTTACCAAACCCATACCTGGGGAAGTGCTTAATCAAGTTTCATTATCTTATCGAATGAATATGGTAAGAACGAGACGATGGCTGGTAAGTGAGGATGACGACTCTTACCCACAATTAATGCTTACCGGGTAAATTGTTGCATACGATGCCGTTTTTGTGGACTGAAATCTTACCTGATAGTGATAAGTAAGTGATAGTGTTGAATTTTACTGATAACCGCTTCCCGATGAGTTTTTGGTAAACAGCCCCTCGTACTTTATGCCTGAAAAGGTGTCGTTTACTAAATCTTTAGCGGGTAAATAATTATATTCAAGAGTGTTACCCTTTATTATATTGAAACATTCTCAGTTAACAGAAGGAATTTTTGGTAAACAACTTTTATTCGATATACGTTTACCGGGTAAGAGTTTCTCCCTTACTTACCGGTAAGAGTCTCGGTCATTCTACTTTGATGTATTTCTTCTTTGTTTTTAGGGATCATTTCCTTAATGATGCAAAAGAGCATTACAATTTTTAGAAACAAGTAAAATTCCATACAAAGAGGACCCAATATCCAAATCCAACTCCTATTGTTTCAATGGATCTCTAAGCTTGCAATGGATTTCAAGATATCATGGACAGAATAGTGTGGAGGGAAAGGGATGGAAGGCTAGGTGGGCGCTTCTTCGAGTTTGTTGGGTGCGGTTGGTTTATCTTTGTTTTCGGGAGCTCGTGATGTTTCTTGTCCTTTAGTTTTGTTTTCTCGTTGTAGTCCTTTCAGTTTTTGCTTTTCTTATTTTTGGCATGGTTGTTTTGGTGGTTGGCTTTCTATGTTTTGCAGAAAGCTTTTCCTCTTCTTTCTTCTTGCACTTTACTACTTTCGTAGTAAAGTGATTACCTTTAAAAAAAGGACCCAACCATCGACGATTATGGGATTATACATTATTATAGAATGATCTATAAAAAAAATCAAAAACAACATCTATAAAGAGGTACCACATACCACATTGAGCAAAAGTGAAGTTTCAGAGGTCATTAGTTCGAGTCCCTAAAGGCTAAAGTCACCGGTGATTTTCTTGGTTGTTGTCTAGTTGCACGAGATTGGTGGAGACACACACAAGCTAACCTATACACACAATTGACGAAAAAAGAAAGATAATAAGTCGTGATGGTAATTACATGCGGTTTACAAAATGAAAAAAAAAGGAAAATTGACTGAGAACCTTTTGAATTTGTAACATTTAATTATTTAGATATCAAGTTTATCATTAATTTGCCATGAGTCCTCAATCCTCTCGTAAATGGGTATCCACGTCATCAAGTGTTAAGAAGTTAATGATCAAAAGAGATACAAACTAGGAAACTTTGACATTTTCGTGATCGAGGAAAAAAATCTATTAACACTAATTAAAAACTAGGGAAAAGTCTGAAAAAACCCAACGAACTATCCGATTTTGAATGGTTAAGTCCTTAAACTATTTTTTTGAATGAAAAAACCCTTAAACTTGCTAAAACCGGTTAAATACATCCTTGTGACCTGTAAAAAAACAGGTTAATGCTATACAAATTTGGGAAAAGTCTAAAAAAACCCAACAAACTATCTGATTTCGAATGATTAAGTCCAAGGTTCTAAAAAACGCGTTATGGCGGCGTTATGGCGCGCCATAACGTCGAGGCGTGGCCTTGCCGCCACGTTAAAGCCCGTGGCGCGACTCTGGGGCGTAACTTGCAGTATGACGCGTTATGGCGGGTTATGGCGTGTTTGAGGCGGGCTACGGCGTGTTATGGCGGGTTATAAGGCGTGTTTGAGGATTGAATGGTTTTTTTTGTTTTACTTGTATATATATATATATATATATATAATTTATGGCTTATTAAGTTAAATATTAATGATTATAATTATTCATTAAAAGCGGGAATTCATTAACCACAAGTTGAAGGTGAGGAAAATGTGTATATGATATTATAATTTTAGATTAGAGATGTATGAATTATGAAACCATTAGTAAAACATTCTTTTTGTTATGATCTATTAATATCATTTTTGTAAGCTTTGTATATATGATATAAAATTATCAATGTATGGTTCTTCTTTTGCTTATAGTTTCATATGAATTTATTTTGTTTGTTGTTCACGGCATTGACACAAACATCTCTATATATATACTATATATACAGATTTGTCGCCTTAAACCACGCCATTAAAAACGTTATGGCCTCGCCATAACTCGTAAGGCTTGAGGCTTGACCTCGCCGTCGCGCCACGCCTCACGCCATTTAGAACCTTGATTAAGTCCTTGAAATTTTTTTAACAAATAAAATCTTTACACTTTTTCCTAAAAAATTAACAAATAAATATTTAAACTTTTTCCTAAGTTTTTTACCAAATAATTTCTTGAACTTTTTTTGAATAAATAAATAAACTTTTTTTAGAGTAAATTACATAAATCGTCCCTGATGTTTGGTCACTTTTTGGATATAGTCCCTATTTCCAAAAAATTACACTGAGCGTCCCTAAGGTTTGACAAACCGCACGAAATTGGTCCCTCCCTCTAACGCCGTTTCTTTTTCAGCCGTTAATTTGATCACGTGAGTGGCATGTGAGGGGTAAAATAGTCATTTTACTGTTCATCATCTCCTAAAAGTGACCACCACCACCACCACCACCATCATCAACCCATCACCACCACCATCATCAACCCACCACCACCACCATCAACCCATCACCACCATCGTCAACCCACAACCATCATATTTCTTTCTTCTTTCTTTCTTTATATATACACACACATATACAATATATATATATACATATACATACACACAGAAAGAAATATATATATATATACATACACACAGACAGAAAGAAAAGTTTAATGGGTTTTGACATTTGGATGTGTTTTAATTCATAAAACCATTCCAAACCTTGTTTTTGCATTTGGAAAAGAAAGAAATTTTCAGTTTCGATTTTGGTTGAGAAATCTGCATGTTTCAGCATCGCCGGAGCACTCGCCGGAAAACCGGACTTCGTCGGAAATCAACATCTTCACCGGATTTCTGCATAAATTTCATCTCAAATTGATTTATTTTGATATTTTGATCGAGAAGCAACATCCATAATGGATTTCCATCAATATTTTATTAAGTACGGTGTGTTGGAAGAGCTCGCCGGAAAAACGAGTTTAGCCGGAAAATGATGGTGGTGGTGGTGGTGGTGATAGGTTGATGGTGGTGGTGGTGGTGATGGGTTGATGATGTTCATGGTGGTGGTGATGGGTTGATGATGGTGGTGGTGGTGATGGGTTGATGATGGTGGTGGTGGTGGTGGTGGTCACTTTTAGGAGATGATGAACAGTAAAATGACTATTTTACCCCTCACATGCCACTCACGTGATCAACTTAACGGCTGAAAAAGAAACGGCGTTAGAGGGAGGGACCAATTCCGTGCGGTTTGTCAAACCTTAGGGACGCTCAGTGTAATTTTTTGAAAATAGGGACTATATCCAAAAAGTGACCAAACATCAGGGACGATTTATGTAATTTACTCTTTTTTTTATTAGACAAAATAATAAACTTAATTTTGAAAAAATAAATCTGAAACTTTTTTTGAACATAAAATATACAATTCATTTCACCAACAACAGAGTAAAATGAACCAATTAAACAGAGAAAATTTATGCCAATTCTATTTCTAATTCCGAGATATTCAAAAGTTATGCCTAAAACATAAATAGATACATATAAAAATTATACTTATTCTTTCATAAAATATACAAAAAATGTTCATCCTTTCACTAAATATACCTAAAAAGACGTCAATCTCTTTACAAATATACCAAAAAAATGATTAAAAGATATGTTCATCCCACTAACATAAATTTAATAAAAGTTATGTTGTTTGCAATAATAAAGTGATGCTTAATCCAAAATAAGAGTCTCATCAGCCGAATGACTTTCTTGTACACCGTCAACCAAATAAAGGAAATACATACATACAAATGACATAACTTTTGGTATGCGTTTTTTTGATATATTATGTGAAAAATATGAGCATTTTCTTGGTATATTTTGTGGAGGGATGACCGGTTAAATATAGTTTTTATGTATCTATAAATGTTTTATGCATAACACTTAAATGATTTGGAATTAGTAAAGAAAATAGTATATTTTTTCTCTGTTTAATTTTTTGATTTTATTTGTTGTCGGTAAATGATTAGTGTGTTTTTTTGTTCACAAAAAAGTTTCGGATTTATTTGTTCACAATTAAGTTCATGAATTTGTTTCTTCAAAAAAGTTTGGAATTTATTTGTTAAAAAAAGTTCAAGAATATATATTTGGTAAAAAATTAGAAAAAAGTTTAGAAATTATTTCGTTAAAAAAATCCAGGGACTTAATCATTCAAAATTAAATAGTTTGTTGGATTTTTATAGACTTTCCTAAATTTGTATAGTATTAACCTGTTTTTACTGGTCATAAGGATGTATTTAACCGGTTTTAGAAATTTTAAGGGTTTTTTCATTCAAAAAAATAGTTTAGCGACTTAACCATTCTAAATCGGATAGTTCGTTGGGTTTTTTCAGACTTCCCTAAAAACTAAACCAAACTTTATTGCATTTTTAATGCATTTTACCCAACTCATTTATTCCAAAATTCAATTTATTTACCACTTGTGAGCACATAAACATGTTCATCAGCTTCCCATAATCATATATTATCACATACATGCTATCCAGAAATGGGATATGGGTCTTCTTTAACCATCTCCACAACCCCAAATAACATCAAACTTTTTTTTTGGTAACATAACTCTGCATATACAGCAACCAAGATGGATGATAAAAAGCATAAAGCATAACCAATGGTGCCATTCAAGAAATCTTTAGTCTACTCTTTTTGTACAATTTGAGTCAAGCCTATCTTTAATATGTGCAATTGGTGTCAAAATTGCAGGTTTTTCGGACAAAACTGTGTTCAAGGAATACCAAAGCTGCAGCCAACATGATCTTGAGTGATGACATTTAAGAGGTTTTGCATCACGGCCATTGATGGGTAAGCAGGGAGAAAGATTTGAAAGAAGCATGTATGAGAAGAAGGCAGATGATCAATGGGTTCATTGGATTTGTAAATATAAAGCCTTGAAGTTAAACCACCAAAACCTTCTACTGGTAGATACTTCATGGAGATCCAAAAGAATAGAAGAACCTTTCGTTGCTTTGCTGTCATTTCTTCAACAACCTGCATAATGCTCGAGTTAGATGCAAATGAACAAGAGGTTCTTTAGCAGTTGCTGAATGGTTTGGTGCAGGATGAATAAAGTTGTCTGTGTGAATTAATCTGTCTGTATAGATCGGAAAGGTTTTTGTTTGGGAGAGTGTTTTCATAGATGTAAGGACCATGTTTTTTAATTGGGAGAGACTGGTATGGACAAAACTTTGCTTTCTGCATAAAGCTCCCTCCTAAAAACTTAATAAATAAGTCACTTTCTATATCATTAAGCCACTACCAAATAGTCATGTATAGCTGACCGAATAAGCTATAGTCCCATTTAGCTCATTAAGCTGCTAACAAACAGGCCGTTTGTTAGCAGCTTAGGGGCTGTTTGGTTGGTTTTCCATTAAGTCCTGTATGAATAAAGTTGTTTGTGTGAATTAATCTGTCTGTATAGATTGGAAAGGTTTTTGTTTGGGAGAGTGTTTTCATAGATGTAAGGACCATGTTTTTTAATTGGGAGAGACTGGTATGGACAAAACTTGGCTTTCTGCATAAAGCTCCCTCCTAAAAAGCTTAATAAATAAGTCACTTTCTATATCATTAAACCACAACCAAACAGTCATGTATAGCTGACCGAATAAGCTATAGTCCCATTTAGCTCATTAAGCTGCTAACAAACAGGCCGTTTGTTAGCAGCTTAGGGGCTGTTTGGTTGGTTTTCCATTAAGTCCTGTATGAATAAAGTTGTCTGTGTGAATTAATCTGTCTGTATAGATTGGAAAGGTTTTTGTTTGGGAGAGTGTTTTCATAGATGTAAGGACCATGTTTTTTAATCGAGAGAGACTGGTATGGACAAAACTTGGCTTTCTGCATAAAGCTCCCTCCTAAAAGCTTAATAAATAAGTCACTTTCTATATCATATTATCATTAAGCCACTACCAAATAGTCATGTATAGCTGAATGAATAAGCTATGAGTCCCATTAAGCTCATTAAGCTGCTAACAAACAGGCCGTGGTCAGAATGATTAGAGGCTCTTATGATATAGTGCAAAATGAAATATTGTTATTTGGTAATTGTTCAAAATGAAATTAGGGCCCTAGATACAAAATTGTTCTGAGGTTTTAGAACCATTAAGAGACACATACCTTCCAGAACCAGTTTATCTGGGGATCAGTTTGTAAATAACCTTTATAGTCTGTATGTGCTTTCCAATCTACTACCGAAAAATCACTTTCACTCCCACGAAGCATCCTATCAAGATCATCAAGCGTCAAGCTGCTGAAAAACTTTTTCAGAATTTTTTCTTCACCAACGATATCAGTAAATCCTCGAGCAAAATGGGATATCTGTTCAGCAACAGATGCCACAAAACGATGGTGAATAACAAGATCAACATACGCCTTCCTGTTTCTGCTGTTTACAATCATATCTTTGCCACCGGGACAAAGCTCTGCAGTTTTTATGGATCCTGATTCGTTAATATCCCAAACAAATGTTAAACCGAGAGCATCTTGATCTACTGCTGAAGGATCCATATCCAATATTTGCCGACAGCTACTATATAAGAACGGGTCTGCATCCTTTATGTCTTCCAAAGAGACATTTTTTCCAGCCAATTGCAAGAAAAATGAACGATCAAAGACGATGCCAACTTGTATTTTATTCATCAGGGATAACGCGATAACTCTGCCTGCAAAGTTAAAATATTCAAGATGCAACGGGTCCACGTTGGATGCTGCAAAGAAAGACAGTAAAATAAGAATAAAAATCTTGGACATCTAATGCAAAAATTGAGTACTAATTACAGGAATGCAAATTGATTTCAAACCAGCTTCAAGAGAACCAAATCCGGCCCATAAACCAAATTCTCTAAAAGTCCTACAGGGTCGACACAACTGAAAGTAGATTCAATGAAGCATAGACAATAAAGAGATGAATTATATATCTATAAAGGGCCAGGGCCAGGTTCAGGCGAAAACTGCAAAAAAAATGAAAAACAGAGGAACGTCCTGGTAACCTTTCATCGGGATGGTATGCACATGTGCATACAAGTATTTTGTAAGCAATTTGTCCGGTATCTACATGTGTATAACATGCACACGTGCATAAAAACCATAAAACAACTTCAATTACTTGTATTCACGTGTGCATACCGTCCAGATGGAAGGTTACCAGGGTGTTCCTCAGTTTTTCATTTTTTTTAGATTTTCCCCGGAACCTCTCTCTCTCTCTCTCTCTTTATATATATATATATATATATATATATATACACACACACACAGGGAGTTCAGGGGAAAACCTCAAAAAAACGAAAGGTAAACAACATTGATTTTTTTAGTTTTTATGCACGTGTGCATGTTACAAATTACTTGTATGCACAAGTGCATACCGTCCAGATAAAAGGCTACCACAGTGTTCTTCAGTTTTCCGTTTTTTTTAGGTTTTCCCCTGAACCTGAACCTGACCCTATATATATGTATATCTGTTGATGGATAGGAATCATACCTGGATTTGGAAAGGATCTTCTAGGGTCTTTTGGGCAAGCACCAAATAAACCAGTTTTAGGATTAAAAATTTCCTGAGAGAGCAAGATAAACCATTCCCGCAACACACCACGCCCTGTTGCTTCCTCATCTTTGAACTCCATAATTAATCCACTACGCAACCTCTCGGGATCTTCATGTGCAATATACAAAAAAGATTCGGCCAACAACTGTGATCTATCGATAAGCATCTCATGGATATCATCATCCATCACCACCGGAAACAAAAGCATTACCAAATGCCTTTTAGATTCAAAGTTGATAGCATCCTTTTGATCAAGAATCCATCCATAATCCTCCCCCCTTTTTGCATATCTAACAATCAAATGACACAATGAACGTTTGAAATCCTTCAAATTTGTCCAAAAATACTCTTCTCCGCCTTGATAGAGTTTAGAAATATCATGCAATTCCTTCAATATAACAAGATATTGATCCCATCCACCCTTTTGTTTCTTTTCAATCACCAAACCCTCCATTGTTTTAAGGCACATTACCAATGTGGTCAGCAGATCATCAAAAAGCACATAAAGAAACTTGATTTCGTTAGATTCATATTTGAATATGCGTTTAGATGGCAATATTGGAGGAGAAACCACCTGATGATATTTGACAGCAACCTTCAATGGCTTCAAAAAGGCCATAAAATCTTTTACATCACTTTCCAAAGGCCCAGAATTACTAAGAGACTCCATGCTCGAAACCAAATCCCTCGATAACTTACTTGCAAGCTCGGCTGCAAAAGGAAACATATCGTGTGATGCAATTATCACCATGTGGTTATCACCAGTTCACCACCATGAAAATTCATTGCATTCTTCACCAGAATTCCTAAATATCCGCGGCACATTTTGTATAAAGGATCATCATATCCAGCAGCCCTTTGAAGTGTTTTACATAATTCTAACAACACTACAGGCAAAAACGGAGAATATACAGGGCGTGGCAACGAGAAATGAAGAGACTGTATCAATTCCCCAATAGATTCTAAACCACAATTTTTGTTATGTTCATCTGGACTCTGGAGACATATAGAGCATTACCAGAGCTTTGGGAACACTAAAAAATGTAGATATGTGGAGGTAATCATCAGCATGACTGATTTGAATCCTGTGTAAAAACTCCATCAATTTTACTTTGACTAAATCAGTACTAGTTTCAGGTTCACCTTTACATAACCTGCAAACCATTGAAACTAAATCGTTAATCACTTGCCAAGCTTCAGGATACCAACAACTCCTCATTCGACCCACCAAGTGCAATGCGGAGTCGTTTGTGATCATGCATTCAGATAAAGTCTGGTCGGAATGAAGCTGCTTCCGGCCATAAATTAATCGTTGCTCAGAAACTGGGATTCCGGTGAGTGATTCAATCTTTTGATGGATGGAATGCACTTTATCTTGTGGGTTTCCACGGAGGACAAGGGTTTTGCTTCCGGAGATCATACGAACGAATAATTGGATTGAAGGAAGAAAATGTTGTAAGTTGAGATTATGAATGTAGTCATCAATGGGGAAAGCTGCCATTGAAGAAGGTGGAGGAATAGAGGTTTCCGAAGGTGTGATGGGTTTAGAGGGTTAATTAGTTCAATAACCTTAAATGAGGTTTTAATTAGTTCCATAACCTTTTAAAATTTAAAATTAAATCAACAACCTTATAAAATGTATTATTCTTAAAATACCCTTAATGAATCATCTTCCTTAATCCCTAATCTCCAGCCCCCTCCAATTCACTTCGTCGGTCGGCAATAGGCAGCCTCTTCCCCATATCCATCTTCACGTTCCCTTCTTTCAAAGTATACCCATCTGCCTCCCTTCTTCCTTTTTTCTTCAAACCCATCGCCCCCTTCTTCGTCGGACGGTTTCTTCCCCAGATCGATCTCCTCCTTTCTCCTTCGTCGGACGGTGCTGGTGGTTGGAACCAAACAACCTCCTCCCTTTTCTTCGCCGGACGGTGGTGTTGGTCGGAGTAGCAGGACGATCGACCATGAAAGCTGCTATGTTAGGGTAGTTTAATGGTAGTGGTTGGAACAGATCGCCGAATGGTGGTGGTGGTCGGAACCAGGCGACGGTGGTGGTGGTCGGAACCAGGTCGCCGGACGGTGGTGGTGGTCGGAGGACAACGATGGTGCTGGCCGGAGCATGTAACAGAGATGGTGAAGTGTTAGGGTAATATGGTCATTTGCTTTTAAAAGAATAAGAGAAGGTCATTTTGCAAAATCAAGGTCTGGAGAAGGTCAAATAACTAAATCACCCAGAGCATCAACAGAATTAGAGAGGTTTATGGGTAGGTTTGTAAAAAATTTGATTTAAGAAAAAATAATAATAAATACTAATTCTATATATCATGTTTTACACACTGTTCTAAAAGGCTCGCCGTGACTCAAAGCTTGTATCTCACGCCACGTTATGCATGTGGCACGCCATGGCCTAATCTACGGTCTTTAATAACGCGATATTTGATTTTTTCTTAGGTTTTTAATGTTTTATTTGTTAGTTTTTAATATATAACATAATTTAACATCTTTATTGTCATTGACCCATCGATTAATACTACAAAATATATGTTTTTATATATAATATTATATGTGATATAGAGATTTGCCGCCATAAGTCACGTCTTGATAAACGTCATGGCTTCGCCATGGCTCCTAAGGCTTGTGGCTTGGCCTCGCCGCCACGCCACGCCATTTAGAACCTTGGTTTTACATACCCTTTTTCTTTATAGTTAATAATATCATTTTATAAAAAAAAATCAACTTAAGGAAATATTATTGGGAATGTATATGTCAACAAATTATAACAATATCTTTAACATATTTTTTTTCTAAATGTAGAAAATAAAGATTCGGAATATGTATTTTATTTTAAACCTCCTTTTAAAATAAAGAAATTATGAAGAAATAAATACTTTTTTAATTATATTTTCATTAATAAAAACACTGAAATTAAATGTTTAGGATTTTTTTTATTTTAGAGTGAATTGTGGAATGTTTTGATAATTTTTATGACTAAAGTACCTATACTATCTTTACTGTGGATTTGGTCATTGTAGTATTCAATTTGTTTTGGCCATCCTCTCTTTGACTAATGCCTCCGTTAAATCAATGCTTGTTTTAACATTTTTGCATATTCTCGTCTTCTTCTGATAATAAAATATACAAAATATTTTTATCCCTACAAATATATCATCAAAATAAATAAAATATATAAGATACTATTTTATGATTTAATTTGCTTAAATTAAAAAATTAATCGTATTAAACATTTTAATTTTATTGTTTTAGTATTTTTGCTACTCTGGGTATGAAAACTTTGTTAAAGTTTATAGGATGATTTGTTCAATTTTAAGTTACAAAGATGATATTATGTATGGATCTTTCATTTGGTTAAAATCTAAATAGTTGAATTTGAGTTTTTGACTAAAAAACAATATATTAAAATTGAAACCCTAATTTTAGAATGATAAAATTGAAGTTCATATCTCAGTAGTTTTCAATGATTTGGAGTTAAAATATCGATAATAAGCTTGTTTGTAGCAATGATAGTAAACGAACAATAAAATCAAATCGTCTTTTAACATAACTAATTTTTTAATTTAAATAAATCAAATCATAAAACCATATATTTTTTTTGCTCTAAATAAAATAAGATATATTTTTATGATTTAATTTGTTTAAATCAAAATTTTAATGACATTAATAATAAAACCATGTCTTTTTCCACCATTACAATAAAATAACAAAATTAAATCGTATTTAATATAACTTTTTTAAAAAAACTTAAACAATCAAATCATCGTATTTAATGTAACTTTTAGCCATCAATTTGATTCGTCGCACGAAGTCTTTATTCTGCCCTTGGCATTCTTGAATTTTCTGTGCTGGCGTGAGCTTGTCATATTCCGGCCATCACGGGGTGGTGGTGGTTGGTTTTGTCCTTCCCATTTCCTGGTGGGTTGCCTCCCACCTAACGCCTTATTTAGAGTTGTGGCACGACTTTTCGCGGCGATCACTGGTTTAGTTCTTGTAGGAACGTGGTATCCGCTACCACCGTTTCCCCTCCGAGATATTGCTTCACTCTTTGGCCATTAACTTTGAAAGTCGCCCCATCCTTGCCTTGCAACTCGATCGCACCATGTGGAAAGACTTCCTTGACTGTGAACGACCCCGACCATTTGGACTTCAACTTATCTGGAAAAAGACGAAAACGAGAGTTAAATAATAACACTTGCATGTCCGGAATAATTACCTTTGGATGCAGTCTTTTGTCATGGAATCGCTTGGTCCGTTCTTTGTAGATGGCCGCATTTTCGTATGCATCTTGTCTGATCTCATTTAATTCATTCAATTGAAGAAATCTATGATGGCCAGTTGCAGTAAGATTCATATTCAAATGCTTGATTGCATAATAGGCCATATGCTCCAGTTCGACCGGCAAGTGACACGCTTTGCCAAATACTAAACGGTAGGGAGTAGTACCAAGAGAGGTTTTGTACGTTGTCCGGTACGCCCACAATGCGTCATCCAACTTGGTCGACCAATCCTTTCTTGATGTGTTCACGGTTTTCTCCAAGATCTGCTTTAGTTCCCGATTGGAAACCTCAGCTACGCCGTTGGCTTGTGGGTGGTATGGTGTAGTGACTTTATGCTTCACCGAATATTTCTTTAGAACTGCTTCCAAATACCGGTTGCAGAAGTGACTACCGCCATCGCTAATCAGTGCTCTCGGAACTCCAAACCTCGAAAATATATTCTTCCGTAAGAAGTTGATCACTACTTTAGAATCATTTGTGGGAGTTGCGATCACTTCTACCCACTTAGACACGTAATCGACCGCTACTAATATGTACTCATTACGGAATGAGTTTGGGAACGGTCCCATGAAGTCGATCCCCCACACGTCAAATAACTCAACTTCCATAAAAATCTTCATGGGCATCTTGTAATACCCCGGGTAAGTCCGTTAGTTAAATCCCCTTTCCGTTAAGCTAAGTTAACTTTAAAGTTGGATGTTTAGGGTAAGTTTGGATAAATTTATAAGTTAAGAGTGTTTGGGTTATTATTAAGAAGTTCAAAGACCAAAGTGGTAAATTAAGTTTGATATTATCATCTTAGACTTCAGATATTATTTCACAACTCAGAAACAACAGATATTTTAGTGTGTGTAAGTGTGTGTGTTTGGGAGCAAAAGCAAGAAGGAGAAAGGAAGGAAAGCTAGGTTAAGGCTCCAATTGATGTGCTTTGGAAGTGAATTAAGGTATGTTCCTTTGTATTTTGTGTTTGTAATTGCTTTTGGAAGGGTTCTATCGGAGTAGAATAGTCGAAATCACTTCTGGTAATAATTCAGTCGGTTTTCTGGGTAAAAAGGACCAAACCGACAGAGGTTTCCGGACACAGTATGAATGTGTCCGGGTAGTTTCTTTGGTGGTGTCCGGGTGGTTGTATTGTTAGTGTCCGAATGATTTGTCGATGATTTCCGGATGATTTAGATACCGGATGGCATCCGGATTCCTCATGTTGTCTGGATTATTTGTGTTGTCCAGAAAGTTGTCCGGATACTTTTGTGGTTTCCGGATAACTTGGCTGTTTGGTCATTTTTTTGAGGATAAGAGTTATATAGATGTATCTAGAGTTCTTAGCCTGCTAGTAAGTCTTATACATAAGTTGGTAAGGAGATATTTGTATGTAAATGGTTTCAGATTCTGAGAATTTTGGATAAAGGATCGGATAGCTCGGAGAAAGGCTTGGAAGCGTATTTTAAGCATTCAAGGTGAGTTTTACTTTTAAAACGGTTTCAACTGGGATGCATATATATGTGATATATATATGAGATGGATATGTATGGATTGGATACGTGATATATGGTGTGATTACGTGTTTATGATTGAGACGGATATGTGATTGAAATGTAATGAAAGCTTTATAAATGACAATATGATATATTGGTACATATATATATTGTATTTATCTGTGCATTACACTACACGAATATACGTTAGTCGAAACTATAGTCGGCGGAGGTGTTTGTTGTAGTTGTTGTACAGCGGTGTTGTAGTTGTTGTACAGCGGTGTTGTTGGCTCGCTACCAACTATTATGGCCATGGGGAATGAGGATGAGGGGTTGTGCACGATATACGAGTCTTATTTGGTATTTAATTATTTGTGGTATTTGTGTATTTTATAAAAAGGATTTCTAAACTGACAGGGATTATCTCACTAGACCGTTTGGTCTAACCCTCATTTTCCTTTCAAAAATATGTATTCCAGGTCAAGGATCTTTTGTTAGCAAAGGGAAGAATAAAGCATAGGAGGCGATTGCTAGCTGACGAAGATTAGGATATGTTTCCATTTCTGTATTGTCTAGTTTTGAGATATTGGGACCGAATGTGAATTATTATGTATTTGGTTATGAAAGTAACGACGTTGTGTATGAAATGTTAATTGTTATATATATATGTATGTTATGGGATACCGGGTCGTTACAGATGGTATCAGAGCCATAGTTTAAGGGATTTAGGTATTTGTACCCGTACCTAGACTTAAACTGCATGTGAAGTAGGATGTCCTTGATATATTAGAACCTTGGGATGCTAAGTATAAAAGGTAGAAGGAACATCATGTAAGGTAATTTCAGATTACATCTGGCCAGTGTAATTGTGATCTTACAGGTGCATGTTTGGACTAGAATACCTTATTATATTGGGTATGTGCTTATGTGTATATTAACCATGTTGAATCAACAGAGTGGCAAGTCGGACTTGACGTATGGATAGAGACGAAGACAGGTATATTTCTATAAACTTTATACATGCTAAAGTGTTATATGACTTCGGTGCAAAACGATCATTAGTATTTTCTGTTCTTTTGTTGCTTATCTGTGTTAGAGATATAGGTGAGTGTGGGATGTCTATTCAGTTAGTTTCTATGGTTTTGATTGAGTTCGAAGTAGTAGTGATAAGTATTCATTACCTTTCTGCTTAACCGAATTCCGGGACGGAATTCTTTTAAGGGGGAGATAATGTAATACCCCGGGTAAGTCCGTTAGTTAAATCCCCTTTCCGTTAAGCTAAGTTAACTTTAAAGTTAGATGTTTAGGGTAAGTTTGGGTAAATTTATAAGTTAAGAGTGTTTGGGTTATTATTAAGAAGTTCAAGGACCAAAGTGGTAAATTAAGTTTGATATTATCATCTTAGACTTCAGATATTATTTCACAACTCAGAAACAGCAGATATTTTAGTGTGTGTAAGTGTGTGTGTTTGGGAGCAAAAGCAAGAAGGAGAAAGGAAGGAAAGCTAGGTTAAGGCTCCAATTGATGTGCTTTGGAAGTGAATTAAGGTATGTTCCTTTGTATTTTGTGTTTGTAATTGCTTTTGGAAGGGTTCTATCGGAGTAGAATAGTCGAAATCACTTCTGGTAATAATTCAGTCGGTTTTCTGGGTAAAAAGGACCAAACCGACAGAGGTTTCCGGACACAGTATGAATGTGTATGGGTAGTTTCTTTGGTGGTGTTCGGGTGGTTGTATTGTTAGTGTCCGGACGATTTGTGGATGATGTAACACCCTCAAATTTGGAACGAGCAACTAACTTTAAAATTCCATAAAATAACCAAAAGAGATATAATCACTTCTACAATTCATTCCTAAAAATACCTCAGAATTTAAAACATTATAAGTCTACGATAAAATAACTTAATCGGGTGCTACATAACACAACATAAGTTGCTAGTCCAAACAATTGCGGAAGACTTCACTAATTAAGTCACCTCTCGTGCACTCTACTAGCACTCGCCACTTCACAATGTAGCTAGAGCTACCCCCAACCTGAGCCTGTTGCACATGCCGACAAATAAAAAGGGTTAGGCTTACGCCTAGTGAGTTCAAGCATTTTATCATGACTATATAAAATCATAAATCGGAGGTTAGAAGTTATAGTCATGGTTTAAATAAATCTTTAAATGAAAGCTTGCGACAGAGACTATCATTTCCAAAAGATTTCCCAAACGGCATAAACGACTCATTTTCCAACACACTCAAAACCATGGAAACCATACCCGAAAAGTGTAATTGCGTTTTCCAAAATGAGTTACAAATCCCAGTTCACCCAAATACGTGAATAAGTCTAGTTTGGACAAAACCTTCAAATACGGTTGACAATACATACTCAACCCATAAAACATGGAAACCATCCACTTAAACATAACTCTTTATTAAAACATAATACGAAGCAAAACTCACGCAATCGTAAAATGTAATAAAGATCAGATACCATAAAATAGAACTCCAGCAGTTAAAACATCCATTAAGAATGTAACGTAAATCCGTCCATCAATCATGGAAAAAAATCCATATGCATGTACTATAGCCTCAACAATGCGAATGAATAAAATACCCGAAATTAACACCCTTCGGTGACGGGGGAGACCCGATCTCATCGAATGTGGCAAACACATAAATTAAACCACGATTAAGTAAATACAAGTAAGCTTCTTGGACATGGAAAAACAGATGACATCAACCATACTAGGTCTTTAGTCAATCATCGGCGTCAATCATACTAGATCTTTAGCCCATCTCCGGCATCAACCAAAACTAGGTCTTTAGCCCCTCTTGGACATCAACCATACTAGGTCTTTAGTCCAAGCCCTCAAGTTCAACCATACTAGGTCTTTACCTTGGAAACCCACCATCCAAAACAAGCTTACTCGACTTAAATATAAATACATGACCCCAAAAGAATAACTAATGCGTTCAAATCATGTAAACCTCAAATATGATGCAACTCACGCAATGCAAACCCCAAGCCCACGTCGAGCTTATTAAAACCGGGCGAATGCCATCAAGACTCAATCGAGTCCAAAATCGAGCCCTCTGCTCAAAGATCTAATGATCATTTATCAACATCGAATCATGCAAATGAAATGCAATTAAGCATATAACACATTCTAGGCTCCACCCCGAGCATGTAAATATCAACAACGTGCAATAATATGCAACACGGTGCAATAAAAGCAACCCATAAATAAGACTCCACATCGAGCCATTTAAACCGGACAAATGTCCCCAAAACTTAATAAAATCCAACACCGAGCCACAAGCTCAACTAACTCAAAAGATAGTTCATGAAAGTCATAAAATGACATTAAGTATAACAACACACACCGGTTGTCAGTAAATACTTCAAATATGTGAAAACCCGAAATAAAACCTTGGATCGGGATAACCCTCATTTCCAAAAGGACTCAACCTTTACATTTTCAAAACATCTCATAATGTACTATATGCACATTTCCAAATATCGACAAAACACATTTTTATAACAAATGGACTCCATTTACCACATAAATCAACAACCCATTTCATGTATGATTTATCTATCTCATTTTTCCAAAGAACCCAAAAGTAGTGTTTTACAATATCTGCCACAATTAATACCTCACAAGGTAAAACTCATCAAATAACTCATCATTGCTAATTTTCAGGTAAAACACATAATTACTTGGAAAAAATAGCATTTTGGCATGTACAAAGTTTTCGCAAAGTAACTTGAACTCACCTTTGCTAGATTTAGCTAAATCTAGATTTTCCCCAAACGTATGCTCCTTTGATGAAGTTTGCATCCTCAAGCCAAAACTTCCAAAACCTAGATTTATGAATTTCCAACCATCAATATCACAATCCAACCATGTAGAATCATTCCCTAAACACTTAGAATCATTTCTCCCAACATATTACACCCAAAATAACCAATACATCGAAACCCTAACTTTCAAAATAAAGCAAAGAGAAAATTACCTCAACCAACAAGTGAATCCACCAACCAACACCCTTGAATCTTCCTATGAACTTAAAAACTCTTTCTAGATCCTTGAAGAGCTCTCAAAATCGGAACCATAGCCACTTGAATCGCCAAAATCGGAGTTGAAATGAGAGAGATATGAAGAAATGAAGTTTATGGCTAAAAATCTTGTATTTATGCTCCAGGTACCCGACCGCGACAATGACACGCGACAATGACACGGTCATTGTCGCTGGTCATAGTCGCACAAGGTGTACCGTAGGTTGTACCCTTGGCGTGACAATGACACGCGACAATGACACGGTCATTGTTGCTGGTCATTGTAGCTCCGCGGTACCGAAACCGTTTTGGCCATAACTTCTTCGTTATAACTCCGTTTTCGCTCCGGAAAGAACCGTTGGACTCGTATTCGAATTCCTCATCCAACAAGACCATAAAATCTAGGATTCAATCCAAAATTCTATTTTTCTTATTTATCACAAAAGACCGATACCTTCCAAAAACCGGGGTGTTACAAATGATTTCCGGATGATTTAGATACCGGATGGCATCCAGATTCCTTTGGTGTCCGGATTCCTCATGTTGTCCGGATTCTTTGTGTTGTCTGGAAAGTTGTCCGAATACTTTTGTGGTTTCCGGATAACTTGGCTGTTTGGTCATTTTTTTGAGGATACGAGTTATATAGATGTATCTAGAGTTCTTATGCTGCTAGTAAGTCTTATACATAAGTTAGTAAGGAGATATTTGTATGTAAATGGTTTCAGATTCTGAGAATTTTGGATAAAGGATCGGATAACTCGGAGAAAGGCTTGGAAGCGTATTTTAAGCATTCAAGGTGAGTTTTACTTTTAAAACGTTTTCAACTGGGATACATATATATATGTGATATATATATATATATGAGATGGATATGTATGGATTGAATACGTGATATATGGTGTGATTACGTGTTTATGATTGAGATGGATATGTGATTGGAATGTAATGAAAGTTTTATAAATGACAATATGATATATTGGTACATATATATATATTGTATTTATCTGTGTATTACACTACACGAATATACGTTAGCCGAAACTATAGTCGGCGGAGATGTTTGCTGTAGTTGTTGTACAGCGGTGCTGTAGTTGTTGTACATCGGTGTTGTTGGCTCGCTACAAACTATTATGGCCATGGGGAATGAGGATGAGGAGTTGTGCACGATATACGAGTCTTATTTGGTATTTAATTATTTGTGGTATTTGTGTATTTTATAAAAAGGATTTCTAAACTGACAGGGATTATCTCACTAGACCGTTTGGTCTAACCCTCATTTTCCTTTCAAAAATATGTATTCCAGGTCAAGGATCTTTTGTTAGCAAAGGGAAGAATAAAGCATAGGAGGCGATTGCTAGTTGACGAAGATTAAGATATGTTTCCATTTCTGTATTGTCTAGTTTTGAGACTTTGGGACCGAATGTGAATTATTATGTATTTGGTTATGAAAGTAACGACGTTGTGTATGAAATGTTAATTGTTATATATATGTATGTTATGGGATATCGGGTCGTTACACATCTCGTCTCTCTTCGTGATGTTCCCGACCCTCTGACAACGGTCGCAACGGGATATAAACTCTCGAGCTTCTTTGAATATGGATGGCCAAAAGAATCCAAACTGTAGTACCTTAGCCACAGTCCTATCCGTACTGAAATGACCACCACACTCTAAAGTATGACAGTGGGTCAATATGTCTTCCTTCTCTTCGTCGGAAATGCACCTTATGATCATCCCATCAGCGCAATGTTTGTACAAATACGGTTCATCCCAAAAGTACCTTTTTGCAACGGAAAGGAACTTTTTCTTCTGATGTGAGTTCATACCATAGGGAATCACCGCTCCGACACTTTGTGACCAAGCACTATTCCTTCGGTCACCATGAAGTGACACTTCTCCCAGTTCAATACCAGACTTGTCTCTTTACATCTTTGTAGGACGACTTCCAAATGTTCTAGGCATGTATCGAATGAAGGTCCAAACACTGAAAAATCGTCCATGAAGATCTTGATAGTCCGCTCCACCATGTCTGAGAAGATAGCCATCATACACGTCTGGAAGGTTGCTGGAGCGTTACATAAACTGAACGGCATTCTCCGGTAAGCAAAGGTACCATACGGGCATGTAAAGGTCGTTTTATCTTGATCCTCAGGAGCTATTGGTATCTGATTATACCCCGAATACCCGTCTAGGAAGCAATAATACTCATGCCCCGCCAGTCTCTCTAACATCTGATCAATGAATGGGAGTGGAAAGTAGTCTTTCCGAGTGGCGTCATTCAGCTTCCGATAATCAATGCACAATCTCCACCCCGTAACCGTTCGGGATGGAATGAGCTCATTGTTGTTGTTCCGGACAACGGTGATACCACCCTTCTTCGGTACTACTTGGACCGGGCTCACCCACGGGCTATCCGGAACCGGATAGATAAATCCAGCATCAAGGAGTTTCAAGACCTCCTTGCGGACCACTTCTTTCATGTTCGGGTTAAGCCGGCGTTGGTGTTGAACTACTGGTCGATGCCCTTCTTCAAGGTTGATTCGATGTGTACAAAAGGTTGGAATCAAACCTTTTAGATCGGCTATTGTCCATCCAATTGCAGCTTGATGCTCTCTCAAAACTCCAAGTAGCTTCTCTTTCTTCTCGGGACTCAATTTGGAAGAGATAATCACCGGCAGTGTTTCCTTTTCTCCCAAGTACGCATACTCTAGATGTGATGGCAACGATTTGAGCTCAAGTTGTGGTGGTGTATGTGATGATGGTTGATACTTTGGAATAGGTGTCCCCAAATCCTCAACCATTGGTCGTCGATATCCCTTACTTTCGCTTTCCGGATCACTATCGGTACCCATCAAAATATTCTTCAGTTGGTCACCGGACACTTGAAGGACACATGTTTCTCTAATCAAGGAATTCATCACATCTACTTGGTAACACTCATCTGATTTCATTTTGTGTTTAGCTGCCCGAAAAACATTGAAGACTGCCTATCACCCACTCGGAGAGTTAGCTTGCCTCCTTTACATCTATCAGTGCTCCTCCCGTGTCTAAGAAAGGTCGGACAAGAATCAACGGTATCTCTTTGTCTTCATCCATGTCGAGGACCACAAAGTCAACCGGGAAATAAAACTTGTCCACATTGATCAATACATCTTCAATCATGCCATAAGGGTACTTGATTGATCTGTCGGCAAGCTGCAATGTCACGTTAGTCGGCTGCACCTCTCCAAGTCCGAGTTTCCTGAAAATAGACAAAGGCATTAATATAATACTCACTCCAAGATCACACAAAGCTTTACTGAATTCAGAATTTTCTATATGAACAGGGATAGTAAAACTCCTTGGATCCTTAAGCTTCAGGGGAAGCTTGTGTTGGATTATCGCACTGCACTCTTCATTGAGCGCAACAGTCGCATGCTCATCAATCTTCCTTTTGTTAGAAAGGATATCCTTCAAGAACTTCACATAAGAGGGCATTTGTGCCAACACATCTGCAAAAGGGATGTTAATATGCAATTTCTTAAAAACTTCTAGAAACTTAGAAAAATTGATATCATCCCTGTAAGCTTTAAGCCTGCTCGGATATGGAACTTTCGGTACAGAAGGATTGACCGATTGCTTTGATGGAATGTTATCGTGCTTTGTATTACCATCCTCGTTGGTTGGTCTCTCCTCTTCAATCTCTTCAGTCACCTCTATCTCTTCGACATCTGTCGGTTCCACTCCGCGTGTGGTCGTGTCGGCTTCCTTCGGTAATGGTTCTCGGGTGGGATTTCGGATCAATTCTTTTCCACTTCTCAAATGAATGGCTTTGCAGTCCTCCCAGGGTTTCCTTTCGGTTTGACTAGGAAATTATCCGGGAGCTCGATTTTGGAGGGCTTCAGAAATTTGCCCCACTTGCCTCTCAAGAAGTTTGATCGACGATGTGTTCTGATCAGTTGCCGCCTTTACCGTTCCCACTGTGCTTGCCAACCCTTCAACTATGCTATCCATCTTTGACATGAATTTCATCATCATGTCTTCCAATCCGGGCTTCTTCTCCGGTGCGTCCTCAAATTTCCTTGCATTGTAACTTGGGGGACGATAAACATTGTTAGATTGAGATTGAGATGGAAAGTTAGAGTTGTTACCGTATTGTTGTTGCTGCTGTCCCATGGTTTCTTTCGGTTGGCCTTGTTGATCCCATGAGATATTTGGGTGTCTCTTCCATCCTTCATTATATGTGTTGGAGAATGGGTCATTCCTTGGATGGTTGTTCCGATTCTGTAGGAATTCAACTTGTTCAGGTTCGTTCGATGGCGGGAACATATCCGGAACACCCTCTTCACCCATAAGTGTTGGTTGAATGGAAGACCCTTTCAACTGATTAGTGATGGCAGCTAACTAGGGCTTGATTGCTTTCAGCTCGTCATTCTCTTGCACACTAGCAACTCTTCTAACTGTCGATCTCGGAGTGGCATAACTGTGTTTGGCCAAGTTTTCTATCAACTCGACTTCTTCCTCGTATGTTTTATCCATGAGAGCTCCACCCGCTACAACCGTGATGTCATTCTTAAACTGTGGGTGAAGACCACCAAAGAATGTCTGGATGATGACCCAGCCATGTAACCCATGATGAGGACATTTTTTCAGCATGTCCTTATATCTCTCCCATGCCTCGTATAGTGTCTTCTGATCCCACTGAGCGAAGTGTGTGATGTCAGCCATGAGTTGGGCTGTCCTGCCTGGTGGAAAGAACTTTTGAAGAAAATCAGCTTTCAAGTCTGGCCAAGTTCCGATCTGATCTGTTGGTACACTTTCTTCCCAGTTTTCGGCTCTTCCCTTCAGTGAGAAGTTGAACAATCTTAGTTTGATTGCATCCTCGGATACCCCATTGATCTTGGAATGTATTGCAAATCCGCTCGAATGTACGGAGATGTCCATGAGGATCTTCTGTCGGTGCTCCTCCAAACTGATGTTGTTGTATCATAACAATTGTGCTCGGCTTAATCTCGAAATAGTTTGCTACAGTTGTGGGAGGTTGTACACCTATGCTTGCGGCTGCCACATTGGGGTTGGCAAACGATCGCATAGGCACTCCTTCTGGAGGAGGAGGTCGGTTATTTCTCGGAACTTCGTCACCCATTTTCAGTTGCTTTCTGACTTTAGATGCTTTCCGTAACTGACGGGCAGTGCGTTCAATTTATGGATCAATAGGTTCTTCACTTTTCCCTCGGGTTCCTCTTGGCATAAACCAATTAGTACCTGAAAACGAAAGTATAAAAATTAGTAATCTAGAACTGAATAATAATGAAAGTAAAGATAAAATAAAAGAAAAGGGTTCAATATAATAGCGCTTATAGCTGGTAGTGCTATCAGATCAAACTAGTTCCCCGACAACGGCACCAAAAACTTGATAGGTGGGTTTCCCCCCCCCCCCCCCCCCCCCTAATCTAACCGCAAGTGTACGGGTTGAATCAAGTAATATGTACTTGGAAGTACGAGTATCGAACCAAGGGAACTAGGAACTGAGTACCACAATGACTATAATCACTATTAACTGGACGATCCGATTGGTGAATTGTTGATAAACGATTATAACTAAATTAAATAAATAAACTTTAGAGTAAAAACAAAGAACAAATTTGGATTTTTTTCGGGAGAAATGTAGTTGAGGATTGGAAACCCAATGGTTTCACAAAGAACACTTTACTTATGATAATTATCAAACTAAACCAATCAAATGAATACACAACCACGTAATTAATTGTTATTCTCTCTCGAGCAACAACGGGGTTATTTCTAGAAAACGCAGGTTTTATCTCTCGATCTCAACCTAGGAATTCAGAAATTCATTAAGAACAAGATTGTAAAAATAAGTACTAAGGTTTATTTGGTATATCTCTATCCAATTTCTCACCCTAGGCATACAAATTCAAGCCAAGTTATGGAATCGTTCTCTCGAATCAGATTTCTAACAACTAAATCAATTTGCAAGGTGATCAAACTCACAAAAGCATTAAAACCAAGTTCATATGCTTCATTGATTAGAAAACCTGATAAGAATCACAAGGTTTCGTGTTCATATGCTTACAAACCAAAGTTCATCCAACCCCCAACAATCTAAAGATTAGTTCATGTTGGGGGTGTTAAAACACAAAGCAAAAAGGAAGAAAAGCAGAGTAGACATGGTCTCTTGAACAAGTAATCAATGTATAAACAAAACTCTCTTTTTGTTGAATCGCAATACCCATGAACAAGGAATTGATCTTTGTTAATCTGGAGTTCCCCCAATGATTTCGTAGCGTTAATCGGCGTTAAAATCTATGGAAAATCGCTCCAATTTCCCCCAAGTTCGTCCCTTGCCTCTCTCTAGTCGATATTGTGAAGAGTGTCCCAAACCCTAGGTGAAAAAGGGGTTAAAACGTATCAGCCCGTCATCGGTACTTACACCGGGAGTTAAAGTACCGACAGAAGTGCCGATGGCCACTGTTTCCATAATTTTGGACTGCCGGGAGTTACATCGGGACTTTAAGTACCGATACAAGTACCGGTAGGCACTGTTTTGCAAAAATTAACCCAACTTGCCAAGTCTCGGTGGCAACTTTTTGAGTTTCTTTAACACATTTCTCCGAGCTTTGACCTACGAATTGACTCGTACCTCCTCCATTTGCCATTAACTCGTCGGATGCTTCATTCTCGTCTATAATTTGCTCATTTCGACCCAAGTTCTTCATTTATTCTCGAAACATAGATTCCTAAAAAACTCATAAATAAACCGTGAAATACGCTTCGTTTGCTTGGAATTTAAGCAATTTAATCACGGAAAGTGGTGCTACAATAACGCCAAAAGTTGCGTTATCACCTATGCATTAAATGCTCATGGTACTATTTAAAGATGAAGACTTCTCCATGCAAATGATAAACTCTTGAAGATTTCTCTGTGTTCAAGACATTCTGCTCCTCTCCTTCTTTTGAACTTGATAGCTTTAAATCTTTGTGTTTTTAGAAATTATTCTGTTTTCAGTTTACTTTGTGAAGATTGTTAGAATAGTTTTAACTGTTCTTTCCGCAACAATCTAAGTTTTTCTGTGTGTAATTCTTGATTTGAAAAATCAATAAAAGAATTAATTAGGTGAAAATTTGTGTATTGTATTCACCCCCCCCCCCCCCCCTTCTACAAAACTTGTTTAAGCCATCTAGGACTAACGAGTGGTATCAGAGCAGGAAAGTTTAATCTCAATAAACTTGATCTGCAATGACTGCTTCCTCCTCAAACAATGCAGTTTCTTCTCAAAACACTTTTTCTGAAAATGGATCTATTGCTAAACCTCCTAAGTTTAATCCAAACAACTTTTCTTTGTGGAAAAGCAGAATGATGCTTTTTATGGAAGGAGTGGATAACAGATACCCTACTATTCTCAGTGAGGGACCATTTGTCCCTAGAGTTTGGGATCACTATGAAACTCAAAAATCGGGCAAAGAAAGTGTTGGTCAAGATGATTCTGATGATTCCTCTGATGAAGAAAATCTACTGTAACCGGTCGGTATATTCTTAAGATCCCAAGAATTATATTGATGAAGAAAAACGTCTTGTTTCTTTAGATTCCAAAGTCAGGACCATCATTGCTCTCTCTCTCTCTCTTCATGATGAAGTGTACCACTCTCTGGTAAATTTCTCTACTGGCAAAGAGATGTGGTCCACTGTGTTCTGTACGAAGGTACAGATGAAGTTAAAAAGAGCAAAAAGATTGCTCTTGTTAAAAAATATGGACTCTTCTCTTATGAGAAAGGAGAATCTCTCTCTAACTACTATAACCGCTTTAACAGACTTCTTAATGACTTAAAGTTGTTAGGTAGAGTGTATGACAATGAGGAAGTCCTGTGCAAGTTTATGGATTGTCTTCCTGATTTTTGGGAAAATATCTGTACTTGTATAAAGACAACCAAGGATCTTGATCATATGCCTCTCACTGCTCTTTATGGAACTCTCTTCAACTATGAGCAGACTAAACTGCAAAGGAAGTCTGTCATCACAGATATAAAGAGCTCTTCTCTAGCTCTCTTAAGTGACTCTTCCAAAAGAACTACGTGAACTCCAAGAATCACCTACCCATCTGACTCTGACCATAATAGTCAAGAAGATCTCAATGACCATTCGGAGGCATATCTTAGTGATGCTGAGGATGAATGTGAGGAAACTTCAGTTGACAAATTATCAGATGAAATGGCCATGTTTGATGGGTATTCTAAATCCAAATCTCACTTCTCTTCTGGAAAATCTTAATTTTAGTAGAAAATCCTCCTCTTCTCTCCCCAAACACTCCTATTTGGACAAAACTAACGAGGAATGTTTTAACTATGGTAAAAGGGGTCATTTTGACTCCGAGTGCAGAAGTAAACTCTTTAAAAGACCCAGAACTTCTTCCTCAGGCCGATTTTCCTCAAAATCGGGAAGATCCAAATATGATTCTATCAATCTCCCCCCTTCCTAAAAATTCGGCCAACTTCTCTCTTCTGTAAATTCTGACCGGGCTGAAAGATACAAAGAAAAATACAAGAGAGGAAATGGTCTGCCTGCTGAAACTCATGATTTGGCAAGTGAACCCACATCTGAAAGCGAGAAGGACACTTCAAATATGTGCTTCATGGCCAAGATTAATGACATGGATGATCCAGAATATCACACCCTTTCAACTGCTCTTGTATCAGCTAAGTGATTCTCCTCCTCATCACATGTACATCCATTTCTATCTCTTTCTGATGCTGAAAAGATTGAAGCATTTGATTCTTTAACCACTGATCTCTATGATGCTAAAGCTGCTAAGAAAAAGCAAATGCTCAAATAAAATCTCTTTCCTCTCAACTTCAAATATGTCTCTCTCAACTAAAACACTTTGACAAAGTTAAGGCTGAGATTGAAGATCTAAATCCATCAACTTTATTCTTGCGAAGGAGAAAAACAAAATATTTAAACGTTTTAAAAAGGAGCAAGAAATTGTGAGAAAATGGACCAGTTCCTCCAAAAATCTAGAAAAGATTTTTCAAGATCAGTTTTCTTGTGATGACAAAACCGGTTTAGGCTTTGGAAAATGGAAATTGATCAATCTTCAAAAGCTCATGCTCCCACATCCTGTGTTTCACCAACCTTTTATGAAACCTCTGATTCTAGGTTCCATTGGGTCCGTGTCCATGAATTCTGCTGATGTATCTGAAGCTTTAAATTTTGAAATGTTTATAAAGACCAAAGATCCAATTTCCTTTCCAAATGAAGAAGCTCAAGATTCCAATGACTCTCCCAAACCTATTCATGACACTCTGAAAATCTTGACTTTAGATGAAACATTCTCCTCTTCTAAAATTCTCAAAAGAAATCTTTCCAACTCAAACAAAAAAAATGCTGCATCTGAAAAGGGCAAGTATTTGGCTACCGACTTTTTCTCAAAAATAAAATCCTCTGATTTTTCCAAAAATACTTTTGTGCCTTCCTCTACCGATTTTGTTCCCCGATCTACAAACATCAAAATGTCCAACTCAAAAGAGAAGATTTCTTTCCTCTCAAATTCTGAAAAAGGAATCTTAGGTTCTGCACCCCAAATCTTTGTTACTTCATCAAAATCTTTGAAAATAAATATAAAAGGCAAAAGCAAAGAAAATATCAAGGTTCTAAAAAGGATTTTACTTATAGAAAATGATATATCTATGGTGATATTTTTCATCTTGCCAAAGAATGTCCGAAAGAAGGAATTGTCCTGATTGATACCAATTCTTCTTCTTCAACATCTAACCCAAAAAGACCCACAACCAAATGGGTACCTAGAAAATAAATTCTTTGTGATTGCAGGTTCTGAGCTAGATAGATGGATATCTTCATGCTTTGGTGATGGTTCTCTTACAACCTCTACCAACCCAACTTCCTCAGTTCCCTTCACCCATGTTCCTCCATCTCAAAATGATGATCTACCTATTTCTTCAAAACTCATTCCTGATCAACATGATTCTCCACCTACTGATCTACCTCCCAAACAGATATTAAAAAAATTCCTACCGATTTTTTAGCTAACACCTTTGAAATTTCAGTGGGTTTCCTCAAAAATCGGTGGTTCTCTAAAAAAATAGATGGATTTCTTCTTGTGTTGATGATTTGTGTTGGTGAAGGACCTCAACTTACTTCACCAGACCCAACTCCCTATGTGGCATTTTCTCAAGATTTTCTTTCTCATAATGGTGATCCTCCTACTTCACCAAATTTCACTCTTGGTCAGCAACCCAACTTTCCTTCTCTTCAAAACCCTCCTACTACAAACTCTCCTGAAGTTGCTATCCCAAATTCTTCTCCTCAAATTATTCCTCCTATTTCACCAAACCTTCCACTTGATTATCAATCCAATTTAAACCTCTCTTCTTAAAATCCTCTGAACTTAAGCTCTCTTGGGTCATCAAAATTGGAAGATGCAATTCCAATCTTCTCTTCATCTTGAAGATTTCCTGAAGATGCCTTGAAGATTTCCTCCAAACTCTCCTGAAGATGCCTTAAAGATTTTCTCTTGAAATTATCTTAAAGATTTTACTTTTGAAGATGTCTGGAAAATCTTGCTGAAGATGATTGCCGAAAACACATCTTAAAAATCTTCAGCATCAGTGGGTATTCTCAATTTTTGATGGGAATTTAAAAAAATTCCCTCCGAAATTTTTACCGATTTTTTGGCTAAATTTCGGTGAGAATTCCAAAAACAAAACTTCGGTGAAAAAAAAAAGAATTAAAAAAAATCGATGACTAAAAAAAACAATTGCCGAAATTTCCCATTTTTCATGGTGTTTCTTCTACGTCAGCCGCTGAGGGGGAGAAACCATATGAGGGGGAGCATTACTAGCGTCCAACTCGAACAACACCAACCCTCAGTACTCATATTCAGCGTTCAACTCAAATTTTGGTCAAAGATAAGGGAACCGGCGAACCAACCCAGGGGGAGCAGATCACTCCGGCCGATGTAACTAAGGGGGAGACAAACAAAGACATAAGAAAAAGGGTGATGACTGCCGAATAGGAAGCTGAAGATGATATAAGAAAGAAAGAAGCTGCAAGATATGGGCAGAGGCATCCTGATACTGATTCACTCAAACTTAAACCTCCCTCTAAGATTGTCACCGATTTGGTTTCGGGCAGATCAGTTTCTTCTATGATGGAAGTACATTCTATTTCATTCATATTGTTTATTCTTTATTCTTTCATTCATTTGTAAATATCAGATATACAAAAAAAAGACTATGTGAAAAAGAACCCAAAAGAGTAAAACAGGGTCAACATGTATTATTCATTGCCTTACTCATGTTTTTCTAAGTATGGATGTCATCCTCAAATAAGGGGAGATTGTTGGGTCATCAAAGATTTGAAGATGACCTCCCGATCTCTTTACATTCTTGGAAAAACATCTTTTATACTTAGATAAATTTTAGGTTCTTTGTAATAGCTTAGTCATGTTTTCAAAGTTCGGTGAAGTCAAAGATCAACCGAAATCAAAAAGAAGAAGATATACCAATGCGGATTGAAATGGACTTCTCAACCCAAACTAAGCTATCTCACCGATTTTCTCCATGACAAATCGGTGAGATCCTCTAAATAGGAGAATCCTCTCGTATCTCCTTACTAAGAAGATTTTCATGAAAAGAAGTAATATTTTCCATCCCACCGATTTTGTCCATGAAAAATTGGTGGGATCCTCAAAATAGGAGGATCCTCCCTTGTCTCTTTGCTAAGAAGATTTTCATCAAATAGGTAATATCTGGTATGAGGGAAAAAGGTTCATCTGTCTTTTTTCCCATTCTTAGATATTGTCACCATCAAAGCTTTTCAACACCATGAAAAATAGGAAAAAACACTTTTAACTTTTGAGAGTCAAACCTGACATTCAAATGACAAAGTGACAAGTGTCTCATGCATTAAATGCTCATGGTACTATTTAAAGATGAAAACTTCTCCATACAAATGACAAACTCTTGAAGATTTCTATGTGCTCAAGACATTCTGCTCCTCTCCTCCTTTTGAACTTGATAGCTTTAAATATTTGTGTTTTTAGAAGTTATTCTGTTTTCAGTTTACTTTGTGAAGATTGTTAGAATAGTTTTAACTGTTCTTTCCGCAACAATCTAAGTTTTTCTGTGTGTAATTCTTGATTTAAAAAATCAATAAAAATTTAATTAAGTGAAAATTTGTGTAAATTGTATTCAACCCCCCCCCCCCCCTTCTACAATACTTGTTTAAGCCATCTGGGGCTAACAACAACCAATCCCTGTTTTTACTCCTCGAAACCAGTTTATACCAAAACCGATTACGGTGGGACCGAATCAAGGTTGATGGAGGTTGCAACGGGTCCAAGAACCGACCAGTTATCGATTTTCCCATCTATACTTTTGTCTAACTAAAAAAAGGATGGGCTTAGTTGGATTCTCGACGGACCAAATGGATGTAACAACGGAGGAAGAGGTCAAGTTTTTTTTCTCGGGAAAGCAGATAGAACGACTTCTGATTCGAGTACAATAAAATAGAAAATATATAACTTAGGGTATGTTTGTTAGCAGCTTGGGGACTCACAGCTTATTGTTCAGTTATACATGATATAGAAAATAACTTATTCAGTATACTTATAAGGGGTAGCTTTAGGTCATAAAACCAAGTTTTTTTTTCCCAAATATGTCCTCGATTAAAAAACACACGTCTTCCATTTATCAAAAAGCCTCTCCAACAAAAACTTTCTCAACCTATACTACATACTAACAGATTATTTCAAACAAACAACTTTATTCATACAAAACTTAGTAGAAAACTAACAAAACAGTCGTTTAATTTCTTTTGCGGTATGAAGCTTGAACGTTCAAAGTTTGGCCCAAGTTTTTGTTTCATAGTTGGAAATAACTTTGTTTGTTTGTATTTAATGTTAGGCAGGATATTTGGTTAGGGAGATCAATTCCTAGGAAATGACTCCTTTGTCTAATGAGGGGGGAAAAGACGTTTGAAAATATAGGCATCAAAATAGACTCAAAATTGACGGGTTTGATGATTATGCAACAAATTAGACTATTTAGTACGGTAATTTTTTATGCAATTATGTAAGATTTCTTAATAAAAAATTATGATGATGTTGAATATTATAATCTTAATTGAAAATTGATTTTTAGTAATTGTTAATGTTACATATATTTTTTTGTTGATGTGACGGTAACTAGCATATTTTTTTGTCACACATCATGTTTTATGATATTTTTTAAGATATGTTTATAAAAATGTATGAATAATCTAACAAATGAGATTTTGTTTATAAAAAATACAAATAGTTTGAACATGAACTAATATTTATATAATTGTTTATTTATTGAATTATAAAATTAAGGTTTGCATTTTAAAAAATGTAAAATATAACTAAGGTGAATGAATACATTTATTTACAAAAAATACAGAAACGTCTTTATTACATATGATAATACACGTGAGGGGGATCTGATGGTGTACCGACAACTTCACATGCGATCAAGATTGCCAACATATGTGATTTAGCATTACATATGATTGACTATTGTAAACAAGTGTTCTTACATTTTAGTAAAATAAAAAGATTCAGGTTTAACCCTTCTCAATACAACAAACATAGCATATTTATGAATCTTAAAAATTAAAAAATTATATTGCAACTCTGAAAAGATTAACTAAAAATAGTATAAATAAACAATATTATGTTAAAGGTTCATTTATTTTTCATAACATTATCTTAATGTAAATTAAATGAAACAGTAAAAAAAGGTTTGATACAAGAGATTTTTTATACATTAAACTTGATAATAACAATAAAATCAAAGAATATATAACCAACCACTTGTTCACTCATTTGTTTGGATTCAGTAAAAACTCATAAAACAATCACTATACATCAAGCCTCACAAAAGGGCAAGAAAATGAAACCTGCAAAGGAAAAACATGTATACAAAAACCTTCCACAAAATCACTCATACAAACCCAACCTCGGTAAAACCGGCAAATCATTGACCCATTTATGTCGGCCCAATCGGTATTCTCAATTGCATCACCACTTGTACGCGTTGCTTTTAGGATTGTACCCTGTTTGAGGTGCTCGTATGACTTCAAAACCTCCTTTCGGTCCACACGTATATCAAGTTGCTTGGTCATTGCACGTCGTTAAGCTCTCGTGCAACTGTCGGCGGGTTGAAAATTTTGACGACAAATCGCGTCTGAATCAAGGGTACTTTGAAGAATACCTATTGGATGAGGTGGTTTTTTCTTGGGTATGAACATATGGTCTCCAAGAATCTTGGGATCGTCTGCTACTCTGCTCCCACTTCACTCGAATATAGGGGTTTGGACGTCTGTAGTGAATCTTCCCGAGTTGCTTCTACTAAATTTGTTGGCTTCGTTTCTCATCTCTTCATCCATGTCATATCGTGACGTCTATATAAACCAATAACGAAAAAAAATTAATATAGATGTTCAAAGGACAAAGGGAATACATGCATCAAGATTAGGGTGTAAAATATGAGCTTATAGGGTTTCAAAATATGGGTATATGGGGCGGTTCTTACCCCGCCCCCAGAATAAATATATGTGTGTGTAAATATGTATGTATGTATGTATTGTAACAATCCATTACACATGGATAAAAAGTAGATTTGTGAGTTACTTATAAGCTAATAAGAGTTGTGGCATACCAACAACTTCGATCATGGTTTTAAGTTGAATTCAAAGTTATTGGACCAACTTGTTACTTTGGGCTTTGGGGCGTTACATGTATAAACCTTTTTTTACTTTTATCTAGCCTTGGTTCTTTTATTCAAAATTCGGCGTATTTCCATTCAAGTTCTTCACTTTCACATGCTTTTCCTTTTATTCAAATTCTTCGAACTTTTTGGGCTAGCTTTCTTTTTCTCACACATTTTGCAAGTCATGGATCTTCACATAAACAACTGCTCTACTGTTTGAGGTAGATGACAAGTTTGTCTACATCTTGCCCCTGACCCCGCCTCCAAGTGGAATATACTAAGCTCGTTTGAGTTTGGTTTATTTCAATTACACATGATATTAAATGTAAAAATTGTGTTGGAATTTTACTAAATCTAAAAGAGGAAATTAACATAAATAGTCATTTCAGCCGGACAAATTCACCTCTTAGCCCCTTTCTCTCCCAAGTTTTCCAAAATGTCACTACCGCAAGAAGCAACTCCTCAATTTGCGGAAGGGTCAAAATGTAAAAAGAAAAAGATAATTTCTGAACATTTTTTTTGAAATATATGATATTTATAAACGGAAAAGAAAAAGAAAATTTCTAAACATAGTCTGCAAATACAGTGACCAAATCTGTAAATTAGCCTTGGTCAACAAGTAGCATTTCCACAAGCTGAGGAAGTATTTGGACTAATTTACAGATTTGGTCCCCGTACTTGCGAACCATGTTCAGATTTTTTTTACATTTTGACCCATCCGCAAATTGAGGAGTTTCTACTTGTGGAGGTAGTGGCTTTTTGGAAATTTTGGAAGGGAAATGGCTAAGAGGTATATAAGGCTGAAAGCCTAAAACGGTACGGATCATGTTGGATACGAGGTAGTTAGAGGGGGCGGATATGGGGGCCAAAGCAGCTATAGAAGAGGAACTACCGAAGAAGAAAAAGTATGTCTAAAGCAAAGAGATGAATCATTTTCAGCACCTTAGAAGAGTTTGAAAGGACAGCATACGCCTCTCCGATCATTTTGAAAAGCCGATCAGCATCTTTGTAAACATTTACAGCTATTTCCCTCCACAATCCATCATCTCCGTTATCACTTCTACTTAGCGATAGGGCAGCCTACATCAACAAAAGAACGCCACATAAGAAACCTTTATCAAATTCACATATTGGGCCCGCTTAATTAGCAAAAAGATCGGGTCTTGGGGCTCCTCCCATAGGCCGCTAGATCGAGTCTCCTCAAGACCACCGAGGATTTTCCAGGCTGTTATCTTCAGGGCCCAATGGGGCCCACTTAATTGGACGTTGGGGCCGGGTCTTAGGGCTCCTCCCCATAAGCCGCTAGATCGAGTCTCCTCAAGACCACTGAGGGATTTTCATGTTATCTTCAGGGCCAATGAAATCAGTCGAAGTGCGTGCAAGGGGGGCCACACACCCACAATTACCAAAAAAAAAATACAAATGTTGAATTAACCTTATCGGGGTGATGTTTTAGTGCAGCTTTCCGATATGCCTTTTTGACTTCCGATGCAGCGGAATTTGATTCGACTCCCCTGAAAAGTTTCGAAACCATGTTGTCACCGAATGCAGAAACGGGTTTCGATAATACTTTTAAACGGAATCTCGAGTGTTGCAAAAGGACTTACAATATGAGGTACATATTTAAGGGAATTTCTTTTCGGGATTCTTCTTCGATATTATAAAGCCGAAGCTGAGTTTGCCTTAACTCATTCATACCACTTGATTTATCCGAGACACCAGAAAGAATACCCTTTTCTTCTATTTGTGATGTGAGAAGAGATACCAATCTTCGAAGATCTATAGCTGCTTGTCCGTAGTCTCTAATTGAAAGTCTCCAAGATTGATTTCATACAGAATAATTACAAGAATAAATAGGCAAAAGGTGCGCAGGTTTTTTCATCAACGATGATGATTTCGGGTGGGGAAGACAAGGTTCCATCGATATGGCCTGTTAGGTTTTGATAGGCTAATAGAGGAGAAACTTGGTTTTTCCAAATAAGGTAGTTGGAAGATGAAAGTTTAATAGGAAGAAGATGAAGAAGGGCATGAAGGGGGACGGTGGTGGCAGAAGAAGAGCCGGCCATGGTTGAGAGAGGATCGCCAAGTTAGGCTGATACCTTGAAAGTCTCCAAGATTGATTTCATACAGAATAATTACAAGAATAAATAGGCAAAAGGTCTCCTATAATTGAGGAGATGAAATCTATCCTAAAATAACATGATTGACTATCTAAATATACATACAATCACGTATTACAGAATCTGTAAATTATGGTGAACTATTACTAATCATCTCATATAAGTTGGCTCGTCTTGAAAGTGCCTGCATTAAATTATATCGTTTTTATAATAGCAATAATAATCCCGATAAAGAAAAACTTATATTTCTGAAACCATTTATATCATAAAACTCTTAGGACTTGTTTGTTAGCGGCTTAATAAGTTTAATGGGACTCACAGCTTATTTGGTCAGCTCATGACTGTTTTGGTAGTGTCTTAATGATATAGAAAGTGGCTTATTCAATAACCTTCTAAGGGGGAGTTTTATGCAGAAAGCCAAGTTTTTCCAAACCTACCCCTCCCATCTATGAAAAAACCAAACCAAACAAAAACCTTTTCAATCTTTACAACCAGATTAATCCACCCAGACAGCTTTATCCATACAGGACTTAATGAAAACCAACACAGTTTCATAAAAGGGTTCGCTTAAATTTTCTTTTTTAATATTAACTCATTACTAAATAACTTAATTTATAAAAAAAAAATCAATAATGCAAACCCAATAATTAAAACGATTAGTTTAATGAAAATATTCAACCGGCTAGTTTTTTGAATGTTTGTGTAATGTCTAGTTTTTCAAATAACGATTAGCAAACCTTGAGATAACTTGGATCAAGAGCTATGGCTAGACTGCATGCAATCGGCAATGGCATCCCGCATCTGCGATTTGACCCAAAGCTCTGTATGCTGCAGCACGGTTGCAAAAACATATTGCCGCAAAAGGGCGAGATTCAACGCTGCATGATAAGGCCGCGCACGGTGTAATGTTCAACGGCTTCTGCATACTTTCCTGATTTATATGCTTCATTTCCTGCTGCCTGCGAAAAGAATAATTAGATGATATTATTCACATACTAACTTTGATTTAAAACATGAGTCCCAATTAGAGGTGGATGAGTAAACTAGACGACATTTCACGAACTTGAAATCGTACAAATTTGTTAAATAATTTTTACAATAACTTAAGAACAAGATGTATTTCATCTCGAGTATCTACATGCGTTCTTTTCAAATCTTAATTCGGAGTAATAGTTGGCCTCCTAATTTTAGAACATAGTGAGAATTTATGAGATTTGACGGAACTTAAGTACCAAAAAAGCTATGATGGTTAGGAATCAATTTTGTTTTTTGCAAGTGAGCCAAAATCAAAGCAAATTGAAAGTTGAAACATTTTCATGATACCCCAATTCCTAATTCATATTCAAGACTATATATATATATATATATATAAAAGGTCAGGTTCAAGGGAAAACCGCAATAAAATAAAAAACTGAGGAACACCGAGGTAACCGTTCATCTGAACGGTATACACATACGCATACAAGTAATTTGTAAGCAATTTGTCCAGTATGCACATGTGCATGCACAAGTGCATAGAAACCAAAAAACAACTCAATTACTTGTATGCACGTATACATACCCTCCATATGAACGGTTACCAGGATGTTCCTCAATTTTTCATTTTTTGAAGGTTTTCTATTGAACCCTTCTCTCTCTTTCTATATATATATATATATATATATATATATATATATAGGGGCATGTTCAAACGAGAAGGTATGTAATTTGCGAGAAGACAAGAAGCGATCTTAGCCCTCCATCTATTTTAATCAAGGGATGTGATTATTAATGGCATAATTGTAATATAATGTTCAAAAACCCTTGATTCCAACACGGTGACAATAATCATAAGGGCATGAATGGAAGAAAAAAAATATTATTTTGGATGAGATTTGGTTGCCCCTAAAAAATAGGAAATGATTACTACAAAGCTATCAAATTGAAAACAAATATACTCCCTCTGTCCCCACGAAAACCGAAAAGATGATGCAATGCTTCTTGTTTCCATACCTTGCGAGATAAAAGCTCACGTACTGTTTCAGCTAACGGAATCAACGACTCCAAACTCATGCTTTCTAACATTTGAAGAATATATATACTAACTAAGGGGTTATTTACTTTTGGGAACAAAGGGATACCTTTGTGCAATATGTGCGGAATTTTGTTGCTTTTTAATAAATTAAAAGTGCTTTCTTGTTCCATCAAAATAGTTGGAACAACATAGGACAAGAGTAAGACAAAAACTACAAAATTGCTAATGTAACCTCATTTGATATATAACCCTAATATAGTATTTATTTTAATGGTCACCACCGCCCATCGCCGCTACTGGTAGACACCGTCGGCCACCTCCACTACAAAAACTTCCTCTACAACCACCGTCGGCTACCGACTACCACCAACCACCACCGCCTCTACCTCCGCCCGTCTCTACAACGACATTCAACATGTCTCCGCCAATTCATAAGAATCTTCCAAACCAAACTGAACATAGTATTTCCTTTGTACGAATCGAGTTTTTTCGAACTACCATCAATCATATCAATTTTTCATTCAATTTTTTTTTGGATAAGGTTCATCTAGGCTTTGCCTAGACTACATCCTTGGCAATTTGGAAACAAACTAACAAAGCGGTCGTCTGAGACTAAGCCTGGCCACAGAATGCTGACGCCTGGACTCGAACCCGGGGTGGATGGGATATTCCACCACATCCCCCCAAGCCCTTGCCAACACGCCACCACCCTTGTGGTTTTTTTCATTCAAATTTCATACTATTATATATATATATATATTGGTAATTGTGGGTTTCCGGGCCAGCTACACGCACTGACTAATCCCTAGGCGACCACGAATGGTCTGGAGTCATCGCAGGTGAACCTCCATGGCCACAAGGGCTTTGGCAGCGCCTGAATTTGATTCCTGGATAGATGAGATTTTCCACTACATCAAAGGCTTTACCGGGGCGCCACAACCCAAGTGGTTACTATTATATATTTATGTACTTATATATATGAAAATTGTTTTATAACTTAAGTTACTTAAATATGTACTTTAATTGTATCATTTATAACTATTATATGATATATAAAATCATCAAACAACTTTTAGTTGCAACTTGTCTAGTCTAGTCCTAGTTGTACTAACCGCCAGACACATGTGTCTTGTTCAGTCCAGTCTAATTATGTGTGTGTACCAAACGCTACCATATGTAACTGTGTCTTTGGCCCACAAGTTATCTTGATTTGTGATTCTCAACAGCAATCAAACGTTATTTAGCCATGTGCCAATCCAAACCTTAAGTTGCATTTTTTTGGGGGACACGGACACGGGGAGTAGAATTTCTAAAGCATAAAACACATCACACAAACCATGAGTAAGGTATCTGCTTTCATTTGAAGCAATTGCTCCGAATAACTGCATGCTTATCTGCAAAGCTTCATCAATAACTCTCAATGCACATTCTAACTCATTGGATGTTCTTCGCGGAAGTTCCATATATCGCTTCATGCACTCTGCCGCTTTCTGAAAACATAGAAACCAAAAATTTCATTATCATTATAATTTTTACAGCTAAATCGTTATTATAAAACAAAGAGAAAATATTAAGCAGGGTCTTAATTTCATATTTAGCTGAATAAACTTGACAACGATAATAATTGATAATAAATACGTATACGAAATGTGAAATACCTGTGCCTTTAAGTTCATTTATGGCAAGAATGCCATGCACAATAAGATTTAAGCAAACTTAGATATATCAGGGGATGCAAGAATTTTGAAGTTCAATAATAAAAAACGAGTGTGAAAACCTTTACGGTGTAGCAAATAAGAAGATGGTCTCATAACTTAAGACAACGGATTTATCAGTTTTTTAACGAGTGAAAGTTTCCAAAAGGTGCATCGAGCCACATCTCAAAAAGGGTAATGAGATGCCCAAAAACCATGGATAGAAATGATGGGAGAAGCCAACAAAAAAACGTTCATGTGAAGGGAGCACTTTGCATGGAATGTATGTACATATATATGTATGTATAATATTGCCGAGAAAAGTTCATATGAACACCGATTTTTGTAATAACCGGGATCTTAATTGTCAAGATTAAAGTGTTGTGGAGAAAATTGTAAAGTCGAAAGTTCAGGGGCCAAAACTGTAAATGTTGGAGAAGGTATAAAAGCCCTAATTTTGGGCTCAAAACCCTAGAAGCAAATCATTTTGTGTGTGAGTGTGTGTGTGGCGGCTTAGAGAGAAAGAGCAGAGTGAGAGAGAGTTTTGATCTCAAGAGAGATTGGGGAAGAAAGTTCAGCAATCATCAATTTGAAAGAGGAAAGAGTATTGAAAGCTGATCCTACAACAATTTCACCAGGTAATCCCAAATCCCAACCTTTATTTTAGAGTTCTGTTGGATTGATTGGATTATTGGAGGGTTTCCCTATTTTTTAAAGTTTAAAAATGATGTTTAAAAGGATTTAAGTGGATTAGTAGAGTTATAATAACTATTTTGTTGGAAATGGACTTGTTAATCGATTGAAATGGTTTAATTTTCGGTACTAATGTTAATCAGTATCGCATCGCCATGACTTATTACGAAGTTCCGGAATTTAATAAGATCCGGAATAGTACTCGATGTGATCCGGAATCCATAAGGGATCCGGAATAGTTTTGGATCGATGGGATCCGAAGTCCATAACTACTGGATCCGGAACTGTTTATTAATCTAAAGGGATTCGGTATTTTTTTAGGGAGTCCGGAATTTATTTGGCTTGGACTAAGTTAACGGATCCGGAAATTGGGCTAACATCAAGGACCGGAACTGGGCTTAAATAAAATTGGACCCGGTAATGTTTTGAAATCAATCCGGTGTTGCTTTCTTTAAAAGGGGATCCAGTGTTGTTGGACTAAGTAGAAATCCGGAATTATATTGAAAAACCAGAATTTAGGCCTGATTGTAAAAGAGATTCGGAATTATATTGAAAATCGGAATTGGGCCTGATTGTTAAAAGAGATCCGGAATTTTTGGTTTAATAAAAGAAATCTGGAGTTCTCCCTTGGGCCATGAATCCAGTATTTAAATAAGGAAATCAGAATTTTGTTTTGGGCTCCGATGTGGGCCGAACACGAATTAGTCGAATAGCATAAATGGAGCCTAGATCACTGTGTTCGGATTTTAGGGTCCGTTGAGAGTTAAGTTAAGTATAAAGTTATTCGAGATTAAAGTTATCATGAGACTCATTATTTTTATACTATTATCAATATAGGTGTTCCTCGTAAAATCTGAAGTTTCGCGAGGAGAAATTGTTAAAGCGCCAGGTAAGCAGATAGTAGGAGGCTCAGGTATTTGAGCAAAGCAGGACTAGAGAATAAATGCAGATAGAAGCAGTACCACTCGTACTTTCAGTAGTTAGTTATTCTCAGTTGTGTATAGGTTGCTTCCGCCAACCTAAGTTTTGAGACTATGTAATGAAATTTTGAGACCCGGTATTGTAATGCTTATGATTTAATGTTATGCATGTTCTATTTTAGACTGGGTTGTTACAATTGGTATCAGAGCCAGAGTTTAAGGGATTTAGGTGACCGGACGGGCCTAAACTTAAACTTTGGGAGTAGAAATCATAACTGAGAATCAGGAAATGCGTTAGGAGGGCACTATTGTAGAGATAGGACTAATAGGGTACCGAGGACAGTCATGTAAGGTAAGTTTGGGATTACGCCTGGCCAGTGTAATTGCGAACTTACAGGTACATGTATGTGCTTAAATTGCCTTATTATTCCGAAGTTGTAGTCTTAAGCTAATTTATCTGTCGTGTTCCAGTAATCTAGAATGTCAGCAAGATCCCTGAGGGGTAGATCGAGACCCATGGTTGGGGAAGTATCATGAGAGATCATTATGATGTGATGTATGTACACATCTTATAGAAGGAATGATGTTTGGAATGATATGAGCCGTCTAGAGGTAGATATTCGTGGGTTCGAAGAGGATGGATGATTGATTTTGGGTAAGACTCCTGGTTCTGATGAGTCCCAGTTCTAAAAATCGTGGGGTAGATCAGTTGGAATGGTAAGGAAGGACAGTGTCGAGATCTTGAAAGCGTCAATCCAAGAGCGAGTGGAGGATTAGAGTCCTGACTCTTTAGTCGAGCTTTTCAGTGGTGGATTGAAAACGTGAAGAGGTAGGATGTGAGATAATAGACCAAAACGATAATTGTAAAGGAAGGTTGAGTAGGTGGGCTGTGGAATGCATGTACAGCAATTTGTCACAAGGACGAGAAGGAGACCATTGGTCGAAGATAGAGTGTCCATGATAAGTTGCGTGAGTACAATGGTTGACCTTGTTGGAGTGAGTAGCCTTCAATTGCAAGTAGAGTTTCATGCATTGCGTCCTTATATGTGTTACATGAGCTTTTCGTGATTAAAGTAAATGCGTAAATATCATTTTTTTGTCGGAAATGAGTCAACGTGTGTTTAAATAAAAAGAAAATTCCATTTACGACGCACAATGAAATTGTGAACTTAGCGATTTGCAAAATATCCCACTCTTTTCATGATAAGTTAAATTGTTGCAAAAAGTCAAGAAAACGTTTGCCTGCAAAGCTTTTATAACCAAAATGAGTATTGACACGTTGATGTCATATAAATGAGTGTGAAAGCCGACTGTTTACTTCGTGTCGGTGATTTCTTTCAGAATTTTGTCGTATGGAAGATTTTCATTCAATGTGTTACTGTCGTAACAACGTCGTTTTGGTTGAGTAAGATTGAGTTTTACTGAAAGGTTGCTTGCGAACGATACTCGGGATCGTTGTGCAGGGCATCGGAGTTATGAGAGTGTTGGGGTCATGTGTACCCAAGTTGTTTTCAAGTGTTGTTTATTTAAAATGATAAAATATGTGAAATAATTCATTTATCGCGTTGTCATGCATGAAGGCTATGAACTCACTAGGTCGTAGAGTTATTACATTTTAAGTAAGGAAGGATTCCGATAACAGAAAGGTACTGGTCAAACCAGGGGAGCATGTTTGTAATTTTTGGGTATGTGTGTTCGAGAAGAGGGGTGAATAGTGGAAGAATCGGAAATGGACTTTGGTGTCAGTTGTATGGTAGTCTATACCTTTGTTTGGTAACTGAAGATACAGTGGGCGAGGGACAGTTGTGTCCGAATGAAGGGCTTGAAGTCATCAAGCTGTTGGTATTAGCAACATGTTATGAGTAGTGTTGAGAGACAGAAATGAAATGTCTTCGGCGTCGAATATGAGTTTTAAGGTGATCTTGTAATATTGACATTTCACGAGTAAGTCTTGAAATTTCCCTTTTGAGTGAGGACGACGAGATGTGAAGATGATTATGATATGTTGGAAAGATTAAGTTTTGTTAAGAACCCTTATTGACGGTAAAGTTAGGGAGGCATCATCAGGCCGACTACTAATGTTAAAGTCGATAACTATTTAAAATGTCTGGAACTTAAGACGTTATCAAGAGGTTGGAAGTGGAGAGGATTACCGCGGTGTGGGTAAATGTAGGAGGTCGTTCTGGAAAGATGTATCCATAATGATGGAACACTCTGTGTGGGCGTATAAATTATATCGATCTGTGAGGGAATATACATTGTCTATGTAATGGTTTGGAATCGCAAAGAACTAGCAAGAAACGAATATGTTTGAGTTATTCGGGAACTCGTGAGTTGTTGATTTAGAGTTGGGGAAAGACAAGGTAGCGAGATAGACTCGGTTATTTATGCGGGGGAATATGAAGGCAAAATTGAATTGTGTGCGAATGACCATGAGAGACCTGGTCTGCAGTGTGATATTATGGGTGGAGAATGTACGGTTGAGTAGTGGCATCAATTGCCAAGACAATTGTGCAAGCCAGTGATAAGGTAATGTATTGATTAGAAAAGGTGAAGCATCAGAGGGAAGCCTTTTGGGAAATTCGGATGAGTTATACAACTTGTTAAGCAAGTTGTTGGGATACGTGGTGTGTAAGCTGGCGTTAGGATATATCTAATCTCGGGATAAATAACGGAGCGATAGTGGGTGGTTACTCAAATGAGAAACCAAGTGTTTTTGGTTGTGCGAGTCGCTAAGTAAGTATATTTTTGGGATCATTTAAAGGTTAAAGAGAATGTTGGATGAGTGAGTCTAAGAGGTGGTGTAGTAGATGCGAAATCCTTAAGGAATGTGAATTGTTCCTTATGTGCGAAGGAATTATCCAAGAAGGGAGCAGTTTGGAGATCAAGAACGTGTAGTGACTTCGAACACCGGTGTCATTTCAAGATAACTGGTTGGATACCTCTAGTTAGAATTTTGGGGTGCAACCGTTTGGTTAGGTATAATAATGAGAAAGTGTTATCACCATGTGGAAAGATCGGAAGAGAGGGGCAAGTAATGTTTGGTGGGCGGTGCTCCACGCTAACGTGGGGAGGTGGAGATAGTATGTCGGAATAAGTGAGTAGGTTGGAAGTAGTAAGCTTGGCAGTAACACCGAAAAGTGGAGTAGTGTGTGTAGATTGTCATCGATAAGTGTGCGAACTCCTGGAAAGAGTATGGAGGAAGGGGATTTGTGTATGTTTTAAGTGCGGGAAAGAAGTGAAAAAAGGCAGTTGAATGGTTTGAGTTGGTAATGTTGTGAGAAATGTTCAAACGAACTGGTCGTTCAGTGATAAGCTATCGAGAATAGTTTTGTGAGGGTAACCGAAGTTATGTTATATATGACTGGACGCTTGGGGCAAGCAGTGAGAAATTGATGTGTCTTCAGGATAAGTTCAATTCGGATAGGTGAATACTTCAATGGGGGATTTTGGGGGCTTCCTGCTATTAGCTACGTATAAGTGTGAGTGATGAAGTGGTGAGAACGTATGAATTGATTGATGAGTTGTAGTCGACGTGTTTCGAGAAAAGGAGGTGTTATCCGCATAGACGAATGTCGGTTGGGAGAAGTAATCTAGAATTACGTGTAATCCGATGAAGGAACTCTTGGGTGTGAGTTTGTCGGGATGTATAAGGTTGGCCTTGTGCCAAGTTGACAAGTGAGTGTTTGTTCCGGTAAAAGATTCTCGTTGTTGTGGCGGGGAATTCCGCCAAGTTCCTTCTTTTAAGGAAGTAAAGATGTATGAGAGACCTTATTCAGTCGTGTTTAAAACCGTGAGTCCCGGTGTGTGGACGGAAGCGAGCAGATTGAGGTACGGTTGGCCTTGGAGTTATCAGGTGGAAATTGAGCGAGGATAGTGATCAGAGAGATTACAAATATATGGTACAAGATAGCACGTATAACAAAGTGGTGACTCATCGAGGGCGGTTCCGAAGTATGGAGTACGGTTATGTTTTCCATCCGAACGGTTTGGGACAACCGAGAGAAACTAAGTTGGTTGGACTGAAAAGCATAAGACTTCTGAACCACGATTTTAGGAAAGGGGCAGTCTGATGCGAAAGACGCCATAGTTGGAGTGGTACATTCAGGAGAAAGGTGAAGTGGACTATGTTTTGTGGATCCGTCGAAATTTTGAAGGTTGGATAGATAGTGTACGAACTTGGGGTGCCCAATGAGACTTTGAAAAAAAATATTATAGTGTATTGCACGTCTATATTTTGGAGAGCAAATGTTAGAAGTTGAGATGATGGCGACCTTGCAAGGAATACAGGCGGCAAGGAGCTGACTTTCGTTATTATTGAACGAGTTGGAACGGTAGCCTACAAGTTAGGCTTGCCGGAAGAGTTAAGAAGAGTTCATCCGACATTTCATGTCTCGAACTTAAAGAAGTGCTTGGCAGAAGCCGATGTGGCTGTCCCTTGGAGGACATCAGTATTGATGAGAGGTTGACTTACGTAGAAGAACCGATAGAAATCGTGAACAGTAAGATTCGCAAAACGAGGAACAAAGAGGTCCGGCTAGTAAAGGTCCAAAGGAGGCATCCTAAGGAACGAGAGGCAACTTGGGAAGTAGAAGCGGATATAAGGTCCAGATACCCTCATCTTTTCGATAATGGAATTCTGGGGACGTAATTCTTTTGAGGGGGGAGTGTTGTAATAACCGAGATCTTAATTGTCAAGATTAAAGTGTTGTGGGGAAAATTATAAAGTCGAAAGTTCAGGGGCCAAAACTGTAAATGTTGGAGAAGGTATAAAAGCCCCAATTTTGGGCTCAAAACCCTAGAAGCAAATCATTTTGTGTGTGAGTGTGTGTGTGGCGGCTTAGAGAGAAAGAGCAGAGTGAAAGAGAGTTTTGATCTCAAGAGAGATTGGGGAAGAAAGTTCAGCAATCATCAATTTGAAAGAGGAAAGAGTATTGGAAGCTGATCCTACAACAATTTTACCAGGTAATCCCAAATCCCAGCCTTTATTTTAGAGTTTTGTTGGATTGATTGGATTATTGGAGGGTTTCTCTATTTTTTAAAGTTTAAAAATGATGTTTAAAAGGATTTAAGTGGATTAGTAGAGTTAGAATAACTATTTTGTTGGAAATGGACTTGTTAATCGATTGAAATGGTTTAATTTTTGGTACTAATGTTAATCAGTATCGCATCACCATGACTTATTACGAAGTTCCGGAATTTAATAAGATTCGGAATAGTACTCGATGTGATCCGGAATCCATAAGGGATCCGGAATAGTTTTGGATCGATGGGATCCGGAGTCCACAACTACTGGATCCGGAACTGTTTATTAATCTAAAGGGATCCGATATTTTTTTAGGGAGTCCGGAATTTATTTGGCTTGGACTAAGTTAACGGGTCCGGAATTGGGCTAACATCAAGGACCGGAACTGGGCTTAAATAAAATTGGATCCGGTAATGTTTTGAAATGGATCCGGTGTTGTTTTCTTTAAAAGGGGATATGGTGTTGTTGGACTAAATAGAAATCCGGAATTATATTGAAAAACCGGAATTTGGGCCTGATTGTAAAAGAGATCCGGAATTATATTGAAAAATCGAAATTTGGGCCTGATTGTAAAAGAGATCCGGAATTATATTGAAAATCGGAATTGGGCCTGATTGTTAAAAGAGATCCAAAATTTTGGGTTTAATAAAAGAAATCTGGAGTTCTCCCTTGGGCCATGAATCCGGTATTTAAATAAGGAAATCAGAATTTTGTTTTGGGCTCCGATGTGGGCCGAACACGAATTAGTCGAATAGCATAAATGGAGCCTGGATCACTGTGTTCGGATTTTAGGGTCCGTTGAGAGTTAAGTTAAGTATAAAGTTATTCGAGATTAAAGTTATCATGAGACTCATTAGTTTTATACTATTATCAATATAGGTGTTCCTCGTAAAATCTGAAGTTTCGCGAGGAGAAATTGTTAAAGCGCCAGGTAAGCAGATAGTAGGAGGCTCAGGTATTTGAGCATAGCAGGACTAGAGAATAAATGCAGATAGAAGCAGTGCCACTTGTACTTTAAGTAGTTAATTATTCTCAGTTGTGTATAGGTTGCTTCCGCCAACCTAAATTTTGAGACTATGTAATGAAATTTTGAGACCCGGTATTGTAATGCTTATGATTTAATGCTATGCATGTTCTATTTTAGACTGGGTTGTTACAATTTTTGGCTGTGAACCGAGGGATAAAGGAGAGTTTGACATGTGTCCTCCACATTCAGTATGATTAACGAAGGTGAACGTTCATTCACTATTCATATCAATACAACATTCGGGATGAATAAAACACGAATTCATGAATCGTGTATTATTCACCTTGAATGTTGTACTATTCATCCTGAATGATACATTCATGATGAATAATACATGAATGACCCGTGAAAGTGTGGACACGTGACGCTCCCTCTTTTGTTCCCCGGTTCACAACCGAAACTTGATGGGTGTTGGGTTACGATGATGAATAATGCCTTATGAAGTTGAAGAAAGTGTTGAAAAAGGTGATTTCGAGTTACGGACTCACGATGTCTAGGTGTGGTACACATTTGAACCTACATTAATGTTTATAATGAATATAGAACATATATACCATTTTATGTCATATCGAAAAGCACGAAATTCTCGTTTTTTTGATGTAATTTGTTTGATTAAAATATTATTAATTTTTAAGATAATTTATTTTAAAATTTAAGGGGGCAAAAAATTTTAATTAAAAAAGAAAATAAAAAGTCAAATATGGTAATTGAAATTGTCTTCCTTTTTTACCCCTAATCATCTAAATTAATAATTTCAATTAAAAACTCTATTTAATATGAGTCATTGGATCAATAGAGATGGAAGGGCCGAGATCCGTCCTTATGTGCAGAATGAAAAATGAGTTTTCATTTGAACTTTCCTCTCTCTCTCTCTCTCTCTCTCTCTCTCTATATATATATATATATATATATATATATATATATAGAGAGAGAGAGAGAGAGAGAGAGAGAGAGGTAACTTCAAATTAATTTTTTTTTCGTGTAAACCGTGTAAACTCTTGATTTCATAGGTTTTTTGATAAAAAAAATTTATGGAGTTGTTTATTTTGATGAAATTGTTTCATATCATTCATTTCTTGATACTTAAATCGGTGGGATCTTTGTGAAAATGTTTTTCTTTGCAGATGATCCAAAAGATCTATGACAATGATATCGGTGGAACTCCTTCGGTAAAAGTGTCTTGGAATACACATCAAGAAGATCATCTATTTTGGGACAAAGTCTAGTGCCAGGCAAAAGTGAGCTTTTGTCCTTTTATCTATTTTTTAGAAGAGGTCCCTTTCAGCATGGGTTCTATTCCTTGTATCAAGGAAAAGGTGATTGTGACTTATCAACTTTACATAAGTCCATTGGTACGAAGCAAGTAACTGGAGGACATTCGTACTAAGCATTTAATGCTCAGTACACTCATCCTCACTATAAAAGGAAGAAGACATCTCCATGCAAATCACGCTTTCTGGATATCTCTCTCAGTGCAAGAAATTTCCATACTGCTCCAAAAACTTGATAGCTTTGTTCTAAGTGTTCTTAGTTGTTGTTGTTAGTATACTTTGTGCAAGATTGTTAGAATAGTTTATATGTTCTTTTCCGCAACAGTCTTAAGTTTTCTGTGTGTAATTCTTGTTGAAAGATTTTCAATAATAGAATTAAAATTGTGAAAATTTTGAGTATTGTATTCAACCCCCCCCCCCCCCCCCCTTCTACAATACTTGTTATAGCCATCTGGGACTAACAAGTGGTATCAGAGCAGAAAGTTTAACTCATAAACTTGATCTGCAATGGCTGCCTCCTCTTCTTCAACTGTTGAAAATGCTTTTCGAAACAACTTTTCTGAAAATGGTTCCATTAACAAACCTCCTAAGTTTAACCCCAACAACTTTTCTCTTTGGAAAAGTCGTATGATGCTATTCATGGAAGGAGTGGATACTAGATATCCAACCATTCTCAAAGAGGGACCCATTATCCCTCGAGTCTGGGCTCGCTATGAAACACAGAGGCCTGGTAAGGAAACAGCTGACAAGGAGGACTCTAGTGACTCTGACACTTCTGAGCCTTCCGACAAAGAGAAAGCAAAGGGTACTGGACGTTATATTCTCAAAAATCCTAAGGAATATACTGATGAAGAAAAACGTCTAGTTACTCTTGATTCAAAGCTTAGATCTATCATTGCTCTCTCACTTCCTGATGAAGTCTATCATTCTCTAGTTAACTTTGAAACTGCTAAAGAGATGTGGACCACACTATGTGTTCTGTACGAAGGTACAGAGGAAGTGAAAAAATGCAAAAAGATTTCTTTCATAAGAAAATATGAACTCTTCACTCATGAAAAAGGTGAATCTCTTCCTAGCTACTATAATCGTTTTAACTCTCTTCTAAATGATATGAAGTTATTAGGCATAATCTATGATAACGAGGAAGTTCTAAACAAGTTCATGGATTGTCTCCCTGATTTCTGGGAGAACATATGCACTTGTATCAAAACTTCCAAGGACCTTGAGTACACGCCTAAAATGTCTTATATGGAACTCTCTTCAACTTTGAACAAACCAAGTTACAAAGGAAATCTTTCATCAAAGAGATAAAGGGAACCTCTATTGCTCTTGTCAGTGAAAACTCCAGAAAATCTCAAAATGTTCCAAGAATCACCTATCCTTCATCGGATTCTGACAATGAAACCCAAAGCAACTCTTCTCACCATTCGGAGGCATATCTAAGTGATGCCGATGATGAAGGTGAAGAAATCTCGGTTAAGCAGTTGTCTGATGAAATTGCTATGTTAGCTGGTTTTAAAAACAGATCTCGTTTTTCGAACAAATCCAAATCTTTCAGAAAACCCTTCTCTTCTACAAAAGCGTCCTCAACTGATAAGACAAATGAGGAATGTTTTAATTGTGGAAAGAAATTTCACTTTGCAGCTGAGTGCAGAAGTAAGCGTGTGATGAACTCTAGAAATTCATCTTCAAACAAGTTTTCCTCAAATTATGAAAAACCCAAAAATAACTCTTTCAAATCAAACCTTGCCAAGAAAGAAACTCAGTCTTCAACCAAAGATCATCAAGAAAGGGCTGAGAAATACAAAGCCAAGTACAAGAAAGAAAATGAGAGAAATGAGGGTCTCCGTAGAAAAGGAAAGGGTCTCATGGCCGAAATTCATGATTGGGAAGAAGAGACCTCTGACAGTGACAACAACTCTCCCAACAAGTTCTTTATGGCCATCTCAGAAGATGTGGAAGATTCAGAAAAAGCTACCTCTCCAATGGCTCTTGTGTCGTCTGGGTGCTCGACATCATATGCTCAGGTACATCCCTTTAATGATATGACAGATAGGGAAAAGATAGATGCTTATGAATCTTTAACTAAAGACTTTCACTCTGTTAAGGATGGTAAGAAAAGGAAATCTGTTCAGGTTAAAAATCTCACTTCTCAACTTGAAATCTGCATGTCTAAACTTGAAAAGTTTAAGGAAATCAAAGCTGAGCTTGAGGATCTGAAAACCATAAATCACATGATTTCCAAAGAGAAAAATAAACTTTTCAAGAAACTAAAAAGAGAACAAGAGGTTGTCAGAAAGTGGACAACTTCTTCAAAAAATCTTGAGCAACTTTTTCAGGACCAAATCGGTGGCAATAGAAAATATGGGCTAGGATTTGGAAAAGACTCTCCCAAAACTTCATCTCATGCACTCACTCCTTCCTCAAATGTATGGGATGATGCTTCAGAGTCTAGCTCTTGTGACTCTGTCTCTTTAAACTCTCTTGATCTAGGTGAAGCATTAAAATATGGAATGTTTATAAAAGCAAAAGTATCTTCTTCAAATCAGTCTACTGAGAAACAAGATTCCAATGATTTTTCAAAACCCATCCATGATCTTCTAAAGGTGTTAACTATTGATGAAGCTTCTTCCTCCAACTCTTCAAAGACCAAGTTTCTCAAAAGAGTTCATGACACCGATGTCTCTTCTTTCAGAAAGTCCTCAGATCTTGGAAAAGACCATTTCAAAAATACTTCTAAAAGTATTTCCAAATTTGCTATCACCTCTGGAAATGGAATTTTAAGCTTTCCTCCTCACATCTCATCTTTTGGTCCTAATGCAATTCAAATTAATGTCTTAGAAAATGGAAAAGAAAAGGAAATACTGCTAAAACCTAAAAAGACCTTTTGCCCTAGAGCCATTCAGCTAAATGCCTTAGGAAAAGGAAAAGAAAAGGTTCAAGAGCCTAAAAAGACTTTCATCTACAGAAAATGCTATAACTGTGGGGACACTTTTCATCTTGCCAAAGACTGTCCAAAAGAAAGAATGGACAGAACCAAACTTAAGGACTCATCCTCTTCTAACCCAAAAGGACCCATCTCTAAATGGGTACCAAAGAAATAATCTGTTTGTGCATGCAGGTTTTTGAGCACCATCAAATATGGTATCTGGATAGTGGGTGCTCACGTCACATAACAGGAAATAAATCTCTACTAGTTAACTATGTGTCTGGAAAAGGTCCATCTGTAACTTTTGGAGATAATGCTAAAGGCTACACCAAAGGTTATGGAACTCTCACTAATGGATCTGTCACATTCAATAAAGTGGCATTTGTTGAAGGCCTCATGCATAATCTTCTAAGCATTAGCCAACTGTGTGATCTTGGATATAAAGTTATCTTTAAACTTTGTATCTGTACTGTTGTGGACAAGAACATCAAAGTGGTGTTATCTGGAAAAAGGATGGAAAATGTTTATGTCATTGATATGGGACTAAGAAACAATTCATCCAATGTTTGCTCTGTGTCAGATGACACATCCAAAAGGAACTGGTTGTGGCATAAACGTCTCTCTCATCTAAATTTCAAAACCCTTCATAAAATCTCCAACAAAGAGCTGGTGACGGGTATGCCAAAGTTGAATTTTGTCAAGGAGAAGCTATGTGATGCTTGTGAAAAAGGGAAGCTTACCAAAACTTCTTTCAAGACCAAGCAATGCTCTTTAGTTACTCTTCCTCTTCAGATGCTGCACATGGATCTATGTGGACCAGTCAGCACTCCTAGTCTTGGTGGAAAAAGGTACATTATTGTTATTGTTGATGAATTTACTAGATATACTTGGGTCTCTTTTCTCAGGTATAAAAGTGATGCAACTGAAGAAACCATCAACTTTGTCAAGAAAAATGAAGTTCTGAATGATCAACTTGTTCGTTCCGTAAGAAGTGATAATGGCACTGAATTCAGAAACAGTGCTCTTAAAGACTTCTTCACTGAGAAAGGAATTTCTCATAACTTCTCTGCAGTCCGGACTCCTCAGCAAAATGGAGTGGTGGAAAGGAAAAACAGAACTCTGTGTGAGGCTGCTAGATCCATGCTAAGTGAATCAAACCTTCCTACCTATTTTTGGGCTGAAGCTGTTAATACGGCCTGCTTTACCCAAAATAGGTCGGTGATATCCAAAAGACATGATAAAACCCCCTATGAAGTTTTCCATGGCAGAAAACCAAATATAGGTTTTCTTCATGTCTTTGGATGTGTGTGCTTTATTCTAAATGATCGTGACAATCTTGGGAAGTTTGATCCCAAAGCTGATGAAGGAATCTTTGTTGGATACTCTCTATCCTCCAAAGCATATCGTGTGTACAATCTCAGGAGAAAATGCATTGATGAGTCCATTCATGTCAAATTTGATGATCTAAGATCATCATCTCTTTCAAATGATGATGATGAATTACACAGATGGATTTCCTCATGCATAGGTGATGCTCCCATAGTCAATCCCACCGATGCATCCTCTATTCCTTTGAACCCATCAAATCCTTCTACCTCAAATAACCAAGTTGGGTCACCTTCCTTAGTAATCTCTTCCACCGAAATTGACCATCCTCACATCGATGGGTTGCATCCCACCGAATCACCTACTTCAACTAATACACAGCCTTCCACCGATCCTACACCCACCACCGAAAATTCTGCCCTCCACCAAACTTCTGATCTCACAACATCAACTCATTTCACTCAACATATTCCATCACCTTTGCCTCCTGCCACAAAATAGACCAAAGATCACCCCATAGATCAAATCATCGGTGATCAACTAGCTGGTGTCCAAACACGTAGAAGAGTTGGAAATATTTGTCTCTATGTAAATTTTCTTTCTCTTATTGAACCCAAAAAGATTGATGAAGCTCTTGCAGATCCATGTTGGATCACAGCCATGCAAGAAGAACTTTCTCAGTTTGAGAGAAACAAAGTTTGGAGACTGGTTCCCAGACCCCGAAAGAAGACAATCATTGGAACCAAATGGATCTTCAGAAACAAAATGGATGAAGATGGTACAGTTATCAGAAATAAGGCCAGATTAGTTGCTCAAGGATACCGACAGGAAGAAGGCATTGATTATGATGAAACTTTTGCCCTTGTTGCAAGACTTGAAGCAATAAGAATCTTTCTCGCTCATGCTGCCTACCGAAATTTCAGAGTCTTTCAAATGGATGTCAAAAGTGCCTTCCTCAATGGGGAACTTGCAGAGGAAGTCTATGTAAAACAACCTCCTGGCTTTGAAGACCCAGCTCATCCAGACTATGTGTACAGACTTGACAAAGCTCTTTATGGTCTCAAGCAAGCTCCACGTGTTTGGTATGACACTCTTGCCAACTTTCTTCTAAAGCATGGATACTCCAGAGGTAAAATTGACAACACCCTCTTTATCAAGCAAACCTCAGGTAATCTTATTCTTGTCCAAATCTATGTTGATGACATCATCTTTGGTGCCACTAATGAATCACTTTGTGATGAGTTTGCTTCTCTCAAGATGAGTGAATATGAGATGAGCATGATGGGAGAGCTTACATTCTTTTTGGGCCTTCAGGTCAAACAATCTTCAGAAGGGATCTTTATAAACCAAAGTAAATACATTCGTGACCTTCTGAAGAAATTTAACTTTTTCAGATAGCTCTCCTATGAAAACTCCCATGGCACCACCTTTGAAACTCAATGCTGATCTTAAAGGTGAATCTGTGGACGTTACCCTTTATCGAGGAATGATTGGTTCTCTTCTGTACTTAACTGCTAGCAGACCGGATATTATGTTTGCTACTTGTCTATGTGCCCGTTATCAAGCCAATCCAAAAGTATCACATTTGAAGGCTGTAAAACGGATTTTTCGGTATCTAAAGGGTACTCTGCACCTGGGTCTTTGGTATCCCAAAGACTCCGGTTTTGAACTAATTGGGTATTCGGATTCAGATTTTGCAGGTTCTCATATTGATAGAAAAAGTACCACGGGTAGCTGTCAACTTCTTGGTGGAAAATTAGTAAGCTGGTCCAGCAAGAAACAGAACTCAGTCTCAACATCAACTGCTGAGGCTGAATATGTTGCTGCTGGAAGTTGCAGTGCCCAGATCCTGTGGATGAAAAATCTGTTGATCCACACCCTCAGTGATTTGATAATAACTCTCCCTTATATACTTAGTGAAAATTGTAAGTAAACAATATGTATCAGAGTTTCACTATCGCTGATAAGTACTAAGATCTTACAGTACCGCTGATAGGAACTCTCGCTCTTTAGATTAAACAGTCAGCGAACACTGTTCACCATAATACTCTGAGTCTGTTCAGTACTTATGGTGATCGCTGATAAGTTAGTTGTTTACTTATGATCCCTGAAGACAAGTTTCACGTTAACATAGGTTCTACGCTGAAGTCGAAGATCAAGCTCAAGAACCAGCGACAAGTCTCCTAATGAACTGATGCAGATCAGCGAAGACTCAGATTTGTCCACTCAACGTGAAGTATCAAGTACAAGACTTTAGCTATAGCTGAATTCTATTATTCGCTGATAAAGAATGATAGATCGTTGAATCAACGAAAAGCTGATCACAAAGTCCTCCGTACAAAGTACTTTTTGTCTAAACCACCCTTGCACGTCTCCGTACGATATGTCAGAAAAAGAACCTCCTTATTGTCTGAATTCGTACAACCACTCTGATACTACACTGTTCAAACATGCGGCTACTAAGGTTGTCAACAAAGGTCAATGACATGCAACCAATCAGCTGCTGCCACGTGTAAAGTGTAAACTGCAATGCATTAAATGCATGCAGTATATAAGAAGATGAACTCACTTCATTTTGAAGTAACTTGCTAACTCTGGACAAGTTCATCCTTCTTATCTTGAGATAGGTTATTATTAGTAATTTCCTTCTCTTTCTTAGTGCAAGAAACTTAGTGTTCCAACTTGTTTAGATTTAGGTTTATCCTTAATCTTGTTTCCGCAACAAGCTGTAAATTGTTAATGATTTATCAATAAACAATTTAGAAAAGTAAAATCTATGTGTTTGTATTCAACCCCCCCCCCCCCCCTTCTACAAACTTGTATAGCCCTTCGGGACCAACAAGTGGTATCAGAGCAGATTTGTTTAATCTCATAAACAAGATCTAATATATACTAAGATTTCTCTTCCTTGCTATTTCTAAAAATGGCTACCAACACAAACACAAATTATATCGACAATGGTTCTCTTGCAAAACCCCCTAGATTCTCCAGAGATAATTTTAATCTATGGAAAAATAGGATGACTCTCTTCCTAGAAGGTGTAGACCCTACTATGCCTTATTATCTTGAAAACGGCCCATTTATTCCTGTAAGAATTGATGCCGCAGTACCAGCCGCTGAGAATAGACCTGCTATTCCAGAAAGGCTGGTACCCAAAGAAGTTCATACGTGGACTGACGAAGATAAAAAGAAAGTGGCTATCGACACAAAAGCCAGATCCATACTATCCATGGCTCTTCCTGACGAAGTCTACCATTCCGTCATGAACCTGAAATCCTCAAAAGCCATGTGGGACACAATATGTGTTCAGTATGAAGGTACTGTTGAAGTCCAGGACTCTCGAAAGATCAACCTGGTAAGACAGTATGAAAGTTTCATTTGTGGTAAGAATGAGACTCTCTCTGAAGTTCACCAATGTTTTAATTGCTTGATAATAGATCTAAAAACTGTTGGTAAGTAATATTCTAACTTTGAAGTGCTGACAAAGTTTCTAGAATGTTTACCTGAAAGCTGGGACAGTTATTCTATGTGTCTCAAGCTGTCAAAGGATCTAAGATCAATGACCCTTGCTACCTTATATGGCACGATGCTGAATCATGAGCAATCAAGCCATCTTAAGAAGAATCTTGTGAAAGATTCCAAAAGCACCCATGTTGCTTTAATCTCAGAGGAACCTTCTACTCAGCGACCCTCGGTCACTATCACTGAGTTAGAGAGTAACTCTGAAAGGTCATCAGATTCTGACTCTTCAGATGATGATGAATCTTTGGCTCTCCTAACTAAAAAGTTCAGGAGATTCGCCAAAAAGAAAATGTTCAGAAAGAACAAACCTTTTTCTATAACTGATAAGCCAAGATCATCAACTCCTGTTGATAAGGCTACTGCTACTTGTTTTAACTGCGAAAAGATTGGACATTTCGCTAACGAGTGCAGGTCTAAGAAAGTATCGAGAAACTCAGTATTTCCCAAGAAATCCTTTATTCCCAGGAATAAAGATGACAAATATGCTAAGCTGAAAGAAAAGTATGCGAAGCTGAAAAGCTTCAAGAAGAAAGGCAAAGGCCTGATGGTTTACGATTGGGCTGCCTCTGAAGAAGAAGAATCATCATCTGACTCTGAAGATGATGAAGCCAATCTGTGTCTTATGGCAAAGATTGAAGATGAGGAAGAAAGTTCAGACATTCCCTCTACTTCAACCTCTGCAATTCAGGTATCACCTTCCTTCTTTACAAATATTGCAAATATTGATGAAGCTGATAGTCTTCGTAAAATCGATCTCTTGACTAGAAGTTTATATGAAGCCATGAATGGCAAAACTATAGTTGAAAACCAAAACCTTGATCTCGCTGAACAGCTTAAAAACTGTCACCTTCAAATAGAAAAGCTTTCTAAAATTGAAAAAGATTTTAAAGATCAAGTGCATTTAAATCAGCTAGTCAAAATCGAACGAGCAGAAGCTATAGCTGCATTGAAAGCTGAAAAAGCTACTGTTGAAGGATGGTGTAATTCTTCAACAAAGATCACTGAGATAATTAAGTCTCAGATACCCCTGAGTGATAAACGTGGTCTTGGTTACAAATATGAAACTCAAGAACCAACCACTGATCGTTCCATGCTCTTATTTGGAACTTTCGTATCCTCAGTCGCTGACACTTCATCCTCTCAGTGTTCCTCGTCCAGACCAACTATCCCTAAGGAAATTTCTACCTCTTCAAAAGGTAAAGAGAAAATGGTTTATCCAAAACCTACCTATGTCTTTAAAGATACAGGTAAAGGAATTGCTTTTAACCAAAATCCTCAGAAGGGTACTTTAGTACCAAAGCTGAATGCTTCTAAAGCTTTAGTGATATATTCCTCTGGATCAAGGAATCAGATCTCTGGATCTACTCAGCGTGGGTCTATTCAGCGATCTACTCCTAGACTCAGAGTGGATGTCCTTGGTAAGAAATCTGAAGAACTAAACGTTCCTCCCATTTCAAAAGCGAAAAGCTTATTTGGTGCTGGTCCTTCTAATTCTAAATCAAAAGCTCAGCATTCAAATAGTCCTAGAACTACTTTTAGTTATAGGAAATGTTATCACTGTGGACTCACTGATCATATTGCTAGTAAGTGCCCCACAGCCACCAAAGCTGAAAAGATAGCTAAGGTGAAGATTGCCCCCAAGGCAAAGAAGACCACTGAGGTTAAGAAATTAACCAAAGTGAAGATTGACAAAGCTGAATCTTCAAATGCTGCGAAGATTGCTGAACCTTCTATTCCAACTACTTCCACTGACAAACGTTTACACATGGTTAAGTGGGTACCCAAGAAAAAATAATCTTCCTTTGTGATGCAGGTTAAGAAGGGTATCTGGTATCTCGATAGCGGATGCTCTAGACACATGACTGGAAAGAAAAGCCTGCTCGCTGAATACAAGGAAGAGAAGGGTCCCTCTGTGACTTTCGGTGGAAATGGAAAAGGACATACCCGAGGGTTTGGTGTACTCTCTAATGGTACAACCACCTTCAGAAGAGTCGCATATGTTGAAGGGCTGAAGCATAATCTTTTAAGCATCAGTCAACTTTGCGACAAGGATAACAAAGTAATCTTTACTAAGGAATCCTGCTTTGTCACTGACAAAAAAGAGAAGATAGCTCTCAGCGGTTATCGTTTGGAAAATGTTTATGTAATAAACATGGACTCAACAACCACTTAGAACTCCTGTTTCTTATCAAAAGCCTCATCTGATGTCAACTGGCTATGGCATAAGAGGCTCTCTCATCTGAATTTCAAGACACTGAACACTCTTTCTTCAAAAGAGTTAGTCACTGGTCTACCTCAACACTCATACGTCAAAGAGTCTTTATGTTCAGCGTGTGAGAAAGGGAAGCAAACCAAAGAAAGCTTTAAGTCAAAGCAAGTCTCCTCAGTGTCGTCTCCTCTTCAACTACTCCATATGGATTTGTTTGGCCCTGTTAACAAACAATCCATCGCTGGAAAGAAACATACACTGGTCATAGTTGATGAATTCTCTCGCTATACATGGGTTATGTTTCTCCGTTCCAAGAGTGACACCCCTGAATAACTCATCACCTTTGTTCGGAAGATTGAAACCCTGAACAATTTGACCGTTCGCTCAATAAGAAGTGATCATGGGACTGAATTTAAAAACAGTTCTCTTGATTTCTTCTTTGAGAGTAAGGGTATTTCTCACAACTTTTCATCAGTGAGAACACCGCAACAAAATGGAGTCGCTGAAAGAAAAGGAAATACTGCTAAAACCTAAAAAGACCTTTTGCCCTAGAGCCATTCAGCTAAATGCCTTAGGAAAAGGAAAAGAAAAGGTTCAAGAGCCTAAAAAGACTTTCATCTACAGAAAATGCTATAACTGTGGGGACACTTTTCATCTTGCCAAAGACTGTCCAAAAGAAAGAATGGACAGAACCAAACTTAAGGACTCATCCTCTTCTAACCCAAAAGGACCCATCTCTAAATGGGTACCAAAGAACTAATCTGTTTGTGCATGCAGGTTTTTGAGCACCATCAAATATGGTATCTGGATAGTGGGTGCTCACGTCACATAACAGGAAATAAATCTCTACTAGTTAACTATGTGTCTGGAAAAGGTCCATCTGTAACTTTTGGAGATAATGCTAAAGGCTACACCAAAGGTTATGGAACTCTCACTAATGGATCTGTCACATTCAATAAAGTGGCATTTGTTGAAGGCCTCATGCATAATCTTCTAAGCATTAGCCAACTATGTGATCTTGGATATAAAGTTATCTTTAAACTTTGTATCTGTACTGTTGTGGACAAGAACATCAAAGTGGTGTTATCTGGAAAAAGGATGGAAAATGTTTATGTCATTGATATGGGACTAAGAAACAATTCATCCAATGTTTGCTTTGTGTCAGATGACACATCCAAAAGGAACTGGTTGTGGCATAAACGTCTCTCTCATCTAAATTTCAAAACCCTTCATAAAATCTCCAACAAAGAGCTGGTGACGGGTATGCCAAAGTTGAATTTTGTCAAGGAGAAGCTATGTGATGCTTGTGAAAAAGGGAAGCTTACCAAAACTTCTTTCAAAACCAAGCAATGCTCTTTAGTTACTCTTCCTCTTCAGATGCTGCACATGGATCTATGTGGACCAGTCAGCACTCCTAGTCTTGGTGGCAAAAGGTACATTATTGTTATTGTTGATGAATTTACTAGATATACTTGGGTCTCTTTTCTCAGGTATAAAAGTGATGCAACTGAAGAAACCATCAACTTTGTCAAGAAAAATGAAGTTCTGAATGATCAACTTGTTCGTTCCGTAAGAAGTGATAATGGCACTGAATTCAGAAACAGTGCTCTTGAAGACTTCTTCATTGAGAAAGGAATTTCTCATAACTTCTCTGCAGTCCGGACTCCTCAGCAAAATGGAGTGGTGGAAAGGAAAAACAGAACTCTGTGTGAGGCTGCTAGATCCATGCTAAGTGAATCAAACCTTCCTACCTATTTTTGGGCTGAAGCTGTTAATACGGCCTGCTTTACCCAAAATAGGTCGGTGATATCCAAAAGACATGATAAAACCCCCTATGAAGTTTTCCATGGCAGAAAACCAAATATAGGTTTTCTTCATGTCTTTGGATGTGTGTGCTTTATTCTAAATGATCGTGACAATCTTGGGAAGTTTGATCCCAAAGCTGATGAAGGAATCTTTTTTGGATACTCTCTATCCTCCAAAGCATATCGTGTGTACAATCTCAGGAGAAAATGCATTGATGAGTCCATTCATGTCAAATTTGATGATCTAAGATCATCATCTCTTTCAAATGATGATGATGAATTACACAGATGGATTTCCTCATGCATAGGTGATGCTCCCATAGTCAATCCCACTGATGCATCCTCTATTCCTTTGAACCCATCAAATCCTTCTACCTCAAATAACCAAGTTGGGTCACCTTCCTTAGTAATCTCTTCCACCGAAATTGACCATCCTCACATCGATGGGTTGCATCCCACCGAATCACCTACTTCAACTAATACACAACCTTCCACCGATCCTACACCCACCACCGAAAATTCTGCCCTCCACCAAACTTCTGATCTCACAACATCAACTCATTTCACTCAACATATTCCATCACCTTTGCCTCCTGCCACAAAATAGACCAAAGATCACCCCATAGATCAAATCATCGGTGATCAACTAGCTGGTGTCCAAACACGTAGAAGAGTTGGAAATATTTGTCTCTATGTAAATTTTCTTTCTCTTATTGAACCCAAAAAGATTGATGAAGCTCTTGCAGATCCATGTTGGATCACAGCCATGCAAGAAGAACTTTCTCAGTTTGAGAGAAACAAAGTTTGGAGACTGGTTCCCAGACCCCGAAAGAAGACAATCATTGGAACCAAATGGATCTTCAGAAACAAAATGGATGAAGATGGTACAATTATCAGAAATAAGGCCAAATTAGTTGCTCAAGGATACCGACAGGAAGAAGGCATTGATTATGATGAAACTTTTGCCCTTGTTGCAAGACTTGAAGCAATAAGAATCTTTCTCGCTCATGCTGCCTACCGAAATTTCAGAGTCTTTCAAATGGATGTCAAAAGTGCCTTCCTCAATGGGGAACTTGCAGAGGAAGTCTATGTAAAACAACCTCCTGACTTTGAAGACCCAGCTCATCCAGACTATGTGTACAGACTTGACAAAGCTCTTTATGGTCTCAAGCAAGCTCCACGTGCTTGGTATGACACTCTTGCCAACTTTCTTCTAAAGCATGGATACTCCAGAGGTAAAATTGACAACACCCTCTTTATCAAGCAAACCTCAGGTAATCTTATTCTTGTCCAAATCTATGTTGATGACATCATCTTTGGTGCCACTAATGAATCACTTTGTGATGAGTTTGCTTCTCTCATGATGAGTGAATATGAGATGAGCATGATGGGAGAGCTTACATTCTTTTTGGGCCTTCAGGTCAAACAATCTTCAGAAGGGATCTTTATAAACCAAAGTAAATACATTCGTGACCTTCTGAAGAAATTTAACTTTTCAGATAGCTCTCCTATGAAAACTCCCATGGCACCACCTTTGAAACTCAATGCTGATCTTAAAGGTGAATCTGTGGACGTTACCCTTTATCGAGGAATGATTGGTTCTCTTCTGTACTTAACTGCTAGCAGACCGGATATTATGTTTGCTACTTGTCTATGTGCCCGTTATCAAGCCAATCCAAAAGTATCACATTTGAAGGCTGTAAAACGGATTTTTCGGTATCTAAAGGGTACTCTGCACCTGGGTCTTTGGTATCCCAAAGACTCCGGTTTTGAACTAATTGGGTATTCGGATTCAGATTTTGCAGGTTCTCATATTGATAGAAAAAGTACCACGGGTAGCTGTCAACTTCTTGGTGGAAAATTAGTAAGCTGGTCCAGCAAGAAACAGAACTCAGTCTCAACATCAACTGCTGAGGCTGAATATGTTGCTGCTGGAAGTTGCAGTGCCCAGATCCTGTGGATGAAAAATCTGTTGATCCACACCCTCAGTGATTTGATAATAACTCTCCCTTATATACTTAGTGAAAATTGTAAGTAAACAATATGTATCAGAGTTTCACTATCGCTGATAAGTACTAAGATCTTACAGTACCGCTGATAGGAACTCTCGCTCTTTAGATTAAACAGTCAGCGAACACTGTTCACCATAATACTCTGAGTCTGTTCAGTACTTATGGTGATCGCTGATAAGTTAGTTGTTTACTTATGATCCCTGAAGACAAGTTTCACGTTAACATAGGTTCTACGCTGAAGTCGAAGATCAAGCTCAAGAACCAGCGACAAGTCTCCTAATGAACTGATGCAGATCAGCGAAGACTCAGATTTGTCCACTCAACGTGAAGTATCAAGTACAAGACTTTAGCTATAGCTGAATTCTATTATTCGCTGATAAAGAATGATAGATCGTTGAATCAACGAAAAGCTGATCACAAAGTCCTCCGTACAAAGTACTTTTTGTCTAAACCACCCTTGCACGTCTCCGTACGATATGTCAGAAAAAGAACCTCCTTATTGTCTGAATTCGTACAACCACTCTGATACTACACTGTTCAAACATGCGGCTACTAAGGTTGTCAACAAAGGTCAATGACATGCAACCAATCAGCTGCTGCCACGTGTAAAGTGTAAACTGCAATGCATTAAATGCATGCAGTATATAAGAAGATGAACTCACTTCATTTTGAAGTAACTTGCTAACTCTGGACAAGTTCATCCTTCTTATCTTGAGATAGGTTATTATTAGTAATTTCCTTCTCTTTCTTAGTGCAAGAAACTTAGTGTTCCAACTTGTTTAGATTTAGGTTTATCCTTAATCTTGTTTCCGCAACAAGCTGTAAATTGTTAATGATTTATCAATAAACAATTTAGAAAAGTAAAATCTATGTGTTTGTATTCAACCCCCCCCCCCTTCTACAAACTTGTATAGCCCTTCGGGACCAACAAGTGGTATCAGAGCAGATTTGTTTAATCTCATAAACAAGATCTAATCTATACTAAGATTTCTCTTCCTTGCTATTTCTAAAAATGGCTACCAACACAAACACAAATTATATCGACAATGGTTCTCTTGCAAAAACCCCTAGATTCTCCAGAGATAATTTTAATCTATGGAAAAATAGGATGACTCTCTTCCTAGAAGGTGTAGACCCTACTATGCCTTATTATCTTGAAAACGGCCCATTTATTCCTGTAAGAATTGATGCCGCAGTACCAGCCGCTGAGAATAGACCTGCTATTCCAGAAAGGCTGGTACCCAAAGAAGTTCATACGTGGACTGACGAAGATAAAAAGAAAGTGGCTATCGACACAAAAGCCAGATCCATACTATCCATGGCTCTTCCTGACGAAGTCTACCATTCCGTCATGAACCTGAAATCCTCAAAAGCCATGTGGGACACAATATGTGTTCAGTATGAAGGTACTGTTGAAGTCCAGGACTCTCGAAAGATCAACCTGGTAAGACAGTATGAAAGTTTCATTTGTGGTAAGAATGAGACTCTCTCTGAAGTTCACCAATGTTTTAATTGCTTGATAATAGATCTAAAAACTGTTGGTAAGTAATATTCTAACTTTGAAGTGCTGACAAAGTTTCTAGAATGTTTACCTGAAAGCTGGGACAGTTATTCTATGTGTCTCAAGCTGTCAAAGGATCTAAGATCAATGACCCTTGCTACCTTATATGGCACGATGCTGAATCATGAGCAATCAAGCCATCTTAAGAAGAATCTTGTGAAAGATTCCAAAAGCACCCATGTTGCTTTAATCTCAGAGGAACCTTCTACTCAGCGACCCTCGGTCACTATCACTGAGTTAGAGAGTAACTTTGAAAGGTCATCAGATTCTGACTCTTCAGATGATGATGAATCTTTGGCTCTCCTAACTAAAAAGTTCAGGAGATTCGCCAAAAAGAAAATGTTCAGAAAGAACAAACCTTTTTCTATAACTGATAAGCCAAGATCATCAACTCCTGTTGATAAGGCTACTGCTACTTGTTTTAACTGCGAAAAGATTGGACATTTCGCTAACGAGTGAAGGTCTAAGAAAGTATCGAGAAACTCAGTATTTCCCAAGAAATCCTTTATTCCCAGGAATAAAGATGACAAATATGCTAAGCTGAAAGAAAAGTATGCGAAGCTGAAAAGCTTCAAGAAGAAAGGCAAAGGCCTGATGGTTTACGATTGGGCTGCCTCTGAAGAAGAAGAATCATCATCTGACTCTGAAGATGATGAAGCCAATCTGTGTCTTATGGCAAAGATTGAAGATGAGGAAGAAAGTTCAGACATTCCCTCTACTTCAACCTCTGCAATTCAGGTATCACCTTCCTTCTTTACAAATATTGCAAATATTGATGAAGCTGATAGTCTTCGTAAAATCGATCTCTTGACTAGAAGTTTATATGAAGCCATGAATGGCAAAACTATAGTTGAAAACCAAAACCTTGATCTCGCTGAACAGCTTAAAAACTGTCACCTTCAAATAGAAAAGCTTTCTAAAATTGAAAAAGATTTTAAAGATCAAGTGCATTTAAATCAGCTAGTCAAAATCGAACGAGCAGAAGCTATAGCTGCATTGAAAGCTGAAAAAGCTACTGTTGAAGGATGGTGTAATTCTTCAACAAAGATCACTGAGATAATTAAGTCTTAGATACCCCTGAGTGATAAACGTGGTCTTGGTTACAAATATGAAACTCAAGAACCAACCACTGATCGTTCCATGCTCTTATTTGGAACTTTCGTATCCTCAGTCGCTGACACTTCATCCTCTCAGTGTTCCTCGTCCAGACCAACTATCCCTAAGGAAATTTCTACCTCTTCAAAAGGTAAAGAGAAAATGGTTTATCCAAAACCTACCTATGTCTTTAAAGATACAGGTAAAGGAATTGCTTTTAACCAAAATCCTCAGAAGGGTACTTTAGTACCAAAGCTGAATGCTTCTAAAGCTTTAGTGATATATTCCTCTGGATCAAGGAATCAGATCTCTGGATCTACTCAGCGTGGGTCTATTCAGCGATCTACTCCTAGACTCAGAGTGGATGTCCTTGGTAAGAAATCTGAAGAACTAAACGTTCCTCCCATTTCAAAAGCGAAAAGCTTATTTGGTGCTGGTCCTTCTAATTCTAAATCAAAAGCTCAGCATTCAAATAGTCCTAGAACTACTTTTAGTTATAGGAAATGTTATCACTGTGGACTCACTGATCATATTGCTAGTAAGTGCCCCACAGCCACCAAAGCTGAAAAGATAGCTAAGGTGAAGATTGCCCCCAAGGCAAAGAAGACCACTGAGGTTAAGAAATTAACCAAAGTGAAGATTGACAAAGCTGAATCTTCAAATGCTGCGAAGATTGCTGAACCTTCTATTCCAACTACTTCCACTGACAAACGTGTACACATGGTTAAGTGGGTACCCAAGAAAAAATAATCTTCCTTTGTGATGCAGGTTAAGAAGGGTATCTGGTATCTCGATAGCGGATGCTCTAGACACATGACTGGAAAGAAAAGCCTGCTCGCTGAATACAAGGAAGAGAAGGGTCCCTCTGTGACTTTCGGTGGAAATGGAAAAGGACATACCCGAGGGTTTGGTGTACTCTCTAATGGTACAACCACCTTCAGAAGAGTCGCATATGTTGAAGGGCTGAAGCATAATCTTTTAAGCATCAGTCAGCTTTGCGACAAGGATAACAAAGTAATCTTTACTAAGGAATCCTGCTTTGTCACTGACAAAAAGGAGAAGATAGCTCTCAGCGGTTATCGTTTGGAAAATGTTTATGTAATAAACATGGACTCAACAACCACTGAGAACTCCTGTTTCTTCTCAAAAGCCTCATCTGATGTCAACTGGCTATGGCATAAGAGGCTCTCTCATCTGAATTTCAAGACACTGAACACTCTTTCTTCAAAAGAGTTAGTCACTGGTCTACCTCAACACTCATACGTCAAAGAGTCTTTATGTTCAGCGTGTGAGAAAGGGAAGCAGACCAAAGAAAGCTTTAAGTCAAAGCAAGTCTCCTCAGTGTCGTCTCCTCTACAACTACTCCATATGGATTTGTTTGGCCCTGTTAACAAACAATCCATCGCTGGAAAGAAATATACACTGGTCATAGTTGATGAATTCTCTCGCTATACATGGGTTATGTTTCTCCGTTCCAAGAGTGACACCCCTGAATAACTCATCACCTTTGTTCGGAAGATTGAAACCCTGAACAATTTGACCGTTCGCTCAATAAGGAGTGATCATGGGACTGAATTTAAAAACAGTTCTCTTGATTTCTTCTTTGAGAGTAAGGGTATTTTTCACAACTTTTCATCAGTGAGAACACCGCAACAAAATGGAGTCGCTGAAAGAAGAAATAGAACAATTATTGAAGCTGCACGTTCAATGCTCAGCGATTCTCACCTGCCTACTCAGTTTTGGGCAGAAGCTGTCAACACCGCTTGTTTTACGCAAAACAGGTCGCTGATAGTCAAAAGATTCAATAAAACATCCTATGAACTTTTTCATGGGAGAAAGCCTTCAATCAGCTTTCTTCACATCTTTGGATGTCAGTGTTTCATACTGAACAACAGAGATGCCCTTGGAAAGTTTGATGCTAAGGCTGATGATGGAATCTTTCTTGGATATTCTTCAATTTCCAAAGCCTTCAGAGTCTTCAATCGAAGAAGACAAACTGTTGAAGAAACAATTCATGTCACGTTTGACGAATCCCGTTCAGCGAACTCTAAACCGTCCGCTGATACTGAAGAACTGAATCAATGGATGTTAAACCCTAAAGATCAATCAAGATAGGGAATATGTGAATTTGTCATCCATTTATCAAGAACATTGTATACAAGATATGAGTTTTGCCCTTTCTCTCTCTAAGATATGAGTTATGAATAATGAGAGTGATTCTAAGAGTCCTCTAAACTAACACACAACAAAACCTATTTATACTAAACACAATACAAGGTGTAAACAACACAATACAACTCAATACATTGACTTTGACTTTGACCTTTCTATATTTAAACCTTGAAGACATATTGCACTAACAATCTCCCCCTTGGATTCAAGGTTTAAACAAATGCGATCAGCAAGCTTTAGCTTTCTTGAATCTTCGGACTTCATCAAAGCTTGTCAAAGTCAAAAACGTCATCCAATCTTCAAACGGCAAATAACGAACTTCTTTCTTCGAACAAGAGAATATGAATCTTCACACAAAGCTTTTTAACACAATTAAGCACAAGTTCAAGAAAAAGAGATCACAGAATGGATCAATCGATTTTCCTCAAACTCTTGAAGAATTCTCCCCATTTCCATTGACTTGAGAATTTCATTCTTCAGTGTCGATCTTCATAAACGCGCGAGTTCAAAAGAAAGAGATCACTGAAATGATCAATCGATTTCTTAAAAACTCTTGAAGAATAAAACTCCCCCTATCATTTCTTGAAACGACGTCTTCTTTCTACAAATCTCCCTGTTGACATTAAAACGAATCTTTGATTTTAAACTTTCTTTGACATGAAATTGATGTAGACATTCTCCCCCTTTTTCGATGAAAGTGAGCATCACGAGCATCGAAAATCTTTTCAATTTCAGTCACGGACAATCTCCCTCTTCAAAAATATTTCTTCCCCTTGAAAAACACGAACAATCTCCCCATAAACGAAAGATCTTGCTCCCCCTAAAAATAAGAATTGTAGAGCAAGATGATTTTCTCCCCCTGAAAATTTGCATAAAAATCATATAAGCGCACATTTTAACAAACTTATATAGAGAAAATAGAATTCATTGAACAACATTTTATAACTACTAACATTTAATCATTTGAACACCAAACAAAAGAAATTCAACTTAATGAAATGTAACAGATATTTCCATCAAGTGAAATCAAATGCATGCGTTTGGATTCAAAAACAAGACATCATCGCATATCGAGTTACAAAATGTTCAGTTTCAACTCCTTTATTAAATCTATTTGGTGTGCTAGCATGCGAAATATGATTAGCAACAAGCAAATGCACCTATAAAACCTATAAGAATACTTTGCTCTTACTCACACTATTTGTCCAAAAACAGAATTTTCACAAATTTACAGGTTTATCGCGACTTTGTATTTTCCCCAAGTTTCAAGAGATGTGTGCTCTTAGGCATCTTTTCATATTGTGCACATTGGCAACTTTTATTATGTGCTCATTGGCATCTTTTATAATCAAACAGTTTATTAAGACTAAGATACACCGTAAACGTAACTTTCTAACTGGTCCTATAGCAGGATTTGGGTCAGCCGATCCCAGACCAGTTGGCCTTAGGGGCTAGGTGACAAGCACCCCTTGGAACTTACTCTCCCGAACCAGAAAGGCTACATCGATATACCTTAATCCTATCTGTACCATTAGAACATGGCTTTCTACCTGGTTCTATAGCAGGATTTGGGTCAGCCAATCCCAGATCAGTTGATCTTAGGGGCTAGGTAACGAGTACCCCTTGGGACTTAATCTCCCAAACCAGATAGGCCACAGGCACAGACAATCAAACTGAAGGATTTTATTATATACATATATATATAATATTTTTTTATAGCATCTCAATCACTTGGTTCAAAAACGTAGTGCTTCCCCCATATTTTCGTTTCCATTCATGATTAAAACGAATAGGCTTTGTGAGCATTGTATTCTGTATAAGTATAGATTTACACAATTTTGCGCTTATATCAAAATCTCAAACATGTTTCGCTGACCTTTCGACTTATTTCAGAAGCGAAAGTAGAAACAAATATAACTCCGACGATACAAAAATGCTCGTAAAATCATCCTTAACACACATTTTATTCATTGAATGAAAAATTGAAGAATTTCACTTCATTGAATTAAATTTGTGAAGGTTCAAACTTTCAACGTTAGTAGAAAGAAAATATAACACAATGTTACCTTTAAGCACATGTCCTAAAAATAGAAAGATATGACAGTGAAAGGATATCACCTGATAAGTACGATTTCTAAACTGATTTGTTTAGAAGTCATAGTCTTTGAAGTACGGGTTCTAAACTGATTTGTTTAGAAGCCTTTACCGTTGAAGTGTGGGTTTTGAACTGATTTGTTCAAAAGCCATTACCGTTGAAGTGCGGGTTTTGAACTGATTTGTTCAAAAGCCATAGTCTTTTATCTTTCTCCCCCTACAAAATACCAAAAGATTTGTCATTAATCACATGTATATAAAAAAAAACTCCCTGAAAATATGTGATGTTCAATATCTTCTTGAATGCACAAGTACTTCATCTTCCGAGAGTTCAACACTTGTCTCTAAATCTGCAAAACAGATTAAGTAGTTTTTGGTACCCAACGAGTCTTGGGTCCTGACACGTTAAGCGGAGCTCTCTAAGAAGGAAAATGGTAAGTACCATACCAATATTGAACATAATATTATTAACAAAATCATTATTTCCGCAATAAGAATTAACAAAAGAATTAACTTTCGTTGTAAAATTCTTATTTGGAAATGATGATTTTGGTACATCTTTTCCAGGAAATTTACCTTTTACCTTCCATTGCATGTTGACTCTTTTGTAGGAAGGAAGATCAGCATAGTATTTGGAAGACATATCCACAGAATGCTCGTAGAAAATGTTAGAAGGACGCATCGGACATTCTGAAAAACACTCGGAGTTGTTGAACGACATCACTTTGTCTTTTAAGGCATTTCGTTCCTTTGTCATCAACTCGAGCTTCTTCCGAATATCACAATTCACCCTCTTTTCCTTCATGATATCTGTAGATAAACCCGTCAAATTTTTCGTGAGTTTCTGAATTTCTTGCTGAAATATCTTCCGTTCTACAAAAAAATCATCCTTTACGCTCCTGGCTTGAAAATCAGCTTTCTTCATCTTTTCAAGCTCTTCACTTTCCTTATCTAACTCTTTTTGAAGCTCAGAAATTTTCTCTGACAGCTTTCCATTTATAGCTTCAAAATCTTTCCTTTTCTCTTCAAACACAAGTCTTTCCTTCTCCAATTTTTCTTTCTCTAAAAATAAGACTTTCTGAAAATCTGAGTTCTGCTTGGAAAGTCTTAGACATTTGAGTTCAACATCTTTCTTGTCATCAATTTCTTTAGTCTTTGACTTCAACGCCATTTCAAGTTCCGAAACCCTTTTAGCAAGGCCCATTCTTTCTTTCTTGAAATCTTCTCTTTCCATATTTAAAAGATTTTCCATCTCTTGCAACTTCTTTGTAAGTTCGATAATCTTCTCTTTATCATCTTCCCTTTCAACTTTCTTCTCTTCTTTTCTCTTGAATTCAACCTTTGATCCATGCATAAGCTTCGTTAATTCATTCCACATCTGCAAAGGGTAATTTTTATACACTTCAACCTGTTTGTAGATGTGAGGCGAAATTTTGAGAATAGCAAAGAGTAAGTTTGACGAAGCATCCTTGTCTGCTTTCTTCCGTTTAATCTCATCTTCAGTAAAATCTTCCGCCCTTTTATGTATGATCAACGGACCTTCGGTGAAAGATTTTATCATATAATCTCCGTTTTCTCTCCTCGAAATAAAATCAATAAAAGAAATCGTCCATTGATCAAAATCTGAATCTTTGATTAGCACCGAAGGACAATTAACTGAAGCTTGATAAGCCATCGTGATCTAAAAAAATGAACTGTAAGAAGCGAGAAGTATAAAACGCGCAATCAAGGGTTGCGAAAAGCTGAGAAATTCACTTGGAAGAAAAAAAAATGAAACTCTGAAACTTTTCTGAAAAAAGCGTAATTAGTTAGTAAGAAAGCAAGCAAGTAGCTTAAACTAATTAAGCAAGCAAGCAACTAGGTGAAACTAATTCAAAGCAAGCAAACATGTAGGTGAAAATAAATTGAAGCAAACAATCATGTAGCTGAAATTAACTAAGTCAGGAATTCGCAATAGACACTTGCGAAAACCAAGAAGCAAGCCTTCATGTAGCTTGCGAAAACCAAGAAATTCGTAAGAAACAAGCATTCATGTAGCTTGCGCAAATCTCATTCAGCAGCTTGCGCATTTCTCATTTAGTTGCTTGCGAATTATATGGAAACACACACATAGACACCTCTTGCGATTAATTTTCTGCAAAATCACAAACTCAACCAACAAAATTAATATCACCAATTAATGATCAAACTAAGCAACAAACAACTTTTATCAACATCTCATTAACAGAAACGGATCAAAAACTCAGATCTGAATCATTTTATCAAGAACACCTCAAGAACATGAAGAACACCAAAAATTCAAATTTTCTAAAAATGAGATTTAGACATCAAGACTTAAATTTTATGGATGATTCATGTCCAAAAACAATTTTTAGGAAGGATTTTGCACAAAAACGAATCAAAACACCAACAAATTGCAAAATCACTCTTCAAAAAAAATTCACAGACAAGATTTCTCAAGAACACAAAATTTTCTAAATCTTCAAATTGACTCTCAAAAACTTGAAATTAATCAACCAAAAGTTGAAGATATGTTAGAAAACAAGTTTCTAACACAAAGATGTAATCCAATTTCGCTGAAAATCACTGAATCAAAATCTGATAAACTGATCAGATTGAAAATGACGAACTGATCAGAATTCTTGAAATCCTTCAAATCGATCCTCAAAACGATGAAATTAGCCTTCGATCCTTGAACGAAAAGTGTTCCTCTATCAAAAACGAATCCAACGAACTAAATCTTGATCAAATTCGACCAAGAATCACACAAATTTGACAAAAATCCAAGAAAACGAGATTTTCTTGAAAAATCAAGAAAATCGATCAAATTTCCTTGAGAATTCTGCAAATTTGATGTGTTAGATCAGTAGAAATTCTCCTCTAAATCTTGAACTTGCTCTGATACCAATTGTTAAACCCTAAAGATCAATCAAGATAGAGAAGATGTGAATTTGTCATCCATTTATCAAGAACATTGTATACAAGATATGAGTTTTGCCCTTTCTCTCTCTAAGATATGAGTTATGAATAATGAGAGTGATTCTAAGAGTCCTCTAAACTAACACACAACAAAACCTATTTATACTAAACACAATACAAGGTGTAAACAACACAATACAACTCAATACATTGACTTTGACTTTGACCTTTCTATATTTAAACCTTGAAGACATATTGCACTAACAATGGATGTTTTCTCATCTTGGTGATTCAGAAGATATTCCCATTCCTCGTGCTCAAACAGTTGAAGATGATGGTCCTACTATCATTCCAAATATGTAGAATATTGAAGCTGAAACATCATGGGTCTCAGTTGTTCCTATAAACACTATACCTGCTTCTGAACCAAATGTCTCAGACATTCCATCTACTTCTCAGCAATCAGTGAATATAATGACAACTGCATCCATTCCTCTCTTGGCTGATACTCCAGACGTCGTTGAAGCTTCATCTTCAGCTCCTCCAGTTCAAGTTGAGTCAGCGTCTCACGCCCCGGCTCAGCGATGGACTCTAAATCACCCAATTGATCAAATTCTTGGTGATCCAAACGCTGGTATTCAGACTCGACGAAGTGCAGGTAATATTTGTTTATTTGTTAATTTTATTTCTCTAACTGAACCAAAGAAAGTAGATGATGCCCTTAAAGATCCAAACTGGGTCAGCGCCATGCAAGAAGAACTGACTGAATTCGAAAGAAACAAAGTTTGGAAACTTGTTCGAAGACTAACTGACAAAACAGTGATAGGCACTAAATGGGTCTATCGAAACAAGTTGGACGAACATGGAACTATTACCCGCAACAAGGCTGGTCTTGTTGCTCAGGGATACAGACAAGAGGAAGGCATAGATTATGACGAAACATTTGCTCCAGTAGCAAGACTAGAATCTATTCGTCTATTCTTAGCATATATTGTACATAAAGACTTCAAAGTATATCAGATGGATGTTAAGTCAGCGTTTCTAAATGGAAAGCTGAATGAAGAAGTCTATGTGGAACAACCTCCAGGATTCTCAGATCCTAAGCGTCCAGGTTATGTTTATAAACTGGATAAGGCACTTTATGGCTTAAAGCAAGCTCCACGTGCATGGTATGACACTCTTTCTACTTATCTCCATATTGAACAATTTGAGCGAGGTAAAATCGACAAAACTTTATTTTTCAGGAAAGTAAAAGGTCATATCATTCTTGTTCAGATATATGTTGATGACATTATATTTGGCTCTACTAACCCTGATCTTTGTACTCGTTTCGCTGATAGAATGAAAGATGAGTATAAAATGAGCATGATGGGTGAACTAACATATTTCCTTGGTCTTCAGATAAAGCAAAATGAGAAAGGAACTTTCATTAATCAGGGAAAATATGTTAAAGATATGTTGAAGAAATTCGACTTAACTGAAAGTTCAGCTATGAAAACCCCTATGGCACCACCGCTGACACTTGATAAGGATACTAAGGGTATTCCTGTTAATGTCACGTTATACCGTGGGATGATCGGCTCTCTTTTGTATCTTACAGCTAGCCGACCCGATATTATGTATGCAACATGTTTGTGTGAACGATATCAAGCTGAACCTAAGATATCTCATATGAAAGCTGTAAAGCGAATTTTTAGATATCTAAAGGGTACAGCGAATCTAGGTCTTTGGTATCCCAAAGACTCGGGATTCGATCTAATCGCCTATTCAGATAGTGATTTTGCAGGTTGCAGAATGGATAGGAAAAGCACCACAGGAGGATGTCAGCTCCTGGGTGGAAAGCTGGTAAGTTAGACATGTAAAAAAGCAAAACTCAGTGTCCACCTCCACAGCTGAAGCTGAGTATGTAGCCGCTGGAAGCTGTTGTTCTCAGGTCTTGTGGATGAGAAATCAACTACTGGACTATGACCTTCAGCTCTCAAATATTCCAATCTATTGCGACAGCACAAGTGCCATCGCTATAGCCAATAATCCAGTGCTACACTCAAAGACAAAACACATCGAAATCAGGTATCACTTTATCAAAGATCATGTGATGAATGGTGATATAGAACTTCACTTTATCCCAACTGATTATCAGTTAGCTGATCTGTTCACCAAACCTCTTGATGAGACAAGGTTCAACTGTCTCATCAGCGAGCTTGGAATGCTGAACTTTGAAGAGTAAAATCTTCAGCGGTTCACATTTGATCAGCAATAGAATAAAATCAACTTGTATAACCCATTCTATCATCTTCTCTCTGAATAAACCTGATTCGCTGACATCAAGGTATGTTTCTCTCTCTGACAAATCGCATGTAAATGCAAGATTTCAAAATAAATTACATCGCTGAATATCTCTTCCTTATCAGCGATACTTTGAAATTTCTAAAACCAACTGATATTTCTATTCAGTGATTCATGTTTTCAAAAGTGTCCCTGAGTTTTTCAAAACCTCAGAGACATCCAAGACTATGAAAGGACAGTTGTGACGTCATTACAACGGATAAGCCCTGGCACGTTCTTCTTTCTGACACACGTTTGCACGTTTCGTTTACTCGCCAATCAAATGCAAACACGTGTCCGTGTCATGATGAAAATCTTTTCCCGCTCAAGATTTTCTCTCTCTCTAATCTCTCTATATAAACTCATTCTGGGTTTATATTTTTCTTTTACGCGAACTTCCTCTCCAAGCTAAGAAAAAGAATTTACTGTTGTATTTGTGCTCTCGAGTTTTTCAAGAACTTAAGAACTTCATCTTCTTCAACGAACCAGGTTAATAATTCTTTTATTTTACCTGTTTCTTCAAACTTGTTAATGATCTTCTCGTTGTTTTCACAAGATCAAACAAAAGAACCTTTTAAAATGAAATCATTTCTTTCATGGTTTTATGAACACAACCTTTCATGGTTGTTCTTCAAGTTTAAAACGCAAAATCTTAAACTTGTTCTTCATACGTTTTTCCAGAATCCCAATCTTCAAAGGAAACTGGAAAACAAGATTTTTTTTGGGGTTTGCATTTCGTTTTTTTTTTTAAACAAGAAAAACCCTAATCTTTATTAAGACATTTTGTCTGAATGAAATGAACAAAATTCGAACCATCTTATTGGAAAATCTTTCCACATTAAGATTATTCTTATTTGTTAATCTTTGGTTGAACTGATAATACAAAAAATGGCATCTTCTGACATTTCCAAGAACACCATCGCTGAGAACACTGCTGCTGATAACACTGCTGAGGAAGTGGAAATTCTCAAGGCTCCTCAGGTCAAGTTCTCTCTTGAAAAACTGGATTGGACCAAGGTAAATAACCTCTATGCGCTTCTCGAGTTTCCTCCTTGAAAGCAAGTCACACATGTAGATGATGCTGTGAAATTCCTGAAGAACTGTTCCATCTCCACAGCCCTGACCATAACACCTCCTGCACATCAGCTACTGCTATCCCAATTCTGGTACTCTGCCAGACACTCTCAGCTACCTTCAGCCAAAGACCCCTAAAAAACAATTGACTGCATCCTCTGCGACACTGACTATGGCACCATGAAGATCACCCCTGCCATCATTCGCAAAGCCCTCAGCCTTCCCATCGCTACCAAAGAAAAACCTTTCGTTCCCCTCCCTGACCACAAGAAAAACTCAGACAGGGAAGCCATCATTGCATTCTTCGACGCAATGGGCTATGTATGGGAAACGGGAAGGGATAAGAAGCCCGAGAAGAAGCTGACCCTCATCAAGAAATAAAAAATGCCCAGCGAGATGAATTTCATCTTCGCTCATTTAATCAGCTGCATGACTGCCAAATCCGGCTCCTCTGACCAAGCCGCTCAGCCTCAGCAAGCAATGGGATACGCATTGCTGAAAGGTCTACATATAGACTGGGCATCGATTATCTATGATGACCTGGTACTCAGAGTGGACTCCGTCGCTGACAGATCTCCATGGGTTCCCTATCCTCGATTCATCAGCGCCGTATTCCAAAAAGGCCTGAAGGACAGCTACCCAACAGAGGGTGGCCTGAAACTCTCTCAGGTTGGCCCTAAGGTACTCGACTTCAAACCGGTGGAAAATGAGGTACGTCTTTCTACTCTTCTAACTCTTCTAAATCCTACTTCTTCTACTTCTGCAGCTCCTTCAGCGGACAAACCCACCGCTGATACCCCAGTTGCAACCACCATTCCTTCTCTTAAAAGGAAACACTCTGACACCCAACTTGGTTCCAAAAGAACTAAGAAAACCAAGGAGCAACCCCAGCAATCTATTGCTAAAGACTCCTCAGCTCCTCTTGATGGGCTGAAGGAAAGTTCAGTGGTACGCTCAGCCACAGCTGAACAAGCCACCCATTCAATCCCAACTTCAGCGTCTCTAAACGCTGAGGTTACAAACTTGGAAACTACCCAACCTCTTTCAGTCTCTCAAAAGACTGATGAAGAGATTCTCAGCGAATCCAACGCTGAACTCAGTACCCAACCTCCATTCTTATCCTTCGCTTCTCCCTCTACTCATTTGAACTCTACTCCAGTTATCACTGAAGCACCTGTCATTCCTCCAGAAGCTAAAGAAAATACTCTTCAAGGAGTGATGGGCATAGGACCTGCAGAGATGACCATACATCCACGCACTTTAGCTGACGACATGGAACTTTTCTCAGGAACTCGAGATTTTGATGAATTCACCAATCCTCCTGCAGGTACACACCAACCCATATACACTGTAACTGAACCCCAAACTTCTGAGCTTTCCTCTGTTCACAAGTTCTTATATGTTACATGTCCTAATTTGAGAGACATCAACGCCTCTCTGAAGACAATAGACACGACGCTGACAGGTCTCACTACTACTCTTTTCGACAACTCTTCAGCTGTAACAAACGCTGGAGAGAATCTTACAAAGCTGACAACTGTCGTCGAAAAGAATGCCTCCAAAGCTGACTTGGAGAAGGTTGATAAATCACTCACCGACTTTGCCAAAGTTCTCTCTGATATCTACACAGACTACCTCGACATCAAGAAATCAGTTGACACCATGTCCAGCGAAGTCACAACGCTGAAGACATCGGTTGGCACACTCGAAGGTGATTTGTCTGCTGTAAAGGCTGATGTCAGTTCAGTAAAAACTGACATGAGTTCTGTGAAGACCGATGTCAATACGATGAAGAATGACATCACTTCAATTCAGACATTATTGCAGCAGATCCTGACCAACACGACCGCCCCTGCACCTGCCCCTGCACCTCCATCTTTTACTACGGTGGATCGTGCTGAATTCGTGAAGATCAATCCTGGTATTTCTGGCATAGAAAACATATTATCAGCGATTGAAATCTGTGTGGGGATCCCTGGCCAAGAAGACAGGGATACAACACAAGTTGCCGAATCATCACATTCCTCCCCCACTCATCATGAAAAAGAGGGGGAGAAGAGCGTTGAAGACCTTTCCAAGAGCGCTGAAGACCTTTCCCATGATGAATCTATCAGGGGGGAGAAGACTGAAGACCTCACCTTTACTGAAGAAGGTGAGAAGACAATTGAAGCAGCCGCTGGAGCTCAGGAAGATGAACACCCTGAGGGAACCGAGAAGCTTACCTCTGTATCTGAGGGGGAGCAACTCGAAGAAGAAACTGAGTCTGAAGCTGAAGATGAAGAAGCCATCGACTTGTCTGATGATGAACCATCCTCTTCTCCAAAGAATGATGATGATGACGATGATGATGATGACTCTTTTATCGTCAAGCCTGCTCAGAGAACTATAGCTCTTAAAGGGATTCGGATAAATGAACCTTCAGGGGAGCGGACAAAGACAAAGCCATCAGCATCTGAAGCTGACAAGGGCAAAGGAAAAAGTGTTGCTGAAGATGAAAATCTGATGATCTTGCTTAAAAAGACGGTTTGTCAGGTACATTAACCTCTTCCTTACTCCACATCCCTCCTCCATACACTATCAGTTCTATACTCCACAAACCTCCATACACTTTATCCCATTCTTTCTATCTCTGTTCTACCCAAGTTCTTACTTGTAAGATCGTTGTGTTTCAGCTAGTCCTCTCCCCTGTTTGAGGATATCGCTGAAGTTCCTACAGCTGCGACTTCACCAACAATAATCCCAGCTCCCAACGATGAAGAAATAATCCCGGTCTTAGATTTGATCTCTGAGACTGATGAACCTGATGCTCTCTCACAAAAACAGACCTTCCTTGGCTCCTCAAAAGCTAAGTGAAGAGGAACAAGAAAAGAGAGATGAAATGATCAAGAGACTCGAAGATCAGCGAATCATTCTGAAGCGTGATCAACTTCCTTCGGTTCCTCCAAAGTTCAGAATTTCCCAAAAGGAATACCAGGAACACCTTAGAGTTGAACGCCTAATCGCTGAAAGAAAGGAAGCAGAAGAAAAAGACAGAGAATACGCCATCCGGCTTACTCAACGATCAGTAAAAGACCCCAAGCTGAAAAGAGCTCCCATTGATGTTCAACGTCAGCTATGGGATGATGCTCAAAAGATCGTTAGAGAAAAGACTAAGGTCTCTGATACGACTTTGGAATGGGTAAACAAATGCTGACCTATCGATCTAGACCATCCAAAATCATCAAAGTAAACATCAGAGGAAGACTGTACGCAGACGTTCCTGTTGTGGAAGTGGATGTCTACAGAGAAGACAAGACCAAGCAAACCTTCTATGCTACTACCTTAGAAAAGTTTGGTCTCTCTGAATGGTTAGAAACAAAATTAGCCATTCAGGGATCGCGCTCAAAATTCAAAAGCCATGACGAGAAGATCTTAAACAAACAGATCGACCTGGTTTCCTCTGATGTGGATATTCCTCCTTCTACTCTTCTTCCTCCTCAACAAAGAAAAGTCTCTGCTAAGGAAAAGAAAGTCTCAGACTCAGGTCCTTCTATACGGAATGAAACAGGTATTGGTTTCTCTCGTGCTGAAGTTCTTGGCCCTGATGCTGATCTCTCAGTGCTTGACACCTCCCTACCACCTGGAGAAACTTTCATTCCTAGCACAGTTGTAAGTGATCCTTATGGTATATTCTTTCTAGACTACGATGGAAACTATCACTTTCAACGTATCTCTGAGCTCCACATCGCTCCCATCGAACAACTCAGAGATCTCATATACTGGTGTGAAGTCAGATGCGACATTAAAGCTAGACACCTGAAGCCCTTGATTTTTGAAGAAGCTCTGAAGAAAAAGAATCAAGGAGTAGATGTCCCTGACTGGATGATTCCCGCATCAAAGACCCTCGATGAACTACTCATCAAGGAAGAACCTTTTGACGGATAGGATCGCCTTGTAATTCTTTCTATCCTTATTTGTCTACATCTTTTGTACTTGTAATTTTATTCGCTGTACTTGTAATTTTTCCACTTCCCTCTGTAATCTTTACAAAGTTTAAAGAAAAATTTCAGCGAACGTACTTTACTCCATCAGTACAGAAAAGATCCCAGAAAACAGTAAAAGGGACAAATATTTTATGAGTTCTTTTTATCCTTATGTTTTCATTAAATAGCAATTTTCTCTGTTGTTGTGTCATAATCAAATAGGGGGAGATTGTTGATCCAAACCCTCAGTGATTTGATAATGACCCTCTCTTATATACTTAGTGAAAATTGTAAGTAAACAATATGTATCAGAGTTTCACTATCGCTGATAAGTACTAAGATCTTACAGTACCGCTGATAGGAACTCTCGCTCTTTAGATTAAACAGTCAGCGAACACTGTTCACCATAATACTCTGAGTCTGTTCAGTACTTATGGTGATCTCTGATAAGTTAGTTGTTTACTTATGATCCCTGAAGACAAGTTTCACGTTAACATAGGTTCTACGCTGAAGTCGAAGATCAAGCTCAAGAACCAGCGACAAGTCTCCTAATGAACTGATGCGGATCAGCGAAGACTCAGATTTGTCCACTCAACGTGAAGTATCAAGTACAAGACTTTAGCTATCGCTGAATTCTATTATTCGCTGATAAAGAATGATAGATCGCTGAATCAACGAAAAGCTGATCACAAAGTCCTCCGTACAAAGTACTTTTTGTCTAAACCACCCGTGCACGTCTCCGTACGATATGTCAGAAAAAGAACCTCCTTATTGTCTGAATTCGTACAACCACTCTGATACTACACTGTTCAAACATGCGGCTACTAAGGTTGTCAACAAAGGTCAATGACATGCAACCAATCAGTTGCTGCCACGTGTAAAGTGTAAACTGCAATGCATTAAATGCATGCAGTATATAAGAAGATGAACTCACTTCATTTTGAAGTAACTTGCTAACTCTGGACAAGTTCATCCTTCTTATCTTGAGATAGGTTATTATTAGTAATTTCCTTCTCTTTCTTAGTGCAAGAAACTTAGTGTTCCAACTTGTTTAGATTTAGGTTTATCCTTAATCTTGTTTCTGCAACAAGCTGTAAATTGTTAATGATTTATCAATAAACAATTTAGAAAAGTAAAATCTATGTGTTTGTATTCAACCCCCCCCCCCCCTTCTACAAACTTGTATAGCCCTTCGGGACCAACAAAATCAACTAAGGGATTACAATCAATTCTACTCCAAAGTCCCAATTCTGTGTGATAATTCGAGTGCAATTGCCATTGCAAATAATCCAGTTCTCCATTCCAGATCAAAGCACATAGACATCAGATATCACTTCATCAGGGACCACATATCCAAAGGTGACATTGAGCTGCATTTCATTCCCACCGATGTACAACTTGCTGATTTGTTCACTAAACCCCTTGATGAAGCCAGGTTCAACTTTCTAATAAGTGAACTTGGAATGTGCAATTTCCAATAAATATGTGTCCTAAACCTCCATCGATCTCTCATCGGTGGACAATTTCTTCTGTTTCTTTCTACACCGAAATCTTTCATCTTGTCGGTAGCACTTCCTCTACCGAAATAGCTCACAACTTGGTCAAATACAACCACCGATTGATCCTCACCACCGATTCTCTTATATCGGTGGTATGCTCTTCTTCCTTCTTACCGAATTGTTTCTCATATCGGTGGTATGCTCTCAACAACATTATCGGTATCACTCTACCCCGAAGCAATCCTTCACCGAAATCACTGTTACACCGATACCCACTCACCACTGATTCTAAATCTTATCGAATACGCTTCCCCATGCTTCCATGAGCATAAAAACCCTAAGTGTCAGGATGAGAAGTGACCCTTCCCATTCCAAGCCGCCCACGCTCACACATTCCCATATCCCATCATTACCCCATTTTTTTTAATCTTTAACCCTCAAACCGTTCCCTCTCCTTTTTAAAATAATCAACCCTCCCCCTACTTCTATATATATAAACCATCCCTAGCCATTCTCTCTCTCTATCATTTTCTCTCCACGAAACCTGAAACCTTCCCCATCAAAATCTCTATTTTTTTACCGACAACAATGGCGCCCAACAAAATCCCTACGTGTTTTGAAGACCTCATCTTCAACCCTTGCAACCACGTCGCTCGTTTCGAATCCGATCCTGCACATCCCGAGTTCAACACCGTTATCAAGTTCTTAACTCGCTCACCCCTTCTCCATGCTTTCTCTTGCAACCCTAAGATGAGCAAAGTGCTCATTGGCAAATTTTGGCTTTCCCGTGTGTATGATATTTCCAATGAAGCCATTCATACCTCTATCTTTACTGACGAAGAGGGTGATCACGATGTTACTTTTGGCGTAGATGATGTCCGTAGTGCTCTCCGGATCGAAGCCTTTTCAGAGTATGTTGACATACATGTCGATAACTTCCTTGAGCGAGTCATAAGCACTCTTGGCTATATCCAACAATCTGAGGATAAAACTTCCAAGTCTTCTAAAGGACCAGGTACTCTTCGTCGCAAAAATATGGGTGGGGTTTGGAACTTCTTCTTTGCTCATGTGATCCATTGTCTATCTAGAAAGACAAGTGGTCAAGACCAATCCCCATCTTCCCTGGTTCAAACCCCATCTCGAAAGCGGAGGCACTCATCTTCCCCTTCGCGATCTCTTTCAAAGAGGTCTCGAAAGCCTTCGGCCAAACCGACTAATCCAACTGTCGATTCTCAAAAATCGCCAGTTGTTGAAATTCACCCTTCCGAGCCAAGGGAATCCGTTATCATCCCCACCGTCTCCTTTGTTGCCTCTCAAAAGGCTTCAGTTGTACAATTGGAGGAACCACAACTTACCTCCCCACTCGTTTCTGAGGGTGGTGGAGATGACCTCGAGGTCTCTCCCCTCGAGGGTTCTAAATTCTCACTTCACAGCCTTACACCCGATCTCTTTGAGATTGATGATGCACAACCCGCTCAGGGTTCCCCCCCCCCCCAGGTAATTTCCTTGAGTTTCTTTTGGAGGACACTGGTTCTCCCCGAACCATCCCGTCCATCGAGGAAAACCCCACCGAGTCTCCCTCACCGAAGACTCAATTAACTCCCCGACGATATCCCTCTCCACATCGATCCCCTACCCCATGCCGATCGCCTACACCAATTAGAGAAGATTCTCCCCTCCGAGATCCCCCTCCACCGAAAGTTCTCTATTCCGATGAAATGTCCACTTACCTCCCAAATCTCACTACCGACGCTGATCCACTACGCCTACGATTCACTCTCCCAGAAATCGGTGGCTATACCTCTCCAAGCATTGGGCGACACTCTGCATTTCTACAATCCACAATTTCCATGATTTCACAAGCCAACTCCAGAATCTCAGTTCTTGAATCCCAGTTACCGCAGATACTTGTTGTTGCCCTTGCCGATGCACTTCGGCCCATGTATAATGAAATTGTTTCCTTGTCTTCCAAAGTGGATTCCTTAACCAATGCTTCTACCACCGACCACTTGCAAGAGAAATCCCAATGGGAAATGGACTTGGGTGATTTCTCCCTGATCCCCGATGCCACCACTACAAGCTTGGCTTTTCTTCACTCAAAATTTGACAGTGTATTTAAACAGTTGGGTTTTAAGGTTTCGGCTGCTGCTGAGGGGGAGAAGTCTGTTTATCAACCAAAATTACCTTCCATCAAGAAATCTATCAGCAACAAGCCTCCACATTCCACCGATAAAACAGCACAGGCCACCAAAGATCAAGCTGTGTCACCACCGAAATCTCCATCGGTGGAAACCACACATACAGGTACCACCGATCTTGTTGAGGGGGAGAAAATTCTTGCATCTTCTGAGGGGGAGCAAATTTCTAAAACTCCCAAAGACAAAGGCAAGAAAGTTCTCTCGACCGAAGAATTGGCAAAAGAAGAAAAGAAAAAGAAGGAATTGGCAAAGTATGGGGCCCGACCTGAGGATGCTCAATCTTTAAAACTCAAGCCTCCATCCCAAGAAACCACCACCGATCTTGGTGTTTCTCCTCAAGAAATTGAGGAAGCTAGACTTGCTCAAATTGATTTGGATAAATCTAAAGCTCTCTCTCTGAAAGCTGCAAAAGAAGAGGCCAACAAAGCCAAGTCTGCCGATCCCCTACTCACTCAAAAATTTGTGCTAAGTGCCATTGAAGAAGAAAGAAATGAAGAAATAAGTTGGTACAAAAAGACCATGCACCACCGACTTAGCAGATCCCCGATCTCGAATGTCAAAATTGCTACCTCCAGAGCCAACCCGAAGGATATCAGGCTGATCATCGATAGAGAAGACGGCTCAATGAAAGGTGTGAAAGATAGTCACCTCAAACAGTTCGGTCTCCCCGAATGGTATGAGATCTCTCAACACTTGGTCAGAAATGAAAACCCAAAGAAAGACATTTTTGTCAAATGTATTGAAGGATTGATGGAAAAGATGAAGGAGATTAAAAGGAAACACAACATAATTCTTTCTTCTGATGAAAGGGCAAAACTTCAATCGATGAAAGAAGAAATCTGTCTTCCCAAAGTCAAGAATCCTATCGACAAGGTGTTCAAGGAAATGGCAACTGAAGGGAAGATTCCAAATGTAAGCAACCTAAACTTGTCCCTCCCTACATCGGTGCCTCATCCTACTACGACTTTGAGTCTCTCACCGATTTTCGGGCTGTTCTTCAATGATGGTTTTGGTTGTTGTTCCTTCATTTGTGCAAAACCACAGAAAAATGGAATATTATTGCAAGTCAAAAGTGAAAGTTGGGGCATTTTAATTAAATTTCCAAAATAAAAACTAACTTAAGGAAAAGCTATGAGAACATATATTTTAACAAAATTATAGCATATAGTATCTTTAACATATTTTCTTAAGCAAAGAAAACAAAGATTCAGGTATATGTTTTTTTCTCTAAAACCTCCCTTTAAAATAAAAGAAATTATGAAATAGAGTGTGAAAATTTTCAGATTTGAATAACTTCTAAAAAATGTTTATAGTGAGAAATAATTATTTTTTAATTATATTCTTACAAATAAAAATATTGAAATTAATTGTTTGGAAAAAGGAAATAATATTTTATTATATATATGATATATTTAATTAGTTATAATATGAAAGTTGTTAGAGATAAATATAATCTTTTTAGAGATTTTAAATTTGTTAAACTTCTTATAAAAATCTGTTAATTTTTTTATAAAAAATCTGTTAAGAATACTTTAAGATGATTGTGTAGGAAAATATGGATTTTGAGATAAACGAAAAGATATATATTTATATCTAACCTTTTTTTTATAAAAGGAAGAGTAAATTATATATGTTTTTGGTCTCTTATGAATGTTTTTTTTTCTTTGTGGTGATTCAAAAATCGTGTTTTGTAGGTTAAATTGGTCCCTCCCCCAGACGAGGGGCAAATCTGTCATTTTCTTATTTTACTTAAAATAAAATAAAAAACATATTATTTATATCATAAAATAATAAAATAATAAAACCTTTCAGCACCACCCCACCTCCTGCTTTCTTTTCCGGCAAAGAACACCTTTTAGCACCACCCACCATAGGTGGACCCATGAATTTTTTCATACGGTGGCACAATGAATTTTTTCATATGTGGCACTTTTGACGAACCTAAAAAAAATTCAAATCGTTCGATGTTGTTTTATCCTAATTCCACTTCTTTGAGGGATTTTTTTAAGTTTTTTTCTCGATTTCGAGGAATTTTTAAGTTTTTTTCTCGATTTCGAGGAATTTTTAAGTTTTTTTATCGATCTCGAGAGAACTTTTTTTATTTTTGGTTGATTTCAAGTGTTTTTTTGGATTTTTGGTTAATACGGTTGCACCCTTCATAGAAGTAAAAAAAATTACTCTTCGTCGGACGATTAATACGGTGGCACGTGCCACCGTATCTCCTCACTTGGGTCCGCCCATGCCACCCACCCCTTTGAGCTTCCTTTTCCGTCGTATTATCACAACTCAAAACCACCACCAAATCCATCACCCTTCATCCCTTCCCGATTGAATCGTTCTTACCTCACCACCGAAACCCTAGAGGATTTTAACCTAACAGAAGACGAAGATGAATAGTAAATTAACATTCTGAATCTAATCTTTTAGAGCTGTGAACATGTACCAAGACGAAGACAATTTCTTCTTTTTTACCCTTAAAATTCATTTTTTCTAATAAATAATATATTTAATACAAATTATATCAACATATATATATATACGTGCACAACAAGACACCGTCATGATATCACCCAGGGCCGTCTTTTAACATGTTAAATATTGGGATTTTGAATAGGGTCTCCAAAATTTCGGGGCCCTTTGAACGTTAGATTTCTTGAATCTTGATTTGAGTTGGGTGTTCGCCTTCTATGTTTTGTGTAATTTTGAAATTTTTGTCTTTATTTATTTTCAAGTTCTACAGTTCTATCATGTTACACAAAACAACTAAGTCGACCTTTCTAGTTTTTCTCTATTCATTTTTCTTTGTTTTTTCCTTGTATGTCAAAGTTCTAACTTTGTCCACCTTATCTGACATCTTTAACATCAATATCACAAGTCTTTGATCTATTTTCATCATATAAGCTTGATTTTTTTTCGAAAAGCAATTATATTAAAAGGAAACCGAAACAATACAAAAGAAAAAGAACCTGCGAAGGGCAGATTGACAAGCAACAGGACGCGAGAAGACGAAGCTAACAAAACGACCTATCAACAAACAAAAGCATCCCGCTAACAAGAAGAAACACAACAAAAAACAAAACGGAACCGGATAAAAAAACCACAACGGTAGGAGAATTTATCCAAGCATCCCACAAGATCAAAAAAAAGAGGCATCTAGACGAAACCCATCCAAAGGAACTTGATTTTTTTTAATCTAAGGATTTTGATCTTTAAAAGTAAAGATTTTATTTTGGATATATTAAAAAGTTGATTGTCTTTTGAATAAAGCAGACCTTATAAAGCAGGGATTTGGCTTTAACTTGAATAAAGCAGACCTTATGTTCTGTTCTTGGTAATATGTTTGCTTTTATATTTCTTCCTTTTTGAAAACTCTAAAAGATTAGATTTAGAATGTTAATTTATTATTTATCAATTGTCTTGGTACATGTATAACAAGGCCTTCAAACACACATTGAAATCACTATTAATTAATAAAAAACAAAAGTAAATGCCCTCACTTAATTGACAATTTTTAATAAAGTTAGTACTATGGACCATTTTTAAAGCAAAATGCAAACTATAGGGACTAATTTCACACTTGTTCATAGTTTTGTATAAACCACTGTAGTTTATTATTTTAGTTTGTTCCATTCTATTTCAATCAATATACTTGCAAGCTAAGTACTAATGCTTCAAAATCTAAAGATTTAGTCCAACCTTGATCCAAAACATTGGTTTTAGCGGATTCTAATGGTTCGACAATCGAAATCGAAATAACAAAACAATCGCGCAATTAGCCAACCGTTCCTTTCTTCGACATAAGTAGGTCGTACATTTGTGGAACCCACTTGCAATTTCTCAGCTAAAATAAAGCAAAACTTAAAAACAAAAAAAAGCCCAAAAACTGAATGAAGATATCAGTTTTGTACCAAATTGGTCTTGGTATAAACAATATTTGTAAATACATAATACAATTTTGGTCACATTTTCAAAGAGAGATTTGCTTACAAGTTACTTGAAAACCCTAGAATCAAAATCACCTTTCACTTGAATAATACAAGCAGCAGCAAAACTTACAAAATTCATACTCGTAAACCTTACACGTTTACATGACTAATCATCGTCTGATGAACTATCATCTTCTTGTCTTCCAAAATCGTCCGTTTCTTCGGGTGCATCCTACACACACATCCATAAGAATTCCACATTTAGTACCCACCCACTCCTTATAGCACCATTATATATGAACTTTCCAAACAGACCCAATATATCCCACTAGAAAGCAAAAAACAAAGACTAGTGGAAAGAAAGAAAGAAAGCAAGAGATTTCTTACAGCTGCCTTATCCCAGTCCTTTAACTTAGAAGTTGTCAACATATAGTTATCGCGTAAAGGAGCCCAACCAGGACCTTCTCCATCACCCCCGCTTGCCACCTGTATTGTAAACCAAAGGTACAAGTGAGTCAATTGGATTTTGCCCAAACGCAATGCCCCCCACAATAATGATTTTGCTGGAAACATTTGGTGGTAAAAGTAAGAAAAGGAGAGAAGACAGCACCATCGCACTCGACCCAGATGGGGTTTTGCCTAACTCTGTAAAGAAGGCTTCTTTCCTCCGCTTCTGAATCACTGAAAAGTCAAAGAACAACAATCAACCATCTTTGAAATTTATATATGGTTACAAAGAACCATATCAAAATAATGTATTGTTAGTTTCGAAACATAATTAGGTTTTGCATAGGGGTTAGTAAGGTTTTCTTATGCTAATCTGTTTAGACCCACGGAAGCACTTTTGGACCCTACACATTTAAAAGGAGAAAAGCGAAGCATTTTATTGCACACACCTTTAGCATCTTTCGACCTTGATGGATTTAAACCTTTCTGCGAACTTTGGGCCTTGTTAACCTGTGAAAGACAAGAAACAATAAGCAGAAATTCAAGAAAATGTAGCTAATGCCTGTGACAGAAACAGAGGAACAAACTATCAAGTTTATGACTCAAGAAACTCACAGCATTAAATAACTTGACGACTGAAAGTTCCGCCACCACATGAAAATTGTGAACAAGTTAGTTTGCAAGTTTCAATAATTCAAAATTTTCTATTTTTCCAACATGAAACGAAATAGCATACCTCCCTTTGTAGCAACTCCAATGAGTAGTTTCTCATGCGAGACTAAGAAGGAATCAGGCTTTACGTGTCCTTTCTCTCCTAACTTTATATCCAAAAAAATCACGGTCAGCACAACGGCCTACATGTTCATAATTCATGAAATAGAAAATAATACCCAAATCCATATGAATTACCAAGGTTTTTTCCTTTTTTGCATCCCCCTTAACTTTCCTTTCATCAGCTTCTTCGGCAAGCTTTTTTACCACAAGCTTCTTGTAAGCAGATAATACAGGACCCTACACCAATAGCAAAATGCATAAATGAACTAAAATAGCATAGTTAAGAATTCTCTCTATCTCATGTTATTTATGGTGTTTGCGGTATATAAATATTATATAATTCAAAAAAACACTTAGATATAAGGAGTTTTTTTAATTTAAACATAATGAAGGATATATCAAGAGGCTTACCAGTACATCGTCTGATCCACTCCTCTTTATTATTTTCTTAAAGGCCTTTTTGAAAGATTTGGATCCTTCAGAAAATTTCATAATTCCATGTTCAATTATCTCATCTTCATCATCAGAAACGTCGTCATTGCCCATATCTTCATCCACGTCCGCTTCTTCCTCTGAAGATTTTTCATCACCTTCCTCGTTTTCATTATGTGGTTGCTTTTCTTCAAACTTCATTGGGAGGGAAGGCTCCTCTTCGTCAACATCATTAGCATCATCACTATCATCAGAATTATAATCCCTTGCCTTTTTTCGGAAAAGCTTTTTCATTTTTCCATCCATTTTAACCTTCTGTCCACTTCCCTGAAACACTTTCATTTTCTTCTTCCCCTTGCCCTTTTTGTGACCTATTTTTCTCTTCCTTGGAACTTTCTCAACTTCTTGCATTTGAACTTCTTCAGCCATCGCACAAATCCCCTGGCTCAGCTCAAAATCTTAAAAATAAAATTATCAAAGCGATGAGTAGGCAAGTTTGAATGGATAAAATTAATGTCGCCAGTTAAGAATTGCGGTTGGATATTGTACATAATGAGAAGTCACTCCACGCCTAGACCACCTCTACTTATAATGCACTTTCAACCATAAATACATGTAATTCATGCATGTATTAATCTTCAAGTAATTCATCAAAAATAATACAAGTCCAAGATAGTCAAAGAAACCCCTCCAAAAAAACGCCCAAATTAGCTAGTAAACACAACACTGAACTAATGCCATGACAACTTACCAACTTGTAATTTATCAACAAGCTCGTTTTAACAAAGAATTTGAATTCATAGAGGATAAAACAGAGGTGTTGTTTATAAATCCCAATCCACTAAAAATCGTACCCAACAGTTAAGAACAAAGCAAAAAATCAGAATACCGAGTGAAATTAAACACCATCCACATACGAAATTGATTAAAGATATCGCTGCAATTAACAAAGAATTTCGTTCCTGTTGAAGATGAAAAATACACTGTTTGATATTCAAACCTAAAAGTAGATTTTGTTTGGAACAAAGAGGTAGCACAACATCAGAGACTCCAAACACACAACAACTCTTCATTCAGAATCATACTAAATAATCAAAGTAACAATCAACATTATCACCAAGCGATAAACAAAGCCCCATTACTCATCAACGCAGTATTCAAACAGTACTTGGTGATTTTGTAGAAGAAATACTTACGCCGGATAGATAAGAAGTGGGCGACAACAAGAGAGCCGGAGCCCTAGAGTGGTAGATATCGATGTGAACAGCAGAGGGAACGAGTCGTCGTTGAGGTAGCGTTTGGTACGCAGACTGGATGGGACGGGGCAGGACGGGACAGGACTAATTGTCTGTCCTACGTTTGGTACGACTAGAACAGGACAGGACTAATTGTCTGTTTTGCGTTTGGTAAGCTGGACAGGACAGGACAGAACTGTTAAAATGACCAGATTGCCCTTAAGCGCTGTCTAATGTTATTTTATATCATATAATGATTATAAATAACACAAATCAACCAAAATTTATTTAAATAACTTTATGTTACAAACCAAGGAGCAAATAAAGTTTGCCACTGGTTATGTTTTTTACACAATGTTTAACTATACATCTATTGATAGTTATACATACATACATACATACATATATATATATATATATATATATATATATATCAACAGCAGAAATACATACATACATACATCAACAGCAGAAATACATACATACATACATACATCAACAGCATACATACATACATCAACAGCATACATACATACATCTATTGATAGTTATACATACATATATATATCAACAGCAGCAGAAACAAACATTAGCAGAAACAAACAGTAGCCACTGCTGGAAAAAAAATCGCATACATACATACATCAACAGCAGAAAAATCAACAGGAATCAACAGTTGGTGTAATCGCATATATCAACAGTAGGTGGAATCGCACATATCAGCAAGAAAAATCGCATATTTCAGCATGAAAAATCGCATATTTCAGCAAGAAAAATCGCATATATCAGCAAGAAAAAATCGCATATATCGACTAGATGGAGAAGACAATAGCAAGAGAAATTGACCATGAAATCGACGAGATGGAGAAGAAGAGAAGGGTAAATCGTACCTGCAAAATGGAGATGAAATCGATGGGATGAAACGAGATGAAACCGAGGGGATGAAGTCGTTCAGGCAAAATGGAGATGGAGGCTCACGAATTTGGGTAGGGTTTGTATATAATCAGATGTCTAATGATGGTAAAATGGTAATCTCCAAGTTTAGTCCCATCTTGTTAAGTCTCGTCCCATATAGTCTGCATATCAAACGCAGCCTGATGGAACTGGAGACGGAGGGTTTATTTCTAGGGTTTTGGCAAAGGTGGCCTTTTTGTACAATCCCTCTATTTCACCGTGTTTGTGAAAATAAAATGAAAGATTTTGGGGGTGTTTGGGATTGCTTTTTATTTATTTATTTGCTTATTGTTTTTCTCATCGCAAATAACCTATTTTAGTGTTTTGATTGGAAAAAAAAAGCACAACTTTTTCCCAAATAAGTTATTTTTGATAAGTTAATCCATTCTAACTTATTTGTCCAAATTACATTTTTACCCTAACTCTTTTTTAACATGACACAAGTTGATAAACACTTTTAAAAATAAGCATAAGTTGTTTTAAATAAGCAATCCCAAACACCCCCATCTATCCAACAAAATTCTTTTCTTTTTTCTTCTACGATTAATACCAGTAAAATCATGAAAAAAAAGGGCGCACCCAAACTAGTTTTTCATTTTGTTTGTGAAATAATTATGAGTTTCACTTGTATTTTAGTCATCATTTAAATATCATACATCTTGGGTAAGTTTTGAATATAGGTTTTTAGGAATGAAAAATCCAGTTTCTTAAATGATGGTCCTAGTTTTAAATTAATTTTGATTTTATTTTTAATTGTTGATTTATGATGTATATAATATTTATATACAATAAATACTCGTGAACTCTTTATATTAATAAGGTTTGAATCCTATACTTTTTGAGAGATTTTATTTATAGACAACTCATATACCGTTAAATCAATATTTTTTTGGTATATTAATTACCTTATAATGTGAATGTAACAATTGTTTGTATGTTTATTACATACCCTTATGGCCTTCGTTGGCATTTGGCCGTCAGTTAAAGGGTTCATCAATCTCGAAACTCCCCTTCAAAATCGGTTGTGATCCTGCTTTCTTTTTCGTGCGATTTCTCTTTCAAAAAAAAAGCCGATCATCTTATAGGTCAGTTCAGTATCTTTTTTCCTGTCTCGAGAAGGGTATAACATTTTTGGTTAAAATTAGAAAACTATTAAAACTAATAACATGTTCTCGTTCCTATTTACAAACGTCCCCTTTTTTTGCTCTTTCAGAACCGGTACAAAAAATAAGTGCTTTTTCTATGTTGAATCATTTGACACTTCATTTGTTTTTTGGTTAAAAACAATCGATCACCTTAATCTAAAGATATGAAATGTTAACCACAAGGGTTGTGGCGTGGTGGTAAGGGCCTGGGGAGTTCATAGCGCTTGCCCGGGTTCGAGTCCCACACGCAGCACTTGTGGCCACTGGGGATTATCTCAAGACTGCATTACTTCGCGGTCGGTGTGTTTGTCAGGGATGTACTGGGCCGAAGGCCCAGGAACCCTATCAAAAAAAAAAAGATATGAAATGTTTATACCAATTGTTACTTGTTTGCTTGCAAACTTTCACAAGCCGGGAGTCTTTATAGAAACAGTCACTCTATTTTTTGAGACAGAGCTCTACTTTATTAGATAGATGTCAGGTCTGTGTACATCTCCACCCGACCCTACTTTCAAATAGGATTTACCGGGTTGGTTTGGTCTGAAAATGCTTATACTAATTATATAATTTGAAGAACTAACAAGTATCAGCTTGAATAAGTACAATGAGTAAACATAGATTATCTAGTTTAACATACTCTTCCAACCTTTCCGATGGAGAATTTGGCACACAGCTCTCTATTGGCAACTCATTAAACTCCACCTTTCATGCTAACCATCATCGTACAGCAGGCCTTCGAGAAAGGATGGCGAGCGAGCAGCAGGTTTCTTTATTGTTCAATCGGAGCCGCAATATCACAAGGATCCAACCCAACCACATATCTGAGATTATATGATATAATCAAACACAACACAATATGGTATCTAAATAAGCACTTGCAATAAACAGCATGGCATGCCATTACTCTCTTCTGTTTCTGAGTTCTGACCCATATAAGCATGAAGATCCTCTTATTCGGTATTGAATTGAAACAGGAATGATTCATAGCCTCATTGGCATAACTTAAGTTTCTAACCACCGAGTCAACTAATCTGGATGGTTTCTGCTACAACCTAGATTCTTGTAAATAGTTTTTACATATGGAAAAACGGATGACAGAAGAGGTGTAGCATGATGGATACCTGTGGTCAACATTACTATTAACTTCCACCGGTCTGACCATTGCTTCCTTTGGAGGCAGATGACATACCTTGCTCAATACACTGGAAAACCACAAAGTTCAGGGATCAATCAGAGGGAGATAAAAAGAAAATAAAAAAATCCTCGTATCAACTTTGTTGGGCAAAAACCAAAGCTATATCACCAACTCTAGTTGACCTGCATGCCTCTTAACAATTTCAAGATATTGACTTTAGGAGATTGTCTTGACTTTCAATTGAGAAAGAATTAAGCTCTTTTTGTTAAACCATATGAGCATTTACAGATCAATGTCGCCAACAGCATTTTATAGGAATAAATCAACCCCACAAAAACCAACTCCTCAAACTAGTTGGGAGGCAACAAGAAGTATGGGAATGGGAAGATGGGCCAGCCAAGACTGAAATACCTGAAGAAGATGATTGTGCAGCCAATCAAGTGTTTGTGGGAATGTCGTAGCTGATATATTAGCAACTGTCAATCCCTGTTCACAGATTTCACAAAAATTAAACCCTCATCCAAATCAGCTTGCGATGTAATTAATACTTCAACGCCAGAGAAGAACAAGTGATGCGAGTGTACCTGTGACTTGAATGAGCACAGATAGTCTTGAATGGTTTTCAAGTTGCTAATTAATTTATCTTTTTCCTGAAAAGGTTCAAAAACAAGAAATATGAGTGAAATAGCAATTCAAAGTGCTACACAACGCTCCATAAGATTTTCATACCTGGATCGGATACTTATCACTGAATTTTCGACTAGATATCCACTCTTCTAGTAATGCCTGCAGATAAGAAGAAAAAGAGATTTTGATGAAATTTCTTAAAAATATATAACTATAGGAATTGTTTAAAATCTGATCATGCTTCAGTTTCATGTCAAAAACACCAAACATCAGAGCAGGAGAAGACCTATATTATCAAAAAAGACAAAATATACCACCCCTCCTCTCCCTTGGACACACAAACAAGATAGTGTGTGACGATTCAATTTGTGAGAACATAGAAATGTATTAAGGTAACATAACATCTTGTTACCTTATGATCGAATTCTGCCATTTTTAGGACTATTGGAATTATTACTGGTTCAGTTACCCCAGATTTTTCTCTTGTTAGAATAGGATTACCATCTGCCGCTTCATCTTTCGTATTATCACCTGAATGGCCAAAGAAACAATAACAACGGTTGAAATTTCTGCAGATTGCACGTTGTAGTCATTCTAGCTGAAGGAGGTTAACATCAACCGGGAATATTTGGTGGCAAAGAAGCCAAAGTCTACGAAGAACGAAAAAAATTAAAGCAGAGATTAGATTAAGAGCTAAGTTTTACTACCAGCAGCATGATCAACAAGACGAACAGACTTGAGGCCATCTGAAACTTTATCCGAGTCTTCTGCAAAATTTGCTTCTGTCTTGGAATTCTCACTCTGTGGGATATTCTCATCATGAGTGGTAAGAGCAAAAGCATTATTTTCCATATGTTTTATGTCATTCTCATCCATTTTTGAAGAATTTGACTCTTCTGCTTTCACTGGCACATTATGTGGTGATTTGTTCTCTTCATCCATTAGGTATATACTAGGATCCACATGCATCCCCTGTGAGGCAAACTCAGAAATTGTGTCAACATGTGTCTTTTTTTTCGAAGGCAAAAAGGGTAAATATTTCCAACACATAGGTTTTGTACCTCAATGATGATTGGCTTCCCATCTTTCATTGCTTTCTTCAAATCACCAGCCAAACCTAGGACAAAACATGATCAAAGAAAGTTTTTCAATATTCGTTCCAACTACAACCTGCTTTAACCAGATGATGTACATTACCTTTCCGAACAATTCTGCATTCTCTGCAAAATTCAGTAATTAGCTCCTCTGAGGAGTTGAAGTCTCGTGCCCAAATAGGTGAAGATGTCAAAGGTGCACTGAGGTAAGTAAATGGAGTATAAGCCTTCTAATATGCCACACTAAAATAAATTAAGCTTCAAAAGTACCCTCATTGTTGGGGACCTAGAAAGTAATAGCATTTGTGCATACAAGATGATAGCATGAAGATAAGAACAAGAGGCATGGATATGTTACATACTCTGTCGATGTCCTTAGCAATTCATAAACCATATCCGTCTGTAACATCAAGAAGAACAAATGTCATGTGAAGCACAAATTGAGTTGATTATCTCTTTATGTATCGCGTGTGCACAAGTGTGTACATTAGAGCAAATTATGTACTTGCAGAATGGAGAAAAAAGGTAAACAGATTCACCTGCAAAACATTTGGCAAATTTAGCCTTTGCGCAAGTTGAGTAGCAATAGTAGACTTTCCAACACACGCTGTGCCACATACAAGGATAACCAATGGTACTCTTTGATGGTGAAATCTACAAAGGAGATAAAATAGAAGAATAAACTCAGCATTTATAAGATTTGTTTGTTTTATATATCACCTTATATACAGTAGACAGCAAAGTACTTACTCCCATAGAACAAATACGATCAATGTTACTGGTTCACATATCTAGTTTATCTAAACTAAATTTTTAAAAAAAGATCCAACTTGTATAGAGTATTGTTAATTTGGTAATATCAATTACAAAATCTTCTTGATAGCAGATGAGTATGATCAGTATCAATGTCAATATCCCGCCTTATTGAAAGTGAATCTAAGGAACCCATTCCAACTGAATATGAACATATGGGAGTTTGGACATACCTAGTCATCATCTTGTAACGATTTATATACTCTTGCCCATAGCCCCGCCGTTCCATGAGCTGCAAGCATAGTCCCAGCAACAGAATTTCAAGAGTAAGTTTGTGAAAACTCACGGTTATTGTTACTCCTTTGGCGATGAAAGTAGCATAACTATAAAAAGCACAAACGATCTTTCTCTTTCATGTTTAACCCCATGACATTCCAGACTACAGTCTTCATGAGACGGTCTTAGTGATGCTTTTGCTTTCTTTACTCGCCCTTTGGGCATTCCTCCTAGTAGCTTTGGTCGGACCACCTTCAGCAGGTGACTCAGTGGGGTGCACTGATGTTTATTATTATACTTACCTTAGCCTATTTATTTGCTTAAAAGATACTTCCAAAGATTGTATTACATGGATCATTTCTAAGACATAAGTTTCACCCGACCAAGCCTTAACTCAAATTAGTTGGGGTAGGCTGAAAACAAAGTTAGCAGAGACTTTAGATGGAGGTACGTATATCTCTTAGGGCATCTAAGTGAACCATACATGATACATCCTTTATTTGATAATGACAAAAGAACAATATACCAAATACAACTTGCAAATCTTCAGTAATCTTGAGATGTTTTGACATATTGGAAATATTGATAAGAGTATAACTAAATCACTTCAAAGAGATACAAGTAGTAAAAAAAGAGAAATAGTTAAAAATGGACCTCAAAGTAATATACCTTAAACAAGTTAGCTTCCAGATCAGACTGAGAGCTGCAAACAAAGAACATAATATTTTAGAAATGCATATAGCAGCAAGATGGTAGCAATTAGAAGATGTGATACGATGACATACACGTCCAGAAGGCTATTATCTATGAGCAGCTTCTTGAGTTCAAGAGCAATTTTTAGGGCCACATGATTAGGAATCTGAAAAGAAAGGATTATGATGTTTAACTCAATGTCATGTTAGTTTGAAAAAAAAAAGGATGGAAGCCGGTAATAAAGAGAAAAAAATACGTGTCACATGGAAACCAATGAAAACTTATTATGATTCACTTGATCCTGGTTGTTAATGTGTCATAACTGAAAAATAGCAAAACACAACGTAGCTATCAAAATAAACATTCTAAATGACTTTTTTTTTAAATCTTTCCTCAAAAAATAAGCCAAATCCAAATTAGTTCTTAAACTAGCTAAAATGTTTTGCATCTCCTTTCCATATCTAATGGGTGTAAAAGAAATTTGACTGCCATTTCTACAAGCTCTTTATTCATTAAATAACTTCTCATAGCAATTACTACCACTCAAGATAAGGCACCAATCTCTATATAATATGTAAACATGATTTTTGAAATATTTCTAGTGATAAAAAGTAAATGATCTCCCCAGAGATATCATATTAACGGAGAATTAGAATGATTTGTGCATGCATCAAAGAAACACATTTGGAATGGAAGTGGTATAAGCTATTGTGGTCACACTTATAACAAGTCAACAATTTCACTAACTTTAAAACAAAGATATACTACAATGTGCCTTTCTATTACCTAATTATATTATCAATCATCATACATATCCCATGCTTGGTTTCCGGCATTATAATCTTTTTAATTTCTTCAATAGTGGTTGGGATCCTAAGGGGCCCAATGGATTCCTTTGGAATCAGAGGGTCCTTTTTGAAATATATGCTCATGTTGCAATAACCCTCTTGTTATATGTCTTGATTTATATAGGTAAAAGACAACTTAAAAAATCAAATTGGACATGCATACATAACCTACATGTGTCTGCAATCTTAACATCTTTTAAATGAGCTCAAACTTTCATGTGTTTGTGCGTATGTAGAAATATAAGATACTTTTGGAAAAGGGATATCAGGGCCATAAAGTAGCACAACAACAATGCCTGCTGTAACTGCACTCTCCCTTCTTATGCAGATAATAGCCTCATTTTCATTTAGACATCTCATGAACTATAAAATCTGCTCTTGGCTCTTGGAGACAATAACTACTTTTCGTTATTGACAATGTTATCCTTCGTACTGTTACTAAGGGGAGAACCTCACATATACATTATATAGTGAATCATATGGGCTTGCAGCATTTACAGATTATTTCAAGCAACATTGATATATTTAACAATTATCATTATTCAAGACACTGAGACAAAGTCACTCAACTGTCAAATCAATCTCAGTTAAACATGCAAATACTTCTAAAATGGAAGTAAAATCAAAACAAAGCAATTCAGAACAAATAAATTGAACACTTTTGTCCCAAGTCTAAGATAAAGTAGGTCGAAGGCAAAACCTTAGTAACAGTCAACATTCTGCTAAGCAAAAATCTAGAGAGGACATAGTAGTGATCAGCATTGTCACCCAACCATACTTTCACCTGAAATCAAATAAACAAAACCCAGAACCAATAAAATATCAGTTATTTGCATGTATAACTAAGGAGAATAATGAATTTAATACTCCCTTAAATCCAAGATACATTACACTTTGACTGCATGTTTAAACAGATGACTTTTCAATTTCCAAATTGATGGTGATCAACTTTGTAACAAAAATCAGTTTCGCATTTTGAGTCATATCCGTTCGTCTCATAAAAAAAAAAAATCAAACCGCTATTGGGAATGTACTCTAAGGTTATTCTTTTAATTTACATGAGAGTTCTTGAGATTTTTTTCTGTTCTCTAAAATCATGTATTTTGACTACGGAACAACATTTTCCTGATAAAGGCAATAACCAGATTACCGATAACTTATTGCAAAATAATACAACACAAACAAGAAGTAGGAACCAATCTAAAGGATTATATAAAGAATAAACCTTAACGAAATCGTATTTGGATGAACCATTACGAGTGCCTGCGGGCAAAGGGAAGTCATTACTAGTTTGTTGCTTCTCCGATTCTTCTTCTTCTGGAAAGAATACTTTGTTGGAAGAAGATGATTTTGCTTCGATACTTCCGCTAGGGCTTGCTATTAACACAGATTTGTCCTTCTTCATCTTCTGGTTTCTAGCTCTGAATTACAGCAGAGAATCGAATATCAATCATAAATCAGTGATCAGAATAGCGTGATTTGCCTATCTTGTTCGAGTCTAGAGTAATCGAGCGAGACGATTCTTGTAGAACGGTGGAATGAAGCAAATCTTCCCCTTCCCACTCGACGCTGGTCTCGAACACAATATGAATAATCGAGAGTCTTGAGCAAAACAGCGATGACTTGTACAAATGTTTAACTAGACATTATTCCATTTTTCCAGTATGTTATATGTAACATCTTTATATGAATAAATAAAACATATCAAATAAACCTTTTAAAAAACATATCTAATAAAATAATATATAAGACATTCATTCAAAATGCTAAAAAAAATACCTAAAACCTGTTATTATTTATGTTTTTGAAGATTTAAAAAAAAATCTTGTGGTGAACTGGTGATTATCTGTTGTTTACATTTAATTTTGAATTAATACCCATTTATTCAAATTTTTAATGAAAGAGAGTTGTATAAAAATAAATGTAAATGGTTTAGATTATATCTTTCTACTATTCTTGCTATTACAACCAGTAATATTATGATATAAAAAGCAATGCTACCCATTGATAGGTTATATTATCTCCAACAATTTCTCTAAAATAAAGAAAATGAAGATTTTGTTTTTGATTTGAGTTTAACGGTTTTTCTATCTTGTTCTTAAAATATAAGAAATGAGAAAAAAAAAATCAAGTTTAAAGAATTTTCTAAAATTTGATACATGCGAGAGATTCGTTTTTTATTTATTTCCACTTAATTTTTTTTCAAACAAAAAGTGTATTCGGATAGTAAACTTATATATTAGGGTTCAAACAAGAACGATAACTATTTACGAGAACGATCGTCCATGTACAAAATCACTGGTGATTCACGTACAAAATCATTGGTGATTCGCGCGACTTGCAAGTCGCGTCCCAGGTCGCCCGCTACCAGATCGCGAATCACCAGTGATTTTGTACATGGACGACCGTTCTCGTGTTCTCGTAAATAGTTAGCGTTCTCGTTTGAACCTTTCTCTATTTTAATAATATAATTAATGTTGAAAATTTTAAAATAAAGAATCTGTTGGAATGAAATGTGACTTTATTTAGAGATTTGATTTTTAATTTTTAATTTTAAAGAAATTACATAAAATTTATTGAAGATGCTCTTAAATTAGGGAAATTAATTAAAATACCCAAAGTTTGACCAACTGTTACCAAAATACCCAAAAAAAATTCATTTTGCAAAAATACCCGCGATGGATCCCGCGATCGCGGGCTAGGGCTGACGTGGCACGTATTTTGGCCCCAAATGCCCCGCGAAGCCCCTCAACTTTGGCCGCGGTGCACTTTTGGTCCCTGCCCGCGATCGCAGCCCACGATAGCCCGCGATGGGCCAATTTTACAGTTTTAGTCCCTGAAAATTTACACTTTTGGTCCCTGAAAATTTACACTTTCAGCCCATGTACTTAGACGAATCTTGCATGCTTTTACTGTTTTTTTCCACAATTATTGTACTTTGAAGACCGATTTGTGGTTGAAATTCATTTGCATGTTTGAGATTTCATCCATAAATATCAGTAGTATGCAATTCACAATTCACACTTCCTCTTGCTTTCTTTCTTGATTTCTCTCTTGCTTTCTTTCTTTGAATTGATTTCTCTCTTCTCTCTTGATTTCTCTTCTCTCATTTCATCCACAAATGGCATCGTCATCAAACCCTAAGTCTACTCCTGAAAAAATGTCACCTCAAATCGAGGTCGCCATAGCAAAAAAGGAAAAGGAGATAGATGAACTAACAGAAGAGTGGAAAAAAATGATGGACAGGAAGGCAGTCCATTTGAGAAAGATCGAAGAGGAAGACAGGGAGATCAAAAGGATGAAAGGGGATATAAAAGCTCGGGAGGCTCGTGTTCGTCGAGAACAAGAAGCAATTCACCATATTCTGCAAGACTTCGCAATTATTCAAGCGAAGGTAAACGAGAAGCAAGCTTGGATTGATGAAACTAAATCAATTTTTAAGTAGGTGGTGGTTATATTTTTTTTTTGTTTTGTATTTTTTTACTGTGTTGTTATTTGTATTTTTTTTACTGTGTTGTTGTTTTGTATTTTTTGTTGTTGTTAATTTCTCTGAAAAGTAGTTTTTAAGCCGCTGAACCACGGTTAGGTTGGATACATCATGCAAGGTCAAGTCAGAGGTTACCTCATTCGTGGGCCTACTCCTCTTGTAGAATATATGACAACCCTTAACTCATTTGCTAAAGTGTGTGCGGGTTGTGGTACACAATGGCCATACGTGGTTGCAAAAGCAGAAGCCGTTGAAGAAGGGTCAGAAAGATTGAAGATGAAGAGCTTGTTGGATGGAATACAAACTAGCTGTGTTATCAATGTTCATTTAGAAGCATATGTATGTGTGTGTATATATATAATATGAAATGGGGTTTTGACAAGTTGGTATCACTGGACTCATTTAAGAATTGTGAAAATGGGTATTTGACGAATGATGATTCATGTGTGTTTGGAGCTGAAGTGTTTTAAACACACATGAATCATCATTCGCCAAATACCCATTTTCACAATTCTTAAATGAGTCCAGTGATACCAACTTGTCAAAACCCCATTTATAAACAATTCTACCTTCTCCTATTGCCATTCACGATATCTATAAACACATTCAAATAATAATAATTTAAAACGATTTAATGAATTAGTTAATATATGATTATTATGTTAATGCGATAGGAGTGTAAAACAAAATTGAAAAAAAATATGAGATGTACCATAAATTAAATAATTAACTATAATGGTGTAATTTGTTAAAATTAAAACGTGTCTAATATGAATATATAAACAGACATGTGTACTCAGAGTTAACATTCACTGCCATGGATGCAAGAACAAGGTCAAGAAAATACTAAGAAAAATTGAAGGTCTCCTATTTTCTTTATGTGTGTAAATATATAATACGAATATATATATATCATTTACAAACTAGCTGTGTTATCAATGTTCATTTAGAAGCATATGTATGTGTGTATATATATCATTTACAAATCAGTGTTTAGATCAACAGTATCATAAGGGTTTGTTCCATATGGTTCAAGCTGTGACGGGCCCGGGGTGTGACTGACAGAATGTCTCCTTGGCACGGTTGAAGGGGCGGGATTTGGACACTCTCCACGAGTGTGTCCTACGCATTGGCACCGAGTACATCTTCGTTGTATCGGACTTTCACCACGTGATGGACGTCGGTCGTTCTTTCTCGGTCTCCCGGTCCTGTTCTTATCCATTAAAGGTGGATAGCATGGTGGAAGCGGGTCGGGTGGATACACCCATGCTGCAGGGGGTCCAGCTGGGTTTATTACCTCCACGTATGTTTTCCGGTAATATTCGGACGTGAAGAAAGGTACAGCCAAGTCGCTACAATCTGTACGACCCATATATGTTGCTGCAGCGATGGCATGGCCGCACGGTAACCCAGATTTATCCCATTCGCGACACGAACAAAGGTGGTCTTCCATATTCACAATCGCGTGAATATAGTCATCATGCACCTCGTACTTCCCATACCCGATTGCTCTTACCGGCCATGTCGCCGCACGACGCGCCCTGTACTGAACGATATTCTCCGCCGTTGGTGCGAGTGCATTTTGTATCTTAGCTCCTTTTAGGCGTCGAATTTGGTACCACTCTTGTTGAAAGGCCCGAAAGTAGTCCATAAGATTAACAATCGGACATCTACGCGCAAAACGGGAGAGTGCATTCACAGACTCTGCACTATTCGAGGTCAAAATGTCATACCGTTGTCCAGGAAAATGGGCCGCGGACCACCTCTCCGGTCCAGCATCGTCAAAGACTTTGGCTGCTTCCTTGACACTGTATCGTAGCATATTCATGTACTTGTTAAACTCCCGATCCGTAAATGCTCTGCATGCCGCCCAATAGACATCCTTGTAGGTGGTAATACGTTTGTCCTTGGATTTGGCGTTCATCTCCAAATGTCGACAACATATGGCGTGAGGGGCGTTTGGGTACATGGCAGAGATTGTGGCGCTTATGGAAGGAGCCCTGTCAGACATAAACACCAACCCTTGCGGGTCTCCGATAGCTTGTCTCAACATGGACAGAAACCAAGTCCACTCGTCCCCGGTTTCGGACTTGCCTACGCCGAAAGCTACTGGAACGATGGAGTTATCCCCGTCCATGGCAACCGCCAGGAACATCATACCCAAGTAACGGCCCTTTAAATGGGCTGCGTCTATTATCAGGACACGACGTAGATTTTCCAGAAATGTGCGGATCTGCAAAAACATAGGTTAAAATGTTATAGTTTATAATGTGTAAATGTTATAGTTTATAATGTGTAAACATATGACGTGTTAAAATACGTACCGCGGGTCCAAGGGCCACGAAGCACATCTCAAACCGTCCACGTGAATCGGTCCGTAGCTGCGTGACAGTACCAGGGTTCTGCATCTGCAAATTATATAAATATGTCGGGAGTCGTTCATACGACTCCTCGAACGTGCCTCTCACCATAAACAGTGCATGGCAGCGCGCACGCCACGCTTGGTGGTAATCAATCGTGACGCCGAACTGCCGGTGAACGTCGTGGACGATGTCCTTTGGACGCAATGACCTGCTAACATCAAGAAATTTGTTTTTCAGGATCGCACCCAAAGTCTTTTTGCCGGCTTGTTTGTGGTGGGGATTAAGTTGCGTCCTCGTACAAGTGTGTACGTCGTGCAACTTTCTAATCATTATCGCCCCTCCTTTGGGACCCGTGTGAATCGCGTACAACCTCCACTCACACTTTTCTCTAGCACATTCAACTACGTATTTGATTTTGTCAGATGCCCGCACGCGACTTTGGAAACCCTCTTCCAAGAACTTGAGTCCGATCTGACTTGCTAAGAGATCCTTCGAATCGAATATCTGACCTGCTGTTAAACTTTCGCTACGAATATAAGGTGTAGGTTCGTAGCTTTGTGTCTGGGTATGGGAGTCTGGAAGAATAGGGGGCATATCAAAAAAGTTATTTATCTGACTACATGATTTTCTACTAGGGGTATATTCTTCGTGATCATCATTATCGGTGTCTGATCTGTCTATTTCAGAATTACCCGTTCTGAAAACGTGGGTTTCGTCATCAGCAACTCCAGCAGTACGCCCTTCGTGTGGTTGTGGTGGTTGTTGTTGTTGAGAATCAGGCTGCTCTATTTGGAGGTCTTCGTCGTCGTCACCCTCCTCGTCACCGTCGTCGTCACCGTCGGATACGTCGGGATACACAAAGAGTAATGGGGGTCTTTCTGAATCGGCTGCAAGGTGCAGAAAAGTAGAGATATCCCCATCGTTGGATAAATCCACAAATGACCCATCGCCATTTTTAAACACTAACTTGCAAATATCAGAAGAGTTGATTCCACATTTTTGCATGGCGTATGCAACAAACTTCTGATAAGTATAGTTTACGGACACTTTAACACCATGCTTAGATTTATAAGCAAAATTCCACTCATTGTTATCTTGCACCCATTCACCATCAAAACGGAAATATAGCTTAGCTTTTGCAACAGATGAACTCATTTTTTCAGTAGTATCTCAAACACAAAATATTGCAGAAAGAAATATTGCAACAATGAAATCGTTGTGTGAGAATTATGGCTTGAATTTTACGTCTATTTATGAATGAAACAACCAACATATCAGAAAACCAATCTCTCATTTCATCCACAAACTGATATTCCAAAAACATTGATTTAACATTGATTGAAACATGCAATTGAATTTCAACCACAATCGGTCTTTAAATTGCAATAATTGTGGAAAAAAACAGTAAAAGCATCAAGATTCGTCTAAGTATAGGGGCTGAAAGTGTAAATTTTCAGGGACCAAAAGTTGAAAATTTCAGGGACCAAAACTGTAAATTTTGGCCCATCGCGGGCCGCGATCGCGGGCAGGGACCAAAAGTGCACCGCGGCCAAAGTTTAGGGGCTTCGCGGGGCATTTGTGCCCAAAATACGTGCCACGTCAGCGTATCACGCGATCGCGGGGCCCCATCGCGGGCATTTTGGGTATTTTTGCAAAATTGAAAAATTTTAGGGTATTTTGGTAACAGTTGGTTTGACTTTGGGTATTTTAATTAATTTCCCCTTAAATTATATATTAGTGTTTAATATTGTAGTTACTTTACATCAGTTTCATGGTTGGTTTGCAAAATAAAATCTATATATATATATATATTAAAGGAAAACCCACTGAGAATGATGTGGCACATTGTTATAGTATGATTTGTCTAAAGAAATTTTCTCATTATTTTGAATTTTTTAAATATTGAATAAGTTAAAGACTATACTACCCCTAAATGAAAAACATGTATTTCATTATAAGAAGGTTTTTTTGGTAATTTCATTTCCACTTTAATTAGCTTTAACTTTCAAAATACATAATTTTCTAGAGATATTCATTATAGTCTTTTCATATTTCCATCATCTAATTAAGAAAAAACCTACAATAAATAATGTGACATATTGTTACAAGATGATTCTATATAAATATAATTTAGTTAAAAACGTTATAAATGTTAGTTAAGTTAACGACTTTTCTACCCGTGAATAAAAAATGTGTATTTTGAAAATGATAACAAAATTTCGAAACCAAAGACGTCTTTAATTGAGAAACTTGCATTAGTAGTTCACATATATCTAAACATAAAATATGAAGTTTCTTAGGTGGCATTGGAAAAGTTATTTCATAATTCATTTTTTCTAAAAAATTTAGATTTTTAACTTATTTTTATGGTTATATTAATTGTCTTTTATTAACTAATAAATGTCCTAGACTTTTCGGTTTTCTATTCCGTTTTTATCCCGTCTATATATTATATCTCATTTAACATTTTTCTTTTGTTTTACTGAATCCTCCATCATATTGCAAACAATACAATCGAATGTCTGATGAAGATAGAAAAACATTTTCTTTTATTTTACCGAATTTTCCATCATATTGCAAACTACACAACCGAACGTCTCATCAAGATGGAAGCTACATTTTATGGTTTATTTTATGTTTTTATGTGAGCTATTTGATGTTATTGATGTGTTGTGTTTTTTTTGTAGAATTTTTATCGTGAAACCGTTATTCTTTCTCTATAAAATCCATGTATCAGTTGTTATATTTTATTTTATGATTTGTCCCGGGTATATATTGTTGATAAATGTTTTTATTCCATGTTATTATATTTGTTAATTATTGTTACGTCTATTGTTATGTGTGATATGTCGTATTTATGTGTCTCTAAATAGTTTTTTAATTGTTCATACCGAGTGTTATATAATCATAAACTTTTTCAGGTAACAAATAATACTTTGTATTTTATGATTTGTGTGAGTTGTTATTGATGAATGTTTTTTTTTTCAAAATTTCTTCCTTATTGTTATATTTTATTCATTATGGTTTTTCATCCCTCATTTTTCGAAAGTTATTTATGTAGTATGTGTATTACTTTTTATGTACATTTTTATTTTGCATAACTTTGTTTTACTAATATTGTTGTAGTTATTTAAGTTTTATTTTTTGTTTCTTGACAACAATTGTAATTATTATGTGTAAACCTCCTCATAATCAGTTAATAATTAAGTTGTAAAACAAACATTATTAGCTAAATTGGAAGATTAATTTTGTGTACACTCATCGTAACAATTAATATTCCACATATGATTGAAACTAACCATCTTCGTACAAATTTTAACTTTAATGTCAAGTCAATATTTTGCAACAAAAAGAAGTGTATGACATTCTATTTGTTACAAGAAACAATATCAATGAAAATATATAATTTACATCTAAACAACCCACTAAATTTATTGTTTTATACTACATCTAATTAGTTGTCATTTATCAAATTGCATTTTATCTTAACTTAATACGGATTTTCTAACAATAATTTTTTGCCGCCGTCAAACACGAATATATAAATGAAGGCTATAAGGTATTAACATGACATAATGAAAACTTATTATCCTCAAATCAATATTGTAATTAAGCTTGGGTTATCCCACGTTGATAAGAAATAGAAATATTAGAAAATGTAGTTGTGTATATGAAAGGAGAACGATAGCTTGAAAATCAGTATCAGATTCTTCACAAATAATCACAAATATTAATTTATTTAATAACTACCACTTTTCTTATACAACTGCAATTACAATAAAAAATGGAAAGAACTATTTATTAAACTTCTTAACACACTAATAGTTGTCATGTTAGTTTTCGGTTAAGAAATTACCTTTGGTAAAACAACATTTCTTACATAGTACTTTTATGTATGAAGAATAAGCTGAAGAATCACTATTATACACGTGCTAATTTGGTTAGAGTTTAGAGTTATACTTGCTATGAGTAGACACACCTATCATGTCGTACTCAACTTTACATATTGAGTTTTATCTAAAATATTCATCCTTTTCATGTTTTTTGAAACGAATCACAATATTTATTGCTACTTTTTGTCATGTTTAACATCCACGTTATACTTCATACAATGCTCTCACATCTAATGTCATAGACTCTAAAATCGGATAAAATATACAACTTAAAGAATTATAATTTCACACCATAACCAACTTATATATGTAATTTTAATCATAAGATTTCGTTATCGCGCAACGCGCGGTGCCACACCTAGTAAGAATAAAAACGCATCAACCATTGCTAAGAATTCTTATGAATAGAATTGTGGATAAATTAGGGCCCGAAATACAAATAAGGCCCAGAATGCATGGGCTACCACTCCATTGACTCGTCAGTTGTCACAATAGAAATAATTAAGGACTTTAAAATTAAAGATGCATTCATTTAAATAAATGGGTGTTCTCTTGAATTAATAAAAAATAGGTGCAACTTGCCAAAACTATTTTGGGTGTTCATCGGTTGATATTCAATGGATGTGAGGGAACTGAACTGAACCGAACCAATCCAATAATCCATTGGATGTCGGATTTTCTCAATCGAAGCGATCCAATCATCCAAGGATGTTGACTTTTCCAATCCAATGGATGATTGAGTCGGTTCGATTCCATTTATTTGATATTCATTGGATCGAATTGGATTCATCCAACATCCAAAGGATGATCGGATATGATCCATCCAATGCTTTTATTTTTTACAAATATTTTTAAATTATAATGTTTAAAAATAATTTTTTTACTTTTGAAACTTTGAATTATAATGTATTGGATGGTAGTTGGATGTTAACCGGATGGGTGGTTGGATGTTAACCGGATGAGTGGTTGGATGATAATTGCATAGATGGTTGGATGGTGAACTTGTTTGGTTCGGTTTTGGTCGGTTCTGGATTGTCATCCAAGAACCGACCGATCCAAATTGGATGTTGAAAATTTTGATCCGATTTGATCCAATTACAATTGGATATTCAATCAAGGTCGGTCGGTCCTAATGGATCGATTGACTTTCTACACACCCCTATGATATTATATGTAGTAAGGTTTTGAATTTCTTCTGTAAAAGCAAGAAAAAAACCACTTGGTGTAACAACCCAATCCAAAACATGCCAAAACGAGACATATATAATAATAAATCGCCAAAACTTGGCCCAAGGTTCACACCATCAACCCTAATTACAACTGAGAGTTTCTACTCGCAAAAATGTAAAGGAAGTCCACTAATGTCAAGCCATGCCCGCTCTCACGCCTTCTCTTTGCCACTAGAGGAACTGCCCTTAACCTGCTTACCTGAAAAAGGGTTTCAGTTTTGAAAATGCGAGGGTTAGACCACAAGGTCTAGTGAGATCCCTCAGTTACAACCACACCACAACATTCATATAAAGAAGTTGTTAGATATATAATTCAACAAGAAGTTGGGCGAATAACATCCACCAAATAGTCCACGTCCAACACGTCATATGGGACACCCCCCCATAAATATAAATCGTGCCATATCATATGGGTCACACACCCATATATAGCATACTCCGCCACAGGGGACACGTCCCCCATGTATACCGTACCATCTCGTATGGGACACACCGCCCCCATGTATAACACATCATGCATATGGGACACCCCCCATGTATAGCACATCGTGCATATGGGACACCCCCCCATGTATAACACATCATGCATATGGGACACACACCCCCCATGTACATATATAAACCACCGCATCATATGGAACACACCCCCATATATATATATATCGCATCATGCATAAGAAATTCATATGCAACGTAACTTAAATAAGCATGCAGGTATGAGAAACAACAAGTACCACCAAGCTTAGTTGGAAAAACTCCCCTGATGCTCTTACTTCTCTCCTCTAGGCTGGTTCCGACTCCCAAACGACTTCCATAAACGCACATGCATAAATATAAGCTAAGTCATACAATTATCCGGACACAGCAATTGTCCGGACAACTCGCCTATCCGGACAACACACCCATCCGGACAACACTTCTATCCGCACCACACTCCTATCCGGACAACATACCCATCCGGACAACACTTCTATCCGGACCACACTCCTATCCGGACAACCTACCCACCCGGACAACACATCTATCCGGACAACCAGTTCTCCGGGTGCTTACCCGGACACCTTCTTCTACTGAAGGTTTCCGGACGGGGCGCTGTTCGAGTTTTTCACCCGAAATCCCGTCCTAAGCTCCGCCAAAGTAATGATTAAGCAATAAACAACCACCAGAAACGTTCTAGAACCAAATCCCACAATATGCATCAATTAAACATATACTAGAGGAGTTTAAACCTTCCACAAGAGTTTTGGCATTATTTTTATCAAACTAAACTTCTCAATACTATACAATCAACAACCTGATTAAATGGAGAAATGGATTGAGAGTTTACCTGCTTAAATGCTTGCAAGAAACGAATTCCACAACAACCCTTCTTCTGATTTCCAATATTTGATTACCCTTCTCTCCAATGCACCAAAACCTTCAAGAGCTCATTTTCTCCCTTTCTCTCACAAAATCAGCCGACACACCAAATTTCAAGAGAAAATGTTTCTCCTAGGGTTTTGTGCCCATTTTATACCTTATCCCACATTTACAAAATACCCCCTTCAACTTCCATTTATTAAACTTCCACCACAAGACTTGAAACTCCTATTATTTTGGGCACGGTTACTACAACACTCCCCCCCTCAAAAGAATTCCGTCCCCGAAATTCCATTCTCGAAAAGATGAGGGTACTTGGACATCATTTCCGATTCCACCTCCTCTTATCCACACTCCTTTTTGACATCTGTCGGTTCTTTTCCTTCTCAGTTAACTCGGCCGCATCGACCGCCGCTTGAAACGTCGCGGGGCCACGGTTCTGCACTAGCTCCCTTATACTGCTCTTCAGACCCCACACATACCTTTCAACTTGTCTTTCCTCAGTAGGTACATATACTTCAGCGAAACGTGCCTTCTCAATGAACTTAGAAGTGTATTCTTGCACCGACATCGACCCCTGCTCAAGTCCCATAAACTCCTCTTCCAATCTCCTTCTTGCTGCCAACGGGCAAAACTGGGCTAAGAACCTTCCAGTGAAAGTTTCCCACGATGTCGTCTTTTCCACTTCCGAACCTTTACCCCTTGTTTCCACATCCCACCAAAAGATAGCATTTGCCTTCAACATTGACATGGCAAACAACGCCTTATCTCCTTCAGCACACTTACTTGTGTCAAACGCCAGCTCCATCTCCCGAACCCACCTCATTGCCAAAACCGGGTCACGTTCCCCACTGAAATATGGAGGCTTGCAAGACATAAAGGTTTTGAAGGTACAACCCTTTACCGACTTTGACTCTCCCGCCACAAAAGGGGTCACGTGAGAGTGACTTCCCATCTCAGCTATAGGCGACTTGGATGCCTCCGTCTCAGATTCTTTCACACTATCAGTCCGCCTTTCCGATGTCGACCCAGTACGATGCTTCAGCAATGCCTGCAAAGTCTCTTGCAGTTTACCCATTTCAGCAGTAAACTTTTCTTCCGTCACAAAAGCCTGGTTGCGGTGACTCGGACTCTCTTTCTCTGAAGCGGTACTCTCAGATTGGGTCGGCTTGCGTACCTTCGGTGCTCCCGCACTCTTAGTTCGACGGACGGTTGACGCCTTTTTCTTACCTCTGGTCACCATCCCGTTTCCCCCAGTCTGGGTGGCAGCTCGTCGGGGTGTTCTTCCCCGGCCCCTTCCACGGCCTCCGCCTCTCCCGCGGGTAGCCGGTTGTCTCGGAGAACCCACCGATCCATCCTCCAAAATCTCTTCCACGCGGATTTCCCTCGCTGGAGGCACAGTTTCCACAAACGGCACAAACTTACTCCTCAAACTTCGTTCTGACATTTTCAACTACTGAAACATTACACAAAATATAGATTAACAACCGTCCAAAAAATAACAAGACAAGAGTGATCCCCGTCATGTACCTGTAAATTCGCAATTACACTGGCCAGGTGTAATCCCGAACTTACCTTACATGATAGTTTTCACCACCCTATTATGTACGCATCCCAGTGAGGTCTCCCTAGGCCTTCCTATTTTCTCAGTTGTACTCTACAGTTTAAGTTTAGGCCCATCCGGTCACCTAAATCCCTTAAACTACGGCTCTGATACCAACTGTAACAACCCAATCCAAAACATGCCAAAACGAGACATATATAATAATAAATCGCCAAAACTTGGCCCAAGGTTCACACCATCAAAATTTAAAACTTTGGGTTCGCGAAACAACCCTAATTACAACTGAGAGTTTCTACTCGCAAAAATGTAAAGGAAGTCCACTAATGTCAAGCCATGCCCGCTCTCACGCCTTCTCTTTGCCACTAGAGGAACTGCCCTTAACCTGCTTACCTGAAAAAGGGTTTCAGTTTTGAAAATGCGAGGGTTAGACCACAAGGTCTAGTGAGATCCCTCATTTACAACCACACCACAACATTCATATAAAGAAGTTGTTAGATATATAATTCAACAAGAAGTTGGGCGAATAACATCCACCAAATAGTCCACGTCCAACACGTCATATGGGACACCCCCCCCCCCCCATAAATATAAATCGTATATCATATGGGTCACACCCCCATATATAGCATACTCCGCCACAGGGGACACGCCCCCCATGTATACCGTACCATCTCGTATGGGACACACCGCCCCCATGTATAACACATCATGCATATGGGACACACCCCCCATGTATAGCACATCGTGCATATGGGACACCCCCCCATGTATACCACATCATGCATATGGGACACACACCCCCCATGTACATATATAAACCACCGCATCATATGGAACACACCCCCATATATATATATATATATATATCGCATCATGCATAAGAAATTCATATGCAACGTAACTTAAATAAACATGCAGGTATGAGAAACAACAAGTACCACCAAACTAAGTTGGAAAAACTCACCTGATGCTCTTACTTCTCTCCTCTAGGCTGGTTCCGACTCCCAAACGACTTCCCTGAACGCACAGGCATAAATATAAGCTAAGTCATACAATTATCCGGACACAGCAATTGTCCGGACAACTCGCCTATCCGGACAACACACCCATCCGGACAACACTTCTATCCGGACCACACTCCTATCCGGACAACATACCCATCCGGACAACATACCCATCCGGACAACACTTCTATCCGGACCACACTCCTATCCGGACAACCTACCCACCCGGACAACACATCTATCCGGACAACCAGTTCTCCGAGTGCTTACCCGGACACCTTCTTCTACTGAAGGTTTCCGGACGGGGCGCTGTTCGAGTTTTTCACCCGAAATCCCGTCCTGAGCTCCGCCAAAGTAATGATTAAGCAATAAACAACCACCAGAAACGTTCTAGAACCAAATCCCACAATATGCATCAATTAAACATATACTATAGGAGTTTAAACCTTCCACAAGAGCTTTGGCATTATTTTTATCAAACTAAACTTCTCAATACTCTACAATCAACAACCTGATTAAATGGAGAAATGGATTGAGAGTTTACCTGCTTAAATGCTTGCAAGAAACGAATTCCACAACAACCCTTCTTCTGATTTCCAATATTTGATTACCCTTCTCTCCAATGCACCAAAACCTTCAAGAGCTCCTTTTCTCCCTTTCTCTCACAAAATCAGCCGACACACCAAGTTTCAAGAGAAAATGTTTCTCCTAGGGTTTTGAGCCTATTTTATACCTTATCCCACACTTACAAAATACCCACTTCAACTTCCATTTATTAAACTTCCACCACAAGACTTGAAACTCCTATTATTTTGGGCACAGTTACTACACTTGGATGTTTACAAAAAAGCCCTTTTATACAACATTTTTAATGAAACAATAGTCTTTACAATTACTATTTATTTTACGTTCCCGTTTGAAAAACAAACATTGAATATGCCTGTGCGATAGATACATTTAGGGGCCGTTTGCCAAACACTTACTCGGGTAAGTGCTTACCAAGTCACATTACCTTACCGAATTAATATGACAAGGGCCAAAAATCTTACCCGATAGGAGTTAAGGCAAGGACCAAGAGTCCGAGAGTCTTACCCCGGTAAGTGATAGTGAAGACTCTTACCATGGTTAGTGTTTACCGGAAAAATTGTAGTGTATGATACCGTTTTGGTAGACTAAAATCTTACCCGGTAAATCAATTATAGTGTTGAATTTACCGGTAAGCACTTACCATTATAAACGTTTGATAAACTGCCCATTAATCATGATAATCTTTTGGTTACCTCATAGAGGCCATAGCCATCATTCTTTTCATTGGTGCCTTGGTGGATACCCTTATATAACATCACCCACCAACATACATAGTGATATCGTCTCAAAATTATATCTTAAATGATTCTCATTTATAAAATCAAACTTTCAGCCTACGAGATGTTTACTGGGTTACTTAGTAAGAGACGATGCAAATAACAAGAGTCTTATTCGGTAAGTGAGGGAGAAGAATCTTATCCGGTTAGGAGATGTTTACAAGCAATCCATTTTAATGTTACCTAACAAGGCAAGTGAGGGTGGTAAGTGCTTACCCAGTAAGCAAATGCTAAACAACCCCTTAGATTGTTCGATCTAGCAGTTAAAAATATTACGCAAAACTATCACCTGAAAGACAAAACATATCAACAAACATCCCATAAAATTTAGACAACAAATATCTGAAATACATGCTTTAAACATGTTTAGCATGACATATACCACAATTTGCACAACGGATGATCGTTTGCAACACCATTTGCAAGCTAAAAATCTATCGTTATAACCGTCTATGCTTCAAATAAAGTAAGCCAAATCAAATCAAACGAACCCAGTAAATCGGTGAATATCTTGAGAGATTAGCAATCAAAAGGGTAAATGCTAGATTGTGATTGACATCTACCAAAATTTTAACAATGAATGCTATTAGTAAACATTATATATAGAAGAAGCATCAGCAGCCACAATATAAAAGAAGGCAAATTTTCTCTAAAAATCAACTTTCCTTTTTGTCATCCAAAGCAAACCCTTCAATTGCTTCACTTTGAATAACTCACAGTTTCCAGTTTCAAAATCTTGAAACTTGAAACTTCTTGAAGAATTTATCAAATAAATGAGCAGGATCTTGAACATTTGGTGAAAATATTAAACTATTTGATGAATTTACCCCCTCGTTTTCCCATACCAGAACACGAGAGGATTGTGGACTGAAGAGATGTGTTACATGGGCGCCATTGGAACTCTTTAAGAGCGGAAAATAAAGCGGATAGCACAGGAGTAAATTCATCATCCTTTATGTTTTTACATGATATCACTTTGAGGCTTTCGAGCTCCTTCCATGAAAGCACTACAGCCTCGAGACCTTGTGTTGTTAGCCTCGAACATCCTTCTAGAGACACAAACTTCAGCCTCCTGTGATCAAACAAACCACAAGTTAGAAGCAATTCATTATGTTTTCAATTTTGTGGGTCCCGTCACTTATCTCGTAATTGGTCCCACATACACACGTCTTCGTTTCTCCTCACCACATAGAAAATAAATGAAAATGCTGAAATGTAAAATTAGGGGTGGCAAAAAGTGACCCAACCCGTGAACCCAACCCAAAATTAGCAGGTTGGGTTGAGATTTTCAACCCATATAAGTTAAATGGGTCAACCCGCCTAACCCATTTATGTAAATGGGTTGTGTTGTGATTGTGTTTTATTGAAACTTTGAACAATTTATTTGCATTTGGGGTTTTGTACTTGTGTTTTATTCAAACATTGAACACTTTATTTGTATTTGTCATGAAATTAAGTAGGTTAATCCTTTTTATTTATATAAAATTTTAAATATTAAATGGGGAAACCTAGGTTCAACTCATTTAATTAACAGGTTGGGTTGAGAGAATCATAAACAGCTCAACCTGCTACCAACCCATTTAAGTAAGAGGTTGGGTTGGGGTTGAGATTTTCAACCCAATCAATAAATAGGTTGAACCTGAACCCAACCTGACCCATTGCTGCCACCCCTCCTATGTTCAAATGATCAAAAGCTCGCGAGTGGTTTTGAAAAATTGGCAACAAAAATTAAGCGAAAATATACCTGCAAAGATTCGCATAGAAGAACATGCCATCATTCAATCCCCAGCAATTCTTGAAAACAACTTCCTGCACATCTTGACATACATAAAACAACGCCCGGACACTTTGCTTAATTCTCAACTGGCATCTCTCCAAATGCAATCTTTCGAGCAATGGGCAAAACCCCAAGTGCTCATCAACATCAGGGTCTCGATCAATCCCCTTGCAAGAAACAAACTTCAAAGATTTCAAATTCTCACAATAAGAAAGAGCCGATAACCACCCATCATCCATCCTATGATCACAAAAGGTCAATTCCTCAAGCATTTGACAACACTGACCAATCGCTTTGATTCCCTCATAACCACCCTCACATCCTCGAAGCTCAAGCTTCACTAACTTCTTACACCCTTGTGCCAAAATGGTCAACCCTCTATCCGAAACCAAAGTCCTATAAAACCCATCAACAACCCCAATCAGCTTCAGTGTCACCAAATTTGTAAATGCTGCTATCCCACATAATACATTATCATTACATCTATGCAAAACCAACTCTTGAAGTGTAGAACATCCCTCAGCAACACTTAGTAACCCCATTTCACTACAATTCATAACCACAAGTGTTCGCAGATTGGGGTAAACACTAGCCAAAACTTTCAAACCAAAATCAACTTCATCAACAGGTAATAAACAATGATTATCGAATAAAAATTCATCAGGAGCCATGGAAAAAGACCCGAATTCATGATTGATCAAAATCCCCAAATTTGTAGTATTAATGTTGGAAACCATAGCTCCATGAAGTAAATCGACATGTATAAGATTAGGGAATCTAAAGAACATACGACCAGATATAAGGAAATCCCAATCGAAAACCCTAAGTGAGCTTACCAAGCGACCTTGCAGATTCAGCCAGCGTTTTGAAACTAAACAATTCGAGTTCCTTTGTGATCTTTCTGGAAGCTTCGAGAGGATGCGAAGGAGTATCTCGTCAGATAAGACTGAAGTGAGATCGTTAGATACAACAATTTGGGGGAAACCAAAAGCTAGGGTTTTGCTGGTGTTGATGGAAGGTTGTAGAGGAGCAGAATCAACGGTGGGTGGCCGTTTGTTGGATAAGGAACGACGACGTATGGCAGTAAAAACGATATGATCGAGAACTTTGTCGTTCTTCAGCCAGAGATTTGACCAATTTAACGGTGATGGCTTGTTAGGGTTTTGATTCTCCATAGAGCCTGATGACATTGTAACTCCTTTTCTTCTACTTCTGCTACACATTCGTCGCAAAATCTCTGGAATATGTTGTCTGGTTTTCGTTAAATTCGACCGAATCACTTGGAATACATCTTCAATTTGTTCTCACTGAAGAAAGCGGTAGTGGATTCTTCGAGATTTTAGTAATTAGTGATGATGTTTCGGTTTTTGGACTGATGACTTTCTCGATTTTGAAGGCAACGGCCTTCAAAATGGGACCCAACGTTTGAATCGCATAACCGTTTAATTTTGACATTGTCTTTTCATCCATTATCGGAGGTAAATTACACATTTTTGGTATTTAGGCCATCCGTACCCATACCCTCAAATCCTCTTGCCACCTCAGCGTCACATCAGCTTTTCTCCTTACTCTCTCTTTATCCTAAAGTGGAGTACCAATACCCTCAAACCCTTTTGTCACCTTATTTTTTTTAATTCTTTTATTTATACATTTAATTATTTAACAAAATAAAAATATTTATATATTTTTAATAAATAAAAATAAGATAAATAATAAAAATAAGATAAATAATAAAAATAAAAATTCATATCATTCATTAAAAATAAAAATTACAAAATAAATTTAAAAATCTACTCGTCGTCATTGTTGGGAACTTGGATACGCCAAATATGTTCGACCAAATCCGACCGAAGGTTATTATGAGTGTCCCGGTTTTTGACTTCTCGAACATTTGCCGCGCGTTGTTCCTCACTGATTTGGGTTTCGATATCATCCGTGAAAAAGTCGTTTTCATCGCCACCACAAATAACATGGTCTTCGTCTTCGAGTATCATATTGTGTAATATGACACAAGCGTACATAATGTTTCCCAATCTTGTCGGTTCCCATCCGCGTGCCGGGTTATGAAGTATATGCCAACGTTTGTAAGCACGCCAAAAGCTCGTTCAACATCTTTACGTGCCGCTTCTTGTGCGGACTTGAACTTTTGTCGTTTAGGGTTATGTGGGCACGTAAATGATTTTACGAAAGTAGTCCATTCCGGATATATCCCATCCGCTAGATAATATCTGTGCTCGTAGGTGACTCCATTCACCTCAAAAGGGCAGTCGGGTGCTTTTCCATCATATACATCGTTGAAGATGGGCGACTGATTGAGAACATTGATGTCGTTGTTGGAACCGGCAACACCAAAATATGCGTGCCAGATCCATAGATCTTGAGAGGCCACTGCTTCTAGCATGATTGTCGGGTGCTCATGACCACCTCTCATGAATTGACCTCGCCATGCTACCGGACAATTTGCCCACGCCCAATGAGTACAGTCTATGCTTCCGAGCATGCCGGGAAATCCGTGTTTAGCTTCATGCGCGACGTACAACTTCTGAATATCAATAAAAGTAGGCTTGCGTAAATATTTTTGACCATACAGTTCAATAATACCTGTGCAGAATTGGTGCAGGCAATCTCGTGACGTTTTCTCTCCCATACGGATGTACTCGTCAAGTGAGTCAGCAGCTACTCCATACGCCAATTGCCGAATAGCGGAAGTACACTTTTGTATCGAAGAAAAACCTTTTTTGTAACTGGCGTCCAACCGAAGTGTAAAATATGAATACTGTCCTTGTAAATCTTCAATTATTCGTTCGAATAGCTGCCTCCTCATCCTGAACCGCCGCCTAAACATATCCGGTGTATAAACCGGGTTGTTGCCAAAGTAGTCCCGCATAAGCCGCTCGTTTGCAGCTACTCGACCTCTTTCTATGTTCGCGGCCCTCTCTCTTCTTGACGATGAGGCGGTGCTACCATAAATTAATTGTGCAGTCTCTCGAACCAAGGCTACAAAAATTTCCATTTGTAGATGCAACAACTCGTCGGTGTCTACGGATGATGATGATGCGGTCGGTGAACCGGGTTGTGGCGAATCCATATTGTTTAAAATATAGAGAATGGAAGAGAATGGAAGAGAATGAGAGAATGAGAGAGTTGTTTTGTGTGAAAAATAAAATGGTTAGGATTATATATAGTGTGATTAAATTGAAAAATAAAATAATTTTTTTTAAAGTAACCGTTGCCAAACGTTCATATTTGAATTTATTTAAAAAAAATTTAAATAAAAATTAAAAGCCATCGGGTAACAACGGGTTGGAGAACCCGGGGCCTGGAACCCGCCCTAAAGCCCGAGCCCCCCGTACCCGTTCCCGCTTGAACCCGCACGAACCCTGGCGTGAGCCCGAGCTCCGCTACGGATGACCTTAGACTTATCATTTAAATTGTAGAGTAAATTACACATTTTTGGTACATGTTTCGATGACCATAATCTATCTTTTTGAAACGTTACTTGTAGTAGCTTTTCAGTAGCTTTTTGTGAATATTCCAATATTACTCTCATTATTATTAATTAACTATTATTATAAATAAATATTATAATTTTAAATTTAATTATTATTGATTAATAAATATTAATTAATATTAACTGAAAATTATTAAATTAACTTTTAATTATACATTGATATTAATTTTTAATTATTTAGAGTTATTATTGATCATATAAATTATTTTTATATATTTTTTAATATTAAACAATATATTTTAATTATCAATTGCTATTATCTTTTTAATTATTATTTTATTTTTTTTCATATTATATTATATGTAATGGTTATTTAAAATCATAAGTTAATATATATATATTTTTTTTCTAAAACTCGTTTTAACAAATTCAAAATTTATAGCATATATGTAATAATAAATTTTAAATTCTTTTAATTAACATGTTATATTATTTAATTTTTCTTTACTATATTGGTTGTATTAATTACATTATTATATTGCTATAATTTTGTTTTAATTATATAATTAAATATTATAATTGATAATTTTTTGAAGATGTCCTTTTTGGTCATTTTACATGTTCATAAGCTAGTTTTGCCAAACGGTACTTCTTCATCAGCTAGCTTATCAGCTACCAGCTAGCAGGCCCGTGCATAGGAGTGTTCCAAAGTGTTCTACCGCACAGGGCCTCCGATCGTCGGGGGCCTCGGAATATTTTTTCAAGTTTTTACTTGTAGCAATATTGGTTTATAAATTAAGTAATGCAAACATTTACACAAATTGATTCTTGGGGCCTCTACATTTACTCATTTTTTTGTCTTAAATCAGTTTTGTTTTATTATAAAAGTTTTTGAGCCTAATTAAATATACAAAATTCTGATGATTCTTTGATTTTTTTAGGGAAATTAATTAAAATACCCCAAGTTTGACTTTGACTTACCAATATACTACAAATCTCGCTCAGTTTACCGAAATGCCACAAAATTCCGCGGTGGGCCCAGCGATCGCGGGCCCCAGCCCACGTGTCATACGGTTTTGGCCAAAAAGTCTCACGGAGGTCCCTCAAGAATGCCCGCGGTACAGGTTTGGCCCCTCAAGAATGCCCGCGTTTACACTTTTGGCCCATGTCCTGCGAGGGTACCCCGCGGTGGTCCCGCGATATGCCGAAATTACAGTTTTGGCCCCTGAAGTTTGTGGCAATATTAAAAAAACATTAATGGTCCCTATAGTTTTTAGGTTATCATTTTATGTGGTTTTTAATGTATTGTTTCCTTTCCATTTTAATGTTTTTAATATATAAATTAACTTAAGAAAATGTTTTCCCCATTTTAAGTTATTTAACAAGGAAATTAATTAACAAGATCATCTAGAAATTATTGCAAATCATCTTCCCAACTGAAACGGATACAGTGCAGGTAAACAAAGAAATCTATTATTGGAAGGCGTCCTGGAGTCCAGTGATCAAGTTAACCTTTTCCTTGATCACGTCCTCCATTCCCATGTAGTCCGATTCGAGTTCTTCTAGTTCCTCTTCAGCTTCCTTAATCTCTCGTTGCAGCTGCCGAACGTGAGCCCTAGTCATGGCCAGTTCTCGTTTCTTCTCCGCTAGATACTCCATTTTCCCCTGCTGAATCCCTCTGTTATGGTTCCACATACCCTTTACCTTTTCGATATCGGCGTTCGCCTCATCAATGGCTTTTTGCACCGCGGGAGTAATTCGTTGACTTTGTCGAAGACCCGTCGGCATAAAATCATACATTGGTGGGGTTCTCATGCCATTATCGAAGTAGTAATTGTCGGATGCCATCTCCCAGTCTGCTTCCTCCTCAGGCGTGAATGGAAAATCGGCCGCAGTTCGCCCACAGTTTGTCCACTCCTCGTCTGTTTCCGGTACCTTCCAGGTACTCCGGCGAGCTCTATCGTTCAGTGGTTGGTAGGCTCCCGAACGTGAAGTTCCAGCCACATTCGCCGACCTGTTCCCCCTTGATCTTGAACCTCCAGCCATGGTGTTAAGAAAAGCGAGAGTGTGTTTGTAAACGATGAGGAGAGGATGTATAAAAGATAGATAGGAAGTTGTGAATTACTACTTCATCATGCCATCTACTTATAGCCGTGAAAATGTATGTTCTTCATCAGATATGGTCAAAGATTTCGTCTGAAAAAGTTGCCTGCATGATTCGTTTGAATAGTTCACTGCAAGATTCGTTTGAAAAGAGCCTGTAAGATTCGACTGAAAAAGTAATTGCAATATTCGTCTGCTCTTGAATAAAGGTCTTTCATTAGGCAGAAAATTAGTCTTTAAGTAGTCAAACATAGCTAATTAATGAGAATTTAGATCAGATTTATATGGTACTATCAAATGCAAGTTTCTATAATATAGATACTGTTCTACATTACATAATACCAATTTTTGCATCATATGAATCACTTCCAGACAACAAGAACCAATACACCAATAATCAAGAAATAAATGTTTTGTTCATCCAATAATCTCTGTATTAGGATTATCGCAAGTTTCATAAACCTACTTACTAGTGTTGGAAAAACCTAACGTTGCACTATTTGACAACCTAACGTTGCACTATTTGACAATGCTCATAAATGGACTCCGCCATATGTTGGTGAAATTTATTGGCCTCGTCCTCGGTGTGGTCAGGGTGTACCCATACCACATCGTTATTTTTCAACATCCTGGCATTACGGCATACCCAGACACCGCAATCCGCATTAATCCCGGCCTGCTGGGGTGTATTGTTGGCGAACTTATGGCGAAAGACATGTGTCCTATCGCGACGCCTCGTGTCCTTGACCCGGCAAAAGAAGTCATATAGCACAACTTTAAACCTTCTCATCTGGTCATCCAATTGGTCTCTGAAGAGACTGGCACTGTCGCTGTCATATATGGTCATGGTCATAGCGTCAAGCTCAAACACTCCGAGCAGCCAATGTTTGGGATGAATGCATATATGGATGTACACCTGAAATATTACAATATTAGACAACTTAGTTAGCAACAAAACAACTTAAATAAAATAAGAGTAAAACGATTTACATACCACATCGAGGAGAGCCCAAGAAACCCCTTCCACGCCATTGCATGAGCTAGCTACGGAGACGGGACCTTGATGCTCAAGCACCATGTAGTGAAAGAAAATACTGAGCATCATGGTCCACCTCGTGTCTGTTCCACGATATTTTTGCAGCAGCGAGACCCAACAATCGATGTGCTATACATAAAAAATAGATGGTTAGACATGTAATATAAATATATTTGATTATATGACTATAGTTAAACTTCATACTAACTGTAACATCTCGTTTTTTTATATATACAAAAAAATGATGTTTGGGTTTATTAAATAATTTGAGTATAATTATTTGATAAGGTATGATTTATCATGTGATAGATTAATTTTAGAGTTTATCCCCGATTAAGTTACGTAAATGGTTTTGTAGTGTAATAAGTTAAAGGGGTAAACTTTAATTGTATTTTTGTTCAAGTTGAAGTTTAATACGAAAACTTAACTTGAGGGTTTAATATGCCATTTCAGTAAAGTTTGAGGTGTATTGGGTAATATGAGTTTTGACTCATCAAGTTATCATGAGGTGTCAACACAATTAGTCCTTAGTGACTAATTGTGTGTAGGTGAGATTATTTTGAGTAAAATCAAACAGAGAGCGAGAGAGAGAGAGAGAGAGAGTGCGTACGTGAAAGAAAGAAGAAACAGAAGAAAGAAAGCTGATTTTGGAGAAATCTTGTTGTTGATTAAGCTGAGGAAGTGGGTTTTGTGAAGAACACAACGTTCAGAAATTGACCAGGTGAGTTTATTCACTTCACTCTAAAATTAGCCATTGAAATTGATATAGGTATGTTTTAAACTATGTCTAAATGCTTGGGTATGAATTAATTGAAAAATAGTAGGCTTAATAAGTTGATTTTGTAAACTGACTTAATGAAGAAGACGATGAACAATACTAGCGAGATGTTCACTTTGCGCTAGCCTTGGTTGCACAAAGTGAGAATCTCGCAACCCATGTTTGCGAAAAGTGAATAATTCGCAAGGCACTATTGCGAGAAGTAGAGTATCTCGCTATTGTTGGTTGCGAGAAGTGAGTATTTCGCTTCTATTGGTTGCGCAATTCTCACTCTGTTACAAAGCTGATTTTACCATAATTGTCGATAGTTGTAAGGACTTGTCTTAATCAGTATGAGTCCAATTAAATGTTTAAGAGTTATGCTATGTTGAGATCCCCAATGCTAAATAGCAAAACGGGGATAGTTAAGAAGTTGAGGCGATAAACTATTTATATTCTTTATATATATAGAATATGTTGGGAGAGGTAATATATATATATATATATAGTATGTTATGCACCTACGATAGTAAGAGTAATAATACTTATGTATTATGTCGTGGTTGCTAAAAATAGGCATCCGGTCATCGGGGGCACCTTAGTACGGTATAATGGGAACCGATTACTAGCCATTGACCAAAGGGATGTAATTTTTAGTGGTTGAGTGTACCTTGAATCATCGGGGGTCCCGGTTGTGTATCGCGATATATTAATCCCATTGGGGCCATTGATTCTGAGGTGGGGAGGATGTGAAATGTGGAATAGGCAGGTTTTGATTTGTAATTCCCATTTCGAATGGAAGATCGGAGATTTCCATTTTTACAGGGAAGATCAGAGATTTCCCAATTGTGAAAGGAAGATTAGAGATAGGCATAAAGTAATTTGTAATCTCTACTTCCGGATTAAGAAATAGGCAAGTTTTGACTTGTAATTTCTTGAATAAGAGTATTAACCTTGAATATGGGATTATTCATGGTAAACTCTTGGTAGCGAAATTATGGCTAGATGAATTAGTCATAAGTATGGGAGTGGGGTAGATTCCCATTGTTGGAAGGAGTTGTTGTACGGTAAGATGGGTGAAAACAGGTTTGACTTATCTGTTGATATTTTATTTGTTAATTTTAATTTGATTTGAATATCCTCACTAGGCGAAAGCCTAATTGTTCAAGTTGAATCTTCTTACCAGGTACAAGCTCCGGGAAGTAAGCGGGGATGTGTGATGAGGACTTTTGGAAAGATTCAAACTTAGAGATGACGGAGGATCTAGCTATCCTTTTGATGCTTTTGGGACAAAGGACTAGATAACTTAGTTAATCTGATTATGATGTATGATTAGATTAATAGGTTATTTGAGTTAGACGTGTTGTATATATAAAACATTTACATTTGATCCTCAGGTTATCAAAGTTTGAAGTTCTATGATCATAACTTGTGTAATTTTTAAGGTTTAAATTAGCCCTGTTTTTAGGGTGTTACAATATGGTATCAGAGCATTAGTTTAAGTGAACTAAGTATGCTGAGGAGATACTTAGACTTAAGATGAGATGAATTAAGATAAGATTTGTGAGATTGGGTAGAAGTACTAAGACGGGATAGTCTTAGAGTCGACGGAAATACGTGGCATTAGTACTGTGATAATGGTAACGAGGATTCTCATGTATAATATATTCACAATTGCAATTAGCTACTGTTATTATGAATATATTGTTACGCAAGCATGCTTGTTTCTAAATTGTTACAGTGACTAATGATCGGTAAAGTACGTTTCGTATGTCTATATTCGTATAACCATTTCTTATGGTTATCCCTATGTGTTATAGTAGAATGATGGCGAAAATACCACCAAGGCCCTTCAATTCTTTGGGGGACAGTGTAACACCCGGAAAATCCTTGTAAGTAAAAATAGTCCTAATATTCCTTTATATTTTTACTTCTTAGATTATAATTGAATTCCTAAGTAATTTCCGTGATTGTTACTTGTTATTTGAGAACTTCCGATAGAAATCCGTAAGTTTATTCCTTAAGGAAATTAATGAAAAATAGATAATAAAGTTAAATATTAGATTTTATGGATTAGTTGGATGGGTATTTTGAATACGAGTCCAACGGTACTTTCCGGGGTAAAAACGGAGTTTTAACGAAGAAGTTACGGCTAATTTAGTGGAAATTGAGAAGGCTAGCAAATAGAAGCTGGCGCCAATGGTTTGGCGCCGATGCATCGGCGCGGGTGATCGGCGCCGAGCACCTGACGTGCTAAAAGGGGATTAAACCCACCTCTTTATCCTTAGTCATTCACTCTTTTCACTTAAGAACTCTCAAATCCGATTTTTGTTCTACTATCTTCTTCTCAAGCGATTCTTCATCTAAATCTAAGGTAAATTCATATTTCTTAATCCTAATTCAATTCAAACAACTATTAGATGAATCTTATCAATTAAACTTGATTTAGGGCATTACATCTTCATCCTTCTTGTTGGAGTGATTAAGCTCAAGTATTCAAGTTAGGGTTATACCAATTGAAGATTTAAGGTGAGTAACTTGTATCTAATTGGTTGTATTTTACTTTACTACCATTCTTTATCTCGATTTTGGTATTGATAATGAGAAATCTTGATTAATAAGCTCTTAATGGTTAAGAGGGAAACAAGAAGAGTTCAAGTAAGTTATGATGGATTAATTGTGTTCTATTACTTAGAATGCCATGTTAAATGTTAGTGTTAAAAGTTTGGGTTTGATTATACATCATTGGTATGTGATTATGATGATGGCTTAATATATGTCTTAATGAAGTAATGATGGCTTAATGGTCAAAATGGACCTATTATTGAATTGTAAACATGGATGTTTATTATTGATATTATATAGAATGTGATTTAATACATATGGATGTATATGAACTACATGGAAGTAGTATTGATCATGTTAAATGGTTGGACCATTGTTATGTGTTACATATGTTTGAATATTATTTGGATTAATATATTTGGTATTCACATAATTGGAGGAGCACCTAGTAGGCATTGGAGGATATATTCTTACACACCGTGGGGTAAGTGTAATTGATTCATACCTTCGGATACCGTGGGGTTTTCCGTTGAGTTATGCCTTGTGACAATACCGTGGGGTACCGATCAAGGTATGTCTTCTATTATGATGTAACTGGGTAGCGATATGGGCCTTCTCCATGGAATCCAATTTGTGAATATATCGAATTGTTATTCCTACATGCTATGATTATGCTCTATGTGCTATGTGTAAACCTCACTTAGGCTTTAGAAGCCTAACACTTGTTATGTGTTACAGATATTAGTGGTTCCGGACACAAGAAGGTTTAGACTGGGGTTGTGAGCATGGGATCATTGTTGGAGAGTTAAAGATTTGAAGATTATGATAGAACTTTCCAACACCTTTTGTTATCTGATTTCTATAATAGAGATCCGATAAGCTAGTGGTCCATTATTAGTTATAAGTAACTAAATCTTCGTATTAATGGTAATGTAATGATTTATGAATACTTTTACTTTAGAAATGAGTACCACTCTTCCGTTTTATGGAAGTTTTTGTTGACCCCCGATTTTGGGGTGTTACAGACAGATCAGTAAATAATTGAGGGTTGGAAGGACAACCTGGAACTGGCGAGACTCATGAAAGTCCGCCGAGGCAACCTTTAATAGGTGGATTGAAAGGTGTGGAAATAGAATGTAAGATTATTGGTCAAAACGGAAATAGTATGAAATGGTTGAGTAATTGGGTCGTAGAATGCATGGATAGCAAGTGCTACAAGGTCGGTAGAACGACCACTAGTCGGAAGTAGAATGTCAATGATAAGTGATGTGAGTAAAACGATTGACCTTGTTTGAGTGAGTAGCCTTCATTTGCGAGTAAGGTTTTATGCATGGTGTCCTAGTGAGTGTGCTACATGAGTTTTTATGATTTTAAAACAAATGCATAAATAACAATTTTAGTCGAGGCTGAGTTGCATGTACAAATGTGTATTTAAAGAAAGAGACAATTTCATTTTGATGCACAATGAAATTTTGGGTTTAGCAATTTGCAAAATATTTCGTATTTTACATGAAAAGTTAATTGTAGAAACGGTCAAGAAAACGTTGGCTAGCAAAAACCTTTATAACCAACAAGAGTATTAACTTGATGATATCATGTGAAAACCGACTAGCTTGCTTCGTGTTGGAAAATTCTTTTAAACTTTTTGTAGTATGAAAAGATTTTCCTTTAATATATTACTGTCGTAACAAAATCATTTTGGTTGAGAAAGATTAAGTTTTACGGAAATTAGTATGCAAACGGTTCTCGAGATCGTTGTGCAGTACATTAGAGTTAGGAGAATGTTAGGGGTCATGTATACCCAAGTTGTTCCCAGTATTGTTCTTTAAAAAGAAAAATATGTGAAATGATTTATTTATCGCATTGTCATGCATGAAGGCTATGAACTCACTAGGTCGTAGAATATTACACTATAAGCTGAGAAAGAACTCCGAGCATGGGATCATTGTTGGAGAGTTAAAGATTTGAAGATTATGATAGAACTTTCCGACACCTTTTGTTATCTGATTTCTATAATAGAGATCCGATAAGCTAGTGGTCCATTATTAGTTATAAGTAACTAAATCTTCGTATTAATGGTTATGTAATGATTTATGAATACTTTTACTTTAGAAATGAGTACCACTCTTCCGTTTTATGGAAGTTTTTGTTGACCCCCGATTTTGGGGTGTTACAAGTTGGTGTTAGAGCTTTAGTTTAAGTGAACTAAGTATGATGAGAAGGTACTTAGACTTAAGCTGAGATGAATTAAGTTATGAATCGTGAGATTGGGTAGAAGTATTAAGACGGGATGGCCTTAGGGTCGACAGAAATACGTGAAATTAGTACGGTAACGACGGTAATGAGGATTCTCATGTATGATATATTCACAATCTCAATTTGCTACTGTTATTATGAATATATTGTTACATAAGCATACTTGTTTCTAAATTGTTCCAGTGACTAATGATCGGTAAAGTACGTTTCGTGTGTCTATATTCATATAACCATTTCTCAGGGTTATCTTTTGTTTTATAGCATAATGATGGTAAAAACGCCACCAAGGTCTTTCAATTCTTTGGAGGACAGACCGGTAAATGATTGAGGGTTGGAAGGACAACCTGGAACTGGCGGGACTCATGAAAGTCCGCCGAGACAACCTTAAATAAGTGGATTAAAATGTGTGGAAATAGAATGTAAGATGTTTGATCAAGACGGGAGTAGTATGAAATGGTTGAGTAAGTGAGCCTTGGAAGGCAGGTATAACAAGTGTTAGAAGGCTGAGAGAGTAACCACTGGTTGGAAATAGAGCGTCAATGATAAGTTGCGTAAGTTAAACGATAGACCTTGTTTGAGTGAATAGCCTTCAATTGCAAGTAGAGTTTTATGAATGGTGTCCTCGAGTGTGTGTTACAGGGGTTTTCGTGATTTCAAAACAAAGGCATAAATAGCAATTTAGTCGATGATGAGTCAGTATGTGCACGTGGGTATATAAAGAAAAAGGCAATACCATTTACGTCGCACAGCGAAATTTTGAGTTTAACAATTTGCAAAATACTTCATACTTTACAAGAAAAGTTAAATATAAATGAGTGTGAGAACCGACTAGCTTACTTCGTGTCGGTAATTTCTTTCAACTTTTGTCGTATGAAAATATTTTCATTAAATATATTACGGTCATAACAACATCGTTTTGGTTGAAAAAGATTAAGTTTTTCGGAAAGTAGTATGCAATTGATTCTCGTGATCGTTGTGCAATACACTGAAGTTATAAGAATTTTGGGGTCATGTGTACCCAAGTTGCTCCAAGTGTTGTTCTTTAAAATGAGGAAATGTGCGAAATAATATATTTAATACATTATTATGCATAAAGGCTATGAACGAACTAAGTCGTAAAATATTACTATAAGCTAAGAAAGAACTCTGAGAATGGAGAGGTGTTGGATAAATCATGGGAGAATGTTTGTAGTTTTGGTAATTGTGTTCAAGAGGAAGGTGAACAATGGGAGAGTTGAAAGTGGACTTTAGTGTCGGTTGTAAGAAGGTCTATACCCTTGTTTAGTAACTAGAAATACAGTTGGCAAGGGACGGTTGTGTCCGGAGGAAGGATTAGTAGTCATCAAGGTGATGGAATTAGCAAATTGCTATGAGTAGTGTGATGAGACAGAAAGGAAATACCCTCGACGTTAAATAAGAATTTATGGTGATCTTGTGATATTAGTATTGCACGAATAAGTTTGAAATGAAGACGATGAGATGTAAATTGTATTATGTTATGTTGAAAGGATTAGGTTCAGTCCTTGTTAATGAATAGATTAAAGAAGTATCGATAGGTCGACTATTGACATTGAAGTCGGAAGTTGTGTAAGATGTATGAGGCCTTTTGCCTGTCACAGGGTGCGGTCTGGGTGCGTTCCGCGTATGCCTGTGCGGGCAGAAACAAAACCGTGAACAGTACCGACATGCTGTTATGTAGATGGTATGCGCAAAACGGACAATATCGTGTACAGTGGACTGGGGATGTTACAGAATGTTATAGAATGCGGACAATACATATCTTGTGAAACACCACATGTGGGGATTTTGAGTGATTGACGAATAAATCACGAGTGGAAGAGGTTTTGGTTAAATTATTACATAAGTGAAAGTTAGGTGGTCAAAATACGCTTTTAGAAGTTTATTGTGGTTGTGCAATAATTATGGTGTGTTATATGCTTAATCGCATTTTTTTTAAAAAAAAGTGTCGGTTTAACTATTGGTCTTATGTGTGAGGACCGTTTGATGATCTTGTATTCTTAGTACCGTTGGGACTAATGAACTTTGGCAAAATAATATATATTTATATATTGTGGAGTATATAGAGTTGTATATACGTGTACATATAGATACATATATGGATTGACTTCATTGGAAAAGTAGTAATGAAGGGGTTGTGGGATTATCATGTCTCGAAGCGTGTGTTGCATGATGTGGGATTAGATGTATTTTAAATTTCATGAGTTGATATTGATAAATGATCAATAGACCCTTTGAGCAGATGACTTGGTTTTGGACTCGGTTGAGTCTTAAGGGTATTCGTCGGTTTAATTAACTTGACATAGGCTTGGGGGTTGGAATTTCATGAATTGTATTATAACTAAAGTTTACATAATGTGAATACATTGATTTTTCTTTTGAGATCATGTATGAATGTTAAGTTAGAATCGGAAGGTTAAAAGTTGAAGGATCACCTTGTGGGGGGTGTTAGGATAGTGAAAGACTATTGTTATAGAAGAACATTCTACTTATGATGTAGATGGTTTATATAGAATGAAGAATTAGGCACGAACATGGTAAGGGTATGGACTATGTCGATTTGTGATGGAGTGTGCACTGTATATATAATGGTTTGGAATCACAAAGAATTAGTAAGAAGCGAGTAAGTTTAAGTTAATTAGAAACTCGTGAGTTGTAGTTCAAACTAAAGTTGGGGAAGAATAAAGTAATGAAATAGATTCGGTTAATTGTGCGGGAGAGCATGAATGTAAATTTGAATTGTGTACGAATGACCATGAGGGATCTGGTCTGCTGTGAGATGTTATGGGTGGAGAATGTACGAACGAGTAGTGGCATTAATTGTCAAGATAAATGTGTCAACCAGTAATAAGAAGTTATAAAGAGGGAACATTAGATGAAAGTCTTTTCGGGGATTCCAGATGAATAGTACTAGTTGTCAATAAAGCTGTTGGAAATATGTGGTTGTAAGATGGTGTAGTGATTTGGCTATTATTGGAATAGAATGTCGAGCGGTAGTGTGAGTTTATCCAAAGTGATTTTGGTTGTGTGAGTCGCTAAATAAGTTTATGATTTTGAATCATAGGAAGTTTAATAAAGATGAGAAAGTGTTATCGGTATGTGGAAAAGTTGGGAGAAAGAGACAAATAATGATTGGAGGGTAGTACTCCATGCTAACGTAGGAAGTAATGATAGAAAGGTCGGACCTAAGAATGTAGTTATACTACAGGTTCAATGGAATTATCACCTTTGATATATAATATTTTAGTGCTTGGTTGCAATGTGGTCGCGTAGTGCGATATTGATGTGAGGAAGTGGTAGTACTTTATACTGAAGAAACACGTGGGTCATAGATGTAGTGATGGTTGCCGTAATTATAGAAGTATTCAAAACTGGTAAGTATGCTCAATTTAAAGTGAGTATGGATTTTCAAGAAGTATACGTTAATGTTATTTTGAGATCTGGAGATTGAGATGTGGATGATGACGGTATTGAAGACCAAGCAATAGTCGGATAAAGGTTTAATGATAAACAGTTACTCTAAGGAGGCTTACAAATCTATGTTGGGGAGCGGATAATGAGTAAAGAAGTAAGGTTCAGGAAATATGAAAGATGAATCCTTGTTCCTTCTAGATTTTTAATTGTGAATAAGTATATAAGACTTGAAATGAAGAGATGTATACAAAATATTTCGTATTGATATGATGTGATTTCACTTGTTAAAGTGAGAGCGAATGGTATGAGTCGTTGGGTGAAGGAATGGGGAAACAATCTTAGAGAGATAATTGAGAAATTGCAATAGAGGAATGGAGTTATAGGTACAATAGTATTATATCAATAAAATGTTAATGTGACTTTAGAGTTGGAAGAAGATATGAAGATTAAATATCCACATTTGTTTTCCAAAATCTAAGATTTCGAGGACGAAATCTATTTCAAGTGGGGGAGAATTGTAACACCCGGAAAATCCTTGTAAGTAAAAATAGTCCTAATATTCCTTTATATTTTGACTTCTTAGATTATAATTGAATTCCTAAGTAATTTCCGTGATTGTTACTTGTTATTTGAGAACTTCCGATAGAAATCCGTAAGTTTATTCCTTAAGGAAATTGATAACTCTATTTTTAGAGTTATTATTTCCATTTATTTTCCACTTTATTTTGTCAATTTTAGCCATTTCACCTCTAAAAACCCCCATTCTTGTTATAATTCTCGAAAATGAGCAAAAGGAGCGAACCTTAGTGTTTAATAAACTATTTGGTAGAATTTGGGTGTTTTTCACATTTTATCCTGCAGGATCACTGTTGTGCCCACTCCGGTTGCCCACTATTCGAAGCTGACCAAGAAAGACAAAAGAAACTACTAGTTGGGACTTAATTTGCTGGAGGAAGAAGGTTCATTAGCAGGGAAATGGCTGGAGGAAGTACAAAATGTCATCTACATTGAAGATTGCAACAAGTACTCCTTTATGTACTTGGAGATTGACTTGGAAAAGGGTCCATTGGGTAATTAGTTTGCACAAGGTGCTGATTTCTGCCACAACACAACAGTTTTTACCCATTGGAAGACTCATCTCTTTTGTGTAATACCCAACTCTTTCTCCTAGTATATAAAGGAGCACTTGGGTTCATTTATTACAAGCTTGGAATCTTAAAAATCATCTTGGGTTAAGTTTAGAATAGCTTTAATTTCTCTCATCTACCACATTAGTTTTAGTCTTTTAATTACTGCATTAACTTAGCTTTAATTTCTGTAATTTCCTTTTCTAGTTAATTGTAGTTCGTAAAACACAATGGACAGGGACGAATTCTCGTTCCCCACTGTGAGTACTATTCAATCCACTATCAGTTTTATTATGTGCAAATCTTCATCTTTTGTTTTCTTTACTTCGGAAATGTTAGGCTAAACATCCTTTGGGATTTAGGAAAGAGAAGTACCTGGATTTTATTAAAAATGCTTGAGTAATCTTTGTACTTAGAATATTCGTTGTTTTGGTCATTCATTCTCGATATTTACCCAAGGATGCGAACAAGCCGATCACTTGCAAGGATCTAAAGTCTAGTTCTCAACTTAGAGATAAGTAGAACGCAGTGACACGAGCTTGAATGATGCTAGGGGATTCGAAAGAATTCTTTTGACACTTACGAAAGTGAGGTCGGCACAGTGAGCTAATCTCTACCCACTGGAGTAGTAGGCAAGCTAATTTGTGTATTAAAAACACTTAGAGTATTTGTCTCTACACATTCCATCGAGACCTGAAAAGGTCCATTTTTGAGATTACCATTGACAAAACAATGAATGCGACAAGTATGAGATTTTTATCTAACGGTGTGAGTATTTTGTAACCGGGCTTTTCTAGCTAAAATGCCTACCTCGAATACAAGGATCATTATTAGGACCGAGTATTTGGTATAAAATCTAGGGAAAATCTAACCTACATTCCTCCTTTTAAATCTTAGTAAAATCGTTAAAGTAGCTATTTCACCTACCAAACCAAAGTATTATTTTCCTCTCTAGTTGAAACCTGTAAAAGGAGCTCATGAGAACCGTATTGTCTTGATTGTCCAGTCCCTGTGGATTCGATTCTGGTATTTTACCAACTATTACTTGCTGTGACGATCATAGTGGACAGTGTACACTTGCACTTCCCGCTGTGGATAGTTTGCAACCCACTGCGATTAAAACACACATTTCGCACGTTACAAGTTTTTGGCGCCGTTGCCGGGGACTGGCGTGATTTTAAATCTCAAGACATTAGTTTTTGTTCGAGCCCGAGTAACTCGTTTTTCTAAGCTTTTCGTGTTGCATGCCAAGGCAACAACACGAACCTATGTTACCAATCGATCTTGAAATAGAGAAAACTTTTCGAAGAAGACGCAGAAACAGAAATCGACAACCCCCTGTGATCCCCACTGTGAACATGGCTGCAATACCGCCACCTGTAGTGGAGACCACAATCACGATTGCCGATAGCAAAGATCGAAAAATACGGGACTATGCTACTTCCGGAGTTAGTGATTTAGGCTCCGGGATTCGAAGGCCCGTCCTTGAAACAACGCATTTTGAACTCAAACCGGTGATGTTTCAAATGATCCAAGCCATGGGTCAATTTGGAGGATCACCATCTGAGGATCCGCACTCACACTTAAAATCTTTTTTAGAAATGACCGATTCCTTTCAGTTGCAAGGTGTTAGTGATGAGGCATTAAGACTAAGGCTTTTCCCTTTTTCATTAAGGGACAAGGCGAAGTCTTGGCTGAACGCACATGCACCTCACTCGATAATCACTTGGCAAGATCTTGCGGATAAATTTTTACAAAAATACTTTCCTCCCACAAGGAATGTAAGATTTCGAAATGATATTATTTTGTTTAGACAAGAAGAAGATGAGGCTGTTTCGGATGCATGGGAACGATTTAAAGAATTACTTCGAAAGTGCCCACTTCATGGCATCCCACATTGCATCCAATTGGAGACCTTTTACAATGGTCTTTCCAATGCAGCCAAAATCATCTTAGATGCAACAGCCGGTGGAACATTCACGAGTATGATTTACAACGAAGGATATCAAATCTTAGAAAAAGTGTCCAACAACAATACCGAATGGTCAAATCCGAGAGCACCCATGCCAAAGACCAACACCATCGATTCCGAGGCACTTAAAACCATGAATGCGCAATTAGTGGCCTTGACCAAAATCGTTTTAAATCAAAATAGAGGCCAAGTCAATTCCGCAACGCATCTCCCTGAAAACTGCTCCCTCTATGGAGAAGAGCACGTTTTCGATTTTTGTCCGGCAAATCCCGAATCTGTTAATGTCATAGGGACCAACCCACGGAACAATCCTTTTTCGCAAACCTATAATCCAGGTTGGAGGAACCATCCGAATTTCTCTTGGTCTGGAAATCAAGGACTCCAACCCCACGGGGCGAGTCATGGCCAATCAAGACCACACAACCCCCCCTGGATTTCAGCAACATCACAGTGGGCAGAACTCACATCACAGTGGGCAGAACCCACCAAACTTTCACCAAGGCCAATCCTCACAACAATACCAATCACGATCTACTCAACCCGCTGAGACCCAACTGTCACTTGAATCAATTCTCAAGGGTTTTATGAATCAAACTCAAGCAGCCATTAGGAACATAGAGACTCAAGTAGGACAACTAGCCGTTGAAGTTAAGAATAGACCACCAGGAACGTTACCTAGTGATACCGAGCAAGCTAGGGTGATAGGAAAAGGACCTGAACATGTCAAGTCCATAACACTGAGGAGTGGAAAGGATCTGAAAGATATCGTTTTTGAGTCTGATGATTCGCCTCAAATACCCACTGTGATCACCACAGTGGGCACTCCTTAAGTCGCTGTGATCCCCACAGTGGGGACTGACATCCCTAACCTTACCACTCTTGGACCTATTCCAAAACCTACTGTTCCAAAGGCAATACCACAACAAACTCAGATTGACCCCCGAAGCATACCTTTTCCTCACCGAATGAAGCCTAAAAATGTCGAGGTTCAGTTTAAATTTTTTTTAGACATTTTTAAACAACTTCATATTAACATACCCTTGGTAGAAGCTCTTGAGCAAATGCCAAGCTATGTTAAGTTTTTAAAAGATATTTTGAACAAAAAGAGGAAGTTGGGTGAATTTGAGACTGTGGCTTTGACCGAAGAATGTAGTGCCCTTCTTACTAGCAAGATTCCACCTAAGTTGAAAGACCCGGGTAGTTTCACCATTCCATGCACAATAGGAGGACAAGAAGTAGGTCAAGCACTTTGTGATCTAGGAGCTAGTGTCAACTTGATGCCGCTGTCCATTTTTAACAAGTTAGGTATTGGAGAGGCTAGACCCACAACCGTGACACTACAACTAGCCGACCGGTCCATTGCCTACCCCAAAGGGAAAATAGAAGACGTTCTGGTCCAAGTGGATAAATTTATCTTCCCCGCTGATTTTCTAGTTCTAGATTATGAGGCCGATAAAGAAATCCCAATCATTTTAGGGCGTCCGTTTCTTGCATCCGGACGTACTTTGATTGATGTGCACAAAGGGGAACTCACGATGAGAGTTAATGACCAAGAAGTGACATTCAATGTTTTTAAGTCTCTTAAATATATAGATACCGAAGATTGCTTTGCCTTGAGTTCGATTTATGGAACCCACAGTCTTGACACACTGCCCACAGTGGGGAATACAGTTCCCACAGTGGGGAATGACAGTGAGCACTCTGAATCAGAGAGTGATGACACTTTTGAGGATGAGTGTAACGAAATGGTTGCAGCTTTTGAACCTCTGGACTTTAAGGATAGAAATGTTCAACCCCCTTCAATAGAACAACCTCCCGAGTTAGAGCTTAAACCATTTCCTTCCCATTTAAAGTATGCTTATCTCGCTAAAGATAATAAACTTCCCGTTATTATCTCTTCCAAACTTAGTGAGAAACAAGAACAACTTCTGATCGATTTGTTGATGAAGCATAAGGGAGCAATTGGTTGGACCATAGGGGACATTCGAGGAATTAGCCCCTCTTTATGTCAACATAAGATTAATTTGGAGAGTGACCACCCGGGGAAAGTCCAACCTCAAAGAAGGTTGAACCCCATCATGAAGGAGGTAGTTAAGAAAGAAGTATTGAAGTGGTTAGATGCCGGTATTATCTATCCCATTGCTAGTAGTAGTTGGGTGAGCCCCGTCCAATGTGTCCCTAAAAAGGGAGGGACGACTGTAGTAAAGAACGAAAAGAACGAGCTCATTCCCACTAGGACTGTCACGGGATGGAGGATATGCATGGACTATAGACAACTCAACTTGGCCACTAAGAAAGACCACTTTCCTTTACCTTTCATCGATCAAATGCTTGATAGGTTAGCGGGAAAGGAATTTTATTGTTTTCTAGATGGATACTCCGGATACAACCAAATCCACATTGCACCCGAGGACCAAGAAAAGACCACCTTTACTTGTCCCTACGGCACTTTTGCATTCCGGAGAATGCCATTTGGATTGTGTAATGCCCCCGCCACTTTTCAACGTTGTATGATGGCCATTTTCACCGACATGATAGAAGATACCATAGAAGTTTTTATGGACGATTTTTCTGTGATAGGGACATCATTTGACAATTGTTTGGGAAATTTAGAGAAAAGCCTAGTGAGATGTGAGACCCACGACCTAGTCTTAAATTGGGAAAAATGTCATTTTATGGTCGAAGAGGGTATTGTTTTAGGACACCTTGTCTCAAAACGAGGGTTGGAAGCTGATAAAGCCAAGCTTGAGGTAGTGGCACAACTTCCCGAACCTACAACGGTAAAAGGCATTCGAAGTTTCTTGGGCCACGCAGGTTTTTATAGGAGGTTCATCAAGGATTTTTCGAAAATTACAAAACCCCTATGTAACCTGTTACAACATGAAAAAGACTTCATTTTTACCCAAGAATGCCGAGAAGCTTTTGAAAAAATCAAGGAAGCATTAGTCACAGCACCCATAGTGACCACTCCTGACTGGTCACTCCCATTCGAAGTGATGTGTGATGCCAGCGATTGGGCTGTGGGGGCTGTTCTCGGACAGAAAAAGAACAAAGTTTTTCAAGTAAAACACTGATTGAAGCTCAGATTAATTACACTGTTACTGAAAAAGAATTACTTGCGGTGGTGTTTGCTTTTGATCGTTTCAGGTCATACTTGATAGGGACGAAGGTCATAGTGCACACAGATCATGCAGCGATCAAATATTTGATCAACAAGGCTGATTCCAAGCCACGGTTGATTAGATGGGTTTTATTGCTGCAAGAATTTGACCTTGAGATCGTCGACAGAAAAGGAACAAGAAATCAGGTTGCCGACCATTTGTCCAGGCTCGAGAAGACAGTGGGCACTGTTGATCCCACTCCTGATCCCACTCCGGGAAAATAAACTTTTCCCGATGAACAATTACTATCTGTTCAACATCGTGAAAATAATATTCCTTGGTATGCTGATCTTGCAAACTTTTTAGCAAGTGGACTTAAGCCCCACGGGATGAGTGGACAACCATTCAAAAAGTTTTTACGCGACACACGACAATACGTTTGGAACGATCCTTTCTTGTACAAGATAGGGGCGGACCAAATATTGAGGCGTTGTGTCCATGGAAGTGAGCAACATCAAATACTCCATGGTTGTCACACATCCCACTACGGTGGTCACTTCGGTGGAAACCGTACCGCTGCAAAAATCTTGCAAAGTGGATTCTTTTGGACCACTGTTTTTAAAGACTCGTATGAATTTGTGAAAAATTGTGAGCAATGTCAACGTACGAGGAATATATCGCAAAGAAATGAAATGCCTCTTAACAACATTTTAGAGGTTGAACTTTTTGATGTTTGGGGAATTGATTTCATGGGACCTTTTCCAAATTCCAACAACAATTTTTATATCTTGGTTGCGGTAGACTATGTTTCGAAATGGGTAGAAGCCATTGCATGTCACTCCAATGATGCCAACACCGTGGTGAAATTTTTGCATAAAAATATTTTCACTCGATTCGGAACACCACGGGCATTGATTAGTAACGAAGGCACCCATTTTATAAACAAAGTCATGGCATCGGTTCTTGCTAAATATGACATACATCATAGAGTGGCCACCGCATACCATCCACAAACCAATGGTTTGGCCGAACTTTCAAACCGGGAGATCAAAGGGATTTTGGAAAAAGTTGTTAAACCGCACCGCAAAGATTGGTCAACCAAACTTGATGATGCTCTTTGGGCCTATCGAACGACCTACAAAACTCCTTTGGGAATGTCTCCATTTAAATTAGTTTTTGGCAAGGCTTGCCATTTACCAATTGAATTAGAGCACAAGGCGTTTTGGGCCCTTAAAGAGCTTAACATGAGTGAGGATGCTGCGGGAATCAAAAGGAGTTTACAAATGCATGAGCTAGAGGAGTTGCGATATCACTCCTATGAGAACGCAAAGTTGTATAAAGAGAAGACCAAGATGTGGCACGATCGAAGGATCAACCATAGGGAGTTCATGGAAGGACAACATGTACTATTGTTCAACTCCCGTCTCAAACTCTTTCCAGGTAAACTAAAATCAAGATGGACGGGACCATACACCATTGTCAAGGTGAGTCCTTTCGGAACAGTAGAGCTGAAGTCCCCACAATCAGGTCAGACCTTTAAAGTCAATGGACAAAGGGTAAAGCATTTTCTGCATGAGAGTGCCCACATCCCTGCCCACTCTCCACCTCACTATGGTTAGAGAAAGTCAACGCAGTTTGTAAATATTTTATTTCAGTCAATTGTTGTCTTGTTATTAAATTGGTATTTTTAATTCTGCATGGTAGTTTATTTCTATGTGTGTAGGAGAATTTTAGCACTTTTTGGAACAAAAAGGTTCGCAGTGGGCAGATGCTGGTCACTGCGCTCCTCACTCTCGGTCTGACTTATGAAGAGACGGTTTGGGGGGGCCCAAGGCTGACACACATCATGCTTTTTCTTACACATATGTCATCCTTTCCTGCCACTTGTCCTCCCCCCACTTATTCCCAAGAAAAACCATCATTGTCCATCTCTCTCTCTCCTAAAAACCGTTCCCTCTCAAAAGAAAAACCCCTCCTTTTCAAAAAATAAAGTCTTTCTCTCTCTCCATAAACCACCTATACTTTTCATCTTCTTCTTCCTTTTTCACAAACCAGACAACTCCCAAAACCCTAAAATGGCTAGAAGCAAGAGATTAAACACAAACCCCGAAGCACCCACACGCCCGGCGGTCCGCCGCCGCACCGCCGAAGACCAACCACCGGAGGCCGTCACCGGCGATCTCAATAAAACCCCACCGATCTCCGGCGAACCTCCGGTCATCTCCAATGTTGCAGACGCAAGTTCGTCCAAACCAGAGAGTCCAAAAGCCGTATCTTCATCAAGGGTCTCGGACTCTGTTCAAACCCCTTTTGATGATACAGATTTGCAAGAGGATGAGGAAATGCAGAGGTTACAAGAGGAATTCAACCAAAGGGTCGCGGAAATCAAGAGAAGAAAGGAAGAAGCCGAGAGAAAGCGCCGAGAGGAAGAGGAAAGATTAAAACAAGAAGAAGAGGAGAGATTGAAGAAGGAAGAAACCGAAAGATTGGCTAGAGAAGAAGAGGAGAGAAAACGAGTAGAGGAGGAAGAACGAAAGAAGGCTGAGGAGGCAAGGATTCTCGAGCAAGAAAAGAAAAAAACAGAAGACGAGCGTTTGGAACGTGAGGAAGAAGAAAGAAAAAGAGTCAAAGAAGAAAGGCAGAAAAAGATTAAGGAGCAGATTCAGACTGTAGAAATTCCCCAAGACAAAAATGCTGATAGTATGGAGGATGTCCACACCACTGCCCACAGAGAGGAAACCCCAACCAGAACACTCCAGAGGAGCAGGGGAGTGGTTACACGATCTGGTGTAACCAAGAAGGCATCATCCGCAAGGCCTAAAAGAAAAGCATCAAGAAAAGGTAAGGGTCTCGAACCCTCTTTAAGTTCTTCTTCTAGTGATACTAATACGGGGAGTGAACAAACCCCATCTGAAAGTCCACATCTGTCCACTGTGGGGACTGTTCATGCCCCCAGTGGGATACCGAGGCAGTTCACTTCCCCCGCAGCTAGAGCCCACTTTGACTGTATTTGCACTCGGAAGTTGAATTTAGAGAGGGGTTTCGACCCCGACTTCATAGAAGCCAATCCTTTTATCAAAAATAGACTAATAGCGCAAGATTGGGCAACCATTGCCACTGCCAATCGCCGCGCTAATGCATCATTAGTCCGGGAATTTTATGCTGAAGCCTCCCAAGCCAAAGAATCGTTTGTAAAGATTAGAGGAAAGGTTATGGACTATACTCCAGGTAATATAAATTGAGTGTTAGGTAGAGGAGCCCCAGAACCTTGTGCCTTCGGACAGTTCCTGGCAAAGATGACTCCGGCTGATGAGGAGTTGATTTTAAAAGAAATAGCAATAGAGGGAAGGCCATGGAATCAAGATGGCCAGAGGAGGTGTCTATACGCTGGCTCCCTCACAACTGAGGCTGCCGTGTGGTTCCAATTCCTTCGGGCCTCTGTGGCCCCAACATCACACGACACGACTCTCTCCATAAATAAGTGTGCCATGCTTTACTGCGTTCTCACTAGAAAGAAGATCAATCTGGGAATCGTTATGCATGGTGCCATCCATCAGGCCCGAACACGAACCAAGGTAATCCTACCCCTTCCTTGCCTTATTACACTATTGCTAATAGATGCCGGAGTGCCCACATCTGCAGAAGACCAATGGATCATTTCCACGAAAAACATCAGTATTCAGACCATTAAGAAGATGAGAAGAGAGATAGGAGGCCAGTCTGATGAGCCTGCCCAGGTACAGCCTAACGTGCGAATAGCCGATGAGTACATAGTGGGCCCTGAAGTGCCCACTGTGGAGAAGAAGGGTACCTCACTGCATCCGAAGACTACAGGAGAAACAAGCACCAGCACAGTCAACCCGATGACCGCCATTCTGAACGCCATTTCAGCACTCACGTACAAAGTCGACCTCCTCGCAGCTGAGCAAAAGATTATCAACCGCGCCCTTGAATCAGTCTGGATGTACAACCGCGATCGTGATGAGGTTGTGAACCAAATGTACATGGCTGCCGATCCTCTCCTTGCCGCATAAATCCCAGAATTTCCAGAGGGGATCTGCCCCACTGTGGCAAGTGAGGATGATTTTGAGGAAGATTTGGCCGACCGTTCACCAAAGGCAACCCAAACGCCGTAATGGTTTGTTTTAAACACTTTGGTTTCATTCCCTATGCTCTCAAAACAATTTTAATTTTTCTGTATGATGCCTATGGCTAGGCTCTTGACACAATTTGCTGTTTTCGATACTTTTGTCTAATGATGCATGGATCCCTGCTATGTTTAGCAGGTGCTTTTGGTTACTAACTCACTTCGAATTTGCATGTTTGTTTGATCTCGTTTCCAGCTCTAGGTACAACTTTCGGTTTCCAACATAAAAGGGTCACTTTTGTAAGTACGAGTCTTAAACTTGACGCTATGAAATGATTTAGGCCATCTTTGCATCCAAACGCGACCTATTTTTGTAACACCAAAAACCACCTCTTTGAACCTAATATTCAAGTCACAGTGGGGACACTGTGCAGTTTTAAGTTTGAGGTGGGGACTTCCATAGTGATTTCCAGTCTGCCCACAGTGGGGACACTGTGAAGTCTAAGTTTGAGGTGGGTAAGCCGTACCCACCTCCCAAAAAAAAGAAGAAAACACAAAAATACAAAAACAGAAGAAAAACGGAGTGTCACTAACAAAAATTGATGGTGTGCCTTTTCTGGACCATCAAAGTGACCACTCCCACAGAAAAAGATGGTGTGCCTTTTCTGGACCATCAGAATGCCCACTCTCACAAAAACAGTCATACCCAAAATAAAGCCTGAAAGTGTGCGTCCATACCCATGAAAAATCTAAACCACTCACTTCTCAAAATAAAATCTCAAAGCGAGATCTTCGGTCTATGTTTGGAACTGCGTGCCAAAACCCTTGGGACAAACACTCAAAGCCACAAAACCTTTCGAACCCAAGAAAAGCCCTATTAATCAAATTGTGAACAAGGGAAGATTTCGTCAAGAACAAAAGTGAAACTTTAAAGTGTTAGAATCGAAAGAAGTATCCAAGGAGGGAGATCAACGTCCATTCAAGATGAGAAGTCGGTAAGTTCCTAAAAAGCTCTAAGTGCATTATTTTATTACTTGGGGACAAGTAATGGTTTAAGTTTGAGGTTGTGATAACTCTATTTTTAGAGTTATTATTTCCATTTATTTTCCACTTTATTTTGTCAATTTTAGCCATTTCACCTCTAAAACCCCCCATTCTTGTTATAATTCTCGAAAATGAGCAAAAGGAGCGAACCTTAGTGTTTAATAAACTATTTGGTAGAATTTGGGTGTTTTTCACATTTTATCCTGCAGTGATCACTGTTGTGCCCACTCCGGTTGCCCACTATTCGAAGCTGACCAAGAAAGACAAAAGAAACTACTAGTTGGGACTTAATTTGCTGGAGGAAGAAGGTTCATTAGCAGGGAAATGGCTGGAGGAAGTACAAAATGTCATCTACATTGAAGATTGCAACAAGTACTCCTTTATGTACTTGGAGATTGACTTGGAAAAGGGTCCATTGGGTAATTAGTTTGCACAAGGTGCTGATTTCTGCCACAACACAGCAGTTTTTACCCATTGGAAGACTCATCTCTTTTGTGTAATACCCAACTCTTTCTCCTAGTATATAAAGGAGCACTTGGGTTCATTTATTACAAGCTTGGAATCTTAAAAATCATCTTGGGTTAAGTTTAGAATAGCTTTAATTTCTCTCATCTACCACATTAGTTTTAGTCTTTTAATTACTGCATTAACTTAGCTTTAATTTCTGTAATTTCCTTTTCTAGTTAATTGTAGTTCGTAAAACACAATGGACAGGGACGAATTCTCATTCCCCACTGTGAGTACTATTCAATCCACTATCAGTTTTATTATGTGCAAATCTTCATCTTTTGTTTTCTTTACTTCGGAAATGTTAGGCTAAACATCCTTTGGGATGTAGGAAAGAGAAGTACCTGGATTTTATTAAAAATGCTTGAGTAATCTTTGTACTTAGAATATTCGTTGTTTTGGTCATTCATTCTCGATATTTACCCAAGGATGCGAACAAGCCGATCACTTGCAAGGATCTAAAGTCTAGTTCTCAACTTAGAGATAAGTAGAACGCAGTGACACGAGCTTGAATGATGCTAGGGGATTCAAAAGAATTCTTTTGACACTTACGAAAGTGAGGTCGACACAGTGAGCTAATCTCTACCCACTGGAGTAGTAGGCAAGGTAATTTGTGTATTAAAAACACTTAGAGTATTTGTCTCTACACATTCCATCGAGACCTGAAAAGGTCCATTTTTGAGATTACCATTGACAAAACAATGAATGCGACAAGTATGAGATTTTTATCTAACGGTGTGAGTATTTTGTAACCGGGCTTTTCTAGCGAAAATGCCTACCTCGAATACAAGGATCATTATTAGGACCGAGTATTTGGTATAAAATCTAGGGAAAATCTAACCTACATTCCTCCTTTTAAATCATAGTAAAATCGTTAAAGTAGCTATTTCACCTACCAAACCAAAGTATTATTTTCCTCTCTAGTTGAAACCTGTAAAAGGAGCTCATGAGAACCGTATTGTCTTGATTGTCCAGTCCCTGTGGATTCGATTCTGGTATTTTACCAACTATTACTTGCTGTGACGATCATAGTGGACAGTGTACACTTGCACTTCCCGCTGTGGATAGTTTGCAACCCACTGCGATTAAAACACACATTTCGCACGTGACAGAAATTAATGAAAAATAGATAATAAAGTTAAATATTAGATTTTATGGATTAGTTGGATGGGTATTTTGAATACGAGTCCAACGGTACTTTCCGGGGTAAAAACGGAGTTTTAACGAAGAAGTTACGGCTAATTTAGTGGAAATTGAGAAGGCTAGCAAACAGAAGCTGGCGCCGATGGTTTGGCGCCGATGCATCGGCGCGGGTGATCGGCGCCGAGCACCTGACGTGCTAAAAGGGGATTAAACCCACCTCTTTATCCTTAGTCATTCACTCTTTTCACTTAAGAACTCTCAAATCCGATTTTTGTTCTGCTATCTTCTTCTCAAGCGATTCTTCATCTAAATCTAAGGTAAATTCATATTTCTTAATCCTAATTCAATTCAAACAACTATTAGATGAATCTTATCAATTAAACTTGATTTAGGGCATTACATCTTCATCCTTCTTGTTGGAGTGATTAAGCTCAAGTATTCAAGTTAGGGTTATACCAATTGAAGATTTAAGGTGAGTAACTTGTATCTAATTGGTTGTATTTTACTTTACTACCATTCTTTATCTTGATTTTGGTATTGATAATGAGAAATCTTGATTAATAAGCTCTTAATGGTTAAGAGGGAAACAAGAAGAGTTCAAGTAAGTTATGATGGATTAATTGTGTTCTATTACTTAGAATGCCATGTTAAATGTTAGTGTTAAAAGTTTGGGTTTGATTATACATCATTGGTATGTGATTATGATGATGGCTTAATATATGTCTTAATGAAGTAATGATGGCTTAATGGTCAAAATGGACCTATTATTGAATTGTAAACATGGATGTTTATTATTGATATTATATAGAATGTGATTTAATACATATGGATGTATATGAACTACATGGAAGTAGTATTGATCATGTTAAATGGTTGGACCATTGTTATGTGTTACATATGTTTGAATATTATTTGGATTAATATATTTGGTATTCACATAATTGGAGGAGCACCTAGTAGGCATTGGAGGATATATTCTTACACACCGTGGGGTAAGTGTAATTGATTCATACCTTCGGATACCGTGGGGTTTTCCGTTGAGTTATGCCTTGTGACAATACCGTGGGGTACCGATCAAGGTATGTCTTCAATTATGATGTAACTGGGTAGCGATATGGGCCTTCTCCATGGAATCCAATTTGTGAATATATCGAATTGTTATTCCTACATGCTATGATTATGCTCTATGTGCTATGTGTAAACCTCACTTAGGCTTTAGAAGCCTAACACTTGTTATGTGTTTTATGTGTTACAGATATTAGTGGTTCCGGACACAAGAAGGTTTAGACTGGGGTTGTGAGCATGGGATCATTGTTGGAGAGTTAAAGATTTGAAGATTATGATAGAACTTTCCAACACCTTTTGTTATCTGATTTCTATAATAGAGATCCGATAAGCTAGTGGTCCATTATTAGTTATAAGTAACTAAATCTTCGTATTAATGATAATGTAATGATTTTTGAATACTTTTACTTTAGAAATGAGTACCACTCTTCCGTTTTATGGAAGTTTTTGTTGACCCCCGATTTTGGGGTGTTACAGACAGATCAGTAAATAATTGAGGGTTGGAAGGACAACCTGGAACTGGCGAGACTCATGAAAGTCCGCCGAGGCAACCTTTAATAGGTGGATTGAAAGGTGTGGAAATAGAATGTAAGATTATTGGTCAAAACGGAAATAGTATGAAATGGTTGAGTAATTGGGTCGTAGAATGCATGGATAGCAAGTGCTACAAGGTCGGTAGAACGACCACTAGTCGGAAGTAGAATGTCAATGATAAGTGATGTGAGTAAAACGATTGACCTTGTTTGAGTGAGTAGCCTTCATTTGCGAGTAAGGTTTTATGCATGGTGTCCTAGTGAGTGTGCTACATGAGTTTTTATGATTTTAAAACAAATGCATAAATAACAATTTTAGTCGAGGCTGAGTTGCATGTACAAATGTGTATTTAAAGAAAGAGACAATTTCATTTTGATGCACAATGAAATTTTGGGTTTAGCAATTTGCAAAATATTTCGTATTTTACATGAAAAGTTAATTGTAGAAACGGTCAAGAAAACGTTGGCTAGCAAAAACCTTTATAACCAACAAGAGTATTAACTTGATGATATCATGTGAAAACCGACTAGCTTGCTTCGTGTTGGAAAATTCTTTTAAACTTTTTGTAGTATGAAAAGATTTTCCTTTAATATATTACTGTCGTAACAAAATCATTTTGGTTGAGAAAGATTAAGTTTTACGGAAATTAGTATGCAAACGGTTCTCGAGATCGTTGTGCAGTACATTAGAGTTAGGAGAATGTTAGGGGTCATGTATACCCAAGTTGTTCCCAGTATTGTTCTTTAAAAAGAAAAATATGTGAAATGATTTATTTATCGCATTGTCATGCATGAAGGCTATGAACTCACTAGGTCGTAGAATATTACACTATAAGCTGAGAAAGAACTCCGAGAGTGGAGAAGTGTTGGAAAAATCATGAGAGAATGTTTGTAGTTTAAGTATTTGTGTTCAAGAGGAGAGGTGAACAGTGGGAAAGTTGAAAGTGGATTTTAGTGTCGGTTGTACGAAGGTCTATACCCTTGTTTGAAAACTAGAAATATAGTTGCCGAGGGACGGTTGTGCCCGGAGGAAGGACTAGTAGTCATCAAGGTGATGGAATTAGCAACTCGCTATGAGTAGTGTGGTGAGACAGAAAGGAAATATCCTCGACGACAAATAAGAATTTATGGTGATCTTATGATATGTTAGAAGGATTAGGTTCAGTTAAGGACCCATGCTAAAGAATGGGTTAAGGAAGTATCGACATGTTGATTATTGACTTTGAAGTCGGCAGTTGTGTAAGGGGTAATTTGCCTGTCACAGGGTACGTTCTAAGTGCGTCTCGCGTATGCCTGTGCGGGTAGGAACTGTTACATCTCATATTGACTAGAAAAGGGTACGAAGTCCTCCTTATAAGGGTGGATGGATACCTTCCTTGCAAAACGTGTTTTGCCCGTCGCAGGGTGCCGGTATGCTTATGCAGAGGGTATTCCCGTGCGGCCAGAAACGAAACCGTGAGCGGTGCCGGTATGCTGATGCAGAAGGTATCCGTAAAGCGGACAATATCTTGTATGGTGGACTGGGGATATTATAGAATGGTATATATCTTGCAAAACACCCAACGTTTGGGAATTTTGAGTGATTGATGAATAAATCACGGGTGAAAGAGGTTTTGGTTAAATTATTGCATCAGTGAAAACTATGTGGTTAAAATACGATTTTAGAGTTTATTGTGGTTGTGCAATAATTATGATGTGTAATGTGCTTAATGGCATTTTATTTAAAATAAGTGCCTGTTTAAGTATTGGTCTTATGTGTGAGGACTGTTTGATGATCTTGTATTCTTAGTACCTTTGGTACTAATGAACTTTGATAAGATATAAATATATATATATATATATATATATATATATATATATTGTTGAGTATAAAAGAGTTGTACATACTTGTACATATAGATACATATATGAATTGACTTCATTGGGAAAGTAGCAATGAAGGGGTTGTGAGATTATCATGCCTTGGAGCGTGTATTGCATAATGTAATTTAGATGTATTTAAATTGCATGAGTTGATATTGATAAATGATCATTGGATCCTTTGAGCAGATGGCTCAGTCGGTTGAGTCTTGAGGGTATTCGCCCGGTTTAATAAGCAACGTAGGCTTGGGGTTGAAATTACATGAATGGTATTATAACTGAAGTTTTCATGATGTGAATACATTGGTTATTCTTTGAGGTCATGTATAAATGTTAAGCTTTGAATCGAAAGATTAAAAGTTAAAGGACCACCTTGTAGGGGTGTTAGAATAATGAAAGACTATTGTTTTGGATGAGCGTTCTACTTACGATGTGGATGGGTTAAAAAGGATGAAGTATTAAGCGCAAATGAAGTGGGTGTATAAACCGTGTCGATCTGTGAGGGATTGTGCCCTGTTTATGTTATGGTTTGGAATAAAAAAAAAACTAGCAAGAAACGAGTAAGTTTAAATTAATTAGATACTCGTGAGTTGTGGTTCAACTAAAGTTGGGGAGGAATATATTAGTGAAATAGACTCGATAAATCATGTGGGAGAACATGGAAGTACGTTTGAATTGTGTACGAATGACCATGAGAGACCTGGTCTGCTGTGAGATGTTATGGGTGAAGAATGTATGAATGAATAGTGGCATCAATTGCCAAGATAAATGTGTCAACTAGTAGGTAATGTGAAGTTAGAAAGAGGAAACATTTGATGGAAGTATTTTCGGGGATTCCAGATGAAGAGTACTAGTTGTCAATAAAGTTGTTAGAGCATGTGGTTTGTAAGATGACGTAGTAATATGGCTAATATCGGAATAGAATGTCGGAAAAGTAGTGGGTGTTTATCCAAAGTGATTTTGGTTGTGTGAATTGCTAAGTAAGTTTATGATTTTGAATCATAGGAAGTTTAACATAGATGAGGAGGGTGTTAGTCAAATTGTGGTGTAATAGATGCAAAATCCTAAAGGAATGAGAGTTGCTTCTTATGTGTGAAAGAATTGTCCGAGAAAGTATTAGTTGCAGATTAAAGAGTGTGTAGTAACTGTGGACGGTATGTCGTTTTAAGATAACTTAGTTGATTGCCTTAAGTTAGAATTTTGGTACAACTGTTTGGTTATGTATAGTAATGAGAAAATGTTATCGGTATGTGGAAAAGTTGGAAAAAAAGAGACAAGTAATAATAGAAAGGTCGGACCTAAGAATGTAGTTATACTACAAGTTCAATTAAATTATCACCCTTGATATACTACACTTTAGTGCTTGGTTACAATGTGGTCGCATAGGGTGATAGTGGTGTGAGGATGTAATGATGATTTGCCGTAATTATCGAAGTATTCAAAAGTGAGTAAGTATATAAGACTAGAATGGAAAGGGATATATGACATGCTTTATATTGGTAGGATGTGATTCCATTTACTGAAGTAATAACGGGTGAGAAAAGTCGGTATGTCCAAGAACTGGAAGTGATTGTAGAAGAAATCTTTTGGGAAATTTCGGTCTGAGAATGTGGTTATAAGTACAATGGTTCTATATCATTGAGATGTTAATGTGACTTTAGGATTAGAAAAGGGTATGAAGATTACATATCCTCTTTTGATTCCCTAGTTTTGATTTCGGGGACGAAATCATTTTTAAGTTGGGGAGTATTGTAACATCTCGTTTTTTTATATATATAAAAAAAATGATGTTTGGGTTTATTAAATAATTTGAGTATAATTATTTGATAAGGTATGATTTATCATGTGATAGATTAATTTTAGAGTTTATCCCCGATTAAGTTACGTAAATGGTTTTGTAGTGTAATAAGTTAAAGGGGTAAACTTTAATTGTATTTTTGTTCAAGTTGAAGTTTAATACGAAAACTTAACTTGAGGGTTTAATATGTCATTTCAGTAAAGTTTGAGGTGTATTGGGTAATATGAGTTTTGACTCATCAAGTTATCATGAGGTGTCAACACAATTAGTCCTTAGTGACTAATTGTGTGTAGGTGAGATTATTTTGAGTAAAATCAAACAGAGAGCGAGAGAGAGAGTGCGTACGTGAAAGAAAGAAGAAACAGAAGAAAGAAAGCTGATTTTGGAGAAATCTTGTTGTTGATTAAGCCGAGGAAGTGGGTTTTGTGAAGAACACAACGTTCAGAAACTGACCAGGTGAGTTTATTCACTTCACTCTAAAATTAGCCATTGAAATTGATATAGGTATGTTTTAAACTATGTCTAAATGCTTGGGTATGAATTAATTGAAAAATAGTAGGCTTAATAAGTTGATTTTGTAAACTGACTTAATGAAGAAGACGATGAACAATACTAGCGAGATGTTCACTTTGCGCTATCCTTGGTTGCACAAAGTGAGAATCTCGCAACCCATGTTTGCGAAAAGTGAATAATTCGCAAGGCACTATTGCGAGAAGTAGAGTATCTCGCTATTGTTATGGTTCCACATACCCTTTACCTTTTCGATATCGGCGTTCGCCTCATCAATGGCTTTTTGCACCGCGGGAGTAATTCGTTGACTTTGTCGAAGACCCGTCGGCATAAAATCATACATTGGTGGGGTTCTCATGCCATTATCGAAGTAGTAATTGTCGGATGCCATCTCCCAGTCTGCTTCCTCCTCAGGCGTGAATGGAAAATCGGCCGCAGTTCGCCCACAGTTTGTCCACTCCTCGTCTGTTTCCGGTACCTTCCAGGTACTCCGGCGAGCTCTATCGTTCAGTGGTTGGTAGGCTCCCGAACGTGAAGTTCCAGCCACATTCGCCGACCTGTTCCCCCTTGATCTTGAACCTCCAGCCATGGTGTTAAGAAAAGCGAGAGTGTGTTTGTAAACGATGAGGAGAGGATGTATAAAAGATAGATAGGAAGTTGTGAATTGCTACTTCATCATGCCATCTACTTATAGCCGTGAAAATGTATGTTCTTCATCAGATATGGTCAAAGATTTCGTCTGAAAAAGTTGCCTGCATGATTCGTTTGAATAGTTCACTGCAAGATTCGTTTGAAAAGAGCCTGTAAGATTCGACTGAAAAAGTAACTGCAATATTCGTCTGCTCTTGAATAAAGGTCTTTCATTAGGCAGAAAATTAGTCTTTAAGTAGTCAAACATAGCTAATTAATGAGAATTTAGATCAGATTTATATGGTACTATCAAATGCAAGTTTCTATAATATAGATACTGTTCTACATTACATAATACCAATTTTTGCATCATATGAATCACTTCCAGACAACAAGAACCAATACACCAATAATCAAGAAATAAATGTTTTGTTCATCCAATAATCTCTGTATTAGGATTATCGCAAGTTTCATAAACCTACTTACTAGTGTTGGAAAAACCTAACGTTGCACTATTTGACAACCTAACGTTGCACTATTTGACAATGCTCATAAATGGACTCCGCCATATGTTGGTGAAATTTATTGGCCTCGTCCTCGGTGTGGTCAGGGTGTACCCATACCACATCGTTATTTATCAACATCCTGGCATTACGGCATACCCAGACACCGCAATCCGCATTAATCCCGGCCTGCTGGGGTGTATTGTTGGCGAACTTATGGCGAAAGACATGTGTCCTATCGCGACGCCTCGTGTCCTTGACCCGGCAAAAGAAGTCATATAGCACAACTTTAAACCTTCTCATCTGGTCATCCAATTGGTCTCTGAAGAGACTGGCACTGTCGCTGTCATATATGGTCATGGTCATAGCGTCAAGCTCAAACACTCCGAGCAGCCAATGTTTGGGATGAATGCATATATGGATGTACACCTGAAATATTACAATATTAGACAACTTAGTTAGCAACAAAACAACTTAAATAAAATAAGAGTAAAACGATTTACATACCACATCGAGGAGAGCCCAAGAAACCCCTTCCACGCCATTGCATGAGCTAGCTACGGAGACGGGACCTTGATGCTCAAGCACCATGTAGTGAAAGAAAATACTGAGCATCATGGTCCACCTCGTGTCTGTTCCACGATATTTTTGCAGCAGCGAGACCCAACAATCGATGTGCTATACATAAAAAATAGATGGTTAGACATGTAATATAAATATATTTGATTATATGACTATAGTTAAACTTCATACTAACTGTAACATCTCGTTTTTTTATATATACAAAAAAATGATGTTTGGGTTTATTAAATAATTTGAGTATAATTATTTGATAAGGTATGATTTATCATGTGATAGATTAATTTTAGAGTTTATCCCCGATTAAGTTACGTAAATGGTTTTGTAGTGTAATAAGTTAAAGGGGTAAACTTTAATTGTATTTTTGTTCAAGTTGAAGTTTAATACGAAAACTTAACTTGAGGGTTTAATATGTCATTTCAGTAAAGTTTGAGGTGTATTGGGTAATATGAGTTTTGACTCATCAAGTTATCATGAGGTGTCAACACAATTAGTCCTTAGTGACTAATTGTGTGTAGGTGAGATTATTTTGAGTAAAATCAAACAGAGAGCGAGAGAGAGAGAGAGAGAGAGAGAGAGAGAGAGAGAGAGAGAGAGAGTGCGTACGTGAAAGAAAGAAGAAATAGAAGAAAGAAAGCTGATTTTGGAGAAATCTTGTTGTTGATTAAGCTGAGGAAGTGGGTTTTGTGAAGAACACAACGTTCAGAAATTGACCAGGTGAGTTTATTCACTTCACTCTAAAATTAGCCATTGAAATTGATATAGGTATGTTTTAAACTATGTCTAAATGCTTGGGTATGAATTAATTGAAAAATAGTAGGCTTAATAAGTTGATTTTGTAAACTGACTTAATGAAGAAGACGATGAACAATACTAGCGAGATGTTCACTTTGCGCTAGCCTTGGTTGCACAAAGTGAGAATCTCGCAACCCATGTTTGCGAAAAGTGAATAATTCGCAAGGCACTATTGCGAGAAGTAGAGTATCTCGCTATTGTTGGTTGCGAGAAGTGAGTATTTCGCTTCTATTGGTTGCGCAATTCTCACTCTGTTACAAAGCTGATTTTACCATAATTGTCGATAGTTGTAAGGACTTGTCTTAATCAGTATGAGTCCAATTAAATGTTTAAGAGTTATGCTATGTTGAGATCCCCAATGCTAAATAGCAAAACGGGGATAGTTAAGAAGTTGAGGCGATAAACTATTTATATTCTTTATATATATAGAATATGTTGGGAGAGGTAATATATATATATATAGTATGTTATGCACCTACGATAGTAAGAGTAATAATACTTATGTATTATGTCGTGGTTGCTAAAAATAGGCATCCGGTCATCGGGGGCACCTTAGTACGGTATAATGGGAACCGATTACTAGCCATTGACCAAAGGGATGTAATTTTTAGTGGTTGAGTGTACCTTGAATCATCGGGGGTCCCGGTTGTGTATCGCGATATATTAATCCCATTGGGGCCATTGATTCTGAGGTGGGGAGGATGTGAAATGTGGAATAGGCAGGTTTTGATTTGTAATTCCCATTTCGAATGGAAGATCGGAGATTTCCATTTTTACAGGGAAGATCAGAGATTTCCCAATTGTGAAAGGAAGATTAGAGATAGGCATAAAGTAATTTGTAATCTCTACTTCCGGATTAAGAAATAGGCAAGTTTTGACTTGTAATTTCTTGAATAAGAGTATTAACCTTGAATATGGGATTATTCATGGTAAACTCTTGGTAGCGAAATTATGGCTAGATGAATTAGTCATAAGTATGGGAGTGGGGTAGATTCCCATTGTTGGAAGGAGTTGTTGTACGGTAAGATGGGTGAAAACAGGTTTGACTTATCTGTTGATATTTTATTTGTTAATTTTAATTTGATTTGAATATCCTCACTAGGCGAAAGCCTAATTGTTCAAGTTGAATCTTCTTACCAGGTACAAGCTCCGGGAAGTAAGCGGGGATGTGTGATGAGGACTTTTGGAAAGATTCAAACTTAGAGATGACGGAGGATCTAGCTATCCTTTTGATGCTTTTGGGACAAAGGACTAGATAACTTAGTTAATCTGATTATGATGTATGATTAGATTAATAGGTTATTTGAGTTAGACGTGTTGTATATATAAAACATTTACATTTGATCCTCAGGTTATCAAAGTTTGAAGTTCTATGATCATAACTTGTGTAATTTTTAAGGTTTAAATTAGCCCTGTTTTTAGGGTGTTACAATATGGTATCAGAGCATTAGTTTAAGTGAACTAAGTATGCTGAGGAGATACTTAGACTTAAGATGAGATGAATTAAGATAAGATTTGTGAGATTGGGTAGAAGTACTAAGACGGGATAGTCTTAGAGTCGACGGAAATACGTGGCATTAGTACTGTGATAATGGTAACGAGGATATCCGATGCCGGTTGACACTCCGGTGAAGGCACCTTTTCCTTTCTCTTTCCCGCCTTCTTTCCTCCCTTGTTTCCCCCCGCTTTCTTTGCTTGCTTTTTAGGGGGCAGTGGTGTCGTAGATTCTTGTTGTCTAAACGGGTAACTCAACCATTTTGAAAGTTTATATTGCTGCTTTTAAGGGAGCGGGGTCACCTGTTGTGGATCTACAACATCCATCGGGTCATCTTCTGGCTCCGAGAAGTGCTCCTCGAGAATAGGAGACCCTATCGTCTGAAAATTAAGTTATTAGATGTTTTAAGTACAATTTAGGAAATGTTCACAATTAAACCAAAACTACCAAAATAACTTACAATATGCATGGATGTTGGCGGTGTGACGTACGACGACCCCGACATTTCCGGCCTGTAATACTCTCCGACCGAACCGCCAAAGATGTCCATGAATGCTGTGGTGGCGAACGTCGTTTGGGAGGTGTATGCCCCCGACATCCCGGCCTGCGTGACATTGATCATTATAAGAGTTACAAAATTAGGAACTAACATATAACTCTAATGGTTACTCAATGTCATTTACACTCTCCGGGATAGTAGAATAGGATGTGGTGGCGAACGTCGTTTGGGAGGTGTATGCCCCCGACATCCCGGCCTGCGTGACATTGATCATTATAAGAGTTACAAACTTAGGAACTAATATATAACTATAATGGTTACTCATTGTCACTTACATTCTCAGGGAATGACGGATATGATGTGGTGACATACGTCTCCTGTGCCCCCTGTCCGAACGGAGCGGGGATCGGCGTCGTACTCGACAGCTAAAACAAATTTAGAACGTAATATTAGTATACAAACAAAAAGATCATGGCCGACAAATTAAGTTACACACTAACATTTACAGCGCGAAACTGTCTGTAGAGGCCCTCCAGATTATCAATACGCGTGTGTATTGGCCCCCGAACGTAGTCCCACAGGTCGTGTAAGTTGCCATAAGATGGCTCGGTGGAAGTCGGATCTTGATGGGAGGAGGAAGGGGGCGGCTGATAGGAGGAGGAACGGGCCGGCTGATAGGAGGAGGAACGGGCCGGCTGATAGGAGGGCCTCGCGTCGTTTTCCTCATCTTTGTCAGATGTGGAAGGAGAGGGACGTCGAGCCCTTGCCGCCTCTGCGTCAATAAAGGCCACGCTGTTTCTGTACCAATGCGTTTCCCTCTCGTCGGCAGTAGGCTCAAGGTGAGCGAAAGGCGCATGCGGCTGCTAAATATATGATAAAACATAAAAAATTTAATAAGCGGGACTAACGTATGCAACATTGTAAACATAGTAAAAGAACTTACATGTCTAGATTGACTGAAGAACTGAAGCCAAAGCGCCCTATTTAGGGAAATAGGGCCCTTGTCCCAACGGGTTCCCCTAAGTAATATGTCGTCGCGCTTGACGAAATATTGGACGACTGCGGGAAACATCTCCAAGATCCATATCTAGAATTACAAAAGAAGAGCAAGTACGTAAAAAGGAAAGCCAAACAGTTTGCATGTATTATTATTTATGTTATACTACGTATCTAACCTTGAAGGCGTATGTAAAACCACAAAGATTCATCTTTGGATGTCGATCGGCACGTCTGGCTATGGCTCGGTGCAGAATAGAGTAGCAATGTGTCCAGATATGGCTACCCCACGGGTACCTGTTAAACACATCAAAGTCCTCGACGGCCCTAATGACCGTCTCGGAAGCAGTCTGGCTATACTCACGGCCCATGAAGCCCATATCCACGATCACCACCAAGCATACACGGACAGCATCGGCGTCGCTTAGGGCACTAAGGCCCTCTTTCATCATGCCCCGGGCTGCCTTCAGCTTCAAACGAGATGCTGAAATGCCCCAAACCCTAGGAACGAAGGAGCAGTCTGCTAAGGGAGGAAGGGGGGAGCCTATCCAAAACGTAGTCCTGTAATTAGACATAGCTCGCGACGCCCAAAATACAATCGATGGCCGAAGAAATCAAAATGCATCTCCTCCGGCTCAGCGTTGGAATTCTCGACCTCCAACTGTAGAAACATGTGCACTAGCGTAGGGTCGCCACCAAAGTAAGACACATCCATCCATGGCCCGAAAGGTGTCCCTCTAAAGATGGCCTCAACGGTATCTATACGATCACCTAATCCCCTAAAGCGCTCTCTTAACTCCTCGATGTAGCCAACTTTGCACTTTAGCGTCAAGTCAATGTTAAAGAAATCCCTCTACATAGTCATTCACAGATGTTATAGTTAGTGTTATATATAAATGCTTTTGCTTGTTTGGTTTATTGTGTTGATAATTATTCGTTTGTTTTAGTTTTAGAAAAGAAACCATTCAATCTATTGGACTTCCAGGTAGCAGGGCAATCACAAGGATTGCTTAAATCCCGACATACCTTAGGGCTATTTACACCCGTTTGACAAAATCCAAATAGATATGTTGCGGTTTATTTTATTTCAATATATAATAGTGTTATATATAGATGTTGCGGTTTATTTTATTTCAACATATAATAGTGTTATAAATAGATATGTTGCGGTTTATTTTATTTCAACATATAATAGTGTTATAAATAGATAGGTTGCGGTTTATTTTATTTCAACATATCATAGTGTTATATATAGATGTTGCGGTTTATTTTATTTCAATATATAATAGTGTTATATATAGATGTTTTTGAGTGTGGCATGTGAAGTTTAGGGACCTAAGTTGTCATTCTTAAAAGTTTAGGGACCTAATTGTCATTCTTAAAAGTTTATGGACCTAATTGTCATTCTTAAAAGTTTAGGGACCCTAGTTGTCATTCTTAAAAGTTTAGGGACCCTAGTTGTCATTCTTAAAAGTTTAGGGACCCTAGTTGTCATTCTTAAAAGTTTAGGGACCTAAATTGTCATTCTTAAAAGTTTAGGGACCTAAGTTGTCATTCTTAAAAGTTTAGGGACCTAAATTGTCATTCTTAAAAGTTTAGGGACCTAAGTTGTCATTCTTAAAACCCTAGGGACCTAAGTTGTCATTCGTAACATTTTTATAAAAACACACTCTTAATAATTATTTTTGTAAAAAACACCATCTTAACAAATTTTTTTTATAAAAAACACCTTTTTAACAATTTTTTATAAAAAACATCATCTTAACATTTTTTTTATAAAAACACACTTTTAAGAAATATTTTTATAAAAAACATCATCTTCACATTTTTTTATAAAAACACACTCTTAATAATTATTTTTATAAAAAACACAATCTTAACAATTTTTTTATAAAAAACACTATCTTCACATTTTTTTTATAAAAACACATTCTTAACAATTTTTTTATAAAAACACACTCTTAAGAATTATTTTTATAAAAACACACTCTTAACATTTTTTTTTATAAAAACACACTCTTAACATTTTTTTATAAAAATACTCTAACATCTACAACAACATTGTAAAGCCCGTGTCCCGGTACGGGTTTTTCCCTATTATTTAATTTCCTTAAATTTTGTTCTCTTAACATTGTTTTATTAACGGGTATTGTTAAGTTAGACCAAGATGATAGGATGTTGGGGACTTAGGGCTACTTTGGAAAAGGACTATAACTATAGGGACTAAAGGTGTCAATTGGTATAGGTTTGCATGGGATCGGCCATATGGGCCGACCCCTCTCCTTCTCATTCTAATTCACATCTTACGCACATAGCAAACCACACAAAAACCCTATTTTCGTCTCCCTTGTGTTCACGGCCGAGACCTCCCCTCCCCTCCTTGTCTTTCCTTCGTCACCACCGAGAACCACCGCCACCGCCGCTGTGATCGCTGCCGAGAGGAGAGAGAGACTGCCGAGAGGTGAGAGAGAGAGCCGCCGGCGAGAGAGAGAGCAGCGGCGAGAGAGAGAGCAGCCGGCGAGAGAGAGAGAGCAGCCGGAGAGAGAGAGAGATTAGCGAAGAGAGAGAGAGTAGCGAGAAGGAGGAGGAGCAGCGGTGATCGGACCTCCGAGGGGCTGCTGCTGCGGCGGCGTCGTCGTCGTGAGGTAAATCTCTCTTTCCTTTGTCTCTTCGTTTTGCTATTTTTTGTCACCGGAAAACCACCACCATCGCCGCCGCCGCCGGCGACTACCGCTGCCGGAGATGGCAGTGGGTGGTGCGCGGTTGAGTCCAGCCCATAGTAACCGTAACCAGAATCGGATAAACCGTTTTTATAAATCTTCATTTTATGTGATTTGGCTAAATCTGTCCAGTTCGTATTTCGCCCGTAACGTTTCCGTCGTAGCTCGGATTGAGGCAAAACCGGTGCCCACGGTTCACATTCTGTGCCGGGCACACTTTTCGTGTTTTAGCGGAAGTCTGGTTCGGCCTCTAACTAGGCGTAAAATGGCTGTTTTCACAGCAGGTCTGCACATGGCAGCTTCGTGTCCTGTTTTTAGAAAATTCATAGTAAATTGTAGGAAAATCGTTAGAACGCGTACGATATGTCCCTGGAACCCTAAGACATAGAACTAACTGATTATGGAATAATAATTCTGGGTTGATGAGTTTAAGAGGGGCTAAACGGGTCCCGAACAGACCTGTAAATCTTAGAGTAAAAGCTGGAAAAATTGCATGTGTGGGCTCATAGTTGTGACTTTGGGTTAGGACTTCGCTTTGACGTTTGATATCACTTATTTAGGTGGAAAGAGGTGAGTTGGAGTGGGCCGGCTCGTCTTGCTGTTGAGGACATCTACTGTGCTGTTGAGGTGAGTTCTCTCACTGTGTAGTTAGGGGTTGTATGCATGTCATAGTAATTTGTATGTACTACTGTCTTTGTGGTGTGAACTAGTTGTTTGTGGTACGTAATATTTGATTGGTTTAAATGCTTAGTATAAATGTGTAATACGTACAACTCGGTGGGACCGAGGAAGTGAATAGATAAGCTGTGTGAACTCGGTGGGACCGAGGAAGTGGATAGAAACGTTGTGGGAACTCAGTGGGACGAGTGTGTTACATTACATCTCGGTGGGACCGAGGAAGTGGATAGAAACGTTGTGGGAACTCGGTGGGACGAGTGTGTTACATTACATCTCGGTGGGACCGAGGACTCGGTGGGACCGAGGAAGTGGATAGAAACGTTGTGGGAACTCGGTGGGACGAGTGTGTTACATTACATCTCGGTGGGACCGAGGACTCGGTGGGACCGGGGAAGTGGATGGAAATGTTGTGTGAACTCGGTGGGACCGGGAACTCGGTGGGACCGAGGAGTTGGGTACATAATTCCTTGTATGTGTTTACTTACATTATGTAACTGTGGTGTTGTTGCTTATGTGCGGTTAGGGGTGATGTGTATATAATTCCTACTTGCGCATGTGATGGAATTCACTAAGCCTTGTGCTTACCCTTTCCTATTTACTGTGGTTTCATGTACTAGTGGCTCCAAGGCGTGACGGGTACACACTGGCGCGCGTGAAGAGTTTTTATAATCATGAGATTAGAGTTATTATTAAACGATTTAATTTCCGCTGTTTATTATTACTGAGAATATTTATTATTGAATTTGCAAACGAAACGGTGTTGGATATTTAATAAGGTTTTATTTATTAAAATGCCTATTTTTAAAAAAGTTAAAATTTATTGTAATTTTTGGGACGTTACAACTTGGTATCAGAGCACAACTTGAGTGAATCAAACGCATCTCGGTGTGTTTGATCTCAAGTTGCGGCTATGAAATTCTTCTCTTAAAATTTTTGGAAAATAAAAGAAAGGAAAACCCGTTTGGGAAACGGTGATCGAGGGCGTAGTGTGTACAGTCAGTCGGAGCCAAAGGGAAAGGTACAGTACTTAGTGTGTTTATCGCTTTCTAGATCATAGGGTATGCATGCTAGATTGCCTATGTGGTTTACACTGTACTGTATGATGATTGCTTGCTAGTGGGAATTAATGCTAGTTATAATAGGTTGTTAAGCGAAGGCCCTATAAGTTGTATGCAGTAAGAATCACATAGCCTTAGAATATTTGATTTAGTTCTAGTGCACAGCTCTTGTTTGAGTCCAACCGTTCTAGGATAGAATCTTGTATTCGAATGTCTATTTGATTCGCGCTGCATGCGACTGGGTATTCGCGAGGCAACTCGTTATGGCTAATAGGGATTCCGTTGTAGCAAGGGTAGTGGGATGAGATGAAATTCCTAGTGAGCTGGGAAGAGTGTTTACATATGAGTATGTATGCTAGATTGCTTTCTAGAACATAGGAGTATGTATGCTAGATTGCTCGGTGCTTATTACACTGTACTGCATGTTTGTTGCTTGCTAATAGGAGTTTATGCTAGCCTTGATAGGTTGTTAAGTGAATGCACTATAGGTTGTATGCGGTAGGAACCGAATAGCCTTAGAATGTCGGATTTATTTCTATTGCGCAGCTCTTGTTTGAGTCCAACCGTTGTAGGATAGAATCTTATATTCGAATGTCTATCTGGTTTTACACTGTGTGCGACTGTGCATTCGCGAGGCGACTCGTCATGACTAGTGGGGATTTCGTCATAGCAAGGGTAGTGGAGTTGGGTGGAATTCCTAGAGAGCTAGGAAGAGTGTGTACATATGTCGGTGCGGGCATATGTGTATAGTTTTCGGCAAGGAACTACTTGGGCACTTCGGGACGGGACTCGAAACGAGTGAGGATAGGTGTGGAAGGTAGTAGTAGAGCTCCTACTATCTGAAGCACAGGATCCGTGCTCGAGTCGGGGAAAGTCACGAGGAATCCAAGGAGTTGAGCGTGAGCGTTGTTAGTGTGAGTTATTATGTGCTAATAACTCGTTGTAATATCTACCCAGAATAGCCATCACAAGGAGGAACAACAATAGTGAACCTACTAGTACAGGTGTGTACTTGATTTGCTTGAGGAGATGATCGTTGGGGTAGTGATGAAGGTTCTAAACTAGTAGTCGTTGGAATAGAAGGACGATTCTAGTATTAATCCCTTGGAGTGACGATAAGGATGAGGTTTGTTTTAAGTAGGCCATTTCGGGTCAAGGTTGATGATTGTGCTAGAATCATGGGCTTATGGAGCCGACTTTGAATTGAGGAAAAACCGTAAGGATTATTGGACGTAATTTCCCAACTTGCCTAAGAGGTGTAAATGTCCGGATGACGATAGTGGACCGGAGAGATTTGGAGGGGTACGAGTCGAGACGTCGAATGCCGACTGAGTCATGCACAAAGTTTATTTTGAAAATAAATTGCGTTAACTAATTCTTGTGTATCCAATCCTTTTATGGATTGTGTTTTGGAATTTTGGGAAATGTTCAGCACACACGAAATCTCGAATTATGGTTTTGAAAGTAGATGAAATCGTTTTATCACGGGAGTTGCAAACTTTGTTAGAATTTGTTTCATTTCGTAATTTTCCAACGGTTCTTTCGGGTAAGATGATATCCGTGTTTTGTGGTGTTTTAAATGTTAGGCAAGTGACTACGGCTTGTGACTTTAACAATGGAACTCCTCCACATATGTTAGAGTTGAGACGGAAAGTTACATTCCACGATGTCTGTATATAACTATTTGAGTGATTTGGGTAAAATGAGTTTTGTTTTACGGCATGTTGAGTCGTGTGGGTTTAATTTCACGAGGTGCATATCTTATTTGTTTATGTGACCATTTGGGGAAATCTTGGAAATCAATTTAAAGAACCCCACATTTTGAGATTTTATGAGGTTTTAGTCGATATTTGCAAATGATGGAAACGGATTGGTTTCTATCTTTAAGTTTGAAACTTGCACGAGACCGTTGTGTTATCAAAAATATATTTGTAAACCGTTTCATCGTTTTGTTTGACTAGCCGACGCGCGCAAAAATTTGTTGGTGAACCCTGTGCCACGACATTTTATGTTTAAAAAGAGAAATTTTGGGGTCAAATGTCGTGGGACTGATTTTGAAATAATGTGCACACTTTTGTCGCACCCGGTGTAAGGTCGAGCGGTTACTTTAAGTACATGTCATGAGTCAATCCATACTAGAACCGTGACGGTTCATTTTTAAAGAAATTATTTATTTCGCTTTGCGTTTTGTGAGTAAACTGAGCTGCAATGGAATGATTTCCAACATGATTTTCATATGTGGGACGAGCGTGTCCATTTTTGCGTAACTACCGACCTGGTAATAGTAGTTTTATTGCATACGATCTTTTTGAGATGAAAAATCTTGACGTTGAAAATATTTTGTAAATGATTTTGTAAACCATTTGGGAAATGCGCTTTTAAGTGTTATGTGTCATTTTGAGAATTTTAAGGGTGTGAGTCCTTTTGGAAAACTCTTTTGTTTAACCCGTGTTGAGTTTGGGACTAAAGTTGATTTTAGAGTATTGCTTGCTTAAACTTTATTTAAATGCGTTTTTGACCGACTCATGGGTCTAGCAAGCGTGGAGCATTTTGCTCGGTTTTGACTTTGAGATAGTCATGAGTCAATTGCACGGTTTTAATGGCTCGATGTGGAGTCTTGTTGATGGGTTGTTTTTGTTGCACAGTTTTGTATTTATGGCATGGTGAGTATTTACATGTTTGGGTGAGTGAGTCATTCCGGGATAGGCATGTTGTTGGTAGACTGTTTTGCATTAGATCCTTAGACACGTTAGTCAGTCGTTGGTAATGGTCGGTTGGGTATCTCGGGGTGGGACCCCGGTATTCATGTGTTATGACCTTGACTTTCCAGTAGGCACTAGGAGGATATAGTCTTGAGCACTTACCTGGGAGGTAGTTCCGATGTGCCGGGCCTTGAGACGTACCTGGGAGGTAGACGTTAAGGTGTATATTGATACGGTGTAACTAGGCTTCCTAGAGCGAGCGTGGAGGATAAGTAGACGGTGGAAGGTTGAGTATTCCACGCGTGTTGATACTGTAGGCCGAATAGTATCGGTTAAGGGAATGATGCCCTTTGTAATTAAGAGAATAAATGCGCAGTAACCTTTTTGAGGTAAGGGGTATATTTAGGTGTCGACTTTTGGGCTTGAGGCCAAACACCTTTAGTGTAATCGAAGATTTGTAGCCGATTTTAAGATAATTATGGTGATGGTAGTAGTAACCCTGAGATGCTTACTTGTGATGAATGGTTATGGTGGAATGACCTTCGTGGGTGATTATAACTTTGCAGGTTTGATGATTTGTGTGAAATAAATTTTGGGAGTCTAGTAGAAATCGTGGAAGATAATCGACAGTTAATGATAGGAATGATCGGATTCGAGTATCCTACAGGGTATATTAGTGAGCAACTTTAGAATGGCTAGATCTTGAAATTTGAATCGGGGTGTATGGAACATCTAAGGTTGGGAGGAAATCGAAGTCGTTTAACTAGGAATGATTCCAGTTGTAGGAATGTTCTTCCGATCATAGTTTCAGTGTCCTTGAAGGAGTTTTGTTAGTAAGAAAAGTATTCGAGAAATTCTAGATGGGGTGAGGAATTTAGATTCTAGTTGAGGAAAGTCCAGTGGCAACACAGAAAGGGTCCCGAAAGGGACTAGGGAACCCGGGGCGGAGATGCGGAAGAACTATCCGGAGCTGGTTGCGGACGTAGACTTCGAGGACGAAGTCTAATTCAAGCGGGGGAGAGTTGTAAAGCCCATGTCCCGGTACGGGTTTTTCCCTATTATTTAATTTCCTTAAATTTTGTTCTCTTAACATTGTTTTATTAACGGGTATTGTTAAGTTAGACCAAGATGATAGGATGTTGGGGACTTAGGGCTACTTTGGAAAAGGACTATAACTATAGGGACTAAAGGTGTCAATTGGTATAGGTTTGCATGGGATCGGCCATATGGGCCGACCCCTCTCCTTCTCATTCTAATTCACATCTTACGCACATAGCAAACCACACAAAAACCCTATTTTCGTCTCCCTTGTGTTCACGGCCGAGACCTCCCCTCCCCTCCTTGTCTTTCCTTCGTCACCACCGAGAACCACCGCCACCGCCGCTGTGATCGCTGCCGAGAGGAGAGAGAGACTGCCGAGAGGTGAGAGAGAGAGCCGCCGGCGAGAGAGAGCAGCGGCGAGAGAGAGAGCAGCCGGCGAGATAGAGAGAGAGAGTAGCGGGAGAGAGAGAGAGAGAGCAGCGGGAGAGAGAGAGATTAGCGAAGAGAGAGAGAGTAGCGAGAAGGAGGAGGAGCAGCGGTGATCGAACCTCCGAGGGGCTGCTGCTGCGGCGGCGTCGTCGTCGTGAGGTAAATCTCTCTTTCCTTTGTCTCTTCGTTTTGCTATTTTTTGTCACCGGAAAACCACCACCATCGCCGCCGCCGCCGGCGACTACCGCTGCCGGAGATGGCAGTGGGTGGTGCGCGGTTGAGTCCAGCCCATAGTAACCGTAACCCGAATCGGATAAACCTTTTTTATAAATCGTCATTTTATGTGATTTGGCTAAATCTGTCCAGTTCATATTTCGCTCGTAACGTTTTCGTCGTAGCTCAGATTGAGGCGAAACCGGTGCCCACGGTTCACATTATGTGCCGGGCACACTTTTCGTGTTTTAGCGGAAGTCTGGTTCGGCCTCTAACTAGGCGTAAAATGGCTATTTTCACAGCAGGTCTGCACATGGCAGCTTCGTGTCCTGTTTTAGAAAATTCATATTAAATTGTAGGAAAATCGTTAGAACCCGTACGATATATCCCTGGAACCCTAAAACATAGAACTAACTGATTATGGAATAATAATTCTGGGTTGATGAGTTTAAGAGGGGCTAAACGGGTCCCGAACAGACCTATAAATCTTAGAGTAAAAGCTGGAAAAATTGCATGTGTGGGCTCATAGTTGTGACTTTGGGTTAGGACTTCGCTTTGACGTTTGATATCACTTATTTAGGTGGAAAGAGGTGAGTTGGAGTGGGCCGGCTCGTTTTGCTGTTGAGGACATCTACTGTGCTGTTGAGGTGAGTTCTCTCACTGTGTAGTTAGGGGTTGTATGCATGTCATAGTAATTTGTATGTACTACTGTCTTTGTGGTGTGAACTAGTTGTTTGTGGTACGTAATATTTGATTGGTTTAAATGCTTAGTATAAATGTGTAATACGTACAACTCGGTGGGACCGAGGGCTCGGTGGGACCGAGGAAGTGAATAGATAAGCTGTGTGAACTCGGTGGGACCGAGGACTCGGTGGGACCGAGGAAGTGGATAGAAACGTTGTGGGAACTCGGTGGGATGAGTGTGTTACATTACATCTCGGTGGGACCGAGGACTCGGTGGGACCGAGGAAGTGGATAGAAACGTTGTGGGAACTCGGTGGGACGAGTGTGTTACATTACATCTCGGTGGGACCGAGGACTCGGTGGGACCGAGGAAGTGGATAGAAACGTTGTGGGAACTCGGTGGGACGAGTGTGTTACATTACATCTCGGTGGGACCGAGGACTTGGTGGGACCGGGGAAGTGGATGGAAATGTTGTGTGAACTCGGTGGGACCGGAAACTCGGTGGGACCGAGGAGTTGGGTACATAATTCTTTGTATGTGTTTACTTACATTATGTAACTGTGGTGTTGTTGCTTATGTGCGGTTAGGGGTGATGTGTATATAATTCTTACCTGCGCATGTGATGGAATTCACTATGCCTTGTGATTACCCTTTCCAATTTACTGTGGTTTCAGGTACTAGTGGCTCCAAGGCGTGACGGGTACACACTGGCGCGCGTGAAGAGTTTTTATAATCATGAGATTAGAGTTATTATTAAACGATTTAATTTCCGCTGTTTATTATTACTGAGAATATTTATTATTGAATTTGCAAACGAAACGGTCTTGAATATTTAATAAGGTTTTATTTATTAAAATGCATATTTTTAAAAAAGTTAAAATTTATTGTAATTTTTGGGACGTTACAAACATACACATTATAACATAGAAATATCACATTCAAACATAAAAACATACATATCATGTATTTTAAAATTTAAACATAGAACAAATATCATATTCAAACATATAACAAGTTATAAACACTCTAACAACATACATATCATATATCTTAACTTAAAATAACAACATATAAAAAAGAACAAAAAACTTAAGAAAAACTTACCAACTGAGTAATACGAGCCATCTTCAAAAAACCCGAGCGCGTATTCCACACGACAAAATTGAGAGAGTTTGGGAGAGAATTTGATTAAAAAAATGAGGTGTGGCCAGTTTGGTCCCCCCACCTCTCTTATATAGTTGCGGCGATGAGAAAGAGATTAGGGTTTGTGTCTCACAAAATTTTTTAGGGTTAACCCCATGCTGACACGTAGCGGGGTATCCCGCGATCGCGGGCAAGGGCCAAACCTGTACCGCGGGCATTCTTGAGGGACCTATGCGGGCTGTTTGGCCAAACTCGTATGACACGTAGGCTGGGGCCCGCGATCGGGGGGCCCACCTCGGAATTTTGTGGCATTTCGGTAAATTGAGCAAGATTTGTGGTATATTGGTAAGTCAAAGTCAAACTTGGGGTATTTTAATTAGGGAAATTAATTAAAATGCCAAAAGTCCAACTTCAAGTTACCAAAATGCCACAAATCTCTCCCAGTTTATCAAAATGCCACAAAAGCCCGCGATGGGCCCCGCGATCGCGGGCCCCAGGCCCACGTGGCACAAAGTTTAGGGCAAAAGCCCCGCGGAGCCCCCCAAGTTTGCCCGTGTTGGCAAGTTTGGTCCCTCGCGGCCCACGATGGTCCCCCGCGATGGGCCCACGGTAGGCCCAAATTTACGTTTCTGGCCCTTTTTTTTCTTTGTTTTGCAAACACAGGCCAGGGTAAAAAAAATACAAGATGGTGAAAAAAAGAAATTTTAGCAAAACCGAGCTGCGTGAGCACGAGATTTTGGAGCTGCATTCGTGTCCGCAGGTCGCGCTCGCACACAAGTTCGACGATTATAGCCTACAAAATCGTCAATCGGCATCCCCCTACGCGCGGGTAGGTGTTAGAGTAAAACCATGCAAGGAGCTTGTCAACTCCTCACACTTCTTTCCTTATAAACCAAAGAAAGTTCACTCCTTCCTATGTGGGACACCTTCCCACACCAAACTTGATTTTTGCTAATTTCATGGTTTTTACTCAACTTTGAGCATCGATATCTCATTCACACATACTCCGTTTTGGACGCATTATATATCGTTTCGAAGCCCTCATATAGGAGAACATAAACCCACTAAGAGTTAATTATATATACCACATATATATATATTTAAATGTGTCCAAAGTTCCCTAAAAACCATTTTTTGTATACAAATGGAAGATATCTATCTTCCATGAGGTTGTTTTCAATTAGGATGAGAACAAATTTGAGACGTATTAGATGAAGAAAACATGTCTCTTGAATGACATGCATTACTTAAAATCTGATGTCAAATTAGCATTTTGCTCTTAACACATGTTGTGTAAAATATAGGATTCGGCATTATACCTTTGCTCTATTATAGCCTAAAGATAGAAGGGAATAGGTTAAAATCGCATTTTCAAGGAAATTCTTTCTATTACAAAAGCATATGTGTGTGTCAAACTGTCAATGCGTATGCATGTATGTGTATTTCTGATAAATTTAGGAATTGTTCCTTCATTTGTGGACTTCAGTTTTGAAGTTGATTTCTACAGTAGGGTAGAACATCCTTAAAAGACTTCTTTAATTTGCACCAATCCCATATAGTAATTACAATCTTGACATTGATGGATCGCAAACCATTCACAAATATCACCACTTGAAGTTATATCAAGAGGATGAATCTGGTTTCATGTCTGTTAAGAAATTCATGGTTGTGGAATCATATGTTGGTTTTGGATGCATATATCTGCTACAGTCTCATTAAACACGGTTGAAATTCACATTTTTTACATGGTCTTACTAAAAACCATTTATGGTTTTTACTAAACTTTGTACACATTTAAATATATATATATATATATATATATGTGGTATATATAATTAACTCTTAGTGGGTTTATGTTCTCCTATATGAGAGCTTCGAAACGATATATAATGCGTCCAAAACGGAGTATGTGTGAATGAGATATCGATGCTCAAAGTTGAGTAATTGGATGAATTTAGCAAAAACCAAGTTGCGTGTGGGAAGGTGTCCCACATAGGAAGAGAGAGTAAAAATTCAATGGTTTATAAGGAAAGAAGTGTGAGGAGTTGACAAGCTCCTTGCATGGTTTTACTCCAACACCTACCCGCACGCAGGGGGCGTGCCGATTGACGATTTCGTAAGCTAAAATCGTCGAACTTGTGTGCGAGCGCGACCTGCGGACACGAATGCAACTCCAAAATCTCGTGCTCACGCAGCTCGGTTTTGCTAACATTTCTTTTGGCCACCAGTTTTTTTTACCGAGCTGCAGTTTGCAACCAAAAAAACAAAAAGGACCAAAAATGTAATTTCTGCCCTACCGCGGGCCGCGAAGGACCAAACTTGCTAACACGGGCAAAGTTGGGGGGCTCCGCGGGGCTTTTGGCCGAAACAGTTTGCCACGTGGGCCTGGGGCCCGCGATCGCGGGGCCCATCGCGGGCTTTTGTGGCATTTTGGTAAACTTGGAGAGATTTGTGGCATTTTGGTAACTTGAAGTCAAACTTGTGGCATTTTAATTAATTTCCCTTTTAATTAATTTCCCTTTTTTTAAGGATGATTTAAATATATAAATGTTTTTTTTTACTTTTTTCTTTTTTTTACTAATTAGATAATTAAATCAGTTTTATACACATTCTGACAAAAGTTTTTGAGCCTAATTAAATATACAAGGATGATTTAAATATATAAATGTTTTTTTTACTTTTTTTCTACTTTTTTCTACTTTTTACTAATTAGATAATAAAATTAAAAATTAAATATCTAAAATTCTAACGATTCTTTAATTCTTTTTAAGGATGCTTTAAATATATATATTTTTTACTTTTTTCAAATTTTTACTAATTAGATACTTAAATCATAGAGTAAATTACATAAATCGTCCCTGATGTTTGGTTGCTTTTTGGATTTGGTCGCTATTTCCAAAAAATTACACTGTGCGTCCCTGAGGTTCGACAAACCGCACAGAATTGGTCCCTCCCTCTAACGGAACCAGTTAACCCAGTTAAGTCTAGGGGTATTTTGGTCTTTTTACATTTGTTTTTGTCTTTATTCTAAAAGAAAACTAAAAAACAAATTAAAAAATACCCCCCCTACACCCACTACCCCCCTCCTTCTTCTTCTTCCTCACGAACCCACAACCCCCTTCCTCACCTTTCTCCGGCCACCACCTCCGGTTGCATCTCAACCTCCACCACCGTTGTTATCCCCCTATACCCCTCCCCCCCTTATTCTTCTTCCTCATGAGTGTCTGCAAATCGTTTTTACTCTACCACAAAAGGCCTTCATGTATGACTGCTTAATTTGGCATTTTGGACCATCACAATTTACTATACACACATTTGAGTTATTTCTTCCTTTCATCTTCAAGAATTGCAGCAAACCATATCTAGTAATTTCACACCCATCCATCTCCAACTTTTCTTCAAACTCTTGAGTTCTGAAACAATGGCATCAAAGAAACCTGAATTCATCATCTTTCTATCACTCTCATTTGTCATCTTGCTAAGATTTGCTGAATCCATTGTCCCACAACAAGAAGGTAACACGATTTTTCTTTAAATAAAAACCCATTTTTTTGGTTTTTTAGAAAACGAGTTTTAGAATTCTTGATTTTATTTCACCTAAAACACACACACACACACACACACACACACACACACACACACACACACATATATATATATATATATATGTGCATCTGTGTCTATAGGGTGGTGGTGGTGATGGGTTGATGATGATGGTGGTGTTGGGTTGATGATGATGGTGGTGGTGATGGGTTGATGATGATGGTGGTGTTGGGTTGATGATGATGGTGGTGGTGGTGATGGGTTGATGATGATGGTGGTGTTGGGTTGATGATGATGGTGGTGGTGATGGGTTGATGATGATGGTGGTGTTGGGTTGATGATGATGGTGGTGGTGGTGGTGGTGATGGGTTGATGATGATGGTGGTGTTGGTGTTGGGTTGATGATGATGGTGGTGGTGGTGGTGGTGATGGGTTGATGATGATGGTGGTGTTGGGTTGATGATGATGGTGGTGATGGGTTGATGATGATGGTGGTGGTGGTGGTGATGGGTTGAAGATGATGATGGTGGTGGTGGTGGCCGGAGGTCCTGAGGAAGAAGAAGAAGAAGGAGGAGGAGGAGGAGGGGGGTAGGGGGGGTAGGGGGTAGGGGGTTTATTAATTATTTTTTTATTCTTTTTATTTATTAATTAGGAAAAAGACAAAAAGAGAGTAAAAAGACTAAAATACCCTTAGACTTAACTGGGTTTCTTAAACGACGTTAGAGGGAGGGACCAATTCCGTGCGGTTTGTCAAACCTTAGGGACGCTCAGTGTAATTTTTTGGAAATATGGACCAAATCCAAAAAGCAACCAAACATCAGGGACGATTTATGTAATTTACTCAAAATCATATAACTTTTTTAGTAAGTTCTTTTTATAATTTACTTTTCAAGTAAATTAGAATTGTTACTTTCTATCAAGTTTTATTGGATTTTTTTTATTGAAATATCTAGCTTAAAGATTTAGACCATCTCTAATTTTTAGTGTATGTTAAAATTGAAGAAGAAAATAGAGAAAGTAAAGGTTTTTAAAACTTAATCTTTAACAAAGCGATATTTTATTTTAATTGTTGGTTAAATGTGTTATGATTTTAATAATATAACTAATGCCGAAATTACTAATATGAAGTATATGCTTAAGTTCAATGTATTTTTTTCTTTGAGATTCTTTATTTTAGAAAAATTAGAGAATAGCCGTTAAAGATGTTTTGAATAACTTTGGTTGTTTAATGTTTTTATAATGATTTGTTTTATACTTTTCTTTGAATTTAATAGAATTTAGATTTTTTTAACATTTATTGATTTGTTCTTTTGGAATATGTTTAAAATTTAATATATTATTTTTTTAATGATAATAGATTAATAAAATATTCTTGTTGATATGTATATTCGTAATTATCATAATAATTGATCAATTTTATTTAAGGAGATTGTTATTCATACACCCTCTTCACTCACATACATGTTATTTCTTAGCATCTACCTCTTTTCGGGACACCTTGTAGAGGGGTTATGAAATTTAAAAAACACTAACATTTATATGAAAAAAACTATAAATTTGAATCCCCAGTAACATAATAACATTAAAAATTAAAATTTAGTGTCGAAAAGAAGAAAAGATGAACAATTTGTTCAAAGTCAAAGATGGGTTATTCGTTGATTTATTATCAAATAAACGTTGACATGTGGTAAAAATAATTTAATAAAATTTTAAATAAATAATTATGAAGTCATCTAATATTTCGTACATGACCTCCAAAATCTTAGGAACGGCCCTGCCAGCTAGCTTAAGAGTCAACAACTAGCTTATTAGCCATCAGCTAACTTATGAGTCAACAGCTATCAGCTAGTTTGCCAAACACATCCTTACTATTTAATATAGTTTATATTTTGAATTAGTTACAACTTTTTTTGTTACTATGGTTGTTTATTTGTATCACTTATGGTCAGTGGTGGATCTCGTAATTTTATAAGCGAGGGTCGAAATTTAAACAACATATATGATAAATGAAAAGGTATACAAGAGCATCTCCAACCGGACGATTGTGCTCTTTTTCCAATTGTTTCTCTCAAACCGGATAGTATAAAAACCGGTTTTGGCACGAAGACCGCAAATACGACGGGTTACTATTCATAGCCAACAAACTTTATATGAGTCATTTTGGTTTTTCTTTTATAGTGATTGTGCGTTTCTTTTAATAAATGTTTCCTTTTTTTCTAACTAAACAATAACACAATAAATAATTAGTCACCAAAAATAAAACAAATATTAGTAAGGAACCAAAATTGAACTATTTTAAAGGCTTAAAGCCTTAAACTAATTAATGCTCGTTGGGCTTAACAAAAACTAGCGCTATACCCGTCCGTCGGTCGGGTGTATGACATGACTTTAATCTAGTATATAATAAGATATTAATTTGAAAACAAAATAAGATATAATAATATTCAAATATATCTGAAGATAAGATGAGATTTTCACAATTGCAGATTTTCACCAAAAATCCAACAACCAGCAAAGTGCATAACTTTGGTCATCCATTAAATCCGTCCGTTGGTAGGATATACGACATGACTTTAATCTAGATTCAGTTATTTGATCTTATGATTTCAAAAGTTATGTTTATTCATTGTATTCTATATTATCACGAATCATGCTTATATATATTTATATAAGGCTAGTCATACTTTTAATAATCATCTTTGATAATTGGTAACACGTGCATTTATATTAGTATATAATAAGATATTATTTTCAAAAATAAAATAAAATATAATAATATTCAAATATACCTGGAGATAATATGTGATTTTAGGTCACTATCCATCCTAGTGCTTAATTTACATCTTCAACTTGAAGCAACAATTATTGGTGTACATACATTAATCATCTTCACTCGCTCTTCTCTATTGTGGTATTTTTTAAAACACAAATTCATCGCCCAATTTCTATCACCAATTATTGATGTTTAACGAAAAGTTCATATATATATATATATACACATACACACACTAATAATATACCCACTGCATTGCAACGGAATGTAATTTCTTCTTTTTAAATAGGGAACATAAAATTGATAAAACTACTTGTTTTATAATCCGCAAATTTATGTTTAAATGTAGATTAGCCCATGTTTCTATATCAGGAAACAAATTGACAACACTAAATGGAAACGTCGACCAAAAACACATGCCAAACACAAATATTGAAACATATCTACAACAAAGGACTCCAAGCAATAAAACACTAATGTTTACAAAATAGTTATATGCTACACGAGTCACCCAATATAAATTTTGGTTTCATCTTCGAGGATTTTCCTGGAGAAGTTCCAAATACCCCGACTTGTATACGATATGACTTTAATCTAAATTGCTATTTATCTTACTTGTTAATAATGACAAAATCTCCACATAGAATGAACGTAACCCCAACGGTTGACCAATCCCATATATGAAACCAAATATAAACAGAGAGAAGATGATTCAGACCCAAGAAAACTTTCTATTCTAACTCATCAAAGCATTTCTAATCTAACTCATCAAAGCATCAATAACAAACGTATGTTCTCATTAGAGAGACTTACCCTTACTGCGAGAGATGGCTAAGTCCGGGGCCAGGTCGGTCAGGCCCAAATCGGTCCCCGTCCCAAATAGTGATATCGTAACCAGGCCCGACCCAAATACGAAAGTCCAGTTAAGCTTCATAAGGACCAGTCCCCGTCCCAGGTCGGGCCCCTCATTCTTCTTCACTTCTCGTTCTCTTCTTCCTGACAATTTTGTAAACTTTGAACATAAATTAACAACTGCATAATGGCTGATCCCTTGAGTAGAAAATCTTTTCAGCTCTGACGAATATGGCATTAAGATGAATATGCCACTTAAATCACATTATTCACATAATAGATTCTAAATGCAATATGAACGTAACCATATAAATTAAGATAGATTTCTGTGATGCATTTAGAATGGTCAATCCAAGCCAAGCAATCTGTGGAACTACACAAAATCATGCTTAGAAATAGAATGGTAAATCCAAGTCCAAGCAGTCTAATAAACAACATAGGATCAAACAAACTTACCCAGTTATCCTCATCCTCTGATGTGTATCAAGTTTCTAATTTAAATCATTTTTAGTTGGTTTACATCAACAATTTCTACGAAGAATACAAAAAGCCAAGAAATGAAGAATCAATGATACAGAAATGAACTACTTGAAAAAGTTGAATGCACAGATAATTGATAATAAACCACTGTAGCTAGTAAGATATACCCACAAGACATAAAGCATTAAATTAAGGAAAGACATGTTTCCTAGTAATACTCAAATGCAAGAAGGGTTTTAATCTCCAAAAAGTCAATCAAAGAATTGAACTTTTAGACATAAATCTGTTAAAACTAACCCAAATTTGGTAAAAGTGCATAATTTAGGTTTAGACTCCTCGATGGAATGGAGAGGACATACCTAAGTTAGGATCACTTAGTTGTCCCCATTAAGCCAACTCAAAATAAATTAATACCTGAAGTGCACAAAAAATAATCCAACCCTCTCTTAGTTGTATCCCTGAAACTCGTCGTTCTCTCGTTTCATAGACATACATATCCCAACAAACAACTTAACCCACACAGGGCTTAACGGGGAAAAAAAGAGTAAACACCCCTCTGCCTTGTGTGTCTCATTGAGACGTTCAATTTGTGTTAAATAGTTATCATTAAATTGCTAGTGATAAAAAGTCGTTTTGACCCATTTTATTGCATATAATTAACCAATCACACATAAAGAAAAAGCACAAGATTGTAATTTGAACTTATACTGGTTAATTTATAATCATTCTCAACATCAATACTTTATTGCATTAACAGCACCAAAAAGTATAGTTTAATCTTGTGTAGATCTGAATGAACATTGAACACAACCTTCCAATGGATCCTACAGACTTTATGTATAACTAAAGTCTAAAAATGACCATGAATCTTGAATCTTGCTGCTCGTTGTTCTCTGCCAGATGATTTTATGAATTAAAAACTGTTTGTTGAAGTTGGAATTTGTTTTTTATCAACATCTTTTGTTATTGGATCGTCCAAAATAGTTTTCAACTGAATTTATAAACACAATTGAAGAATGTGCAAGTCGCGAGTAAGGAAAGCAAGCCTACCACATAAATTTCTCTTTTGATAGCATTGTCAGTCCTGCAAACACGTGAAACAAAAAGCATTTACAACAATTCAGTACTTACTCAACACTCCACGTAATAAAAAAAGTAGAGAAACATTTAATAACCCACCCCAATCAAGAAATCTTCGGTTCTTTCAACCCACCCCACCACCCTTTCACTCCATATTTCTGTTTAAATATTAACATAAAAAATTACCTGCCAAGTTCATAAGAGATGCCTCAGCAGCTTGATGTTGACCTTCCCATCGTGTTCCAATTCTCTCTCCAGCAAACCATAACTGTAAAAGACAAACGATTGTGTGTGTGTCATAAGTAACATTTTGAAATTTGAAGGACTTTTGAATACCTCAAAAGAGAACTACAGTTCAATGCTAGGGACCATATTATGGAAAATCTTACCTGTTGCCAACAACCTTTGTTCCCATTCAGGTGAAAAAGTATAATCTTCCTAAAACTAAAACACTCCTATAACAGGCCAACATTAACTATATCCTGCACAACTTCTTGTACTATACATGCACAACTTTTCTATAACAGAAAGTTCTAATAGTATGAGCTCCATAAGCTTAAACGTATATAATAGGCATTAATGAACTTGTAAACCAACTTTTCTATACAAGTCACATTAATGAACCTGTAAACCAACACAACGAAAAGGATCATATAATGGGCATGGCTAAGCAAATCACTTTTGTTTTGATTTATATACTATACAAAGCAAATCATGATGATAGCAAGTAATAGAATATGTATACTTACAATGGTTACGAATCAATATTACAGATTCCTGATTTAGAGTTTTGCAAGCAGTTTTTCCAGTTGCTCGTTAGACACCTTCACATCATCACACGTACCCAAGGATACAGCAAGTCTGGCAGCAAATTGATGTTTGCACTGAACACAACCATGCACTCAACACGAAATCGACTACAAAAATTGAAGGAATCGGCTGAAATGGCAGAACCAAATCGAAATAGTGAAAGGAAAAAATCAAAGAAAACCAAATCGAAATCGTGAATCATTTCTTCATGAAACCAAAAACCAATCGAAACCATGAAAGGAAAAACCAATCGACGCGTACCTGATACTGCGTATGCGAAGAGGCAGAAATTGAATCCCTGCAAAAATGGCAGAACCCCTCGTGTGTTTCTACCAAACCGAATTACAAACACAAAAAACACAAGAGATTGCATTTGTGAGAGGGATTGGAATCGTGATAATACCTGAAGGAGAGCGGTGTGAAGAAGAATCCTGAAGGAGAGAGGCGTTCAGGCCGGCGAAGCGGGACGTGTTCAGACTTCAGACAAAGGGCAGAGAGCTTTTAAGTTTCAAACTACCAGGGGTCGATGTGAATCTGTGTTCGTCTCGCACTGTTTATAAGGGAATAGGGGAGAGGATTTAGGGCAGTTTGTGCGGAAACAGGGGGAGTAGGTGTCGGTTAAGGAGGCTGCTGAGTGTTGAAACTGGCCGTGAGTGTTGGAGGGGAGTTAGCATGAGAGGGAGTGGGCCGGTTACAGAGTGGGGCGGCTGGAGGGAGATGGCTTAATGGGCTGAATGAATTGGCTTAATGAGTTTGAACGGCCAAGATTTAAAACTGGATTGAGTTTAAAGGGCCCAGATTCATCTAAAATCAGTTAGACTTATCTGGGTCCATATTTTATATAATAACATAATTGGGATTTCAAATTTGGGTAAACTTTTGGGGTCAAACAAATTTTAAGTAGGTGTCGTGGTCAACTAGATTAACAAAAAAAGTTAATTTAACCAATGAAAAACAAAATTTTAAGAACAATATGGGTGTCATATTCTATATGACCCCCAACTCTTCCACTTAAGAACATCTCTAACAGTTTTTCCATAATTTCTTTAAAATGGAAAACCAAAAGTCAAAATCCCTAAAGAAAATTACATTCATCTCCAACAGATTCCTCATTTTAGAGAAAAAACAATGATTATAATATTAAAATATTATATTTATCTATTAAAATATTATTTCTCTCTGTAATATTATTTTTCAAAGATTTCTATTGATGCTTTCACTAAGGGGCTGTTTGTTTACCTCTGAATGGTGACATTCAGAGGTCACCTCTGATTCGCTCAGAGGTTGGAGTTGTTTGGCAAAAAAAAACACCTCTGAACCATGACAAATGGCTCTGAGCCATTTTGCATACCACCACCCCCTCAACCATTCAGAGATCTCTTGTTCCATTTTTGCCCTTCTTCTTGCAGCTCAATCAAAACACAGAGCACAGTCGGAAGATATGCTCGGAAAAAATGGAGGAGGCTCCGGCGAGAGAGATGGGAGGTTTCTCGGGGTGGTTGCCCCTCTCGGGGAAGACGACGGCGTTCAGTTCTAGAGCCCATCGCCGGCTTCTCTCGTCTCTCTGCACTCGTCTCTTCTCTCAACTCTCTGCTCTCGTCTCTGTCTCTCGTCTCTCTTCTCTCTTCTCTCGCATCTCTTCTCGTCTCTCGCCTCTTCTCGTCTCCCTTCTCTGTAAATCGATTTTGGTTCAGGTTTATGTAAATCGATTTTGGTTCAGGTTTATGTAAATCGATTTCGATTTAGGTATTGTAAATCGATTTCAATTTAGGTATTCTCGTCTCTCTTCTCTGTTTGTCGCAGGTTTATGTTTGTTGCAGGTTTACGATTTTGGAGAGGGTTAACAAAACATAAACCTGCAATTAGGGTTTGGTATACTGGACAATAATTTTTTTTATTGGAGAAGGGTAAAATGGTAATTTGTTGTTATTCAGACCCACCGTTCAGAACAGTTACCAAACAATCAAATTTCATTCTGCACTCAACCATACAGAGCCTCTCAACCATTCTGACCTCTCAACCATTCTGCTCTTAACCATTCTACAATTGCCAAACAGCCCCTAAGTAATTATTTTGGGGGTAAACTCCATATTTGGAGAAAAACTCTTTCTCTCTCATACTTTCTCCATTTTGGAGATAGTTTTGGGGAAGGTGTTGGAGCAAAAAAACAACCCAAAATCCCCATATTCTTCATTTTCTCTAAAATGGGGAAGCTGTTGGAGATGCTCTAAGTCCGCCTCTGCTTTTAGTTACAATAGCCAACGGATGTTAACAAGATTCGTTTCCAATCAAGTTTTTTTTTATTAAAAACTAAACAAATATAGTATTATATTATAGGGAAATTAATTGAAATGCCAAAAGTTTGACCAAGTGTTACCAAAATGCCACAAAATTTCGGCGGTTTACCAAAATGCCCTAATGGCCCGCGATGGAGCTCGCGATCGCGGGCTTGGGCTGACGTGGTGCATGACCTGGCCGAAAAGAGCCCCGCGAGCCCCTAAACTTTGGCCGCGGTGCACATTTGGCCCCTGCCCGCGATCACAGCCCGCGATGGACCAAAATTTTACACTTTTGGTCCCTGAAAATTTACACTTTTGGTCCCTGAAAATTTACACTTTCAGCCCCTGTACTTAGACGAATCTTGCATGCTTTTACTGTTTTTTTCCACAATTATTGTACTTTGAAGACCGATTTGTGGTTGAAATTCATTTGCATGTTTTCATCAATGTTAAATCAGTGTTTTTGGAATACCAGTTTGTGGATGAAATGAGAGATTGGTTGTCATCAATGTTGGTTGTTTCATTGATAAATAGATGCAAAATGCAATCCATAATCCACACACCGATTTCATACTTCTTTCTTGATTTCTTTCTGCAATATTTTGTGTTTGAGATACTACTGAAAAAATGAGTTCATCTGTTGCAAAAGCTAAGATATATTTTTGTTTTGATGGTGAATGGGAGCAAGATAACAATGAGTGGAATTTTGCTTATAAATCTAAGCATGGTGTAAAAGTGCCAGTAAACTATACTTATCAGAAATTTCTTGCATACGCCATGCAAAAATGTGGAATCAACCCTTCTGCTGTTTGCAAGTTAGTGTTTAAAAATGGCGATGGGTCATTTGTGGATTTATCCAACGATGGGGATATCTCTACTTTTCTGCACTTTGCAGTCGATTCAGAAAGGCCCCCATTACCTTTTGTGTATCCCGGCGTATCCGACGAAAACGAAGACGACGGTGACGACGAAGACCTCCAAATAGAGCAGCCTGATTCTCAATTTCAGGCGTCCGACGCCCCAACGGTTCATTTAGATCATTCATATGGTCTTAACGACTGTATTCCGGAGACACAACAACAACAACCACCACAACCACACGAAGGGCGTACTGCTGGAGTTGCTGATGACGAAACCCACGTTTTCAGAACGGGTAATTCTGAAATAGACAGATCAGACACCGATAGTGATGATCACGAATAATATACCTCTAGTAGAAAATCATGTAGTCAGATAAATGACTTTTTTGATATGCCCCCTATTCTTCCAGACTCCCATACACAGACACAAACCTACACCTTATATTCGCAGTGAAATGTTACATGTAGGTCAGATATTCGAGTCGAAGGATCTCTTGGCAAGTCAGGTCGGACTTAAGTTCTTGGAAGAGGGTTTCGAAAGGCGCACGTCAAAATCTGACAAAACTAGATACATAGTTGAATGTGCCAGAAAAAACTGTAACTGGAGGATGTACGCGATTGAAACGGGTGGCAAAGAAGGGGCGTTCATGATTAGAAAGTTGCACGACGTACACACTTGTACGAGGACGCAACTGAATCCCCACCACAAACAAGCCGGCAAAAAGACTTTGGGTGCGATACTGAAAAACAAATTTTTTGATGTTAGTAGGTCATTGCGTCCAAAGGACATCGTCCACGATGTTCACCAGCAGTTCGGCGTCACGATTGATTACCACCAAGCTTGGCGTGCGCGATGCCATGCACTGTTTATGGTGAGAGGCACGTTCGAGGAGTCGTATGAACGACTCCCGACATATTTATATAATTTGCAGCTGCAGAACCCTGGTACTGTCACGCAGCTACGGACCAATTCACGTCGACGGTTTGAGATGTGCTTCGTGGCCCTTGGACCCGCGGTACGTATTTTAACACGTCATATGTTTACACATTATAAACTATAACATTTACAAAGGAAAACCACCTATGTTTTTGCAGATCCGCACATTTGTGGCAAATCTACGTCGTGTCCTGATAATAGACGCAACCCATTTAAAGGGCCGTTACTTGGGTATGATGTTCCTGGCGGTTGCCATGGACGGGGATAACTCCATCGTTCCAGTAGCTTTCGGCGTAGGCAAGTCCAAAACCGGGGACGAGTGGACTTGGTTTCTGTCCATGTTGAGACAAGCTATCGGAGACCCGCAAGGGTTGGTATTTATGTCTGACAGGGCTCCTTCCATAAGCGCCGCAATCTCTGCCATCTACCCAAACGCCCCTCACGCCATATGCTGTCGACATTTGGAGATGAACGCCAAATCCAAGGACAAACGTATTACGACCAACAAGGATGTCTATTGGGCGGGATGCAGAGCATATACGGATCGGGAGTTTAACAAGTACATGAATATGCTACGATATAGTGCCGACGAAGCAGCCAAAGTCTTTGACGAAGCTGGACCGGAGAGGTGGTCCGCGGCCCATTTTCCTGGACAACGGTATGACATTCTGACCTCGAATAGTGCAGAGTCTGTGAATGCACTCTTCCGTTTTGCGCGTAGATGTCCGATTGTTAATCTTATGGACTACTTTCGGGCCTTTCAACAAGAGTGGTACCAAATTCGACGCCTAAAAGGAGCTGAGATGCAAAATGCACTCACACCAACGGCGGAGAAGATCGTTCAGTACAGGGCGCGTCGTGCGGCGACATGGCCGGTAAGAGCAATCGGGTATGGGAAGTACGAGGTGCATGATGACTATTTTCACGCGATTGTGAATATGGAAGACCACCTTTGTTCGTGTCGCGAATGGGATAAATCTGGGTTACCGTGCGGCCATGCCATCGCTGCAGCAAGATATATGGGTCGTACAGATTGCAGCGACTTGGTTGTACCTTTCTTCACGTCCGAATATTACCGCAAAATATATGTGGAGGTAATAAACCCAGCTGGACCCCCTGCAGCATGGGTGTATCCACCCGACCCGCTTCCGCCATGCTATCCACCTTTAATGGATAAGAACAGAGCCGGGAGACCGAGAAAGAACGACCGACGTCCATCACGTGGTGAAAGTTCGATACAACGAAGATGTACTCGGTGCCAATGCGTAGGACACACTCGTGGAGAGTGTCCAAATCCCGCCCCTTCAACCGTGCCAAGGAGACATTCAGTCAGTCACACCCCGGGCCCGTCACAGCTTGAACCATATGGAACAAACACATATGATACTGTTGATCTAAACGCTGATTTGTAAAAGATATATATATATATATTCATATTATATATACACACATACATATGCTTCTAAATGAACATTGATAACACAGCTAGTTTGTAAATGATATATATATTCATATTATATATATACACACATACATATGCTTCTAAATGAACATTGATAACACAGCTAGTTTGTAAATGATATATATATTCATATTTTATATACACACATACATATGCTTTTAAATGAACATTGATAGCACAGCTAGTTTGTATTTCATTCAACATGCTCTTCATCTTCAATCTTTCTGACCCTTCTTCAACGGCTTCTGCTTTTGCAACCACGTATGGCCATTGTGTACCACAACCCGGACACACTTTAGCAAATGAGTTGAGGTAACCTCTGACTTGACCTTACATGATGTAAAAAAACAACAAAAAAATACAAACAACAACACAGTAAAAAAAATACAAAACAAAAAAAAATACAAAACAACTAAAACAACCACCACCTACTTAAAAATTGATTTAGTTTCATCAATCCAAGTTTGCTTCTCGTTTACCTTCGCTTGAATAATTGCGAAGTCTTGCAGAATATGGTGAATTGCTTCTTGTTCTCGACAAACACGAGCCTCCCGAGCTTTTATATCCCTTTCATCCTTTTGATCTCCCTGTCTTCCTCTTCGATCTTTCTCAAATGGACTGTCTTCCTGTCCATCATTTTTTTCCACTCTTCTGTTAGTTCATCTATCTCCTTTTTCTTTTTTGCTATGGCGACCTCGATTTGAGGTGGCATTTTTTCAGGAGTAGACTTAGGGTTTGATGACGATGCCATTTGTAGATGAAATGAGAGAAGAGAAATCAAGAGAGAAAGTAATTCAAAGAAAGAAAGCAAGAGAGAAATCAAGAAAGAAAGCAAGAACAAGTGTGAATTGTGAATTGCATATTACTGATATTTATGGATGAAATCTCAAACATGCCAGTGAATTTGAACCACAAATTGGTCTTCAAAGTACAATAATTGTGGAAAAAAACAGTAAAAGCATGCAAAATTCGTCCAAGTACAAGGACCAAAAGTGTAAATTTTTGGTCCATCGCGGGCTGCGATCGCGGGCAGGGGCCAAATGTGCACCGCGGCCAAAGTTTAGGGGCTCGCGGGGCTCTTTTCGGCCAGGTCATGCGCCACGTCAGCCCAAGCCCGCGATCGCGGGCTCCATCGCGGGCCATTAGGGCATTTTGGTAAACCGCCGAAATTTTGTGGCATTTTGGTAACACTTGGTCAAACTTTTGGCATTTTAATTAATTTCCCTATATTATATCTAATATATATATAGTCTCATTTTCTTTGTTAACCAACCTATTTATCCAAACCATCTTAACCAATATTGATCAATCACAATCCACCTATCTTTTATGTTCAAGTCCACGCCTCCTATTAAATGTAGGGGGTAAAATTGATAGTTGATTTCAATATCCACACGTATATATATATTTTTCTCATTTTTATTCACGGTAGTTATTTAATTACTTTTTTGTAATTACTTTTTTGTAATTACTTTTTGCCATTTATTTATTAAATTATTGAAGAGGATATCTTCAAAGGATTACAAACCCATGTCTAATGATTATATGTTTTGTTGTATCTATTCCAAGAAGCACAAACCTACGATAACGACTCTGTGTTGGAGTCTATGGTAGTCGAAGAAAATGGTAACTCCACACGTCGTGATGATGTCTTTGTTCAAAATTGTAATACACAATTAACCAAGGATCTTGCTATTCCACATGGAATTGACAACACATCCGTAGACGATTTCAATATTGATAATCGGCCATCTTCTAGTTCAATGTTACAAGAACCTAATTTCGAGTTTGATAGTGCCAAGGGTTTATAGTACGTCCTCTTGTATAAATTTTTCGTATCAAATGTATATATCATTGTGTTGTCATAATACTATAAGGAAGTGACAATTGGTATTGTTTGTGTGATATGCACACATATGTGCACTTATGCACACTTCATTACTGATGCTATATGGACTTAAATTCCATTACTCACATTGATGTGCCTTTATGCACACAGATGTGTAGAAATGAACACTTCATAAGTGATGCTATATTGACATAACAGATGTGCCCCTTATGCACGTTTGTAGAATGCATATACAAATTGGGAATTTGTAGAATGCATTGCTTGATTATCGGTGTTCAATTTCGTCCTCGCTTTCCTATTCATAATTGGTTTCCTTTAATTAATTTCATAACTTTACCATTTTACCCCTCTTCATCTATGTACAATTTTAAAAGTGCGTGAAGTGAATCAGTTATTTTATTAAAAATATTAAAAAAAATCCTTGTCATTTGATCTAAACAATAAACGGTTTAAATCAGTTATAGGGTCCCCTTATTTTGTTAACCTTACTTTTAGTGTTAACCAATCATGACCCTTGATCTTGAAAATAAAGGGCTAATATTAAAACATATTTTATTCCATAATTAACTAAATTACACGATTGAACAATAAAAAATCATATATGAAGATGGGTAAATAAGTCCATTGTCAAATAAGACTAGTTCATAGATAAGGAAACCTTCCTTATCTCACGGCACTCCAAAAAAAAAAAGATTTCGATTTCGTCTCTCAAGGAAACCATTTTTATTTCCAGTTTGTGCATACAGACACAGTGTTCCTTACTGTTCATAAGTGAAAAACATCTCTCAAGGAAACCGTCTTTATTTCCAGTTTGTACATATGTGCACATCATGTGCACAATGTTCCATATTGTGCATAAGTACACATTGTTTCCATTTTGTGCACAAGTGTACAATGTTTGTTTTCATTTTGTGCATAAGTGCACAATGTTTCCACTCTGTGTATAAGTGCACATTATTTTCATATTGTGCAAGAGTGCATATGTGCAAATTATTTCCAGTTTGTGCATACGGGTATTAAATAATTAAAAAAATAAAAATAACTATCATAAATATCCTAACGTGATAATAGGAAAATAAATATATATTAAATAATTAAAATAACAATAACTACCATAAATATCCTAACGTGATAATAGAAAAGTAAATTTATATTAAATAATTAATACTAACAACCCTAATAAAATCAGATTCCTATTACTAAAACAAAGAAAATTCTTGAAATCCTATTGGTCCAAATTGGTTAACATGGTTAACACTAAAAAGAAAGTTAACAAAAGAATGACCATATATATATATATATATATATATATAGGCTCACTAAAATATAAACAATGAAAAATATGTAAACTATGTAAACTAATCTAGACCATTGATCATAGTAATTAAATGTGGAGATTAAGGGAGTGGCATTTTGGTAATATTGTATGAAATCGGTGGCATGAAGGGGTTATTTAAAGTATGAACAGGGGCAATTTTGGAAGAAAGATTCGCATCAGGGATTATCTGCAAAAGGAAACCGTGAATCAAGGGATTACATGCAAATCCATAACCGCATTATACGAAAAGAAAAATCAAATAATCAGTGAAAATTTGGTGTTTTTGAGGCAAGTATTCTGTGAAAGCGAGTCTGTAAATTCATACACGCATCAAAATCGAAATCGGCTTGGAGAAGATGGAGCAAGAACCAAGGCGACAGTGAGGTTAAGGTTCATGAAAGTTGCCCCTTTTCATATTATGAAATTTTTGCGGATTTGATGAACATTATGAAAATTGTTGTCGTTATACGCAGTAAGGAGAAAGAGTGAACGAATAAAGGTGAAAACATCGTTCTCTAATTTCAAAAACACAAGGGAAAATCCAGTTGAAATAGATATTGAAGCCGTTCCGGCAAGTTCGAACCACGACCCAGGTATGAAAAATTTCCTACCATTGACTTATGTTTAGTATGAACAATGGGGGATGTTTTTGTGATAGTGTGGGATAGTCGAAATTGAGTGTGTGAAATTTAATTTGAGAATGAAATGTAGTTTGCAGAAACTATGAAAAACATACGGGTTAGGGTTTATAAAACGATTGTTTTTATGGAAGAGGTTGCGAAATTGAATGGGTATATTAAAACCCAAGAATGTATGAAAAAATTGGGTATATGGAAAACAAAGTTTCAGAACATTATAAGCTATGAAAAAGGTAAAATATGAAAAAGTGAAAACACCATGTTTGTTCACTGTCTGTTCCTGGGTTTGAATTGGTTCAATCTGTTTGTTCACTGTCTGTTCTTTGGTTTCAATTGGGTCAATCTGTTTCAGAAAACAGTGAAATAAAAAAAAGGGAAAAAACCATGTATGAAAAGTGTGTGTTAGTGGGTTTCAATTGGTTCAATCTGGTATGAAAAAGTTATTATATGAAAACCAAAGTATATGAACATAAAATTTATAAAAACAGTGAAATATGAAAAAGGGAAAACCACATGTATGAAAACTGTGTGTTAATGGGGTTCACTTGGTTCAATGGGTTAGAAAATAATGTTTATTGGTTGTTAAAAGTTTGAGTATGGTATGAATATTTGATTGTAATGTTTGAATGAACTCATATACTATTTTTTGGTTTTTTAATTTGTGGGCAAACCTTTGGTGAAAAGTTGAAACCACAACACCCATGGAAAGAAACAGCAAGGAGATTATTGACATCCCAAGCCACGGACGTACGATATCTAGTAAGTCAAAAAAGAGAGGTATGAAACTTTGAAACCAATTTAGTTGAACCAAACATTTTTTATTTAGATCTAAAAGCACAATTGTTGTTGTTGCAATGAAAAAACAATCAGGCCGTAAAGAACCTGAAGAAAAGGAACCAGCAAGCACTATTGAAGTGACAAGTTCATTTCAGACTCGTAAAAAAAAGGTATGAACATTGTTATTGTACAATATGAATCAAGACGTAATATAGTTAATTTAAAATGGCAGATTTGTAATTGTAACAGTCCACACAGGAAAGCCAGTTATGTCTTACTTGTACGATGATGACTTTTGCATACCACGTGTGAAGCTGACGAAAGATGGTAAGTATTACAGAAATAAATTAAATAATGGGAGTATATGAAATAAAGATTAGATTATAACAAATGTTAATGTTTCAGAAATTGCAGCAATCAAGCATACGAGTGCACATGATGGGAAGAAGAAAAGTAAAGGGAAACAAGTGGAAGTAAAGCATAAAATGCCATCCAAGGTTAACGGGATTAGAACACGGACATCCCCCATAACGTTAAATGTCACGTGTTCAGTTTTAGGAAATGAACAAAAGAAGGCAGTGGAAAAAATGGGCCTGGGTTCTCTTTTGAGTATGACGGTTAATGGGATCCCTTCTAAACTGGGGTACTACGTTGTTGACAACTTGGATACGGAGAAGTTGGAGCTGCATTTGGAAGGATGGTCAATTAGCATAAGCGATCAAGTAGTTCACAAAATACTAGGGCTCCCATGCGAAGGAATAAACCTAGATGAGATGGAGGTTGACCCAACTAATATGGAGTTGGCAAAAAGGTGGTCAAGTTCATACAAAAAGGATAGGCCGTGACCTTGCGACATGTCAAACAGAATAATCGACAAACGTGAGACGGGTGAAATGTTCCAGCTAGATTTTTTGGTCCTATTTGTGAATACCATGGCAGAGTGCAGTCCGTCAGGGAATTATCACACGGTGTTCTTGAACAAAATTAGCAGTACAGACATGATTCCAAAGATAAATTGGTGTCGATACATTTTGGAGTCGGTCCGACGAAGCAAACGAAAATGGAGGCGAGACACGTACGACAGCTTCTACGCGGGACCACTCACATTCTTAACGGTATTGCTTTATTGTTCTGCAATTGTTATTAATACTCTTAAACTTTGTAAATAATGAAACAATTGTATAATTTGTTATGCAGCTACTTTTTGTTCATATGACAGCGTGCCCATCTGTTAAGATTAACAGAAAGATTCTGCCATTGCATGCATGGACAATGGAAAAACTTCGCGACAGGACCAAAATCGGGTTTAAGGATGGGGGATTGCAAAAGGCAATTCCATCAGACAATCAAGCAGTGGTAAAGACTACTTCAAGAAGTAGAAAAAGGGCAAAATATGTCAAGTCAGATGTGAAAAAAAAGGTAATAACTTAATTTGATATTCTAAAATTTAATTTGATATTCCGAAAATTAATTGTGTGGTGCCAACTTCATAGAATATGGCCACATCGGACACATCGGGGCATGGAAATGTTTGTTTAAGCAAGGATGAATCAACCGTTCCAAAAGATATGGTAACAAATCAATATTTAAATTTGGCATATATTATTGACTATTGTATTTTATTTCATATGATAAAAAATGATGAAATTATTATAGGATGGTGACCTCATGGCGACAGAAAAAACAAATAAGGATGAAGAACGGGTCGCGGAGATACGCACGATAGAAAAGGTATTAAAATCTATTTGATGAAAAGTATTTTCATGTGACATAATAAAAGGTGATAATATATTAGTCTATAAAATAGTGCTTTGTATTGAGACTGGATTTGACTGAATGTGACTACTATTAAAGGGGGATACGTTTATGGAGAAAGAAAACGAAGTAGTTGATGAAGCACGTAATGAGGTCATAGACACTATCGAAAAGGTATGAAATACCATTCGTTAAAATTTAATTTTCAAATTTTTTTAATAGCATACATTATTTTTCATATAATCTTTGACTTGGGCACCATATTGTAAGTCTTGTAGTGTTAAAAAAAATAATACTGCAATGTCATTTGCGTAGATTAAACTGTCATCGATGGATGCACCAATCGAGAAGGAAAAGGATACAATTGGAAACAGCAGTTCAAAAGAAAAGGTATCTGGGATTTAAAAAATGCATAGTTCATGTTAATGTATCTTTAATCTTAGCACAAATAACATATGTGCGTAATCCAACAACAATTATCTGTGTTTGTGCAGGAAATCGATGAAAATAAGGATGATGAAGATGGTTGGTATGGGATAAACGATGAAGAAGTTGAATTGGCTTTTGAGGCAGTGAATAAGGTGATAACGTCAATCAATACAACAGTTGGTGAATCAATAGTGGTTTGTGAATCTGGTGTCGCTGGCGAAAAACGCAAGCCAAAATCTGATTTTGTTGAAGAGAGTGACGGTGGAGATGATTTTGAGGACGAAGAGGAACTTCGAAAGGTAGCAACGTAACGGGGTCAATATTAAAATACAAATTAATAAATATGATTTTAAATCTACTATATTCATTAACATTCAATTTTCGTACATTATTAAAATGATATAAGAAAACAACATATTCACATATGAATTGTTCCATAATTTTTGTAAATGCATGACTTAGAATATCTTAATGTGTGAAAACCAGGAATACATGGAGAAGATAGATGCGTTACTGGATCAAATCTGCTGTGCAAAATATGACGTAAGCAAGCTTATCAAGGAGGCGATAGAGCTGTTCCCGGAAGATAGCAACTTCGATGATTATCAGGAGAAGTTTGATAACATCTTCATGGCTGATGATATGACAGATGAGGATGAAGACAGTGATAGTGTTGGCACAGAGAGAGGCGATGATCATCTGAAGGATTTCCCGGTTACGAATGAAATGGATGTGCACGGACCAAAAGAGGTAACGCCAACGAGGTTAGACTTCCAACTTACACCGACTGCGATTTCACAGGAATGGTGCACGCAGTCATTGAATCAAATTGACAAGGAAATACAACAAAGATCTGGGGACAAACCTGCTTATTTGGAGGGTGGTCAAATAGTTCGTTACACGGCCGGCGATAAGGGAAAAAGTGCAATTCCGGAGGATGTGGTTCAACGAAGGGCTAGTCAACGAGAAACAAAGCTTGGAGATCAAATGAGATCACCTTACGTAAAGAGGAACGTGGAGCTGCGTATGGCTGTGACAAATGACGAGAAAAAAGTTCACGAGCTTTGTTTGGCAGCATATGGCGGACCAAAGTACGTAAAAAATCATACGAATATTTTTATTTTTAAACTTTGATTTAATAGATTCATGTATAAAATTAGCTTTAACTGCTACTAATGTATTGAATTAAATGTTCACCGATGTAGTGACATGTTGTACCAGTCGAACACGGGTCAAACGATTTTACGAGCGGCCATGGAGAGCCTTGCTGGGAGTGAACATATATTCACCCACGTGATAGACGGATGGGTGGACATCTTAAACGATGCAGAGAAATACAGAAACGTGTACTCACCAAGACGTTTCTTCTTTAAAACTTTTGTTCTGGTACGTATTATAAATTATTTTCATACACTAACTAAAACTACATGATATATTATTATAAATTGCATTAGAAAATACAGGGTGGAGGCGTATTGATGACGCATCTGCACCAGCAAAACATGCATTACAAATGGTTCCTCGATACCATCTCTGAAGCTACGCGCAACCAGCCTGAGAGCGTGAACATGAGAAACTTTGATCTGGTATGAAAAAACAGTAATTGGTTAAGTAAAAATATTTTTGCTATATTTTATAATCTTATTGTAATAATTAACAATTTCATTTCACTAATGTCAGGTATTCTTCCCAATGATACGAGATCGACATTACTATTGTGTGGTTTTCAACCTCAAGTGTAATGTGATCGAAATACTCGACAACATGATCAAAAGTAACGGGAGCGGAATAGACGAAGAATGCGATGCGGACGTCAGTTTATTGGTATTTATTAATGTTTAATATTATACAATGTAATTTTTTTCATTCATATTTAAAACATAAAAAATATATAATATTAACAGCAAAACATGATGGCCACATACCTTACGGATACACGTCACCCATCAGGAAGACTTATCAGACAATTCTCAAAAATTAGAGTTCATATGCCATGGCAAACCAAGGAGAATTATGTAGACTGCGGGGTTTTCTTGATGAGGCACATGGAGTGCTATATGGGCGGGGGTATCCGAGGTTTGCTGACGCAACTAGACAAAGAAGGACCGGGGCAAGCGAAGCAACTAGACGGTCTTAGGAAAAAATACACAGCAAAGATACTATTGAGTGAAGGGAACACAAGAAAAGGGTATGTGGAAGGGGAGGTATCAGGATTCTATAAACTGGATAAAGCAAGTCAAGCACACATTCTACGTAGTGCAAATGCAACACGTTACGATCGTTTGAGTAAAATCTGAGCCGGTTACTGGATTTATGTTATGAACAAGCATTAATTTTTTAGGTGTTTTTTATTGTTTTCAATTATTAACAGTAGGAAACCATGGATTATCACATTTGTTGTTTTGTTTGAATTAGATTTTATTACGTATGGATTACCACATTTGGTGTTTCATATACTTATTTTAGGTTCTTTTTATGAATATACTGTGTTCATATATTACATATGCTTTGAATCTCTCATATTTTTTTATGAACCTCTTTTTTTCATACATCTAAAATATTGGATTTTAGATGACGACATATGAAAAATGGGATTCAACTGGTAGAAAATAAATAAATAAAAAATCCATGAAATTACTTAACATTTGGTATCATTAAAAGAAACAACATTTCATGAAACTTAAAATTTCACATCCATATAACCTACCATTTCATATAATTACAAACACCATACAAATTTCAAACTGGACTATGAAAACACCGTGAAAACACAACACATACTACATAACACACATAAAATGATACTTAACATAAAGAAAAGACACTACAATAGGAGTTACATCACAATGCAAACTTTGCAGCTATAGTCGAGTTGATTTTTAACCCACTCCATATGATGAACGGTATCTTCATTTTTCTCTTACAAACGACTTAGCTCCTCCCTGATAACCCGACAGTCTCGAACTAAAGCATCAGTAACAATAACTTGGTTTGATTGAGAAGCAATAGGGTTAACTCCATTTTGGTTTGGTGGGTTGTTTTGTGCCATTGTTTATGAGAGGATGTGTAAGTATTTTTCTTGCATATAAAAGAATAGAAGAATGCCTTATTATATAGAAGATGATAAAGGGTTTTGTCATATTAGAAACATCATCATGCAAGCTACAACACACAAGCCTAAGCCTATATGTCATTACTTATCACATATCTTTTCATAAATATTTGAGGATTGATTTGAGATGGTATAAATAAATTGAATAATTAAACTCTAAAAACATAATATGGAAAAAAATAAATACAACAACAAACAACTCGGATCACAATAAAAAAAAAGTTAGATCAAATAATATCATTAAATACTAAAATCTATTAAACAATAATAAAGAAATCATGTTCCATACACAAAATAAAAATTATTTTGCATCAACAAAAAAACTAATATTCATTGACAATCTTATGAAAAAATCATCCCTACCCTTTGTTTTTTCGCGTTGGACAATTCCTTAAATCATGTTCAGCCAGACTGTTACACCCCCTACATAAACGTTTTTGCTTCTTAGACTTGTTAACCGCTTTCTCCAAAGCACCTACCAAACGTTTTCCGGTTCCGCAGCCTTTGTTACGTATACCAGCAGGTGGTAATACCTTAACCTCCTTGGGAGCGTCTACACCATAGCATTCCCTAAGCGCTTCGGCTCTATCAGCGGACGCAGATGGAATTATGTCATCAACTTGGAACTCAATTTTCATATTATCCATCATTTCCGTTAGCACATTCAACTTGCTTTTATCATTTCTAATTCGGCTAACCAACAAATCAAGCCTCGAATATAAACCGTTGATCCACCGCTCCTTCTCTACGTCGACCTGACCATAACGTGCACGGGCAGCCTGAACTTCAACAGGGATTTGGTCCATCGCCGAGATATGAGAATATCAGGTATCTCAAGAAAGTCAAAGTTAAGAAGAATCTTGAACATGTGGCGACACAGGGTACCATGTCGGGGGAAGAAGTTGCATTCGCATTCCATCATGTTCGTCAAAATGTTGTGTGAAACCTGTGAAACACGTTAAAGAATGAATTATAATTAAAACATTTCATACAAAATTGGTGTAAATAGACGAAATTGTAAATATAACAGATATAATTAAACATACCTGATAAGAATACTTTGTAATACCCTTTATATTTTGTGTAAAACATTGTACTTTCTGATATCACCATCTTCCCCAAGATACACGACGCCGCAATGATAGGCAACTTTCTTAATCTCTTTTTGAACTTCTTTAAAAACAGTACGTGTATATATCTCCGAAGCATGCCTTTCAATCACTAACGGGGTAGCACATCGAGGGAAAGTGTTTCTTGTGATGAACTCAAGAATGTGATGCTTGTTCCTTTGCTTTTCGATAGCACCGTCAAATGCATGTATAAACTTCACCAGATCATTGCGATAATATGCATATATTCGGAAAAAGGCGTGCGCACTCTCGGATTGTGATGTTGTCCTCATTAACCCAGACATGGGGACATCTCTATAATACGCAGATATCCATGATTGCCTAATTCGGAACATCTCTGATAGCCAACCGTTCCCGTGGAGTTCATAATCGTCAATTATACTACACCACTCCGACTCAAATTCATCCGGACTCATATGACTATTCCATACCAGCTTATTAAATCTCCCTTTGAATGATATATTTGCATCAAGATCAGATGTTATCTAAAAAAAAGAATAATTCAAAATGGTTGAATGGCTACGACTATTATATTATTCAGTATATAACATACAAAACAAACCTTTCCGGGAAGTTTCTTCATAATGTGCCACATGCACAAACGATGTTTCGATTCTGTGAACACAGCTGGAACTGCTTGTTTCATAGCCGCACATTGATCAGTTATAACAAAAGTAGGTTGTTTCACATGCGCTTTAAGAAATGCAGACAACACCCACTTGAAATTTTCAACGTTCTCATGGCTTATCAATGCAGACCCAACAACAACTGATCTCTTATGGTTGTCGATAGCTATAAACGGAACAAAATTCATAGCATGTCTGTGTAAAATAAAAAGTTTCATCACTTAATACATTTAACATTATAATTAATCACGCAACAAATAAAGGAACCTAATATCATACATACCGATTCGTACGGTATGTTGCATCAAATGATATGGTGTCGCCAAACTCTTTATAATTTAATCTAGCGATTTCATCAGCCCAAAAAACAGCCTGCAACTCACCGTCAGTGACCAATATATCAAAAAAATAGTCAGGAACAACTGTTCTACGTTTACACAACAAATCAACCAGCATTTGCGCGTCTTTCTTTCCCACAAATGTGCCCATCGCAGTCCTAGCGTTCTGGTAGTCAACTTGAGTCTGACTAACATGTTCGTAACCACCTCTAAGCGCCGCCTAAATATTATAAGACTTTGCACCGCCAGCACACGATGATGAACCATTGTACACATTCTTAAAATCCGTGTATTGCAGACGTCTTTTGGAACGTGACATCCCCTTGTCAGCTAAGTTGTATAGAGCATGGTTGTGCCTTTCTTCAAACTTATAAACAACATATGAACCAGTTTCCTTCCTAAGACGAAACTTAATACATGCTCTACAATTAGTGCGTTTCACGTTAGGACTCCTAACCATTCTCTCGACATCTTTCCTAGCCGGGATGCCTTGCTTACTACATAGTAGATAACGACATTGCACTTGATCAAACTTGTTTTTCTTCTTATTGGACTGTCGAACATCAAAGCCGGCTTCTTCGGCATATTTCATATACGCACTATCGGCAAGCTCAATAGACCTAAGTTCATCTCCTAGTCCTATCTTTAAGTCTCATCGACAACTGGTATCCAATATTTCGTACCAGCGGGAGAAACAAAGGTCTCATGATGTACTACAACAAAAGTATTAACAAAACAAATTAAAAATAATAAGGAAAAATCATGGGACTGAACTCTGTAAAAAAAACATGTTCCATCGAGTTTTCATATGCTACAAATAACACATATTTTTCATAAGTTTTATAATAACATCTTGATTTGGGTTTTAGTCATACTTTTTTCACATGATATAGGAAAAACTATGTTTTGCATATATTCATATTATCACGACACATTACATCGGGTTTTTTCACATGATACAAATACACGATTTGTTTAAAAATAAGACAATCCATATGTATTGTTTTAATGGCTCATAGGCTTTTCATAATAACTGTATGTTTTTCATAAGTTTCATATTGAATTGTTTTAATTGCTCATACGTTTTTCATATTTTTCATAATAACAGTTGTTCCTATTTTCATACTAACTTAAACAATGGCGGACATATTATTATGAACACAATACGCATAAAATCGAGAGGGATTGAATAGGGACAATGAAATTTCCCCTGTTTGTTAACGTTTTTTTTTCATATTTCGTATAAAAATTATGAAAAACATTACAAATCTTACCTTTCTTAATTGGTGTCACGTCCATTGCATCATCAACACCCTGGAGAAAATCTTCCTCAACATCTTCGTCCTGGCGTTCTTCGTCTGACTCAAGTGGGATAACAAAATCGGCTATGTCATGGTCGACCTCCAATTGATCATGCAGTGTTTGTTCGATGTCATTTTCTTCTTCTTCGTTGTACGACATAACTGCAGAAATCGATGGACTATGGAATTTCTTCTTCGTCTTGGACAGATTGGTTCATATGCTCGACTTAATCAATATTATGAAATCGGTTTTAACAAAGGAGATGATGATGAATCAAAGAGATCAGTTTTAATCAAAACAAAAAAAAGATTGGGATAAATCAATTCCTTAAAAAACGGATTTTTTTTAATTCATAGATAACTACCAAAAATAGACCAGTTATTAAAATGACACAATTACCCTTTTAGATAGATTAATCAATATTAGGAATCAAAGGCTAGGATTAGTTTACATAGTTTATACCAATTTAGAGGTTTACATTTTATTAACTCTCTCTCTCTCTCTCTCTCTATATATATATATATATATATGGATGGTTTCAATTGCAAACCCGATAATTCTAACACACTTTGCAAACTGATCTAGACCATCCATTTAATTTAAATTATGAGTTTTCTTTTATTTTTGTATAGACACGCTTAAGGGTAATCCAGTCTTTTCATTAATTAATTTATTTTTATTATTTTATTAGTAATTTAATCTTGATAATTACCGATTTTAAAGGGATTTTTTTAATTTCACAGTTTGGTCATCTTCCTTACCCGGTTTAGACCCACCATCCACTTTCATTACCCGTTTTTTGAAACCTTTGCAAAATTATGTTCATACAGATTCATGAATATCATTTTGAATAACTACTCATTCATGAATCTCCAAATTTGATTAATACAGATTCATGAATATCATTTTGAATAACTACTCATTCATGAATCTCCAAATCTAATTAATACAGATTCATGAATATCATTTCGAAACCTTCGGTCTTCATGAATCCATCTCCATCGTAACCTCCGGTCTTCATGAATTCATCTCCATCGAAACCTCCGGTCTTCATGAATCCATATCATTCGAAACCTCCGGTCTTCATGAATCCATCTCCATCGAAACCTCCGGTCTTCATGAACACATCTCCTTCGAAACCTTCTGCACTTGATCTTCATGAAGACGGATCCTGATCAAAACCTGGTTACGCGGATCTAGAAGAGACTCCCTCTCCATCTAAACTTCCGGTATTAATGAAACTCATCTACTATGAAGCATCCGACACTTGATCTTCATGAAACCGGATCTTGATCGATATCGTTACCCAGATCTAGGAGAGACTCCATCTCCATCGAAACCTCCGCCATCGAGACTCCATCTCCGTTGAAACCTCCGACATCGAAACCTCCATCTCGGTCGGCAAACCGCCATCTCCGATTTACCCACGAGAATAGAGGAGGAATGGAGTAGGGGTGAGCATAACCGGGTACCTGGCTAAATTTCATGGAACCGGAACCGGCGGTTCCTAGAATGAAGGAACCGGAACCGGAACCGCTTACATCGGTTCTCTATATTTTGGAACCAGTCCCGGAACCGGCGGTTCCGGGTACCCACTATCAATTTTTTTTAAATTTATTTTTAACATTTCATACAAAAAAATTTAATTTTAAATCTATTGCAAACTACAAAGTACCAACTTAAAGAAATAAGCACAACAAATGGTGAAAAATAATCAAATAAAAACTAATTATTACATAAATAAGTTAGAAACTCCGGCGTATTGAGTCTTGACATAAACAAAACGACTTACATAATACATAACGTCGTTACGTCAAGACCTAACAAATAAAACATTTGGATCAAAACGAATAAAACACCTAACAAACCCAATAACACACCATTAAATATTTAAATATAATAAATATATAAATAGTTTTTATTAAAAAATAGCGGGTACCCGTCGGTTCCGGTTCTGGGTACCCAGCGGGTCCGGGTACCCGGTCTCGGAACCGGTTCCGGCGGGTACCCAACGGGTAACGGTTCCAAAAAGTGAGAACCAGAACCGGAACCAGTCCTAATCGGTTCCGTATTTTAGGGACCGGAACCGGAACCAATCACATCGGTTCCGGTTCCGGTTCCGAAACCGGCAGTTCCGGAGCAGTTCCGATTCCAAAGACGGGTACCCAGTTCCGATGCTCACCCCTAGAATGGAGTGTTGGTTCTATATGCTCAAGAATGATTATAAAATAATATTACCGGTAATATATGATCCTATAGGGTCACACCGAACAACAAGTAGACACCGAATTAATATTTATAAAAAATTGATTCTTGATAAATATTATTAATTCTTAAAAATATTCATAATATAAGATGCAAATAAAGATTCTAGTTTATTAAAATATGATGAGTTCATATGTAACTAGAATTTAAAAGGAGGGACTATACGTAATAAAGTTTAAATAGTTAAAATAATGATTTTAACTAATTTAATCTAGGAGGGCTTAAAAGGAAGTTTGCATGGATAACTAAATCCTCATTGGGCCTTTATGTAGCTATGTGATGGTTGCTTGTGTATATATATTACACTTTGACATTCAAAAGTTGCATGAAATCTAACAACTCTTGAAAATCACTCTCCTCTCTCCTTCTCTCATGATCTCGGCCGAAACCACCATAGTGGTGGTGGGTTTGTGTTTTTGTTATTCAAATCTCTTGTAGATTTGAATCAAGAGCTCTATTTTTGCATCTTCAAGAAAAGGAACTAGCATTCTTATAAGGTGTCGGTGCTTGTGGTGGATACCGATAGAGAAACTCTACTTTGAGTTTACGTCTTCATCAACTTCCAACCTCCCGAGAGGATTCAAAAGACTACAAAGGTTGTTACTTCCTTCTCTCCTAGTTTGTTTTTGTTGAAACTTTAATTGCATGCAAGTAGATCTCACTGTCGGGTATAAATCTTCTTTTATGTTGTTCAAAATTTTCTCAGCTTCCGTTGCATGTTTCTTGATTTTGAGAAAATCGATTTTTGGACAAGTCCCATCAAGTGGTATCAGAGCCAAGGCTTTGCATGCATTTTTGGTTTCAAGTTTTTTATTGTTTTTGGAAGCCATGAACAATTTCTTCAAGTAAGGAAGTCCATGCATGGCTTCTTTGGCAACCTTCTTGTTGTGACCATCTTTTCATGCATGATGGGTCACAAATTGTTGCCTTAGAAAAACAATGAAAATGTTTGGTTAAAATTATTTTGATGAGTTTTAGTGCATAAACAAGCCATGTACCTTTTATGATTGAATGTGTGTGTTGGAAATTCGATATGGTTGTAACTTTTATTATTTCATGTTTCTTTGTGTTTTCTTATTTCTATTTTAAATTTTAGTTTAGTTTTAGAAGCTAGTTTCTATTTCTATTTTTTTTTGTAAAATGTAACAAATGGAGGCCAACATGAAGATTGAAGATGGAGGTTTTGGACCAAGTTGGAGCTCTTCCAACTTTCGGCCTTGGGGGTCCAAGTTTCGGCCATGGAGATCATTTTCCAACACAATGGAAGCTTTGATGTCTTGCTTGCATGGAGATGTTAGAGCAAGTGGGAGCTTGAAGACATTCGTTCAAAAGTGTTCTCTTTTTTTTGTCCCTTAGGAAGCGGCCTTGGCATTTCTTGTTATGGCTCACAAGAAATGTCAACTAGATATGGCTTTGGTTTTATGCACTTTATCCTGCATGTTTTTTGGTTGATTATGTTCTTTTGATGCTTTAAAATATAGGATATTGCATGCTAGTAAAGAACATAAAGTTGGTTCAAACGCGCTTATTTAAAATTGTTTAAAGTTGAAGCGACAAACTTTAAAATTGGATTTTAAATGAACCAAATTTTAAAATAAAGATTTTAAATCAACCAATATTTAAAATGGAGATTTTAAATGGATACCATGCAAATTGGTTCAAATATGTTTTATATAAAATTGTTTATTGTAAAACGACCTAACTTTAAAATTGGATTTTAAATGAACCAAATTATTTAAAATGGAGATTTTAAATTTATTCAATTTGAGAAATATGATTTTTCAAAAATCAAAAGTACCTTGATTATTGGATGCATGCAATAATATGGTACTCTATGTTTTAAAACTAGAATTAAAACTTTGAAAACCCTTTTAATAAAATGCAAGTCTATGTCATCCTTTTGAAAAACACTCAATACGTGTTGATCCAAACCCTCAGTGATTTGATAATGACTCTTTGAGAAACACTTAGTGAAAATTGTAAGTAGACAATATGTATTAGAGTTTCACTATCGCTGATAAATACTAAGACTGTTACAGTACCGCTGATAGGAACTCTCGTTATTTAATTTATACATTCAGCGATACTGTTCATCAGTGAGCCCTGAGTTTGTTCAGCCTCCTGATGATCGCTGATAAAATATGTTGTTTACTTATGATCTCTGAAGACAAGTTTCACGTCAACTATGTTCTATGCTGAAGTCGAAGATCAAGCAAAAGAACCAGCGACAAATCTACTAATAAACTGATGCGAATATCAGCGAAGCCAAGACCTGTCCACTCAACGTGAAGTTTCAAGTAGAAGACTTCAGCGAACGCTGAACTTTATCACTCGCTGATAAAGAACTATTCAGCGAACGCTGATCATGAAGTCTTCCTCTACAAGTTACTTTTGTCTTATCCCCTTGCACGACTCCGTACGATCTGTCAGAACGGACATCCCTTTTGTCCAGAATCGTACAACCAACTCTGATTCTACACTGTTCATCATGCGGCTACTAGGTTGTCTACCAATGTCAAAACATGCAACCAATTAGCTGTTGCCACGTGTAAAGTAATACTGATATGCATTAAATGCATGCAGTATATAAAGAAAACCCTACTTCAGAAATGAAGTGTTCAACCATTTCCTTATCTTATCTATTCTGTGTGTTAGAATATTTCTCTTTAATATTCTTATTTTCTCTCTATCTTATTTCTAGTGCAAGAAATCTTAGTGATTCTAATGGCTTGTTTAGATTAGGTTTATTCCTTAATCTTGTTCCGCAACAAGTTGTAAATTATTTGATACATATCAATAAACAATTTAGAAAAGTAAAAATCGTGTGTTTGTATTCAACCCCCCCTTCTACAAACTTGTATAACCCTTTCGGGACCAACAAGTGGTATCAGAGTGGATTGTTTAATCTCATAAACAAGATCTTGCTTATACTATATTCTTTTCTCTTCCTTACTATTTTCTATAATGGCTAACACCACAAACACAAACTATATCGACAATGGTTCTCTTGCAAAACCCCCTAGATTTTCCAGAGATAACTTTAATCTGTGGAAAAATAGGATGATGCTCTTCTTGGAAGGTGTAGACCCTACTTTGCCTTATTACATCTAAAATGGTCCATATATCCCTGTTAGGATTGATCCTGAAGTTCCAGGCACTGCTACTAGAGCTGCCATTCCTGAAAGAATCATTCCCATGGAAGTTCACACTTGGAGTGATGAAGACAAGAAGAAAGTGGCTATCGATACTAAAGCTAGATCTATCATCTCTATGGATCTTCCTGATGAAGTCTACCATTCCGTCATGAACCTGAAAACCTCCAAAGCCATATGGGACACAATCTGTGTTCAATATGAAGGTACGTCTGAAGTCCTGGTAAGACAGTACGAAAGCTTCATTTGTGGTAAGAATGAATCTCTCTCTGAAGTACATCAGCGGTTTAACTGTTTAATTATTGACTTAAAAACCGTTGGTAAGGAATATTCTAACTTTGAGATCCTGACAAAGTTTATTGAATGTCTACCTGAAAGCTGGGACAGTTATTCAATGTGTCTCAAGCTATCAAAGGATCTAAAATCTATGACTCTTTCTACCTTATTTGGCACTATGCTTAATCATGAGCAGTCGTGTCATCTTAAGAAGAATCTTGTAAAAGATTCCAAAAGCACACCTGTTGCTTTACTCTCAGAGTCACCTTCCACTCAGCGATCAACTATCACTATCACTGAGTTGGAATCTAACTCTGATGACTCATCTGAAGCTGATCCTTCAGAAATGGATGAGTCTCTGGCCCTCCTGACTAATTCTTTCAGGAGATTCACCAGAAAGAATAACTTCAGAAGAAACAAACCTCTTGCACTCACTGATAAGCCAAAATCGTCAACCACTGTTGATAAGGCTACTGCTACTTGCTATAACTGTGAAAAGATCGGTCACTTTGCTAGTGAATGCAGATCTAAGAAAGTCTTCAAACCTTCATCTTCTTCCTACAAGAAATCCTCTAACCCCAGGGCTAGAGATGACAAGTACAAGAAGCTGAAAGAAAAATATTCAAAGCTGAAAAGCTTTAAGAAGAAAGGCAAAGGCATGATCGCTGAAGATCATGACTGGGCTCTTTCTGATGAAGAATCATCTGACTCTGAAGATGATGACGAGGCCAATCTCTGCCTCATGGCCAAAATAGAAGAAGAGGAAGAAAATTATGAAATTCCCTCTACTTCAACTTATACCTCTAAGGTATCAACTTCTTTCTTTACTAATATTTCAGATATTAATGAAGCTGATAGTCTTCGGAAAATCGATCTTCTGTCTGTAAATTTATATGATGCCATGAATGGCAAGACCATCGTCGAAAATCAAAATATTGATCTAGTTGAACAGCTTAGAAACTGTCACCTTCAAATAGAAAAACTTTTTAAAATTGAAGAAGATTTAAAAGATCAAGTCCATATAAATCAGATAGTCAAAATCGAGCATGAAGAAGCTATCGCTGCATTAAAAGCTGAAAAGGCTACTGTTGAAGGATGGTGTAAATCCTCAACAACGATCACTGAGATAATAAAGTCTCAGATTCCCCTGAGTGACAAACGTGGTCTTGGTTACAAAGCTGACGCTGAAGAACCAACCACTAATCGTTCCATGCTTAAGTTTGGAACGTTCGTGTCCTCTATCCCTGACACTTCCTCATCTCAGTGTTCCTCTTCAAAAACTCCCACTCCTGAGGAAACCTCTACCTCAAGTTCTAAACTGAAAGGTAAAGGTAAAGAAAAAGTCTTTAATCAAAAACCTCAGAATGGTACTTTTGTATCTAAGCTGAATGTTTCTAAAACATCAGTGATTCATCTCTCTACTTCTAAGAACAAGATCCCTGGATTTATTCAGGAATCTACTCCTAGAATCAGAGTAGATGTAATTGGTAAGAAATCCAAAGAACTGATTGTTCCTCCAATTTCCAATGGCAAAGGTATACTTGGTGCTGGCCCTGCTCATTTAAAATTAATGGCTAAGCATGCAAATGGTCCTAAAGCTACTTTTAGTTATAGGAAATGTTATCATTGTGGACTTACAAATCATATTGCTAGTAAGTGCCCCATAGCCACCAAAGCTGAAAAGCTAGCTAAGGTGAAGATCAATGCCCCCAAAGCAAAGAAGACCAATCCTGGTGCAAATCAGGTTAAGGTGAAACCATCCACTGAAGTTAAGAAATTAACTAAAGTGAAGACTAGTCCTGAAGCTGAATCTTCAAATGCTGCGAAGATTGCTGAACCTTCCACTTCCTCTACCACCACTGACAAATGTGGACCCATGGTAAAATGGGTGCCTAAGTCAAACTAATCTTTTTTTTGTGTGCAGGTCCTGAAGGGTATCTGGTATCTCGATAGCGGATGCTCTAGACACATGACTGGCAAAAAGAACCTGCTCGCTGAATATAAGGAAGAGAAAGGTCCCTCAGTGACCTTCGGTGGAAACGGAAAAGGCTATACCCGAGGGTTTGGTGTACTCTCTAATGGTACAACTACCTTCAGAAGAGTTACATATGTCGAAGGACTGAAGCATAATCTTCTTAGCATCAGTCAGCTATGTGACAAGGATAACAAAGTGATTTTCACTAAGGAATCCTGCTTTGTCACTGACAAAAGAGAGAAGATCGCTCTCAGTGGATACCGTATGGAAAATGTTTATGTTATAAACATGGACTCGACAACCACTGAGAACTCCTGTTTCTTCTCAAAAGCCTCATCTGATGTCAATTGGCTATGGCATAAGAGGCTCTCTCATCTCAACTTCAAGACACTGAATACTCTTTCTTCTAAAGAGTTAGTTACTGGTCTACCTCAACACTCATACGCTAAGGAGTCTCTATGCTCAGTGTGTGAGAAAAGGAAACAAACCAAGGCAAGCTTCAAGTCTAAACAAGTTTCCTCGGTGTCATTTCCTCTACAACTTCTCCATATAGATTTGTTTGGCCCTGTTAACAAACAATCCATCGCTGGAAAGAAATATACATTGGTCATAGTTGATGAATTCTCTCGCTATACCTGGGTTATGTTTCTCCGTTCAAAGAGTGACACCCCTGAAGAACTCATCACTTTTGTCAGCAAAATGGAAGTCCTGAACAATATGACTGTTCGCTCTATAAGGAGTGATCATGGGACTGAATTCAAAAACAGTTCCCTTGATTCCTTCTTTGAAAGCAAGGGTATTTCTCACAACCTTTCTTCAGTGAGAACACCGCAACAAAATGGAGTCGCTGAAAGAAGAAATCGAACTATCATCGAAGCTGCACGTTCAATGCTCAGCGATTATTACCTGCCTACTTAGTTTTGGGCAGAAGCTGTCAACACTGCTTGTTTTACTCAAAACAGGTCGCTGATTGTCAAAAGGTTCAAGAAGACATCCTATGAACTTTTCCATGGGAGAAAGCCTTCAATTAACTTTCTTCACATCTTTGGATGTCAGTGTTTCATACTGAACAACTGAGATGCCCTTGTAAAGTTTGATCCTAAGGCTGATGATGGAATTTTTCTTGGATATTCTTCTATCTCCAAAGCCTTCAGAGTCTTCAATCGAAGAAGACAAACTATAGAAGACACAATCCATGTCACTTTTGACGAATCCCGTTCAGCGAACTCTAGACCTTCTTCTGATACTGAAGAACTGAATCAATTGTGTTTTCTCATTTTGGTGATTCAGAAGACGCTCCTATCCCTCAAACTCATACTCATACCGTTGAAGATGATGATCCTACTATCATTCCAAGCATGCAGACAAGTGAAGTTGAATCCTCATGGGTCTCAGCTGTTCCTCTTAACACTATGCCTGCTTCTGAACCCTCTATCTTAGACATACCATCTACTTCTCAGCAATCAGTGAATGAAATGACATCTAAACCTCTTCCTCTCTTGGCTGATATACCAGAAGTTGCTGAAGCCTCATCTTCAGCTCCTCCAGAAGTTCAGATTGAGTCAGCGACTTATGCTCCGGCTCAGCGATGGACCATTAATCACCCTATTGATCAGATTCTTGGTGATCCAAACGCTGGTGTTCAGACTCGACGAAGTGCAGGTAACATTTGTTTATTTGTTAACTTTATTTCTCTGATTGAACCAAAGAAAACAGATGATGCCCTCAGAGATCCGAACTGGGTCAGCGCTATGCAAGAAGAGCTGATAGAATTCGAAAGAAACAAAGTTTGGAAGCTCATTCCAAGACCATCTGAAAAGTCAGTGATAGGCACTAAATGGGTCTATCGAAACAAGTTGGATGAACATGGAACTGTAACCCACAACAAGGCTCGTCTTTTTGCTCAGGGATACAGATAAGAGGAAGGTATAGATTACGACGAAACATTTGCCCCAGTGGCAAGACTCGAAGCCATTCGTCTATTCTTAGCTTACGCTGTACACAAAGACTTCAAGGTTTATCAAATGGATGTTAAATCAGCGTTCCTCAATGGAAAGCTGAATGAAGAAGTTTATGTGGAACAACCTCCAGGATTCTCATATCCTAAGCATCCAGGTTATGTTTATAAACTGGATAAGGTACTTTATGGCTTAAAGCAAGCTCCTCGTGCATGGTATGACACTCTCTCTACTTATCTCCATATTGAAAAATTTGAGTGTGGTCAAATCGATAAAACTCTATTTTTCAGAAAAGTAAAAGGTCATATTATTCTTGTTCAAATATATGTCGATGATATTATATTTGGTTCCACCAACCCTGACTTATGTACTCGTTTCGCTGATAGAATGAAAGCTGAATATAAAATGAGTATGATGGGTGAGCTAACATATTTCCTTGGTCTTCAAATCAAGCAGGGTGAAAAAGGAACTTTCATTCACCAAGGAAAATATGTTAAAGATATGCTGAAAAAGTTTGACTTAACTCAGAGCTCAGCTATGAAAACCCCTATGGCACCGCCGCTGACACTAAACAAGGATCCTTCTGGAAAACCTGTTAATGTCACAGCGTATCGTGGGATGATCGGCTCTCTTCTGTATCTTACAGCTAGCCGTCATGATATTATGTACGCAACATGTTTGTGTGCGCAGCTATGTTTGTGTGCACGATATCAAGCTGAACCTAAGGAATCTCATTTGATCGCTGTAAAGCGAATTTTTCGATACCTTAAGGGTACTCCTAACCTAGGTCTTTGGTATCCCAAAGACTCAGGGTTTGATCTAATCGCCTATTCAGATAGTGATTTTGTAGGTTGCAAATTGGATAGGAAAAGCACCACAGGAGGCTGTCAGCTCCTGGGTGGAAAGCTGGTGAGTTGGACAAGTAAAAAGTAAAACTCAGTGTCCACCTCAACCGCTGAAGCTGAGTATGTAGCTGCTGGAAGTTGTTGTTCTCGGGTCTTGTGGATGAGAAATCAACTACTGGACTATGACATTCAGCTCTCCAAAATTCCAATCTATTGCGACAGCAGTAGTGCCATCGCCATAGCAAATAATCCAGTGGTACACTCAAAGACCAAACCCATCAAAATCATGTATCATTTTATCAGAGATCATGTGATGAATGGTGATATAGAACTTCATTTTATACCAACTGATTTTCAGTTAGCCGATCTGTCCACCAAACCTCTTGATGAGACAAGATTCAACTTTCTCATCAGCGAGCTTGGAATGCTGAACCTAGAAGAATAAAATCTTCAACGGTTCACATTTGATCAGTGATACAATGAATTTGTATAACCCTATTAATCATCTCTCTTACTCGCTGACGTTCGCCTAAGAATGCAAGATTTCAAAACAAATTGCATCGCTGAATATCTCTTCCTTTTAGTGATTCTTTTGAAATTCTAAAACTAACACTGATATTTCTAATCAGTGCTTCATGTTTTAAAATGTCCCTGAGTTTTCAAAATCCTCAGAGACACCCTAAAATGTGAAAGGACGTTTGTGACGTCATCACAACAGATAGACCATGGCATGCTTTTTCTCTGACACGTTCGCCCGTTTCGTTTACCTTGACCAATCAAATTCAAGGGACGTGTCCGTGTCATCATGAAAAACTTTCCCGCTCATAAGTTTTTCTCTCTCTACTCTCACTATATAAACCCTTCGAGTTTATATTTTTACCTTTTACGCGAACATCATCTCTCTTGAGCAAGAATCAACTGTTGCATTTGAACTTATTTTCCCAGAAACTGTTCATCTTCATCTTCTTCAAACGCAAAAGGTTAATATTTCTGTTATTTACCTTTACATAAACTTGTTTGTGATCTTATTCTTGTTTCTAAAAGATCAAACAAAAGAACTTTTTCCAAATGAAATCATTTTCTTCGTGGTTTTATGAACACAACCTGGAAACAGATTGTTCTTCAAGTTTAAAATAAAAATCTTAAACTTGACCATTTCATACGTTTTTCCAGAATCCCTTCCTTAAAAAGGAAACTAGAAAACAAGATCATTCACTATGTTTTGTACTTCTTTTCAAAACCAGAAAAACCCTAATTTCCATTTCTTTCTCTAAATGGAAACTATAAAACCCTAAAACATCTTATTTTGGAAAATCTTTCCACATTAAGACATTATTCTTTATCCTCTTCATGTTTACATGTTATGAACAGAAATGACATCTACTGAAGCTCCCACTGCTCAGTCTCCTACTTCATCCTCTGAAAAGATTGAACTCGTCAAAGTTGCACATGTAAACTTTGAAATAGAACAAGTGACTTTTCAAGGACACTGTAATCTTCCTCCAGACCTGTCCTTTGTCGACAGCTCTGACTGTGACACCCCCTGCTCACAAACACCTTCTCGCTCAGTTCTGGTATACTGCCAGAAGAGCTCAGATCACCTCCACTAAAGACCCCAAAAAGAATATCGATGTCATCCTCTTCGACACCGAACATGGTAGTTCCAAGATTACTTCTGGCTCTATCAGGTCTGCCCTCAACCTCCCTGGTAGTTCAAAGGAAAAACGTTTTGTTCCTCTACCTGACCCCAAGAACCCAGCTGATAGAGAAGCCCTCATTGCATTCTTTGATGCAATGCAGTATGTACGGGAAACAGGGAGAGACAAACTCCCTGAGAAGAAGCTGACCTCCATCAAGAAATCCAAAATGCCCAGCGAGATGAACTTCATCTTCGCACATCTGATCAGCTGCATGACAGCTAAGGTTGGTTCAACTGACTAAGCCTCCAAACCCCAACACGCCATGGGGTACGCACTGCTGAAGGGCATTCACATTGATTGGGCTAAAATCATTTTCGACGATATGATGCTAAGAGTCGACGAACTGAAAACACCAACGACTGTTCCATATCCCCATTTTCTCAGCGCTCTATTCCGACAAGGGCTCGGGGACGAATACCCGAAGGAGGGCGACCTGAAGTTATCATAGGTTGGCACTAAGGTTCTCGACTTCAAGCCCTTGCCAAACGAGGTATGTCTCTCTACTCTCTTACCTCTTCTCAGACCTCCTACTTCTTCTACTTATGCGGCTACCACATCGGCAGCGCTAAGCCCAACCGCTGATACCCCGACTGCAACCTCTACTCCTTCTCGAAAAAGGAAACCTTCTGACACCCCACTTGGCACTCCCAAGACCAAGAAGTCCTCCAAAGAGCAACCCCCTAAGCCTACTCAGGCTGAAGACTCCACATCTATCTCTCCAAAGAAGACGATGGATAGTTCCGTGGTACGCACTGCCACAGCTGCTGAACAAACCCCTTCAATACCTGATTCAGCGTCTCTAAACGCTGAGGTTGTCTTGGAACAGAACCTCCCTCCCTCAGTACCTCCAAGTACTATGGAAGTATTCCTCCCCGATTCCAACGCTGAATTCGGCACCCAATCCCTCTTCTCAACCTTCATTCCTCCCACTAATTCTTTGGTCACTCCGCCTGTTTTCCCCCCGCTCTCTTCAATAAACATCGTTCTGAGTGATACATTTGCTGAAGCCCTACAGCGGATGATGGATCAAAACACAGGACCTGCGGGCACCTCTATGCGTCAAGGCTCTCTGGAAGACGACATGGAAAAATACTCAGGTTATCGAAGCTTCGATGACTTCGTCAACCACCCCGCAGGTATACACCACACCTTAAACACTCCTCTCTCAAAATCCCCAACTTCTGAGATTTCCTTTGTTCATAAGTTTTTATCTTCTACATGTCTTAATTTGGGCGACATCAACACCTGGCTCAAGGATTTGTCTAACAAAGTGGAATCTCTCACCACAACACTCTCCACAAACTCTTCAGTGGTTACAAATGCTGGAGAGGATCTCAAGACACTCACCACCGAGGTGAAAGGCAAAGCATCCAGTGTTGATCTGGATAAGATGGAAGGTAGTCTCTCAAAGTTTGTTGAGACTCTTGCTGACAACTCCACCTCCATCAACACTCTGAACTCTACAAACAGCACCCTCTCCACCAACTTCACCACCATGTCGAACGAAGTCACATCGTTGTCGACAGTGGTTGGAAATCTTCAGGGAGAGGTATCTACTATGAAGTCAGAGGTAAGCACTGTGAAAAATCTCCTGCAACGAATCCTCGATCGCCTGGACGCCCCAACATGTCCTCCCTCACACTTTACTCAGGCCGATCGAGAGACTATAGAAAAGATCAACCCTGCTATTTTTGGCCTGGAAGACAGAATAGCAAGGGTGGAAACTTGCGTTGAGATCACTGGCCAAGAAGACAGTGACCCAAAGCATGCTGAAGATGCTGCTGCTGCTGTCACCTCCCCCATCCGTCATGTGGAAGAGGGGGAGAAGAAGACTCAAGAAGACCTTCCCCATAACTATGAGGGGGAGGGTATTATTTATGTTGCTACTGATAAACCTCAGGGAGTTGAAAACCCTGAGGGAACTGAGAAACCTCCCTCTGATTCTGAGGGGGAGCAACTTGATGAGGACGCTGATGTTGAAGTCCTAGAACCCTCTGCTGAGGAAGAAGCTGAAGAAGAAGACGAAGAAGATCTCGATCTTCATGACGACGAACCATCAACATCACCTAAAAATGATGATGATGATGATGACGATGATGATGGTGTCGACTTCTCCTTCCAACCAATCAAAAGGACCCCTGCTCTCAAAGGGATAATTATTACCGAATCATCAGGGGAGGGGAACACGAAAAAGCCTGCAGCGACTGAAGCAGACAAAGGCAAAAATAAAGGCCTCGCTGCAGAAGGCAATCTGACTATCCTCCAAAGAAAGCCAATTTGCCAGGTACAATATATTTTCTTCCCTTACACTGCATCCCTCCTCTATCCCTTCTCAACCTCAATTCTCCTCTCCATAAAACCTCTATACACTTAAACCTCATTCTTTCTCTATCTCTTCTCCCAAATGATCTTACTTAAACGATCGTTATGTTTCAGCTAGTCCTCTCTCATGCTTGAGGATCCAGCTGAAGTTCCTCCAGCTACATCAACAATACATCTAGCCCCGAGTGCTGAAGAAATAATCCCGGTCTTAGACTTCACTGAGACTGATGAACCAGAAGAAGAACTGCTCTCTCACAAAAATAGACCTTCTTTGGCTCCTTAAACGCTAAGTGAAGAAGAACTGAAAAGAGAGAACCAATGATCAAACAGCTTGAAGATCAGCGAATCATCCTTCCTCGATACAAAATATCAAGAAAATAAGTCGCTGAACACTTCAAAGATGAAAAACAACTCGCCGATAGAAGAAGAGCTGCAGAAAAAGACAAGGCTTATGCTATTGAGCTCGCTCAACGATCGGTGGAAGATCCTGCACTGAAGAAGACTCCCATCGCTGTTCAAAGACAACTATGGAAGGACGCCACAAAGATCATCGAGAAGAAGACCAAGGTATCTGATTCAACTCTGGAATGGTGTAAAGAACTAATTAACTATCGATTCCATATCTCCAGAATCAACAAAGTGAACATCAGGGGAAGGATGTCCGTAAAAGTTCCAGTTGTTGAAGCCGACATATTAAGAGAAAATGGTAGTAAGGAAACCATCTACGACTCTTCGATCGTCAAGTACGGTTTCTCTGAGTGGTTGGAGATGCGAATAGCCATTCAGCGATCTCGCTCAACCTTTAAAGACCATGTCGAGAAAATTCTGAATAAGCAGATCGACTTGGTTACATCTGCTGTGGATATTCCTCCTCCTCCTCCTGCTCCAGTTCAACGAAAAAGGGCCTCTGCAAAGAAAAACATAATACCTTTAGACTCAGGTCCTCCTATCAGAAATGAAACCGGAATTGGCTTTTCCCGCGAAGAAGTTTTTGGTCCTGAACCTGATCTCTCAGCTCTCGACATCTCCCTGCCCCCTGGTGAACGCTTTGTTCCTGGTGTTAATGCCAAAAATCACACCAAAGGGACAACTTAAGGTCGATGTGGACTTAAACAACTAAAGAAAGAATCTTTCGACGAGACGTGCGACGAGGATAAAAATAAAGAAACAAGGGATTTGATGACGCAGGAAAAACCTCAAACGAGGAAAAAACCTACGGACGACAGTGGATGTCGTCGCTGCACTATGGTCGCCAATCAGGGGTGATGTCCTTGGTATTGGCGTCGGTCGTACGATGATTACAATACAAATGAAGGAAATGCTTCGAAATGTAAAGTACAAGTGTTTTGAATGTAAAAACAGGTATTTGTCGTGTGCGAAATAGAGTATGAACTGCTGGTCGAAAGTTGATGAAGTGCGTCGAGAGCTATTCTTCGAGATAAATCTCTTTGTTTCTGTTGTTCTTGAGTTCGCTGAGTGATTCTGGCTTTCAGTATTTGATTTGAGTGTTCTTCTTTGTGAGTTCGGGTGCGTTTTCTCTGCTGTTCGATGATGTTAGCCGATGTATGTTGGGTGTTCTCTGATGTCCACTGATGTCCCTTGATGTGAAGACTTAGCTTGGTATTTATAGTCTTCGCGTCATTAATTAGCTCCATTAATGCTTTGATCAACGGCTGGAAATGGTTGTCGGAGTGAATATCCATAATGATCCTCGTCCGTTACGGTCGCTTACTGTTAATGGCTTTGACTCCTGCATTAAATACTTAACAAACGTAACAGTCAAGGTTAACGTTAGCTTTGGTCGAAGGTACAGTGATCTTACGCGATGGTCGTGTGGGACAGGCGACACTGTGGTCGAGCGTCGTAAGGAACTCTCGACTTAACTTTTATGAGAGACGACGATGGTGTTCTGGGTCTTTGTCGAGACCTTATCTTAATGCAAGATTTGGATTGTAACGTGCGTCTTACCTGTTTTGGTCGTAGGCGTACGACGTAATTTTTAGCCCAAACAGTTTGCCCCCAAAATTTGAAAATTGAATGTCAAATTTAAGTTTTAAATTTTTCTTGTCGAATGCTTAGGCTCGTGACCTGGGTTGAGGGACTTACCTGGTTGTCGTGGAACTATACCGGTTCGCTTTTAACTGAACGAGAAGTTGAAAAGTTGTGACGTCATACTGACGCATGATGATGCTTACCAGCTGTCGAGGACAGGTGTCGGAGATTCGGATAGGTATGGACGCGTGTTGATCATCAGCGGACTCGACTTGTTGCGATTTCCTGCATAAATAGAGACCACAATAGGTTGCTTAGGGATTTTAAAAGTTTTCCGTTTCTGATGAGGCCCTTCTCTAGAATCTCGACTTTGTTCGAATCTTGGGTGGTTGGAGATCTATCAAGGGTTGCGATACCCGAATCGTTGACGATGTTGGTTACGATGTCTGTGTATTCTGCGCACCTGGCGACGATGTCTTCTGCCACGTCAACCCTTTCGTCAGCCGACAGGGGCGGGGGTGTAAAGACGGGAGAGAACGAGGAGGAACTTATGGTGATCAGTTTTGTGCTGTCACCGTCCCTCTCGTTTGACTACGTCCTCGTCAGGATGAAGTCACTTCCGCATCTGGGGAAACATCAGCCCTTAGTTTCCGAGGAGTGTTTTCAAAGGATCTCTATTAGAGAGATAGGGCTGTGTTTAGCCGAACTGGCGTTCCTTGTAAGTTTTTCTTTCAAAACTTGTGTTATCGATGTTCTTTAGCTGAACGTTTTGCTAACGTGTTCCTTCTGTATTTGGCAGATGTTTCTGTTTCTTCTCATCAAGTGTGTGAAGGCAGAGAAAATGTTGGAGTGGAGGTCAATCGTCGAGAAGAATATATTCCTTCCTCCAACCTTTACATTAATCTTAAGAGCCACATTCTCAGAGTGTCGAGGCGTAAGGAGTTGGAAGATAATTCCTAATATACTCGTTTGATCTTTGCATCAGTTCTTCGAGATTGATAGGATTTCGAAGATCGCGATTTTTGAACAGAGCTTGCCATCGACGTGCTTCTTTAGTTCCAGTTAGGGCTATAAACGAACCGAACGTTCAATGAACCGTTCGTGAACTGTTCGGTGGGAAGTTCGTTTATGTTCGTTTATTTAATAAATGAACGAACATGAACACGTTTTTTTGTTCGTTTAGTTAAATGAACGAACATGAACAATGGTCTCGTTCGTTCATTTATGTTCGTGAACGTTCGTTCATTTATGTTCGTTAATGTTCGTTCGTTTACGTTCGTTTATGTTCGTTTACGTTCGTTTATGTTCATTTATGTTCGTTTATGGTTGTTTATACATAAACATATTTATATAATATGAAATTAATGTGTAAAATCATCAAGTAAATTGATCTTTTAGAATTATTTTTCATACCTCCTAAGTTAACCCGGATTTTCATTTTGTTAAGGTATTTTTTACGAACGAAATGATGAGTATGGTGGTTTTTTTTTTGTTCATTTGGGTTCGTTCGCTTATTTTCATTTAAGTTCGTTCGTTTATGTTCATTTAAAGTCGTTCTTTTACGTTCGTTTATGTTCATTTAAATTCGTTCGTTTACGTTCGTTTATGTTCATTTAAGTTCGTTCGTTTACGTTCGTTTAACTCTTAATGAACGAACATAAACGAACACGAACAAACAAAAATTAACGAACGAACATGAACACAAAAAATCTCGTTCGTTTACCGTTCGTGTTCGTTTGTTTGTTCGGTTAAGTTAAACGAACGAACATAAACAAGCCTCCGTTCGTGTTCGTTCGGTTCGTTTACAGCCCTAGTTCCAGTGTAGATTTTTGGGTTTACGAGCTAGACTTTTTATGTTCGGGTTGTTGGTATGCAACGACTTTTGACTTTGTATTTACTTGTCCGACTATCGGTCATTCATACGTAGGGCTGTAAACGAACCGAACGAACACGAACGGAGGCTTGTTTATGTTCGTTCGTTTAACTTAACCGAACAAACAAACGAACACGAACGGTAAACGAACGAGATTTTTTGTGTTCATGTTCGTTCGTTAAGAATTTTTGTTTGTTCGTGTTCGTTTATGTTCGTTCATTAAGAGTTAAACGAACGTAAACGAACGAACTTAAATGAACATAAACGAACGTAAACGAACGTAAACGAACGAATTTAAATGAACATAAACGAACGTAAAAGAACGACTTTAAATGAACATAAACGAACGAACTTAAATGAAAATAAGCGAACGAACCCAAATGAACAAAAAAAACCACCATACTCATCATTTCGTTCGTAAAAAATACCTTAACAAAATGAAAAACCGGGTTAACTTAGGAGGTATGAAAAATAATTCTAAAAGATCAATTTACTTGATGATTTTACACATTAATTTCATATTATATAAATATGTTTATGTATAAACAAGCATAAACGAACATAAATGAACATAAACGAACGTAAACGAACATAAACGAACGTAAACGAACGAACATTAACGAACATAAATGAACAAACGTTCACGAACATAAATGAACGAACGAGACCATTGTTCATGTTCGTTCATTTAACTAAACGAACAAAAAAACGTGTTCATGTTCGTTCATTTATTAAATAAACGAACATAAACGAACTTCCCGCCGAACAGTTCACGAACGGTTCATTGAACGTTCGGTTCGTTTACAGCCCTATTCATACGTAATCGTTCAATGAAGTTCCTTCTTTTGCTGAACTCGTGTTTGTAATTTTGATCCTAAGATTCGTTAAGTATGAAATAAACGGAGGATCGTGCGACTTAGGCTTTTATTGCAATATAACGGTTGAAACATAAAGCATGTATTTAGACTGTAATAGTAAACACAAATATATATCATCGATGTGTTAGAACATACAAAGTTTTTCCATGTTCCAGAAACTTAGATCGAGGGATCGTTGAGACTTTGCGATCGTACGATTAGATTCATATAATGAGTTTGTATCGTATGATGAAATTCCAGAATGTATGCCCCTGGGGTAAAACAATTAAGTCACACACTCGGGTACTCATGTCGTGCGTACCTACGACAAAGTTCGTTAGAGGTCGGTCGATCTCACGACGCTCACTGTCGTGTAAAAAAAACTTTGCATGAGAGGAAGGCGACTCTAAAAGAAATATTTTTTCAGATGCGTCGCGTTCCAACTTCGCGGGATTTCTTGATTGTCGAGGGTCTGAAGTCGATAGGCTCCTTTACCAACGACTTCGGAGACGCGGTAAGGTCCTTCCCACTTAGTAGAAAGCTTACATGCGTTGAGCTCCTGGGTGTTTGGGAATACTCGACGGAGGACGTAATCGCCTTCTTGAAAGACTTTAATGTTGACGTGCTTATTGAAATGTCGCTCGACTGCTTGCTTCTGCGACACCATCCTGATCAAGGCGGATTCTCTGAGCTCTTCTAGGGCGTCGAGGTCATGACTTAAATCAACCAAGTTGTGGTTGATGGAAGTGTGCCTCGAAGTCGGGAGATGAACTTCGATTGGTAGGACGGCTTCACAACCGTAGACGAGAGAGAAGGGGGTGTGTCCTGTGGACGTGTGGGGTGTCGTGCGATTTGCCCATAGGACTGAAGGGAGTTCTTCAACCCATCTTCCTTTTGCAGCTTTTAATCGTTTCTTGATCGAGGCTACAATAGTCTTATTACTCGACTCGGCAAGTCCATTGGCTTGGGGATATCTGGGAGTCGAGGTCGTCAGCTTGATGTTCCTATCTTCACAGAACTGTTGGGTCCTGTCGCTTATGAATTGGGATCCATTGTCGCAGACAATTTCGGATGGAATCCCAAACCTGCATATGATGTTAGTTTGGATAAAAGAGATGACTTCTTTATCCCTGATTTGGGAGAAAGCAGCTGCTTCGACCCACTTGGAAAAATAATCAGTAAGTACGAGGAGGAATACCTTTTGTCCTGGAGCGGGTGGTAGTTTGCCGACAATATCCATTCCCCATCTCATGAAGGGCCATGGGATAAGTGTCGAATGCAAAGGTTCCGAAGGTTTATGAGACATATCTGAGTGTCGTTGACAGGGGTCGCAATTCTGGACGTACTTGATAGCATCTTCTCGCAGTGTCGGCCAAAAATACCCTTGTCGGGAGATACGATTAGCTAAGCTACGACCTCCTGAATGATTACCACATTCGCCGTCGTGCATCTCTTGGAGGATTTTCTAGGCTTGATTTTTGCTGATGACGCACTTTAAATTTAAGCCCGTCGATGATCGCCGATAAAGCTTATTTCCGATCATGACGTACTTAGATGCTTTGAATCTGATTTTTCGAGCCTCCATTTTGTCTTCGGGGAGTTGGTCGTGCACGAGGAAATTTCGAATGTCGCGTGACCAATCATCTTCTTCGTCTTCGATCTGGATGACGTCTGCGTTTCCAATGGACGGCTGTTGGACAACCTAAGGGGGGGGTAAGGTTGTATTTTAAAACTTTTACTTTCAAAAATTCTTTTTACAAAATAAATACAGAATAAATAAAGCAGAGTATAAATAAATAAGTATACAACAATTATATAAACAGATATAATTTAAATGCACAGAGATTATATAAATAAATATAAATGCAAAGCAGTTTATATAAATAAATATAATATAGCACAGCGGAATAAATAAAGAGATAAGGGATAGAGATACTTGACACAGAGATTTACTGATTTACCACCAACTGTGATAAACCAGCAGCCGAGACACTTCCCGACACGATCCAATAAATGTATTCTTTACGGTAGAAATACAAACCAAGTACAAAGGTAACGTAATTGATTCTCAAGCTTCTGCTATGAGATGTACAGGATCACACACCCGTTATTCAAATACTTACAAGAGGAGTATAACTCACAATGGGTAATCACTCTTGTATAATATCTCACACTTGGATATTTTATAAAAAATGTTTTATAAAATATATATATATAAATGAGAGAGCTGAGAGTTGCTGCTTGTTGTTACTGTTGTTGTTATCTTGGGTCTTAAGACTTCATCAACAGCATGCTTCATATATACCAAGAAGCTCCAACGGTCACATGACCTGGCGGTATACCGCCTTGCACACCGCGGTATACCGCGGTCAGAAAGCACACTGGTACACAACGGCTACATGCAAAGTTGACTTCTGGAAAAACGTACCCGCGGTATACCGCGAATACCTTGGCGGTATACCGCCGTCAGGAAAAGCCACTTCAACCAATAGGAATTGTACACGGCCTGCCGCGGTATACCGGCTGAACAGCCGCGGTATACCGGCCTGGTGTACCCGCGGTATACCGGGTATTCCCCACGGTATACCGGCGTCAGGAATGAAAACTTTCCAGAACTGCAACCAAATCTTGCTGATCTTCTTAAAACCTTTATTAAAATTAATTTATGGGTTTTTAGAAATATCCAAGTGGTATATTATTTTAGGGTGTTTATCATTATTAGTTATAAACAATAATGACGACGTAAACACTTCCGTCTTGAACCCTTCAGATTAAATCTTCGTGTTCTTCAACAACTGCACACTTGGATTAAATTGTTAGATAAACAATAATGCGTTGTGTTTGTAATCATCAAAATAAATATATATAAATATATAGAGATGTGGTACACTTGCACCAACAATCTCCCCCTTTTTGATGATGACAAACACAACCGCTAAGCAGGAGCATATGCGGTTTCTCTCCCCCGTTTGTCGAAGCAAAAAGGGTCAAGAAAGACGGTATGCTTCCCCTCGAGAGATGCTCCCCCTCAAAATATGCATATAATTGAGGTAGCATAAACTCATGGGTAAAGAGCTAAAACGCTCCCCCTCAAATTAATAACGATATCAATTTGATTTTATAAAATTTGAGGGATAAAATAAAATGCAAAAAGCAATAGAGACAAAGATATACAAACCAATACGAAACACTTGCACCAAAACGGATCTTAAGGCTTCAATATTCGGTTAATTTTATGTGATTAAAAAAAAATCACCACGTATTATGACCTCGTCAGGTAACCACGTATTATAACCTCGGCAGGTAACCACGTATTATAACCTCGGCAGGTAACCACGTATTATAACCTCGGCAGGTAACCACGTATTATAACCTCGGCAGGTAACAACGTATTATATCCTCGCCAGGAAACACGTATTATATCCTCGTCAGGAAACACGTATTATATCCTCGTCAGGAAACCCCTACAAAAGGCAAAGAAAATATTTCGTGGTACCCTTTTCTTATGGGTCCTTTTAACAGTTAGTATACAACATAAACTGCAAAAAAATATGTTGTCGACATAAAACAAACACGACAAACATACAAAGCCATATAAATGGCTTAAAACCATAAACGCATTCCACCCGGATTGTCAACATTAAACATTCCTTTCGGAATCCATTTTCTAACCATTCTAATTTTGCGACTGTATTTATCATACACATAAAATGAAGCATTTATATTCGCATTAGGTCTAGAAAAATTATCGTTATACATGCGAGCATACGATTTCCTCCCATAATTCACATTTTTCATTTTTGACATATATGGGGGTTTTCTTGTATCAACTTTAGGAGATGCAAAAAATCTTTTAATGGGTTTACACGAACATTTATCAACACATGTATCGGAACCAATGCCTTTACGACAATTTATACGATTAGGCATATTTAGCATTTTAAGCACTTTATCATTGCTATTTTGAAATGCATTAGCTAACAGATTATCTTTCTCATGCGATTTACATTTAGCATTTAAATATGCAACTTCATTTTCAAGAGACTCGCATTTTGTACATGCAACACTTTCATTTTTATTTTCACTTAAGCATGCTATTTTATCATTTAAAATAACACAAGATTTACAAATATCTTTTTCACTTAATTTATTTTCTAATTTAGTGATAACATCTAAATCATAAGCAGATTTTTGTTTACCGTCATCTATTTCCTTTTTATATACAGATACGGTTTCTTTTAAATTAGAAATTTCATCTTTATATTTATTTGCGAGAGCGGCCATAGCATGAAATGATTTATATAATTCGTCAAGATTATTTTCATCGTCACTATAGTAATTATCACTATAATTATTATCATAATTATTTTTAGAAGAATATGATGAAGATACCTCATTATCATGGTCGGCCATGAAACAAAAATTTTGGGCCTCATTTATGCTTGCGCTCAACGCGCCTCCAACTAAAGCTTTTGGTGTGTTGATTTGTTTTGCTCGATTCGGACACACACTTGCATAGTGATCCTTGTCACCACACACATAGCAAAAGCCTTTCTTTTTATTGGCTTTTTCATCGTCGCTAGATTCGTCATATTTGTCTTCACTTTTGTGGACGTTGCGACTTTGGTTTTTACCACCACGACGGTAGTCTCCATTTTCTTGAAACCTATCATTTTTGGCAAACTTTTTGTTAGATAGAATTTTAGAAAGTTTTCTTACCAACTTGACTAAATCGTTAAGATTTTCGGGTTCATCATCGGATGAACTTGCATCTTCCTCCTCTTCCTTTTCTTTTGAGGCAACGACCTTGAGAGCGATGGATTTCTTTTTGACTTGCTCCCGGACTTGATTTCTTCTTAGTGCAATTTCGTGCACTTTAAGATTGCCGATGAGATCATCGAGCTTCATAGTTGCGAGATCTCGGGAGTCTTCCAAGGATGTGATTTTTGCCATCCACTCCGAAGGAAGTGCTCGAAGAATTTTCCTTACATAATCTTCGTTAGGATAAGTGCGACCTAATCCCTTCAAAGTAGTCATGATGAGGTTAAAACGTTTAAACATTGAGTCGATTGACTCATCTTTTGACATTTCAAATAATTCATAATCATGAACTAAAATGTTTATTTTAGAACTTTTAACTTGAGTATTTCCACGATGAGTGTCACTCAAGCTTTGCCAGATTTGGTTAGCAGTTTTACAGGTATAAACTCTTTCTATTTCATCGGAAGTTAAAGCAGCATATAATATATTTTTAGCTTCAAAATTTAAACAATAATGAGATTCTTCAGTGGGAGTCCAATCTTTTATGGGTTTATCAACAATAAGATCATTTTCAACTTTGGTTGGTCTAAAATTCCCATTTTCTATAATATCCCAAATTTTTTGACTTTTGCCACGAACGTGACATTCAAATAGCTCGGCCCAAATGCCAAACTTTTCAGTATCTATAATAGGAGGTTTTGAAAACAAAACAGTTTGTTGAGTCATTATATAAAAGATATAACTTTTAAAAATTTAAACAGAAAATTTTTGAAAGCCCCGCTCTGATACCAAATGTTGGACAACCTAAGGGGGGGGTAAGGTTGTATTTTAAAACTTTTACTTTCAAAAATTCTTTTTACAAAATAAATACAGAATAAATAAAGCAGAGTATAAATAAATAAGTATACAACAATTATATAAACAGATATAATTTAAATGCACAGAGATTATATAAATAAATATAAATGCAAAGCAGTTTATATAAATAAATATAATATAGCACAGCGGAATAAATAAAGAGATAAGGGATAGAGATACTTGACACAGAGATTTACTGATTTACCACCAACTGTGATAAACCAGCAGCCGAGACACTTCCCGACACGATCCAATAAATGTATTCTTTACGGTAGAAATACAAACCAAGTACAAAGGTAACGTAATTGATTCTCAAGCTTCTGCTATGAGATGTACAGGATCACACACCCGTTATTCAAATACTTACAAGAGGAGTATAACTCACAATGGGTAATCACTCTTGTATAATATCTCACACTTGGATATTTTATAAAAAATGTTTTATAAAATATATATATATAAATGAGAGAGCTGAGAGTTGCTGCTTGTTGTTACTGTTGTTGTTATCTTGGGTCTTAAGACTTCATCAACAGCATGCTTCATATATACCAAGAAGCTCCAACGGTCACATGACCTGGCGGTATACCGCCTTGCACACCGCGGTATACCGCGGTCAGAAAGCACACTGGTACACAACGGCTACATGCAAAGTTGACTTCTGGAAAAACGTACCCGCGGTATACCGCGAATACCTTGGCGGTATACCGCCGTCAGGAAAAGCCACTTCAACCAATAGGAATTGTACACGGCCTGCCGCGGTATACCGGCTGAACAGCCGCGGTATACCGGCCTGGTGTACCCGCGGTATACCGGGTATTCCCCACGGTATACCGGCGTCAGGAATGAAAACTTTCCAGAACTGCAACCAAATCTTGCTGATCTTCTTAAAACCTTTATTAAAATTAATTTATGGGTTTTTAGAAATATCCAAGTGGTATATTATTTTAGGGTGTTTATCATTATTAGTTATAAACAATAATGACGACGTAAACACTTCCGTCTTGAACCCTTCAGATTAAATCTTCGTGTTCTTCAACAACTGCACACTTGGATTAAATTGTTAGATAAACAATAATGCGTTGTGTTTGTAATCATCAAAATAAATATATATAAATATATAGAGATGTGGTACACTTGCACCAACAGTTGCCAGGTGAATCATAGGAATAACATCAAATATTGGTTCAACTAAAGCGGGCCCAAGGTTTGCCAATGCGTCGGCCTGAGTGTTCTGGTCTCGCGGAATCTGTTCAATAGAAAAAGATTTAAATTTTTTGGAAATTTCTTTTGCCACGCTTAGATATGCTGTCATTTTTGAATCTTTGGCTGCGAATTCTCTATTGACCTGATTTACTACTAACAGGGAATCGCTCTTGACATGCAGTGCGGTTGCCCCCCGAGTCGTGGGCCATATTCATTCCCATGATCAGGGCTTCATACTCAGCCTCGTTATTGGTGGCTTTGAAGTCGCATCGGACCGAGTATACCATCTTCCCCCCTGTGGCGACTTTAAGACGACGCCCAATCCAGAGCCTCTAATGTTGGATGATCCATCGACATATAAAATCCAAGGCACGTCGTCGTGAGTTGCCACAGTTGATACTTCGAGTTCTGCTTGTTTCTCCAATTCAGGGCTGAAATCAGCGATGAAGTCTGCCAAGGCTTGCGATTTGATCGCGGTCCTGGGCTTGAAATCGATGTCGTAACTGCTGAGATATATACTCCATTTTGCCAGGCGACCTGTCAACTCAGGTTTTCTTAAGACAGACTTAAGAGGAAAGTTAGTTACAACAGTAATGGGATGCGATTCAAAATAGTGTCGCAGTTTTTTAGCAGCTGTGACTAGCGACAAGAGCAATTTTTCCATAGAGGAATACCTGGTTTCTGCATCTAGAAGAGATTTACTTACATAATAGATCGGCAATTGCTGTTTTTCACCTTCTCGTGTCAGAACAACACTTACTGCATTTGGGCTAACAGCCAAATACAACTGTAGGATCTCATGATCGTGAGGTTTTGACAACAGAGGAGGCGACGCCATGTATTCCTTGAGTTTTTGCAAGGCTTGTTCATGATCATTGGTCCAGTCGAAGCCCCTATTTTTCTTGAGGACATTATAGAATAGATGACATTTATCTGAAGATCGGGAGATAAACTTGTTTAGAGCTGCTACTCGACCGGTGAGTTTCTGGACTTCTTTGAAATTTCGAGGAGATTTGATCTCAATGATGGCCTTGATTTGGTCGGGGTTAGCCTCAATGCCTCGACGAGTGACCATATAACCCAGGAACTTCCCGGCACTAACGCCAAAGGAACATTTCGTCGGATTGAGCTTCATGTTATACTTCGGGAGGATGTCGAACGATTGCCTGAGGTGATCAATGTGATCAATTGCTTGCTTCGACTTCACTAACATGTCATCGATATATACCTCCATCGTGTCTCCAAGATGGTCTTTGAACATCTTGTTTACCAGCCGTTGGTAGGTAGAACCTGCATTTTTTAGTCCGAAAGGCATAACTTTATAACAATAAATACCTCGATCCGTCATGAAAGCGGTTTTCTCTTGGTCGTCAACGTGCATTAAAATTTGGTTGTATCCAGAATAGGCGTCCATGAACGTTAATAACTCATGCCCCGCGGTTGCATCGACCATGGCGTCAATATGAGGTAACGGGAATGGATCCTTTGGACAGGCTTTATTGAGATCGATGAAGTCGATACAGACCCTCCATTTTCCATTCTTCTTGGCTACGACCACGACGTTAGCGAGCCAATCAGGATATTTTACCTCTCGAATCTTTCCTGTCTTGAGGAGGTTGTCGACCTCATCATTTATTACTTTATTTCTTTCAGGAGCGAACCTGCGACGTTTTTGCTTGATAGGTTTGAACGAAGGATCGACGTTAAGCTTATGAGCAATGACATTGGGGTCAATACCGACCATATCTTCATGTGACCAGGCGAAGCAATCAGCATGTTCCCGCAAGAAGGATATGAGTTTTTCTTTAATGTGGGGATTAAGGGATGAGCCCACAAGAATCTTCTGATCGGGTTTGCTTTGATCTAGAACGATTTCCTTTAAATGATACTCATCGACAGCTGCTGGGGAGTTTTGTGCATTTTCTAAGCTTGCGTGCACTGGTATAACGGCTTGTTCTGGATTCCCGTTATTCGCCATTTTCCTGCGACAGAAAACAGAAGAAACTCCAAGAACCTTTAGTAGAATGCACGTTCGTCGAGGATTTTCTCTAGATGTGGTCCCACGGATGGCGCCAAACTGTTAATGCCAAAAATCACACCAAAGGGACAACTTAAGGTCGATGTGGACTTAAACAACTAAAGAAAGAATCTTTCGACGAGACGTGCGACGAGGATAAAAATAAAGAAACAAGGGATTTGATGACGCAGGAAAAACCTCAAACGAGGAAAAAACCTGCGGACGACAGTGGATGTCGTCGCTGCACTATGGTCGCCAATCAGGGGCGATGTCCTTGGTACTGGCGTCGGTCGTACGATGATTACAATACAAATGAAGGAAATGCTTTCGAAATGTAAAGTACAAGTGTTTTGAATGTAAAAACAGGTGTTTGTCGTGTGCAAAATAGAGTATGAACTGCTGGTCGAAAGCTGATGAAGTGCGTCAAGAGCTATTCTTCGAGATAAATCTCTTTGCTTCTGTTGTTCTTGAGTTCGCTGAGTGATTCTGGCTTTCAGTATTTGATTTGAGTGTTCTTCTTTGTGAGTTCGGGTGCGTTTTCTCTGCTGTTCGATGATGTTAGCCGATGTATATTGGGTGTTCTCTGATGTCCACTGATGTCCCTTTATGTGAAGACTTAGCTTGGTATTTATAGTCTTCGCTTCATTAATTAGCTCCATTAATGCTTTGATCAACGGCTACAATGGCTGGAAACGGTTGTCGGAGTGAATATCCATAATGATCCTCGTCCGTTACGGTCGCTTGTTGTTAATGGCTTTGACTTCTGCATTAAATACTTAACAAACGTAACAGTCAAGGTTAACGTTAGCTTTGGTCGAAGGTACAGTGATCTTACGCGATGGTCGTGTGGGACGGGCGACACTGTGGTCGGGCGTCGTAAGGAACTCTCGACTTACCTTTTATGAGAGACGACGATGGTGTTCTGGGTCTTTGTCGAGACCTTATCTTAATGCAAGATTTGGATTGTAACGTGCGTCTTACTTGTTTTGGTCGTAGTCGTACGACGTGATTTTTCGCCCAAACACCTAGAAAAGTCTTGAGTGATCCTTATGGTATCTTCTTCATAGATTACGATGGACGAGAATGCTTTCAACGCGTCTCTGAGCTATGCATCACTCCTATCGAACAACTCAGGAATCTCGTCTACTGGTGCGGTTTCAGAGATGATCTTCTCGGACACTTCTTCAAACCCCTGATCTTTAAAGAAGCAAAACGAAGACGGGATCTTGGAGAAAATGTCCCTGATTGGATGATCCCTACCACAAAATCCCTTGATGAACTTCTCATTAAGGATTATAGCTGATAGGATTTCCTGTAATTCTTCTATCTTTATCAGCTTGTATCTTTTGTACTTGTAAAATTTATTTTGCTGTACTTGTAATTTTTCCACTTCCCTTTGTAACTTATACGAAGTTTAAAGAAAAATTTCAGCGAATGTACTTTACTCCATCAGTACTCAAAAGATCCCCGAAAACAGTAAATGGGACAAATATTTATGAGTTCTTTTTATCCTTATGTTTTCCTATTTAGCAATTTTCTTTTATTGCTATGTCATAATCAAATAGGGGGAGATTGTTGATCCAAACCCTGAGTGATTTGATAATGACTCTTTGAGAAACACTTAGTGAAAATTGTAAGTAGACAATTTGTATTAGAGTTTCACTATCGCTGATAAGTACTAAGACTGTTACAATACCACTGATAGGAACTCTCGATATTTAATTTATACATTCAGCGATACTGTTCATCAGTGAGCCCTGAGTTTGTTCAGCCTCCTGATGATCGCTGATAAAATATGTTGTTTACTTATGATCCCTGAAGACAAGTTTCACGTCAACTATGTTCTACGCTGAAGTCGAAGATCAAGCCAAAGAACCAGCGACAAGTCTACTAATGAACTGATGCGGATATCAGCGAAGCCAAGATCTGTCCACTCAACGTGAAGTTTCAAGTAGAAGACTTTAGCGAACGCTGAACTTTATCACTCGCTGATAAAGAACTATTCAGCGAACGCTGATCATGAAGTCTTCCTATACAAGTTACTTTTGTCTTATCCCCTTGCACGACTCCGTACGATCTGTCAGAACGGACATCCCTTTTGTCCAGAATCGTACAACCAACTCTGATTCTACACTGTTCATCATGCGGCTACTAGGTTGTCTACCAAGGTCAAAACATGCAACCAATTAGCTGCTGCCACGTGTAAAGTAATACTGATATGCATTAAATGCATGTAGTATATAAAGGAAACCCTACTTCAGAAATGAAGTGCTCGGCCATTTCCTTATCTTATCTATTCTGTATGTTAGAATATTTCTCTTTAATATTCTTATTTTCTCTCTATCTTATTTCTAGTGCAAGAAATCTTAGTGATTCTAATAGCTTGTTTAGATTAGGTTTATTCCTTAATCTTGTTCCGCAACAAGTTGTAAATTGTTTGATACATATCAATAAACAATTTAGAAAAGTAAAAATCGTGTGTTTGTATTCAACCCCCCTTCTACAAACTTGTATAACCCTTTCGGGACCAACAATACGTCACTATGGCACCCTTGTGGGATAAAGGTCACCTAACCGTTTGGGTTGTCTTGAGATGGATGAGGTGATTCTTATGTCTTTGTGGGATAAAGGTCACCTAACTGCATGGATGTGAGTTTCACACGTTGTTTCAAGTAGGATGACTTGATTGGGAATCTTTTGTGATAAAGGTCACCTAAGCATTAGAAACCCGAGGCATAGATGGGATCAAACATGCCAATTAACAAACGTTGTTAAGGATCCCATAAAACTAGGAATTACATTTGGATGTAATTGGTAAACGTTACCTACCTTGTTGAATTAAATAGATGGGATAAAGGTCACCTAACCATTTATTTATTTTGCAACGTTGGATCCTAGACTTTATATTATTAATGTTTAAAGAACACGAAGGGTATTAATAATTAAAGATTTTGAAAAATCGAAAATTCTATATACAACTTTGTTAAATTTTGTAGATGGCCCAAAATGTGAACCACCATACCAATTACCTTCGATCCATCATTGAAAAGGAAAAATTGAACCACACTAACTTCCTCAACTGGCACCGCAACCTGAGAATTGTTCTCAATCCAGAAAAGAAGCTGTATGTGTTGGACACCCCAATCCCCGATGAGCCTCCTGTTACTCCTAGGGTCCTCACGCTGATTGGTCGAAACATGTGGATGATTCGGTCGAAGTGTCGAGTCTTATGCTGGCTTCAATGATCCCCGAACTTCAAGAAATTCTGGAGCATCATACGGCATATGATATGATCATTCAGCTGAAAGAAATGTTCCAACAGCAAGCTCGAACAGAACGTTTCAAAATCGTTCGAACGTTGCACGCATGTAAAATGGAGGAGGAAGGAAATATGAGCAATCACGTTCTCAAGATGAAAGGTCATTTGGAACATTTGGAGCATCTTGGCTCTAAATATCCAACGAATTTGGCAATGGGTATAATCCTGAACTCTCTACTCAAATCCTATAACCCTTTCATCATGAACTACAACATGAATGGTTGGGAGAAACCTATCTCAGAATTGCATCAGATGCTCAAAACTGCTGAGAAGAATCTCCCCAAGAAAACCCCTCATGTGCTCATGATTCGGGAGGGTGGAACCAAGAATCCCAAAACCCTTAACTCCAAGACTAAGACCAAGTCTTTCAAGGACAAGGGCAAAAAGGTTGCTCGAACCCCACAACCGAAGAAGAAGGAAAAAGTGGCCAAGGAAGATGCATGTTTTGAATGTGGCGCAATTGGTCATTATAAGAGGAACTGTCCTACTTACCTGGCAAAGTTGAAGAAAAAGAAGGCCGAGGCAGGGTCTTCAGGTATCTATATGATAGAATTAGATCTATTCACTTTTTCACCTAACACTTGGGTATTTGATACTGGGTGTGGAACTCACATATGTAACACGTTACAGGGGTTCAGAAAAAGTAAGCAGCTGAAGACAGGCGAAATCGTACTCCACGTGGGAAATGGAGCAAGAGTTGCAGCTCAAGCTTTAGGAGATTACGATTTGCATTTACCAAATATCATGTATTTAACATTAAATAATGTGTGTTATGTACCTGGCTTGACCACAAATATTATTTTAGTTGCTCGTTTAAAACAATCTGGTTTTACTTATCGTTTTAATGACGATTTTATTCACGCTTATAAGAATGATGTATTCTATTTTGAGGCAAGACCTCTTAATGGAATATATGAAGTAAAACTAGATAGTTCAATAAACGATAGTTCTATATACCACACTAACGCCAAAAGACTCAAGAATGATTTAAGCGATTCTTATCTATGGCATTGTCGTCTTGGCCATATAAACAAGAAACGCATATCCCAACTTCAAAAGAGTGGTATTTTGAAGGCAAATGAGGATGAATCATTTGATGTATGCGAATCTTGTCTATGTGGGAAAATGACCGAAGCTCCTTTCTCTGGTTCTAGTAAATGGGCAAAAGATCTGTTAGGAATCATACATACTGATGTATGCGGTCCTTTTAGAACCATATCTAGAGATGGTGCTAGATTCTTCATCACCTTCACCGACGACTTCAGTCGTTATGGTTATGTTTATTTGATGAAACATAAACACGAAGCATTTGAAATATTCAAATTATTTCAAAGTGAAGTTGAAAATCAACTCGATAAAACCATTAAAATCCTTCGCTCCGATAGAGGAGGTGAATATCTGAGTGATGAATTCCTAAATCATCTAGAGAATCGTGGGATTATCTCACAACTTACTCCACCTAGAACACCACAACATAATGGTGTGTCTGAGAGGAGGAACCGAACCTTACTAGATATGGTTCGCTCTATGATGAATAGAAGTACTCTCCCTTTATCGTTTTGGAGTTACGCCTTAATTACTGTTGCCCGTATTTTAAATATGGCTCCAACCAAGAAGGTAGATAAAACACCATATGAGATCTGGTATGGAACGATTCCATCCTTATCCTATTTAAGGGTATGGGGATGTGAGGCTTATGTGAGACAATAAGCTTCAAACAAATTAGATCCCAGATCTACTAAATGCATCTTTGTAGGATATCCTAAAGATTGTATAGGATATTATTTCTACAATCCCGCTGAGAATAAAGTTTTTATTGCTCGGAAGGCTGAATTCCTGAAACCAAGTTTCTAATGGCGGAAGCAAGTGGGAAGCAAATGGTAATTGAGGAAGAACCATTAGCTGATGCACCTAAGGTTGGCACTAGTACTCAACAACGGGATGTTGAACCTGAACAAATGATTGGTCAGGAGATAAATGAGACACAAAGTGTTCACAGATCTGGTAGAATTCGACAGGAACCAGAAAGATACGGTTTTTCCATCTCTTATGATGAATGTTGTTTCTTGGTGGATTCTGATGAGCCCACCAACTACCAAAGTGTTGTGACAGGTTCTGAATCTGATCATTGGCTCGAAGCCATGAACACTAAGATGCAATCCATGCATGATAATCAAGTATGGGACTTGGTTGATCTTCCTCCCAATGGCAAGACTGTAGGGAAAAAATGGGTGTTGATCCAAACCCTCAGTGATTTGATAATGACCCTCTCTTATATACTTAGTGAAAATTGTAAGTAAATAATATGTATCAGAGTTTCACTATCGCTGATAAGTACTAAGATGTTACAGTACCGCTGATAGGAACTCTCACTCTTTAGATTAAACATTCAGCGAAACTGTTCACCATAATACTCTGAGTCTGTTCAGTACTTATGGTGATCGCTGATAAGTTAGTTGTTTACTTATGATCCATGAAGACAGGTTTCACGTCAACATAGGTTCTACGCTGAAGTCGAAGATCAAGCTCAAGAACCAGCGACAAGTCTCCTAATGAACTGATGCGGATCAGCGAAGACTCAGATTTGTCCACTCAACGTGATGTATCAAGTACAAGACTTTAGCTATCGCTGAACTCTATCATTCACTGATATAGAATGATAGATCGCTGAATCAACGAAAAGATGATCATAAAGTCCTCCGTACAAAGTACTTTTGTCTTAACCACCCTTGCACGACTCCGTACGATATGTCAGAAAAAGAACCTCCTTATTGTCTGAAATCGTACAACCACTCTGATACTACATTGTTCAAACATGCGGCTACTAAGGTTGTCAACAAAGGTCAATGACATACAACCAATGAGCTGCTGCCACGTGTAAAGTGTATACTGCCATGCATTAAATGCATGCAGTATATAAGAAGATGAACTCACTTCTTTTTGAAGTAACTTGCTAACTTTGGACAAGTTCATCCTTCTTACCTTGAGATAGGTTATTATTAGTAATATCCTTCTCTTTCTTAGTGCAAGAAACTTAGTGTTCCAACTTGTTTAGATTTAGGTTTATCCTTAATCTTGTTTCGCAACAAGCTGTAAATTGTTAATGATTTATCAATAAACAATTTAGAAAAGTAAAATCTGTGTGTTTGTATTCAACCCCCCCTTCTACAAACTTGTATAGCCCTTCGGGACCAACAAGTGGTATCAGAGCAGATTTGTTTAATCTCATAAACAAGATCTAATCTATACTAAGATTTCTCTTCCTTGCTATTTCTGAAAATGGCTACTAACACAAACACAAATTATATCGACAATGGTTCTCTTGCAAAACCCCCTAGATTCTCTAGAGATAATTTTAATCTATGGAAAAATAGGTTGACTCTCTTCTTAGAAGGTGTAGACCCTACTATTCCTTATTATCTTGAAAACGGCCCATATATTCCTGTAAGAATTGATGTTGCAGTTCCAGCCGCTGAGAATAGACCTGCTATTCCAGAAAGGCTGGTTCCTAAGGAAGTTCATATGTGGACTGACGAAGATAAGAAGAAAGTGGCTATCGACACAAAAGCCATTCCTGAAAGAATCATTCCCAACGAAATTCATAACTGGTCTGATGAAGATAAGAAGAAAGTGGCTATCGACACTAAATCCAGATCCATTCTTTCTATGGCTCTTCCTGACGAAGTCTACCATTCCGTCATGAACCTGAAATCCTCAAAAGCCATGTGGGACACAATCTGTGTTCAGTATGAAGGTACTGCTGAAGTCCAGGATTCTCGAAAGATCAACCTGGTAAGACAGTATGAAAGTTTCATTTGTGGTAAGAATGAGACTCTCTCTGAAGTTCACCAACGTTTTAATTGCTTAATAATAGATCTGAAAACTGTTGGTAAGGAATATTCTAACTTTGAAGTGCTGACAAAGTTTCTAGAATGTTTACCTGAAAGCTGTGACAGTTATTCTATGTGTCTCAAGCTGTCAAAGGATCTAAGATCAATGACCCTTGCTACCTTATATGGCACGATGCTGAATCATGAGCAATCGAGTCATCTTAAGAAGAATCTTGTAAAAGATTCCAAAAGCACCTATGTTGCTTTAATCTCAGAGGAATCTTCTACTCAGCGACCCGTGGTCACTATCACTGAGTTAGAAAGTAAATCTGAAAGGTCATCAGATTCTGACTCTTCAGATGATGATGAATCTTTGGCTCTCCTAACTAAAAAGTTCAGGAGATTCGCCAAAAAGAAAATGTTCAGAAAGAACAAACCCCTTTCTATAACTGATAAGCCAAGATCATCAGCTCCTGTTGATAAGGCTACTGCTACCTGTTTTAACTGCGAAAAGATTGGACATTTCGCTAACGAGTGCAGGTCTAAGAAAGTTTCGAGAAACTCAGCGTTTCCCAAGAAATCCTTTATTCCCAGGAATAAAGATGACAAATATGCTAAGCTGAAAGAAAAGTATGCGAAGCTGAAAAGCTTTAAGAAGAAAGGCAATGGCCTGATGGCTTACGATTGGGCTGCCTCTGAAGAAGAATCATCATCATCTGACTCTGAAGATGATGAAGCCAATCTATGTCTTATGGCAAAGATTGAAGATGAGGAAGAAAGTTCAGACATTCCCTCCACTTCAACCTCTGTTATTCAGGTATCACCTTCCTTCTTTACAAATATTGCAAATATTGATGAAGCTGATAGTCTCCGTAAAATCGATCTCTTGGCTAAAAGTTTATATGAAGCAATGAATGGCAAAAATATAGTTGAAAATTAAAACCTTGATCTCGCTGAACAGCTTAAAAACTGTCACCTTCAAATAGAAAAGCTTTCTAAAATTGAAGAAGATTTTAAAGATCAAGTGCACTTAAATCAGCTAGTCAAAATCGAACGAGCAGAAGCTATAGCTGCATTGAAAGCTGAAAAAGCTACTGTTGAAGGATGGTGTAACTCTTCAACAAAGATCACTGAGATAATTAAGTCTCAGATTCCACTGAGTGATAAACGTGGTCTAGGTTACAAAAATGAAACTCAAGAACCAACCACTGATCGTTCCATGCTCCTATTTGGAACTTTCGTATCCTCAGTCGCAGACACTTCGTCTTCTCAGTGTTCGTCCTCTAGACCGCCTATCCCTGAGAAAATCTCTACCTCTTCAAAAGGTAAAGAGAAAATGGTTTATCCAAAACCAACCTCTGTCTTTAAAGATAAAGGTAAAGGAATTGCTTTGAACCAAAATCCTCAGAAGGGTACCTTTGTACCAAAGCTGAATGCTTCTAAAGCTTTAGTGATTTATTCCTCTGGATCTACTCAGCGTGGGTCTATTCAGCGATCTACTCCTAGACTCAGAGTGGATGTCCTTGGTAAGAAATCTGAAGAACTAAATGTTCCTCCCATTTCAAAAGCCAAAAGCTTATTTGGTGTTGGTCCTTCTAATTCTAAATCAAAAGCTCAGCATTCAAATGGTCCTAGAACTACTTTTAGTTATAGGAAATGTTATCACTGTGGACTTACTGATCATATTGCTAGTAAGTGTCCCTCAGCCACCAAAGCTGAAAAGATAGCTAAGGTGAAGATTGCCCCCAAGGCAAAGAAGACCACTGAGGTTAAGAAATTAACCAAAGTGAAGACTGACAAAGCTGAATCTTCAAATGCTGCGAAGATTGTTGAACCTTCCATTCCAACTACTTCCACTGACAAGCGTGTACGCATGGTTAAGTGCATACCCAAGAAAAACTAATCTTCCTTTGTGATGCAGGTTAAGAAGGGTATCTGGTATCTCGATAGCGGATGCTCTAGACACATGACTGGAAAGAAAAGCCTGCTCGCTGAATACAAGGAAGAGAAGGGTCCCTCTGTGACTTTAGGTGGAAATGGAAAAGGACATACCCGAGGGTTTGGTGTACTCTCTAATGGTACAACAACCTTCAGAAGAGTCGCATATGTTGAAGGGCTGAAGCATAATCTGTTAAGCATCAGTCAGCTTTGCGACAAGGATAACAAGGTAATCTTTACCAAGGAATCCTGCTTTGTCACTAACAAAAAGGATAAGATAGCTCTCAGCGGTTATCGTTTGGAAAATGTTTATGTAATAAACATGGACTCAACAACCACTGAAAACTCCTGTTTCTTCTCAAAATCCTCATCTGATGTCAACTGGCTATGGCATAAGAGGCTCTCTCATCTGAATTTCAAGACACTGAACACTCTTTCTTCAAAAGAGTTAGTCACTGGTCTACCTCAACACTCATACGCCAAAGAGTCTTTATGTTCAGCATGTGAGAAAGGGAAGAAGACCAAAGCAAGATTTAAGTCAAAGCACGTCTCCTCAGTGTCATCTCCTCTACAACTACTCCATATGGATCTGTTTGGCCCTGTTAACAAACAATTCATCGCTGGAAAGAAATATACACTGGTCATAGTTGATGAATTCTCTCGTTATACATGGGTTATGTTTCTCCGTTCCAAGATTGACACCCCTGAAGAACTCATCACCTTTGTTCGGAAGATGGAAACCCTGAAAAATTTGACCGTTCGCTCAATAAGGAGTGATCATGGAACTGAATTCAAATGCATTTCTCTTTATTCCTTCTTTGAGAGTAAGGGTATTTCTCACAACTTCTCATCAGTGAGAACACCGCAACAAAATGGAGTCGCTGAAAGAAGAAATAGAACAATTATTGAAGCTGCACGTTCAATGCTCAGCGATTCTCACCTGCCTACTCAGTTTTGGGCAGAAGCTGTCAACACCGCTTGTTTTACGCAAAACAGGTCGCTGATAGTCAAAAGATTCAATAAAACAGCCTATGAACTTTTTCATGGGAGAAAGCCTTCAATCAGCTTTCTTCACATCTTTGGATGTCAGTGTTTCATACTGAATAACAAAGATGCCCTTGGAAAGTTTGATCCTAAAGCTGACGATGGAATCTTTCTTGGATATTCTTCAATCTCCAAAGCCTTCAGAGTCTTCAATCGAAGAAGACAAACTATAGAAGAAACTATCCACGTCACGTTTGACGAATCCCGTTCAACGAACTATAAACCATCCGCTGATACTGAAGAACTGAATCAATGGATGTTTTCTCATCTTGGTGATTCATAAGACATCCCCACTCCTCATACTCATACAGTTGAAGATGATAGTCTTACTATCATTCCAAACATGCAGAATAGTGAAGCTGAAACATCATGGGTCTCAGCTGTTCCTTTAAACACTATACCTGCTTCTGAACCCAATATCTCAGATATTCCATCTACCTCTCAGCAATCAGTGAATATAATGACAACTGCATCCATTCCTCTCTTGACTGATACTCCAGACGTCGCTGAAGCTTCATCTTCAGCTCCTCCAGTTCAGGTTGAGTCAGCATCTCACGCTCCGGCTCAGCGTTGGACTGTAAATCACCCAATTGATCAAATTCTTGGTGATCAAAACGTGGGTATTCAGACTCGACGAAGTGCAGGTAATATTTGTCTATTTGTTAATTTTATTTCTCTGACTGAACCAAAGAAAGTAGATGATGCCCTCAAAGATCCAAACTGGGTCAGCGCCATGCAAGAAGAGCTACTGAATTCGAAAGAAACAAAGTTTGGAAACTTGTTCGTAGACCAACTGACAAAACAATGATAGTAACTAAATGGGTCTATCGAAATAAGGTGGACGAACATGGAACTGTTACCTGCAACAAGGCTCGTCTTGTTGCTCAGGGATACAGACAAGAGGAAGGCATAGATTATGACGAAACATTTGCTCCTGTAGCAAGACTATAATCTATTCGTCTATTCTTAGCATACGCTGTACACAAAGACTTCAAAGTATATCAAATGGATGTTAAGTCAGCGTTTCTAAATGGAAAGCTGAATGAAGAAGTTTATGTGGAACAACCTCCAGGATTCTCAGATCCTAAGCGTCCAGGTTATGTTTATAAACTGGATAAGGCACTTTATGGCTTAAAGCAAGCTCCACGTGCATGGTATGACACTCTTTCTACTTATCTCCATATTGAACAATTTGAGCGAGGTAAAATCGACAAAACTCTATTTTTCAGGAAAGTAAAAGGTCATATCATTCTTGTTCAGATATATGTTGATGACATTATATTTGGCCCTACTAACCCTGATCTTTGTACTCGTTTCGCTGATAGAATGAAAGATGAGTATAAGATGAGCATGATGGGTGAACTAACATATTTCCTTGGTCTTCAGATAAAGCAAAATGAAAAAGGAACTTTCATTAATCAGGGAAAGTATGTTAAAGATATGCTGAAGAAATTCGACTTAACTCAAAGTTCAGCTATGAAAACCCCTATGGCACCACCGCTGACACTTGATAAAGATACTAAGGGTATTCCTGTTAATGTCACGCTGTACCGTGGGATGATCGGCTCTCTCTTGTATCTTACAGCTAGCCGACCCGATATTATGTGCGCAACCTGTTTGTGTGCACGATATCAAGCTGAACCCAAGATATCTCATATGACCGCTGTAAAGCGAATTTTTCGATACCTTAAGGGTACAGCGAATCTAGGTCTTTGGTATCCCAAAGACTCAGGATTCGATCTAATCGCCTATTCAGATAGTGATTTTGCAGGTTGCAAATTGGATAGAAAAAGCACCACAGGAGGATGTCAGCTCCTGGGTGGAAAGCTGGTGAGTTGGACAAGTAAAAAGCAAAACTCAGTGTCCACTTCCACAGCTGAAGCTGAGTATGTAGCTGCTGGAAGCTGTTGTTCTCAGGTCTTGTGGATGAGAAATCAACTACTGGACTATGACCTTCAGCTCTCAAATATTCCAATCTATTGCGACAGCACAAGTGCCATCGCTATAGCAAATAATCCAGTACTACACTCAAAGACAAAACACATCGAAATCAGGTATCACTTTATCAGAGATCATGTGATGAATGGTGATATAGAACTTCACTTTATCCCAACTGACTATCAGTTAGCTGATCTGTTCACCAAACCTCTTGATGAGACAAGGTTCAACTTTCTCATCAGCGAGCTTGGAATGCTGAACTTAGAAGAATAAAATCTTCAGCGGTTCACATTTGATCAGCAATAGGATAAAATCAACTTTTATAACCCATTCTATCATCTTCTCTCTGAATAAACTTGATTCGCTGATATCAAGGTATGTTTTTCTCTCTCTGACAATCGCATGTAAATGCAAGATTTCAAAATAAATTGCATCGCTGAATATCTCTTCCTTAATCAGCGATACTTTGAAATTTCTAAAACCAACACTGATATTTTTATTCAGTGCTTCATGTTTTCAAAAGTGTCCCTGAGTTTTCAAAACCTCAGAGACATCCAAGAATATGAAAGGACAGTTGTGACGTCATTACAACGGATAAGCCCCGACATGTTTTTTTTTCTGACACACGTTTGCACGTTTCGTTTACCTGCCAATCAAATGCAAACACGTGTCCGTGTCATGATGAAAATCTTTTCCCGCTCAAGATTTTCTCTCTCTCTCTCTCTAATCTCTATATAAACTCATTCTGGGTTTTTATTTTTCTTTTACGCGAACTTCTTCTCCAAGCAAGAAAAAGAATTTACTGTTGCATGTGTGCTCTCAAGTTTTTCAAGAACTTAAGAACTTCATCTTCTTCAACGAACCAGGTTAATAATTCTTTTATTTTACCCGTTTCTTCAAACTTGTTAATGATCTTCTCTTTGTTTTCACAAGATCAAACAAAAGAACTTTTTAAAATGAAATCATTTCTTTCATGGTTTTATTAACACAACCTTTCATGGTTGTTCTTCAAGTTTAAAACGCAAAATCTTAAACTTGTTCTTCATACGTTTTTCCAGAATCCCAATTCTTCAAAGGAAACTGGAAAACAAGATTCTTATTGGGTTTGCATTTCGTTTTTCAAAAACAAGAAAAACCCTAATCTTCATTAAGACATTTTGTCTGAATGAAATGGACAAAATTCGAACCATCTTATTGGAAAAACCTTTCCACATTAAGATTATTCTTATTTGTTATCTTTGGTTGAATTGGTAATTAACAGAAAATGGCATCTTCTGACATTTCCAAGAACACCATCGCTGAGAACACTGCTGCTGATAATACTGCTGAGGAACTGGACATCCTCAAGGCTCCGCAGGTCAAGTTCTCTCTTGACAAACTGGATTGGAACAAGCCAAATAACCTCTATGTGCTTCTCGAGTTTCCTCCTCGAAAGAAAGTCACACATCTAGATGATGCTGTGAACTTCCTGAAGAATTGTTGCATCTCCACAGCCCTGACCATAACACCTCCTGCACATCAGCTTTTCCTATCCCAATTCTGGTACTCTGCTAGACACTCTCAGCTACCATCAGCCAAAGACCCCTAAAAAATAATTGACTGCATCCTCTGCGATATTGAATATGGCACTATGAAGATTACACCTGCCATTATTCGCAGAGCCCTGAACCTTCCCTTGGCAACCAAAGAAAAACCCTTTGTTCCCCTCCCTGACCACAAGAAAAAATCAGACAGGGAAGCCATCACTGCATTCTTCGATGCAATGGGCTATGTGTGGGAAACTGGGAGGGACATGAAGCCCGAGAAGAAGCTGACCCTCATCAAGAAGTCCAAAATGCCCAGCGAGATGAATTTCATCTTCGCTCACTTAATCAGCTGCATGACTGCCAAGACCGGCTCCTCTGACCAAGCCGCTCAGCCTCAGCAAGCAATGGGATATGCATTGCTGAAAGGTCTACATATAGGCTGGGCATCGATTATCTATGATGACCTGGTACTCAGAGTGGACTCCATCGCTGACAGATCTGCATGGGTTCCCTATCCTCGATTCATCAGCGCCGTATTCCAAAAAGGCCTGAAGGACAGCTACCCAAAAGAGGGTGACCTGAAACTCTCTCAGGTTGGCCCTAAGGTTCTCGACTTCAAGCCAGTGGCAAATGAGGTACGTCTTTCTATACTCTTAACTCTTCTCAACCCTACTTCTTCTACTTCTGCAGCTCCTTCAGCGGACAAACCCACCGCTGATACCCCAGCTGCAACCTCCATTCCTTCTCTTAAAAGGAAACACTCCTCCACCCAACTTAGTTCCAAAAGAACTAAGAAAACCAAGGAGCAACCCCAGCAATCTATTGCCGAAGACTCCTCAGCTCCTCTTGAAGGGCTGACGGAACGTTCAGTGGTACGCTCTGCCACAACTGAACAAGCCACCCATTCTATCCCAACCTCAGCGTCTCTAAACGTTGAGGTTACAAACTTGGAAACTACCCAACCTCCTTCAGTCTCTTAAAAGACTGATGAAGCGATTCTCAGCGAATCCAACGCTGAACTCCGCACCCAACCTCCATTCTTAACCGTCGCTTCTCCCTCTATTCAATTGGACTATACTCCAGTTGTCACTGAAGCACCTGTCATTCCTCCAGAAGCTAAAGCTGACACTCAAGGAATGATGGGCGTAGGACCTGCAGAGATGACCATGCGTCCACGCACTTTAACTGACGACATGGAACTTTTCTCAGGACACCGAGATTTTGATGCATTCACCAATCCTCCTGCAGGTATACAAAAACCCCTATACACTGTAACTGAACCCCAAACTTCTGAGCTTTCCTCTGTTCACAAGTTCTTATATGTTACAGGTCCTAATTTGGGAGACATCAACGCCTCTCTGAAGACAATAGAGACGAAGCTGACAGGTCTCACATCTACTCTTTCCGGCAACTCTCCAGCTGTAACAAACGCTGGAGAGAATCTTACAAAGCTGACAACCGTGGTCGAAAAGAATGCCTCTAAAGCTGACTTGGAGAAGGTTGATAAATCACTCACCGACTTTGCCAAAGTTCTCTCTGACATCTACACAGACTACCTCGACATAAAAAAATCAGTTGACACCATGTCCAGCGAGGTCACAACGCTGAAGACATCGGTTGGCAAACTCGAAGGTGATATGTCTGCTGTAAAGACTGATGTCAGTTCAGTAAAGACTGACATGAGTTCTGTGAAGACCGACGTCAATACGATGAAGAATGACGTCACTTCTATGAAGACATTGTTGCAGCAGATCCTAACCAACACGACCGCCCCTGCACCTGCCCCTGAACCTTCATCTTTTACTCCGGCGGATCGTGCTGAACTCGTGAAGATCAATCCTGGTATTTCTGGTCTAGAAAACAGATTATCAGCGATTGAAATTTGTGTGGGGATCCCTGGCCAAGAAGACAGGGAACCATCAACAGCTGCTGAGTCGTCGCATTCCTCCCCCACTCATCATGAAAAAGGGGGGAGAAGAGCGCTGAAGACCTTTCCCATGATGAATCTATCAGGGGAGAGAAGACTGAAGACCTCACCTTTACTGAAGAAGGTGTTGAAGAAGCAGCCGCTGGACCTCAGGGAGATGAACACCCTGAGGGAACCGAGAAGCTTACCTCTGCATCTGAGGGGGAGCAACTCGAAGAAGAAGCTGAAGAATCTGAGTCTGAAGCTGAAGATGAAGAAGCCATCGACTTGTATGATGATGAACCATCCTCTTCTCCAAAGAATGATGATGATGATGACTCTTTTATCGTCAAGCCTGCTCAGAGAACTAAAGCTCTTAAAGGGATTCTGATAAATGAACCTACAGGGGAGCGGACAAAGACAAAGCCATCAACGTCTGAAGCTGACAAGGGCAAAGGAAAAAGTGTCGCTGAAGACAATGAAAATCTGACGATCTTGCTTAAAAAGCTGGTTTGTCAGTCCTCTCCCCTGCTTGAGGATATCGCTGAAGTTCCTACAGCTGCGACTTCATCAACAATAATCCCAGCTCCCAACGCTGAAGAAATAATCCCGGTCTTAGATTTGATCTCTGAGACTGATGAACCTGAAGAACAGATGCTCTCTCACAAAAACAGACCTTCCTTGGCTCCTCAAAAGCTAAGTAAAGAGGATCAAGAAAAGAGAGATGCAATGATCAAGAGACTCGAAGATCAGCGAATCATTCTGAAGCATGATCAACTTCCTTCCATTCCTACAAAGTTCAAAATTTCCAAAAGGGAATACAAGGAACACCTCAGAGCTGAACGCCTGATCGCTGAAAGAAGGGAAGCTGAAGAAAAAGACAGAGAATACGCCATCCAGCTTACTCAACGATCAGTAAAAGACCCCAAGCTGAAAAGAGCTCCCATTGACGTTCAACGTCAGCTATGGGATGATCCTCAAAGGATCGTTAGAGAAAAGACTAAGGTCTCTGATACGACTTTGGAATGGTGTAAAGAAATGCTGAACTATCGATCTCGACCATCCAAAATCATCAAAGTAAACATCAGAGGAAGACTGTACGCAGACGTTCCTGTTGTTGAAGTTGATGTCTACAGAGAAGACAAAACCAAGCAAACCTTCTATGCTGCTACCTTAGACAAGTTTGGTCTCTCTGAATTGTTGGAAGTGAAATTAGCCATTCAGGGATCGCGCTCAAAGTTCAAGAGCCATGTCGAGAAGATCTTAAACAAACAGATCGACCTGGTTTCTTCTGCTGTGGATATTCCTCCTCCTACTCTTCTTCCTCCTCAACAAAGAAGAGTCTCTGCAAAGGAAAAGAAAGTCTCAGACTCAGGTCCTCCTATACGGAATGAAACAGGTATTGGTTTCTCTCGTGCTGAAGTTCTTGGCCCTGATGCTGATCTCTCAGTGTTTAACACATCCCTACCACCTGGAGAAACTTTCATTCATGGCACAGTTGTAAGTGATCCTTATGGTATATTCTTTCTAGACTATGAAGGAAACCATCACTTTCAACGCATCTCTGAGCTTCCAATCACTCCCATCGAACAACTCAGAGATCTCATATACTGGTGTGAAGTCAGACGCGACATTAAAGCTAGACACCTGAAGCCCTTGATTTTTGAAGAAGCTCTGAACAAAAAGAATCAAGGAGTAGATGTCCCTGACTGGATGATTCCCACATCAAAGACCCTCGATGAACTTCTCATCAAGGAAAAACCTTTTGACGGATAGGATCGCCTTGTAATTCTTTCTATCCTTATCTGTCTACATCTTTTGTACTTGTAATTTTATTCGTTGTACTTGTAATTTTTCTACTTCCCTCTGTAATCTTTACAAAGTTTAAAGAAAAATTTCAGCGAGCGTACTTTACTCCATCCGTACAGAAAAGATCCCAGAAAATAGTAAAAGGGACAAATATTTTATGAGTTCTTTTTATCCTTATGTTTTCATTAAATAGCAATTTTCTTTGTTGCTATGTCATAATCAAATAGGGGGAGATTGTTGATCCAAACCCTCAGTGATTTGATAATGACCCTCTCTTATATACTTAGTGAAAATTGTAAGTAAACAATATGTATCAGAGTTTCACTATCGCTGATAAGTACTAAGATCTTACAGTACCACTGATAGGAACTCTCACTCTTTAGATTAAACATTCAGCGAAACTGTTCACCATAATACTCTGAGTATGTTCAGTACTTATGGTGATCGCTGATAAGTTAGTTGTTTACTTATGATCCCTGAAGACAAGTTTCACGTCAACATAGGTTCTACGCTGAAGTCGAAGATCAAGCTCAAGAACCAGCGACAAGTCTCCTAATGAACTGATGCGGATCAGCGAAGACTCAGATTTGTCCACTCAACGTGAAGTATCAAGTACAAGACTTTAGCTATCGCTGAACTCTATCATTCGCTGATATAGAATGATAGATCGCTGAATCAACGAAAAGCTGATCATAAAGTCCTCCATACAAAGTACTTTTGTCTTAACCACCCTTGCACGACTCCGTACGATATGTCAGAAAAAGAACCTCCTTATTGTCTGAAATCGTACAACCACTCTGATACTACACTGTTCAAACATGTGGCTACTAAGGTTGTCAACAAAGGTCAATGACATACAACCAATGAGCTGCTGCCACGTGTAAAGTGTATACTGCCATGCATTAAATGCATGCAGTATATAAGAAGATGAACTAACTTCTTTTTGAAGTAACTTGCTAACTCTGGACAAGTTCATCCTTCTTATCTTGAGATAGGTTATTATTAGTAATTTCCTTCTCTTTCTTAGTGCAAGAAACTTAGTGTTCCAACTTGTTTAGATTTAGGTTTATCCTTAATCTTGTTTCCGCAACAAGCTGTAAATTGTTAATGATTTATCAATAAACAATTTAGAAAAGTAAAATCTGTGTGTTTGTATTCAACCCCCCTTCTACAAACTTGTATAGCCCTTCGGGACCAACAATGGGTTTTCAAGAAGAAAACCGACATGGATGGAAATTTGCACACATATAAAGCAAGACTTGTGGCGAAAGGCTTCACTCAAACTCATGGTATTGACTATGATGAGACCTTTTCGCCTGTGGCTATGATCAAGTCTATTAGAATACTGCCATTGCTGCATATTATGACTATGAGATATGGGAAATGGACGTCAAAACGACTTTCCTGAATGGACACTTAACTGAAGATGTCTATATGGAACAGCCTGAAGGTTTTGTCGATCCAAAGCATCCTAATACAGTGTGTAAGCGTAAGAGATCCATTTATGGACTGAAACAAGCATCTCGAAGCTGGAATCTTCGTTTTAATGAGAAAATCAAAGAGTTTGGTTTCATTAGAAATAAAGATGAGCCATGTGTTTACAAGAAAACTAGTGGGAGCATTGTAACGTTCCTAGTGTTGTATGTGGATGGCATACTGCTCTTTAGAAATGATATTCTTTCTATGAAAGATGTTAAGGCTTGGCTTGATAAATGTTTCTCAATGAAAGATTTGGGTGAAGCTGCCTATATTCTTGGTATAAAAATCTATAGAGATAGATCAAGAAGACTTATAGGTTTAAGTCAAAATGCATACATTGACAAAATCTTGAAAAGGTTCAAGATGCAGGACTCTAAGAGAGGGTCATTACCGATGCCATCTGGTACCATACTGAGCAAATCTCAATGTCCTAGCACAAAGGCTGAGCGAGACAAGATGGGTGGCATTCCATATGCTTTTGTAATTGGATCTATCATGTATGCGATGATATGCACGAGACCGGATGTATCGTATGCCTTGAGCATGACAAGTAGATACCAACAAGATCCGGGAGAAGGTCATTGGATTGTTGTGAAAAACATTCTAAAGTACTTACGAAGAACTAAAGAAATGTTCCTTATCTATGGAGGTCAGGAAGAAGATCTTAGTGTAAAGTGTTACACTGATGCTAGCTTCCAGACGGATAGAGATGATTGTAAATCACAGTCTGGTTTTGTCTTTATTATGAATGGAGGCGCGGTATCTTGGATGAGTTCCAAGCAGAGCGTGGTTGCACAATCCACTACAGAATCAGAGTACATCGCTGCTTCAGAGGCTGCACAAGAAGCTGCATGGATGAAGAAATTCATTGAAGATCTAGGGGTCGTCCCTACCATTCATGATCCCCTAGAAATCCTTTGTGATAATGAGGGTGCCATAGCCATAGCTAATGATGCCATGTCACAGAAAAGAACTAGGTACATTCGCCAAAAATTCAACTATATACGGGATGAAGTTGAAAGAGGTGAAATGAGTATTCGCAAAGTTCATACAAATCAAAATTTAGCGGACCCATTCACAAAGTCTCTTCCACCAGCTAAGCATGAGGATCACGCTAGAGCTATAGGACTTCGTTATTCTAGTGAATGGATTTGATTTGGTTTAGTATTTGGATTTTGGAACAATGAAAAACAACTATTGAAATGAATCATTTTGTGCATATATTTTTCATTAAATACTTGTTGAGTTCCATATTAGCATGTTTATTCCTTGAATAATCTAGTTACTCTAAATTGTCCATAGTCGGTTATAAGTTGTGGGAACGACTATAAAATAAGACTAATATGAATTGGATTGGTTGATTTTTCATAGGATGAAAATGGCAAAGTGTTGCAACCAAGTTCATAGGTACTTGTTAGAGAACAAGTATTGGACATGACCCGCTTTAAGATCACTCCATGGATCACCGTCATAAGTGAGTCTTGAACTAAGGCAGTATCTTTGTATACTTCGACCTGAGATGCACATTAGAGACTTGAGTGTAGGGAGTACTGTGCCTTGATATGGTTAAACATTTATCTTTAACAAGGCAGTTATAAAGGCCATCATTAGGTATAGTATGAACTACATAAGAGGCGTATGTATTCAAGATAGGATTTGTTCCTCTAAATGATTTAAGAGTGAGACATCTAAGGCGCCTTACCAAAAGTTGAACAACAGATGAGAATGATAGTGATTCATGTCTCACGTTCAACATGATGTCTGAACAAAGGGATAACTGATACCACATCATATATATATCAATTGAAGTTATGAGCTTGTGGGAATTGGATGTTGTTGAATGGCACTTACAGTCATACATTGCTGGGGGCAGTGAGATGTTGCTAGACGTCCACCACTGTCTATATCATTCTATAATGCAGTATTGAGCAAGTGGGAGATTGTTGGTTCTATATGCTCAAGAATGATTATAAAATAATATTACCGATAATATATGATCCTATAGGGTCACACCGAACAACAAGTAGACACCGAATTAATATTTATAAGAATTTGATTCTTGATAAATATTATTAATTCTTAAAAATATTCATAATATGAGATGCAAATAAAGATTCTAGTTTATTAAAATATGATGAGTTCATATATAACTAGAATTTAAAAGGAGGGACTATACGTAATAAAGTTTAAATAGTTAAAATAATGATTTTAACTAATTTAAACTAGGAGGCTTAAAAGGAAGTTTGCATGGATAGCTAAATCATCATTGGGCCTTTTATGTGGCTATGTGATGGTTGCTTGTATATATATATATATATATATATATATATATTACACTTTGACATTCAAAAGTTGCATGAAAACTAACAACTCTTGAAAATCACTCTCCTCTCTCCTTCTCTCTTGATCTCGGCCGAAACCACCATAGTGGTGGTGGTTTTGTGTTTTTGTTATTCAAATCTTTTGTAGATTTGAATCAAGAGCTCCATTTTTGCATCTTCAAGAAAAGGAAGTAGCATTCTTATAAGGTGTCAGTACTTGTGGTGGATACCGATAGAGAAACTCTACTTTGAGTTTACGTCTTTATCAACTTCCAACCTCCCGAGAGAATTCAAAGGACTACAAAGGTTGTTACTTCCTTCTCTCCTAGTTTGTTTTTGTTGAAACTTTAATTGCATGCAAGTAGATCTCACTTTCGGGTATAAATCTTCTTTTATGTTGTTCAAAATTTTCTAAGCTTCCATTGCATGTTCCTTGATTTTGAGAAAATCGATTTTTGGACAAGTCCCATCATGGAGGAGGATGATATGTTGATCCAAACCCTTCAGTGATTTGATGATGATCTGTTGATCCAAACATGATCTGTTTAGTATCGCTGATATGAAACCACTGCACTTAAACCATTTCTCAGTGATAAATGTACATCAGTGATAACTGAGCCTGTTCAGTATCGCTTATGATCACTGATTGATCATTTGTAAATGTTTTCTTGTAATCCCTGAAGACAAGTTTCGCGACAAAGGAGTTCATCGCTGAATCGAAGACAAAGCTGATGAACAAGTGACAAGTCTACTAATGATCTGATGCGGAGATCAGTGAAACCAAGACTTATCCAAAACACGCGATGTTTCAAGTAGAAGACTTCAGCGAGAGCTGACCTTCATCCTGTCTCCCTGATGAAGATCAACCCAGCGATCGCTGATCATGAAGTCTGCTCTACAAGAAACGTTTGTCTTACCTTACACACTTTTGTATGATTTGTCAGAAGGACATGCCTTTGTCCTGAATCGTACAAACCACAATGCCAACTACATTGTTCATCATGCGACCAAGAGCATGTTTTCAAAAGTCAGAATCATGCAACCAACCAAGTGCTGACATGGGTAAAGTCCTCCTAACATGCATTAAATGCATGTAGTATAAATAGAAGGAATGCCTTCATTTTGAAAGTGGCTAATCCCTGAACTACTAAGTGCCTTAAGAAAATTATCCTTAGTTTTCTTAACTTCTTTCTTTCTTATTCATAGTGCAAGAATACTATGTGATTCTCATAGTTTGTTTAGATTAGGTTTTACACTTAGTCTTATTCCGTAACAAACTGTAAATTGTTTGATTTATCAATAAACAATTTAGAAAACCATATATTCGTGTGTGCTTGTATTCAACCCCCCCCCCTCCTACAAACTAACTTGTATAACCCTTCGGGACCAACATGATCTCTAGAATGGATAATTGTTTTTACCCAGATCCATTGAGGAGAGAGAAGGTTAATTGGAGTTCTTTCACTAAAATGAAGACTGACGTGGGGTGCATTTCAAATTAATATTGATTTTCCAAAAATGCCCTTGTGGGATGAAAAAATTAATGAAATTAATTTTGATATATGTAATAATTACCTTTCATGCCACCGCCCAAATATGCACCGTAGATCAATAAAATGTAAGGTCTAGATCAGTTTTGTAACACCCCGATCTTTGGAAGGTATCGGTATTTTAAAATAAATATGAAAAATAGGATTTTATATTAAATCCTAGATTTTATAGTCTTGTTGGATGTAAAATTCAAATACGAGTCCAATGGCTCTTTCCGGAGCTAAAACGGAGCTAAAACGAAGAAGTTATGGCCAAAACAAGTTTCGGTACATTTTGTGCTATAGTGCATGCGATTGTGACACTATCACAATCGCATATCACAATCGCCAGATGCAAAAACTCTAGGTACAACCCGTGCGATTGTGTCACAATCACATGTCACTATCGCCCGGGGTACCAGGACCTTAAAAACACGATTTTCAGCCTTTTTCTCATTCCCACTTCACCATTTCGTTTTTCTCTCCCAAGAACCGAAACCTTTCACCCCCAATGTCGATTTTGAGCCTTTTAGACCCCAAGAATCAAGTTTTCAAGTGTCCCTTCTGCATCTATCATGGTTTTGGAAGCTAAAGCAAGAATCCATTCATTTCATCTTCCTCATCAAGTTTTCTAGGGTTTCATCCAACCCTTTTTCTCCATTTGAGGATTTAGAGTTTGTGGTTCGTTTGGTAACTCTAGAGGTGTTTGGTTGGTGGATCCAAGTTGTGGTAAAGGTTTTTGGAAGATTTGGCTTGAGGATTCAAGTTTTTTCAAAGGAGCTCAAATTGGGGAAAATTCTAGATTTAGCCTAAATCTAGCAAGGTGAGTTTAAGTTGATTTGTGAAAACCTTGTACATGCCAAAATGTTTATTTTTAAAGTGTTTATGTGTCTTACATAAAATTATCAAGTGTTGAGTTATTTAGTGGGTTTTGATTATTTGAAGTGTTGAGATTTACAAATCTTGTAAAACACCCACATTTGGGATTTTTGAGTATTTGAGAAATAAATCACGAAATGAACGTGTTTTGTTAAGTCATTGCATAAGTGGAGGTTGTTTGGTCAAAATACACTTTTAGTGTTTGTTGAGATTATGTAAAGTTTATGATATGGTATGTTTTGGAAATGTGTACGTGTGAGTTGTGGATTTTGGTCAATATTGACCTCACAAACATATTAGGATTTGTAAACCTTTTGATTTTGGGTCGAAGGCCAAGTGTGATTTAAGAAACAAAGATTTTGGGTAAAGATGCATTTTGGTTTATGTAACCGTGTCGGCTCGCGTAATTAGCCAAATGTTTATTTTACCTATAAGGGCTTGATTTATACTCAAAATGGGTCTTTGGGGTGTTTACCGGTTTTAGTAGCTCGAGACGGGGCTTTGGAGGTGTCATGCACTGAGTTGCGTTTTATTTGAGACTATGCCCTTTCGAGTGTTTTGCCTCATAAGTGAACACCATTTGACATCTATGCACTCTTGGTACTTTTTGGGTTTTATAAACCATTGCGAATTATATACATTATCAAGTTATAAAGTATTCTAGTATATATATATATATATATATATATATATATATATACATATTTGGTTGACTTCATTTGGAAAGTGGCAATGAAGGGGTTTTGAGTTAGTCATGCCTTGGAGCATGTATTTGCATAATTGTGGGTTGGATACATATCATTTGCATATGTTGACTTCTAAAAAATGGTCATTTGACCTTTTGAGCTTGTGGCTCGTTTTTTGACTCTGTTGGGTCTTCAGGATATTTGTCCAATTTTGATAGCTCGATGTAGAGCTTAGGTTATGATTTGTACGTATTGCATCTTAATTGGGAATTACATGATTTAAATGCGTTGGTTATTCTTTTGGGGTCATGTGTGAATTTCTAAATTAAATAAGTATGTTTTGGATGGTGAGGTCCCAAGGTAAAGATCCGGTTTGGGTTGAACTTAGTATTTTTGGCTAAAGATCCGGTTTGGGTTGATGCCTCAATAGACTAAAGATCCGGTTTGGGTTGATGTCTCCGTGGACTAAAGATCCGGCTTGGGCTACTGTCTCACTAGGCTAAAGATCCGGTTTGGGTTGATGTCTCACTAGGCTAAAGATCCGGTATGGGTTAATGTCTCACTTGACTAAAGATCCGGTTTGGGTTGATGTCACAATAGACTAAAGATCCGGTTTGGGTTGATGTCTCCTTAGACTAGAGACTCGGTTTGATTTGATGTCTCCATGGACTAAAGATCCAGTTTGGGTTGACGTCCAAAATTGACTAAAAACCTGGATAGGGTTGATGTCATATGTTTTTCCCACCAATGAAACATGTTTGTAATTTATAAATGTGGTTTAACTTGTGTATTCGCCACATTCGATGAAATCGGGTCTCCCCCGACACCAAAGAGTGTTGTTTCGGGTATTTTGTTTATCCATGTTGTCGGCGACATATTATATTCATATGGATTATTTTTCATGATTTATGGGCGGTATATTATGCCTCATCCTTGTTCGGATGTTTTTAATGAAGTTTTATTCGCATTGATTTTATAAATCTAATATTTATTTACATCTTGAGTGAGTTTTGGAATTGAGTCATTTGCTGAGAAATGATTTTCATTGGAATCTTTCGTCATGATATTTGTGTGCATTTGGAAAATGGGTTGTCGGTATATTCCATATAAATCTCTTTTCGGAAATCGTGATTTAGGTTGAATCTTTTTGTCTAACGAATTATTTAATCAGGATGTAAACTCTTGAACTCACTAGGCATTAGCCTAACCTTTTTATTTGTCGGTATGTGCAACAGGTTCAGGTTGGGAATAGTTCTAGTGACACTGTGAAGAAATGAGTGCTAGTATTGTGCTCGAGAAGTGAATTGCTTAGTGAAGTCCTCCGCATTTATTTTGGGAATAGCAACTTGTACCGGGGTTAAGTAACACCCGACTTTATTTGGTAACGTGGTATGACTTGAGTTATTAATTGTGGGAGTTGTTATGTTTTAAATTTTGAGGTATTTCCAAGGATGGTTTGTAGAAGAGATTTTTATCCTCGTTTGGTTATTTTATCAAAATTTTATTTAGTTGCTCTTTTCAATTTTGAGGGTGTTACAAGTTTGTATAGTTTGTTGGAATTGTCGGGTTTGCAATTGAAACACATCCTATATATATATATATATATATATATAGAGAGAGAGAGAGAGAGAGAGGTTATAGGGAAAACCTCAAAAAATTTGGAAAACTAAGGAACACCATGGTAGCCTTTCATCTGGACGGTATGCATTTGTGCATACATGTAAATTTAAGTTATTTTTTGGTTTTTATGCACGTGTGCATGTTACAAATTACCTGTATGCACAAGTGCATAGCGTCCAGATGAAGGGCTACCAGAGTGTTTCTTAGTTTTCCGATTATTTGAGGTTTTCCCTTGAACCTAACCCTATATATATATATATATAAACCTCAAAAAACGGAAAATGAAGAACACCCTAGGTTACCTGTATGCACAAGTGCATACCGTCCAGATGAAGGCCCCCAGGGTGTTCTTCAGTTTTCCGTTTTTTGAGGTTTTCCCTTGAACCTCCCTCCCTCTCTCTCTCTCTCTCTCTCTCTCTATATATATATATATATATATATATATATATATATATATAGGCGGGTTCAAATGAGGAGGGTACCTAAATAAGAAAATAAAGGGATGCATCTCAACCATGTATTGTATCTGATCCACGGCTGATAATTAGAGTGGCATATTATGTAAAAACTATGCCATTGTAACAACTTTTTTTTTGTAAGGGTATCCGAGCCAATTGACCCGACTAATCCCAGGCAACATTCACCGAGTGCGAAAGCATGCACCCCTGAGTTTATCCCCAGTGGCCACAAGTTGGAAGCGTCTGGATTCGAACTTGGGGTAGATGGGTTACTAGCCATATCCCCCACAAGCCTTAACCAGTACGCCACAAGCCTTGTGGTTCATTGTAACAACTTTTCCACTGGGGCAAAAATAAAGCAGGGGTAAAATAGGTAAAACCTTAACATGCTGGTAAACGAGAGAGCTCCCAATATCACACAAACGAGAAAGATACGGATAATCATTTTACCTATCAACTCTACGCTCCCAAAAATTGCTCCAAAAACTCGCTAAAAAACCCTGAACCTTGACGAATCATTCCATAAACGAAGAAATTGAAGATCAATACTCAAATACAGTTCAAACGACGTCAACAATCTGAAAACAAACAACATTCCGATATCAAAATCAATGGATTCAACAGGTTTGAAGTTTTTATTGCATGTTTGATTCTAGGGTTTTTAATGACCCTGGTGAGATTTTTTTGTTTGTTTATCGTTGAAGAACGTCGTAAAAGTACCAGAGGAGCAAGGAAATCAAAGATTGGGAACTCTAAAAACACCAGGGATGATTCGATTGAAGTCGATCATTGTGCAAATACATCAAACAACGAACACACAATGTCAAATCCAACATTGATGAATGAACAAGGTAATACATAAAGTATATTGGTTAAGAAAATGATTTAATCATCTGTGATATCCAGTAAACCTACATTTAGAATGAAAATAAAATTTGTGTTGGGTTCATTTATGTTGTATTAAAGAAATAGTTTGATTAAACTCACTGAATCATATGTGATTAGAGTTGTTTTTTTTTCAATATGACAATTATTTTGGATAAACCATTTAAAGATGCATAAAAAGTTAATTTGATATGGTTGAATCATATGTGATTTAGTAGGACTTTTGTTCATAATACCGTTAGTTTATATCTCATATGAAACATTTTCATAATATTTCATTTAAAGATCATATATGATTTACCAGTTAAATAACACTGTGATTTCAAGTAATCCATGGAAATTGTTATTAATCATCTGTGATTTCAAGTAAACCTAAATTTAGAATGAAAATAAAATTTGTGTTGGCTTTATTTATGTTCCTTAATTTGAAGTTCCTTTAGGTTATATTAAACTCACTGAATCATATGTGATTAGAGTTATTGTTTTTTTTTCAATATGAGAATTATATGTGTAACAATTATCTTAGTTTAACCATTGAATATCATATATGATGTACCATTTTAATAACACTGGTACTTTGATATTAATAAATCATATGTGATGTAATAGCAGTGTTTTTTTTAATTTAACAGTTATGTTAGTTTAACAATTTAAGATCATATAAGACGTACAATTCTAACAACACTAGTAGTTTGATATTAGTAAATCATATGTGATGTAACAATAGTGTTTCATTTTCAATGGAAAAGTTATCTTAGTTTAACCATTTAAGATCATATATGATATAAAGTTTTAATAACATTGGTAGATTGATATGCTAGTGTTGTAGATAGTTTATTGATATTAATGTAGTAACTACATTACAATTGGACAGATTTTCCTCTGTTAAGAGGAAAAAAGCAGCAGAGTCTGCTAAAGATAAAAAGAAGGCAAAATGAGTTAGAGAAGACAGTGAGAACGTAGAGAAAGAAAACAAAAAGAAAGAGAAGGTTGTTGAAAAGGGTAAAACAAGGAAACAAGTTGCAAATACAGAGCAAGAAATCAAAAAACAACCCAAAAGGGGTAGGAACCAAGAAAGTAAGTTGATGGAAAACAAGAAAGCCAAACAAGCAAAAAGTATAAGGTTGAGGACCACCCAACCCACTTTTCAATGCAATAAGGTCGATGTCTGCTTCATGGGAAAAATGCATTACTGAAATGGGTTTTGAAGGCCTACTTGGAATGAAGTTGAATGGAATACGATCCAACCTTGGATTCCATGTAGCATTAAACTTTGATCCACACACCATGACCATCAACACTTCAAATGGGTCAATAGAGATAAATGAAGCAGCAATTAGAGACATGATTGGAGCACCCATGGGTAATATCATGTACGACAGTTGTGAAACAAATGACTATGGTGCTACAATAAAGGAAGAATGGATGAAGCAATTCAATAGAGATGTTATAAGACCAACAGATGTAAGCAGAAAGATAGTATCATCAAATGATGCAAACTGGAACTTTATGCTGAACTTCATCGTTGTTTTTTGCAATACAATGGGCAATTGCAAATACAACGAATCATGTGGCCTAAATGTTCCATCTAGAGTGACAAAAGAAACAAATTTCAAAGACATCAACTGGTGTGAATACATCCTTAGCCGTTTAAGGTTCAGCAAGAACAAGTGGTTATGACGAAAAAGAATTCTTTTGTGGTCCATTGACGACTCTTGTGGTAAGTTTAATAGATATATAATTAAAACATGGTGTTAATTTCCAATTGATAATAACGATTAAAAATATTTTGTAGTTGCTTTACGTGGACAACATTAAATGTAGTGTGCCACATATTATAAGAGTTAGACCTGCAATCAAAGCATGGTCATCTGAGTTATTACGGATGAGGGTGCAAGCGGAGCTCGAATCGGGAGGATTAGGATTGGGAGAGTTTGATGAACCGTATGACAAAAACAACGAAAATGCAAACGAGGTTAACAATCGAGAAGACAACATGACGAATGCAGAACCTCCTTCTTCGCCAGTTAATATGGAGGTACATACTTATACATTTGTAAACACATATCATATGAGATCATTTGTGATATTGTTATTATGCATGCTTCAAATATCATATGTAATCATTTGTGTTATTAATTAGTATGACTATTGAACAATTGCATTCTGTCAACCTTGAGTATTCAAAAATCATATGTGATTAAGCACTATATAATCATTATGTCCCACTTATGTAGTAAACAATCACATGTGATTAAGTATAACATAATCATATGTGATTAAGGACTACTAAATAACATATAAACTATGAAAAAAACATTTAATTTGGCAACATATACTTGTATGTTTTGTGTTTTATGGTAAAATCAATAATGTAGTGTTAATAATCATATGTAATTTAAGTAATGTGATATACAGTGGAAACATATACTAATATGGTTTACTTTAATGAAATATCAATATGATAGTTTTTATAATCATATGTGATTTAAAGTACTTATATGCACAATGGTATATTATTTCAAAAATTGATAGTGTTTAAATCATATGCGATTTAATGCAGAAGCATATACTAGTATGGGTTTGGTTTTTATAATAATAACAATATAATACTGGAATTTTTTTAATAGGGATATCATAAATTCCTGGACGACACATACAACCAACTGATGTGCTTGAAAACCACATTCAACACAACATTGGATAAGGCATGTTCAAAGTTTCCGGAAGCGTCAAATCTTGTTGATTGGCGAAGAAAACAGCTTGATTTTTTTCTCATTGAACAACAAATTCAAGAAACTCAACAGGTTGATTTCTCTTGGAATATAGAAAATCAAGATGATTTTCATGTTGAAAATGATTTTCATCACAAAGAGGTAAGAAATGTGATTACAAGAGGTATAGAAGAAATAAATGAAACAGAAGGTGGGGAAGCTGTAATAGGAGAAAGCAGTCCCAAAGAGGTAAGAAATGAGAATACAAGAGGTGTAGAAGAAAGAAACGAAATAGAAGGCGGGGAAGCTGTAATAGGAGAAAGCAGTCCCAAAGAGATAAGAAATGAGAATACAAGAAGTGTAGAAGAAACGAATGAAACAGAAGGTGGGGAAGCTGTGATAGAACAAACCAATGTAGAAAATCAAATTGATATTCTTGTTCAGAAGTTAAGCATCGCCAATACATAGATTATAGGAGAAAAGATACTAACTGGAGGTGAGGAACAGAACATTGAGACTTTCACACAATTTTTGCAAAACCCAGATGTAATTGACTCATGTGATCGCTTAGTTGCACAAAAAACGGCTGAAAAATAAGCAAAGAAAAACAAGAATCTGTGGTAGAAAGTACCACCAATTAAGTTGTTGTTATGCCGACAGTTAGCAATAAAAGGCGACCAGTATCACCTTCAGCACCAAGTTTCAGCATTGGTTTAACTCAAGAATTCAGTTAAGGCTATGACAATGAAGATAAGTGATTCGAAAGGATGGATGTGCGCATATAGATACAGAAAATCTAGATGAGGGATGTGAACATGGTAGAAAATCCCCTTGAAACAGCTTGTGACAGAGACAACTAAGGAACCAGAGCAATCTAAAGGAGGACTTCTCGTAAGGTTGAAGGTGGATAAAGAAAAGTTGAAAGGGATTCAAACAGACTGTGAAACACCTAATGTCAATCAAATCACAGGTCTGAATGTACAAAATCAAGTGGTAAAACGTGATATTAGGGTTGGACTACCAATCTGCTCCCCCTATATGAACATAAAGGTGGACCCTAATGAATAACTAACAAAAGAAGAAACAATGGTGTCTGCTTGGATGTTTGCAATGCAGGGCGATAAAATGTAAGTTTAACATAAATTATTTTACTTCTTGATAACATCATATATGATTACTCATTTACAGTGTCTTTATGTTTAAGATAAGTTAAAAATCATATATGATTACTCATTTACAACACATGAATCTTTTGCGCAATGTTCGGTAACATAATAAGACAATGTTATAAGTTATGCATTGAATGGCAAATAATGCTATATTGATTTAATCACATATGATTAATGCACACACCATTGATTAATCACCTATGATTCAATCAAAAGTATGCTATATTGATTTGGTATGATTTATGGATTGAATGAGAAATAATGTTATATTGATTTAATCACATATGATTAATGCATACACCATTGATTAATCACATATGATTTAATAAAAAATTATTGTATATTGATTTTGCATCTTCAAAATACAAGGGACGGAGTATTCCATAGTTTTGGTGGAGCACAAGCACCAAGAGTCGTTTTTGAAAGCATGACACCAAATACTGAAATATGTGCATCTGTTATTGATTTATGGTCATGCATCCTTAACAACAAAGAGCAGTTCAGAAATAACGCATCTCCACATAGATTATTTTGCACTACTACTACAATGGTACGTACGACTACAATTATCAAATCAATTAAACTTTATACTAGAAAATGGGAAGATGTCAGTGAATCAAAAATAAGGGCGAAGGGGATGTCAACATTAACAAAGGTACGAAGCGAGGGATTTACTATCCCCCAATACAACAAATGTGGTCGGAGACACAACGGTGAATGTGTGATTGGGAATGTGACATGTTACAGATGTGGGAAGCTAGGGCATACAATGCGAGAATGCCCGGAAAGGAAGTTTTGTTACGAATGTGGAGCTACTGGGCACCTACAGTTTAATTGTCCCAATGTTAAAAAAGGAGCAACGAATAGTATGAAGACTGTTAGTCCCAGATGGCTATAACAAGTATTGTAGAAGGGGGGGGTTGAATACAATACTCAAAATTTTCACAATTTTAATTCTTTTTATTGAAAATCTTTCAACAAGAATTACACATAGAAAACTTAAGACTGTTGCGGAAAAGAACAGATAAACTATTCTAACAATCTTACACAAAGTATACAACAAAATAACTAAGAACACTTAGAACAAAGCTATAAAGTTTTTCAAGCAAACTGGAAATTCTTGCACTTAGAGAATTCTTCCAGTTTGCGTAGAATATCAAGAGCTCACGGTAATCTTCAAAGTCTCTCAAGATGTGTGTATTTCAGTATGGAGAGCTCTTCCTTTTATAGTGACAAGGAGTGTGCAAGCATTGAATGCTTGAGACACTTGTCATCTTCACACTTGCTGAGGATGTTGACTTCTGGAAAGTTGTGAAGTCCTTGTCACCTTTTACTAGGTGCAGACAGAGTAGCTTGAGCATATAACAGGGACCTTAGCTGAAAATGGATAATAAGACAGAAGGTCACTTTATCCATGTAGAAAATATCTTCTCAATTTGTCTTCTTATGTCTCTCAGTTTTGTCTTCTTTTGCTTCTCAAAATCTCTTTCAACAAATGCACCACCGAAGAAAGGTTGTAAGATTTCTTCCAAGACAAAATGAATTTGCTTCTCATTTTGTCTTATTATGTCTCTCACTTTTGTCTCCTTTTGCTTCTCAGATTTTCTTTCAAGAAAAGCACCACCGATGGAAACTTGAGATATGTGACACATCTTTGGAGAAAACATCTTTGAAGCTTCTTTGAGGTCCCACCGAAATGTCATTTGGGATATGTGACACATCTTTGAGATATGTGACATCATCTTTGAGATATATGACATCATCTTTGGGAAAAGCTTCTTTGAGACTAGGCCGAAATAGAGAGAAGTTTCGGTGGAAATACCACCGAAATTGTGAGAACAATTTCGGTGAACAATGACTTGTATGTTTGAGAAAAGATCTTTCACTTCCACAATGAGAGAATCTTTAATCTTGACTTTGGTTGATCTTTGACTTCACCAAACATTTGATATCTTGTACAAGCCATTACAAAGAACCATGCATCCAAAATTTCTCTAAGTATAAAATGTTTTTCAAAGTATAAAAGGAGATCATGAGGTCATCTTCAAATCTTGATGACCCAACAATCTCCCCCTATTTGATGATGACATCCATACTTAGAAAAACATGAGTAAGACAGTGAATAATGCAAGTTGACCCTTCTTTACTCTTTTGGGTTCTTTTTCACACAGTCCATTTTTTTTTTTTTGTGTGTGTGTATGTATATATGATATTTACATATAAGAAAAAAAATAAAAAGGTATAGCTGTACAAATAATCGAAAGGAAAAGGAAAGAAGTATAAACAGTATAAACAGAATGAATATTACTTGCATCTTTGGAGGGGCGAGTTGAAACTTGTGTCTGGCTTGAGGATTCTTCATTTTGATCAGCAGCCTTAGGATACTTCTGCCCAATTGTTGCATCTTGGCATCTTTTCATGTTTATCATCAGCATCCTTTGTCTTTGTTTTGCTCCCCCTCAGTTAGATCAGACGGTCTTTGTGTTTCTCCCCCTCAGTTAGATCCGCCCGGACTGAAGTGCTCCCCCTTGACCGGTCCGTCGATTTCCTCATTTTTTCAAGTTGGTCGCTGTATATGAGTACTGAGGGTTTATGTTGCTCCCCCTCAGCGGCCGACGTAGGAAAAACACCAAGAGAAAATGAAAAGATCGGCCAGAACCAAGACCAGTTTTTTTTTTTTTTTTTTTTTTTACCTTTCCACCGAAAATTGAGCAACATCCACCGAAAATAGGCTATTTTCGGTGGGATTTTCGGTGGAAAATCGGTAGAATTTTTTTTTTTTTTTTTTTTTACCTTTCCACCGAAAATTGAGCAAAATCCACCGAAAATTGGCTATTTTCGGTAGGATTTTCGGTGGAAAATCGGTAGGATATTTTTTTTTTTTTTTTTTTTTTTTTTTTTGCTTTTCCACCGAAAATGAAGGAGAGTCCACCGAAAATTGGCTATTTTCGGTAGGATTTTCGGTGGAAAATCAGTAGTAAAACTTCTAAGACATTATGGAGAAAATCTTCAAAGTGAAGAAAAGATTGGAATTTCATCTTCCAATTTGATGACCCAAAAAGATTGAGTTTGAGGATTTGGGGTGACATCTGTAGAAGAGTTTGTAGTGGGTGGATTGGTGGAGGGATTTGAGGTGGTGGATCGGTGGAGGGATTTGAGGTGGTGGATCGGTGGAGATTCGGTGTGGAATCGGTGTGGATCGGTGTAGACTCGGTGGTGGATCGGTGTGAGGATTCCACCGAGGAGTTTGAAGGATTGTACCGAATTTAGAAGGGTTTCACCACCGAATTTGAAGGGTTCCACCGAATTTGAGGGGTACCACCGATCGAGGAGGCAAAACATATGATGGGAAGTAAAGTATGGTGGGATATGGTTTTGGTTTGGTGGTTAAGGAAAATTTCGGTGGTGAGGTTTAGAAAAGAAATGGGTTTAAAAAATAGAAGAGGAGGGTGAATAAATAAAGGTGGCCACAAAAAGAAAGAAAAGTTTATGGATGTGAGAAGGGTTTAAATGAGATTTTTGGTGGAAAGAAAATCGGTGTGGGCTGGTTGGGTTTCTTCTCAGCAGAAAATAAGGGTAGAAGGGTGGAAAAGAAATTTGGTGAACAAGATTCGGTGAAAGAGAAAAATGAATTCGGTGAAGAATGGGGAAATGGTTTAAAAAAAATTGTGGATGAAATTTGAATTTCGGTGGATGAAATTCAATTTTGGTGGTTTTAAGAAAAGGTGATACCAGATTTTGTACTTTTCGGTGGTCGTGAGATTGCATGGTAAGAAAGTATTTTGGTGGAAGAAATTAGTAATTAGTTTTATTAAATTATTATTATTATTATTTATTATTATTTTAATATATATATATATACACATCGGTGAAACCGAAAGTATGTATATATATACATATTTATAATAATAATAATAATAATATAATAATCATAATAATAATTTCAATACCCTAAACCAATGCATCCTAAACAACGCCTATTCTTTAGTGGGTAGAGCAGTAAGATGAGAACTGGGAGGCTTTTCAAAAACAAGGAGATCTTGAAGGTTTTGTCAACTTTCTCACTTGTTCACATAGATCCATCTGCCCAGCTCAAAATCTGCAATCACAAAGAATTTAATTTCCAGGTACCCATTTTGAAGGTGGGTCCTTTTGGGTTAGAAGAAAAAGAATGACAAGAATTTATATCACTCAGAATAATTCTTTATTTCACACAGTCTTTGGCAAAATGAGAAATATCACCACAGATATAGCATTTTCTATAAAGAGAGTTCCTTTTAGAAACTTGACATTTTTCCTAACTTTTGCTCAAAGATTTTGAAGAGATAACAAAGAATGGGGGTGCATCACATAGAATTCATATTTCAAAAATTGGGAGTACATAAATCCTTTCTTTTGAATTGGACATTTTGAAACTCACAGATTTAAGAAGAAAATCGGTATGAGAAGTCATAAAGTTATTTTTGGAAAAATTTTGGAGGATTTCCTTTTAAGACAGAAACAACACCCAGAGACTAGCCAAATAAAATTTCCAAAATTTATGTTTTCAGATGTGATGGCAGAAATTATGAACACATAGCAAAAGAGTTTGAAATAAGAGAATTCATAAAAGATAGATAAAACACATAGTATGTACCTGTGAAGAGTAGAAGAAGCACTTAGCTGATACAAGAGCAGTTGAGGAGTCATTCGCTTTCAGATGTGGGTTCATCTGCCAAATCATAAGATTTAGCAGGCAGACCCTTTCCTCTTCTGACAAGTCTTTCATTTCTTTCCTTTTCTCTCTTGTATTTCTCCTTGTATCTTTCAGCCCGGTCAAAATTTGCAGAAGAGGAAGATTGGCTGAAATTTTTGGAAAATCGGTGGGAAGCACTTCTAAGTCTTTCAAGGTTTCTACTTTTACACTCAGAAGCAAAATGACCCTTTTTACCACAGTTAAAACATTCCTCATTAGATTTATATAAAGGAGAGTGTTTGGAGAGAGAAGAGGATGAATTTCTATCGAACTTAGATTTTCCAGAAGAGAGATGAGATTTGGATTTAGAGTGCCCATCCAACATGGCCATTTCATCAGATAATTTATCAGCTGAAGTTTCCTCACATTCATCCTTAGCATCACTAAGATATGTTTCTGAATGATCATTGGGATCTTCTTGACTATTATGGTCAGAGTCAGATGGGTAGGTGATTTTTGGAAAACACTTAGTCTTTTTGGAAGAGTCACTCAGGAGAGCTAGAGAAGAGTTCTTTATAAACTTTTGCAGTTTCGTCTGCTCATAGTTGAAAAGAGTACCATAAAGAACAGTAAGAGGCATATGATCAAGATCCTTGGTTGTCTTTATACAAGTACAGATATTTTCCCAAAAATCGGGAAGACAGTCCATAAATTTGCACAGGACTTCCTCATTGTCATACACTCTACCTAACAGCTTTAAGTCATTAAGAAGACTGTTAAAGCGATTATAGTAGTTGGAGAGAGATTCTCCTTTCTCATAAGAAAAGAGTTCATATTTTCTAACAAAACCAATTTTTCTGCTCTTTTTAACTTCATTTGTACCTTCGTACAAAACACACAGAGTGGACCACATCTCTTTGGCAGTAGAGAGATTTACCAGAGAGTGGTACACTTCATCAGGAAGAGAGAGAGCAATGATAGTTCTAACTTTAGAATCAAGAGACACAAGTCGTTTTTCCTCATCAGTATATTTCTTAGGATTTTTAAGAATGTAACGACCAGTAGCAGCAGATTTTTCTTCATCAGACGAATCATTAGAATCATCTTTTTCCATGGTTTCTTTACCCGGCCTCTGCGTTTCATAGCGAGCCCAAACTCTGGGGATAAAGGGTCCCTCTTGGAGAATGGTTGGATATCTAGTATCCACTCCTTCCATGAACAGCATCATGCGGCTTTTCCACAAAGAGAAGTTGTTAGCATTGAACTTAGGAGGTTTTGAAATGGAGCCATTTTCAGAAAAGTTATTTTGAAAAGAGTTTTCAATAGTTGAAGAAGAGGAGGCAGCCATCGCAGATCAAGTTTATGGGAATAAACTTTCTGCTCTGATACCACTTGTTAGTCCCAGATGGCTATAACAAGTATTGTAGAAGGGGGGGGTTGAATACAATACTCAAAATTTTCACAATTTTAATTCTTTTTATTGAAAATCTTTCAACAAGAATTACACATAGAAAACTTAAGACTGTTGCGGAAAAGAACAGATAAACTATTCTAACAATCTTACACAAAGTATACAACAAAATAACTAAGAACACTTAGAACAAAGCTATAAAGTTTTTCAAGCAAACTGGAAATTCTTGCACTTAGAGAATTCTTCCAGTTTGCGTAGAATATCAAGAGCTCACGGTAATCTTCAAAGTCTCTCAAGATGTGTGTATTTCAGTATGGAGAGCTCTTCCTTTTATAGTGACAAGGAGTGTGCAAGCATTGAATGCTTGAGACACTTGTCATCTTCACACTTGCTGAGGATGTTGACTTCTGGAAAGTTGTGAAGTCCTTGTCACCTTTTACTAGGTGCAGACAGAGTAGCTTGAGCATATAACAGGGACCTTAGCTGAAAATGGATAATAAGACAGAAGGTCACTTTATCCATGTAGAAAATATCTTCTCAATTTGTCTTCTTATGTCTCTCAGTTTTGTCTTCTTTTGCTTCTCAAAATCTCTTTCAACAAATGCACCACCGAAGAAAGGTTGTAAGATTTCTTCCAAGACAAAATGAATTTGCTTCTCATTTTGTCTTATTATGTCTCTCACTTTTGTCTCCTTTTGCTTCTCAGATTTTCTTTCAAGAAAAGCACCACCGATGGAAACTTGAGATATGTGACACATCTTTGGAGAAAACATCTTTGAAGCTTCTTTGAGGTCCCACCGAAATGTCATTTGGGATATGTGACACATCTTTGAGATATGTGACATCATCTTTGAGATATATGACATCATCTTTGGGAAAAGCTTCTTTGAGACTAGGCCGAAATAGAGAGAAGTTTCGGTGGAAATACCACCGAAATTGTGAGAACAATTTCGGTGAACAATGACTTGTATGTTTGAGAAAAGATCTTTCACTTCCACAATGAGAGAATCTTTAATCTTGACTTTGGTTGATCTTTGACTTCACCAAACATTTGATATCTTGTACAAGCCATTACAAAGAACCATGCATCCAAAATTTCTCTAAGTATAAAATGTTTTTCAAAGTATAAAAGGAGATCATGAGGTCATCTTCAAATCTTGATGACCCAACAAAGACAATGAGACACAAGTCAGGGAAAGGATCTGATAAGGAGTCGCCTAAGGGGCGAGGTCGAGCATACAACATAACCTTGGAGGAGGCTATAGAGACTCCTAACGTCACATCTGGTATGTTCCTTACAAAGCAACGCATACATCAATGCATTAGCTATCTATGATTATGTTACATCATATATTAGTATTGTTTATATCACTATTAGATGAAAGTGTGTATAAGCCTATAAGTATGTTTACAAGGACAAGTAGGCATACGGACATTGGTGAAACCTTGTAGGTCATACAAGTAGCATCACTAATAAAGGCGAAAAGACTAAAAAACAAGATTATACCTCTATCGCTAGTTAAATGGAAGGGTGCATAAATGACATTAGAGACAAAGGGTAGAAAAGAAGTAGAACCCTCAACTTTTAGTCAGAAAAATTCCGAGGACGAAATTCTTTGAAGGAGGGGAGATTTGTAACATCCAAAAAAATGGTAAATAATTAATAATGAAAAGAAAGGTAAAAAGGAAAAATAAAATAAATTCCTTTTTATTTTATTGGACCAAAAATGTGAATGATGGAGTTGAGAGGGGTCAAGTCTGCCATTTGCGTAAAATGTTATTGAGAGTTTAAATTAGTTTTTGACCAAAGTGTTAAGTATCATGTTAGGAAGAGGGGGGGGGGGCAAAATAGTAAGTTTAGGGGGTAAATGTAAAAGTCAGGAAATGCTAGGGGGGCGAATGTCATCTTCTTCAAAGTTTGAGGACCTGTTTCGCCAGTAGTACAACTCTGTTTGGAGAAAGCGACCCAAAAGCTAAAAAGTCCCGATTTGGTCGGATTTTTCAACTAATAAGCCAAATCTATTGGCATGTAAATATGTAGAACCGGTTAAGGATCATTTTGGTTCAAAAAGGTGGAGAAATAGGCTAAAAACGAGAGAGAAATCTGAGTTTGAAGTTTGGAGTCAAACTTTTGGTTTTTCGTCGATTCAAGGTGAGTTTCTTTACCAAATCTTATGATTTTAAGTGGCATACTTTCGTTTTTAAGAGGTCTAACGAACCCTAGTAATCTCTTATCTCAGATTTGTGTTTTTAGCGACCAAATCACTGTTCAAAGTTTTTGGGTTTTAGTTTTAAAAACATAAACTTCAAATGAAGAAAGGGAGCTCATTACTTGTCCAAAAATAGAGTTCTATATGTAAAAATGTTGGTAAAAATGTTACCAAGAGTTTTATGCAAAAAGAGCAAAGAAAAACGAATACGAAATGATCGATTTCGAGTTTAAAAGTTCTGAAAATCGTGTTAATGGCTGCTGCTGTGTTATTTATGTTTTTATCTATTTATCAAAAATAAAATAAAAACAACAAACATAAAGAAACAATGTATGGACCTGGGTTCGAACCTGGAATTAGCTTTCATACTCCTCAAGCGCATTTCCAATGTATTTCTCTATTTTATGTTGGAAATTTTAGTAAAAATATGTGTTTTTATTAATTTTGGACACATTTATATATATATATATAATTAACTCTTAGTGGGTTTGTATTCTCCTATATGAGAGCTTCGAAACAATATATAATGTGTCCAAAACGGAGTATGTGTGAATGAGATATCGATACTCAAAGTTGAGTATTTGGATGAAATTAGCAAAAAACCAAATGGGTGTGGGAATGTGTCCCACGTAGGAAGAAGTAGTAAACCTTCATTGGTTTATAACCAAAGAAGTGTGAGGAGTTGACAAGCTCCTTTGAATGGTTTTACTCCAACACCTACCCACGCGCAGGGTGGGTGCTGATTGACGATTTGGTTAGCTAAAATCGTCGAACTTGTGTGTGGGCGCGACCTGCGAACACGAATGCAGCTCGGTTTTGCTACTAATTTTTGTAACTGAAAACGTATTGAATGATAGTTAATTCGTTTAATTACTCATTTCGGTTACAGTAATTAATTCGTTAATTACGAATTAATGATTTCGGTTTCAAACTTCAATATATATAGAGGGTCTCGGTTTTCATCCAAAACACACGAAAATCAACACAGAAAGAATACTCTCGACAATCGATTCATACTCTCGAAACAGTGCAGCATACGACCTTTTCAGGCAAGTGGTCATCTCCGGCAGTACTTCTGCTCTAGCTGTTGTACCCTGCGAACAGACGGCGAATCTGTTTAAGGGAATCGTGTGTAACACGAGCCTCAGCTTTGTATCGATTTTCAAGGAATCCGTTTCCTAATTCGGTTTCTTCTTTCTTCTTCACGTTTTCTTGAACGTAAAATGGAGAGTGAGTTAAATCTTCTCCAATGTATTACTCTATTTTACTCTTTAAAAGAGAATATTCCAAGTATATTCTTTTTTATTTTGATTACATATATTTTCAATAATACTCTTATATATTTATTAACTTTATAAATTGCATCCTTATATTTTTTATTTTCACAACACTCTTATATTTATTAACTTTATCATATTATTTAACAACATTATAATTCATATTTAATATCGCATTAAATTATCAAAAACCAAATTTCATTAAATAAAGATGTTACATTTTCAACACACATCTAAAATTTAGATACATAACAACTAACGCATTTAAATTAGTATCAATGTTATTCAAAAACCGTCTTCCGCTTATGTATGCTTTTATTACGGTCGCCATTATGTATTTTTATCTTTATCATTTGTAATGCTTTTATGTTAAAATATGTGCTAATGACGTGTTTTAATTAAATATGTTATGTTGTAAATTGTTAAAGTTTATTAGTTTTTAAAATTAATTGGATAAATTTAATTTAATTTAAAACCTAAAGATAAATATAATTCTAGTTTATTAAAATTGGTATTAGACAACAACAAAAATAAAAATACAAGAATCTAAAAAATAGAAGGGTCATTTTGTAATTATCAAAAGTTAGAAAAAAATAGAGAGTAGTGAATAGTAATTCTCTATATATAGAGAGTTACTATTCAATTCTCTATTTTAGAGAGTAAAATAGAGAGTTCACTGGAGAGGATATAGAGAGTAAAATGGAGAGTTTATTGGAAATAGTCTTAACCAGTTGGGTAAACAGACTCTTTGTTAATTTTGGTGGACGAAAATCCTAATATTCCGTAATTGAGGATTTGAGTTTTAACAAAATTATCTTTTAGCCCCTGGAGTTCTATATATTCCATTTTAGTATCAAAATCTTTCTGGAAATTTAAGAATGATTTCATGGATTTACAAGATGTAATTTTCGACTCGGTTTTAATTATAGGAGCTTTCAAAGTTACCAAAATGCCCTTACAACAAGGGAATTAGGGGTGCTCACGGGTTGGGTTGATCGGGTTGAAGACATTTCGACACATCAACCCAATGTTGGCGGTTTGAAAAAATTTCAACCCAACCCAACCCAAACAAATATACAACCCAACCCAACCCAACCCGTTCGGGTTGATCGGGTTAGTCGGGTTGGTCGTGTTGTGTTTAAACAAGGTAAAATCAAAATTAAAAACATAAAAATAAAGAAAACATGTCTTTAAAATACAACTGATAATTCAGACAGTATTTAGATACTACATATAAAAATGTCTAAACCAAATACGATCAAATAACTTGACGTTTCCAATTTGCATATTTCTTAAATTTTAAACATATCGTCATCAAATGTTTTCCTCAATTTGCATATATATATATATATATATATATATATATATATATATATATATATATATATATATATATATATATATATGTGTGTGTGTGTGTGTTAACATCTACTATATATATATATATGTGTGTGTGTGTGTGTGTGAAGAAGTTATATAGAGATGAACAAGAGATTGAATATATATATATATATATATATATATATATATATATATATATATATATATATATATATATATATATATATATATATATATCGGGTTCATCGGGTTGGGTTGGGTTCAAATTATTGTAACCCGATATCAACCCAATACACACGGTTTGAAGATTTTACAACTCGATTGGACATCGGGTTGCTTCGGGTTAGGTTATTCCACGTCGGGTTGGGTTGGGTTGATCGGGTTTTTGAGCACCCCTAAAGAGAATCGATATTTTAGCAATACTTCACGCATTTAATTTATAAAATTTTCAAAACGACCTTACGTTTTGGCATTTGGTATTTTAATGAATTATTTTTAAATGGACGGTTACAACAAATCTTTTATTTATTTGGATGATTTAAAAATAATATTTAAAACGTCGTAATAAGGGATAGTTATTATCGAGCATTTTAAATTCGGAAAATATGGAGGATTTGTATAAATTGTATATTTCCTAAGGAGAGGTGGTTATAATAAGTCGTCTAATTATTTAGAAGATTTTATTAATAGGAGTAAAATGCCTTCTTTGGTTTTAATATTTATTGGGACACTATTCGGAATGGAGATTTATAAAAGTATAAAAGGGTTAATTTGACGTTTTGGGATGTCATCGAATTATAGACTTCGGGTTTGACTAAAGTTGGTCGGGTTTGACAATAGTTAACTTTTACCTCGTTTAACCCTCGCTTGAAATGGGTGACTGGTTCTGTGTGAGCCGTACACACCAGGGAATGCCTGTGACATAGCAGCACGACCCCGTAATGGGTTATTGGCTATAGGTGAGCCGTACACACCCAGGGAATGCTTGCAACTTATCAGTCATCACTTGATGAGACAATTATGAGGTCTTATTTATTTCGTTGTTACATGTTTTCAGAAAATGCATGTTATTTTATCTGGAGTTTGCATGTTTGTTATATGTGACAAGATATGATTTTACTCACGCAAACCATGAACTCACTGAGCTTTATAAGCTGACTATAGTATGCATCTCAGTGCCAGGTAGTTCAAGGTTGGATCAGGGCAAAGGACACGTTTAGAGATTTGTCTATTATTATTTTTTATCCAGACTTTTGTTTAGACTTTTACGTATGGATTAGTTGTAACTTAACCTGGTATGGGACGGGTTAGTATTTAAGTTACATGTTTATGTATTTGAAGGGTTCCGCTGCAAACGGTTTTAAAGTTTTAATTTAGCCTAAATTTTGGAGTATTTTTAGAAGAATTGTTTCAGATTATGTAACATTCAAATGGAAAAATTATGGGTGTTACAAAAATGAAGAAGAAAGATATGGGGGAGGCATTTACATCAAGTTTGAAGAATGCAATGACAAATGTGAACGAAATGGCTTCACTCAAAAGTGTGGATATGGTATGTGTTTGGGTAAAAAATCACACCTTACGACTGATGATAGAAAACTCAAAATAACTTTTTCATAAGACCACTCATGTATTTAGATAAGGTCTTACAGGTTATTCACGGACGAGTATTCGGTCGTATATTTTTATGCTGGTCGACGTATGAGACTTAAGACGGTCGTACGACTATACTAACCGTTAACAGTCAACAGCCGTTTCTTTTGTTCATAAATGCAGGTCCACGAGCATTCATGGTGCAAACGGCCAGTAACAGACAAGTAATCAATGGCATTAAAAGCCCGACAACGGTTACGAAACAAGCCATCAAGACACACTTAATGACCAGCGGAAGCTATATAAAGGCTTGCTCTACAACCGAAAAAGGGATTGAATCTACATCTGCTCCATCTATTTTCTAAGCTATTATACATCGAAAACACAACAATCTACAAAGCATTCGAACGAATATCGCTAAAGCTACCTTCGCACAACAGCAGTTCGAACCGCACGACATCAGACTTTTTCGCACGATTTACACACGACACACGACTTCTTCGCACGACTAAGTTCATTCCTATATTTATTTGTAATCTGTTGTACACAAAACACTTGTTACAAAAGGACTTTCGCCCCTGTTTGGCGACTATAGTGCACCGTCGACCCTCATAAGTCGACCGCGGTTTTTTCCCTCGTTTTGGGGTTTTCCGCGTCACCAAATCTCTTGTCTTGTTTACTTTTTCCTTGTGATTGTGTTTATTGGTCTTGAGATACATTTCTTTAGTTGTTAAAAGTCCACATCAACCTTAAGTTGTTCTTTTGGGCGATTTTTGGCATTAACAGTTTGGCGCCATCCGTGGGACCCCATCTAGAGAAAATCTCAAAGCCAACGCATATATCAATCTAATGATCTTGTGGAGTTTTTGTTGTTTTCAGGTAAATGGCAATTTATCAGGATCCTATGATTCAACTCTAGTCAGAATTGAATGCGGCTCGAAGTCAGATTCAAGCCCTGCGTGAGCAGAATCAGAAAGCAGCTGCAGAAATCGCTTCTCTGAGGAATCCAGCGATGGACAATTCCTTTGGACCTCAGAACGGTCCCCGACCTATGGGGGCACCTTTCGTAAGGCCACTATTCCAAGCAGGTCCAGGGCCTTTTGTCAGCAATCCTCCTTTCGGACAACTTCCTCCGCAGCATCTGAGGCCTCCGCCATTGTACAATGGGGCCATACCTTATCATATCCCAACGAACTTCCCCTTTACCGGGGAAGCCAACGGGTCGTCGCACAGAAATGGTTCCCACCCGACGATCGGCGCAGCAGCCCAGAACTCAGGAGTCATTCCTCCGACAGGCTCGAGCCCCGACCCTAATGACCCCGTCGCTCAGAGACTCAGGTTATTGGAGGGCCAGAACGAAAAGATGTTGTCATTACTTTCGAAATTACCTGGCGCCGCCGTTCCTGTCGACGTCGAGCCTCTCACAGGATTCCAAGTGTCGCCTTTCATTGACGCGATAGCAAGCGTTGATGTTCCGAAAAAGTACAATGTTTGGGTAAAAAATCACACCTCACGAGTCACGACCGACGTGAGAAAACCCAGATAACATTTCCATAAGACCACTCTTGTATTAAGATAAGGTCTTACAAGTTGTCTACGGACGTATACTCGGTCGTGTATTTTTTTGCTGGTCGTACGTTCCGTACGACCGACGTATGAGACTTATGACGGTCATACGATTATACTAACCGTTAACAGTCAAACACCCGTTTCTTTTTTTCATTAATGCAGGTCCACGAGCATTCATGGTGCAAACAGCCAGTAACGGACGAGTCATCAATGACATTTAAAGCTCGACAGCGGTTACGAAGAACGCCATAAAGACACCATTAATTACCAGCGAAAGCTATATAAAGGCCTATGCTGCAACCGAGAAAGCAATCTGAGTTAATCCGATTCAATCTGATTTATATCTGCTCCATCTACTTTCTAAGCAAATTACACATCGAAAACACAGCAGTCTACAGAGCATTCGAACGAATATCGCTAAGGCAACCTTCGCACGACAGCAGTTCGAACCGCACGACAACAGCTTTTTTCGCATGATTTACACACGACACACGTCATTTACATACGACTAAGTCTATTTTTACGCTTATTTGTAATCTATTGTACACAAAACACCTGTTACAAAAGGACTTTTTCCCCTGTTTGGCGACTATAGTGCACCGTCGACCGCGGTTTTTTCCCTCGTCTTGGGGTTTTCCGCGTCACCAAATATCTTGTCTTACTTACTTTTCCTTGTGATTGTGTTGCTTGGTCTTGAGATACGTTTCTTTAGTTGTTAAAAGTCCACATCAACCTTAAGTTGTTCTTTTGGGCGATTTTTGGCATTAACATACAACATTCCTACTTTTACACCAAAATATTCGGGAATAACTGACCCAACAGAGCATATTGCACAATACAAACAATTGATGTGGACAGTATCAATCTCACATCAATATCAAGAAGTGTGCATGTGCAAAAGCTTCAGGGCGACTCTTACAGGTCCTGCTCTTCAATAGTTGATCAACCTAAAACCCAAGTCCATCAGCAACTTCGCAGAGTTGGTCAACCAGTTTTCGCAACAGTTCGCCAGCAGTCGCAAGATGGAGAAGCAGACCAGCGACCTGTACTATGTCGTCCAAAAATCCGGAGAGTCCATCCGTAGTTATTTCAATCGATTTAACGCATAAATGACCAGCATTCGAAATTGTGACGTCAAGACTGCCATCGAGGCCTACAAGCGTGGTCTTGACGACAACACTACAGGATTGTACGTCGATCTTACGAAATACCCACCCGAGAATTTCAAAGACGTACAGGCTAGAACTCTAGCTTATATGAGGGTCGAAGACGACTTAGTCTTCCGCCGTAAGCATTCCACTGACGAAATATCGCTTGGGATCAAGAAGCCAGATTTCAAATCCAAACCAAGCGTCAAGTCGGAGCCGTCGCGCCAAATATCAAACGTTCGGTTCGACAAGAAAAAGAGCAGTCCTACACCTCGGTTCTTGCAATATCCTAAGATCTCTTCTTATGGATTCAAGGGAACGATGAAAGAGCTAGTCGAAGCTCTTAGAAACGTTCAGTCGTCTATCCGATGGCCTAAGAGGAGTGATAAGATGACGACAAGAAGGATAAGACCAATTGGTGCGACTTCCATAGTGACTGTTTGGGCAAAAATTCACCAGTCTCGACCACGACCAGAAAAGGTGAGACACATGTTATGAACTATATCTTGTATTAAGATAAGGTCCCGACGAAGACCCAAAAAACCTCTGTCGTCCCTCCTAAAAGGTAAGTCGAGAATTCCTCACGACACTCGACCTCGACGTCTCCCGTTCCGCACGACCGTGGCGTAGAATCATGCGACCTCGGCCGACTAACGCGTTATACAACTGTTATATTTGTTCAGTGATTAATGCAGGAGTCAAAGTCATTAATGGACAACGACTATAACCAAAAAAAAATCAGTTATGAGCATCTAATCCCACATTGAAGACGACGACCGTTACAACAATCATCAAAGATCTTAATGATTCAATTACTTTCATCCGAAGACTATAAATCCCAAAGTTCAATCCTCAGTTTCAGGACATCGAATAACACAGGGAGACAGATAGAACAAGAGCATCGAACAACAGAAGCAAACGCAAACACTCGATGAATATTCATTCGAATTAAAGAGATCATTCATAGAAGACCGCTCTCGACGCACGACATTCGCTCTCGACCAACAGATCACATATTGTTTTCACACACGACGCACATTGTTTTTACATTTCAAACACTTGTACTTTACATTTCGAAGTCTTTCCCTTCATTTGTATTGTAATCTCTATACGATCGACACCCGGAACACCAAGAACATCGCCCCTGATTGGCGACCATAGTACAGCGACGACATCCATTGTCGTCCGCAGGTTTTTTCCTCGTTGAGGTTTTTCCTGCGTCATCAAATCCTCTGTCTCATTTACATTTTTGTCTTTGTCGCACGCCTTTGTCGAACGATTCCTTTCTTTAGTTGTTAAAGTCCACATCGACCTTAAGTTGTCCCTTTGGTGCGATTTTTGGCATTAACAGTTTGGCGCCATCCGTGGGACCTCATCTAGAGAAAATCTTCGACAAACGTGCGTTTTACTAACGGTTTCTTGGAGTTTTCTTTTTTCTCTGTCTCAGGAAAATGGCAGCCCCTAGAAATCAGCAGCATGTCATTGCCCAGATGTACCAGGAGCTTGAAGTCGCTCGAAATCAAATCAACGCCATGGCAGAGCAAAGTCGCAGAGCAGCTGAGGAGATCGCACGACTAAGGAATCCCTTTGGACCTCAGAATGGTCCTAGGCCATTCGTGTAACATCTCGATTTCCATATATACAAACAACATACATTTCATAACATAATTTCATCAAAAGATACATCATATTGCATATTCAGTCCCATAGTCTTACTAAACATAATAAGTAATTCAGTACAAACTTTTTGACTAAGTAATTTACATTATGACTAACAATAAAGCCATAAGTACAAAAACACTTCATGATCTTCATAACACAAGTCTTCCCAAAAGCTAAGCAACGACTATCCTTCTTATTTGCCCTTACTTGATCCACGACCTGGAATACATATTTTTAAAACAAAATGAGGGTTAGACCTAGCGGTCTAAGTGAGAAAATCCCTGTCATTTCACAATCATTATGAAACCCATTTATATAAAATCCTTTATATAAACACACATATATCACACGTAATTAAATACCAATCAAGACTCGTGCACTGTGTTCAACTCATCCCCTTTCTCATTCTCATTTCTCCTGGCCATGTTAGTTGGTTGCGAGCCAACTAATCCACTGTACAACAACTACAGCTAACACCGATGTACAACAACTACAGCAACACCGCTGTACAACAACTACAGCAAACACCGCCGACTAGAGTTTCGGCTAACGTATACTCGTGTAGTGTAATGCACATATAACTACAATATATATCTCAATATATCATATTGTCATTTATGAACATTTAATCACATTATCTATCACCTTTTCAATCTACACGTATATGTATTCCAGTTTAAAAACATTTTTTAAGTAAAACTCACCTGATTGCTTATCAAAACGTTTCCAAGCCTTCTTAACAGGTTCAGTCCTTTACCCAGAATTCACAGGATCTGTAACAAACAGATACAGATATCTCTTTACCACATAAAAGACATAAGTCTTACTAAGGCTATGAACTCTAAAGAACTCCATTCCTCAAATGTTGCCCCCAAACCCGTACTCAAGTCAAGACCACAGAATAGTCAGTTCTCATTCATTCCCTATCTATGGGTTAACAAAATACAGGTTAATGGATACTCGACAGCATCTAAACTCTCAATATTGGCCAAACAGCAAAAGTATCCGGATACCATAAGTTATCCGGACAAAACAATCTTTTCCGGATAACACAACAAATCCGGACAGCACAACCTTTCCGGATAACATACGCAATCCGGACGACATCCGGATACCAAAATAATCCGGATACCATCCGGTATCTGAATCCATCCGGAAAACATTAGAAAAAGGAACTTACCCAGATATCACCAACAAAACTACCCGGACACCTTCATACTATGTCCGGACACCTCTGTCGGTTTCTTCAATTTCGACCCAGAATCAACAGAAATTACTACTGGACGTGTAATCGGTTATTCTACTCCAATAGAAACTATCTATTGGTAATTACAGACATAAAACATACAAGGAACATACCTTAATTTACTGCCAAGCAATTCAAATGAAGCCTTTTACCCTAGCTTTCTTCCTTTGCTCCTTTTTCTCCCCAAAACACACACACACTTTTCTGATTTTCTGAGTTGTGATAATATCTGAAGTCTAAGAGATATTATCAACCAAATTTTACCAATTAGACCCTAACCTATTCAATAATGACCAAAATACCTTTTTAACTTATTAATTAATCCAAACACCCCTAAACTTATAAATTCACCTAAACTCACCCTAAATATCAATTATAGAGTTAAATAATTTTAACGGAACGAGGCTTTAACTAACGAACTTACCCAGGGTATTACATCATCTCCCCCTCAAAAGAATTCCGTCCCGGAATTCGGTTAAGCAAAAAGGTGAGGGTATTTGGTTCTCATTTCAGATTCCGATTCCCAAGTAGCATCCTGCCCTCTATGATGTCTCCACTGAACTTTCACTTGCCTGATCTCTTTATTCCGCAACACTTTAACTTTGTGGTCAACTATGGCTTCCGGTTCCTCTACATAATTCAGCTTTTCATCCACTTGTATATCTGGTAGAGAGACGGCCTGATCTGGCGTAACCAAACACTTCCGAAAATTTGAAACATGAAACGCGTTATGAATCCTGCTTAACTCTAGCGGAAGATCCAACACGTATGCTACTTCACCGATCCTCTCCATAATTGCAAACGGCCCGATGTACCTTAGAGTAAGTTTACCTTGCTTTCCAAATCGAATGACTCCTTTCCAGAGTCATTAACTATTGGTAATATTTCTAATAATAGCAGGGTCCTTTTGGGTTGCCCTTAAGACCCAAATAAACAATCAGAAGAATGAAAGGGAATTAATGTAGTTAGATTATTAATTTTTCATTTGATGATAAATTAATTACAAGCTACAATATAATTAATTAGATTAATTATAGGGACTAAATGATAACTTGTTAAAATAGTTTTTATCAAGCTTATCTGTTCAAGGGGGCTACTTGTAAATAGAGAGGTTATAAATAAGATGCTAGGGATCAAACCCTAGGATGATTTTTTTTGGTGTGATCTCTCTCTCTCTCACAAGGCCATAGCCTCCCCTCTCCTCCCTCCCAAAATCGTAAACCCTTCCAAGGGTTTAGGGTTAAAGCTTCAATCTTGATTGTTGGTTTGATGTTCTTAAGTGTGAGCCACTAGAGAGATTCACACTATTGATCCTTGACATCCAAGAAGCAAGAACAAGGTTTAATTCATCTTTGTGTTTTCGACAATCACAAGAAACAAGTAAGTGTTCTTGATTCTTTCTATTGTAGTTAATCATCTAGAACGTATGCATCTTTATAAGTTGTTTGTTAGTATTGCCATGGATGATTCAATTTTAAATATGCTTCCGTTGCCTATATCATGTGGTAGTACGGTTTAACAAAACCTTTCAGTGGGATCAGAGCCAAAGTTCTTAGATTTTAGCTCAATAGCATAAAATTCGTATTGAATTTTCTGGAAAACGCAACGAGCCGTTTTATATATTCCTGGAGTTTGGACCGTCGGATCATCGCGTTTTTTGGACAGTAGTTTCACGACATTCTGTTTTACCTTCTGGACGGTTGGATTAATCGTTTGAGGTCCAGAAGACCCCTATTTTATTTTCGACATAGTGCAGTAAGTTTGTGACCATTAGATTGCTTAATCCCTAAATTAGGGTTTTATGATCATAACCTCTAAAGCTATAATTTTGGAAACTGAAAAAAATTCTTGCTTGCATGAAAAAGTTTCTATTTTTAGCGATTAAAGTTTATCGGTATCCCTAATGGGTATAGGGTAGTAGACGTTTTTTATGCATGTTATACCATAATTGTGTATGGCGTAGTAGTCGTTTTTTATGCATGTTATACCATAATTGTGTATGGCTAGTTTCCTAACTTGCCTAAGAAAAACACATCAATTATAAGCTTTGGAAAATATTGAATGGATAATCTTAAATTGAATAAGATAATCTTAAATACCTTCTTACAATAAACAAATATATTCAAGTTTGAATAAATATTGTAAGATAAACATTGACATTATTTATATAGTGAATATAATTTATATGTCAAATATTCACATTAATTATTAGCATGTGTCCTCACATGTTTAATTGGAATCAAATATGGAAACAATTATATTAATTGTTAAATATGTGCTCACATGGTTAATTAGAATTAATCAAGATAATCATAATTTTAAATTGTTTAAAATTCCATTCAATTTTTATATATATATTAGACCTCAATTATATATATATATATATATATATATATATATATATATATAATTAAATAATACATTGATAGTCAAACCGAGACTAGGCGTACTCACTATAAACACTCAAAAGGGGTTTAAGGAGGTTACCTATAAAATGGTTGCCAAATGAGTCAAAGGTTTTTAAAACGCCATGCGTTACCAAACTCACCGCCTCTTGTGTGGACTAGTGGAATTACCGAAAAGGTTTGATAGGTCAATGTGACAAGTTAAAAGTATTAACTATGAAGTATAAAACGAAAATTCTGTTTTAGATATACTAAGAAATGTGAAAGTCGTATGCTACCCATGATGAAGAACACACATAATCTTATAGTTTGTTAACGGAGCGTGTGCGGTTTGCCGGCACGTTAATGTGAAACTATAGTTGAAAATGATGTGGCGCTCGTGATTCTCAAGCGTACTTGAGCCGAGGGGTCCATGTGTTTTTCCATGGTCGATTCACTATCTTGTTTGTGATCCTCAGCATCCCAGTCACAAAAGGAAGATAAGCATAATCGAGATTAACATGCCATTGACATAAGTCAATTAATCTCAAAAGACCTAGGAGTTTCATAGTGAATGAAATTAACAAATAGCATTTGTTTACCTAAAATAACCTTGTGATGTGATTACGGCATCCCTTTTCACATCATAAGATATAATATGGATCCTAGCCTTGTTAAATATTTTTTGGAAAATTATTTTAAGGGTTAAATATCAAACTAACGAAAAATCTATATCTACAGATGGCTGAAAATAATCCTCCTCCTCCTCCTTCTCACTCAACATCCAACCTTACGTTACTCTCTATCCTAAGTAAAGATAAGCTAACTGGGACAAACTACTTGGATTGGATTCGTGCCTTGAGAATTGCCTTGAGGTACGAAGACAAAGAGTATTTGCTCGACGAGGATCTTCCTATACTTAATGATGATGCAAGTCCTGAAGCAGTAACTGAATACAATAAGCAATTCGTGGAATCCACAAAAGTCGCGTGTCTCATGTTGGCGTCCATGTCCCCGGAACTTCAAAAGAGTTTCGAGAACATGGGGGCGTTTGAACTAAATGAGCAGCTTCGTGAAATGTTTCAGGAGCAAGCGAGTCAAGAAAGGTTCCAAGTCGTAAAATCGCTTATGAAATGTAAGCAATAGGAGGGTGCCCCTGTATGTGCGCATGTGCAAAATATGAAAGCGTACATTGACAGGTTAGGCAATCTAGGTGTCGATTTCCCAAGAGAGCTTGCCATTGACATGGTGCTAAACTCTCTTAGTGGGGCATATAAACAGTTCATAGTGAACTTCAATATGAACAATATGGACAAGACCTTGATGGAGCTCCATGGCATGTTGAGATCTGCTGAAGCAAGTATGGGTAAGACCCAAAGTGCTCACTCAACTGCTCCCATCCTGGCCATTAGGGAAGGTGGCTGTAAGAAGAAGAAAGTTTCTCATCCCAAAGGGAAAGGAAAGGCTAAAGTTGTTCCTCACAACCAAGGCCATAAGAGAAAAGCTGATTCTTCTGACATACCACCCATAAGTGACCCTAAAGAGGCCATATGCTTTTACTGTCAAGAAAGGGGCCATTGGAAGAGAAGCTGCCCAAAATATCTGGAGGACTTGAAAATGAACAAGGTCAAAGGGTGTGGCACCTCAGGTATTTTTACAATTGAACTCCATAGTACTTCGATTTCTAACTCTTGGGTCCTTGATACGGGATGTGGTACTCACATTTGCTCTAATTTCCAGGGACTAAAGGGAAGTAGAACGTTGAAGCATGGGGAGCTGAATCTGATCATGGGAAACAGGATGACTGCCGCTGTTACCAAGATTGGAGATTTTGAGCTCATGCTTAGTAGTGGTTTTTCAATAAAGTTATTAAATTGTTGCTACTCGCCAGAAATGGCTGGAAACATTATTTCTTTTCAAGCATTGTACAAGGATGGTTTTGAATTTCAATTTGATAATAATAATGGTTGCATTTTGGTTTATAAACATGGTTGTTTTTATTTTAAAGCCTCTCCTTGTAATGGTGTGTATGAAAGTGTGATTTGTGTTGGTAGAAATAATAATAACTTAACTCTAAATGTTGGTTCCTCCAATAGTGAATTGGATAAATCATCGTTATGGCATGATCGTCTTGGCCACATAAACAAGAAACACATCGCCAAGCTCCAATCGGACGGGGTCTTGGAACCATTTGACTTAAAGTCTGATGAAGAATGCGAGTCTTGTTTACTTGGCAAGATGACGAAAGCACCTTTCAAAGGAAAAATGGAAAGGGGTAAGGATCTGTTGGACTTAATCCACACAGATGTATGTGGACCATTCAGATCTGCCACGAGAAATGGTGAAAGATACTTTGTTACCTTTACTGACGATTTCAGTAGATATGGAATTATCTATCTGATGAAAAACAAATCGGACACGTTTGAAGTGTTCAAAGGATTCAAAAACGAAGTAGAAAACCAACTGGGCAAGAAGATCAAGATGCTCCGGTCCGACAGGGGTGGAGAATACTTGAGTCATGAATTCTACGACTATCTAAGGGATTGTGGAATAGTTTCGCAATTATCTCCTCCCATAACACCACAACTCAATGGTGTTGCTGAGAGAAGAAATCGAATGCTACTTGATATGGTTCGGTCCATGATGAGTCGAGCTACACTTCCAATATCGTTCTGGGGCTATGCCTTAGAAACTGCAGCTCATATCTTAAACCTCGTTCCAACTAAGAAGGTTGCAAAGACACCCTCTGAAATGTGGACTGGGACTCGTCCTCGTTAGCACATATAAAGGTCTGGGGCTGTGAAGTCTTCGTTCGGCGCGAAACTAACGACAAGCTAGAACCTAGATCAGAGAAGTGTCAGTTCATTGGTTATCCCTACAAATCCTTGGGATATATATTTTACAAACTTTCTGAGAACAAAGTGTTTATAGCTAGAAGGGGAGTCTTCCAAGAAAGGGAGCTCATTTACAAAAGGGATAGTGGGAGCAGTATTGATCTTGAAGAAATTCAAGAAACAACCAATGATGAACCTATAGTTGACACTAGCCCTCAACATGAGGTTGAACCACCTGTTGAGGAAACCAACATACCTCCACCACCTCTTCGCAGAACTAGTAGAGATAGTAGAGCTAATCAATCTCCTGATTTTTATTATGGTTTTCATATTACAAAGGAAGGAGATACACTAGTCAATGATAAAACATTTGATAGTGCGGATGAGCCATCCAACTACAAGGAAGCGATGGCAGGCCCTGAGGCTGCCAAGTGGAAAGAGGCCATGGAGAGCGAGATTCAATCTATGTACGATAACCAAGTTTGGAAATTGGTTGATCATGCACCAGGTCGCAAGACAGTTGGGTGTAAGTGGATCTTCAAAAAGAAGACCGACATGGATGGGAATGTGCACACATTCAAGGCTAGACTGGTTGCGAAAGGTTACACTCAAACTCAAGGGATTGATTATGATGAAACCTTCTCACCAGTAGCAAAGATTAAGTCTATCAGGATATTACTTGCCATAGCTGCATTTCATGACTATGAAATATGGCAAATGGATGTAAAAACCGCTTTCCTCAATGGAAAACTTGATGAGGATGTGTATATGGCACAACCTGAAGGTTTTGTACATACTGAGTATCCAGATAAGGTGTGTAAGCTTGAAAGATCCATTTATGGACTTAAACAAGCGTCTCGTAGCTGGAATCTTTGTTTTAATGAAAAGGTCAAGGAATTTGGATTTTCTCGAAGCGAAGATGAGTCCTGCGTATATGTTAAGGCTAGTGGGAGTAATGTTGTATTTCTAGTCTTGTATGTTGATGACATACTACTCATAGGAAACAATATTCCGATGTTGCAAGGTCTGGCTCGGGAAATGTTTCGCTATGAAAGATTTGGGAAATGCAGCATACATACTTGGAATAAGAATTTATCGAGATAGAACCAAGCGTTTAATTGGACTTAGCCAAAGTACATACTTGGATAAGATATTGAAGAAATTCAATATGAGTGAATCCAAGAAATGGTTTTTGCCCATGCAACATGGCATAAGATTGAGCAAAGATCAATGTCCCAGCATTAGCAAAGAACTGGACAGAATGAGTCGAATTCCATATGCATCTGCTATAGGATCGATCATGTATGCCATGACATGTACTAGACCTGATGTCTCATTTGCTTTAAGCATGGTGAGTAGATATCAAGGGAACCCAGGCGAAAGTCATTGGACGGCTGTAAAGAACATTCTTAAGTATCTTCGGAGGACTAAAGATATGTTCTTAGTCTATGGTGGAAAAGATGAATTACGAGTAACAGGTTATACTGATGCGAGTTTCCAGACAGATCGGGATGATTCCCGCTCGCAGTCAGGATGGGTGTTCTTGTTGAATGGTGGGGCCGTGACTTGGAAAAGTTCCAAACATGACACGGACTGAAGCCATAGGTGTTAGAATTATCAATATATCTTGAATGTTTTAGTTGTTAGTTTGATGTATTAAAAACGTAATAAATTGTATTTGATTTGGAGATTATTATATGGAGATTATAATATATGCTGGATTGCGTCCATTTACATTTAATTTATTATTGTTTCGTTTTGCATGTTTAGAACCAACTTCCTGAGTATTAATTTACTTAAACCTCCACAGTCAGTCATACTCCTGGAAGTAAGTAGTGATTCAAGACTGTCATGGAGTGTTAGAAGCATAGAGAATGCAACTAACGCTCATGAGTACCTAATGGTGATTTAGGTATTGGAACAACCCGTACTCAAAAGTTTACTTCATGGATTAAGTCAGAGTAATTTTGAGATGATAATATTTTATGTTCTTCAAACGGAGATACATAGAGTTTTGCTCTAGGATTCTGTTATGCTTTGGTGTGCTCCAACGCTGACCGTAACTGGCAGCTATACAGGGTATGTCCATGTATAATATGATGAATAGAAATGAACTGTGTAGTCAAAGTTTATTTGTTCCTTCTGCCTAAACAGGAGAAGCGATATCCATGGGCCCCTCGATGATTTTGTGTTGACACTAAGTGTTTGGCCAAACCCTGACTAGAATTGATGTGCTCAATTGAGTAGCTGATGAATTCAACACATATCGGAAATCGGGAAACATAACCTTGATCCACGAGATAGACGTTTATCCATGTCTCAGGATCATGTGATATCTTGTAGAACAAAGGAGCATTAAATCACTTATCTTAGGACCGAATCTTTATCAGAGTTCGGCAGCTGCATTGGATGGCTTGCTCTCTGCTGATTATTTGAAAGCGTTAATCCAAATAGAGTTAATAACTTGTCCAAGTGGGAGACTGTTGGATATAATGTCCAGAGTCATTAACTATTGGTAATATTTCTAATAATAGCAGGGTCCTTTTGGGTTGCCCTTAAGACCCAAATAAACAATCAGAAGAATGAAAGGGAATTAATGTAGTTAGATTATTAATTTGTCATTTGATGATAAATTAATTACAAGCTACAATATAATTAATTAGATTAATTATAGGGACTAAATGATAAGTTGTTAAAATAGTTTTTATCAAGCTTATCTGTTCAAGAGGGCTACTTGTAAATAGAGAGGTTATAAATAAGATGCTAGGGATCAAACCCTAGGATGATTTTTTTTGGTGTGATATTTCTCTCTCTCACAAGGCCATAGCCTCCCCTCTCCTCCCTCCCAAAATCGTAAACCCTTCCAAGGGTTTAGGGTTAAAGCTTCAATCTTGATTGTTGGTTTGGTGTTCTTAAGTGTGAGCCACTAGAGGGATTCACACTATTGATCCTTGACATCCAAGAAGCAAGAACAAGGTTTAATTCATCTTTGTGTTTTCGACAATCACAAGAAACAAGTAAGTGTTCTTGATTCTTTCTATTGTAGTTAATCATCTAGAACGTATGCATCTTTATAAGTTGTTTGTTAGTATTGCCATGGATGATTCAATTTTAAATATGCTTATGTTGCCTATATCATGTGGTAGTACGGTTTAACAAAACCTTTCAGGTGAGACTTTTAACATCACAAAATCTCCAACCTGAAACTCTAGCGGTTTCCGGCGTCGATCTGCGTAGCTTTTCTGTCTATCTTGAGCCACTTTTAATCTTTCCCGAATCTGAGTAACCTTATCCGCGGTCAACTGGACTATATATGGCCCTGCTAACTGTTTCTCTCCCACTTCGTTCCAACACAGAGGCGTTTGGCATTTTCTACCATACAGAACTTCAAACGGTGCCGCTTGTATGCTGGAATGATAACTATTGTTGTAGGCAAATTCAATTAACGGTAAATGCTTATCCCATGATCCCCCAAAGTCAACAATGCAAGCCCGGAGCATATCTACTAAGGTCTGAATCGTTCGTTCACTCTGACCGTCAGTTTGAGGATGATATGTTGTACTTAGTTTTATCTGCGTCCCCATCTCTTTCTGAAAACTTCTCCAGAATCTTGAAGTAAAACGACTATCACGATAAAAAATGATTGAGATTGGAACTCCATGTCGAGTTACTATTTCATCAATATACAACTTCCTAATCGCTCCATCGAATCAGTTTCCTTTATTGGTAAGAAGTGAGCAGACTTCGTCAATCTATCGACAATCACCCAAATAGCATCAAATTCCTTCGGGGTCCTTGGTAGCTTCGTGATGAAATCTGTCGTAATCTGATCCCATTTCCACATAGGTATTTCTAAACGCTGTAATTGCCCGAACGACTTCTGATGTTCAATCTTTACCTTCTTACAAGTAGTACAACCTTCCACATACTGAGCAATGCTTCTTTTTATTCCCGGCCACCAATAGAATTGTTTTAGGTCTTTGTACATCTTATTCGTACCTGGGTGAATAGAGAATCGAGATTGATGAGCTTCTTGTAGTACACGATCACGTAAACCACCCAAACGAGGCACCCAAATTTTGTTTCCCATACACAATAACCCACGGTCATCTTTTACTAGCAATACTGATAACCCCACTAACCGTTCTGATTTCAAATGTTCTTCCTGATAGGCTTCTAATTGACATTTCAGCAATTCGTCAAAGATGTCGGGTAGGAGTTCAGCTCGTAGTGCAATGGCTTTTATTGTCCCGCTTCTTTCTTGACGACTCAGTGCATCAGCTACCACGTTTGCCTTCCCCGGATGATAAAGAATTTCACAGTCGTAATCATTCACCAGTTCTAGCCATCGTCTTTGTCTCATATTTAGCTCCTTCTGATCGAAGAGGTGTTGGAGACTCTTATGATCGGTATAAATTTGACATTTGGAACCATAAAGATAATGTCTCCAAATCTTCAATGCGAAGACAACTGCTGCAAGCTCCATGTCGTGCCTAGGATACTGTCTTTCGTGATCTTTTAGTTGACGAGAAGCATAAGCAATAACCTTTCCACGCTGCATAAGTACACAACCCAATCCCAGTTTGGAAGCATCACTGTAAACAACAAAATCTTCAGAACCTTCAGGTAATGCTAGTATTGGCGCGCTACGGAGTTTCTCTTTCAGGATTCGGAATGCTCCATCCTATTCTGCTTTCCATTCGAACTTTAGATTCTTTCGAGTCAGCTTAGTCAAAGGCGTCGCGATACGAGAGAAGTCTTTTATAAACTTTCGATAGTAGCCGGCTAGTCCCAGAAAACTACGTACTTCAGTTGGCGTTCTCGGCGGTTCCCACTTTTCAATCGCTTCTACCTTCATTGGATCAACTTGAATGCCTTTTTCAGAAACTACATGCCCCAGAAACTGAACTTCTCGTAGCCAGAATTCACATTTCGAAAATTTAGCATACAACTTTTCTTTCTTTAGTAATTCCAGAATCAGACGAAGATGTTGCGTGTGCTCTTCCTTGGATCGAGAATAGATAAGTATATCATCGATAAATACAATTACAAATTTATCTAGATACGGCTTACATACCCGATTCATTAAATCCATAAAAGCAGCTGGAGCGTTCGTCAATCCAAACGGCATCACTAAGAATTCATAGTGACCATACCGTGTGCGAAAAGCAGTTTGCAGAACGTCTTCTTCTTTAACCTTTAGCTGGTGATAACCAGATCTCAAATCAATCTTGTAGAAATAGCTAGCTCCAACTAGTTGATCAAAGAGGTCATCAATTCTAGGAAGCGGATACTTGTTCTTGATCGTGCGCTTATTCAGTTCCCGGTAGTCGATACACATTCTCATCGAACCATCCTTCTTTTTCACAAACAAAACTGGTGTACCCCACGGCGAAGAACTAGGTCTGATGAAGCCTTTATCGGATAAGTCTTGTTGTTGTGCCATCATCTCTTTCATCTCTGGAGGTGCCAGATGATACGGTGCACGAGCAATAGGAACGGCTCCAGGAATCAGATCTATACCAAACTCTACTTGTCTAACGGGCGGAAGACTATTCAAGTCTTCAGGGAACACTTCAGGAAATTCACTAACAATCGGAATATCTTCCAACTTATTCTTTTCTGGCTTAATATCTATCACATAAGCTAAGTAACTCTGGCAACCCTTATTAACACACTTACGGGCTTTTATCATAGATATAAGGCAAGACTGATGATTGCTACGATCACCATAAATCACTACCGATCCTCTCTCAGGTAAGACAACATTAATTATTTTCTTATCACAAACTATGTTAGCATGATTCTCAGCTAACCAATCCATTCCCACTACCACATCAAACTCGATCAAGGCTATAGGGAATAATTGTATAGGTACTTCGTATCCCTCGATATTTATCACACACTTATCAAAAACTTCATTAACCGACACTTGTTTATCATTTGCCGTATCTACCATCAAAGCATGATCTAATACATTAGGGTTTAAATGCATATAAGCAGCAAATGAAGGAGACACAAACGATCGGTTTGCACCGGAGTCAAATAACACTTTAGCACGTGTAGAGTTTATGAAAAATGTACCTCTAACCACATCCGGAATTTCCTCCGCTTCTTTTGCTGTCATCTGGAATGTACGACCCATTGTTCTTGGTGGTTCTAGTATTGGCACTACTGGTCTAACAACCGCTGGTCTCCCAGATGTACCACCCTGTTGTATTCTTCCCCGCGGATAATCCGACTGAATGTGATCCGGAGAATTACACAAGAAACAAAGCCGCGGTACTGGACAGTTTTTAGCAATATGCCCGGTCTTCCCACACTTATAACAAATCGGAGGGTCAACTTGACAATTTTCCTTGGTGAACACGGTTGCACTTCGGATAAGGTTTTTCTGTTGGTCGAAACGGCGGGCGGTTATCGTATCTCTGAAACCTGGACTTCTTCGGGTCATACTGTGGTCCTTCCCACTTTCTCTTCCCCATACCTTTATCACCAGCATCCCTCCTATTATCCTGCTCCACATCTTCCGCGGCATCTACTGCGGCTGAGAAGGTAACGGGTCCTTTTGCAGTTACTAGCTTTCTGACATCTGAATTTAACCCGAAGATAAACCTTTCCGTCTTCATTGCCTCCGTGGCAACGTAGTATTCCGCGAATCGAGATTTTTTCTAGAAAACTAGCGGTGTAGTCCCGAACTGTTAAGTTCTCTTGCTGTAAGTTCATGAATTCCCCTTCCAATTGTTTAATCGCTGCATGAGGACAAAATTGTTTCCTGAAAACTATAACAAATTGCTCCCAAGAGAAGGTAGAGTATATGTCAGGCTCTACTGATGATATATGAGCTTCCCACCAGTATAAAGCATCGTCCTTCAACATCGCGGTTCCATAAAGTACCCTGTCTTCCTCAGCACACTTACTAGTTTTGAAGATAGCTTCTATTTCCTTCAGCCATCTCATCGCTTTCACTGGGTCCCGGTCTCCTGAGTAAGTAGGAGGCTTACAACTGAGAAACATCTTATAATCACACTTTTTCATTACTGGTACAACAGTAGGAGTAATAGGCATCTCTTCTTCATGTGAAGGATCTGGTCTATCTGTTTCAGTATTATGAGTTTGGTTGAACATAGCTTGGATATTGGCTTGTAATCTTCCCAAGGTTCTACAATAATAGGGACATCCTACTTCACATGCAGTTTAAGTCTAGGTACAGATACTAATACCTAAATCCCTTAAACTAGGGCTCTGATACCATCTGTAACATCCCGATTTCCATATATACAAACAACATACATTTCATAACATAATTTCATCAAAAGATACATCATATTGCATATTCGGTCCCATAGTCTTACTAAACATAATAAGTAATTCAGTACAAACTTTTTGACTAAATAATTTACATTATGACTAACAATAAAGCCATAAGTACAAAAACACTTCATGATCTTCATAACACAAGTCTTCCCAAAAGCTAAGCAACGACTATCCTTCTTATTTGCCCTTACTTGATCCACGACCTGGAATACATATTTTTAAAACAAAATGAGGGTTAGACCTAGCGGTCTAAGTGAGAAAATCCCTGTCATTTCACAATCATTATGAAACCCATTTATATAAAATCCTTTATATAAACACACATATATCACACGTAATTAAATACCAATCAAGACTCGTGCACTGTGTTCAACTCATCCCCTTTCTCATTCTCATTTCTCCTGGCCATGTTAGTTGGTTGCGAGCCAACTAATCCACTGTACAACAACTACAGCTAACACGGATGTACAACAACTACAGCAACATCGTTGTATAACAACTACAGCAAACATCACCGACTAGAGTTTCGGCTAACGTATACTCGTGTAGTGTAATGCACATATAACTACAATATATATCTCAATATATCATATTGTCATTTATGAACATTTAATCACATTATCTATCACCTTTTCAATCTACACGTATATGTATTCCAGTTTAAAAACATTTTTTAAGTAAAACTCACCTGATTGCTTATCAACACGTTTCCAAGCCTTCTTAACAGGTTCAGTCCTTTACCCAGAATTCACAGGATCTGTAACAAATAGATACATATATCTCTTTACCATATAAAAGACATAAGTCTTACTAAGGCTATGAACTCTAAAGAACTCCATTCCTCAAATGTTGCCCCCAAACCCGTACTCAAGTCAAGACCACAGAAAAGTCAGTTCTCATTCATTCCCTATCTAAGGGTTAACAAAATACAGGTTAATGGATACTCGACAGCATCTAAACTCTCAATATTGGCCAAACAACAAAAGTATCCGGATACCATAAGTTATCTGGACAAAATAATCTTTTCCGGATAACACAACAAATCCGGACAGCACAACCTTTCCGGATAACATACGCAATCCGGACGACATCCGGATACCAAAATAATCCGGATACCATCCGGTATCTGAATCCATCCGGAAAACATTAGAAAAAGGAACTTACCCGGATATCACCAACAAAACTACCCGGACACCTTCATACTGTGTCCGGACACCTCTGTCGGTTTCTTCAATTTCGACCAAGAATCAACAGAAATTACTACTGGACGTGTAATCGGTTATTCTACTCCGATAGAAACTATCTATTGGTAATTACAGACATAAAACATACAAGGAACATACCTTAATTTACTGCCAAACAATTAAAATGAAGCCTTTTACCCTAGCTTTCTTCCTTTGCTCCTTTTTCTCCCCAAAACACACACACACTTTTCTGATTTTCTGAGTTGTGATAATATCTGAAGTCTAAGAGATATTATCAACCAAATTTTACCAATTAGACCCTAACCTATTCAATAATGACCAAAATACCTTTTTAACTTATTAATTAATCCAAACACCCCTAAACTTATAAATTCATCTAAACTCACCCTAAATATCAATTATAGAGTTAAATAATTTTAACGGAACGAGGCTTTAACTGACGAACTTACCCGGGGTATTACAATTCGTTCAGAATCCAGGCCAAGGATCGTTCGGTCAGAATGGTCCTCGACCATTCGCGTATAATCCAGGTCCAGGATCAGGTCCGTTCGCTCAGAATCAGCATCCAGGTCCGTTCATGCAGAACCAGCAGCCGGGACCGTTCAATCCAAATCCCCAGTTCGAGACGGTTTCTCCTCAGCACATAAGGCCACCACCCATGCAAAATGGGTCGCAGCCATTTCAGAATGGATCGCAGCCATTTCAGAATGGGTCGCAGCCATTTCAGAATGGATCGCAGCCATTTCAGAATGGATCGCAGCCATTTCAGAATGGGTCGCAACCGTTTCAGAATGGGTCGCAGCCGTACGTATTTTGTTCCTTTCAACGGAGACGCCAATGGCTCGTCGCATGGCAATGGCACCAGTTCAGGAATCAATCCGCAAGTAGGGGCAAATCTCGACCCCAATGACCCCGTCGCCCAGCGATTGAAATGCTAGAAGATCAGAACGAGCGCGTCCTATCTTTGCTCGCCAAGCTACCTGGGGCAGCCGTGCCCGTTGATGTCGAACCTCGATCAGGATTTCAGGCGTCACCCTTCATCGATGAGATCGTGACTGTCGAGGTCCCGAAGAAGTACAACGTCCCCGCCTTTACGCCTAAGTATTCGGGAGTGACCGATCCAACAGAGCACGTCGCGCAGTATAAGCAGCTCATGTGGACGATCTCGATCCCACACATGTATCAGGAGGTCTGTATGTGCAAAAGCTTCGGTACGACTCTCACCGGTCCTGCTCTCCAATGGTTGATCAATCTCAAACCCAAGTCCATCGGGTCGTTCGCTGAATTGGTCAACCAATTCTCTCAGCAATTCGCCAGCAGTCGCAAGATGGAGAAGCAGACCAGTGACCTGTATTACGTCGTGCAAAAGACCAGCGAGTCTATCCGCAGTTGTTTCAATCGATTCAATGCGGAGATGATCAGCATTCGCAATTGTGACGTCAAGACTGCAATTAAAGCTTATAAGCGTGGTCTGGACGACAGCTCAGGGTTATACACTGACCTGACCAAGTATCCTCCCGAGAATTTTGAAGACGTCCGAGCTCGAACCCTAGCGTACATGAGACTAGAGGACGACGCTGCCTTTCGTCGCAAGCATACCGACGACAAAAGATCGTTAGGTGTGAAAAAGCCCGAGTTCAAGACAAAAGCAATTTCCAAAAATAGAGCCCGCGCGCCTGATAATGTCGATTTTCGACATTATTTTGAATCTCAAACTAGGTGGTTTACGCATGTCTTCAAGTGAAATACGAGTATTTCATGGGTTTTTGTTGAGAAAGTATAGGTACAAGCATTCTTGTCCAATAAAGCAACAAAGTTGAGCTCCGGAGCTGAAAACGAGAGAAATCGAGAAATCGCGAAACAGAATCTGGAGCCAGTGCTGGAGCCAGCCAACCCGCGCCACCATCCGCGCCAAAAACCCAAACAGAAGTTGGAGCCAGTGATGGAGCCAGTCCATCCGCGCCGGCGCTGGCCCCGACGCCCAGTTTTATAAAACTCATTCTGCAGCTAGGGTTTCGATACGCAAGACACACACGATGGCCAGAGTAGTTTAGGGGGCGATTTTGGGAGACTTTTTACACCTTTCGGAGCCACGTTAGAGGATCAATCGGAGCCACGTTCAACACGCGAAGTGGATACGAGCCGGAAGAAGGGAGTTCATCTTTATATTCATCAGTACATCACACCATTCACCACGATCACTTTTGCCATGTTTTCATTCATAGTTGTTTTCTCTTCTTTTGTGTTTGAATCCCCCAACATCATGAACTAATCTTTAGATGTTGGGGGTTGGAATGAATTAGATTTGAACATATAGATGGATGACGAATGACTCTTATCAGTTTTCTTCAATTAATGAAGTATGCAATTTTGTGTTTAATGCTTGTGTGATTTTGGCCAATTTACATTTGATCCGTTGTTAGTAATTAAGTTCGAGAGAATTAATTATTACTTAGAATTAGGAATTGCATGCCTAAGACGATAAACCGGTGATAGAGATATACCGAATACGCCTTAATCCTAATTGAACCATTTAGGTTGAGATCGAGAGATAAAATCTATATGTTCACAATAAATCTTGCGCTTAATGTGTTTTGGAATCCATAAGTTGAGATCGAAAGATAAAACTTGTCCTTTTCAAAATAAAACCCGTTGTTGCTCGAAAGAGAACAATGGTGACTTTTAAAGATTGGATATTCATTAAGGGAATAATTGGTAATCGTTTAAGTCTGATATTCGTATGTGAAAACCTAAGGATTTCCAACCCACAACTGTTTTCTCTATCGGAAGTTTTCAAAGCTGTTTACTGTCTTGTTTTTGATTTGTCTTCTTGCAATTAATAAGTTAAAACCAACCATCTCTCAATTTCCAATCGTTCAGTTAATAGTTTTTACAGTCATTGCGGTACTTAACACCAAGTTCATGTGGATTCGATACTCGTACTTACGTACGTATTACTTGAGACGACACCGTACACTTGCGGCTAGTTAAGGAGGGTGTAAACCCGCCTATCAAGTTTTTGGCGCCGTTGCCGGGGAGATTGTTTTGTGTTGATATCACTACCAGCTGTAGGGATTATTACATTGAGCACTTTTAATTTTTGTTTTATTTTATTTTTGCAAATTTTTTTTTTATTTCATTTTTTGTATTCAAGATTTTGACCCAAGTTTCTTGTTACTTCATTGCTGCAAGTTCTGATTGGTGATTTACTTTCTGCTGCAGATTGCTTCTAGTTTATGCTCAGAAGGAGTTCCTCTGGTGAACTCGAACCGTTTGATCCTGAAATCGAAAGGACTGCAAGGAGATTAAAGAGGCAAGTCAGACTCAGAAGTCAGCAAGAAATGGAGGGTCTAGACAACGTTAACAACAACAATGACAACATCAATTTTGGGGAAGATTGGGGAGAAGGTTTCACCATGGGTAACGAGGAACCAATTCCAAACGTGAATGCGAACAACCCCAACAACCAGAACCATAATGTTAATCCTGGTCTCAACAACGTTAACAACAACAATGTTAATAACAATGGTGTTAACAACAATGTGAATCGTCCACCACCACCACGACAGAGAGTGCCTATGCGGAATTTTGCTAATCCAAACATGGGGGCCGTCCAGAGAGGACCTTATGTTCCTCCAATTGCAGCAAACAGTTTTGAAATCAAGACTGGCACCATCCAATTGGTGCAAGCAAATATGTTTGGAGGAGCAGCATCCGAAGACCCGCACAGCCATTTGAGAACATTTGAAAAGATTTGCAACACCTTCAAGGTGAATGGGGTTGACCCAGGTTCGATCAAACTCCGACTCTTTCCGTTTTCATTGAGGGGTCGAGCAGCTGAATGGGAAGAGAGTCTACCAAACGGGCAGATTCGTACATGGAATGATATGGTGATGGCTTTCTTAAACAAATTCTTTCCACCGAGGCGAACAGCCCAATTGCTGTCAGATATCACTCATTTTGGCCAATGGGATCAAGAGTCCTTTTATGAGGCCTGGGAACGGTACAAAGGTATTCTAAAGAAGTGCCCTCATCATGGTCTACAAGAATGGATGGTTATCCAAACATTCTATCAAGGGTTGCATCCACATCATAAAAATGACCTCACTTCCGCTGCTGGTGGTGCACTGATGAATATGTCGTATGAAGACGCGTATGAGTTGATTGAGAATCTTGCGGAACATAGTTATGCTACTCCTCGGTCAGCCACTAGGAAGGTGGCAAGTGTGCAAGAAAGTGATGAACTGAAAGTTATTAAGGCACAATTGGCAGCTATCACAAATCAGCTGAAAGGGACAACAATTCAACCAACTCTCCAAGGGGATATGGGTTGTCAAGAGTCATTTGGTTCACCTCAAGAGCTTCCTCCGCCGAAGCAAGTGCAATTCCTTCAAAACCGCAATAACCGGCCGAGGAACGACCCGTTCTCAAATACTTATAATGAGGGATGGAAAAGTCATCCTAATTTCTCGTGGAGCCAGCCTCAAAATGCACAAAAAGATCCCATGTTTCAGCAGCAATAAAATCAGTACAATAATACTTCTAACTCTTCTACTCAATCTTCTAACGTTTATCGTCCTCCAGGTTACAATCAAAGGAGGCAAGAAGAAGCACAAGGAGGGGAGAAAAAGTCCGGATTGGAAGAGATGGTAATGAAGTTTGTGTCAAAGATGGACAATGCGGTTGGAGATTTGACATCATCTGTTGGTACATTGTCAAGTTCAGTCGGAACGATAAGAGCTGCGACAGAGCAGAACACCGCATCAATTCGAATTCTTGAGGGACAAATGGGACAAATGGCAGAGGCGTTAGCTGTTCGGAGTCGAGGCACGTTTCTGAGTCAGACTGAAACGAAGAACCGGGAAGAGTGTAATGCCATTTATCTTAGAAGTGGCAAGGAGCTGAATGGAGAGCCAATACGAGATCCCACATCAAAAGGAACCGATCCTAAAGAGAAAGAGGTCGAGATCATAGAAGTGACTAAGCTAGAAGCCGATGAGGTTGTGATTGAAGAGAACAAGAAAAGTGAAGAGAAAAAGCTGGTAGTCAACCCGTTTGCACCACCACTACCATTCCCTAATCGAGTGAAGGCACACAATGATGAGGAACAATTCAAGAAGTTCCTCGACATATTCAAGAAGCTTCACATCAATATCCCCTTCGCGGAGGCACTCGCCCAAATGCCGACATACCTCAAGTTCATGAAGGAGATTTTATCAAAGAAGAGGGCAGTCGATCACCAATCGACCATTGCACTTACTGAAGAGTGCAGTGCAATCATCCAGAACAAGCTTCCGCCGAAGCTTAAGGATCCAGGGAGTTTTTCAATCCCTATTCAAATTGGTGATATTCGTTTTAATAAAGTGTTGTGTGATTTAGGGGCGAGTATTAACTTAATGCCTCTATCTATTTTCAGGAAGCTCGGATTGGGGGAAGTGAAGCCGACGTACATGACGCTCAAGCTGGCGGATCGATCCATAGTGTACCCATATGGAGTGGTAGAGGACGTGCTCATCAAGGTGGGAAAGTTTTACTTTCCGGTGGATTTCGTGGTGATGGACATCGACGAAGATATAGAAGTCCCGCTGATACTGGGAAGATCCTTCCTAGCCACGAGCCGAGCACTGATAGATGTGGAGGAAGGAGAGGTGACCTTACGAGTTGGTGATGAAAAGGCGATATTCAAGATGTTTGAGAGTGGGAAGCACAAAGACGGAGTTGGTCATGGAAAGCAAGAGGTGGAAGAATCCGCGAAGAATCGCAAGTGTGGGCGAATCAATTCCGCGAATACCGAACCAAGCTGAGAGCCACACAGTCGTGCCACGACTTTAAATATGGCACTGGGTGGGAGGCAACCCACCAAGGTTTGCGTTTCTTTATTTTTAATTTATGCATTTTGAGTGTTTTATATGAAAAATAAAAATCTGTTTTCCTTGCTTTCTTTTCCTTTTGTTTTTGTTCTTGCATCCCCTTCTCCGTCGTCTTCGATATCTTCCAACTGGGCGTTCCAATATTTCAAGAGAATCCCTCCGGGCAAACAGGTACGTTCTAAACTCCGTAGGTAACGAGTGGTGTATGATGTTTTGGTTCCATTAGCTGAACGAGATGCAACAAACCTAAGTTTCACTTAGGTTTGGGGTGCCTCACTTTTTAAATATCTACACACACACTTTTATCCCTATGCAAACCTCGGTTTCACCGAGGTTTGGGGTTGCCCATGTTTTTGAAAATGCTAGATTAGCTCTTTGTGCTTCATGTCATGTTATGCCTTACCTGTTTGATACCTGTAATAACCGCACAACGATACTTGTCTTAGTATCGCCTACGCCGATACTTGCACATTGGGGACAATGTGTGGGTAAGGTTTGGGGTTGCCCAATCGGGCCCACGTTTATGCACGTAGATCTCCCCCACCTCTGCATGCTTAGATCACTTTAGCCCAAATTTTTGTTTTGAATGATCGAGACCGACCATTGTGGGAAGAATCTTGTAATAGTGACGTGACCATTAGGGAAGGACTGGGAAAGGACATGACTAGGGACATTAGTGGAGACCGCCCTATAGTGAGACTTGAGCCTAAAAGACGTTATTCATGTCGAGGGATTCATTTACGAAAATCATATACACTTTTTCGAGATCCTTGTCGTGAATATAGACTGGTCTCGCTATATTATTGTAGTGAGTAGCAAAGACGACTATCAGAATATTAGGTAAGGGTGTAGTAGACCATATCGTGTGGACCTTAAGAGATGATTCCAGGCATTGTGTGTTTGTTTAACCCTGTTTTTAGCTTTCGTACCCTTCCACCCATTTTTGTGTAACCATAGCCCCTTTGTAGCCATACACTCACCTTTTTCATTTCAGACCCACCTTTAAACCCGAGCCAAAAGCCATAGCCGACCCTTATCCGAAAGTGTGTCAATCGGAAGCAGTGATGAACTATGAGAGATAGAGCGGAAAAGAAAATAGTACAGGCCAATCATAAGAATAAGTTGGGTCAATGTAACCCAATAAATAAAAAAGTGGGCCAATGTTACCCCAAATAAATAAAGAGGACCAATGAAGTCCCAACTTGAAAAAAAAAACAAATACTACAAAAAGAAAATAAATACAGTACTTAGATAGCAGTAGCAGTAGTCAAATAAGAGAGTCAAAGCGACTCCAGTGGTGACAAAAAGGGCCAAGTGAGCGAATGTGAAGCAACGAGAGTTCAGGAATTGCCAATGATTGACACACCGAAGAATTTTGATCCACTTTACCCTTCATTTCTTAGCCTTAACCCTTAACCCCGTTACAACCCGTGTAAAGACCTGGATGATTTTCTGGAAAACGTGATTAGAGTCTACGACTGCCTTTACCAATATTCCATGTCTTGCTGCTTGATTCCTTCTGAGATCAACTTTTTGAACATTTGTGCGTCTTTCAATAGTGTTGTCATGTAATTATTGCATATTCTGGTACATAAACTCTTTAGACATGACAACATGTGCGATAACCTAGGTTCGAGCGAATTGAGCGAATCCCGTGAGGTAGGGTCGAGGCGAAATGTTTTCCTTAGTATGTCCGGACCTAGAACAACCTTAATGGAAACGGAGGAGTCACGAGTTCAACTTACAATGGAAGGTCATAGATCAAACGAAATAGGAATGAGGCGAGAATGAGATAGGCATTCACGGGTATGGGAAATCACCAGTGCATCACGTGGTACCAATTGGGAGTGTGCAGTTATTACGTTTCTCTAATATGTGCTTTTATTCTATTTTATCGCTATTTTGCTTGAGGACAAGCAACGCTCGGTTTGGGGTTGTTGATAATGTCGATTTTCGACATTATTTTGAATCTCAAACTAGGTGGTTTACGCATGTCTTCAAGTGAAATACGAGTATTTCATGGGTTTTTGTTGAGAAAGTATAGGTACAAGCATTCTTGTCCAAAAAAGCAGCAAAGTTGAGCTCCGGAGCTGAAAACGAGAGAAATCGAGAAATCGCGAAACAGAATCTGGAGCCAGTGCTGGAGCCAGCCAACCCGCGCCACCATCCGCGCCAAAAACCCAAACAGAAGTTGGAGCCAGTGATGGAGCCAGTCCATCCGCGCCGGCGCTGGCCCCGACGCCCAGTTTTATAAAACTCATTCTGCAGCTAGGGTTTCGATACGCAAGACACACACGATGGCCAGAGTAGTTTAGGGGGCGATTTTGGGAGACTTTTTACACCTTTCGGAGCCACGTTAGAGGATCAATCGGAGCCACGTTCAACACGCGAAGTGGATACGAGCCGGAAGAAGGGAGTTCATCTTTATATTCATCAGTACATCACACCATTCACCACGATCACTTTTGCCATGTTTTCATTCATAGTTGTTTTCTCTTCTTTTGTGTTTGAATCCCCCAACATCATGAACTAATCTTTAGATGTTGGGGGTTGGAATGAATTAGATTTGAACATATAGATGGATGACGAATGACTCTTATCAGTTTTCTTCAATTAATGAAGTATGCAATTTTGTGTTTAATGCTTGTGTGATTTTGGCCAATTTACATTTGATCCGTTGTTAGTAATTAAGTTCGAGAGAATTAATTATTACTTAGAATTAGGAATTGCATGCCTAAGACGATAAACCGGTGATAGAGATATACCGAATACGCCTTAATCCTAATTGAACCATTTAGGTTGAGATCGAGAGATAAAATCTATATGTTCACAATAAATCTTGCGCTTAATGTGTTTTGGAATCCATAAGTTGAGATCGAAAGATAAAACTTGTCCTTTTCAAAATAAAACCCGTTGTTGCTCGAAAGAGAACAATGGTGACTTTTAAAGATTGGATATTCATTAAGGGAATAATTGGTAATCGTTTAAGTCTGATATTCGTATGTGAAAACCTAAGGATTTCCAACCCACAACTGTTTTCTCTATCGGAAGTTTCCAAAGCTGTTTACTGTCTTGTTTTTTATTTGTCTTCTTGCAATTAATAAGTTAAAACCAACCATCTCTCAATTTCCAATCGTTCAGTTAATAGTTTTTACAGTCATTGCGGTACTTAACACCAAGTTCCTGTGGATTCGATACTCGTACTTACGTACGTATTACTTGAGACGACACCGTACACTTGCGGCTAGTTAAGGAGGGTGTAAACCCGCCTATCAAGTTTTTGGCGCCGTTGCCGGGGAGATTGTTTTGTGTTGATATCACTACCAGCTGTAGGGATTATTACATTGAGCACTTTTAATTTTTGTTTTATTTTATTTTTGCAATTTTTTTTTATTTTTTTTCATTTTTTGTATTCAAGATTTTGACCCAAGTTTCTTGTTACTTCATTGCTGCAAGTTCTGATTGGTGATTTACTTTCTGCTGCAGATTGCTTCTAGTTTATGCTCAGAAGGAGTTCCTCTGGTGAACTCGAACCGTTTGATCCTGAAATCGAAAGGACTGCAAGGAGATTAAGGAGGCAAGTCAGACTCAGAAGTCAGCAAGAAATGGAGGGTCTAGACAACGTTAACAACAACAATGACAACATCAATTTTGGGGAAGATTGGGGAGAAGGGTTCACCATGGGTAACGAGGAACCAATTCCAAACGTGAATGCGAACAACCCCAACAACCAGAACCATAATGTTAATCCTGGTCTCAACAACGTTAACAACAACAATGTTAATAACAATGGTGTTAACAACAATGTGAATCGTCCACCACCACCACGACAGAGAGTGCCTATGCGGAATTTTGCTAATCCAAACATGGGGGCCGTCCAGAGAGGACCTTATGTTCCTCCAATTGCAGCAAACAATTTTGAAATCAAGACTGGCACCATCCAATTGGTGCAAGCAAATATGTTTGGAGGAGCAGCATCCGAAGACCCGCACAGCCATTTGAGAACATTTGAAAAGATTTGCAACACCTTCAAGGTGAATGGGGTTGACCCAGGTTCGATCAAACTCCGACTCTTTCCGTTTTCATTGAGGGGTCGAGCAGCTGAATGGGAAGAGAGTCTACCAAACGGGCAGATTCGTACATGGAATGATATGGTGATGGCTTTCTTAAACAAATTCTTTCCACCGGGGCGAACAGCCCAATTGCTGTCAGATATCACTCATTTTGGGCAATGGGATCAAGAGTCCTTTTATGAGGCCTGGGAACGGTACAAAGGTATTCTAAAGAAGTGCCCTCATCATGGTCTACAAGAATGGATGGTTATCCAAACATTCTATCAAGGGTTGCATCCACATCATAAAAATGACCTCACTTCCGCTGCTGGTGGTGCACTGATGAATATGTCGTATGAAGACGCGTATGAGTTGATTGAGAATCTTGCGGAACATAGTTATGCTACTCCTCGGTCAGCCACTAGGAAGGTGGCAAGTGTGCAAGAAAGTGATGAACTGAAAGTTATTAAGGCACAATTGGCAGCTATCACAAATCAGCTGAAAGGGACAACAATTCAACCAACTCTCCAAGGGGATATGGGTTGTCAAGAGTCATTTGGTTCACCTCAAGAGCTTCCTCCGCCGAAGCAAGTGCAATTCCTTCAAAACCGCAATAACCGGCCGAGGAACGACCCGTTCTCAAATACTTATAATGAGGGATGGAAAAGTCATCCTAATTTCTCGTGGAGCTAGCCTCAAAATGCACAAAAAGATCCCATGTTTCAGCAGCAATAAAATCAGTACAGTAATACTTCTAACTCTTCTACTCAATCTTCTAACGTTTATCGTCCTCCAGGTTACAATCAAAGGAGGCAAGAAGAAGCACAAGGAGGGGAGAAAAAGTCCGGATTGGAAGAGATGCTAATGAAGTTTGTGTCAAAGATGGACAATGCGGTTGGAGATTTGACATCATATGTTGGTACATTGTCAAGTTCAGTCGGAACGATAAGAGCTGCGACAGAGCAGAACACCGCATCAATTCGAATTCTTGAGGGACAAATGGGACAAATGGCAGAGGCGTTAGCTGTTCGGAGTCGAGGCACGTTTCCGAGTCAGACTGAAACGAAGAACCGGGAAGAGTGTAATGCCATTTATCTTAGAAGTGGCAAGGAGCTGAATGGAGAGCCAATACGAGATCCCACATCAAAAGGAACCGATCCTAAAGAGAAAGAGGTCGAGATCATAGAAGTGACTAAGCTAGAAGCCGATGAGGTTGTGATTGAAGAGAACAAGAAAAGTGAAGAGAAAAAGCCGGTAGTCAACCCGTTTGCACCACCACTACCATTCCCTAATCGAGTGAAGGCACACAATGATGATGAACAATTCAAGAAGTTCCTCGACATATTCAAGAAGCTTCACATCAATATCCCCTTCGCGGAGGCACTCGCCCAAATGCCGACATACCTCAAGTTCATGAAGGAGATTTTATCAAAGAAGAGGGCAGTCGATCACCAATCGACCATTGCACTTACTGAAGAGTGCAGTGCAATCATCCAGAACAAGCTTCCGCCGAAGCTTAAGGATCCAGGGAGTTTTTCAATCCCTATTCAAATTGGTGATATTCGTTTTAATAAAGTGTTGTGTGATTTAGGGGCGAGTATTAACTTAATGCCTCTATCTATTTTCAGGAAGCTCGGATTGGGGGAAGTGAAGCCGACGTACATGACGCTCAAGCTGGCGGATCGATCCATAGTGTACCCATATGGAGTGGTAGAGGACGTGCTCATCAAGGTGGGAAAGTTTTACTTTCCGGTGGATTTCGTGGTGATGGACATCGACGAAGATATAGAAGTCCCGCTGATACTGGGAAGATCCTTCCTAGCCACGAGCCGAGCACTGATAGATGTGGAGGAAGGAGAGGTGACCTTACGAGTTGGTGATGAAAAGGCGATATTCAAGATGTTTGAGAGTGGGAAGCACAAAGACGGAGTTGGTCATGGAAAGCAAGAGGTGGAAGAATCCGCGAAGAATCGCAAGTGTGGGCGAATCAATTCCGCGAATACCGAACCAAGCTGAGAGCCACACAGTCGTGCCACGACTTTAAATATGGCACTGGGTGGGAGGCAACCCACCAAGGTTTGCGTTTCTTTATTTTTAATTTATGCATTTTGAGTGTTTTATATGAAAAATAAAAATCTGTTTTCCTTGCTTTCTTTTCCTTTTGTTTTTGTTCTTGCATCCCCTTCTCCGTCGTCTTCGATATCTTCCAACTGGGCGTTCCAATATTTCAAGAGAATCCCTCCGGGCAAACAGGTACGTTCTAAACTCCGTAGGTAACGAGTGGTGTATGATGTTTTGGTTCCATTAGCTGAACGAGATGCAACAAACCTAAGTTTCACTTAGGTTTGGGGTGCCTCACTTTTTAAATATCTACACACACACTTTTATCCCTATGCAAACCTCGGTTTCACCGAGGTTTGGGGTTGCCCATGTTTTTGAAAATGCTAGATTAGCTCTTTGTGCTTCATGTCATGTTATGCCTTACCTGTTTGATACCTGTAATAACCGCACAACGATACTTGTCTTAGTATCGCCTACGCCGATACTTGCACATTGGGGACAATGTGTGGGTAAGGTTTGGGGTTGCCCAATCGGGCCCACGTTTATGCACGTAGATCTCCCCCACCTCTGCATGCTTAGATCACTTTAGCCCAAATTTTTGTTTTGAATGATCGAGACCGACCATTGTGGGAAGAATCTTGTAATAGTGACGTGACCATTAGGGAAGGACTGGGAAAGGACATGACTAGGGACATTAGTGGAGACCGCCCTATAGTGAGACTTGAGCCTAAAAGACGTTATTCATGTCGAGGGATTCATTTACGAAAATCATATACACTTTTTCGAGATCCTTGTCGTGAATATAGACTGGTCTCGCTATATTATTGTAGTGAGTAGCAAAGACGACTATCAGAATATTAGGTAAGGGTGTAGTAGACCATATCGTGTGGACCTTAAGAGATGATTCCAGGCATTGTGTGTTTGTTTAACCCTGTTTTTAGCTTTCGTACCCTTCCACCCATTTTTGTGTAACCATAGCCCCTTTGTAGCCATACACTCACCTTTTTCATTTCAGACCCACCTTTAAACCCGAGCCAAAAGCCATAGCCGACCCTTATCCGAAAGTGTGTCAATCGGAAGCAGTGATGAACTATGAGAGATAGAGCGGAAAAGAAAATAGTACAGGCCAATCATAAGAATAAGTTGGGTCAATGTAACCCAATAAATAAAAAAGTGGGCCAATGTTACCCCAAATAAATAAAGAGGACCAATGAAGTCCCAACTTGAAAAAAAAACAAATACTACAAAAAGAAAATAAATACAGTACTTAGATAGCAGTAGCAGTAGTCAAATAAGAGAGTCAAAGCGACTCCAGTGGTGACAAAAAGGGCCAAGTGAGCGAATGTGAAGCAACGAGAGTTCAGGAATTGCCAATGATTGACACACCGAAGAATTTTGATCCACTTTACCCTTCATTTCTTAGCCTTAACCCTTAACCCCGTTACAACCCGTGTAAAGACCTGGATGATTTTCTGGAAAACGTGATTAGAGTCTACGACTGCCTTTACCAATATTCCATGTCTTGCTGCTTGATTCCTTCTGAGATCAACTTTTTGAACATTTGTGCGTCTTTCAATAGTGTTGTCATGTAATTATTGCGTATTCTGGTACATAAACTCTTTAGACATGACAACATGTGCGATAACCTAGGTTCGAGCGAATTGAGCGAATCCCGTGAGGTAGGGTCGAGGCGAAATGTTTTCCTTAGTATGTCCGGACCTAGAACAACCTTAATGGAAACGGAGGAGTCACGAGTTCAACTTACAATGGAAGGTCATAGATCAAACGAAATAGGAATGAGGCGAGAATGAGATAGGCATTCACGGGTATGGGAAATCACCAGTGCATCACGTGGTACCAATTGGGAGTGTGCAGTTATTACGTTTCTCTAATATGTGCTTTTATTCTATTTTATCGCTATTTTGCTTGAGGACAAGCAACGCTCGGTTTGGGGTTGTTGATAATGTCGATTTTCGACATTGATTTGAATCTCAAACTAGGTGGTTTACGCATGTCTTCAAGTGAAATACGAGTATTTCATGGGTTTTTGTTGAGAAAGTATAGGTACAAGCATTCTTGTCCAAAAAAGCAGCAAAGTTGAGCTCCGGAGCTGAAAACGAGAGAAATCGAGAAATCGCGAAACAGAATCTGGAGCCAGTGCTGGAGCCAGCCAACCCGCGCCACCATCCGCGCCAAAAACCCAAACAGAAGTTGGAGCCAGTGATGGAGCCAGTCCATCCGCGCCGGCGCTGGCCCCGACGCCCAGTTTTATAAAACTCATTCTGCAGCTAGGGTTTCGATACGCAAGACACACACGATGGCCAGAGTAGTTTAGGGGGCGATTTTGGGAGACTTTTTACACCTTTCGGAGCCACATTAGAGGATCAATCGGAGCCACGTTCAACACGCGAAGTGGATACGAGCCGGAAGAAGGGAGTTCATCTTTATATTCATCAGTACATCACACCATTCACCACGATCACTTTTGCCATGTTTTCATTCATAGTTGTTTTCTCTTCTTTTGTGTTTGAATCCCCCAACATCATGAACTAATCTTTAGATGTTGGGGGTTGGAATGAATTAGATTTGAACATATAGATGGATGACGAATGACTCTTATCAGTTTTCTTCAATTAATGAAGTATGCAATTTTGTGTTTAATGCTTGTGTGAATTTGGCCAATTTACATTTGATCCGTTGTTAGTAATTAAGTTCGAGAGAATTAATTATTACTTAGAATTAGGAATTGCATGCCTAAGACGATAAACCGGTGATAGAGATATACCGAATACGCCTTAATCCTAATTGAACCATTTAGGTTGAGATCGAGAGATAAAATCTATATGTTCACAATAAATCTTGCGCTTAATGTGTTTTGGAATCCATAAGTTGAGATCGAAAGATAAAACTTGTCCTTTTCAAAATAAAACCCGTTGTTGCTCGAAAGAGAACAATGGTGACTTTTAAAGATTGGATATTCATTAAGGGAATAACTGGTAATCGTTTAAGTCTGATATTCGTATGTGAAAACCTAAGGATTTCCAACCCTCAACTGTTTTCTCTATCGGAAGTTTCCAAAGCTGTTTACTGTCTTGTTTTTGATTTGTCTTCTTGCAATTAATAAGTTAAAACCAACCATCTCTCAATTTCCAATCGTTCAGTTAATAGTTTTTACAGTAATTGCGGTACTTAACACCAAGTTCCTGTGGATTCGATACTCGTACTTACGTACGTATTACTTGAGACGACACCGTACACTTGCGGCTAGTTAAGGAGGGTGTAAACCCGCCTATCAGCGCCAGATCTCGAACGTCCGATTCAAGACGAAAGCAGAGGCAAAGACCGCGACCAAGTTTCCTCAGTACCCCAAGATATCCTCTTATGGATTCAAAGGATACACTAAAGATTTGGTCGAAGCTCTGAAGACCACCCAGGTGACTATTCGATGGCCAAAGAAGTCCGATCAGGACGACGCTAAGAAAGATAAATCTAAATGGTACGACTTTCATGTCGACCATGGTCACGCTACAGATGATTGCATAGCTCTCAAAAAGGAGCTGGCGTATCACGTCCCGAAGGGCAATTTAAAAGACATCATCGACGACGTCGCTACCCCAGCTAACGACGTTCGACCGTCAACCCCCGAGCATGCGAAAGTCGTCAATTGTATCACCGGTGGTTCCGACGTATGTGGTCTGACGTACTCCGCGGCCAAACGTCACGCCAGTCAAGCACCTGACGATCGGCCTATCCCGCGTTCATCAAGGCCTCAAGGAGATCTGGAGTTGGAAGCTATGAAGATCGTATTCGACCAAGACGACCTTAGCAACTCGTACCAGAAACATCATGACGGGTTGATCATTCAACTCACGGTTGGTAATTGTTTAACTCGACGAGTCTTGGTCGATGGGGGCAGTTCAGCGAACGTCATCTTCCTTGGCACCATCAAGGCCATGGGAATCAATCGTTCCGAAATCACCCGACGTTCGACAACTTTGGTCGGTTTCAATGGAGAAGCGACGAGCACCTATGCAGATATCATCTTGCCAGTCTACGCCAGAGGAATCAACAAGCCAACCAAGTTCAGCGTCATCGACTGTGCGTCGGCTTATAACATCATCTTAGGTCGACCATGGATCCATGAGATGAAGGCCGTTCCCTCGACGTATCATCAGACTCTGAAGTTCCCTACGCCGTGGGGGATCCAGGAGATAAAAAGTGAGCCGAAAGTCGCTCGTGATTGCTATAAAACCACTCTGAAGCCGCGAAAATAGACCTTCTATTGTGGCGACTCACGACGACATTTAGTGTATCGTCTTAAAATCGCCACAAGGGGGTAAGATGGTAACAATAATCAAGACGTCCCACGTAGTTGGGCACGACGCGTTAGAAAAGGTACGTCTTCTAAACCCTTTTCTATTTTTTCATACGATTTTTTAAACAATGACGATTACTGACTTAAGCATCGGAAGGTCGTTGGTTAGCCAACGACCAACCTCTGACATTGTTTATTCCGCAGAATTGCACGACAATAATCAAACGACTCTAGTTTCGCAAGGTCGCACGGCATAAACGATCAGGTCTATGACTTGATCATCCTTCTACAGGGGCACACGATTCGAATTAATCGCACGACTTAGTCGTATGATCGCGAGGTCTAGCAATCTCATGATCTAAGTTTCTTGACCTAGAGAAAATTTTCATACTCCGAATGTATGCTTTAGTCGCACGTGCTTATATTTATATACACGATTTAGAAGTCTATTGGCTTACGTTCCAGTTATTGTGTTACAATAGATGCCTAAGTCGCATGATTCCTTGTATATTTTTTATGAATTTGACAGTCGATGCGATATTTGTTTGCCAAATATATAAGACGCAAGTTCAACAAAAATATAAGTTTCATTCATAAATTGACGATTTACAATCCAAAGGAAAGTGGTTCGACCACTAATAGTCAACAAAAACAAGGAAAGGTTAAAAATTTCCTAAAGCTTAGGAGAATCGCCCGCCTCTTTCGCGCGACTAACAACCTTTAGCTCGTGCAAAGCATCGTAAAGTTGAATGGTCAACTCGTCGGCGCGCGCTAAGGCCGACTTCTCCCTGTCCAAAGCCACCCTCTCCCTTTCTAGCGCCGCATCCTCTCTTTCAAGAGCAGACGCCACCAGATCTTCGACTCTCGACATCTCAGCATATAACGCCAAAGAAGACTGAAATGTCTGTAAACAGTAGGAAGTTCGTTAAATATCCAACGACAACAGCGACAAATGAACCAAGTCTTGAAAGAAAGACTTACCGAGAACGCCAAACCGGCAACCTGAGATCCCGCTTCCCTGATCGGAGCTCTCTAAAAACGTTCCTTAAAAGATGGGAGCAAATATTTCCCCAAGTGAGGAAACAACGTCGTCCCGTCTAGGACACTATCCGCCATAAAGTTAGACGGCAACGTAAAGTTAACCATCGTAACTTCGGCCGACGACTCCTCGCTCTTGTCGGCAGACGATGGGGTCGACACCTTAGACACCGGTTTCGTCACTGTCGCCGGAGGCGCCGAACTTGCCGGTGTTGCGTCCATCGCACCGTGAAGGATGGATGACGCCTTCGCCTTCTTAGGCGTGACAACTCTCGATGAGTCATCAGCCCTCGAAGACGGTTCCCTCAGGACTGTCTTCCTGGTTTTGTTTGGAATCCTCGACCCAGCTGTCGAGACATTCTCTCTTTCGCCTCGAAGGGCAAGCATAATCTGCACCCCTCTCTTCTTGGATACCGATTTCCTCTCAGTCGGCACTAGTAAGGAATCACACAAAACATCAGACATACAAAATAAACAGAGAAAATAAAAAACTACGGTACGCTTACCAGTCGCCTCTTCCTGCTCATCTTCTTCTTCAGAATCTCTCGTATCTCCCACCACGTCCTCGTCCTCGACCGCCGATTGACGCACGACGAAAGATCGATCATCGACGCTGTGATTCATGAATATGTCGATCTTGGCTTGGGAATCTTCGTTCGGCTTCACGTCATCGAACTGGATCTCTGAAGGCGACAAAAGAAGAAGAATAAATGGAAAGCATAAATCAAACAATGGCATACGTTAAAAACGAAAGAAAAGTATATACCCGTCACGTTCCAATCGGGACGAATCCAATTGCTGTAGAGATCAAGTGAATCAATACGTACGAATACGTATTTAGACTTCCACCCACGATCGTTAACCCCGGTTTTCAAAACCAGGGTACGATCGCCCTTGTACCTGGAATAAGGGCTATAACGCCAGTTCTTGTCTCTCTTGACTTGATAAGCCAACAAGAAATCATTCATGATTATAGGCGACTCCCACTTTGCGGACAATCGCTCAATGACTAGGAAAACTCGCCAGAGTTGGGGTATTAGCTGCCCTGGCGACAGACCGAAATCTCGCATGAAAGCCTTGAATAAAGCCGAATACGACCATTCAAACCCTATTTTGAAGGGATACTCATATATTACAAAGTATCCTTCAGGACAACTCCCAGGACGTATACTCCCTGGACATATCAGTTCTATTTCTGCAGGTATTTTCGCTAAACACCTAAAGGTATTTAAATCTTCTTGACTCGTGATAGAACTCTTTGGTTCAGACGACATTATTTGTCAGAAAAAAGAGAGGAGCAATGCAGATGAAAGTAAGAAAGTAATGCCTTGTATAGGCACTCTAAGCCTTGAATCACTATAGTCTCTCTCAAATTTGGAAGAGATTCGAAGAAGAACAGCAAGAATATCAAGAGGAGATCTTTGCTTAAAACTCTCTGAGATCGTAAACAGAAGAAGATCAATCATGATCTTAACTTATACAAATGATCATGTCAGGTCGAGTCCTCGAATGATCGCCACGCGTCCCCGTCTTTTCGTATGACTACACGGAACATCGACACCTGTCATCGACAGCTAGTAAGCACCATCGTGCGTCGGCATGACGTCATGGCTTTATCTTCTCTATGATTTCCCTCTCTAGTTTGAATTGAACCGATGCAGTTCCAAAACAACCAAGGTATTTTTCAACACAAGACCCTGAACACCCGACAGGCAAAATTTAAAATTCGAATTTTCCATCCAAGTTTCAAATTTGGGGGGCAAACTGTTTGGGCAAAAATTCACCAGTCTCGACCACGACCAGAAAAGGTAAGACACATGTTATGAACTATATCTTGTATTAAGATAAGGTCCCGACAAAGACCCAAAAAACCTCCATCGTCCCTCCTAAAAGGTAAGTCGAGAGTTCCTCACGACACTCGACCTCGACGTCGCCCGTTCTGCACGACCGTCGCGTAGAATCATGCGACCTCGGCCGACTAACGCGTTATACAACTGTTATATTTGTTCAGTGATTAATGCAGGAGTCAAAGTCATTAATGGACAACGGCTATAACCGACGAAATCAGTTATGCGCATCTAATCCCACATTGAAGACGACGACCGTTACAACAATCATCAAAGATCTTAATGATTCAATTAACATCATCCGAAGACTATAAATCCCAAAGTTCAATCCTCAGTTTCAGGACATCGAATAACACAGGGAGACAGATAGAACAAGAGCATCGAACAACAGAAGAAAACAGAAACACTCGAAGAATATTCATTCGAAGCAAAGAGATCATTCATAGAAGATCGCTCTCGACGCACGACATTCGCTCTCGACCAACAGTTCACATATTGTTTTCACACACGACGCACATTGTTTTTACATTTCAAACACTTGTACTTTACATTTCGAAGTCTTTCCCTTCATTTGTATTGTAATCTCTGTACGATCGACCCCCGGAACATCAGACCCAGTTCTTCGTCGTGGGGTGCACCAGTTTTGTTTGTGAAAAAGAAGGATGGTTCGATGAGAATGTGTATTGATTACCGGGAACTGAATAAGCGCACGATCAAAAATAAGTATTCGCTTCCCAGAATTGATGACCTCTTCGACCAATTAGTTGGAGCTTGCTATTTCTCCAAGATTGATCTAAGATCCGGTTATCACCAATTGAAGGTTAAAGAAGAAGACGTTTTGAAAACTGCTTTTCGCACAAGGTATGGTCACTATGAATTCATGGTGATGCCGTTTGGATTGACGAATGCTCCAGCTGCTTTTATGGATCTAATGAATCGGGTATGTAAGCCATATCTCGATAAATTTGTTATTGTATTTATCGATGATATTGTAGGATCCCAGATACAACAAGTAACAATAATAATAGCAATAATCTTTGTATATTGACTAATAAAGAGAAGAGTTTACAATATAGGAATTAAGAACAACTCTCTCTTGAAGCTTTCTCTCTCTCAGTAAACGTATGAAAGTAAAATGAGACTTGGAGGCTTAGAGGTTTAACCTAAAATCTCTCTAAAACAAGACTTTATAACCAATACAACAATTGGTTATTTACAATTTTAGCCCTTGACACTCAATAAATACAAATAAGTCCTTGACACTATTTCTTTATAAAACATTCATATAAATTAGGGGCTAACTAAAGCTAACAATCTCCCCCTAATGTTTTATAAAGAAAGCATCATCTTGTAGTCTCATTTACATTTTTGTCTTTGTCGCACGCCTTTGTCGAACGATTCCTTTCTTTAGTTGTTAAAGTCCACATCGACCTTAAGTTGTCCCTTTGGTGCGATTTTTGGCATTAACAGTGACCATGGCCATACGACGGATAACTGCCTTGCTTTACAGAACGAGTTAGCCTGGATCGTCCCCAAGGGTCGTCTGCAAGGCTTGATTACTAAAGAATCTACGCCAGTTGATGTAGTAAGACCGGTATCCCCCGTCCATGAAAAAGTCGTCAGCTGTGTGACGGGTGGATCGGGCGTATGTAGTTTAACCTATTCGGCAGCCAAGCGGCACGCCAGTCAATCGTCGGGAGAATATCCCATTCCTCGGTCGTCCCGACCGAAACAAGAATTGGAACTGGAAGCGATGCCGATAACGTTCGATCAAGACGACCTCCAGGACAGTTGGCAAAAACATCACGATGGCTTGATCATCCAGCTCACTATTGGCAACTGCTCTACCAAAAGAGTATTGGTCGATGGAGGCAGTTCGGCCAACATCATTTGTAATACCCCGGGTAAGTTCGTTAGTTAAACCCTCTTTCCGTTAAAATTAGTTAACTTTATAATAATGTGTTTAGGGTAAGTTTGGCTTAAGTTATAAGTTAAAAGGTATTATGGTCATTAGTGAATAGTGTAAGGGTTAAAAGGGTAAATAGGGTTGATATTATCTAAAAGAAATCAGATATTTTCATAAAACCAGAAAATTCAGTGTGTATGTGTGTGTTTTGAGAGCAAAAAGGAGAAAAGAAGAGAAAGCTAGGTTAAGGTATCAATTGGGTACTTGGAAGTGATTTCAGGTATGTTTCCTTTACAATTTATGTGTGTAATTGCTAGTAGATGGTTCCTATCGGAGTAGAATTGTTGATTTCATATCTAAGGTTGAATTCTGTCGATTTCTGGGTAAAATGGAACAAACCGACAGAGGTTTCCAGACACAGTATGAAAGTGTCCGGTAGTCTCGTTGGTAGTGTTCGGTAGTCTCGTTGGTAGTGTCCGGTAGTTTTGATTGCAGGTGTCCGGACAAGCAATTACCCGATAAGTTCCTCTTTTCTATGTTTTCGGATGAAATAAGATACCGGATGGTATCCGGATTACCCTGGTGTCCGGATGTTGTCCGGATTGTTATGGTTGTCCGGAAAGGGCATGCTGTCCGGATTGTCCTAGCCGTCCGGAAAGTTCTATTTGGATCTGGAAACTTGAGCTGTTTTGGTTATTTTTGAGATTTTGATGCTTTTAAGTGTCCAGTGATACTGTGTTTTTGTTGGACTTTGGATAGAGTGTAAATGAAGACTGAAAATACTATGGACTTGACTTAAGTTCGGGTTTGGGGAAGATATTTGAGGAATTAAGTTATTCTAAGTTCTTAGACTATTAAGTAAGCCTTATGTGTTCATTTGGTAAAGAGGAGTATGTATTTGATTTGTACAGATTCTGTGAATTTGAAGTGAAAGCAGAGTCGTTTTGAGAAAAGCTTGGAGAACGTTTTGATAGACTAACAGGTGAGTTTTACTTTAAAACGTTTTTAAACTGGAATACATATATGTGTGGATTGGGAATGTGATAGATGGTGTAATTATGTGTTTATGTTTGAAATATAATATATTAAGATATTGTATTTACATGAGCATCATACTATACGAGAATACGTTGGCCGGGCTTAGGACCGGTGGTGTTGGCTGTAATATTCGTACGGCGGTGTTGGCTGTAATTGTCGTACAGTGGAGTTAATTTATTAGTTGGCTTGCAACCAACTAATATGGCCACGGAAATGCATGAGTCCTATTTGGTATTTATACTTGTGATATGTATATGGTGTTTGTGCAAATGGTTTCAAACTAACAGGGATTTTCTCACTTAGACCGCTAGGTCTAACCCTCATTTTGTTTTAAAAATATGTATTCCAGGTCGTAGATCGGGTAAGAGCAAATGAGAAGAGTACTATGTGTTTAGCTTTTGGAAGAAGGATGTTATGAAGACTAAGACGTGTTTTGCTGTTCTAATTTCATAACTAGTTATCATGTATGTAATTAGCAAAAAGTTTGTAACGAAATACCTTATTCTGGATGTAAAGACTAAGGGACCTTACATGTTATATTATGAATCTTTTGGTTATGTAACGATGTTATGAAATATATGTTATTTGTCGTATGTTTGGGAACCGGGTTGCTACAGATGGTATCAGAGCACTAGTTTAAGGGATTTAGGTATTCGTACATGTACCTAGACTTAAACTGCATGTGAAGTAGGATGTCCCTATTATTATAGAACCTTGGGATTTTAAATATAAAAAGGTTGAAGGAACATCATGTAAGGTAATTTCATATTACACCTGCCCAGTGTAATTGTGATCTTACAGGTACATGTTTGAACTGGAATACCTTGTTATATGGGGTATGTGCTTATGTGTATATTAACCTTGTTTGAATCAACAGAATAGCAAGTGGTACTAGACAAACGAATCGAGGGGGAAGAGGAGATCATGATAGAACAAATCCAACAGTTGGGGTAAGAGGAAGAGGGGGAGAAAGAGGTAGAGGCAGAACAGGCGGCAGAGTTCAGCCACGAGGTACTGAATTTGTAACAAGGGACGATCTAACAGCTGAAATGGGAAGGTTACAAGCAAATATTCAAGCCATGTTTAACCAGACTCGTAATACTGAAACGGAAAGACCAGATCCTAACCGGGAAGATGAGATGCCTATCACACCTACTGTCGTACCAGTAATGAAAAAGTGTGATTATAAAATGTTTCTCAGTTGCAAGACTCCTACGTACTCAGGAGATCGGGATCCAGTGAAAGCTATGAAGTGGCTGAAGGAAATAGAAGCTGTCTTCAAGACTAGTAAATGCGCTGAAGAGGATAGAGTACTTTATGGAACCGCAATGTTAAAAGGCGATGCTTTATACTGGTGGGAAGCTCATATTTCTTCGGGAGGGTCTGACATATATTCTACCTTCTCTTGGGAAGAATTTGTTATAGCTTTTAGGAAACAGTGTTGTCCCCAAGCAGCAGTTAAACAATTGGAAGGGGAGTTTATGAACTTGCAGCAAGGGAATTTATCAGTTCGGGACTATACCGCTCGTTTTCTAGAAAAGTCTCGTTTCGCGGAATACTACGTTGCCACGGAGGCAATGAAGATGGAAAGGTTTATCTTTGGGTTGAATTCAGAAGTCAGAAGTCTGGTGATTGCTAAAGGACCGGAAAATTTCTCAGCCGCAGTAGACGCCGCTGAAACCGTGGAACAGGATAAAGGGAGAAACGCTAGTGATAAAGGTATGGGAAAAAGAAAGTGGAAAGGACCACAGTATGATCCGAAGAAATCCAGATTTCAGAGGTTTGATAACCGTTCGCCTTTTCGACCAGCGAAAAGACCTTGTCCGAAATGCAACCGTATCCACCAAGGAAACTGTTAAATTGATTCTCGGGTTTGTTATAGGTGTGGGAAGACCGGACATGTTGCTAAAGACTGTCGGGTAACGCGGTTTTGTTTCTTATGTAATTCTCCGGATCACATCCAGTCTGATTGTCCGAGGGGAAGAGTACAACAAGGGGGTACGTCAGGGAAACCAGCGGGTGTTAGACCGGTAGTTCCAATACTAGAACCACCAAGAACAAGGGGTCGTACGTTTCAAATGACAGCAAAAGAAGCGGAGGAAACTCCGGATGTGGTTACAGGTACATTTTTCATAAACTCTACACGTGCTAAAGTGTTATTTGACTCCGGTGCAAACCGATCGTTCGTATCTCCTGCATTTGCTGCTTATCTGCATTTAAAGCCTAAAGTGTTAGATCATGCTTTAATGGTAGATACTGCAAATGATAATCAAGTACCGGTTAAAGAAGTTTTTTATAGTTGTGTGTTAAATATAGAGGGGTGTGGAGTACCTATACAATTATTTCCTATAGCTTTGATCGAGTTCGATGTAGTAGCGGGGATGGATTGGTTAGCCGAGAATCAAGCTAACATAGTTTGTGATAAGAAGTTAATAAATGTTGTATTACCTGAGAGGGGACCGGTAGTGATTTATGGTGATCGTAGAAATCACCAGTCTTGCCTTATATCTATGATAAAAGCCCGTAAGTGTGTTAATAAAGGTTGCCGGAGTTACTTAGCTTATGTGATAGATATTAAGTCAGAAAAGAATAAGTTGGAAGATATTCCTATTGTTAGTGAATTCCCAGAAGTTTTCCCCGAATACTTGAATAGTCTTCTGCCCGTTAGACAAGTAGAGTTTGGTATATATCTGATTCCTGGAGCCGCTCATGTAGCCCATGCACCGTATCGTCTGGCACCTCCAGAGATGAAAGAAATAATGACACAACTACAAGACCAATCCGATAAGGGCTTCATCAGACCCAGTTCTTCGTCGTGGGGTGCACCAGTTTTGTTTGTGAAAAAGAAGGATGGTTCGATGAGAATGTGTATTGATTACCGGGAACTGAATAAGCGCACGATCAAAAATAAGTATTCGCTTCCCGGAATTGATGACCTCTTCGACCAATTAGTTGGAGCTTGCTATTTCTCCAAGATTGATCTAAGATCCGGTTATCACCAATTGAAGGTTAAAGAAGAAGACGTTTTGAAAACTGCTTTTCGCACAAGGTATGGTCACTATGAATTCATGGTGATGCCGTTTGGATTGACGAATGCTCCAGCTGCTTTTATGGATCTAATGAATCGGGTATGTAAGCCATATCTCGATAAATTTGTTATTGTATTTATCGATGATATTGTAGGATCCCAGATACAACAAGTAACAATAATAATAGCAATAATCTTTGTATATTGACTAATAAAGAGAAGAGTTTACAATATAGGAATTAAGAACAACTCTCTCTTGAAGCTTTCTCTCTCTCAGTAAACGTATGAAAGTAAAATGAGACTTGGAGGCTTAGAGGTTTAACCTAAAATCTCTCTAAAACAAGACTTTATAACCAATACAACAATTGGTTATTTACAATTTTAGCCCTTGACACTCAATAAATACAAATAAGTCCTTGACACTATTTCTTTATAAAACATTCATATAAATTAGGGGCTAACTAAAGCTAACAATCTCCCCCTAATGTTTTATAAAGAAAGCATCATCTTGTAGTCTCATTTACATTTTTGTCTTTGTCGCACGCCTTTGTCGAACGATTCCTTTCTTTAGTTGTTAAAGTCCACATCGACCTTAAGTTGTCCCTTTGGTGCGATTTTTGGCATTAACAGTGACCATGGCCATACGACGGATAACTGCCTTGCTTTACAGAACGAGTTAGCCTGGATCGTCCCCAAGGGTCGTCTGCAAGGCTTGATTACTAAAGAATCTACGCCAGTTGATGTAGTAAGACCGGTATCCCCCGTCCATGAAAAAGTCGTCAGCTGTGTGACGGGTGGATCGGGCGTATGTAGTTTAACCTATTCGGCAGCCAAGCGGCACGCCAGTCAATCGTCGGGAGAATATCCCATTCCTCGGTCGTCCCGACCGAAACAAGAATTGGAACTGGAAGCGATGCCGATAACGTTCGATCAAGACGACCTCCAGGACAGTTGGCAAAAACATCACGATGGCTTGATCATCCAGCTCACTATTGGCAACTGCTCTACCAAAAGAGTATTGGTCGATGGAGGCAGTTCGGCCAACATCATTTGTAATACCCCGGGTAAGTTCGTTAGTTAAACCCTCTTTCCGTTAAAATTAGTTAACTTTATAATAATGTGTTTAGGGTAAGTTTGGCTTAAGTTATAAGTTAAAAGGTATTATGGTCATTAGTGAATAGTGTAAGGGTTAAAAGGGTAAATAGGGTTGATATTATCTAAAAGAAATCAGATATTTTCATAAAACCAGAAAATTCAGTGTGTATGTGTGTGTTTTGAGAGCAAAAAGGAGAAAAGAAGAGAAAGCTAGGTTAAGGTATCAATTGGGTACTTGGAAGTGATTTCAGGTATGTTTCCTTTACAATTTATGTGTGTAATTGCTAGTAGATGGTTCCTATCGGAGTAGAATTGTTGATTTCATATCTAAGGTTGAATTCTGTCGATTTCTGGGTAAAATGGAACAAACCGACAGAGGTTTCCGGACACAGTATGAAAGTGTCCGGTAGTCTCGTTGGTAATGTTCGGTAGTCTCGTTGGTAGTGTCTGGTAGTTTTGATTGCAGGTGTCCGGACAAGCAATTACCCGATAAGTTCCTCTTTTCTATGTTTTCGGATGAAATAAGATACCGGATGGTATCCGGATTACCCTGGTGTCCGGATGTTGTCCGGATTGTTATGGTTGTCCGGAAAGGGCATGCTGTCCGGATTGTCCTAGCCGTCCGGAAAGTTCTATTTGGATCTGGAAACTTGAGCTGTTTTTGTTATTTTTGAGATTTTGATGCTTTTAAGTGTCCAGTAATACTGTGTTTTTGTTGGACTTTGGATAGAGTGTAAATGAAGACTGAAAATACTATGGACTTGACTTAAGTTCGGGTTTGGGGAAGATATTTGAGGAATTAAGTTATTCTAAGTTCTTAGACTATTAAGTAAGCCTTATGTGTTCATTTGGTAAAGAGGAGTATGTATTTGATTTGTACAGATTCTGTGAATTTGAAGTGAAAGCAGAGTCGTTTTGAGAAAAGCTTGGAGAACGTTTTGATAGACTAACAAGTGAGTTTTACTTTAAAACGTTTTTAAACTGGAATACATATATGTGTGGATTGGGAATGTGATAGATGGTGTAATTATGTGTTTATGTTTGAAATATAATATATTAAGATATTGTATTTACATGAGCATCATACTATACGAGAATACGTTGGCCGGGCTTAGGACCGGTGGTGTTGGCTGTAATATTCGTACGGCGGTGTTGGCTGTAATTGTCGTACAGTGGAGTTAATTTATTAGTTGGCTTGCAACCAACTAATATGGCCACGGAAATGCATGAGTCCTATTTGGTATTTATACTTGTGATATGTATATGGTGTTTGTGCAAATGGTTTCAAACTAACAGGGATTTTCTCACTTAGACCGCTAGGTCTAACCCTCATTTTGTTTTAAAAATATGTATTCCAGGTCGTAGATCGGGTAAGAGCAAATGAGAAGAGTACTATGTGTTTAGCTTTTGGAAGAAGGATGTTATGAAGACTAAGACGTGTTTTGCTGTTCTAATTTCATAACTAGTTATCATGTATGTAATTAGCAAAAAGTTTGTAACGAAATACCTTATTCTGGATGTAAAGACTAAGGGACCTTACTTGTTATATTATGAATCTTTTGGTTATGTAACAATGTTATGAAATATATGTTATTTGTCGTATGTTTGGGAACCGGGTTGCTACAGATGGTATCAGAGCACTAGTTTAAGGGATTTAGGTATTCGTACCTGTACCTAGACTTAAACTGCATGTGAAGTAGGATGTCCCTATTATTATAGAACCTTGGGATTTTAAATATAAAAAGGTTGAAGGAACATCATGTAAGGTAATTTCATATTACACCTGCCCAGTGTAATTGTGATCTTACAGGTACATGTTTGAACTGGAATACCTTGTTATATGGGGTATGTGCTTATGTGTATATTAACCTTGTTTGAATCAACAGAATAGCAAGTGGTACTAGACAAACGAATCGAGGGGGAAGAGGAGATCATGATAGAACAAATCCAACAGTTGGGGTAAGAGGAAGAGGGGGAGAAAGAGGTAGAGGCAGAACAGGCGGCAGAGTTCAGCCACGAGGTACTGAATTTGTAACAAGGGACGATCTAACAGCTGAAATGGGAAGGTTACAAGCAAATATTCAAGCCATGTTTAACCAGACTCGTAATACTGAAACGGAAAGACCAGATCCTAACCGGGAAGATGAGATGCCTATCACACCTACTGTCGTACCAGTAATGAAAAAGTGTGATTATAAAATGTTTCTCAGTTGCAAGACTCCTACGTACTCAGGAGATCGGGATCCAGTGAAAGCTATGAAGTGGCTGAAGGAAATAGAAGCTGTCTTCAAGACTAGTAAATGCGCTGAAGAGGATAGAGTACTTTATGGAACCGCAATGTTAAAAGGCGATGCTTTATACTGGTGGGAAGCTCATATTTCTTCGGGAGGGTCTGACATATATTCTACCTTCTCTTGGGAAGAATTTGTTATAGCTTTTAGGAAACAGTTTTGTCCCCAAGCAGCAGTTAAACAATTGGAAGGGGAGTTTATGAACTTGCAGCAAGGGAATTTATCAGTTCGGGACTATACCGCTCGTTTTCTAGAAAAGTCTCGTTTCGCGGAATACTACGTTGCCACGGAGGCAATGAAGATGGAAAGGTTTATCTTTGGGTTGAATTCAGAAGTCAGAAGTCTGGTGATTGCTAAAGGACTGGAAACTTTCTCAGCCGCAGTAGACGCCGCTGAAACCGTGGAACAGGATAAAGGGAGAAACGCTAGTGATAAAGGTATGGGAAAAAGAAAGTGGGAAGGACCACAGTATGATCCGAAGAAATCCAGATTTCAGAGGTTTGATAACCGTTCGCCTTTTCGACCAGCGAAAAGACCTTGTCCGAAATGCAACCGTATCCACCAAGGAAATTGTTAAATTGATTCTCGGGTTTGTTATAGGTGTGGGAAGACCGGACATGTTGCTAAAGACTGTCGGGTAACGCGGTTTTGTTTCTTATGTAATTCTCCGGATCACATCCAGTCTGATTGTCCGAGGGGAAGAGTACAACAAGGGGGTACGTCAGGGAAACCAGCGGGTGTTAGACCGGTAGTTCCAATACTAGAACCACCAAGAACAAGGGGTCGTACGTTTCAAATGACAGCAAAAGAAGCGGAGGAAACTCCGGATGTGGTTACAGGTACATTTTTCATAAACTCTACACGTGCTAAAGTGTTATTTGACTCCGGTGCAAACCGATCGTTCGTATCTCCTGCATTTGCTGCTTATCTGCATTTAAAGCCTAAAGTGTTAGATCATGCTTTAATGGTAGATACTGCAAATGATAATCAAGTACCGGTTAAAGAAGTTTTTGATAGTTGTGTGTTAAATATAGAGGGGTGTGGAGTACCTATACAATTATTTCCTATAGCTTTGATCGAGTTCGATGTAGTAGCGGGGATGGATTGGTTAGCCGAGAATCAAGCTAACATAGTTTGTGATAAGAAGTTAATAAATGTTGTATTACCTGAGAGGGGACCGGTAGTGATTTATGGTGATCGTAGAAATCATCAGTCTTGCCTTATATCTATGATAAAAGCCCGTAAGTGTGTTAATAAAGGTTGTCGGAGTTACTTAGCTTATGTGATAGATATTAAGTCAGAAAAGAATAAGTTGGAAGATATTCCTATTGTTAGTGAATTCCCAGAAGTTTTCCCCGAATACTTGAATAGTCTTCTGCCCGTTAGACAAGTAGAGTTTGGTATATATCTGATTCCTGGAGCCGCTCATGTAGCCCATGCACCGTATCGTCTGGCACCTCCAGAGATGAAAGAAATAATGACACAACTACAAGACCAATCCGATAAGGGCTTCATCAGACCCAGTTCTTCGTCGTGGGGTGCACCAGTTTTGTTTGTGAAAAAGAAGGATGGTTCGATGAGAATGTGTATTGATTACCGGGAACTGAATAAGCGCACGATCAAAAATAAGTATTCGCTTCCCAGAATTGATGACCTCTTCGACCAATTAGTTGGAGCTTGCTATTTCTCCAAGATTGATCTAAGATCCGGTTATCACCAATTGAAGGTTAAAGAAGAAGACGTTTTGAAAACTGCTTTTCGCACAAGGTATGGTCACTATGAATTCATGGTGATGCCGTTTGGATTGACGAATGCTCCAGCTGCTTTTATGGATCTAATGAATCGGGTATGTAAGCCATATCTCGATAAATTTGTTATTGTATTTATCGATGATATTGTAGGATCCCAGATACAACAAGTAACAATAATAATAGCAATAATCTTTGTATATTGACTAATAAAGAGAAGAGTTTACAATATAGGAATTAAGAACAACTCTCTCTTGAAGCTTTCTCTCTCTCAGTAAACGTATGAAAGTAAAATGAGACTTGGAGGCTTAGAGGTTTAACCTAAAATCTCTCTAAAACAAGACTTTATAACCAATACAACAATTGGTTATTTACAATTTTAGCCCTTGACACTCAATAAATACAAATAAGTCCTTGACACTATTTCTTTATAAAACATTCATATAAATTAGGGGCTAACTAAAGCTAACAATCTCCCCCTAATGTTTTATAAAGAAAGCATCATCTTGTAGTCTCCCCCTTGCTTTCTTTAGAGGCGTTGGTGTGTCAATCTTCAAGTCTTGTAAGAGTCTTCTTTTCCTAATCTTCCACAATGTCAGTTGCTTCAGTTCCTTCTTTAACTCCCCCTTGATCGTTGCATACTCCCCCTTGACTGTTGCTTTACTTTTTTTTATCTCGGTTGTCTCCCAAAGATTAAACTCAAACAATCAGAGAACGATTTGATGTGCGGAAGCTTGTATAACCAGTTTGAGTAATAACCGATGGTAGATAAACAGCTAGGAGATGAAGAGTAGCGAACACTGAGAATCTGCATTAAAGAATAAGTAACCAGGGGTAATCATCTAACACAAAAGCACATAACAACTGTTATCACAACAATTAAAATAATTGTGTGGCCTATGTTCAGAGTTGACAAATATGAGGCTCTGATAGGACTTCCAGTTATCATAGAAGTAAAATTATAAAAATTAAACTTCTCAAACTGTTCTGACAATATCATATAGATATGCATGGGAATCACAAAGATTTGTGATATTGTGTGGAAGAAAATGTATATGATATGTATAGGGCTCAAAAGCATTGATGTAATCTGGACAGCAGATTATCAATCAATAGACACAGTGCATTGAATATGAAGTTCGGAGACCGGAGATGATGTCTTCATTTTTCAATATCTGAAACCTTCAAGTAAGGAATAGATAGATTATGGTCTAAACCTCCGTGAATATATGAAAAAAGCACCTTTTGTGAGATACTTGAGTGGCTGGGTGTGGTGACATGAGTTATCGACATTGGGTCCATGTCTGTTTCAATATTCATCTCCAAAGAGCGAGAATGAATAGATTGTGTGGTTACCCGGATAACTGACTCGGTTTGGTAAGGACCAATTTATTCTTTTAAGTCCTGTCACATCTTCACCATATTCTTCTCTCCTAACTCATCTATCAATCTAGACCCCTCCCTGATGTCTATAAGGGATGTGTTTCTTGGGTAGGTCCTTCCGGTTCTGGATAGACCATAGAAACGATATAAGTCCTAACACTCCTTTCATGCATTGAATGGAACAATTTCGAAAACAGTGAAGTACACATTTAAATACGAGTTCTAAACTGAAATGTTTAGAAGTCAAACTTTTAAGAACGAGTCCTGATCTGAGATGATCAGAAGTCACATTCATTTGATATGGAGTTTCAATGAACAAATTCAAACACTAAACGGATTGACTCAGTAAGCACAAGTGTTTTCAAGAAATTAATCGATGATTAGAAAGTTTAATTATGAAGAACAAGTCACAATTATTAGTTTGAATAAGAATTGAATCATTAAAATGAAATGACGTTCATTGAAATCAAATGAGAATCCAAACGAGTGTATTTCCACCGAAAAATTAAAAGAATATATGAGACGTGGAAATAACTGTTTCAACAAAAAATGTAACACGTGGCAATTTTGGAATTTATATATGGGAAAAACAAACACGAGTAAGTTTTACAGAATAAACTACCACGGTTCTTCGTTATGCACAAAACCATTTAAAATCAACTTCTAAAGCATGAAATACATTTGAGCACATAGAAGTAGTTTGAACATTTGAAAGATTTGAATCATTCTAAAGTTGTTCTTCTTTTAAATGATGAAGGTTTAAAATTCAGAGATTTAACCTTTGCATTTAGCATGATTAGATTGGCATTCTCCCCCTCAAATTGAGCATTAAATCTCATTTAAGCTCACTTTGAAATCAGATATCCTGTAAAAATCAAAAGGTGTTGGTAATCATCTTTGATGGTTCCTAATTTGTTAGGAATATCCAAAAGCACTTGATAATTCAAATTAAAAAAAATTGCAGGGGGTCAGAGTTTAGAAATACCAGTAAAAATTCTGAACTGAAAAAGCTCGGCAGAGGTTTGGCGACAGAGGTTGGTCGGCAGAGGTTGGTCGGCAGAGGTTTGGCGGCAGAGGTTTGATCGCAGTGCCGATAGAGGCTGATCTCGTGTCGACAGAGGTTGATCAAGTACTGACAGAGGTCTTCTTTATGATCTTCATGAACTTTGATCTTCAAGACTGCTTCTGATCTTTTGAGTCTCTGAAAATTCCATAGAGCTCTGATGATGACTTTAGTGAAACACAACTTTCTGTCCAGCAGATGTATACTGACTTTAGCAGAGATTCTGACCAAGAAGAACACTGATTCAGACCAATCTCAAAACACGAACATTGTTCATCTCTGTGTTAGGAATCCAACGCATCTAGACTCATCAAATTTGGAGCTTCGAGGAGGGAGTTCTGTTGAAAATACGACGGGTGCGCAAAGCTGACAGCAAGTACAAAGAAGTTGGGCTACGGGCTCTGAGGTTCACTCACAGAGGTTCCGTCTACAGAGGCTCTATCGGATTTCACAGAGGCTCTGTGGTGAACAGTACCACAGAGGTTGATCACGGCTCGGCAGAGGTTTGGTCGCCGCTCGGCAGAGGTTGGTCGCCGCTCGGCAGAGGTTGGTCGCCGCTCGGCAGAGGTTGGTCGCGGCTCTGTGATCTGACACTTGTCTTTTATTCTTCTCTAGACTTGCATCTTTACCAAGATCGTTTGAAAAGGCATTGGAATTGATCGATAGAGCGTTAGCACAGAATTTTTCAATCACAGAGGTTTTGAAGCTCTATCAAACTCGGCAGAGGCTCTATCAAACTCGGCAGAGACTCTATGAGTGAAAATTTCTAATAACTAGTAATTCATAAAACATTTTGATCATCCAAAGTTTTCATTATTTTAAACACTGTTTTTAGGACATATTTGGAAATTGGTGTCCTAGAAAACCGTTTTTGAAAAGATTTTGTGCGAGACATTATTCCTTTGGTTTACCCTTGCTCGGCAGAGGTTTGGTCGCGGCCGGCGGAGGTTTGGTCGCGGCTCGGCAGCAGCTTAACAGAAATTTTACACTAACTTTGACACCGATTTAGACCATGATAGCTCTGGAGTTTGCAAAAACTCAAAACATAAAGAGTGTGCATTGGTTTGTTATCTTTACAGAGCATCACCTCTTTTGGAGCTCGGACGAAAAATATATGGTTGATTTACCACAGTCGCGCAGATCTGTCCAACAGCTTTGTATCAGCACACTGTTGTCTACTTCAACGATGCATATGACCCTCATAAATTTCGAATCTCTGAAATCTTAAAACACAAAAGCTGTTCATCAATGTGTTTTAAATCCAGGGCCTTTTGAATCGCATCAATTGGAGTCTTGATCAGTGAGATATGATCAATTTACTACAACATCGCAAATCTGTCAACGTGTTGTCATAGTACTTGATTGTTGTGCACCGAAATCAATTGCCTTTGAAGGATGAGTCTTAAACTGAGTGTTTAAGAGTCCATTGTCCACTGAAGTGTGAGTCCTTAACAGATGTATTAAGGAGTCCATGTACCTGCAAAACAGATTAAAGACATTTTGGTACCCATTTCCAAATGGGTCCTTTTCTGTTAAGATTAGGATCTGTTTTAAGGTCATCTGGTTTGCCAAGTTTAGCTGGTTTGCCAGGTTCCTTTCTATGACTTTTCTCACTTTGGGTCTTTGGAATTTTCTTTTGAAATGACCCATTTTGAACACAGTTTGATCTGGACAAATGGTTCTTTAATGTAAACGGAAGATTAAAGCATTTACAGTTATATGAGTGATGAGATGAAACAGAAACAAAAGGCTTTGGAGCATTTTTGACAGGAGTAGAGCTTTTAACTTTTCAAACCATTTTCACTCTTTTGAAAACAAGATTATCTGTATTATCAACACGAGAGTTTTCTAAGTCAAATTCCTTAAGCCTTTTAGCTAAAACATCTTTTTCTTTAAGATTCAAATCAAACTTCTTTAGAAGATCTGATTTATACATCTTCTCCAACATAATCTTGGTTGACAAAACAGATAGTCTTTTTGTCAAATTGGACATTTCAGCTTTAAAAACCTTTCTTTCTCTCTCAAAATCATCTTTCAAACATTTTGTTTGAAATCCTTCAATCTTCTTCTTCTCAAACTCTTTTCTTTCAAGATCAGACTTTTCCTCTACTTTTCAAGAGTTTTCTGTAATTCTGAGATTTTGCAAGAAAATTCCACAGACTTTGTTTCAAAAATAGTTTTCTCCTTTTCAAACTTTTCTCTTTCACAGATCACAAGCTTTTTAAAATCAGAAACCAAATTAGAAAATTTTAAACATTTAAGTTCAAGTCTTTTCATCTCTTCTTCAAAAATCTTTTCAGACTCACATAATTTTCTCTTAAGATCGAGATTTTCACAGGTTAAGAGTTTACCTGATTCTTCAAGCTTAGCAATATTTTCTGAATCAATCAGAATGCTTTTGTTCTTTTCCTCCAACTCTTTCTCAAGATTAGGAATAATTTTGCGAAAATTAGTACTGAGTTTAGAATAATAATGAGAATCAGCATCAGCACTAAATCTTAGTCTTGACATATTGTTACTTGAAAGATCGTTAACAGATACTTTGTGCGAAGAAGAATTAATTGTTACACAGTCTTTTGTCTCAATGCACTAACCTGTCTCAGCCCAAATCTTGTCGGATTGAGCTGAAATTTGGTAGGTAGGTGCACGAGGATATTCTGGACAACTTTAATTCTTCGAGTTTTGTCCAAAAATCAACAGAAAATGGTTTTTTGAAGCAAAAAACATGTGCAGCAAATAAAAGTTAAGGATGAAGATTCAAATGTTCTTGAGTCAAATATTTTTCAAAAATGATCGAATTGAGCTGAAATTTGGTACACAGTTTCGAGACACTATTCTGAGAAACTTTAATTCTTGGTGTTTTGTCCAAAAACCAACAGAAAGTGGTTTTCCGAAGCAAAACAGAGTGCAGAAAAATAAAAGTTTAAAACTCCGAAAATTGAGTAAATGAACAAACTGAGCTACAAACCTAGTGATTTTGCGGAATAAAACACTCAGGTATTATCTACTAACAACCCTTGATCGATTCTAAACCAGTAGAAGAACTCTAATGGCCAAAACCAACCAAAAAGATGAAGAACTTGAAGAACTCTCAACTTTGCACAAGAACACAATAATCTCTCAAAAATTGATAAAAATCAATGGATTGAAGCACAAATTCGAATCTGTTTGGCTCTGATACCAATTGTAAGATCCCAGATACAACAAGTAACAATAATAATAATAGCAATAATCTTTGTATATTGATTAATAAAGAGAAGAGTTTACAACATAGGAATTAAGAACAACTCTCTCTTGAAGCTTTCTCTCTCTCAGTAAACGTATGAAAGTAAAATGAGACTTGGAGGCTTAGAGGCTTAACCTAAAATCTCTCTAAAACAAGACTTTATAACCAATACAACAATTGGTTATTTACAATTTAGCCCTTGACACTCAATAAATAAAAATAAGTCCTTGACACTATTTCTTTATAAAACATTCATATAAATTAGGGGCTAATTAAAGCTAACAGATATCCGTATCTACTCCCGATCCAAAGAGGATCACGCACAACATCTTCGGTTAATTCTGGAATTGTTGAAGAAGGAACAGTTATACGCTAAGTTCTCTAAATGTCAATTCTGGCTACGAGAGGTTCAGTTTCTGGGGCATGTAGTTTCTGAGAAAGGTATTCAAGTTGATCCGATGGAAGTGGAAGTGATTGAAAAGTGGGAACCGCCGAGAACGCCAACCAAAGTACGTAGTTTTCTGGGTTTAGCCGGGTATTACCGAAAGTTTATAAAAGATTTTTCTCGTATTGCTACGCCTCTCACTAAGCTGACCCGGAAGAATCTAAAGTTCGAATGGAAAGCAGAACAGGATGAAGCATTCCGAATATTGAAAAAGAAACTCTGTAGCGCGCCGATACTAGCATTACCTGAAGGTTCTGATGACTTTGTTGTTTACAGTGATGCTTCTAAACTAGGATTAGGTTGTCTACTAATGCAGCGTGGGAAAGTTATTGCTTATGCTTCTCGTCAACTAAAGGACCATGAACGGCAGTATCCTACACACGACATGGAACTTGCAGCAATTGTGTTCGCGCTAAAGTTTTGGAGACACTATCTCTATGGTTCTAAATGTCAAATTTTTACCGATCATAAGAGTCTCCAACATCTTTTCGATCAGCGAGAATTGAATATGAGACAAAGAAGATGGCTAGAGTTGGTGAATGATTATGACTGTGAAAGTCTTTATCATCCGGGAAAGGCGAATGTGGTAGCTGATGCACTGAGTCGTCAAGAAAGGAGTGGAACAATAAAAGCCATTGCACTAAGAGCTGAACTTCTACCTAACATCTTTGACGAATTGAAGAAGTGTCAAGTAGAAGCCTATCAAGAAGAACATTTGAAATCAGAACGATTAGTGGGGATATCAGCATTACTCGTAAAAGAAGATCGCGGGTTATTGTGTCTGGGAAACAGAATCTGGGTGCCTCGTTTGGGTGGTTTACGTGATCGGGTACTACAAGAAGCTCATCAAGCCCGTTTCTCTATTCATTCTGGTACGAATAAGATGTATAAAGATTTAAAACAATTTTATTGGTGGCCGGGAATAAAAAGGAATATTGCTCAGCATGTGGAAGGTTGTACTACTTGTAAGAAGGTAAAGATTGAACATCAAAAGCCGTTTGGTCAGTTGCAACGGTTAGAAATACATATGTGGAAATGGGATCAGATTACTACAGATTTCATCACAAAGCTACCAAGGACTCCGAAGGGATTTGATTCCATTTGGGTGATCGTTGACAGATTGACTGTAACACCCTCAAAATTGGAACGAGCAACTAACGGTAATTTCGATAAAATAACTAAAAGATGATAAAATCACTTCTACAAAACATCCTTGAAAAATACCTCAAAGTTTGAACGTCACAAACTACACAACTAACATCTCAAGACGGGTGTTACTTAACCCATTTACAAGTTGCTAATCCCAAATATGTGTGGAAGACTTCGCTAAGCATCTCACTTCTTGTGCACTCTACTAGCACTCATCCATTCACGGTGTAGCTAAAGCTATTCCCAACCTGAACCTCGCTAGATTAAGCTAAATCTAGATTTCCCCAAACGTATGCTCCTTTGAACATAAATCCATAAGTTTCCAACCATAAGTATTTATCCCAAAACACTTAGAATCATTTCCCTCAACATATTACACCCAAAATCACCAATAGATCAAAACCCTAATTTACTAAACTCTAGCTTTTGACAAAACAATGTCAAAACCCTTATAGTAAGCCATCATAATTGATAGAAGTGAGAAATCATGTACATCTAAGTTTTTCCACCACTTCATACAACAAGATCTTGAAATCCTCAACCTCTTTTAGTCACAAGGAAAATCATAACTATGAGTACATGGAACATAAATAAACTAGACTCATCCACAATAGTACGTAATAAAGATTAGGGATGAGGATAACTTACCAAGAAGGGCTTGTAAGGAGAAAACCCCAATCCTTACAAGAACCCTAATCACAAGGAAAACCCTAGAGTTTGCATACTTGACACACTTGGGGATTCTTGTAGAAGCTTTTTAATGCCAAGAGATAATAGAGGTGAAGGATTGAATGCTCAAAAGAAAATCAACTCAAGCATTAAATGGAGAAGGTATTTTGCTGCTGGGAAATCGCCCTTAGAAGAGAGAAAAACGGTATGAGAAAATAAGATGGAACTCTCTAAAAAGACTGATCATCGTTGCCCTTATATTTACCTTAAAAATCTCGTCGGTGAAAGTGACCAAGCGATTGTGACATGGCACTCTCGCCATGTCACTCCCGCTAGAATGGTACCGAGAATCCCCTTTGCCCAGCCATTTTCTTCCCGGCGACTATGACCTCACGATTGTGACCAGGCATTCTCGTCGGTCACTATCGCTGAAGATGTACCACGAGTTCCCCCTTGATGCAGCCAATTATCCCGTCGTGATTATGACCCTGCGAGAGTGCCATGGAATTCTCGCCCTGTCGCTCTCGCCAACCCTAGACCGAGTGTTCATGGTGAGCAGCATCAGATCCAAAGAAGACAAATGGGAAAAGGTTGTTTGCTGAGATGGATTTTAACCTTTCCCTTTAATAAATCTAAATGGATCCATTTACAATTGGAGTTAGGATTTTCGGGGTGTTACAATCCTCCCAACCTTAGAATGATTTTGTCCTCGAAATCGGGATCCTTTACTACCAAAGGCTAATCAACTCAACTCCGACCCTAAATCATCGACTTCCAACTGGAATCTAAATTTCTCTCACACGGACTACTAAGACAACCTCAAGTAAACTCTTTCCAACAATGTCCTCTCGGGCCCATTGGACTTATGTCCGGGTGAATGATTCATCTACATGATCATGTCCCAACCACAATACCTCGGTCGTCTCCCAACCTTATGTGTTCCATACTTCCCCGACGACGGATCCCTACTCTAAATCAATCCGTGTTCGCACGCTATTAAATTCCCCAGCTCGTCCAAGGTTTGATTACATCTAAAACCAACGAACCTCCAAATCTGAAGGTTTCCACTGCCGAACCGGTGCTTACCTCTAACGAGCCCCATAGACTCTAACACCGACGGTCATCACTGACCCATCAGTTACACCACTCCCAAAACACGTCTAATTCCGATCATCTAGTCGACAGATTCTTTTACCACAAGTAGAAGATCATCCCGCTAGACTATTCGTCGCAATCGAACCTAAGTTCATCATAACTGATACCACCATTTATTAAAATTGGACTACACCCTCCAATCACACGAGTGGTCCTTGGCCTTGAACTCCAAAAGTTGACACCTAGGCCTCAATTAGTCCCACCAATCCATGGTCATCCCCACGATCTAAGGTTCCACGCGACCTTCACGCAATACCGACAATCCAAAACAAGGTTGCCGAAGTGAACGGCTACCACAACACTAATAAAGGACACCGCAAGTCCCACCTTTTGTTGCCCACAAGAAATGATTCGTCCCCGCAAACGACACCATACGGCTCACGACAAAATACACGTTAGAAACCCGATCCTTCATCGAAAGGTTCTACACGCTCTCACCCCTAACTGGGGTTGCTCAACATCACTAAGCCTAAAGAGTTCAAGGTTTTCAAGTGACAGACTCAATAAATATGCCAATATAGTTTTCACTAGATTTTTCAGTACAAAAGTTTTTATACTAACATCACATACGTACAAAACTTACCACTACTCAGCTAGTGGATGCACAATCGTGGACACACTCGTCCCACGTATGAAAAATCATTATTATTTTTTTTAAAACCTTTTCAGCACAAGTCAGTTTACTACCGAAACGTAAAAACATACTCAACGACCTATAAAATGAGCCACTAGGGTCCCATCACAGATTTACTTATGCCATACGCGCACGGTAAACTCCAACATTAAAATAGTGGCCAGTAGCCAGTTTATACGAACTTCAAAAGAAGGATTTACACGACATCAATTTCTAAAATTTTCTTATAACCATAAAACGACATGAACTGCGATTTATTAATAACTTTGCATGTTTTAGTTTTGGTTCACAAAGAAGCGAAGCACATCATCTACACACTTTGGTTAAAACACGTCATGGTCTGGGCCATTCCCCAGTTTTTTAAATCAAACAACAGGATAATTTCATCATTTGGAAATATCGTTTTAAACATCTAAACGAAATCTCAAATCAAAATTTTGCATGCTAGTCCGCAGCACCTTCTTAGTAGTCATTCTGAAATGGTATAGCACATACCGGATAATCAATGTCAATTTTCAAGGTAGAAATTCATTAACTCAAGTTTCAAAACTTCTCGTTCAGTCGCAAAAGGACAAGTAAGTAAAATCCTTTGACCCGTTCACACACCTCAATGTGTTTTTCTCAAAACTTCAGAAAACCATACGTGCACATAATTTGATTGACACATGACATAATTCAAGTCAACTTTAGACCTCAAACCGCACAAGCGATGCTCACTAACGTCTCAAAATAGTGGCTACAAAACTATTCCCGCCAATAAGTCCATATAGTGCATGTGCGAGAAAGAACATCAACAATGTCAACAAATGAGAGTGCATAAAACAGAACATTAAAGATGCACTATCATGATGTTTTTATATGCATTACTCACGCCACGTATATGTAAATTTGCACATCTAGCAAGTCGCAACAAATATGCTACCACAATTTTCAAAGGATAGGACATGCGGCATCAAACTCTAAAACCACTCTTTTTGATGCAAAACGTCATGAGACATATTTTCAACTAAATTCGCATGAGACGAAATACTCACTCAACTCATACATCAACGCATGCAATCATCCAAGTATGCACCACAAAACGTCGTAAAATGAAACTTCATCGTGTTTTCATAAAACTTCTCTTAAACTCGATGGAACTCAACAACATCGAATCAAGTGAATGGTGTCATAGTTTTCATTTTCAATAATCAACTCGCGTAAAACAATATGACCAAATCATCAAAATTCTCAAAAATCCCCTTCTTACGAGATAAAATAACACCTCTTCGTCACGACTCGCAAAATTTTGAATTCCCATTAAAGATCAATACTAAAACAAGGGAATGTAACTCTCCGTCCAAACCTTAACACATGTGGAGGAGATCCAATGTTAAGGCCGTAAGTAGCGGTTACTTATCCAAAACCATAAAAGACATTAAAACATGGATATCACAATATCCGAAAGTAATAGTGGACGACTACAAGAAATAAAATAAATCTCGACCAGGTTCACACTGCCTGTCGTAAAATAAATTTCATGCATGTTTCAAAATCATGGTTTACAAATCTTGCGTATGTCAAACTTTAGTAGTACCGTCCATCCGACGATTTGAAACATAAGAAATAATCAATGCAATTTATTTTAAAAGCAAATAAATTTTGTGCATGCATTTTGTCAGCACTCAACGTCCAGGTCACATTCCTCCAATTTCTCCGATCACACTATTGTCATCCGGATACTCACACATCTTAACGCGAAGTGGGAAGTCACATCGACTAACCCCACAATTCTCCTCGAATCAAGTCAATTCAATAAGCCTACGACTCCAATCCAACTCTCAAGTCCGACCAAAACGGTCTACTTAATACCATCAATCATGCTTACCGCCACTCCAAATGGCAAATGCTAAAGTCGTCAACTTCTTCTAACGACTACTCGCTTAGAACTCCTTTACTACCCCAACGGTCATCACGATAGAGTCGTCCAAGTACTCTCATGTAACCGATAGGTTCACCATAACACTGGCCAGGTGATATTATGAACGTACCGTACATGATCACCCTTGCTACTCATGACGTGACTTCTCGCTTCTAGTAACCTCAACAACGTCCGAATATCTTATCTTAGAGTGTCTAATGGTGCAATCTCGCTCTCAATCACTTAAAACAACGCTAGTTTGAGTTTAGGTATCCAAAAATCAACACCTAATTCTCTCAAACTTATGCTCTGATACCAACTTGTAACACCCTCAAAATTGGAACGAGCAACTAACGGTAATTTCGATAAAATAACTAAAAGATGATAAAATCACTTCTACAAAACATCCTTGAAAAATACCTCAAAGTTTGAACGTCACAAACTACACAACTAACATCTCAAGACGGGTGTTACTTAACCCATTTACAAGTTGCTAATCCCAAATAGGTGCGGAAGACTTCGCTAAGCATCTCACTTCTTGTGCACTCTACTAGCACTCATCCATTTACGGTGTAGCTAAAGCTATTCCTAACCTGAACCTCGCTAGATTAATCTAAATCTAGATTTCCCCAAACGTATGCTCCTTTGAAGAAGTTCGCATCTTCAAGTCCAAATCTTCCAAAACCTAAATCCATAAGTTTCCAACCATAAGTATTTATCCCCAAACACTTAGAATCATTTCCCTCAACATATTACACCCAAAATCACCAATAGATCAAAACCCTAATTTACTAAACTCTAGCTTTTGACAAAACAATGTCAAAACCCTTATAGTAAGCCATCATAATTGATAGAAGTGAGAAATCATGTACATCTAAGTTTTTCCACCACTTCATACAACAAGATCTTGAAATCCTCAACCTCTTTTAGTCACAAGGAAAATCATAACTATGAGTACATGGAACATAAATAAACTAGACTCATCCACAATAGTACGTAATAAAGATTAGGGATGAGGATAACTTACCAAGAAGGGCTTGTAAAGAGAAAACCCCAATCCTTACAATAACCCTAATCACAAGGAAAACACTAGAGTTTGCACACTTGACACACTTGGGGATTCTTGTAGAAGCTTTTTAATGCCAAGAGATAATAGAGGTGAAGGATTGAATGCTCAAAAGAAAATCAACTCAAGCATTAAATGGAGAGGGTATTTTGCTGCTGAGAAATCGCCCTTAGAAGAGAGAAAAACGGTATGAGAAAATAAGATGGAACTCTCTAAAAAGACTGATCATCGCTGCCCTTATATTTACCTTAAAAATCTCGCCGGCGAAAGTGACCAAGCGATTGTGACATGGCACTCTCGCCATGTCACTTCCGCTAGAATGGTACCGAGAATCCCCTTTGCCCAGCCATTTTCTTCCCGGCGACTATGACCTCGCGATTGTGACCAGGCATTCTCGCCGGTCACTATCGCTGAAGATGTACCGCGAGTTCCCCCTTGATGCAGCCAATTATCCCGTCGCGATTATGATCCTGCGAGAGTGCCATGGCATTCTCGCCCTGTCACTCTCGCCAACCCTAGACCGAGTGTTCATGGCGAGCAGCATCAGATCCAAAGAAGACAAATGGGAAAAGGTTGTTTGCTGAGATGGATTTTAACCTTGCCCTTTAATAAATCTAAATGGATCCATTTACAATTGGAGTTAGGATTTTCGTGGTGTTACATTGACGAAGTCCGCTCACTTCCTGCCAATAAAAGAAACTTACTCGTTGGAAAGACTAGCCAAGTTGTACATCGACGAAATAGTAACTCGACATGGAGTTCCAATCACGATTATTTCTGATCGTGATAGTCGTTTTACTTCAAGGTTCTGGAGGAGTTTTCAAAAAGAAATGGGTACACAGATAAAGTTAACTACAGCGTATCATCCTCAAACTGACGACCAAAGTGAACGAACGATTCAGACTTTAGAAGATATGCTACGAGCTTGCATTGTTGATTTTGGGGGATCATGGGATAAGCATTTACCGTTGATTGAATTTGCCTATAATAACAGTTATCATTCCAGCATACAAGCGGCACCGTTTGAAGTTCTGTATGGTAGAAAATGTCGGACTCCTCTGTGTTGGAACGAAGTGAGAGAGAAACAGTTAGCAGGGCCCGATATAGTTCAGTTAACCGCGGATAAGATTACTCAGATTCGGGAACGATTGAAAGTGGCTCAAGATAGACAGAAAAGCTACGCTGACCGACGTCGAAAGCCGTTAGAATTCCAAGTTGGAGATTTCGTAATGTTAAAAGTCTCACCTTGGAAAGGAGTCATTCGATTTGGCAAGCAAGGTAAGCTCAGTCCGAGATACATCGGGCCATTTGCAATTACAGAAAGGATTAGTGAAGTAGCCTACAGGTTGGATCTTCCGCCAGAATTGAGCAGTATCCACAATGCTTTTCACGTTTCGAATTTTCAAAAGTGTTTAGTTACGCCAGATCAAGCAGTTTCTCTACCAGATATACAAATTGATGAAAAGCTGAATTATGTGGAAGAACCTGAAGCTATTGTTGATCGAAAAGTAAAAGTGTTGCGGAACAAAGAGATTAAACAAGTGAAAGTACAGTGGCGACATCACAAAGGTCAGGATGCTACTTGGGAATCAGAATCAGAAATGAGCACTAAGTACCCGTACCTCTTTGCCTAATCAAATTCCGGGACGGAATTCTTTTGAGGGTGAGATGATGTAATACCCCGGGTAAGTTCGTTAGTTAAACCCTCTTTCCGTTAAAATTAGTTAACTTTATAATAATGTGTTTAGGGTAAGTTTGGCTCAAGTTATAAGTTAAAAGGTATTATGGTCATTAGTGAATAATGTAAGGGTTAAAAGGGTAAATAGGGTTGATATTATCTAAAAGAAATCAGATATTTTCATAAAACCAGAAAATTCAGTGTGTATGTGTGTGTTTTGAGAGCAAAAAGGAGAAAAGAAGAGAAAGCTAGGTTAAGGTATCAATTGGGTACTTGGAAGTGATTTCAGGTATGTTTCCTTTACAATTTATGTGTGTAATTGCTAGTAGATGGTTCCTATCGGAGTAGAATTATTGATTTCATATCTAAGGTTGAATTCTGTCGATTTCTGGGTAAAATGGAACAAACCGACAGAGGTTTCCGGACACAGTATGAAAGTGTCCGGTAGTCTCGTTGGTAGTGTCCGGTAGTTTTGATTGCAGGTGTCCGGACAAGCAATTACCCGATAATCCTTTGGTAACAAGTGTTTTGTGTACAACAGATTACAAATACATGTAAAAAATGAACTTAGTTATGTGAAAAAGTCGTGTGTCGTGTGTAAAACAAGTGAAATAAATTGTTGTCGTGCGGTTCGAACTGTTGTCGTGCGAAGTTACTTTAGCGATATTTTTCCGAATGCTCTGTAGGCTGTTGTTGAGTTTTCGATGTGTAATAGCTTGGAAATGGATGGAACAGATAACATATCTCTTTTTCGGTTGTAGAGCAGGTCTTTATATAGCTTCCGCTAGTCATTAATTGTGCCTTGATGACTTGTTTCGTAACTGCCGTCGGGTCTTTAATGCCATTGATAGCTCGTCCATTACTGGTCGTTGCATCATGAATGCTTATGGACCTGCATTAATGAACAAAAGAAACGGGTGTTGACTGTTAATGGTTAGTGTAATCGTACGACCATCTTAAGTTTGGGACGTCGGTCGTACGGAACGTACGACCATCAGAAAAATGTACGACCATATACTCGTCTGTAAATAACCTGTAAGACCTTATCTTAATACAAGAGTGGTCTTATTGGAATGTTATCTGAGTTTTCTATCGTCGGTCGTGAGGTGTGATTTTTTACCCAAACAGTTTGCCCCCAAAATTTCAATTTTAGGTGTGAAATTCGAATTTTTAAATCTGACGAAGTGGTTCGACACGTGTCGCGCGGGGAGAGAATCTGGTCGAATTCCAACTGTCTTGGTTTGGTTTGGATTGGAGGAAATGAAAAGGTCGTGACGTCACGACGGCGTGTCAGAGGCGTAGAGTTGTTTAGGGGACAGGTGTCGTCCATCGGCATGATGCATGTGAAAAGGCGATGGCCAGGTGTCGACCATCCAGAGGGTCGACCTGACACGATGTTCGCCATAAGTAGCGCGATCCAGGGAATCGTTTTCTTTTTACGTTTGCAACACATTTTCGAGAGATTTTTTCGAGAGACAGAGTCAGAGGAGCTTTTACTGCTGTTTGATCGTTCGAGGTTTTTAGACATCCAAGGTACAATCTTTCGTCCTTTTTCATCATGCGGAAAAAGTCGATAGCCAAGAAGGCTTCTGCGTATAAGGACCTTATGGACCTATACGTAGCACAGGTTTCTGTGCCTGACTTTTCTGTTTCCTCCGAGTTGGAGAGCTCTTTTCAAGAGAGGGAGGAGGTGGAATTCTTTAGGTTATCGGCGGGTATTCCTGCCGAAATCCGGTTATATACCCCGGACCAACTTAGACCGGCGGAGTGGCTAAGATGGTCTTCTTTTTGTACGAGTATCCTTTTAGAATAGGGTTTAGATGGTCGTTTACTCCCCTGGTCAGGAAGTTTTTGGAATATTTCGACTTATCCCCTGGTCAGATCCTGCCTGAACTTTGGCAAATCTTTCAGGAGATCAATCGGATCACCGATGTCCCTTTCACGATGCGTGATCTGTTGACGGCTTTTGAGGTGAGGTCGGACGACTATCACCGTTATAGCCTATCCTCTAAACTGAGGGGTGGACATACTTTGGTCCTTGATACCCTGGTTCGCGATCGTGGGTGGAAGGCCAAACATGTTCTTGGTCGTGTACGGACGCTTGGTCGTATAGATGAGGATACTTCCTGGGTCGCGTCTGGGTGGAACACCAGTGGTATACAAATTTTGATTTGTCGTACGTCTTTCAGTATTTAATTTTTGTCTTTTGCTAATTTTTTGTTGCTTGTTTCAGGTATTAGCTTTGCTGGGATTGGTCCTGCCGCGGATTCTCAAGAAAAGGTCGCGAGGCTTTTTTCTTGTGGCGTCGGAGAATTATTCGATTCTCCTAGTCATACGACCGTCGGTGTTTCAGAAGCTGAAGAAAGAAGTCAACAAGATACTTCGACAAGTAAGTGTGCTTTTATCGTACGTTTTTTGCTTTTCTTCGAGTCGTACGACAATAGCTGACACTTTTATTTTTTATAGGTGGTTCTGATATGCAGTCTGCTTCGGGTAAGGCGAAGAGAGAAACCCAACTGGCTTTGGCCAAGAAAGCCAAGGAGCTGAAGAGGAAGGATCCTCCGACTTCGGGGTCGGAGGTTTTGAAGAAGATAAAGTCGGTTCCCCGAGGGAACCGTCGTCGATGGGTGGAGAGCCATTAAAGGTCTCCACTCCTGAGAAGGCGAAGACGTCTTCGAACGTGCCAAGGATGACACCGACGCCGCCTGGGTCGTCCACTGCAGGGGAGAAGGGGAAAGGTCCTCAGACTGAGGGATCCCCTGAAGTTACGACGGTAAACTTTCCATTACCGTCGGACTTCTTACTGGATGGCGTCCTGGATAGGGCAAAGATTTTCCCCAATCTGGATACATTACTCCTGCCATCCTTCAAGGATTGTTACCGTGGCGCTACCATGGACGAGACAGGGTCTCACTTCGCAGGCATGGCCTTCCTGGTGAGTTTTTCGTTTTTCGACGTATGTTTCCTCCCTGATAAGATATACTTATCATTTTTCGTGTGACTGCAGGCGTTTCAGGCGTCGTTGTGCCTTTTCGTCCAACTGGAGGAGCTCCAGAAGGTCGAACCTTGCATAGCTGAGAAACTACAGCGAGCACAAGAGGATGAGCGTAAAGCTCGGGAGGATGAGCGGGAGGCGGAGGCTCTCTCCGTTCAAGTGGACGATCTCAAGAGTCTTCTGGAGACGTCGTCGCTGGAGAAGAAGGAGCTCCAAATTTGCCTCAAGGAGGCGTTGGAAAGGGCCTCTACTTATGAAGCAGAGGTGACGACAATTAAAGCATCCCTCACCGTGCGCGAAAAACAGATGGGGGAGCTCAAGTCGTTGGTTAAGGCCGCTGAGGCCAAGACGGGGGCCTTAGAGGAGAATCTCCTCTTGTTTGAGGCGCTGACCCGTCTAAAGGTCAGGGCGGCGATTATGCGCAATCATCTACAGGGGAAAACCCTTTGGCTGGCGCAAAGGCCGAGGTCGCGTCCTTCCTCGAACACGTCGGGACCGAGGAGGATCTCGATCAAGAGGATAGGGTCGACGACACTGACTCTGCGGAGACCAAGACGGGTGGCGCGGAAGACGAGGGTGGAGTCGACCAGGGCCCTCAGTAGGTTTTTGAGCTTTTGTAATTTTTATTTTGTTCTAGGGCGACCGTTGGTGGTCGTGCCTTTTCTTGTACTACCTTCGGATTAATACAAGTATGTCTTTCGTTATATTGTCACGTGTTTTACTTTGTTTGTAAATAAACAAAATAAACTAGTATAGAAAGTAGTAAGGCGAACGTAGAATTGTATGACACAGGTATATATAACTTTGGAAGTAGTCGGGCGACTGGGCCGAAAACATATTCTAAGTATGGAATTCAGGTCATAAGACTTTGATTCTGAAGCTTAGACTAAAAAGCACTTGTTTGTGATCCTAAGATCCATAAGATGAATCATAGGATTCTGTTTGTGACGTATGGGTCATGACTTATCGGTCTTGACATACCAATCGTGACCTTATAGTCTTGACGACTTTGTTTCTTACGATATGAATCGTAAGGCTGACGTTCGCGCGATCCTGCGAGCCTGCAATGTAAGATTTGGGGGTGGTCGTTGGTTTGACCAACGATCCTCCGATGCTTAAGCCAGTGATCGTTTGTCGAAATAAATCAAAAAAATAATAAGTCAAAAGAAGTACTTTTTTAGATGTACTGCGTTCCAGCTTCGTGGGATGTCTTGGTCGTCGAGGGTTTGAAGCCTGTAGGCACCCTTTCCGACGACCTCAGATATCCGATAAGGTCCTTCCCACTTAGTGGACAACTTACGTGCAGTTGGCTCTTTAGTATTCTGGAATACTCGTCGCAATACGTAGTCCCCTTCCTGAAAGATTTTGGCCTTAACAGTCTTATTGAAATGTCGCTCGACGACTTTCCGTTGAGACGCCATCCTGACTAAAGCAGACTCTCTTAACTCTTCAAGAGCGCCGAGGTCATAGCTTAGGTCCACCAAATTATGATCGACGGACGTATGTCTTGATGTCGGGGGCTGCACTTCAATAGGCAAGACGGCTTCACAACCGTAGACTAATGAAAACGGTGTATGTCATGTCGATGTTCGGGGCATAGTACGATTAGCCCATATGACCGATGGGAGTTCTTCGACCCACTTTCCTTTTGCGACCTTAAGTCTTTTCTTAATTGAATTGATAATGACCTTATTGCTTGATTCCGCAAGACCGTTAGACTGGGGATAACGTGGGGTTGAGGTCATAAGTTTGACACTACGGTCCTCACAAAATTGTTGTGTACGATCACTTATGAACTGTGACCTATTGTCATACACGATTTCGGATGGGATTCCGAACCTGCATAGAATGTTAGTCTGGATAAAAGAAATGACTTCTTTGTCTCGAATCCGGGAGTAAGCGACTGCTTCTATCAATTTAGAAAAATAATCTGTAAGGACTAACAGAAATACCTTCTGCCATGGGGCAGGAGGTAATTTGCCAACGATGTCCATTCCCCACCTCATGAAAGGCCATGGAATTAAGGACGTATGTAAAGGTTCGGAGGGTTGATGGATCATACTTGAATGACGTTGGCATGCGTCACAGCTTTGGACGTACCTGGTGGCATCCTGCCTTAATGTCGGTCAGTAATAGCCTTGTCGTGAGATACGATTTGCAAGACTGCGACCACCTGAGTGGTTGCCACACTCGCCATCGTGCATCTCCTTTAAGATACTTTGCACCTGTTCGGGATTATCGATGCATCTTAGATTTAGACCTGTCGACGAGCGTCGATAGAGTCTATCGCCAATGATTATGTATTTTGATGCTTTAAATTGAATCTTGCGAGCTTCCATTTGATCTTCGGGTAGTTGGTCGTGCATAAGGTAATCTTTGATGTCAGACGACCAACTGTCTTTCGTGCTAAGAGCATAGATTTTTTTAGAGTCTTCAATAGACTAGGTCACTAGATGTATCATAGGAATAGCGTCGAATGACGGCTTATTAAGCGCTAATCTAAGGTTAGCTAGCGCATCGGCCTGAGTATTTTGATCTCTGGGGATTTGCTCGATTGTGAATGGATCAAACATCTTGGATTTATCTTTGGCTATCTTGAGATAGGCCATCATTTTGGAATCTTTGGCAGAAAATTCCCCGCTCATCTGGTTTACGACCAGTAGGGAATCGCTTCTGACGTGAAGCCCGACTGCCCCCAAGTCGTGAGCCATACTCATGCCCACGATCAGAGCTTTGTATTCCGCCTCGTTGTTAGTAGCTTTGATACTGCATCGTATGGAGTACACCATCTTGCTCCTTATGGGGACTTTAAGACGACACCAAGACCTGCTCCTCTAGAGTTTGAGGAACCGTCAACATGGAGTACCCAAGTCGTGTCGCTTATTGTCGCCACAGTACAAGTCTCGGTCTGTGCTTCTTTTTCCAGGTCGGGACCGAAGTCAGCGACGAAATCATCCAAGACCTACGACTTTATTGTTGTGCGAGGTTTAAAGTCGATATCGTAGCTACTGAGGTATATACTCCATTTCGCTAGTCGTCCTGATAGCTCAGGTTTTCTCAGGACCTACTTAAGACGAAAGCTTGTCACGACGGTAATGGGATGGGATTCAAAATAGTGTCTTAACTTCTTTGCTGCTGTGACTAGAGATAAAAGTAATTTCTCCATGGACGTATATCGGATTTCCGCGTCCAATAGAGACTTACCGACGTAGTAAATCAGAAGCTGCTGCCTGTCGTCCTCTCTAGTTAAGACGACACTTACTGACTGAGGACTTACGGCGAGGTACAGTTGTAGGATCTCGTGTTCTTCTGGTTTCGAAAGTAATGGTGGGACGGCCATATATTCTTTCAATCGTTGTAATGCTTGTTCATGATCGTCCGTCCAGTCGAAGCCCTTGTTTTTTCGTAAGACGTTATAGAATAGACGACATTTATCCGACGATCGTGAGATAAAGCGATTTAGGGCGGCCACACGACCTGTGAGTCGTTGGACCTCCTTGAAATTTCTAGGTGACTTGATGGTTATCAAGGCTTTGATCTGATCCGGGTTCGCCTATATGCCTCGTCGTGTGACCATATTGCCCAGGAATTTCCCGGCGCTAACCCCGAAAGAGCATTTCGTAGGATTCAATTTCATCTGATATTTTCGTAGGATGTCGAAGGATTTCTTCAATGATTGATATGGTCGGACGCCTGCTTGGATTTGACAAGCATGTCGTCAATGTAGACCTTTATGGTATCGCCAAGATGCTCTTTGAACATCTTGTTAACCAATCGTTGGTAGGTTGAACCTGCATTCTTCAAACCAAAAGGCATGACTTTATAACAATAGATGCCTTTGTCTGTCATGAAAGCAGTCTTCTCTTAATCTTCGTTGTGCATCAATATCTGATTATACCCAGAATAATCATCCATGAACGTCAGGAGTTCATGTCCTGCGGTCGCGTCGACCATGGCGTCGATGTGGGGTAGTGGGAACGGATCTTTAGGACATGCCTTATTAAGGTCTGTGAAGTCAATACAGACGCGCCACTTCCCATTCTTTTTTTGTACGACCACGACATTGGCTAACCAGTCGGGGTACTTTACTTCTCTAATCTTCCCAGTCTTAAGCAAGTTGTCGACCTCATCGTCGATCACTTTGTTCCGCTCAGGAGCAAACTTTTGATGCTTTTGTTTTTCTGGCTTAAAAGATGGATCGACGTTCAGCTTGTGAGATATGACATCGGGGTCTATACCCACCATGTCCTCGTGCGTCCAAGCGAAACAGTCAGCATGTTCCTGTAAAAAGGAGATCAGTTGACCCTTCATGACAGGATCTAAGGATGCTCCCACGAAGACAATCTAATTAGGCTTTTTCTGGTCCAGAATGACTTCTTCTAGACGATAGTCATTTGAGGATTCAGGGGTACCCTGGATCTGTAACTGCTGCGTCGCAGGATCTGATTGGGCTGCCATTATCCTGGAAACAATAAAAACTTTTCGAGATCGTTAGAGCGATATATGTTGGTCTAAGATTTCCTCTAGATGGGTACCCACAGATGGAGCCAAACTGTTTATGCCAAAAATCGCCCAAAAGAACAACTTAAGGATGATGTGGACTTTAACAACTAAAGAAATGTATCTCAAGACCAATCAACACAATCGCAAGGAAAAAAGTAAATGAGACAAGAGATTTGGTGACGCGGAAAACCCCAAAACGAGGGAAAAAACCGCGGTCAACTTGTGAGAGTCGACAGTGCACTATGATCGCCAATCAGAGGCGATAATCCTTTGGTAACAAGTGTTTTGTGTACAACAGATTACAAATAGATGTAAAAAATGAACTTAGTCGTGTGAAAAAGTCGTGTGTCGTGTGTAAAACAAGTGAAATAAACTGCTGTCGTGCGGTTCGGACTGTTGTCGTGCGAAGTTACTTTAGTGATATTTTTCTGAATGCTCTGTAGGCTGTTGTTGAGTTTTCGATGTGTAATAGCTTGGAAATGGATGGAACAGATAACATATCTCATTTTCGGTTGTAGAGCATGTCTTTATATAGCTTCCTCTGGTCATTAATTGTGCCTTGATGACTTGTTTCGTAACTATCGTCGGGTCTTTAATGCCATTGATAGCTCGTCCGTTATTGGTCGTTGCATCATGAATGCTTGTGGACCTGCATTAATGAACAAAAGAAATGGGTGTTGACTGTTAACGGTTAGTGTAATCATACGACCGTCTTAATTTTGGGACGTCGGTCGTACGAAACGTACAACCATCAGAAAAATGTACGACCATATACTCGTCTGTAAATAACCTGTAAGACCTTATCTTAATACAAGAGTGGTCTTATGGGAATGTTATCTGAGTTTTCTATCGTCGGTCGTGAGGTGTGATTTTTTACCCAAACAACTGCCAACTTCTTGGTGGTAAATTGGTCAGTTGGTCCAGCAAGAAACAAAACTCAGTTTCAACCTCAACTGCTGAAGCTGAATATGTTGCTGCTGGGAGTTGATGTGCTCAGATCCTGTGGATGAAAAATCAGCTAAGGGACTACAATCAAGTCTACTCTCAAGTTCCAATTCTATGCGACAACTCCAGTGCAATAGCTATTGCAAACAATCTTGTTCTACACTAAAGATCAAAACACATAGACATCAGATATCACTTCATCAGGGACCACATTTCCAAAGGTGACATTGAGCTGCATTTCATCCCTACTGATCTTCAGCTTGCTGACTTGTTCACCAAACCCTTAGATGAAGCCAGGTTCAACTTCTTAATAGGAGAACTTGGAATGTTGTATTTAGACAGTTAAAAAAATTGTTATTTCATTTTATCGGTGGTATATACCCCACCGACTCTATCACCGACACAACAAAGATTCATCGATGGCTTCTCTCAAACAAATCCATCGGTACGACCTCACCATCGACTCCATAACCCTAATTTCACCGATATCCTCTCATCACCCAAATTGCCATCGGTGAGATTATCTATCTCAATCCATCGGTGAACCTTTTCTCACCGATGTCGTCACCTCTCATCGGTGACCGCTGCCCTCTCTCTCTTTCTCACCGACGGTTCACCAAAAACCCTTCTTAATCTCACTAATACTCTTCTCATCGGTGGAACCCCTCTTTCACCGAATTCTTTTTATCGGTGGAACTGATTCACCGATGTCCTACATCTTTTTTCCCACCGATATTTCACATCCGTGATCCCCCATCTCACCGATACCACCTTTATCGGTGACCTCCTATCTCGCCGACCTTCTTCACGCATTATCACTTACACATCATCAGTGAGATATTACACCAACACCAAACCTTCATGAATCCACCTCTACACACCGACTCCTCTCACCGATCCTCCTCTCATCGGTGAGATGATCTCACTGACATTGCCTCCGATCCTTATTGATCTTATCTTACACATTCTCCAATGCTTCCTCACCCCTACAACCCTAGGTGTCAGTATTACTTTGACTCTTCCCATACCCATTTGTATGAAACCATATTTCGGCCACATATTTTCAACCTATAATCATTACCTTTTTAAACCCTATTTTATATTTGGTTTAACTCAAGACACCTCTCACATTCCATACATAACCGTTGCCGCCCAAAACCTTTTCAAATTCTTAATCTATAAATAACCATCCTCTTCCTCATTCATCCTTTTCGCAGCCTGTAACCACGGTTTCTATTCTCTCTCTCTCTCTCTCAAGAACTCAAACCTGCAACTTATCTTACTCTTCTTCAATGGCTTCCTCAACTTCTTCCAAGGCCACCAAGACTACCAAGATCGTCAAAGAAACTCCCATATGCTTTGATGATCTCAAGTTCAACCCTTGCAACCATGTTGCAAAATTTGAAGTTGATCATGCCCATCCCGAGTTCACCACGGTTACTAAGTTCTTGACCCTTTCTCCTCTTCTACATGCTTTCACATGCAACGTCAAGATGAGAAAATTTCTCATTGGGAAATTTTGGCTCACTTGTGTTTATGATCCTTCCAACGAGTCTATCCATGCTTCAATCCTCTCTGATGAAGAAGGTGACCATGACCTCACTTTTGGCGTGGACGACGTTCATAATGCTCTGAAGATCGAGGCATTCCCTAAATACGAAGATATGTATGTTGAACATGCACATGCATCGGTGGTAAGTGCTATTGGGTATATTCATCAGACTTCTGACAAACCCTCCAAATCCTCTAAAGGACCAGGTACCCTTGTTAGAAACAAAATGGGAGGTATCTGGAACTTCTTCTTCTCCCATATCATCTATTGTCTTGCAAGAAAGACTAGTGGACATGATCAGTCGCCCTCCTACATCACTTCTCTTGCCCATGCACTTATCTTCCAAAGAACAATCGACTTTGCCCAGTACTTCTTCACTGAAATGACCGAGGTGGTAAACACCCAAAACGGTGTCATGTGGCATATCCAAGGTTCATATCCATGATTGTCCAGCACAAGATGGGTGCTGCTTTGGATGCTGATAAGAAATCAAAATCTCCCAAGTTCGTGTATGACTGGTCCGCTCCCGTTGTCGGCCAAAAAGCACTTGACATACCACCACTTGCTACCGATTTGCCGCTCCGACCAGGTATGTCTACTTTTGCTCACTCTCCCGAGCTACACTGGGGGGTCGCCGAAATCCCTGGGTTTGAGCACCCGGCGATTCCGGAGGACCCTCCAGCCGTGGTGGCCCCTATTCCCCCTTCCAGAGTTAAGTCGGGTGGCACCAAGAAAAAATCCTCATGGACCACCAACACCTCCGTGTCCACTTCCGGGACTACGCCTTCGAAAGAACCCTCGGAGGCTACCCAAGTCCCAACCCCTTCTCACAAGCATAGGCACTCTAAATCCCCTCCAAGATCTTCCTTAAAGAGGTCTAGGACACCTTCGGCCAAGCCATACAAGCCAGCTACCGATTCCCAAAAATCGGTGGTTGTTGAAGTTGTCCCGACTGGGCCAAGGGAATCTGCATTACCCAAAACCGGCTCCTCCATTGTCTCTCAAAAGACTTCAGTTGTATTTCAGGAGAACCCTCACCACTCCTCATCACCCACTTCTTTGGATGGTGCAGATGACTTCGAGGTCTCTCCCCTCGAAGGTTCCGATTTCGCACTACACATCTTAACACCCGATCATTTCACGATCGATGATGCACAACCCAATGAAAGATCGGCCGGTCTAGCGGTCGTTCTGGAGGGCTAGGACTTTCTAGACTTTCTTTTACAGGATACCAACTCTCCCCAACATACCATCACCTCACCGACGCATGCCATCATCGACGTGCATACCACCATCGATACTCATGCTTCCACCGACACTGCATCACCCTCACCGATTCGTGTCTCTCCAACGCCACCCTCACCACCACCGAAGCATCCCTCACCGACCCTCACTCACCATCGATCACCCTTTCACCGATCTCCAACCCATGCAACTCATGCAACCCTAAGTAGTTCTTCATCTGAAGATAGTTCCTCTCCCTCTCCCTCTCCCTCTCCCTCTCCTTCTCCCTCTCCCTCCCCAACAAGAGTATTATTTCCTGATCCATTATCCGACCAACCATCCTCATCAACCATCCCGGATACACGATCACTTCCCCACACTCCACTATCTCCTAATACTCCACGATTCCAACTTCCACAAGTTGGTACCTCTACTACATCGGACATCAGGCTACCGAGTCACCTTATTGCTGAAGTTCAAGAAAGTGCCCGCCAATGTCGGATGGTGGGTACCCAATTTGAGGCATTCAAACAAGCCTCTTTGACAATGATTGCTCAGACAAATGACCGGGTCAGAGTTTTGGAAGGCCAAAATCGTCATATTCTTGAGGCTTCTCTTCAATCTCTACTAAGGCCTCTCACCGATCGCATGGCTACCTTTAGCCAAAATTTAGAGGACTTCACCACCTCCAACTCTCATTTGGCCATCTCTCTAGCTGCACTCAAAGCCTCCTCTGAAGTGAAAGATGTTGAGATTGCTTGGCTTCGTGACCGGGACACTCAACAACAGTCCCTCAACTCCTCTATTTTAAAGTCTCTTGAAAGCCTTCACCAAAAGATCGACTTCCTAAATGACAACCTTGATTGGGATCTCGACTTTGGGGATTTCTTTTTAGACGATGTTGATCGGCAACGCATTCAGCAGATATCAACGGGTTGATGGTATTTCTAGCCACCTGGCCGTTTCTATTTCGGCTGCTGCTGAGGGGGAGAAAGGCCCAACAAAGGCCCCCCAAAGGCCCTCTGATATGCATGTCGGCAGCAACAGACCTCCATCAGATCCCAAAGACACCTCAACTATACGCTTCTCCACAAAACCCAAAACCTCCACCATTCTAGTTAACCCATCTAAGTTTGTGGGAATCAACAAACCATCCATCGACAACATTCCACCATCGGTGGCCCATGCTACACCGATAACTACACCAACACCGACAACGACCCCATCACCGACACCGATCCCATCGGTGGGCAAAGCCACACCAACCTCGACACCTGTCCCATCGGTGGCCAAAGCCAAACCAACCCCGATACCGATCCTATCGGTGGAAACCTCTTCTCTCATCCCATCGGTGAAGGGAACCGACGAATCAGTTGAGGGGGAGCAAACTACTCCGACCGATGGCCCAAAAGATAAGGGTAAGGAAATTCTATCTATCGAGGCTGAAGCATTAGATGAAAAGAAGAAAAGGGAGTTAGCAAAATATGGGGCAAGACCATCAGATGCACAATCATTGAGACTTAAACCTCCTTCCCAAGGAGTTGTCCATGATTTGGGTTTGACTCCTCAAGAAATTGAGGAAGCTAGGTTGGCTCAAAAAGCTTTAGATGATTCAAAATCCTTATCTCTGAAAGTTGCTCAAGAAGAAGCGGCCAAAGCAAAGACCTCTGATTCTATTAAAGCTCAAAAGTCTGAGTTGGGCTCCCTTGAAGAAGAAAAGGAGAAAGAGATAGCTTGGTACAAAAAGGTGATGCATTACCGAACAGACAGGTCTCCGATTTCTTGTGTCAAGATTGCTACTTCCCGAGTCACTCCCTCTGATGTTCGACTCCTCATTGAAAGAGAAGATGGGTCCTCAAGGAACATCAAGGACTACCATCTCAAACAATTCGGCCTCTCCGAATGGATGGAACTGTCAAAGCTATTGGTCAAATGTGTCAATCCAAAGAAAGATATCTTCATAAGGTACATCGGTGAGATGATGGAGAAAATGAAAGTGATCAAAAAGAAACACAACATTGTTCTTTCTTCTGAAGAACGTGCTCGTGTCCAAACATTGAAAGAAGACGTCCGACTCCCTGCCACCAAAACAAAATCGGTAAAGGACACAATTTTCAAAGAAATGGTTGCCAAAGGAAGAATTCCTTATGTGGACAATCTTGACTTGTCCATCCCAACCTCCATCATTTACCCTTCCACCACACTTTGTCTCTCACCGACTCCAGGATTATTCTTCAATGATGCTCTTGGCCACCAACGGTTCTTCAGGTTATCTCAAATACATCTTGCCGACATCCTCTTTCTAGATGGCATTTCCAACCTCATGCCCTACATTGATGAAGCGCAGCAATACTACCAGAATATAATCGCCGAAATCAAACGTCATCATCAAAAGCCAAGGAAGAAATCTCGATACTAGTCATCCCCTAAGTACTTGTGATTAAAATTTTTTTTATGTATGAATCCTTGAATTAATGCAAGTACTTTTCTTCCCTACTTAGAATCTATTTGAATTTAAATTCTTTGTTGCACATATTTCTTTACTTGTAAATATTGGATATACTTAACAAATCCATAAAAGAAAATTAGACCAAAAAGAACAAAAAGAATAGTCTATGTGAAAAGAACCCAAGAAGAGTAAAAAGAGTCAAAATGCATTTTATATTCAGTTACTCTTAAATATTCTAAGTATGGAGCTCAAATTCAAATAGGGGGAGATTGTTGGGTCACCAAAGATTTGAAATTGACCCACCAATTTCACTCCTAAAATCTTACTTAGAATATTTCTCTTTGGTTCTTTGTAATGACTTAGACAAGACAACAAATGTTCGGTGAAGTCGAAGATCAACCGAAATCAAGCTTGAAGATGGTCTCATTGTGGAAGTGAAAATCAATCTTCTCAACAAAAGTGTCTAGTCATCCCCACCGATATGTCTTATGAAAATCGGTGGACATACCCACCGATCCTCTCCCATGATCGGTCAACAGGTCCCACCGATAAGAGCCTCAAAATCGGTGGGAACATGGTACTTCTTATGCTCAGTCTATTTCAAGGATGTTCACCAATCTCAAAGTCCAAATCGGTGGAATGCTTCTTGGAAGACAAAAATGAGAAGATCATTTATTATGGGACAATATCCATTTGTCAGGTAAAAGTGACTATTTGTCGTTTTATCCATTATCAGATAAAGTCTCAATCAGCATGAGTATTCTTCTTGGTACTAAAGGAAAAAGGTGAAAATGACACATCATCAAAAGTCAACACCTACAATTGAATCTCCTGATGACAAGTGTCCTAAGCATTAAATGCTTCTTGCACTATAAAAGGAGGAAGAAGCTCCCCATGCACAATTACGCTTTCTGAAGAATTCTCTCAGTACAAGATTACTTCATCTCTTTAAGAACTTCATAGCTTTGATCTTTGTGTGTTAAAGTTGTTTTGTTATTTCTGTTTGCTTTGTGAAAGATTGTTAGAATAGTTTATCTGTTCTTTTCGCAACAATCTGTAGTTTCTGTGTGTAATTCTAAGTTGAAGTTCTTCAATAAAAGAATTAATTAAGTAATTTTTGTGTATTCAACCCCCCCCCCCTCTACAATATTTATGCTAGCCATTTGGGACTAACATATATATATATATATATATATATATATATATATATATATATATATATATATATATATATATGTGTATATATAGGGTCATTCAATGGAGAACTCTGTATTTTGTGATAACCGTGAGATCCAATGTCAACCATAAATCAAAGAAAAAATTAGAAAAAAGTTAATTTTAGTAAGTTTATAATTTAAGGCCATTTGAGGTATTTTATAAATCTTATCTCTCATCCATCCTTTCTCTCATCCATCCTTTCTCCTCTTTCCTCTCTCCGGCGAACACCATGTAAACACAAGATACACATTGTGATACCATTTGTAAAGCAACGAAAGCAACGAAAAATTGTAAGTGGGTGGAGTCATATGAATATGAACACAAGATACACACCGTGACACTTAAAAAATATTGGCATTGTTAAAAATATATATACAAATGATACTCACTATGATATCATTTGTAAAGCAACGAAAACATACAAAATGCACATTATGATACCCTTTGTAAGGTAACGAAAATCTTACAAGATGCACATTGTGATACCCTTTGTAAGGTAACGAAAATCTTATAAGATGTACACTGTGATACCCTAATGGTGTTATAGTGTACCGACGAGATCTAGTGGTTTGCCGCCAAGAGTGGGTATGTGCTGAGTGAGGAGTCATGGTTTTTTTTACGAGGAGGAGTTGTTTGGGTGATGGAAGTAATATATTAGGTAATTAAAATCAATTAAATAGTTTCTTTTAAAAAATACTTAAAAAAATTTATGGTTTGTAATAACGAAATTACTAAATTAACCCTTTTAGTTTTATAAGAAATATCATAAATTGTCTCAAATGAGTATTTTATATTTGATCTCACAGTTATCATAAATTATATAAATTTTATTTGATTAGACCCACAATAATTCTAATTATTAAATTCTCAAATTAAAATTAAATAACTACTACAAAAATAAACAATAGATCAACTAGTGATAAATTGTCTAAACAACTACTATTATTGACAAATGTTAACACATATTACTTTTATTTACGACGATTTCGCTGTGGCCTGACCAGTTTTAACGAAAGCCCCCATTCCATCGCTTGAACGTTGTTCACCCGCACATCGATCTCCAACCTTGGTTGTTCAAATTCTACATCTTCAGATCCACTACTCTAAACCTCTACTTATTGGCTCTTTTCTCTTCATTTTCTATCGGCTAGTGTTCGAATTTTCTTGCAATCAAGCTACAATGTGGGTTAATATCTCAATATCTTGTTCATTTGGTTTCAATTCAACTAATGTTAATTTTATATCTGCTCAAACCAATTCATCTAGAAAGAAATCATAATAATAGTATAATCTGCTATCCAGTTAACTTCATTCGTTGGTTATAGTTATTTTGTTATCTAATATTTCAAAAGAAAAACTTTCATCAATAAGAATTAATAATTAAATTTCTCAAGATTTTTTCTTATGAAGTTTCACACCAGCTAAAACGTTACGTATGTCCAGTGGAGCATTTAGAAATGGTAAAAAATAATAATTGAAGCATTAACTTATTCAATTAACCGAACCATTTAACACACAAACCAAATAACCCAAAACCGTTTTGGTTCGGGTAAGATATTTTTTTGATTTCGGATTTTTTATACCACCTAGAGCCCCCCATTCACCTAAATTGGACATCATATCAAGAGGTTACAATCTATAGACACTTCTAAATAGTGATCTTTAGAAACAACACAATAAATGTTAAGATCCTATGGATTCATTCTTTTCCCAATTAAGAAACTCAAAACACATAGATTTTTAATTGATAACCCAAAAAAGAGAAAAAAAAGAAAAAGAATACTTCTATACCAATCCCGACCCCTTAGAAAAAGGAAAAAGAAGATCTATTAACATTCAGCTAGTACACTTTTGTGTCGGAGGCTTACCACCACCATTAACAACCACTCTACCACCATCTTCCGGCGATTTCCTCTTCGGCTTGGCTTCTGTTAGCATCGACACCACGTCTCTCATCGAAGGCCGATCTGGCGGGTTTCTACTTGTACATAGCAATGCTATCTTCAATATAACCTTCATTTCCTCTCTCACTCGGCTACAAGCACCACCCGCATTTTGATCCAACACTTCATTCGTCCCTTCTTTGCTCTTGATTTTCGACCGCACCCAATCCACAATGCTATTGCCATCCCCAAATTCAGACTCCACAGATCTCCTTCCGCTAATCAATTCCATTAACACCACCCCAAAACTGTATATATCACTTTTCTCATCAACTTGGAGAGTGTAAGCATATTCTGCACAAATCAAACACACTATTAATTTCCAAAAGCATGTTCAGTATACAATTTGATTCAACTTAAATTGACCCAAACGACATAGTTCATTCATTTAAAAATTGGAATATTATATAAGTACAAAACAAGATAAACATACCTGGGGCAATGTAACCATAGGACCCTGCAATCACGGACATCGATTCGTTGCATTCAAACAGCTTGGCGACCCCAAAGTCTGCCACTCTGGCCTCCATCTCTCCGTCCAATAAAATATTGGACGGCTTCAAATCACGGTGGACAACCACCGGATCACAATCATGATGAAGGTAACAGATCCCCTGTGCCACCCCTAACGCAATCTTGTACCTTGTTAGCCAATCAGCTACAAGATTGTCACCTTTGTTGGTCCCATGTAACAGATCATCTAAACTCCCATTAGGCATGTACTCGTAGAGGAGCATGGTAGACTCCCTGTTGCTGCAACACCCTAACAATCTCACTATATTCCTGTGCCTCACATTACCCAACACCTCCACCTCAGCCAACACCCCTTTCCTCCGTCTGATTGTCTCCTTGTGCTTTCCACGCAACTTCTTAACCGCTACGATCTCGCCACCTGGCATCTCTGTCTTGTAAACGGTTCCAGCGGAACCCGTCCCTATGATCTTACCGGTCATCGTCAAGCAATCGGCCACGTCATCGGCCGTGAAATTCAAGCGCTGGAAGGCGGTTAGTTTCCACGGCCCGATCTCCATTTCTTCTGCAATGAACCGTCGTTGGTAGTTTGCACGGAAGCACCGGATTCCGGCGACGAGGATGAAGAGACCTATACCAAATGCTGCAGCCATTATCCACAGTATTGCTCCGGCGGTCTTTTTTGGAGGCGCTGGTTTAACCTCATTTTCTGTTTCAGTGCCGCAGGGTTTACGAAGGACTCCTCCGCAGAGACCTTCGTTACCGTTGAACGACGACGGATGCAGGCTTGAAAACGCAATTCCAGAGGCAGGCACTGGTCCGGTTAGCTGATTATAGGAAACATTGAAGGCTTCCAGTGTACTGCAATTACCGAAAGTAGAAGGAATGGTACCAGAAAGAAGGTTATGCGATAGATCAACCTCGGTTATGGAAGGAAGAGAGGAGATTTCCCAAGGTATGATGCCGGAAATTGAATTATGTCGTAAGTTCAGTGAAATTAACTTCAAACAATGATCGATATCCCAAGGAATGCTACCGCTTAATTCGTTTCCTTCGATTTCGATTTTGTAGAAGTTTTTACAGCCTTTGAAGTTCGGAATTTTACCTCTAAGTTTACTGTAACTCGCCGAAAATATCTGTAAACTCGGAGAGCTCCAGATATTTTCCGGCAACGTATCGTCGAACGAATTTTCTGATACATTTAGATACGATAACTGAGCTGCATTGACTAAATCCGCCGGAAATGGTCCAGCGAAATTGTTCATGCTCATGTCCATGAAAGTAATGTTAGACAAACTCCCAAAGCCTGCAGGAATTGATCCGTTGAATCTGTTATCTTGGATGCGAAACCTGTACAACGAAGTGCAATTCGCTAGAGACGGTGGAAGAGCGCCGGAAAATTTGTTTGAAAAGAGAATCAGTTTCAATAGATTGTTGCCATGACACAAATTCGGTGGAAGTGGACCGGAGAGAGAGTTTGATGAGACGTCAAGTCTCTGTAACCTTGAATTCAGCCCTAACTTTTGTGGCAGAATTCCTGTGAAAGAATTGTTCCAGAGAAACAGAAATTCGAGCCTCGGAAGCTCACCAATTCCTTCTGGAATGCTTCCGGTAAATTTATTGTTCATTAGACTCAATTGCGTAAGATTTTTCAGTGATGAAATTCCCTCCGGTATGCTTCCGGAAAAGTTGTTATTCGACAAATCTAGAATCTCGACGGCGTTTAGCTTGCCGATAGTTGCCGGAATTTCACCGTGAAAATTATTTTTGAAAATTAACAATGTTTCCAGCTTCGTCAAGTTCGAAACAGCAATCGGAAATTCGCCAGAAAGACCAGCGTTAGAAACGTCAAGGAATGACAAATTGGATAAAGAAGCAAAGTTCATCGGAACTAAGCCGGTGAATGCATTGTATCCGATTTCTAAATGCTGGAGCGACGTTAAAAGGCCTAATTCATCTGGAATTTGACCACTGAGATTGTTTCCGGCGAGGTATAAGAGCTTTAACCGTTGAAACATCCCATAACTCTTCGGAATTTCACCGTCGAAGTAGCTTCCACCGAGATTGAGGTGCTCGAGAAACCTCAACCGAACAAACTCCGTCGGCAATGGCCCAGTGAAGCAGTTACTGTAACCATCAAAGAATGAAAGATACTTTAATTTCGAAATTCCGGGAGGAAACGCTGAACTGAAAAGGTTATGGTTGATATCAAGAGTCTGAAGAAAAGGCATGTCGAATATCGACGTCGGGAGAGGTCCGGCGAATTGGTTCACACTTATATTCAAATGACGTAAGCTTGTCAAATATCTGATCTCTACCGGAATCGTGCCTGAAAGGTTCCGATTAGAGATGTCCAATGAATCAATCTGGTAGGTTTTGGGGTCGCATTTGACACCGGAAAAGGAACACCAAACTGGTTCTTTTCCATGTTTGGATGTCTCCCAATCATGGAAGGTATTGAGAGGGTCTTCGAGAGATGATTTTAGAGAAAAAAGCGAAACAAGCTGTGAAGGAAGAGCAGCGGCGGAGAGTTGGGAGAAGAAGAGGAGAAGCAGAGGGAAAGAGGGCGGAGGAGGGCGGCGAGAATGGTGGTTCATGGTGTTATTGAGAGGGTTGGGATGGTGATTTGGGTGAGAAAACGAAGTAAATTTAAGGGAAGGTGTTGGTTGTTGCTTTTTAGGAGTGATGGGTGCAGAGGATGTTTCATGATGATTGTTCTGTAGGGTGGGGTTCGTTTGGTGTGAAGAGAGAAGCAGAAGCAGATGAAGCCACGCTCTCCAACCGGTAACTCTTCTTTGCTTGCCACTCCCATGCACTTTTCTTCCTCTACTTTTTTTTTAATTTTAAATACTTCGATATAATTTTTAGGGAAATTAATTAAAATACCCCAAGTTTGACTTTGCTTTACCAAAATACCTTAAATCTCTTTCACTTTACCAAAATGCCACAACTGTCCATGATGGAGCCTGCGATCGCGGGCTAGGGCGTACGTGGCACCCCGTGTTTGGCCAAAGTGTCCCGCGGACCCCTCAACTATGGCCGCGGTGACACTTTTGGTCCCTCCCCGCGGTGGAAGCCCGCAATGGGCCCGCGATAGGCCAAAAAATTACAATTTCAGCCCCTGTACTTGAACGAATATTGCATGATTTTACTGTTTTTTTCCACAATTATTGTACTTTGAAGACCAAATTGTGGTTAAAATTCACTGGTTTGTTTGAGATTTCATCCATAAATATGAGTGATATGCAATCCATAATTCACACTCATTTCTTGCTCTTTCTTGATTTCTCTCATGCTTTCTTTGTTTAAGTTGCTTTCTCTCTTGATTTCTCTCATTTCATCCACAAATGGCATCTTCATCAAACCCTAAGTCTACTGCTGAAAAAATGCCACCTAAAATCGAGATCGTCATAGCAAAAAGGGAAAAGGAGATAGAGGAACTAACACAAGAGTGGAAACAAATGATGGCCAGGAAGGAAGTCCACTTGAGAAGGATCGAAGAGGAAGATAAGAAGATCAAAAGGATGAAAGGGGATATAAAAGCTAGGGAGGCTCGTATTCGTCGAGAACAAGAAGCAATTCACCATATTCTGCAAGACTTCGCAATTCTTCAACCGAAGGTAAACGACAAGCAAACTTGGATTGAAGAAACTAAAGCAATTTTTGACTAGGTGGTGGTTGTTTTAGTTGTTTTAGTTGTTTTGTATTTATTTTTTGTTGTTTTGTATTTTTTTTACTGTATTGTTGTTTTGTATTTTTTTTCTGTTGTTTTGTACTTTGTTGCTCATGAATAAAGGTTTTTAATTTCTCTGAAAAGTGATTCATGTGAAAAATACAACTCGTAAATGTTATACAAGATTATTTCATAGCAAACACATACTAGTAAATACAGTACAAATTTATCCAAATTTGAGGCTACGGCTAGACGATGGTTTGGTTTTTGACAACCCGGGTCTACTTCTTACATACTCTGGCGAGACGAGTCTCAAAGTGTTAAGCTCTACTTTCTCGATGTACACTTCAATCACAGTATGGCCGTCAACATATTGCCGTATGTTGGCTACATCTTCGTCGGTACTCAATTCTACCAGTCCAGTCAAGAAGTCTGCATTCAGCCTCTTAAAATACAACCTATTATATTTTGGTTCTTCATATGCCAGCTCTTTCATGATCTGTTCAAGCAGTTGCATAGAAAGATCCTCCACATCTAACATGTCAACATAAATTTCTAGACCACGAAAATAATGTCTTTTAGGTGGTTCCGTAAAGTAACCACCATGGTGGACTTTCATGGTGAACAGCTGTGGATATTTATCTGTTGATGAAATTAATTAATATAATTAGTTCGTAGAAACAAGCAAAAAACTCAATGAAACATGAATACTAACCATATAACTCTTTGCCAGTGTCTGAAAGCGATTAAGATAAACGCCTAAAGCACCAAACATGAAGGTTTGGGGATGCCATGTAAGAATACGTTAACGAATAATATATTATCGTTTATGTGTTTTACGACTAATCTAGCGTAGGTTATTTATAGGCAAATGTGGATGCTTTTACTGCACTTAGGTCCATGTCTTTGCTCTAACACAACTTAGGTCCCTGTCTTTTCTCTAACACAACTTCGGTCCCTATCAACGCTATCATATGATATAGTTATATATAACCATTACTATTCTCTCCATTTAGACTACTACCATTATGATCATCATCCCATGTTCTGTTTCAAGTACCTTTCAAAAGATAACTGGTCCCAAACAATGTTCAGATCAACGCACATAAGTTATGTTTGATAAATTATAACGCACTAAACATACAAGTATAAAGTTGTACAATGTCCCCACTTAAACAGCCGAGTACACAAGAATTCCGAATCAACTCTAGATTTTGGTAGTCGTACTGTAGATTTTGGTAGCCGTACTCAACTCCTGTAGTGAAATTGAGGATAAATGGCTTGTATTTAAGCATGTGTATCTCTAGATTATTTTTGAAATCCACATATTATGATAATTCCATATCACCAACAATATCATTTACATACAATATTTATCGTCCCAATCAAGAAAAATCAGCGTTCAGATCAACAGTATCATGTGATATAGTTCCATGTGGTTCAAGCTCCGACGGGCCCGCGGTGTTACTTAGTTGAGTGCTTGTGCGTCTACTCCTTGGCACGGTTGAAGGGGAGGGATTTGGACACTCTCCACGAGTATGTCCTACGCATTGGCACCGAGTACATATTTGCTGTATCGAACCTTCCCCATGTGATGGACGTCGGTCGTTCTTTCTCGGTCTCCCGGCTCTGTTCTTATCGATTAAAGGTGGATAGCATGGCGGAAGCGGGTCGGGTGGATACACCCATGCTTCAGGGGGTCCAGCTCGGTTTATTACCTCCACATATGTTCTCCGGTAATATTCCGACCTGAAGAAAGGTACAGCCAAGTCGCTGCAATCTCTACGACCCATATATCTTGTCGCGGCGATGGCATGGCCGCACGGTAACCCAGATTTTTCCCATTCGCGACACGAACAAGTGTGGTCGGTCATATGCACAATCGCGTGAATATGGGCATCCTGAACCTCGTACCTCCCATACCCGATTTCTCTTACCGTCCATGTCGCGGCGCGACGCGCCCTGTTCTGAACTATCTCCTCCGTCGTTGGTGTGAGTGCATTTTGCATCTCAGCTCCTTTTCGGCGTCGAAGTTGGTACCACTCTTGTTGAAAGCTCCGAAAGTAGTCCATAAGATTAACAATCGGACATCTACGCGCAAAACGGGAGAGTGCATTCACCGACTCTACACTATTGGAGGTCAGAATGTCATACCGTTGTCCAGGAAAATGGGTCGCGGACCACCTCTCCGGTCCAGCTTCGTCCATGACTTTGGCTGCTTCCTTGGCACTAAATCGTAGCAGATTCATGTACCAGTTAAACTCCCGATCCGTATATGCTCTGCATGCCGCCCAGTAGACATCCTTGTAGGTGGTAATACGTTTGTCCCTGGTTTTGACGTTCATCTCCAAATGTCGACAACATATGGCGTGAGGGGCGTTTGGGTACATGGAAGAGATTGTGGCGCTTATGGAAGGAGCCCTGTCGGACATAAACACCAACCCTTGCGGGTCTCCGATAGCTTGTCTCAACATGGACAGAAACCAAGTCCACTCGTCCCCAGTTTCGGACTTGCCTACGCCGAAAGCTACTGGAACGATGGAGTTATCCCCGTCCATGGCAACCGCCAGGAACATCATACCCATGTACCGGCCCTTTAAATGGGATACGTCTATTACCAGGACACGGCGTATATTTGCCAGAAATGTGCGGATCTGCAAAAACATAGGTGGTTTTCCTTTGAAGGTGTGTTATAGTTTATAATTGTAAACATGCGACGTGTTAAAATACGTACCGCGGGTCCAAGGGCCACGAAGCACATCTCAAACCGTCCATGTGAATCGGTCCGTAGCTGCGTGACAGTACCAGGGTTCTGCAGCTGCAAATTATATAAATATGTTGGGAGTCGTTCATACGGCTCCTCGAACGTGCCTCTCACCAATAACAGTGCCTTGCATCGCGCACGCCAAGCTTGGTGGTAACCAATCGTGACGCCGAACTGCTGGTGAACATCGTGGACGATGTCCTTTGGACGCAATGACCTGCTAACATCAAGAAATTTGTTTTTCAGTATCGCACCCAAACTCCTTTTGGTGGCTTGTTTGAGGTGGGGATTCAGTTGCGTCCTCGTACAAGTGTGTATGTCGTGCAAATTTCTGATAACTAACGCCCTTCCTTTGGGACCCGCGGAAATCGCGTACATCCTCCACTCACAGTTTTCTCTCGCACATTCAACTATGTATCTGCTTTTGTCAGATTTCGGCATGTGACTTTCGAAACCCTCTTCCAAGAACTTAAGTCCGACCTGACTTGCCAAGTGATCCTTCGAATCAAATATCTGACCTACTCTTAACCTTTCACTGCGATTATAAGGTGTAGGTTCGTAGGCTTGTGTCTGGGTATTCTGGTCTGGAAGAACAGGGGGCATATCAAAAAAGTCATTTATCTGACTACATGATTTTCTACTAGAGGTATATTATTCGTGATCATCAATATCGGTATCTGATCTGTCTATATCGGCATTACCCGTTTTGAAAACATAGGTTTCGTCATCAGCAACTCCAGCACAACGTCCTTCTTGTGGTTGTTGTTGTTGCGTCTCTGGAACATAATCAGGAATACAGTCGTTAAGACCATATGCATGATCCAAATGAACTATTGGGACGTGGGACGGCTGAAATTGAGAATCAGGCTGCTCTATTTGAAGGTCTTCGTCATCACCGTCGTCGTCGTCATCGTCGGATTCGGCATACACAAAAAGTAATGGCGGTCTTTCTGAATCGGCTGCAAAGTGAAGAAAACCAGAGATATCCCCATCGTTGGATAACTCCACAAATGACTCATCACCATTCTTAAACACTAACTTGCAAACAGCAGAAGGGTTGATTCCACATTTTTGCATGGCGTATGCAACAAACTTCTGATGAGAAAAGTTTACTGGCAATTTTACACCATGCTTAGATTTATAAGCAAATTTCCACTCATTGTTATCTTGAACCCATTCACCATCGAAACAGAAATATAGCTTAGCTTTTGCAACAGATGAACTCATTTTTTCAGTAGTATCTCAAAAACAAAATATTGAAGAAAGAAAGCAAGAAAGGTATGGAATCGGTGTGGATTATGGATTGCATTTTACATCTATTTATGGATGAAACAACCAACATTGATGACAACCAATCTCTCATTTCATCCACAAATTGGTATTCCAAATACACTGATTCAACATTGATGAAAACATGCCAGTGAATTTTAACCACAAATTGGTCTTCAAAGTACAATAATTGTGGAAAAAAAACAGTAAAAGCATGCAAGATTCGTTCAAGTACAGGGGCTGAAATTGTAATTTTTTGGCCCATCGCGGGGAACCTCCGCGGGGAGGGACCAAAGGTGTCACCGCGGCCATAGTTGAGGGGCTCCGCGGGATACTTTGGCCAAACACGGGGTGTCACGTAGGCCTAGCCCGCGATCGCGGGGCCCATCGCGGATTTTTGTGGCATTTTGGTAAAGTGAAAGAGATTTAGGGTATTTTGGTAAAGCAAAGTCAAACTTAAGGTATTTTAATACGTATATAATTTAATCAACAAACTATAAAAGTTAAACAAATAAACATATTTAATAATTAATTAAATTACTTTAATGTCTTCTATATCAGTAAGGGTGCGTTTGGTACGTTGGACATGATAGAACAGATCAGAACAGAGATCACTGTTTCATGTTTGACAGGACATTTACGTGGAACAGGGTGGAACAAAGTGAAGCATGCATGTTCCACCCCCACCCCATGGAACTAGCTAGAACAAGGTGGAACATGCTTGTGTTTTACTAATATAACCTTAAAATAAAATATAATTCTCTTCTAAAACATCAAATACACATTCTATTTTATATTTTATTCATTTTTTAAATTTTATTTTTTGTATTTTATCTAATATTATCTGTTCTATTTTAGAACCGTGATTTTTTTATGTATACTTAAAATTATTTTGTTTTTGTTTTAATTCTGTTTGTAATGTAACTGCAATAGGGATTCGGGAATCTGGGAGAGGATGTCCCAAAGTGCAAGCAATGAGATAGTGAAACATGAGTCCTTCCTGTCTAGAATGTAACGGTCTCACAATTCATGTGCACTTTTTATTCTTCTCATTTTCAAATATTGCATCAGTTTTTTTTTGTTTTTTCATACCTTGATTTCCGCACGTACACGATATATCTCATTTGCTTCCATATAAATATAAATATATATATATATATATATTGTTTATTTTTGGAAATAAACTATTACTTTTTCCAAACATTTTCAACTTTATTCTATTCATGTATAGTTATTTTTTACTTAATTAAGTATAGATACAGAAAAATCATATGAAATAGCATATGATTCACTAGTTATCAAAGTAATCACAATTTCATAAGTTTTCAAAAGAAGCTCCTCTATAATTTACAGTTATAAAGTTGTCTTTAGAGATGGTAACGGAGTCGGATATATTAGCAATCCCAATTCTCATAGCTCTTGTCGGGGAATAAGTTTCCTTCCCTATCTCGGCCGAGGAACGACCAAGAAATCCTAGATTTTTCCCTTGTACATCATTAATTTTTTATATAATTTTATAATTATAATTGAAATTTAATACATCTACGTTGTTATATCACTAAATGTTTATCTAGAAACCATCAAACCAAAGAAAATTATCATTAAATACTCGGGATTGGGGTTGAGGGATCAGGGATACCCCCATTCCCGCTTATTAAATTCAGGATTCCCATCCCAACCAAATCAAGGATTTTTACATCAAACTTATATTGGGCTTTTTTGCCATCACTAATTGCTTTTTGTTATTCTTATTCTTATTAAAAAAAATTATAAATGAAATTAATGTTTTATTTTTACAGTAAAAAAATCTGTGATTATGTTTTGTAAATACTATTACGAATATCTTAAAGTAGAAGAAACAAAACTTTTAAAGTTTACTTATTCTAGTTTATAAGTAGATGGTATCAAACATATTTCTTAACAAATACGTGAAAAGAAAAAAACTAATTTTCTTGCTAATCTACCAATTAATATAATTTACTATTTATAAAGAATAATTTGAAGAAATAAAGAGAACGTACGAAATTTAACTCGCACCTTAACATTAAAATAAGAATTTCTCATTTTTTTCACAACGTAAGAAAACAAGTGATAAAAATTAAAAGAGAACGAGACTTATTAAAAACAGAAACAAAGTATTATTTTACAAACTTTTGTTAAATTTACAAGTAATTACTCGTATTATTTTTGGGATTTAAGTTAAATATTTCATAAAAAAGAAGGATGGTTGACTCGAAGCGGCGTTGGATGAAGATTCTAATTAATTTAATTCTGCGCATTCCCTAAAAAAAGTGCAGCAAATCCAATGTAGTTGACGCATTGGGGATCATGACAATTACTCAAAAAGTATATGGTTTCAAAATGTAGAAAATATAAATTTACGGTTACAAAGATAATAATGTATTTATTTGTCAAATATACTAAATTTATAAATTGCGTAAAAAGGTAACGAATTTTATTTTAATTTCTGTTTTGAGATTCTACTTTTAAAAGACACGTTTAAGGGTCTATAGCAAAACTTTAAAACCAAATAAGGGACTCAGTTCCCTATATAACATAACAGGTAAGAGCATCTCCAACAACTTCCCCAAAAACAATGATTATAATATTAAAATATTGTATTCATCTATTAAAATATTATTTTTCTCTCTAAATATTATTTTTCAAAGATTTCTATTAATGCTCTCACTTAGTAATCATTTTTGGAGTTAACTCCATATTTGGAGAAAAACTCATTCTCTCTCCTACTTTCTTCATTTTAGAGATAGTTTTGAGGAAGCTGTTGGGGCAAAAAAACAACCCAAAATTCTCATATTCTCTATTTTTCTTCAAAATGGGGAAGCTGTTGGAGATGCTCTAATCAATAAAAGTTGATGACTTGTATTTTTTTTATTGGCCAAATTGCGTAAAAAAGTAACATACTTTACTTTAATTTCTGTTTTGGAGATTCTACTTTTAAAAGACACGTTTAAGGGTTTATAACAAAACTTTACAACCAAATAAGGGACTCGGTTACCTGTATAACAGAAGATCATGATGCAACACTAACAAATGGACAAGACATGGCATCTGAGAGAGCTAAAAGATTGAAGATGTAGTGTTTGTTGGTTAATTGTTTTGGTGTTTTTCTTATTATTTTTTTGAAAAGATTGGCTCTTTTAACACGTTATTTTGGTGTTTTTCTTATTTTAAAAAATATTGCCTCTGAAAATACATTTTTTTAAAAGATTGGCTTTGTTAATTATTTTTATGTTTTTTATTATTTTTTGAGATTACATCTTTGTAAAAACAAGTAATATTTTGATTCTTATTTTTTATGAATCTCAATTTTATTTTTTTTGAGATTGTATTGACGAGCAGGGAGAGGGGAAATGGAATAGGTTTTGATGATAGGTATTAAATATTAGTGATATGAAATTTCTTTTGGTTACATTGAAATAATTTAAATGACATGTCAATATTAATGCTGATTTGTATTTTAAAAATAATATGATTAATGGCATGTCAAGTGTAACCTGTATTTATATATTAAAACAAAAACCACGTATGATGACGTGACATCTTCTCAAGACTAGAACATCATTTATCTTTTTTTCTCATTTTTTAAATTTTTTTAATACTAATTGTAACAATCCACACCAAACTATCATGCCAAAAGCTACCACTTTAAATAAAAACGCCAAAATGGCCCAACAGAGTCACACTGTCAAAAGTTTACAAAATTGGGTTCGTGGAAATAACTCTAACTACAGCTGAGAACATAACTACAAAATAAAAGGAAAGTCTTCTAATCCTTCTATATGCAAGCTCCAACTCACATCTTGCCATTTCCTTTAAACGAGGTCTCGGCTACCTGCTTACCTGAAAAGGTTTTAGTTTTGAAAAGCGAGGGTTAGACCATGAGGTCTAGTGAGATCCCTCTTGTTACCAACACCACGCTGCAATTATCAACTAAAGAAAGTTTATAAGCCTTTATAAACGGTCACACCTATATCAGTTTAAGTACACACACAACACATATTAATGGCTCACACTTAGTCACGTACACACCTGTGACAACGTGTTAGGCACACACCCGCCCTTAGTGAACATATGAAACGAATTCATATATCCTGCATGGGACACACTCCCCATATATCCATATTAAGTCATCACATGCCCCCACATACCCATAATATAATTTACAAGCCTTTATCATGCATATTTAAAACAACATAAATCATGCAATTCAATATATCGGTACAAGTAATAAATTCGAGTATCGATAAAGCTTCAGTTTAGAAAGACTCACATGGCGTCCACGCTAAATGTTCTCGCTTGAACTGCTATTGAAACACCCTAAAAATCACAATAAATTTAAACCTTAACTTTACAAGTTCCACAACTACTTTATCCAAGAACTTCATACATAAATGGAGAAGTCATAACAAGATTTGTATTTACATCCGACCTTTATAAACAACCCACTAATCTAATCCATAATACTAAGATCGGGTTATACTAATTGTTTAGGCCATTCATCAAAACATTCTCGTATACGCTAACTTCTCCATATCATCACCAAAAGTAAGGTTCCGGTACCACTCGTCACTCCTCCCTTTATAACTTCCCCGAGCTAGTACCTGGTAAGAAAATTGAATTTGAAAAGATTAGGCTTACGCCTAGTGAGAACATCTAGTTTTCAAATTAAAACTTTATAAGCTTTGAAAACCAATTGTAAACAAAGCATATAAACAAACCTGGTTGTCATCTTTCTTACCGTACACATAACATCTTTCGATGACGGGAATCGTACCCGATTCCATGAGTATGACTAACACTAAGTAATCATAGTCTTATGTTCCAGAGCACCACTACGAATCTCCACGGATTCTAGATTACAGCTCATATCCAATAAATTACAATTATACCTTGCCTATTTCTTGGAATGGAAGTAGAAATAGCAATTATACCTTGCATATTCCTAATCTCCCCAATGAAACGGAAATAGCAATTATACCTTGCCTATTTCACTGTTTTCACCTATAATGGGAATAGCAATTATCCCTTGCCCATTCCACATTATCAAATATAAACGGGAATAGCAATCGTCCCTTGCCCATTCCACATTTACCAAACATAATGGGAATAGCAATCATCCCTTGCCCATTCCACAACAATCATATATAATGCTAGTGCATATGAATCCATTACACTTACTAGCATACGTGCATATTAACTCAAACACATAACATTTCATATCATTTTCTCAGTTGAATTATAACTATGTTCGTACCGTTAAAATCCCAATATGTTTCATTTTCATTAAAACATCTGAATAGTACTTTACTTCAGAGAAAATATTCAGGTAAACTTGTTCAGTAAACTATTCCGGAACAATTATCCGGAAACACCCGAAATTCAAAGTAATCCGGTACAATCCGGAAAAGTATTCCTGACTCAAAGTCCGGACCCATCCGGAAAACAAATCCGGTATTCTATCCGGAAAACCATCCGGTATCCGGAATCAATCCGGTACATTCCGGACAACCATCCGGAATCCGGAATCATCCGGAAAACATATTCGGAACATCATCCGGAATCAGGAACCTTCCGGATTATTCATCTTCCAGATTTCATCAATTTTACCCAGTTCAATTATTTTCTATCCAATACTTCAAAAATTCGACTTGTATCTATTCCATAGAGATATCAATAAGCTTATTTAACCATTTCAATACACATATAGGTTTCATTTTAGCAAAACAAGTTGATGAACTCACCTTAGGAATTCAGAACTCAAACCCAACTCTGTAAAACAATTGATCTAGTATTCCAAATCCAACCTTGATTCTCACTGATTCAAAACCTAATCAAAAGTCAGATTTTACTCATACTATCAGTCTTAATGAATTGGAATTGTAAAGGATCATCAATTCTTACCGATTAAGGGTTTCAAAACTTGATTTCTCTCTGCTTCTTCTTCTGGACCGACTTCAAACCAAAAGTGATCAAGATAATCACAATTCAGCCGACCTACTCTTTAAAAACAAATCAACTATTGAAAAATGATAAAACCAACCCAGGGTTTCAATAATCATATCTAACTTAAACTTTGGGTCAATTACAATTTCAACCCTTTCGACATCCGTTTAAAATAATACTTCCCATTATTTTAAACATTCTTCTAAAATAAAAGTACAACGACGATGGAAATTTTGAGGTGTTACAGTTATCCACTATCCGTACCTACATTTGAACCCAACACACATGAGTAGATAAGTCACTCAACTACTCACGTAGCGTCCCGACCCCTAGGCACTCTCCAAGTATTACTGACAACCCAGAGTCCCGGACACAGGCAATCTGGATTCCGGATTTACTTTTAAGATTTTCCTTTCCGGACTCCTTCCGGATTTCGGTACCAACTTCTGGATTTCGGTACCAACTTCCGGATTCTCCAACTTTTTTCGAGAAAGTCCTTCCGGACAACAGCCGGCTTCCGGATTCGCACACTTCAAGATTCCCAAGGATTTCGGGATAGTGTGACTTCCGGACAAATGGGGTTTTTATCGAACATCTACTCCTTTCGAAATGCCCAACCAGGCATGAAATCCGACAGAAATACGATTTTAAGCCACTACAAATGGATATGGCCATTCCAATCATTAATAGGAATCGGCTCCAAACCAAAACACACTCTTAACTCACTGATTCCTCCATTTAATACTCATTCCCAATTCTTACACCATTTTTGAAGAGTTCCAAAGAGGAAACGTCATCAAACCCACCATAGGCATAGAGATTTAAAGGAGACGCGATTACCTCGAAGAAGATGAAGATTCATGAACCATAGCTCCAATTTCCAAGCTCTTCTTCCTCAATGGCAAGGTTTGCTCTACACCAAGCTTCACACACACAGCCGCATAATACTGATGAATGGAAATGAGGGATTTTAGGGGTTTTAACCCCATTTCTCTTATTCTCACAAATGCCACCAAAGTTTCATTCTTCAAACCACACGCACGCCATTATACTTCATTTACAAAACAAACCCGGTTATTACAGCATCCTCCCCTCAAAAGAATTTCATCCCCAGAATTCCATCTTCAAACAAATGAGGGAAACGGATCCTCATGTCCGATTCCACTTCCCAAGTCGCTTCTTGTCCCTTGTGGAAGCGCCACTGAACCTTCACCAGTGAGATCTCTTTAGTTCTCAACTTTCTGATATTGCAATCCACGACCGCCAACGGCTCCTCAACATAATTCAACTTCTCGTCCACACCAATGTCTTCTAATGGCACTGCCATGCTTTCCTCGGCCAAGCACTTCGACACGTGTAAGGTCGAATGAACTCCCTGAGGTTCCTCAGGCATCCCCAACTTATACGCCACTTCACTCACACGCTCGGTGATGACAGACACCCCGACATACCTAGGTCTTAGCTCCCCTTTCTTTCCTAAGCACAACGCTTTTCCACGACGAAACTTTAAGCATCTCTTTGTCACCCACTAGAAATCCAATCGATCTCCTCCTTTTGCTCACATATACCCTGTGGCGGTCTAGAGCCACCCTTAACTTCTCACGAATATGGTTGACTTATCAGCGATCAACCGCGCGACCTCCGGTCTCACCAAATGCCTCTTTCCCACGATACATCTTTATTCTTAGAAGATTCACAGATAACTGCACATGCCAACCTCTTTGTTTCTTTAAGGATTTTATCACTCCCACCATGCATAACCCTTCAACAATAGGGCGCATACCAACGAATTATCACACTTTCGGTTAACTACAACTCTTACCCCAGAAAATTCTCGTAACATAAAAAAACGCCTCAGGCCAACTGTACCAGTTGTACACAACATCATCCACACACCTGGACTCACGGTTTTAAAACGCGCCAACTTAAGGGTTTCACACACACTTCACCTTCTTAAAAGAACGGATTTTACCGAAGTTAGCGTCACAACAACATGAATCCCTTAATAAAGTAACGAACACTCAGTTGCTAATCTTAACACAAGGTCAACCTTGAATGTCACCATACCTCACAATTATAAGCTTCTTTATCAGATAACACGCAATCCGAACATCACTTCCCCCCAATACGACATACGTCTAACACCGATAATTCTTTCTTTCCCGAATCGCATTGACTACAACTCATCAATGTTAACCAATTCACACGCTCCCACCATGTCGTCATCCCGCATTTATACTTAGTCAAAAGTAGGGAACCTCCACAACCCTTCATCTGAAGCACCCTCCAATCCAAACAGAACCAATCCTGAAGACACACATTCAAAATTTCCTTGCATCCAACAATCGTCCATCCACATATGAAATAAATTCAAGTTTCACCCATCAACAGGAATGTAACATCCCATATCCCATATACACAACATAACACGCAATATAACACATATAGATATAACAAACAAACTTCACATTTCAAGTACGGTCCAGTAGTCTTTTACAATAGAAAGAAAACATTTGAAATACAATCCTTGTACTATTTACATACATAACATTTAACATTTCAATACAACTACTAAATAAGTCAAAAGCTTCATCTTATAGTCCTTCTCACTAGCCTTCCAATTCGTACTCTATTTACTTGCCCTTACTTGATCTGCCACCTGGAATACATATTTTTAAAACAAAATGAGGGTTAGACCGGATGGTCTAAGTGAGAAACCCCTGTTAGTTTAAAACCATTTATATAAACTTTATTCATATAAATCACGCCACATAATAACACATTTATAATACACATGTAAATATAATATCTCACTATATTATAATTCACATTCGAGCACATAATTATCAACAATTTCACTCTCAATTCCACATATATATGTATTCCAGTTAAAAAGTGTTTTCAAAGCAAAACTCACCTGGTTGCTTATCAACACGTTTCCAAGCCTTCTAAACAGGTTCAGTCCTTTACTCAGAATTCACAGGATCTGTAACACATAGATACAGATATCTCTTTACCACATAAAACACATAAGTCTTACTAAGGCTAAGAACTCTATAGAACTCGAATCCTCAAATGTTCCCCTAAGGCGACTTAACACGGGAGTTCCGCTACCCGGTTAGCGGATGGGGTCAAGGGGCAACGCCCTTGCGGGGTCTGGGGGCAGCGCCCCTAGGAAATTTTCAGAAAACCTTATTCAGTCCTCATTCAAAAACTAGTTAAAAATAACCAAACAGCTAAAGTATCCGGGTACCACAAGTTACCCGAACAACACTACTTTTCCGGACAATCGGGACTTTTCCGGACAATCGGGACTTTTCCGGACAATCAGGACTTTTCCGGACAATCAGTACAATCCGGACGTCATCCGGATACCAAAGTAATCCGGATACCATCCGGTATCCAATTCTATCCGAAAAACATAGGAAAAAGGAACTTACCCGGATAAAAGACTTGTCCGGACACCAACAAAGAACTACCCGGATACCATCAAAGAACTACCCGGATACCTCCAACAAAACCATCCGGACACATTCATAGTGTCCGGACACCTCTGACGTTTTGCCCTATTTCTACCCAGAATCCGACTGTGATTTACACCATATCGATTTTTGATGATTTTAATCCGACAGAAACTTCCTTTTAGCAATTACAAACATAAATTGTGAAGGAAACATACATGTAATCTCTTCCAAGTACACCAAATGATGTCTTAAGCTAGCTTTTCTTCCTTTCTTCTTTTCTTCCAAAACACACACACACTAAATTGATTTTCTAGATAATATCTGCTGATTTGAAATATCAGATTACTAAAGGATAATATCTAACCCATTTTTACCCATTAAACCCTAAGTTATATCTTAATGACCCAAAATACCCTTAACTCCTAATTCACCCCAAATTCACCCTAAACATTAATTATAAAGTCAAATAATTTTAACGGAACTAACTTTTAACTAACGAACTTACCCGGGGTATTACAAGGAAGAAGTGTCCATGCTCACCCAAAACTATTCCCATTAGCTTAACACCGAACGACAAGCTCACTTGGAATATTTCCCACACTATCACCAAGTCTAACCCAATAGTCCTTCATTCCGAGCACTACATTCAACTTCCTTCTCAAAACATAAAACATGTTTCCAAATAACAGCTTACTAGAAGGTGCACACTTTCGACCAACCACACACGTTGGCTTTCTTTGACCCTTAAACCATCGCATACACGCAAATCCTCTTTCTCATACTCCCACTAGGAGTTCATGTACCCAACGATGTCACTCTGTACCCATTGATTCACACTTTCAGTCACTTGCTAAACTTTCTACTTCCAGTTTACTCATTTATATATCTCAACATACCATCCCCACATCCTCAGACTAGTATGAAACATCGTCCGTCCAACATTGAACACTCCATACACGCAATTCCAATGGTTACTATGCCTAACCAACGGTTTCACCACATCTCACACGAGAAATTCAACCAAGTCATTCCACAATAACACCCAATGCTCGAAGCCACCACACACTCCTCGTTTCCCAAACGGGGTTAAGCCACTTCTTTGAATTCCTTTACACACAAGGAATAATTCAACATTCCCAAACATTCCTATGATTGATGTGTGACTTCAAGCAAAAGCTCATTTGACAAACCTTGCACCAAAATGAAATCCCCAGAAACACTAGGAGGCTCCTCCCTTCCAGATGTTTCAAGTGAGAGTAGAGAAGTAAAATCAGATGGTTGAAGAGCATTGATTTGACTTCAAGCAAAAGCTCATTTTGTATTCTTTTTCCGTTCAAAAAAATGTCTAAAGACTTAATAATTAAATATGAAACTTTGTTTGTTTTTATTTGATTTTTTCTATTTATCTTTTAACACATTAACCAATTTTATAACCATAGGTCATAAGGATGTATCTAACAGGTTTTAGAATGTTCAAGAATTTATTTAACAGATTCTGAAATGTGTAATGGCTTATTTGTTCCAAAAAGTTGTTCAAGAACTTAATCATTCCTAACACTAAAGTCCGTTGGGTTTTATTGGACTTTTCCCTATAAAAAATAGGACATTGTTCATTAAAAATCACTTTAAGAGAAGTTAGTCGTTAAACCACAAGAGTTGTGGCATACTGGTTAAATCCCTGGGGGATATGGTAGAATATCCCATCTGCCCTAGAGATGGCCATATGGGCGGGTCGGGCTAGCCTGGACCGGGCTTTCATCGGGACCGGGCCTAAACACTATTCAAAAGATCGGGCCTTGGTCGGGCTCGGGTCGGCCCAGGCTTTGGGGTTGAAGACTGGTCCCGTTAAGGCTTTTCAAAGACCGGGCCTTTGGGACCGGGCCCAAAACCGGGCTTTTTAATATATATATATATATATATAGGGGTGGTATTTTTTGCAAACTCGTACAAACCATACCTAGCTTTATGATTTTGTAAATTTGGCTTCATGAATATGTATATATATATTTTGGCTTCATAAATATATAATTTGGCTTCATGAATATATCATTTGGCATTTTTAACTAATTATTTTACAAAAATAAGGGTATTTTAGGGCTCCAACGAAAAAAATTAGTTAAAAATGCCAAATGATATATTCATAAAGCCAAATTATATATTCATGAAGCCAAAATATATATATATATTCATGAAGCCAAATTTACAAAATCATAAAGCTAAGTATGGTTTGTACGAGTTTGTACAAATACACTGGTTTGCAAAAGATACCCAGCCTATATATATATATATATATCATTTTTAATAAATATTATTCGTATCCACTATAAAATACTTAATTGGGTCACTCAAACATACTTAAAAATACGTTCTATTAGAATTTCATATATAAAGAAAAATACGTTCTATTAATTTTATATAAATTATAAAGAAAAATACATTTAAAGAAGTACATTTATTGAATTATAAAGAAAAATACATTTAAATAACTACATTTATTGAATTATAAAGAAAAATACTCTTAATCCTCGTCCTCGAATGGTGGATAGTATGCAAGAGTTCCGGTCGTTCGAAGTCTAGTAAGAGCCGTTCCATCATCGAGTTCATCAACATCGAGTTGTTCTTCTGGGTCGGTCTCATCGTCGTCGTAATGTGATACATTACTTTCACAATCGGTACTTGGCGGGGTACTTAGTGGGCCACGGTATTCGTTTTCTTCGAGATTTGCTTTCACTCCCTCAAGCTCCGCCTCTAGGTCCGTTTGGTCTTGAATTCTTTCAAGACTATCCAAGTAGTCCTTCAAACAAACGCAAGCTTCTACTGACTCCGGGCTTAATCTTGTCCGACGGGCCGAAAGGATCCTGCCACTAAGAGAAAAAGCGGACTCCGAAGCTACGATACTGGCTTGGACTGTTAGTATATCACGGGCCATTAATGCCAAAACCGGAAATGCTTGTTCTCTTTCTTGCCAAAATGCTAATATGTTTAATTCTTCAAAATTCTCAACTTGATTCCAAGAGAAATCAGTATTCATGTAAATTTGTAATTCATTGAGATTACTGTCATATCAGGATTTTTTACTTGATTCATTTTCCACCTCATTTATTAAAGAGGTCATTAAGTCTTTCCGGTTTTGACAATGACCACTACTAGAAGCACCCGACGTAAATAGTGGTTGTTGGTGTGCGCCTCCATGTCGGACTTTATAAATTTCAAATAATTCTAAAAATTTGTTATTAAATGATGTTTTTCTTTTCGTTGAAAAAGTAGAATTTGTTAACGTATCTAAACCAAAAGCTTGACTTATTCCAGTAATTAAAACCTCAACACCGGTAACCTTTAGCCACGGGTTTAACGCCGCGGCACAAAGAAAAGAAAAGGGGATTTTTCTAAAGTATTTTAACAATTTTGCTTTCATTGTAGCAATCATATTCGGCCAATTGTCGTCTCTCTCCTCGTACTCTCTAATTTTCATTGCTAAAATATATATTTGATTTAAAACTAGAGGGTTTGTTGGATAATAAACACCGGATAAGTAAGTTGTTGCGTTTTTAAAATCACCCAAAAAATCGTATAATCCCTCAAGCACGACCCAATCCCACTCTACAATACTATTCCGTGGGTAATGAATATTATAAAATGCATGTATATAAACTCTTTGTGCACGCAAATTTTCGATCATATAATATGTCGAATTCCATCGAACGGCCAAATCATGAGCCGGTCCCAAAGCTCTAAATCCACAATCCATGCAATATTTTCTATAAGCCGCATGCATTGTTTTACCTTTATTAAAAATTCTACGTAACATAAGTCTAAATTTATTTAGTGTGTCACTGCATTGTCCTAAACCGTCTTGAACGACTAAATTAATAATGTGGGCAACACAACGTGTATGAATATTTCACCGTCCAACATAGGGGTTAAAACACATTTTAATTTATCCACACATGCAGTATTATTACTAGCGTTATCAAATGAAATGCTAACGATTTTATTTGAAATATTATAAAAAACAAGTGTTTTTTTATAATTGAAAATTGACGTTCACCCGAATGTGGCGAACCAAACGTTTCAAACGCTATTATACGTTTGACCATTTGCCACGACTCCATCCAATGTGCCGTTATACATATATAAGAATGTGGCAATACGTGTGGTGCGCTCCACACATCACAAGTTAAATAAACGTTGTTAGACATTTGTTCAAACATGTTTTTCATTTCATTTTTAGCATCTTTCCACATTTTTAATGCATCACGCCTAAGAGTTTGACGGCTTACCGGAGTGTAGCGAGGTTGTAGACATTTTTGGATCATTTTCGTCATATGCGGATTGTGGAAATGTCCGAACGGCAACCCCATTTGAATAACACATTTGGTTGTTAATTCCCGGGCTAACATGTTATCGTACGACCATATTTGACCTTGGTTGTCAAGTATGGGTTGATTTGAATCACCTCATGACTTGCATGCGTTATCGGTGTGCCTCTTTAAGGTCGAGTTTCCCGAGATCGCAAGGAGAGCTCCACATCTTTTGCATTGTGCCTTTCTTTTCCCGTCGGTGAGAACCACCATATTGAAATCATTCCAAACTTCGGATTTTTGTCCGTGTTCGACAATAACTTCTCTAATTTGATCGTTTGATGAACTACCGTCGGCCATTTTGATTGAATGATCGAAAAATTGAAAGAACGAGAAGTTGCGAGAAATGAATACGAGAAAGCGAGAAATCGAGAATTGTAAGCGAGAATTGCGTTTTTTGTGTTTTTGTAAGTTGGTATCAAACCTCATACAACCACTACCTATTTATAGTGTTTAGAAACCAAAAAAAACAAAAAAAAACGTCTCAAAATCGATCCCAACGGCTATTTTTTTTGAAAACACTGATATATTGGCGGGCCGGGCCGGGCCGGGCAGAGAAAAATCCTAAAATCAGGGCCTGACGGGCTGGGACCGGGATTGAAGCGGGTCGGGCCGGGCCCGGGCTTTGGGCGAGCTGGGCTTCGGGCCCCCATCGGGTTTTTTCGGGACCGGGCCCATTTGGCCATCTCTAATCTGCCCAGGGTTCTAATCCAGACGTATACAACAATTGTGATCACTGATTTTTAATCATGACTGATGTCTTACAGTTAGGGCTATAAACGAACCGAACGTTCAGCGAACCGTTCGTGAACTGTTCGGCGGGAAGTTCGTTTATGTTCGTTTATTTAATAAATGAACGAACATGAACACGTTTTTTGTTCGTTTAGTTAAATGAACGAAAATGAACAATGGTCTTGTTCGTTCATTTATGTTCGTGAACGTTCGTTCATTTATGTTCGCTAATGTTCGTTCGTTTACGTTCGTTTATGTTCGTTTATGCTTGTTTATACATAACCATATTTATATAATATGAAATTAATGTGTAAAATCATCAAGTAAATTGATCTTTTAGATATTATTTTTCATACCTCCTAAGTTAACCCGGTTTTTCATTTTGTCAAGGCATTTTTTACTAACGAAATGATGAGTATGGTGGTTTTTTTTTGTTCATTTGGGTTCGTTCGTTTATGTTCATTTAAGTTCGTTCGTTTATATTCATTTAAAGTCGTTCGTTTACGTTCGTTTAATTCGTTCGTTTATGTTCATTTAAGTTCGTTTGTTTACGTTCGTTTACGTTCGTTTACGTTCGTTTAACTCTTAATGAACGAACATAAACGAACACGAACAAACAAAAAATTTTAACGAACGAACATGAACACAAAAAATCTCGTTCGTTTACTGTTCGTGTTCGTTTGTTTGTTCGGTTAAGTTAAACGACCGAACATGAACAAGTCTTCGTTCGTGTTCGTTCGGTTCGTTTACAGCCCTACTTACAGTCATAATTTGTCAAAGAATTAGTCTAATTTCCAAAAAAATAATAGTCGTTAATATTTGTAAAACACAAAAGTAAATTGGCAATTTACTCTTAAGTAAATAAATAAATAAAAAGGGTTTTGAAGAAGGAATGGTGTGGGACCCAAATGAAGTTGAAGGTGGATGAGTTTTGTTTGTCATGATGTTGGAAATAGAAACGTCAAACGATGACGTATTGAAAGGCGGATGTGTGGGTGGCGTGACCGGCCCTACCCATGCGCGAGGTGCGTGCCGTACTTCGCCCCCGCCTGTTTTTTGAATTCTTTTACTCCTTATTCTTCTTGTTCTTTTCCGCTTCCACCTCCAAATAAATAAAATATTTTGTATTTTCAACATTTTAAATCATTTAATATTTATTTTATTTTATGCTCATTATTTTGTAATTTCTTAAAATCATCTCCAACAGATTCTTTATAAATTTTCTAAAATAGAGAATAAAAAGTCAAAATCTCAAAATCAAATTATTTTTTATTTTAACAGATTTTCTATTTTAGAGATTTCAATAATAATTATATTATTAAAATATTATAAACCTTATCATTCAATACACTTTTTTTAAACAAATTATATAAAATGATGATAGTTTAATCTTATTGGTGGAAATCAATAAAATAATAATTTCTCTCACTTTCAACCAAGTTTTAGAGAATTCTTTAAACTTAGAGTTTTAGAGCATCTCACACAGCTTCTCTATAATTTCTTTAAAATAGAGAATGAAAACTAAAAATCTCTAAAAAGAATTTATTTCAACTCCAACAACTTCTTTATTTTAAAGAAACAATTATGACTTATATTATTAAAATATTCAATGAATTTCTCTTTCATCATTAAAATAATATTTCTCTCTTCTCTTTTTGGTAGGAAATCATTAAAATACTATTTCTCACTCTTTTTTTTTGTGGAAAATCATTAAAATAATATTTCTCTCTCATCCTTTTAAAAATATAGAGAATTCTCTATATTGGGAGTTTTTCACATTATTCTCTATTTTAGAGAATGAGATAGAGAAACTCTTGGAGCACTTTAGAGAAAAAAAAAGTTATTTTTCTCTATTTTAGAGAAGCTGTTGGAGATGCTCTTACATTGTTTTCTCTATTTTAGAGAACAAGATAGAGAAGCTGTTGGAGATAAATAAAGAACAAAAACTCTATTTTCTCTATTTTAGAGAAGTTGTTGGAGATGCTCTAAGGTTCATTTTCTTATGTATTGGATAACTAATTGTGGGATGTGGAGTATATGTATAACATTATACATCTCCAACAGATTCTCTAAAATAGGGACTTAAAAGTCAAAATCTTTAAAAGAAATTACATTTAACTCTAACAAATTCTTTATTTTAAAGATTTTAACATTTATTATATTATTAAAATAATCTACAAATTTATCCTACCAATACAATTTTTGAAAAGATTTTTTTCTAAAATAATAGTAACTCAACCATATTTGGTGGGAATGAATAAAAAATCATTTTCTTTTTCAATATACCAAGTTTTAGAGAATTCTCTAAATTTGAAGTTTTTGTTAGTTTTTTCTCTATTTTAGATAACCATATAAAGAAGCTATTGGAGCAATTTAGAGAAAAAAAAAGTCCAATTTTCTTTATTTTAGAGTAGTTATTGGAGATGCTTTTAGTGGCTAATTCGTTATTATAAAGGGAATTTAATTAAAATACCCAAAGTTTGACTTTGACTTACCAAAATATCCATTTTCTCTCTGATTTTACCAAAATACCCATTTTTTCCGCAAAGGGGTCCGCGATCGCGGATAGGGGCATTTTTGAAAAATTGTACTCCGCGATCGCAAAGGAATGTCCCATGGTGTGATTTTGATTGTTTTGATTTGCAATTTACACTTTCAACCCCTATACTTATTTACTTACTTTACTTTATACCTTTTACTTTCATAATTTTAATTTTACATTTAACTCATATAATCGTTTATTAACTAAAATACGTTAAAAAAATACGTTTTAATTTTAACAAGTTACACCATTATAATCGTATCTTCGATACGTTCGAAATGAGCCCAATATTGAATATTTTTTGATTTATTTATTTTAATATATATCATATACATACATAAAAATATTTTTTATATTTAAAATTCATATTCTTATAGTTAATTATTTAATTTATGGTACTCTTATAATTTAAAATACGTTTTATTTATTTTATTATCGATGGTCCAAGTGTAAGTATAAAAAATTGACGGAGGCTTTGTGATGGACAAACATCGATCCTTTTGTGCATACTCTGTAACTGCAAATACTTCAGCACCAAACACACATGAATCATCATTCGTCAAATACCCATTTTCACAATTCTTAAATGAGTCCAGTGATACCAACTTGTCAAAACCCCATTTCATATTCTTCTCGTGAAACTTTGTCCTGTTGCCATTCACGATATCTATAAACACATACAAATAATAATAATTTAAAACGATTTAATGAATTAGTTAATATATGATTATTATGTTAATGCGATAGGAGTGTAAAACAAAATTGAAAAAAAATAAGAGATGTACCATAAATTAAATAATTAACTATAAGGGTATGAATTGTAAATAATAAAAATATTTTTATGTAGTATATATGATATATAATAAAATAAATAAATCCAAAAATATTCAATATTGGGCTCATTTCGAACGTATCGAATGGACGATTATAATGGTGTAACTTGTTAAAATTAAAACGTATTTTTTAACGTATTTTAGTTAATAAACGATTATATGTGTTAAATGTAAAATTAAAATTATGAAAGTAAAAGTTATAAAGTAAAGTAAGTAAATAAGTATATGGGTTGAAAGTGTAAATTTCAATTACAAAAGTGACAATTGTGTGTGTGCCGCGGGATAGTGTGTGTCACCGGATAATAGCGGGATCAACATTTTCATTTTATACCCTGGTCCGCGATCGCGAACTTAATCGCGAAAAAATGGGTATTTTGGTAAAATGAACGAGAAAATGAGTATTTTGCTAAGTCAAAGTCAAACTTTGGGTATTTTAGTATAGTATTATTATGTTTTACAAACACACGTTAACTTTTGTTTGAATTAATTGAAAAAATATCACATGATTTATATCAACTTAGCTTATTAAACACTACTTAAAAGTTAAAAGTAACGTTTTAGTAAATAATATATGATGACGCTTTTTTCATTTTTTTTAATTATACTTTTCGTATTTATCTAAGATTATTTCTAATGGGGTTATTAAATTTTAAATTAAACATTAAATTTGATGTAAATGACATTATTTCACATCCCTAATGGAGTCTGTATTTTTTCCACACTAAATTTAGGGGTTGTTTACCAAAATTTTCATTAAGACCTGTATGTATAAATTTGTCTGCCTGGATAAATTTGTGGTGTTGTTTACTTTTTTTTATCTAAATCAACTGTCTGAACAATAGAAATGACCGATTTACCCCTAAATATGAATTATAAGTTGTTCTATAAATCGTTGTTTATTTTTCAAGCCATACACTCTTAAATTCAGTATATACTCATAAATTCGGTGATATAATCCAAAAATCAACACATCAATTAGTACTTAAAAATTAAAAATTTCTTAGAATTGGGATATATTCTTCGTTGTTAAATACTTCTTCGGAAACTCTAAAGGTCTTCAATTTGTCTTCGTCCAACCATTACCATCACACAAATTATTAGCTACAGATTTCAAAAACCAACCTTCAATTTCACCTGCACACCATTTGCAACTCTTTTCTAGATATTCATCATGCATGTTAGAAGAACTCTTGACCCAATTCTGCTCCACCGAACAGTGAGGTTCCTCCAGGAGCTAAACGAAAAACAATTATGTTTTATGGTTGAAAGTAAAGCAACAGCAGTAGGAGGAAGGAAGACGATCAAGACTCCTTTTCTTCGTGAAAGAAGATGAACAAGATAGCAACGAAAATCAACAACAATGAACAAGATAGCAACGAAGGAAATTGAGAATCAACTTCATACTTTTTTCTTCTACAACTTCATCCTTTAATCACCAAAAGGAACCAATATACTAAAAAGTGAATGAATCGTGCATAAATCATGAAGAAATCGTGCAGAAATCGACTTTGCAACAAACGAGTGTGCATAAATCGAGTATGTAGCACCGCAACAAACGAGTGTGCAGAAATCGTGATCGACTGTGCAAAAAAACGTGAATCGAGTGTGCAGAAATTGTTACCTTTGGAGAAATCGATGAGAAATCGAGTGTGCAGAAAGAGAGAGCTTGAAATCGATCGATTTGGAGGAGGGATTTTCAAATCAGGAATCGATTTGGAGACTTCAAGGTGCAGTTTTGATTGTTAGCGGCTAGGTTTAGAGATATGGCGTGTGTTATTATACAGGGGTAGGGTCTGTCTTTTTCTCAACTGAATGTGGACAACACCTATTTTTCATCTGTGCGAATAAGCTTAGATCTGTGGGAATAAGCCACAAGTAAACATCACATTTTGGCTTAGCGAATAAGCTCTTTACCCCATTAATCTCAATAAGTCCTAAGTAAACACCCCTTTAGTGTAATGAATAAAATTACACTATACTTGGTGTAGAGGCGGATCGGCAAATTTTTTCTTACGGTGGCACCTTTGATGAACCTAAAATTTTTCCACATCGCCCGATGTTGTTTTAGCCTAATTCCACTGCTTTGAGGAAAAAAAAATCAATTTTTTTCTCGATTTCGATGAACTTTTAAAAAAAATCAATTTCGAGAGAACTTTTCGGTTTTTTTTGGTTGATTTTAAGAGTTTTTTTGGTTGATTTTAGAGTTTTTTTATACGGTTGCACCATTTAAAACGATACGGTTGCACCCTTTAAAACGATACAGTTGCACTCTTCACACGACTAAATTTTTTTACCCTTCGCCGGACGAACGATACGGTGGCACGTGCCACCGTATCCCACACTCTAGGTCCGCCATTGACTTGGTGTAACATTATTCATTTACAATACTTTTTACATCACTTTTTTCAATCACTTTTTTGGTCCCTCAAATTTGAGATTTATTATTTTTGCTTTTTAAAGTGTTAAAGTTTTAATAGGTTTTATTTGTTATATATATTATCAATTATTTCTATATCAATTTCTTATTACGCTTTAATTAAGTAAATAGTATACAACATGATAAAATATTCGATGAAAATAAGCTAATATTATAAGATGAAAACATAATCAATGAAATTTTAAAAACACACATAACACCACCAAAACGAAATTACCAGAAATCTAATAGTCTCGTAACCCGCTTCCAGATCCTCCAAGATCATTAAAGATTGGTCTAAACGAAGTCGATGTAGGTGGGGTCTGTTGATGTTGTTTTTGTTGAGTTATTTTCTCTAAATTCTGCGCTTGTTCTGTCTCGACATATGCTCGTATGTTGGGATCATGTATTGAATTCACATCCCTAAACAATATTTTGTTTTCTTCTTTGGAGATGCATTTCTAGCAGATTGAGGGGTTATATTTTCAGACTCTGAAGATATCCAAAACTATCTCGGTTTGGTATTGGTAATGATACTTGTTTTATACGAGTATTTCCATTTTGAAACTTTTCAAAATCTTTAATAATATTTCGAACGTGATCTTGATGCACCAACTGAAGTTGTAAGAGAAGTGTCGGTGATAAAAGTTGAAACGTTGATGGATGATAATAACCAAGTTCTCACTTGTTTTATGTATTAAAATAATTTAATTCATAATTAATAAAAACGATATTAAGTTCTGTTTTTAATAAAAAATAAATTAAGGGGGTGTTTGGGATTGCTTATTTTTTTGACGTATTTTCTTATTGCTTTTTCTCACCGCAAATAAGTTATTTTTAGTGTTTGGATTGGAAAAAAGAAAAGTGCTTATGACTTTTCTTCACCACAAATAAGTTGTTTCTGATAAGTTAATCCATTCTAACTTATTTGAAACTACTTATAACTTATTTGTCAAAATTACAATTTTACCCCAACTTCTTTTTAGCACGACATAAGTTGATAAGTACTTTTAAAAATAAGCATAAGTTGTTTTAAATAAGCAATCCCAAACACCCCCTAAGTTATGATATAGATAAAAAAATATGGGTACAAATTGTAAAGTTAATAAATCCACGGATATTATTGAAAATTTAATAAAGTAATATAAAAAAGGAACATGTCTAGAATATTATGATTTGATGTAAAAAATAGTATTACGCATCGAAGAAGATTTACTAGGAGATGCCTTAAGGGTGAGTTTGGTACGCAGACAGGACATGACAGAACAGAACATGACAGGACAGAACAAGTGTTCAGCGTTTGGTAAGACAAGATTGGACTGAACAGGACTGGCTAAATGACCAATTTGCCCTTAGTGAACTATTTAGTGTTTTTTCCACCAAATAATGAATCTAAATTGAAACTAATTTACTTCATATAACTTATTTCTCAAAACATAAAACTTATTTACATGATTTGGTTATATAAAGCTAACTTACATTGCATCACATATCTATTTTGACCACAAAGCAACAGTATTGTTGTTTTGAGTTTTGACCATGAGAAACAATGCCTATGTCAGGATCGATTCTTAAACAAGATTAACAATACTTAGAATTCAGAATTAAAGAATCTGCGGAATAGAACTTTAATTCTCACAATCAATGAACAGAATATCAGAAAACACACAACTGTTTGTATTTACTAAATCAACTCACAAGCTTACAACCAAACCTCAATCTTGATGAACAAGCTCAATCAAGACGACTTCTACTTCTCTAGAAATAGGGTTCTAAAACCTTGAGGTTAATTCTCTCTACAACACAATCGAATTCTAATTGTATTTCGTATATCGTATTATTTCCGTCTTCTTAATAGCTATCTATCAACAAATATATATACTGAATAATTACAAGATAACTATCAAAATAAGATTGATCTTCAGAATATTCTTTTAAGTATATCTTCAATCATTCCATCTTTATCTCCTTCAATCTCGCATTCCATGTTCTGATCCCAAGCAGTATTAACTTCATTCTTCTCAAGCAGTACTAATAATCTTCCAGCAGTAGTAATCTTCGATATGCCCAAGCAGTACTAACAGTTTTCGTAAGACACCAGCAGTACTAACTTTTGTTCAGCAGTATTAACCATGTACCAGCAGTAGTAACTTGTCTAGCAGTACTAATCATGTTCTTGCAGCATTAATGACTCAGCAGTACTAACCTTGAACTAGCAGTAGTATCTTTGTTCTGGCAGCACTAACATTGATCTGGCAGTAGTAATGTTGTTCTGGCAGTACTAACCATACTTAGCATATCTTCAGTTCCCAACAATCTCCCCCTAACTTGACTTTTCAGGATGAGAAGTTAAGTTCTTCAGATGATGCTTCCAAAACCTAATCATCAACGCATAAATTTGGATCCAATCCCAGACTTTGATTGAGAATCCTTTTTACAAGGTATCTTGCCATCTTAGAGTCTTTGTCACTCACCAACTTAGCATGCAGCATTCCATTCAAATTTTTCATGCTGTGCTTGTATACAACATCCACCAAATAATATTCATGAAATGTATTGTCAAGAGAGATGACATACACTCCACAATTCTCAATGAGCATCCAGTTGGTGATGACTTGAAAATTCCTTGCCATCAAATACTGAACTGCTTCTGGTTTGAACATTAAGCACAAGTATTCAAGAACCATCTTGGTGATAGACATACCTTGCTCTGTCAGCATGTTTCCATATAGCCTCATTCCCACCTTGAACATCTCTTCCAAGTCAGATCTAGAGCATGTTCTGATAAGTTTTCCCCAAGTAGAACTGACTTCAAACTTTCCATCTGCCCTTTTGATTCTGATGAACTCCTTTCTTCCATCTTTCAATGTGTCCCAGAAGATGATCTCAGGAGGCATAGAAGATATTGGTTCAGCTTGGATTGGATTAGTATTAACCACAGTAATATACAAATCACATTGAGCATTTGCCAGTGATTGTACATTGCTTGGTTGGCCTGAGGGAGTTGCCACTTCTTCTTCAGCAACTCTTGGATCAGATTTCTCTTTCACTGCTTCCTCCTGGGCTTCTTCTACAGTTGGATCCACCCTTGGCTTCTTTACATCTTTCTTCTTTGAAGCTATGGACTTTGTTCTTGGCCTTTTGGTTGACATCATCTTTGTTCTTTTAAAAGATTTAACAACTTCAGGAGTGGTTTCAGCTGTTTCTTCTTTGTGGCTCTCAGCAGCAATAACAGTTTCTGCTGCCTTTTGTTTTTCAGCAGCAGTAACCATTTCTACTGCTATAGCTGTTACTGCTTCTTTTATAACCTTTAATGCTGCTGCTTCAATACTACCCTTCACAATCCAATATATCTCTGTATCAATCTCTGCTTTAGTTACTGTAGGAACAGATTCTGCTTTCTTCTCACTTTCAATTACTGCTGCCTCCACAAGATTCTTCAAAATTTCAGTTACTGCTGTTTCAATCTCAGACACTGCAGCATTATATGTTTCTACTGCTTTTTATGTTTCTACTTCTTTCTAAATCTCAGCAGCATTAACTGTTTCTACTGCTGGTTCTGTTTCTTCTTCCTTTGCAATATCTGCAGCCTGCTCAGATTCCCCCTCAACCTTATACTCATACTCCCCCTCAGTGTTTGCATCCTCCATGTTTAGATCAGAGTCTGACTCCCCCTTTTTGGAAGCATCAGAGGTTGTTGCTCTCCTTCTCAAAACATACTGAGCTTTCTTCCTTCTGTGTAGCAGTTTGGTGATCAGCTTCTTATTCTTTTCTATCTTGGTGTTTTGATGAAGAACCACCTTCTTAAGCTCATCAATCTCCTTCTGCTGATCCATGACCTCAATGTTGATATTTGCAATAGTTTCCATCAATTCCTCGTAAGTATATCTATCCTCACCTGATTTAGAAGTGTTTACCTCCCTTTCAGGATCATTGGAAGTTTTAGCAGGTGTCTCTTGCCTAGCAAAAGCACTACCTACCCCCTTGGTTTCTTGGCACCTGGGACCTCTGGATGATTTCTCACCCTGAGTTGCCGTGAGGAAGGTCTTAGTTATTTTACCACTGGCCTTCTCTTTGCTAGCAGAAGTAGTGGCAGCCTTGCGACTCACATGCTCAACCTTCTCCTTAGTGAGCACCTTCTTGGGGTTGGGAGACACCCCTGTGGTTTCCCTTTCGATATTCTCCATTGGAGAATGCTCCAACAGAGGGCTTAAAGGCTTCGGGCTCTTAGGAGATACATCAAGGGAAGGAACCTTGTGTACCTTTCTTCTTTCAAATTTCTTGGTTATTTTGGGAGTGGGTCGTTCAAGAATGGACTGAGGGATGTCTTTTGTGATGGAAGGTTGGGATTGGTCATCAGTGGGTGTGTCTAATGTGGGCCTTGACCCTGATGCCATACCTTCAATGGTGTGGGACACAACCATCATTGTAGAGAACAATGGTGTGTCAACTCCTTCCGAGTCCCTAGGAAGTCTCCTCATATTTGAGAAAACCTTCCCTTTAGGGGGTTTTGGTACATATACCTCATCAAATAGAGGTATATCCGTCAATTCCTTAGTTATCACTTCTTGAACAAACCTTGGGTACATATAAAACCTCTTTTTGGATTCCAGGTTTGACACAAGATCATTAAAAATCATTTGTGAAAAATTAAACTTCCTGGCAGTGGCCAAGCAGACCAGGGCATAAGCAATGGTACTGCTAAACTCACTCCATCCAGTAGTTTTCTTTGACATGCAATGCATTAAGGTATGAACAAAGAATCGCCATTGTGTATGAAATTTAGACTTGTAAAACTTAAAAACTCCAATGGGACCGTCATACCCCATTCTTGTAAAAAGTTGAGTATAGTTCTTCATTAGGAATAGAAGTTATACCTGAGGCATCATCTAATCGAAGAGTGATGCGAATAAGCTCCTCTGTAACATTCAAGGGTTTGTTGCACACCCTTGTTTTGAGGATTTTCTGCCCATCTTCAGACACCACGGTGGCATTTGCCCAGAACTGCGTCTGATGCTCGATGTAGATTGTCGGGGTCACCGTTAGGGCATAGGAGATATGCGTGCCCTTGAGGAAATCCACAATGTCGTGAAAACCTGCGGATTGTTTTGGCTTCTGAAGCATGGCAATCTCGTTGTGGTCGTCGATAAACTCCATTATGCCTGAGGATTCTTGACGGAAAACAGAGATTACTTTTCAGCACTTTGACTCATTTAAGTCTGGATTTGCTTCAGCTTCTTCAGTCACTTCAGATTCTCTAGAATTTGGACTTGAAGACTGATTTTCCTCTGCTCTTCTCTCTTCTTCAATCTGAATTGGTTCAGCTGCCTTTTCTTGTTCACAGAAACTAACAGGATCAATGGTAGGGAGAGGAAATATCACAGACTGAATTCTGTGATCTGATGGAAGTGCATCCCTTTGTCCTGCATTTACATCATTACTGAAACCCAAAGAATTAGAGAGTGCATCAATGTCAAATAGCCAATCAGGACCTGAACCAATAGGATTTGGTGTGTTCTCATTGCATTTGACATTGGCACTTTCTTCAATTATTCTAGAAGAGGTATTAAAAACTCTGTAGGCCTTACTCTGAGATGAGTAACCAACAAGAAAGCCATCATCTGCTTTGCTATCAAACTTACCTAAGTGAGATTTGGTATTGAGAATTGTACAAGGACATCCAAATGGTTTGAAAAATCCAATAAATGGTTTCTTTTTATGAAAAAGCTCATAAGGTGTCTTGTTTTTAGGCTTTATTACTAAAGCTCTGTTTTGAACATAACAGGCAGTATTAACTGCTTCTGCCCAGAAAGTAGTTGGTAATTTGGAATCTGCTAACAAAGATCTAGCAGCCTCAATCAGTGTCCTATTCCTTCTCTCAGCAACACCATTCTGTTGTGGAGTCCTAGGAGCACTGTATTGTCTCTCAATGCCTTTTTCCTCACAAAAGGTGTTTAGATCAAAGTTTTTAAATTCAGTCCCATTATCTGATCTAATGACTTTTACTTTTTGATTTGATTGGTTTTCAATTCTAAGAATTAAAGATTTGATCAGTCCACTTGTCTCATCTTTGGTCCTCAGAAAATATACCCAAGTAAATCTAGAGTAATCATCAACAATAACTAAACAGTATGATTTCTTGCCAATACTCATCACATTTGTAGGGCCAAACAGATCCATATGCAACAATTGAAGAGGATTTGAAATAGTGTTTATCTCTTTGGACTTATGAGAAGTTTTGTGTTGTTTACCTTTGAGACAAGCAACACAATGATCATCACATGAATATACTTTTGATGGTAAACCTCTAACAAGATTGTTTTTGACAAGTTTATTCATTGTTTTAAAGTTCATGTGACACATCCTTCTGTGCCAAAGTGATGATTCATCTAATGAAGCTTTTGACACCAAACAGTTTAGGGATGAATCAGATGAAACACTTTCTAAATCTAAACAATATACATTATCCTTTCTAGGAGTTCTCAATAGTATCATGTTTTCATCAACTACCTTGAATCCAGGAGCAAGAATAATGCATTCAGAATCAGTAAATAATATACTATGCTTCTTATCACAGACCTGTGATACACTTAACAGGTTGTATCTTAATTGCTCAACATAGTACACATCCTCAAAGGTCATCTTACCTTTTGACACATCACCTTTACCACTGATCTTACCTCCTGCTGGATTATTCCCAAAAGCAACACGTCCTCCATCAATTCTTTTGAAATTCTTGAGGCAGGACATGTTACCTGTCATGTGCCTGGAGCAACCACTATCAACATGCCAGATGCTCTTCTCCTTGAGCTGTTGGTTGCCCTGCACATAAGATAAATCAATTATTTTTTATTGGGAACCCAAGCCAAAGTGGTCTTGGGTCTCCCTTGCTCATCAAAGTACTTACATTTAGTTTGAATGAGCTTTTCAACCTGAGGAACTGCAGTACTGGAATACTTTGTCAAAATGATGGGTTTAGCAGCACAAACAGTGTTAGCAGTACTAACTGAGTTAGCAGTATTAACACTGGAAGCAGTATTGGCAACACTAACAGAGTTAACAGTATTAACACTAGAAGCAGTATTAGCAGCACTAACACAGTTAACACTGCTAGCAGCAGTACTATCTTTAGAAGAAGCACTAACAGAGTTAGCAGTACTAACACTGTTAGCAGTATTAACTTTTGAAGAAGTACTAACAGTGTTAGCAGCACTAACTGTGCTAGCAGCACTAATTTTTGAAGAAGTACTAACAGTGTTAGCAGCACTAACACTGCTAGCAGCATTATCTGAGGCTGCAGTACTTTTAGGAACCCACATTGTGACACATTCTTTTTCAGGCTTTTTCTTCATGTGGCTTGTGGCTTTAGTTTGTTTCTTAGCCACATGGTTCCTAACAGGTTTCCTATAACCAGAGGATTTTTGAAAACTTCTTTGAAAATTCATTCTTTGGTTAACAGGATTAAAATAACAGTGTTTGGCAAGATGATTCAATTTGCCACAGATAAAACAAGGCTTTGGTCTGTTAATCCTTTGCAGATCAACTCCTTGCTTTTGTGCCCACTGATTATTCCAGTTTCTTTGATTTCCCCTCTTATTATCATGTTTTTGGGGCTTAGTCTTTTGAGAAAACTTGCAAGAACAATGTTCACAGGTATTGGATTTCACAACAGTGGTCTGTGTATAATGAACTCCCTTTCCTTTTTCAGATCTTTTCATCTCATTGTTCTTGTCCCAAGGACTTCCACCATCCTCATTAGTCTTGATGTGATTTTCTAATGGGATCTCATCACTGACAGTCTTGTTCTTTTTCTTAGACTCTTCTTTTTCAGTCTTATCTTCAACAACAACTTCATCTAATGGATCTACTTTAGTAGCTCCTTCAGATAAGTCCTTACTATCCATAGTTTCTAACAGATCTGACCTAGGAGGGATGTAAGTGTTGTTGTAGGGTGGGGGTGTGGCATTGTACCCTAGTCCTGTTTTCATCTTACTGTGGACTTGAGCATTTATTATGGTGTCCATAGCTTTAGAAGCTTTTGAAAACTTTTCAACATCAAGTTTAACTTTCTCAAGATCTCCTTTTAGTTTCTCACACTCTTCCCTAGACTCTTTTAGTTGGAACTCCAGACCACCCTTTTCCCACTTCCAGTAATTTGTATCATATGAGTGTTGAAGTTCATTGGCTTGAAAAGCCTTAATTTGTTCTTCAAACCTCTCAACAATCAACACATAGTCTCTTCTATCCTTTTCTAGTCTCTTAAGGTCATCACACATTCCCTGATTGTGATCTCTATACCTTTTAATAGTGTCTATACAAGCTTGAGAACAGAGTTTAGATTGTACCTCAGTGGGAAGATCTGAAACTTCAGCCATAAGTGCTTGATTTTGGATGGCCTCTTCTGCTTGATCACTCCAATCAAATCCCATTCCTTGTTGAGAGACAAGAGCTTGAATAGAGTTTCTGTTTTGATTGGAACTTCCAGCCTGAGTTTGTTGATGGTTGTTGTGAGATGATCCACCTCTGCATTCCCTGGCAAAGTGTCCCATCTTGTGACACTTGTAGCATTCAACTTTAGACTTATCAAAGCCAGCACCATCTTCTCTTCTTTGGGAAAAGTTGTTTCTCCCAGTCCTTTTTATGAACTTCTTCACCCTCATAGACAGCATAGCCATCTGCCACTTGATATCCATCTCTTCAAGATCATCAGCATTAATCTGTTCTAAGTCATCATTAATTAAAGATGAGTTAACATGACTAGAAAAGAAAGCTTCAAGTACAGAGTCAGTGGCCTTTTCTTGATTGACTCCTCCAGCAGCACTAACTGATTCAGGGTTAGCAGTAGAATCAGGTGATGCTGAAAGGAGTGCAGCATTATATACATATCCAGAGGGCTTCTTTTTGGCTTCAACCTCTGTTTCAAAGATTCTAAGATCATTGTAGAGATCATCAAGCTCTTTATCTTCCAATTGGTCATTCTGTCTGAATGACACAATATACATGGTCCACTCTTCACCTAATGATCTTAAGAACTTTCTGTTAACATCATCAGCCTCCATCTTGACTCCTACTGTGGCTAATTCTCCAATCAGCTTATTAAATCTATCAAAAGTTTGAGTCATAGACTCATTCTTAGTAGAAGTAAAGTTTTCATACTGCTGCTTGAGAATTGCCTTCTGATTCCTCTTGGTGCTTTTAGTGCCAGTGAACCTCTTTTCCAATGCATTCCACAGAATCTGAGCATCAGTGCAGTGATGAAATTGATGCTGATATTCATTGGGGATAGCCAAAAGCAGAGTGCTTAAGGCCTTCATCTCTATTTGTCTGACTTTTCTCTCTGCATCAGTCTTTGGAGGAGGTCTTTTGCCATCTGGTCCAGTTCTTCCTTCAGCACATGGACCATTCTCTATGATATCCCAGATGGAATAATCAGTAAGCAGAATGTACTGCTTGATTCTAATTTTCCACATGTCAAATTCATTGGGTCTGAGCATGGGAACCTTCGAAACAAGAGTACTGTTTGATTCAAAAGAATTTTCCATAATGATTGTAGAATTCTAAGAAACACAAGCTCTGATACCACTTGTCAGGATCGATTCTTAAACAAGATTAACAATACTTAGAATTCAGAATTAAAGAATCTGCGGAATAGAACTTTAATTCTCACAATCAATGAACAGAATATCAGAAAACACACAACTGTTTGTATTTACTAAATCAACTCACAAGCTTACAACCAAACCTCAATCTTGATGAACAAGCTCAATCAAGACGACTTCTACTTCTCTAGAAATAGGGTTCTAAAACCTTGAGGTTAATTCTCTCTACAACACAATCGAATTCTATTTGTATTTCGTATATCGTATTATTTCCGTCTTCTTAATAGCTATCTATCAACAAATATATATACTGAATAATTACAAGATAACTATCAAAATAAGATTGATCTTCAGAATATTCTTTTAAGTATATCTTCAATCATTCCATCTTTATCTCCTTCAATCTCGCATTCCATGTTCTGATCCCAAGCAGTATTAACTTCATTCTTCTCAAGCAGTACTAATAATCTTCCAGCAGTAGTAATCTTCGATATGCCCAAGCAGTACTAACAGTTTTCGTAAGACACCAGCAGTACTAACTTTTGTTCAGCAGTATTAACCATGTACCAGCAGTAGTAACTTGTCTAGCAGTACTAATCATGTTCTTACAGCATTAATGACTCAGCAGTACTAACCTTGAACTAGCAGTAGTATATTTGTTCTGGCAGCACTAACATTGATCTGGCAGTAGTAATGTTGTTCTGGCAGTACTAACCATACTTAGCATATCTTCAGTTCCCAACAGCCTACTTTAAATTGAAACAATTATCAATGCAAGATGCCATAAAACAGCAAATTTAACCTGCTACAAACCCACATCCAAAATCCAGGTTAATAGACCAAAGTTGTTGGGTTACAGAGAATTTACAGGTAAATACAAGCAAATACAATGGAAATTAAACAACGGTAATGTATCAAAAATCATGAAACCAAATTAAATGAGTGTCTAGTACATCAACAATCAGGAAAACACCTTTTTCTGTCTAAAACCTCCATCACGATTCACCATTTTCAATAGGGAATCCATGGAAGACATTGGTGATAAATACAAGACATTAGATAGGTATTACTGATTTTTTTCTTTAAAAAAGAATAAAACGAGATGATGTATCAGCACGTGTGGAGAAGAACTCAAAGAAGAGAAGAAATCGCAGATGTAATAAGAAGAAGAAGAAGAAGAAGAAGAAAAATAACAGAAGAAGAAAAACAATGGAGAAAAAAACCCTGGAAAAACGCAGAATAAGAAGAAAAGGAACTCGAAGAAGAAGAAGAAGAAGAAGAAGAAGGAAAATCGCAGAAGGAGAAATCGGAAGAAGAAGAAGAAGAAGGAAAATCGCAGAAGGGGAAATCGGAAGAAGAAGAAGAAGAAGGAGAGATCGAAAGAAGAAGAAAAGGAAATCGGAAGAAGAACAATAACTGGAGAAGCCGATCTAGTTGATGGAGATTGGAGGTATGTTCGATCTGGTTGATAGAGGCGTGAAACATGATTAGGGTAGTTCAAGGGTATTTTGGTACAAAAAGCCTTGTTCCATTTTGTTCTAGGGGGAGGGGTGGGCATGCGTGTCCCAAGCTTGTTCAGGTTAGTTCCAGCTAGTCCCACGTATATGTACTAATGTACACCAAACATGGTACAAACTTGTTCTGTCCTGTCCTATCCCACCTTGTCCAGTGTACCAAACGCCCCCTAAATGATGAGAACCTCTATTTATTAAAAATCCAAGTATCTTACGTTTATTTTATCTTATTTTTAATATATGTTATAATTATAATATTATTATTACACCATTAATATATATATAGAGGGAGGTTCAGGGGAAAACCTCAAATAAATGGAAAACTAAAAAATACTTTATTAACCGTTGGATTAGATGATCTGATGGATGTGATTAGACGGGCGGTTACAACAATATTATCTAAATTAAAAAACCTCACCCTCTTGTTTTTTATTCGAAAAAATACGAAAAATGAACAAAATTCGAATGAAATAAATTGCACCAAATAAACGATCATATTTTTCTCGTTAATTTGACATCCATATTGATATATTTTTTTCTCCGTATATTTGTGGTTTTCTGGTTTTCCAGTTATTTAGGGTCTTCCCCTGAACCTGACCCTATATATATATATATATACTTTTTAAAAAGAACATAATTTTTGTTAACATTATTGTTAGAGTGAATTACACCGGTGGTCCCTGTGGTTTACCCAAATTTTGGATTCGGTCCCTAAAGTACACTATCTACGATGGTGGTCCCTAACTTTTTGATTTACTTTCACTCATGGTCCTTCTATGTGGTCCCTAAAGTACACTATCTACGATGGTGGTCTCTAACTTTTTGATTTACGTTCACTCATGGTACTTCTATGTTAAACATAGGAGGACAATGAGTGAAAGTAAATTAAACATATGAGGACCATGAGTGAAAGTAAATTAAACATAGGAGGATCATGAATGAAAATAAATTAAAAAGTTAAGGACCACCACCGTAGATAGTGTAATATAGGGACCAAATCTAAATTTTGGGTAAACCACAGGGACCAACGGTGTAATTCACTCTTATTGTTATTACATTACTATTTATAATAAAACATGTCAGCTAATATTTAATTAGTTACTATAATAAAAAAACTAAAAATCATATTTATTACTCTTTATAAATATGTTAAAAAAATATATAAATTAATAAATTAAAAATAATATAAAGTAAAAATTAATAAATTATATTTAATATTTTTGTAGTTTTAATATATATATATATATATATATATGTAGTAAATTTATATAATATTTTATAAATAAAGCTATATACTTGTAAATAGAAAAAATAAAATATAAGGATTTTGTAAATTCTTTATTATAAAGTTTTATGAAAGTTTTTTTATTACGGTGATAATAATGTTATAGAAAAAAATATTGTAAGTAGAAGTTTTTAAAAATTCCACCATTATATAATATAGATGTAGCCTTGCCTCTGGCGTGTAGCTCAATTGGTAAAGAGGTGAGATGACTTTGTCCAATACATAACAGGTTCTGGGTTCGATCCCAGGCTCCTCCACTAGCCTCAGCCGCTGAGTGAGCCAAAAAATGTCCCCTCACATTGGTGTCCTTGGAGGCAGGTTCCGTATGAAGCCTGTTAGGTTAACGATAATCAACTTTTTGTCCAATATAGATGTAGCCTTGGTAGATAATGGGATGTACATATATTAAATTGGTGTGCCATGTGATGTACATCTCGAATTCTCGATGCACATTTTACACATGATTTACATATGTACAACAAAATTAACAAAGAAAATGGCAAATTACCAAAATGCCTACATGAAAGGCACGTGGGACTAATTAACGGAGCTCATTTAATAACTGTTTGAGTCAGGGACTATATCTGTAAGAAAAATAAAATAGTAAGAAGAGATTTGTAACTTTTAGGGTGTGTTTGGTACGCAGACTGAATGGGACGGGACGGGACAAAAAAAATAGTCTCATGTTTGGTATACCATGGGACAAAAATCAGATGGGACAACATGAGACAAAAACAAGTTTTCATGGGACAAAACATAAGATTTTTTGTTCCACCAAAATAAGTTGAACAACATGGGACTAAAACATAAGATTACTAAAATATCCCCTTTTCCAACGTAACCTATTTTAAAATTATCTCCTCCAGTCCAGTCCCGTCCCGTCCAGTTCCGTCCTGTCCCGTCCCATCCAGTTTGCGTACCAAACGCTACCTTAAAGTGTATGGAGAAAATCTTGTATTATCAACAAACCAAAGTGATGAAAAATTAAATAAATTAATTTAGGTCAACAAAGGTTGTTACTCTATATTAAAAATAGATTAAGGGGCTGTTTGTTTGCATCTGAATGATGCCATTCAGATGCTAATGTCTGAATCGGTCAGACATAGGGCTGTTTGGTTGAAATTTTATTCAGATCTGAATGATTAAATACCCCTGAATCGCACATTCCCCCATCCCCTGCCTTTACGATTCAGACCCTAAAAGTTCCTTAAATGCCCTCGATTTCCCCTATCGATTTTCTCCTTCAACATCAAGATCGATTTTCTCTCTCCAGTCTACTCCTTCTTCGTGTTCATCTCTCCATTTCTTTTGTCCTTCTGTTAATCGATTTTCTCCTTCAACATCAAGATCGATTATCCTTCTGTTAATCGAAATGATAAGACAAATCGTCCATGTCTCTCAAGATTATGAACAGAGGAATGCAAATTTGGTACAAATTAAAGATGAAATCAGAAGTTTAGTATGAAATCCAGACCTCAAAGCGCAACAATTTGATTTGGAAAGTGAAATCCAGAAACGGGGGAGATGAACGGGGGAGATAGACGGTATGAAATCCAGACCTCAAAACGCAGAAATTAGGTTTTGGATTAGAAATCGATTTTGGTTTTGGTTTTGGTTTTGGTTTAGGGATCAGATTTCGATTTTGGTTTTGGTTTAGGGATCAGATCATATTTTGACCTCAAAACGTAGCAATTAGCAATTAGGTTTTGGATTAGAAATCGATTTTGATTTTGGTTTTGGAGAGTGTTAAAATGGTAATTTGTTGTTATTCAGAGTCACCATTCAGAACAGTTACCAAACAACCAAATTTCATTCTGCACTAGATCATACAGAGTCTCTTAATCATTCTGACCACTTAATCATACTGCACTAAATCATTCAGTTTTTGCCAAACAACCCCTAAATTGTAGATTTGGTCTCTATGGTTTACTGGTTTTTATGGATTTGGTCCAAATTTCATTTTTCACAAAAAAAGTATTGGTGGTTTGCATTTTATTTTGGATCGGTAGCTCATCTTAATGTCTATTGTGTTTTTATGTTGAGTAGAAGGGTAAAATCATCAATTAAGAAAGAAAAACAAAACAAAACAAAACACAACAAAACGATCTATCTCTCGAGTGGCGGATCCAACATTTTTGTCTACCGGGGGCACCTTCAAGGTATATTAAAGGTCTGCAAAGTCAACCGATGTGTTTTTAGCCTAATTCTATCTTTTTCGATGATTTTTTAGAAAAAAATGGTTGATTTTGAAGAGTTTTTAAGTTCTTTTGTCGATTTCGAGAGACCTTTTCGATTTTTGGGTTAATTATAAAAGACTTTGATTTTTGTTGATTTTCATGTATTTTTTTCTTGATAGGGGCACAGACAAAATATTACTAGGGAGACGAATGGTAAAAAGTTAAAAAAAATGTTTTTAACCTTAAAAATAGAGAATTTTTTTTTTCATGGGGGCTTTCCCTAGTTCCCAAGTGGATCCACCCCTGTATCTCCCTCTCTCATACGGTTCATTTGACAACCACTGCCCCCAAGGCCCCAACAACTCCTCTTCTATATGGTAACAAAACATGGAGCTCTAACGACAACAACTACTTAGACCATCTCCAACAGATTCTCGATAATTTCTTCAAAATAGAAAACCAAAAGTTTAAATCCCTAAAAAAAATACATTCATTTTCAACAGCTTCCCCATTTTGGAGAATCCAACCTTAATTAAAATATTAAAATATTACATTCATCTATTAAAATATTATTTCTCTCTCTACATATTTATTTTCAAAGTTTCTTATTGGTCCTCTCACTTGGTAATCATTTTTGGAGTGATCTCCATATTTGGAGAAAAAAACATTCTTTCTCTAACTTTATTCATTTTGGAGATAATTTTTGGGAAGCTGTTGGAGCAAAATATTAGCCCAAAATCTTCATTTTCTCCATTTTGGGAAAGCTGTTAGAGATGCTCTTACTCTATCTCTCAAGATGATTTGTGTTTTCATTTTAAAGTTTATTTATAGTTTTCTAATTTAGGGTTTGATTTAAGTTTTGATCTAGATTTTCGATCTAGGGTTTGAGTTAGGGTTTTAGGAGTTGTATTGCATTTTTTTGAATAAATTTGTATAAATGTTTAATATTTTTTATGTTCAATATTTGTGACTATGTGTTTATATTGATATTTTATTGTACCGTGTTTAAATTTGACTGGTGGTGTTTGATTGATAATTAATCAGATAATAATAATCCATGTTTTTAATTATTGTCACATCATTTTCATGTCATACTTCAAGAATAAATCATATATTCATATTACCCTCGTGTAACAGGATTTAACGAATTTAAGTTCATGTTTGTTAGAGCATCTCCAACCATACGCCATTTCCATTGTTTTTCAGTGCCATCGTCTCCAATCACACGTCAAACTGCAAAAAAAATTGTCGTGGGAGATATTCATACGCCAAATTTGGCGTGTAAATTTCACACTGCAAATTGGATTAGGCCCACTACTACTATTATTTAGAGAAATTAATTAAAATGCCACAAGTTTGACCCAAACTTACCAAAATGCCACAAAACTCTCCCATCTTACCGAAATGCCACAAAAGCCCGCGGTGGGCCCCGCGATCGCGGGCCCCAGGCCCACGTGGCAAACTGTTTCGGCCAAAAGTCCCGCGGAGCCCCCCAACTTTGCCCGTGTTGGCAAGTTTAGTCCCTGCCCGCGATCGCAGCCCGCGATGGGTCAATTTTTACACTTTTGGTCCCTGAAAAATTACACTTTCAGCCCCTGTACTTGGACGAATCTTGCATGCTTTTACTGTTTTTTCCACAATTATTGTACTTTGAAGACAAATTTGTGGTTGAAATTCATTTGCATGTTTGAATCAATGTTAAATCAGTGTTTTTGGAATACCAGTTTGTGGATGAAATGAGAGATTGGTTGTCATCAATGTTAGTTGTTTCATTCATAAATAGATGTAAAATGCAATCCATAATCCACACACCGATTTCATACTTCTTTCTTGATTTCTTTCTGCAATATTTTGTGTTTGAGACACTACTGAAAAAATGAGTTCATCTGTTGCAAAAGCTAAGCTATTTTTCTGTTACGATGGTGAATGGGTGGAAGACAACAATGAGTGGAATTTTGTTTATAAATCTAAGCATGGTGTAAAAGTGCCAGTAAACTATACTGTTGGTGCAAGTGTACCACATCTCTATATATTTTATATATTTATTTTGATGATTACAAACACACCGTATTATTGTTTTTCTAACAATTTTATCCAAGTGTGCAGTTAATTGGACAACATGAAGATTTTATCTGAAGAGTCCAAGACTGGTGTTTACGTCATCATATATCTCATAATAATAAACACCCTAAAATAATATACCACTTGGATATTTCAAAAACCTAACCCAACACTATTTTTAAATTAAACTAAATCCTTGATTTAAATTAATTTAAGAATGTTGACTCTTTTGGAATAAGGGAAAAAGAATTCAGTTGCCTTTTTAAGCTATGGTCGCTCCTGACACTGAGACACCTTTTTCAGGCGGTATACCGCGTGGTGCTCGGCGGTATACCGCGGCTCTGTTACGTGTGGCAGGTTCTTGCAGGTTGACCTTCCTGCTGTCAGCTATTTTTTCAGGCGGTATACCGCGTGGTGTATGGCGGTATACCGCGGCTCTGCTACACGTGTTGCAGGTTGCTTTTGCAGGTTGACTTCTTTTTGTCAGCACCTTTTTCTGGGCGGTATACCGCGCCCATGTAGGCGGTATACCGCGGCACCCTCTCGACCGTTGCTGCTCCAAGTATATATACATGCAGCTTCTCAACTCCATGCAATACATACATAGAATTGAAAAATCTATCTCTTGGAGAAACTACCAGCTACACCCATCACTTATTCAATATATTTTTTGAGTGATCAAACCCTCAAAGATCCAAGTGTTATACTTATACAAGAGTGATTAATATTGTGAGATATATTCTCTTGTAAGTATTTGAATAGTGTGAGTGATTCACGTTCTCGAGCAAAAGCAAGAGATTTTATTATCATTGTATCAAGGTTTGTGTTCTACCATAAAGAACACTTATAGTGAATCAGTGTGTCGAGAAGTGTCTCGGCAAGTGGACTAGCCAGCCAGTTGGTGGTGAACCACTTTAAATCTCGGTGTCGGTATCAATATTCTCTACCCTTATCTCTTTATATTCCCGTTGTGCACTTAATTTTATTTATATATTTGTTGTGCATGCAATATTTGTTGTTGATTTTGATAAGAGAATTTTTATTTGTGAAATATTTTTAAATACAACCTTTACCCCCCCTAAGGTTGTCCTAACAATTGGTATCAGAGCGGGTTGCAAGTTTCTTTAAAAATATTTGTGCTTTTTAAAAACTTGTTCTTGTATTTTAAATGGCAACCTCTGAGGGAATTATTTCTACAAAGATTCCGCAAATTGACACCGAAAATTTTGGTCTTTGGGCAAATCTTTTTGAATGCTACGTTCGTGGCAAAAGTCGAAAAATTTGGGACATTATTAAAAATGGAGATTATAAACCCACCAAAACCAAAGATGGAGTAATTAGTGAAAAACCAGTAGCGGAATGGTCCGCCGCTGAGGATGCTTGGGTTTGCTTAAATTTTGAAGCTAAAAATATTCTTTTTTCGGCACTTACTAAAGATGAGATTGAACGTGTTTATTCTTGTGAAACTGCTCACGATATTTGGGAAAATCTAAATAATACTCATAGAGGAAATTCTCAAGTCAAAAGCTCAAAAATAAATATTCTTGTACATGATTATGAAATGTTTGAGATGTTAAAAGATGAGTCAATCGACTCAATGTTTAAACGTTTTAACCTTATCATGGTGAGCTTGAAAGGTCTTGGTAGAACATATCCTAACGAAGATTACGTGCGAAAAATTCTTCGAGCGCTTCCTCCGGAGTGGATGCCGAAAATCACATCCTTGGAAGACTCCCGTGACCTCTCAATGATGAAATTAGATGATCTCATTGGAAATCTCAAAGTGCATGAAATTGCACTAAAAAGGAACAAAGATCGGGAGCATGATAAAAAGAAATCTTTGGCGCTTAAAGCTTCAACTTCAAGTGACGAGTGTCCAAAAAGAAATAAACCTAAAATCAAGAAGGAGAAAGCCTTCGTTGGAGGCGCGTGGAGCGCAAGTGAAGATGAAAATGAGTATGAAGCCATCTGTCTCATGGCGGAAAGCGACGATGAGGTAAACTCGTGTTACTCAAATTACTCTAGCGATGATGAATGTAATGATGATGATGATCTTGATATGTTAAATGATGCCTTTCAAAAAATGGTTATGCTTACAAATAATTATAAAGATGAGAACGCAAAATTAAAGGAAGAATTATTATTAAGTAAAAAGGAAATTCATGATAGCAAACAAAAAATTGCATGCGATAATGAAAAAATCATAAATTTAGAAAATAAATTAAGTGAAAAATATGTTTGCAATTCTTGTGACATTTTAAATAAAGAAATTGCATGCCTTGAGAAAAGAATAGTTGAAAATGATTTATGTGCTAATTGTGATGTGCTTAAAAAGGAAAATGCATGTTTAAAAGAAAAATGTGATAAACATGAAAAAGATAATTTGTTAGCACATGCCTTTCAAAGTAGCAGTGAGAAAGTGCTTAAAATGTTAAATATGTCAAATAGCACTAATTGTAGAAAAGGCGTTGGTTCCGATACGTGTAAAGATAAGTGCTTATGTATGCCTATCAAAAGATATTTTGAACCACCTAAAAATGTTGAAATGAGAAAACCGTATGTGCAAAAATCCTCATATATGTCCAACATAAATAATGTGAATTATAAGTCTAGGAAATCTTATGCATGCATGTATAATAGTAAATTTTCTAGACCAAAAAATAGTGTGAATATGCATGCTCCTTTTTACGTCTTTGATAAATATGATCGTAAAATTAAAATGGTACCAAAGTGGATTCCTAAAGGCTCCTTTAGTGTTGATAATCCCGGTGGCATGCGTTTATGGTTTTAAATTTTTTTGTATATATATATTATATACATATATATATATATATATTCTGTGTTTGAAAATTATGAATCAACTCCGAATAGGCTCACCTATTTGGATACGGTGTCTAGGAAAGATAAAGGCGAATTCTTCGAATTCTAATGAGGTCGGTTTTTAAAGTGCCTTCGTGCTTACCACCCTCACCGTCTTTTCTGGTCGCTTCCAAGTAGAGCTACCGAAAAGAGTTGAGTAAATAATTTTCTTGTCTGTATATTTTTTGTGAAAATATATTTATTATTATATGTGGTTTTCTATGCTAACTTTCAAAGGACCCATAAGATGTGGGGACCATAAAAGTTGTACTTTAAATGTTGTAGATAAATCTTGATATGGATTGGATTCTTGATAGTGGATGCACACGTCACATGACCGGAAACAGCATTTTTTTTATCATATAAGTCATGTGATGGTGGACAGGTAATTTTTGGAGGAAACTCCAAAGAAAATATAATTGGGAGAGGGTTTTATTTTGAAATTGGTTGTGTGTAAGATTGGTTAAAGGAAACCTTGAATTTCGTAAAAGCCAAATGCTGCCGGACAAACTTGCTGTCTCGGTATACCGTGACCCTAAGGCGGTATACCGTTTTCTGTTCACCACCACCACGTGTCACTCTGTGATTATCCGATGGAAACCGTTCAAGCTGACCCCGGTATACCGCGTTCCCTAGGCGGTATGCCGCACCGCTGTTTCTACACTATCACGCGTGTTTAAAGAAGTCAAGTCAATTCAACTCTTTTTCTGACTCGGTATACCACGGCTACCTAGGCGGTATACCGCGCGTCTTCGACGGATTTAAATCCATAGCAGGTAAGTTTCTTTTCCTTTCTTTTTATCCTTGAGCTCAATTCCATACCCTTTGTGCCTTTCACGCCTTTATCTCAGCCATAGAACCTAAAAACATAGAAGAAGCTTTAGGTGATGAGGATTGGATAATGGCCATGCAAGAAGAGTTAAACCAGTTTACTAGGAATGATGTGTGGGACTTAGTTCCTTGCCCTAGCGGTCAAACCATTATTGGCACACGATGGGTCTTTCGTAACAAGGTAGACGAAAACGGTGAAGTCACCCGAAACAAGGCACGTTTAGTTGCCAAGGGGTACAATCAACAAGAAGGTATCGATTATGATGAAACCTTTGCACCAGTTGCAAGGTTAGAGTCTATTCGAATGCTTCTCGCTTTTGCGAATGCTAAAAATTTTAAATTATATCAAATGGATGTCAAAAGTGCTTTCCTAAATGGTTTTATAAATGAGGAGGTATACGTTTCCCAACCTCCCGGCTTTGAAAATTTTGAAAATCCGACGCATGTTTATAAATTAAAAAAGGCGCTTTATGGTTTAAAGCAAGCTCCGCGTGCGTGGTATGATAGATTAAAATCCTTTTTAATTACAAGTGGTTATATTATGGGTAAAATAGATAATACTTTGTTTGTCAAATATGCTCAAAATGATATTGTGGTTGTGCAAGTGTATGTTGATGATATTATCTTTGGTTCTACAAATGAAAATCTTTGTAATGAATTTGCTACAAAAATGACTAATGAATTTGAAATGAGCATGATGGGAGAATTAAAATTCTTCTTAGGATTGCAAATAAAACAAAGTGAAAATGGTACCTTTATAAGTCAATCAAAATACTGTAAAGACATGCTGAAAAAGTTTAATTTTGAAAATGTCAAACCTGTTGAAACTCCGATGACCACCAATCTAAAATTATCTAGTGACGAAGAGGGAACCGATTTTAATGAAAAGATTTATCGTGGCATGATTGGTAGCTTATTGTATTTAACTGCTAGTAGACCTGATATCATGTATAGTGTGTGTTTATGTGCTCGCTTTCAATCTTCGCCTAAACAATCTCACTATGAAGCCGTCAAGCGTATTTTTAGATATCTTAGAGGGACTACGAATCTTGGACTATGGTATCCAAAACAACCCGAGCTAGAAGTAACATGCTTCACCGATTCCGATCTTGGTGGCTCGATGGTTGATCGAAAAAGCACTAGTGGAGTATGTGCCTTTATAGGTCTCTCGCTTGTGTCTTGGTTTTCCAAGAAACAACATTCCGTAGCCTTATCCACTACCGAAGCGGAATATGTAGCCGCCGCGAGAGCGTGTGCTCAAGTTCTATGGATGAAGCACACACTTACCGACTTTGAGGTACGTCAATCCAAAATTCCAATTATGTGTGATAACTCAAGTGCCATAAACCTAAGTAAAAATCCCGTTTTACATTCTCGTACCAAACATATTGAGTTGCGACATCATTTTCTACGAGATAATGTTCAAAAAGGCCACATTGTGCTTGAAAAAGTTGATTCCGAAGACAACTTGGCCGATATTTTTACTAAAGCCCTAAACAAAAAATCGTTCTTTAAATTAAGACTTGGTTTAGGCATGCTTGAGTATAACCCATGAGATAATGCTACTCTCAATTATATGCATATTTTGAGGGGGAGCATCTCTCGAGGGGGAGCATAGCGTCTTTCTTAACCCTTTTTGCTTCGACAAAAGGGGGAGAGAAACCGAGTATGCTCTCGTGTTTAGCGGTTGTGTTTGTCATCATCAAAAAGGGGGAGATTGTTGGTGCAAGTGTACCACATCTCTATATATTTTATATATTTATTTTGATGATTACAAACACACCGTATTATTGTTTTTCTAACAATTTTATCCAAGTGTGCAGTTAATTGGACAACATGAAGATTTTATCTGAAGAGTCCAAGACTGGTGTTTACGTCATCATATATCTCATAATAATAAACACCCTAAAATAATATACCACTTGGATATTTCAAAAACCTAACCCAACACTATTTTTAAATTAAACTAAATCCTTGATTTAAATTAATTTAAGAATGTTGACTCTTTTGGAATAAGGGAAAAAGAATTCAGTTGCCTTTTTAAGCTATGGTCGCTCCTGACACTGAGACACCTTTTTCGGGCGGTATACCGCGTGGTGCTCGGCGGTATACCGCGGCTCTGTTACGTGTGGCAGGTTCTTGCAGGTTGACCTTCCTGCTGTCAGCTATTTTTTCAGGCGGTATACCGCGTGGTGTATGGCGGTATACCGCGGCTCTGCTACACGTGTTGCAGGTTGCTTTTGCAGGTTGACTTCTTTTTGTCAGCACCTTTTTCTGGGCGGTATACCGCGCCCATGTAGGCGGTATACCGCGGCACCCTCTCGACCGTTGCTGCTCCAAGTATATATACATGCAGCTTCTCAACTCCATGCAATACATACATAGAATTGAAAAATCTATCTCTTGGAGAAACTACCAGCTACACCCATCACTTATTCAATATATTTTTTGAGTGATCAAACCCTCAAAGATCCAAGTGTTATACTTATACAAGAGTGATTAATATTGTGAGATATATTCTCTTGTAAGTATTTGAATAGTGTGAGTGATTCACGTTCTCGAGCAAAAGCAAGAGATTTTATTATCATTGTATCAAGGTTTGTGTTCTACCATAAAGAACACTTATAGTGAATCAGTGTGTCGAGAAGTGTCTCGGCAAGTGGACTAGCCAGCCAGTTGGTGGTGAACCACTTTAAATCTCGGTGTCGGTATCAATATTCTCTACCCTTATCTCTTTATATTCCCGTTGTGCACTTAATTTTATTTATATATTTGTTGTGCATGCAATATTTGTTGTTGATTTTGATAAGAGAATTTTTATTTGTGAAATATTTTTAAATACAACCTTTACCCCCCCTAAGGTTGTCCTAACATATACTTATCAGAAATTTCTTGCATACGCCATGCAAAAATGTGGAATCAACCTTTCTGCTGTTTGCAAGTTAGTGTTTAAAAATGGCGATGGGTCATTTGTGTATTTATCCAACGATGGGGATATCTCTACTTTTCTGCACTTTGCAGTCGATTCAGAAAGGCCCCCATTACTTTTTGTCTATCCCGGCGTATCCGACGAAAACGACTACGACGGTGACGACGACGGTGACGACGAAAACCTCCAAATAGAGCAACCCGATTCTCAATTTCAGGCGTCCAACGCCCCAACGGTTCCGGAGATGCAACAACAACAACCACAACCACACGAAGGGCGTACTGCTGGAGTTGCTGATGACGAAACCCACGTTTTCAGAACGGGTAATTCTGAAATAGACAGACCAGACACCGATAGTGATGATCAGACCCCTAGTAGAAAATCATGTAGTCAGATTATAAAGACCCGACCAAACTTAACATGCAAAACATCAAATTCATAGCATCCCAAAATCACGGTCTCAAAATTTCATTACAAATACCAAAAAGGTTTGCGGAATCAACCTACACAACTGAGAAAAACTAATAACTAGAGTGTCACTACGCTTCTTGACTCTTCTTGCTAAGCTCAGCCTATTTGCCCGAGCTCCTGGAAACCTGCTTACCTGAAAAGGTTTTAATTTTGAAAAATGCGAGGGTTAGACCATGAGGTCTAGTGAGTCCCTCCTAACAGTTATCAAGCATTTAAAACAATTTATCTTTTCAGCATAAAACGTTCGTACTCAACACGTCAAAATCATATACGGACTAAAGTCCGCCTCCTCGTAATCTGACACCCTGAAGCCACCCGAAGGTGACAACGAGTCAGCCTCATGCTGCCTTGCGGAACCTCGCTCCTGGCATATAGGGACCTCCCTTCCCGCACGAGAGCTGGCGGAACTACTCTCCCGTCTTTGCCAGTTTACGTCTCCTTGATGTATGCATACATTCTACATAAAACTTTAAACAACTTTCATGCAATTAAAACATAATAATAAAGCATGGCAATTCTCAACATTCATAACACATTTTGAAAACACTTTAAAAGCCACACATTTTAGTTTAGAAAACTCACCTGAGGATCTTACTTCTCGTTCCTAAACAGTTCCAAACTTCCAAATCGACTTCCCTGAATAAACGGGCATAAAACAACAACTCAGCAAAAGTATCCGGACAACTCAGTTTTCCGGACAACCCTACTTTTCCGGACGCTAAAGAGTCCGGACACCCAACTAACCGGACAACGACCTAGTCCGGACAACACCCTTATCCGGGTAACTACTATTCTCCGGACGATACCCCTTTCCGGGTACCGAACTTACCGGACACAATACTTTACCGGACATAACTCTTACCCGGAAAATCCATCCTATCCGGAAAACTCCCTCGTCCGGGGACCTTCTCCCAAACAAGGAGTCCGGACGCCCAAGAAGGTTTCCGGACGTCCAGGAAGGTTTCCGGACGACGACCTGGGCCCGTTTTGGGATCGAACTCCATAGACTAGTTCGGTTTTATCGAAGAAGAGATTAGCAATAGCAACAAGATCAATAAACCTAACAATTTCTGAGTTCTTAGCAACTGAAACACACTACAAGACCCGATTTCTCTCATTTAAGTTTCAAACTCCACTTTTAAACAAAACCCAAACATAACTAATCTGCCCACATAATCAAGGATTGAACGATGCTACGAGAGTGTTACCTGATTGATTGCTTGCGAGAACGAATTCCAACTGCTGATCCTTCTTCCAAAATCCAAGGTTGATGACTTTCCTCTCCAAAAGCTCAAAACCTTCAAAACCCCTTTTTCTCTTCTTTCTTTCTCAACCACAGCCGACACCCACTCCAAATCAGTAATAAGAACATTCTCCTAGGGTTTTGGGCCCTTATATACTTCTTTACATAATTGCAAAATGACCCCTCAACTTCCATATGTTAACACAAAAAGGCTTACAATCCTACTATATTGGTCCGGGTTGTTACACAGATAGATGACTTTTTTGATATGCCCCCTATTCTTCCAGACTCCCATACCCAAACACAAACCTACGAACCTACACCTTATATTCGCAGTGAAATGTTACATGTAGGTCAGATATTCGAGTCGAAGGATCTCTTGGAAAGTCGGGTCGGACTTAAGTTCTTGGAAGAGGGTTTCGAAAGGCGCACGTCGAAATTTGACAAAACTAGATACATAGTTGAATGTGCCAGAAAAAACTGTGAGTGGAGGATGTACGCGATTGAAACGGGTGGCAAAGGAGGGGCGTTCATTATTAGAAAGTTGGACGACGTACACACTTGTACGAGGACGCAACTGAATCCCCACCACAAACAAGCCAGCAAAAAGACTTTAGGTGCGATACTGGAAAAAAAAATTCTTGATGTTAGTAGGTCATTGCGTCCAAAGGACATCGTCCACGATGTTCACCAGCAGTTCGGCGTCACGATTGATTACCACCAAGCTTGGCGTGCGCGATGTCATGCACTGTTTATGGTGAGAGGCACGTTCGAGGAGTCGTATGAACGACTCCCGACATATTTATATAATTTGCAGCTGCAGAACCCTGGTACGGTCACGCAGCTACGGACCGATTCACGTCGACGATTTGAGATGTGCTTCGTGGCCCTTGGTGTAAAGCCCATATCCCGGTATGTAATTTATTAGTATTGATTCTTTTTTTAAGATTTATGTAACGTGGTTTCCGTTAGCGGGGTTAGTCGAGTTGGGTTTAATCGTTAAAGTGTCGGAATTTTGGTTAGTTTTTAGAGGGTTGTAAGTTGAGGGGCTATTTGTGTCAAAGGCCAAAACCCTCATGGGTTTCGGCCCATGCAGGAAATTAGCGAGATCCATATGGTTTGTTAGGGTGTTGGTGGCGTGAGAAGTAAACCAAAGGAAAATAAAACCCTTGAATTGTTTGTAGTGGTGGCGTGAGAAGAAAACCAAGAGAAAACAAAGAACCCTACGGCGCCTACCCTTCCCCTCCCCGTTTTATGTCATCGGCCGGAGAAAGAAAGGACCAAAGTCCTATGTCTTAGGGTTAAACAAATATATTTTTGATAAAACACAACGGTTAAACAGGTTTACAAATATATTTTTGATAAAAACACAACGGTCTCGTGCAAGTTTCAAACTTAAAGATAGAAACCAATCCGTTTCCATCATTTGCAAATATCGACTAAAACCTCATAAAATCTCAAAAGGTGGGGTTCTTTAAATTGATTTCCAAGATTTCCCCAAATGGGCACATAAACAAATAAGATATGCACCTCGTGAAATTAAACCCACACGACTCAACATGCCGTAAAACAAAACTCATTTTACCCAAATCACTCAAATAGTTTTATACAGACATCGTGGAATGTAACTTTCCGTCTCAACTCTAACATATGTGGAGGAGTTCCAATGTTAAAGTCACAAGCCGTAGTCACTTGCCCAACATTTTAAACACCACAAAACACGGATATCATCTTACCCGAAAGAACCGTTGGAAAATTACGAAATGAAACAAATTCTAACAAAGTTTGCAACTCCCGTGATAAAACGATTTCATCTACTTTCAAAACCATAAATCGAGATTTCGTGTGTGCTGAACATTTCCTAAAATTCCAAAACACAATCCATAAAAGGATTGGATACACAAGAATTAGTTAATGCAATTTATTTTCAAAATAAACTTTGTGCATGACTCAGTCGGCATTCGACGTCTCGACTCGTACCCCTCCAAATCTCTCCGGTCCACTATCGTCATCCGGACATTTACACCTCTTAGGCAAGTTGGGAAATTACGTCCAATAATCCTTACGGTTTTTCCTCAATTCAAAGTCGGCTCCATAAGCCCATGATTCTAGCACAATCATCAATCTTGACCCGAAATGGCCTACTTAAAACAAACCTCATCCTTATCGTCACTCCAAGGGATTAATACTAGAATCGTCCTTCTATTCCAACGACTACTAGTTTAGAACCTTCATCACTACCCCAACGATCATGTCCTCAAGCAAATCAAGTACACACCTGTACTAGTAGGTTCACTATTGTTGTTCCTCCTTGTGATGGCTATTCTGGGTAGATATTACAACGAGTTATTAGCACCCAATAACTCACACTAACAACGCTCACGCTCAACTCCTTGGATTCCTCGTGACTTTCTCCGACTCGAGCATTGATCATGTGTTTCCGATAGTAGGAGCTCTACTACTACCTTCCACACATATCATCACTCGTTCCGAGTTCCATCCGATGTGTCCAAGTAGTTCCTTGCCGAAAAACTATACACATATGCCCGCGCCGGCATATGTACACACTATTCCTAGCTCCCAAGGAATTCCACCCAATTCCACCACCCTTGCTATGACGGAATCCCCACTAGTCATGACGAGTCGCCTCACGAATGCACAGTCGCACACAGTGTAAAACCAGATAGACATTCGAATATAAGATTCTATCCTACAACGGTTGGACTCAAACAAGAGCTGCGCAATAGAACTAAATCCGACATTCTAGGGCTATTCGGTTCCTACCGCATACAACCAATAGTGCATTCACTTAACAACCTATCAAGGCTAGCATAAACTCCTATTAGCAAACAACAAACATGCAGTACAGTGTAATAAGCACCAAGCAATCTAGCATACATACTCCTATGTTCTAGAAAGCAATCTAGCATACATACTCATATGTAAACACTCTTCCCAGCTCACTAGGAATTTCATCTCATCCCACTACCCTTGCTACAACGGAATCCCTATTAGCCATAACGAGTTGCCTCGCGAATACCCAGTCGCATGCAGCGTGAATTAAATAGACATTCGAATACAAGATTCTATCCTAGAACGGTTGCCTTATAAGATTATTGTAATGGGATTGTAAGATCCCACATTGGTTGGGGAGGGGAACAAAGGTTGCCTTATAAGAGGAACTTGATACCTCCCCTATCAGACGCGTTTTAAAACCGTGAGTCCAGGTGTGCGGACAAAGCGGACAATATCTGGTACGGTTAGCCTGGGATGTTACAGATGGTATCAGAGCCGGGAACCGGACTGGTGTGCCAGCGAGGACGCTGGGCTCCCAAGGGGGGGTGGATTGTAAGATCCCACATTGGTTGGGGAGGGGAACAAAGGTTGCCTTATAAGAGGAACTTGATACCTCCCCTATCAGACGCGTTTTAAAACCGTGAGTCCAGGTGTGCGGACAAAGCGGACAATATCTGGTACAGTTAGCCTGGGATGTTACACTTGGACTCGCGGTACGTATTTTAACACGTCATATGTTTACACATTATAAACTATAACATTTACAAAGGAAAACCACCTATGTTTTTGCAGATCCGCACATTTGTGGCAAATCTACGTCGTGTCCTGATAATAGACGCATCCCATTTAAAGGGCCGTTACTTGGGTATGATGTTCCTGGCGGTTGCCATGGACGGGGATAACTCCATCGTTCCAGTAGCTTTCGGCGTAGGCAAGTCCGAAACCGGGGACGAGTGGACTTGGTTTATGTCCATGTTGAGACAAGCTATCGGAGACCCGCAAGGGTTGGTGTTTATGTCCGACAGGGCTCCTTCCATAAGCGCCGCAATCTCTGCCATCTACCCAAACGCCCCTCACGCCATATGCTGTCGACATTTGGAGATGAACGCCAAATCCAAGGACAAATGTATTACGACCAACAAGAATGTCTACTGGGCGGCATGCAGAGCATATACGGATCGGGAGTTTAACAAGTACATGAATATGCTACGACATAGTGCCGACGAAGCAGCCAAAGTCTTTGACGATGCTGGACCGGAGAGGTGGTCCGCGGCCCATTTTCCTGGACAACGGTATGACATTCTGACCTCGAATAGTGCAGAGTCTGTGAATGCACTCTCCCGTTTTGCGCGTAGATGTCCGATTGTTAATCTTATGGACTACTTTAGGGCCTTTCAACAAGAGTGGTACCAAATTCGACGCCTAAAAGGAGCTGAGATGCAAAATGCACTCACACCAACGGCGGAGGGGCCCAAACGAAACGGATCGTTCAGTACAGTGCGCGTCGTTCGGCGACATGGCCGGTAAGAACAATCGAGTATGGGAAGTACGAGGTGCATGATGACTATCTTCACGTGATTGTGAATATGGAAGACCACCTTTGTTCGTGTCGCAAATGGGATAAATCTGGGTTACCGTGCGGCCATGCCATCGCTGCAGCAAGACATACGGGTCGTAGAGATTGCAGCGACTTGGCTGTTTGTTTCTTCACGTCCGAATATTACCGGAGAACTTACGTGGAGGTAATAAACCCAGTTGGACCCCCTGCAGCATGGGTGTATCCACCCGACCCGCTTCCGCCATGCTATCCACCTTTAATCGATAAGAATAGAGTCGGGAGACCGAGAAAGAACGACCGACGTCCATCACGTGGTGAAAGTTCGATACAGCGAATATGTACTCGGTGCCAATGCGTAGGACACACTCGTGGAGAGTGTCCAAATCCCGCCCCTTCAACCGTGCCAAGGAGACATTCAGTCAGTCACACCCCGGGCCCGTCACAGCTTGAACCATATGGAACAAACACATATGATACTGTTGATCTAAACGCTGATTTGTAAATGATATATATATATTCATATTATATATATACACATACAAATGCTTCTAAATGAACATTGATAACACAACTAGTTTGTAAATGATATATATATATATATATATTCATATTATATATATACACACATACATATGCTTCTAAATGAACATTGATAACACAGCTAGTTTGTAAATGATATATATATTCATATTATATATATACACATACATATGCTTCTAAATGAACATTGATAACACAGCTAGTTTATAAATGATATATATTCATATTATATACACACACATACATATGCTTCTAAATGAACATTGATAACACAGCTAGTTTGTAAATGATATATATATTCATATTATATATATACACACATACATATGCTTCTAAATGAACATTGATAACACATCTAGTTTGTAAATGATATATATATATATATATATTCATATTATATATATACACATACATATGCTTCTAAATGAACATTGATAACACAGCTAGTTTGTAAATGATATATATATTCATATTATATATACACACATACATATGCTTCTAAATGAACATTGATAACACAGCTAGTTTGTAAATGATATATATATATATATATATATATATATATATATATATATATATATTCATATTATATATATACACACATACATATGCTTCTAAATGAACATTGATAGCACAACTAGTTTGTAAATGATGTATATATATTCATATTATATATATACACATACATATGCTTCTAAATGAACATTGATAACACAGCTAGTTTGTAAATGATATATATATATATATATTCATATTATATATACACACACATACATATGCTTCTAAATGAACATTGATAACACAGTTAGTTTGTAAATGATATATATATATATAGGCTGGGTATCTTTTGCAAACCAGTGTATTTGTACAAACTCGTACAAACCATACCTAGCTTTATGATTTTGTAAATTTGGCTTCATGAATATATATATATATATATATATATATATATATATTGGCTTCATGAATATATAATTTGGCTTCATGAATATATCATTTGGCATTTTTAACTAATTTTTTTCGGTGAAGCCCTAAAATACCCTTATTTTTGTAAAAAAATTAGTTAAAAATGCCAAATGATATATTCATGAAACCAAATTATATATTCATGAAGCCAAAATATATATAAAAATATTCATGAAGCCAAATTTACAAAATCATGAAGCTAGGTATGGTTTGTACGAGTTTGTACAAATACACTGGTTTGCAAAAAATACCACCCCTATATATATATTCATATTATATATATACACATACATATGCTTCTAAATGAACATTGATAACACAGCTAGTTTGTAAATGATATATATATATATATATATATATATATATATATATATATTCATATTATATATATACACATATATATGCTTCTAAATGAACATTGATAACACAGCTAGTTTGTAAATGATATATATATATTCATATTATATATACACACATACATATGCTTCTAAATGAACATTGATAACACAGCTAGTTTGTAAATGATATATATATATTCATATTATATATATACACACACATACAAATGCTTCTAAATGAACATTGATAACACAACTAGTTTGTAAATGATATATATATATATATATATATATATATATATATATATATATATATATATATATATATATATATATATATATATATTCATATTATATATATACACACATACATATGCTTCTAAATGAACATTGATAACACAGCTAGTTTGTATTCCATCCAACAGGCTCTTCATCTTCAATCTTTCTGACCCTTCTTCAACGGCTTCTGCTTTTTCAACCACGTATGGCCATTGTGTACCACAACCCGGACACACTTTAGCAAATGAGTTGAGGGTTGTCATATATTTTACAAGAGGAGTGGGCCCACGAATGAGGTAACATCTGACTTGACCTTGCATGATGTAAAAAAACAACAAAAAAATACAAAACAACACAGTAAAAAAAATACAAACAACAACACAGTAAAAAAAATACAAAACAAGAAAAAAAATACAAAACAACTAAAACAACCACCACCTACTTAAAAATTGATTTAGTTTCATCAATCCAAGCTTGCTTCTCGTTTACCTTCGCTTGAATAATTGCGAAGTCTTGCAGAATATGGTGAATTGCTTCTTGTTCTCGACCAACACGAGCCTCCCTAGCTTTTATATCCCCTTTCATCCTTTTGATCTCCCTGTCTTCCTCTTCGATCTTTCTCAAATGGACTACCTTCCTGTCCATAATTTTTTTCCACTCTTCTGTTAGTTCATCTATCTCATTTTCCTTTTTTGCTATGGCGACCTCGATTTGAGGTGGCATTTTTTCAGGAGTAGACTTAGGGTTTGATGACGATGTCATTTGTGGATGAAATGAGAGAAGAGAAATCAAGAGAGAAAACAATTCAAAGAAAGAAAAAACAAGAGAGAAATCAAGAAAGAGGAAGTGTGAATTATGAATTGCATCTTACTGGTATTTATGGATGAAATCTCAAACATGCAAATGAATTTCAACCACAAATTTGTCTTCAAAGTACAATAATTGTGGAAAAAAACAGTAAAAGCATGCAAGATTCGTCCAAGTACAGGGGCTGAAAGTGTAATTTTTAGGGACCAAAAGTGTAAAAATTAGGGTTTGAGTCTTCAAAAAAAAATTAGGGTTAACCCTGGGCCGACATGTGGCGGGTTAGCCCGCGATCGTGGGGGCACAACGCGGGCAGGGACCAAAACTGCCAACACGGGCATTCTTGAGGGGGGAAAGCTGGGCTGCGGGCATTCTTGAGGGACCAACGCGGGCAAAGTGGGCAAACTTTGGTGACACGTGGGCCTGGGGCCCGCGATCGCGGGGCCCACCGCGGGCTTTTGTGGCATTTCGGTAAGATGAGAGAGTTTTGTGGCATTTTGGTAAGTTTGGGTCAAACTTGTGGCATTTTAATTAATTTCCCTATTATTTATATTAATATTTAACAATTTATAATTCAATTAATTCTTTAAATGTAATATTGATTAAAAAGTTGTATTCTTGTTATTAAATTTTAAATAAGAGAAAGAGGTTTAACTAATATATATATATATATATATATATATATATATATATATATATGTAATTAAATTTGAAATACGACAAAGAAATTTAAGATCAAAGACAAAACCGTTCACTTTGAACTTCGAGATGCATTAATTGATCATTTGTGGGACGAGTATACTAACTCGGAGCATTAGTATTATTTAATTATGCTTTTTAATTTGTGTTATTTGAATTGATGTAATTTTATTTAAATGTATTATCAATTAAAAAATTATCGTTTTTATTTTTATCGGTATTCATTAAATATATATATATATATATATATATATAATTAAATTATTGTTTTTTCATCTATTGAAAAGCCCAAACAATTATTTTTTTATGTATTGGATAATGGGAAACTTTTTATCCATAATTTCTATCGTATTATTTTTCCGTCGTTTAGTAAAAAAAATTAGGTTCGTGAAAAGTGCAACCATATCGTTTTAGAAGATGCAATAATACCTCGTAATCAACCAAAAAACCCAAAAAACTCTTGAAATCAACGGAAAAAAACCCGAAAATACTCTTGAATTATACCAAAAAACCGAAAAAAATTATCTCGAAATCGATAAAAGGAACTTAAAAATCCCTTAAAATCAAGAAAAAATGTTTAAAAATCCCTCAAAACGGTAGCATTAGACTAAAACAACATTGGACGACATGGAAAAAAATTAGATTCGTCAAAGAGATTTTTTTTCAAAAGAAAAAAAGAGTTCAAGTTCAATTGGCGCTCCCCCTCGTATAAATTTATGGCTTCACCCCTGCTCGTACCGCTGCCGTTTTAGCTCCGAGTCGTAACATCCATCCCCTACGCTGCTAGATTCACGAGCCAGTTAAATATATAGAGATATTTAACAGAAAAATATTAACGAAACTAAGAATAAACACTCAAATCAAAACAAAAGAAATTCTTGTTTGTGATAAATGAAGTTTAGGAGACAGAACCATAACTTTTGCATAACATAAGTCCAAAACCGTAATTTACTCAATACCTGTTTTTATTTTAAAAATAGAAAATTAATACATAAATATATAAAAATAAAAAATGATTTAAAAAATTAATAGTCACGAACAATGATGGAAAACATAATGATTATTGTGTTGAAGTCCACTGAGGTGTCACTGTGATCGCCATGTTTTCAAACCTTTGTCCATTTAATATTCCTTTATGAGATTTTTTCATTTTTTTTCTCAAAATAAGTTGAATTTAGAAAAAGAAAAAAAATATTTTGTCTTTTGAGTAAACTACAGTTTTGGTCCCTGTAGTGTACACAAAACTACGAATAATGCGGTGAACTTCAATAAGTATAGAAATAGTTAACATGTTTTGCATTTTGCTATGGAAAGAGTCCCCGACACTAACACCGTTAGCATTCCTTCTTATCGCAATGCTCCATGAGAAGTAGAAGTAAGATAAAGCTGCAAGCCTGCTGCGTACGATTAGCTAGTCTTACGGTGGCAAAAGGATTCTAAGTGCGCCCTGGCCGGGGACATGTATTTGGCGCCAAAAAGTGAGGGAGAGAGAGATCGCGTTAGTCTTGCTATGATATGCATTTAACCATTATAATATGTTGATTTTTTCAGCATCAATAATAATTATGAAGTCAAGAAAATAAAATTAAAAACTAGGAAAATGTCACTTCTCACAAACCTAATGGTAAGAACCAAGGTTCTTGTACAATAACCTAAAGATGATAAAGTTCATATAAGATATCTCCATGATGGTAGTTCACTTTTTTGCTAATAAGAACCTTGCATTGGAGATGCTTTGATAGTATGATTTGCTCTTTGTTAGATTAGGTTTATGTTTTTGACTCTCCTAGCCCCTAAGGTTATTCAACCGTTGAAATCCAATGGATTTAGATGGGTCCGATCAAATCCTCAACTGGATGTTTGAACTTTTCCGTCCAATCCAATCCAATTAAAATTGGACAACTTATCCAATTCAATTCAAATAATGGTTGGATTAGTTCAGTTCCACCTATTAAATATTACTGTAAATTATCCATTGAATCTGATTGGATAATTCCAAATTTTGATATAATTTTCAACCCATACCACTTCAATCCATTATTCAAATACTTTTCCTAATTTCTTACAAAACTACATATAAATATGAACTAGAAACAATAACGTTAAATATATCAAATTGAATGTCGAATTAAATATAATATTTAATTAAAGTGGTTGTTTTTTTATAATTTGTTTTGCTCCAAATTCCGTTATAATTCTTCGATTTTCGATTTAAAAAATAGGAGGAAATATTTTTGTCTTTTTTTTTAAAGTGGTTACAACTAACTCTTTAACCAAGATCATTTCAAACAATTTACACGAGTTCTTGGGTTCTCTCTATATTTTTTTTCATAAATATTTATATATAGGCGAATGATCATGTGAGAAATTGAGGTTAACGTGAGAAGCGTGTGAGATGCGTGAGAAGTGGATCCGAACCGTTGATCATTTGTAATTAAATGTCCTCCGATGAATTGCGGCTTAGAAGGGAGTTGATCTGGTCATCTTATGTAACACCCTCAAAGTTGGAAAGAGCAACTAATTAAGAACTTCGACAAAATAACCAAATAAAGGATAAAGTTGTTTCTACAAATCCATCCCCGAAAGTTACGGGTGTTACTTCTTATCTTGGTGCATCTGATCCTAATTTGAATATATTTCTCATCCAACTATTAATAACCACATTTCACGCTAACTTCAACTTCTCATCAGAATCCAACTCTCTCTCTGTATATGTATATATATATATATATATATATAGAGAGAGAGAGAGAGAGAGAGAGGGGGAAAGAAGTTTAATTGCAAACCAAATTTAACTTATGAACTAGTCGACCAACCATCGTCCTTCATCTCTATTTGATCCACCAACTAACAATAAATAGTATTCTTAAATAAAATGGTTATTTAATGTGATTATGGGAAAATGGAAGTTGATTTCAAAAAAAAAAAATCATGTTTAACTACGTGATTTTTTTTCTTTTATTTTTTTAATTAAAAATTTTACATTAATTTTTAAACTAAATTATCTTTAATTACTAATATTTTAATCAAAAAAATTACATAATAAATGAGAATTTCATTCTCTTTGATGACATACATCCAATTATAGTTTTTAACCTTCTTTTTACGTGAAATGGTATGTGTGTAATATTTATTATAAATATTTATGTACATTCACATGTATACAGTAGCACAACATCGTAAGTCCGTAACTCGACATCACTTTCTTCAACACCGTAAGTATGTAAGCCAAGAACATCTTCTTCAGCGCGATAAGTCCCTAACACGGTACCCCGTTCTTCATCATTGTAACCCAACACCAATCGAGACTAATGAAGAACCTATCCAATATTGACTTGGTGTGTGTTTGTGTATGTGAAACCATAACCTACCACCATTTTCCATTGAGATTGATCGAGAACCTATCGATTGATCTATAGTGTGTTTGTGTGTGTAAGACCATAACCTACCACTTTTAGCTTTTATCGAGACGAATCCGGAACCCACAACGACCAATTGAGAACCCAATAAAGAAAAAAGAAAAACTAGAGAATCTAGGGATGAAACTATGGTATATTCAGGATGAATAGTATTATATGCATGATGAATATTATGGTGAACATTAATATTTATAATGAATATACACTGATATGAATACTAAAAAGTTTTTGTGTACACATGAATATACATAAATATTCATGATGAATAGTATGTATACTCGTGATGAATGTTATAGTAAAAATGAATATTCATAATGAATATCATACTGATGTATAAATACTGAAAAATTGTTGTATACATGTAAATATACATAAATGATCATGATGAATAATATATATATATATATAAATATATGTGTGTGTGTGTGTGTATTCACGATGAATGTTATAGTGAAAATGTATATTCATGATTAATATAATAGTGAAAATGTATATTCACGATAAATATCATAAGGATGTATGAATACTCAACTGTTGCCGTATACATGTACATGAATATTCATGATTAATGTTATAATGAAATATATATTCACGATGAATATCATAATGATGTATGAATACTGAAGAATTGTTGTTTACACGTGATCGCACATGAATGTCATTGATGAATGTTATAGTTAAAAAACGTATATATATGATGAATATCTTACTGATATATATTTTTTTGAATACTGGAAAAAGTTGGTGTATATATGTAAACATAGGTAGGTATTAATTATGAATATTACATAGATATACCATTTTATATATAAAAAACAATTAAAACGAAGAAAAAAAGAACTATATTAAGATGAATGTCATATCAAACAGAATGAGATGTTCGTTTTTATATATAGATTTTGACTTTTTATTCTATATTTTAGAAACATTAGAGTATCTCCAATGCAATGTTCTTACAAGCAAAAAATGTAGTGGCTTGTAAGAACTACCATTGTGAAGAGTTCTTATAAGAACTCAAACTTCTTTAGGTTCTTAAAATATGAACATTGGTTCTTACCATGAAGTTTGTGTGAAATGACAAGTTCTTCATTTCTATTGATATTTAAACTAAATAATTACTATTTGTTTATAAATATATAATAATGTTGACAAATAAATAAGACCCACAAAATTGAGGTTTTTATAAGAACTATTATTATGAATTTTTGTATAAATTTTTAATTTGATAGTTAAAAATGAGATGTCATCAAAAAGTGCAAAAAAGAGGTTCTAGAAAATATTGTTATTAAGATCACAACCTCTTTAACAAAAGACAATAAACTAAATTTGGTATAAAATAAACAACTTTTGCCTCATTAAAAAAACCTAAAAATAATTTATAGATTTTCATTTTATGTTTGGGTTGAGTTAATAATTTTTATATTTAAAAAAAATATGATATGGGATTGAGGAGGGCCAAATGGAATTTAAAGATGTGACAAAAAGATTTGATTATGGACCCACTTTACATGATGGCGTTCGCATGTTAAAAATTAAAGTAAGGATAATTTTGAGGGTGAAAACCTTTTCCTTTTATCTTTACTTACATTCCTTTTTATTTTTCATTAATAATTACTTATAAATACATCAATATCTATTACTTTCCTTGTGTCAAATACCACTTGCAGAAAAAGAAAATATATTAATTTTAATCCAATTTAGACTAGACCATTAACAAAAAATTCATTCTCTTTATAACAAGAAAGTCAATTGTCACAACCTAATCTAAGGGGCTGTTTGGCGGTTGCTGAATGGTTTGGTGCAGAATGATTAAGTGATCAGAATGTTTAAGGGACTCTTATTATATAGTTCAAAGTGAAATATGATTGTTTTGTAATTGTTCAGAATAAAATCAGGGCTGTTAGGACAACCTTAGGGGGGGGGGGGTAAAGGTTGTATTTAAAAATATTTCACAAATAAAAATTCTCTTATCAAAATCAACAATAAATATTGCATGCACAACAAATATATAAATAAAATTAAGTGCACAACGGGAATATAAAGAGATAAGGGTAGAGAATGTTGATACCGACACCGAGATTTAAAGTGGTTCACCACCAACTGGCTGGCTAGTCCACTTGCCGAGACACTTCTCGACACACTGATTCACTATAAGTGTTCTTTATGGTAGAACACAAACCTTGATACAATGATAATAAAATCTCTTGCTTTTGCTCGAGAACGTGAATCACTCACACTATTCAAATACTTACAAGAGAATATATCTCACAATATTAATCACTCTTGTATAAGTATAACACTTGGATTTGTGAGAGGTTGATCACTCAAAAATTATAACTTGAATAAGTTATTAAATGAGATGAGGAGCTGAGTATTCTTTTTGAGCTGGGTATTCAATGTCTACGAGTCTTGACATAAATGCTGAGAAGCTGCATGTATTTAAGCTGGACGTGGCAACGGTCAAAAGCTCACCGCGGTATACCGCCTATATGGGCGCGGTATACCGCCCAGAAAAAGTAGCTGACCAAAGGTAAGTCAACCTGCAAAAGCAAACCTGCAAAACGTACCAGCAGAGCCGCGGTATACCGCCATACACCACGCGGTATACCGCCTGACAAAGTGGCTGACAGCAGGAAGGTCAACCTGCAAGAACCTGCCATACGTAACAGAGCCGCGGTATACCGCCGAGCATCACGCGGTATACCGCCTGAAAAAGGTGTCTGCGTCAGGAGCGACCATAGCTTAAAAAGGCAACTGAATTCTTTTTGTTTTATTCCAAAAAAGTCAACATTCTTAAATTAATTTAAATCAAAGATTTAAAAATAGTGTTGGGTTAGGTTTTAAAATATCCAAGTGGTATATTATTTTAGGGTGTTTATTATTATGAGATATATGATGACGTAAACACCAGTCTTGGACTCTTCAGATAAAATCTTCATGTTGTCCAATTAACTGCACACTTGGATAAAATTGTTAGAAAAACAATAATACGGTGTGTTTGTAATCATCAAAATAAATATATAAAATATATAGAGATGTGGTACACTTGCACCAACAAGGGCGCTTAATGGTTAAGGGATGTCTAGGATACAAAATCATTCAGATAGATTTAGAACCATTAAGAGACAGACTATTTTTTTGCCAAACAAGATTCACCTCTTAGCGATTCAGAGGTTGTGGAACATTAAGAGGTAAACAAACAACCCTAAATCCTAATCATTCATCTATGACCTGCAAAAAGAAAAAGAAAATAGAAATGCCAAATTAAAGTTGTTCTTGGAGATTGCAACCACTTTTATGATGATACAATTGAAAAGGAAGTAACAACAACAAGATTACCCATCTAATCTCATTGTCAGACACAAATAGCTACAAAGCAAGTATTTTACATTTAAATAGAAATGACATGACAAATATATTCATGGGAAATTAATTAAAATACCTCAAAATGGAAGTTGTGTTACCAAAATACCCAAAAAAAATTCAAGTTTACCTAAATGCCCTAAATTTCCGCGATGATGTCCGCGATGATGTCCGCGATGGTCCGCCGCGGCCCGCGATGGCCCGCGGTGGGGACTAAAAGTGTAAATAATGTTGCAAAAATTATCACTTTCAGTCCCTGACCGCGATCACGGACACTCACCGCGGAAATTTAGGGCATTTGGGTAAACTTTGAATTTTTTTGGGTATTTTGGTAAGTCAACTTCTATTTTAGGGTATTTTAATTAATTTCCCTATTCATTATTTCATTTGGTATTAAGGTAAAAATATTATTCAACTAATTACAAAATGTAAATATCATACATTTTTTAAAGAGTGAATTGTGTATTTGGTCCTTGTGGTTTTGTGTTTTCTTTAAATATGGTCCTTATTCTATATTTATTATGGATATGGTCCCTATGCTATGCAATATATTGTGGGTAGGGTCCTTCAACACTAACACCGTTAAGTTTGATAGGTTTAAACTTTAATTTTGGTCCCTATGGTTTATAGAAATATTTGAAAGTGGTCCCTTTGGTTTATTATTGTTCTTATATTTTTCCTTTAAAAACTAATAAAAATATAATTATATATATATATATATATATTATTAATATCTATATATATTAAAAATATAAAAACTTATTTATATATATTAATAAAATATAATTATATATTTTATATTATATATATATATAAATATTATTAAAAAATAAAAATATATTATCTAAATCATATTTATATATATTAATATATATACATATATTAAAAATTATGTAATTTTTTAATAATATTTTCATATATAGAATTAATATTATATTTTCTTAATCGACCTCATCAACACTTTCATATTAAAGGTATATATAATAGGGTATTTAATTAAAATACCCAAAGTTAGACTTTCATTTACTAAAATACCCATTTCTCTCATGTTTTTACCAAAATACCCATTTTTCCGCGAAAAGGGTCCGCGATCGCGGGCAAGGACCAAAAATGCCACTTTTAGAAACTTTTACCCTGCGATCACGGGGGAGTGTCCCGCGGTGGACTAAATTTCCTTCAATTTGATGATTTTGAATTGAAATGTTACACTTTCAACCCCTATACTTATTTACTTAATTTACTTTATACCTTTTACTTTCATAATTTTAATTTTACATTTAACACATATAATCGTTTATTAACTAAAATACGTTAACAAAATACGTTTTAATTTTAACAAGTTACACCATTATAATCGTCTCCTCGATACGTTCGAAATGAGCCCAATATTGAATATTTTTGGATTTATTTATTTTATTATATATCATATATACTACATAAAAATATTTTTAATATTTACAATTCATACCCTTATAGTTAATTATTTAATTTATGGTATATCTCTTATTTTTTTCAATTTTGTTTTACACTCTTATCGCATTAACATAATAATCATATATTAACTAATTCATTAAATCGTTTTAAATTATTATTATTTGTATGTGTTTATAGATATCGGGAATGGCAATAGGACAAATTTTCACGAGAAGAATATGAAATGGGGTTTTGACAAGTTGGTATCACTGAACTCATTTAATAATTGTGAAAATGGGTATTTGGCGAATGATGATTCATGTGTGTTTGGAGTACCAAAAACGTATTTTAACTATAAGAGTACCATAAAATAAATAAAACGTATTTTAACTATAAGAGTACTATAAGAATTGTGATCGCAGGGTAAATGAAAATCAAACTATAAGAGTACCATAAATACGTTTTATGGTACTCCAAACACACATGAATCATCATTCGCCAAATACCCATTTTCACAATTCTTAAATGAGTTCAGTGATACTAACTTGTCAAAACCCCATTTCATATTCTTCTCGTGAAACTTTGTCCTATTGCCATTCACGATATCTATAAACACATACAAATAATAATAATTTAAAACGATTTAATGAATTAGTTAATATATGATTATTATGTTAATGCGATAGGAGTGTAAAATAAAATTGAAAAAAATAAGAGATGTACCATAAATTAAATAATTAACTATAAGGGTATGAATTGTAAATATCAAAAATATTTTTATGTAGTATATATATATGATATATAATAAAATAAATAAATCCAAAAATATTCAAGATTGGGCTCATTTCGAACGTATCGAAGAGACGATTATAATGGTGTAACTTGTTAAAATTAAAACGTATTTTAGTTAATAAACGATTATATGTGTTAAATGTAAAATTAAAATTATGAAAGTAAAAGGTATAAAGTAAAGTAAGTAAATAAGTATAGAGGTTGAAAGTGTAACATTTCAATTCAAAATCTTCAATTAAATTTGGTCACCGCGGGACACTCCCCCATGATCGCGGGGTAAAAGTTTCAAAAAGTGGCATTTTTGGTCCCTGCCTGCGATCGCGGACCCCCTTCGTGGAAAAAATGGATATTTTGGTAAAAACGGGAGAGAAATGAGTATTTTGGTAAATGAAAGTCAAACTTTGGGTATTTTAATTAAATTCCCTATATAATATATACTTATTAAAATTATATAATATTTAAATTTAATATTTTATGTCAAAATTTAAATTTTAAGCATTAAACTTAAACATTAAATTTATTAATTATAAAATTTTAATAAATATATATTATTTATATATTTTAAATATGAAAATATTAACGAAATCGATCAAGAAAAATAAATATTAGTTATATATGTGAAAATATTATTAAAAACTTATAAATTTTTAATAAATATATATATTAATATATATATATATATATATGAATTAGATAATATATTTTTATTTTTTTAATAATATTTATATTTATATTAGTTTTTAAAGAAAATTTGTAAAAATAATAATAAACCACATGGACCACTTTCAAAGATTTCAATAAACCATAGGAACCAAAATTAAAGTTTAAACCTTTCAAACTTAACGGTGTTAGTCTTGAGGGACCTTAGCCACAATATATTGCATACCACAAGGACTATATCCATAATAAACATAGAATGATGACCATACTCAAAGAAAACACAAAACCACAGGGACCAAATCCACAATTCACTCTTTTTTAAAATTTGGGTTGTTTTATTGTAGACATTTACTTTTTAGATGAGCTAACAGCATTTAAAGAACACCATAGAATAACGACTTCAAATACAATGCTACAAGCACAAAAGCATAAATACTGATCATAAGAAACGACTACCATGAACTCTAACGTATGTCGAAGCCCGTCATCACATATGACTAGCTTTTTTTTCATCATCAGATACTACTCAAACTCGACATTATTAGCTTCAACCCATGTTAAAACTAGCCATCGGATGCCATACAACCAATACCAAAAATGGATGTTAGGTCACATAATGACTTTTAACCACAATGTCAAAACATAATAATATGCAATAAGGAAAATTGTAATAATATCCAAACAAATTCAATCAATCATAAAAATTTCAGCCCCCACAACACCATTAAAAAGGAAAAACAAAACCAACCATCAATAGTTTTCAACACTAGTCATATCTAGTCCATCAAAACCATGTCTGCTACAAATCATGTCTAGCTCAGTTGGTGTACTACCTAAGGACGGTAACATCCTGGGGGGGACTGTGGATGGTATCCCAGTCTACCCGGGTTCGATTCCAAGGGGAGGCAATTGAGGGCATGAGGAGTACCCAATCCTTGGGTGGTCCAGTCTTTGACTGGGCTTACCCCCCCCCCCCCAGCCTGTGGTTGGGCCTTAGGTCCAGCGTAAGCTGGGCCAGGACAGCGGCGGATTTGTGGACTGCCCTCGGATGTCCGATACCGCCGGGGAGGCGTGTGTGCGTTGTGTTCGTGGTAGTTGATCGAAATGGTCGATGCCGCTATGCCTTCCCAAAAAAAAAAACATGCTCGCTATTTTGAATCAAAAGTCATATATATAGAATAATACCAACAATAAATAATAAGAGGAATCCAACATTTAAAGCAAAGATCAAAGAATCATGATGTTGTTTTAGAAGATTAGAACCCTTTTTTTCAAACTTTTTTCACTCTTGTTTGTTTGTAATGAAATAAAGGTCAAAAGGGAGACTGCCCTCTTCTACATTCTAATCATCATTTTTGATTTATTGGGGTCTCCTTTTTCAAGCCTCAAAACATCTCAATTGCTTATAATTATCTAGTGCATGAGTTGTTGAGCAATGGAAGACACCCCATCACTTCACATCTCCTAGATCCTCAAACCATATTGCAAAAGTACAAGTATATATGCACAGGTTACAACTATTTACAGCATATAGTATCGCTATCTGTAACATATCATTCAGGTACCACTTTTTGTTTAAACCACAAAATGCTTCCTGATGCAGTGAGATGCCTGTGTACCATACAAGTATATATGCTTGTACTATACAATTGTCACTACATATGTAATTTTGGGTACTATACAAGTATATATGTATGCCATGTGAAGTCGATATCTAATGAAATAAATACTCAATGCAAGGATTCTTGACAATAAATGTCCACAATGAAAATGTGTAACTATTACAGTTTTTAGTTAACCAAATGACAATTTTGCCCTTTGATAATAGAGGCAATAATGAATTTCTCCATCTCATGATTAAGGGTAGAATTGGAAAGTATGCAGTGATTTTGAAGTCTTAAGAATCTATTAGACTGTTTATCATTTATTGTCGGACAATAGGCAACGAGAATGTGAGATGATAAGAGACAAATAGGAAATATAAGCTTGTAGAGTTGGTATGTGGGCAACCAGTTCATGCCATAACAGACATGGGAAATGAACATAAAACCCTAAAAGATAACACTGAGTGGAGGCAGACTCAGTGGGTTACTGGTCCAACAAAATGGTGGAAAACTGGGTGCAGGTTAGTGCCTCTACTTCCTCAAGTCTTGACACAACTCCATTGCATATTTTGAAAGTAAAAAATAATAGCACTAACATAGCAAAGAACTTCATTCCAGCTGGCCAATTTATTTAAAAGTAAAAGAGAAAGGGGAAAAAATAAAGTAAGTAAATAAACAAACAGTATGTTGCCCCACTGAAGAGAAGTGCTGAATTCAGTATTAGGTCAAAACCTTAGATATTTTCTTTAGACACTTGGTTCTTCATTAAACTAAAGAAAGCAGAACAAACTGAGCTGAAAAGAACACCTTAAATATGATAATAGATGATGCATCTATTAATGGTGATATAAATGGATATTCAAGAACTTTATATCTATCCCAACCATATCCCAGTTAAAGTCGGCATTATCCGAAATTCAGCCAGAATGAATATTATCCATATTCATATCCACTACTATGGACATAGTCATATCCGTATCCCTAAAGCAAGCATCTAATATATTGGATTTTGGGGCATTTGTCCACATACCATAAGAATAGCCAAATGCACCAGACAACTCTTGAATGAGAAACAAAGAAATAACGACAAATGCTTTGGCTAATAGAAATTAATTGTGGCTATTCGGTTGTAAAATTTATCAAATAACTGAAATCATATATAATTTTATACCCATGGCGTTGAAGTCATTCAAGGGTACCCTGAAGCATTTCTCTAGTTGACTAGCAATACATATGTTAGATTCTTCTCAGATACCTAAAATGAAAGGTGGAATGCGGTGAGCCTTCCTACAAGCTATGGATCAAGATTGCTCCGCAATTGAATAGCTGTGCGTACTTGATACTCTTGTTTGCCTAAACATGTAACCCGAGAAAAGTAATCAAGTTGGTCAAGAACACCTCTTTATTGACATTTAGTTTAAGCTTTTTCTCACCTTTTTTCACAAACATTTTGTTTCAGTCAGAATGTTGACGGAATCGGACAACCTTGTTGATGAAAGATCTCTCACGGCGGTAACTGTTTACACAAAAATAATATAATTTAATACAAGGGAAACTGTTGTCATGTCTATGCTATTATGCTTCACATAGAGAAAGTAATATATCTTTATACATCGAAAACTGTTGCGCTAAATTAATGGCAGACAACTTACATTACAAATGATGCAAGGGAAAAGCAACTCAACCCAATGGAAAAGTGGATGCAAAATGTTGGCCAGAAGTTATCACGGTCCAGAAATAATTTCTCAGAAACAAGAGTGGCTACACTTGAAAACAACAAAATCGTCCAACCACCAGGTAAGCAGCTATGGAGGGAAAATGAAGAAGAATCCTGCTACAAGGTAATACATCTAAGTTAAAAAAAAATCTGCAAATAATGTATCATCAGGTTAAACTATAGATTTAGTGAAGTATTAAAAGGATTGCTTGCAGCTTCTCATGGTATACCTGAAAGTAGTTTCTGATAAATATGGCAGAGTAAATTATACGAAAAACCATATCTAACTAGTAGTCAAGGAACCATAATATCAGCTGAGAAAAATATAGTTACTTATGCAACAGCATAACTCAGGCAACACAGAATGAAGGATACTCAGAGCATTTGCAAATATCAATCCAACTGCACCAGCTGACCGAATCAGCAGGATGTTAAGCACTATGTAAATAAACGAAAACAAAACCAGGGAATTGTTGGAACGCTTGAGTTGATCCTCTGTTGCCACTGCATGCAAGAAGGCTTCAGACGTTCCTATAAAAAGAGAAAATAAACCAATTAAAAGAACAAATCTATGTTCATATACAGTTTGTAGCATTGGGGCATGGGGAAACATCTATCACAATTAATTAATATAAGGACATATAAACCATAAAAAATGTCGCTTACCATTCATAGCCAGAACAACGACATATAAACAGTAATATCGAAGAGCTGCAGAGGCTTCTCCATCACTCCATTTGCGACCATATAACAATCTGATGAGAGAGTAAGAATAGCTCGGGCCAAATGCCATAAACACCAACCCTAAAAAACATGTAACGGGAGCATGAAACCAATGGGCAGAGGATTTATTTGCCTCCAGAAAAGATACTGATATGCAAAACATATCTTTTATGTGCATATATTTAAAAGAACATATTTTTGAAAACTTTAAGCTACAAAGGTCACAACTTGATAAATCCAGAATGTTGCCACTTTCAGAATCTATCATAAGCAAAGACTGGATCTTCATTTAAAAACTATCAGCAGAAAAATCAAAAGTTCCTATCATTAAGTAACTGAGGATTATAACCACAAGGGTGGTGGCGTGTTGGCAAGGGCTTGGGGGATGTGGTGGAATATCCCATCCATCCCGGGTTCGAGTCCGGGCGTCAACATTTTGTGGCCAGGCTTAGTCTCAGACGGTCGCTTTGTTTGTTTGTTTCCAAATTGCCAAGGATGTAGTCTAGGCAAAGCCTAGATGAACCTTATCCAAAAAAAAAAAGTAACTGAGGATTATCTCTTACGCATCTCAGGAGCATAAGAAAGTACAATCAAGGTATTTTGACACATCAATTTTTGTGTCCAAAACTCCAAACTAAAAATAAAAAATAAAAAAAAGGTTAAAATGTAAGCTATAGTACTATGAACAACAAACTAACTGGAACAGCATACCAATTAACATAACAAGCTTCAAGGCATCTCTTAGAGAAGTCTGTAATTTCCTCTTTTTCTGCATGCCTTCTCCTGCCAATCAAAAATGTAGAAATAATTTATTTCTTATGTAGGATCAGTCCAGCAAAATTATATGATTCCTAGCAGGCATAGCATCTTTACAAAATCTTTACTTAGCTCAAAGAGCCTAAATGAGGGAAAAAGCAGCAATTTAAAGCAAATAAAGCATGTTAAAATCTTCAAACTACAATACTCTTAGCACGCCAAAGTGAAACTGAAACAAGTATTATTAACTATTAAGTAAGAAGTAGCAGACCACTTAATGACCAGGCTAAGCGAGTTTCACCAATGAACACAGGTTAAGGTTTGAACCACAACATTTTGTTTTTTAGTGGATAACATATATATTAGGTAAACAATTAATCAAAGCACAAGAAAAAACCAGCATGAAATGACAAGTAAAAGTATATATAAGAGACTTCCATTGTATGGTAAAAGGAAGTCATGGAGAGAATTAAACCTGATGCAGACCTTGCAAATGTTGTATATGAACTTTCTTCGAAAGGAAGCAACACCAACCTCACAACCAAGCTGCCTAAATATAAAAGATTATTGATTAGGCATGCCGCAGGAAAAAGGTAGATACAATATCAATTTCCTTTTTTTCCTGCTAGTTTGGTTAATATTTGAACATATATACATACCTAATTTGTCTACAAGCCCATATACAGCTTGGTTATATGGTGTATCAAACCACACAAGGACCATCTTTTCTCCTTCTTGAAGGATCAATTTTTGGAATGACTGAAGGGTGAATAATGTACACATTTTTGAGAGCTGCTTATCATAGATACCTACCCTGAACACATACTATGTTATTTGCATGACAAGAAAAACATAGAAGCAAAAATAAATTATGATTATTTCTGATATCAACATAACAAAACAGAACTTTAAAAAAAGGAATCTTTTCATTGTTCAAGAAAATTGATACCTGAAAGGAAAGAGAACAGAAATTCTATATCCATGCAGAAGTAGAAAATAACCCCAATAGCACAAGAAAATGCAACCTCCATATGCAGTTTGAGACAATGCAAATACAATAGCTCTCTCCTGCAAGGCAATAAGAAATCGCTTATATCAGTTTGAGACAATGCAAATAAACATAAACTGTACAAGTTGCTGACAATTCTCAAACAAGACTTCTGAGACCACCACAAGAATATTATAGAAGAGCTTCAAACATTCCTTACCGTGTCAATTTGCATGACAATAAAGACATAAACTGTTATGCATCGCAAAAGAGTAGCCACAGTTTCGACCACCAATCGGAGTTTGAGAAGAAGCAAGTTTTGTGAAAGTATATACAACGGTTCTGCCAACAGCTCCAAGATACAAGCAAAGGCTGCAGGTTGACATCAAATTCTCTGAGTAGTTTAGCTCCATAGAATCTTATATCAAGGGATATATATCGGAAAGCATTGGAAAGTGAGACATTTAGAATTCACACATTACCATTAATTAAGATGGCGTGTCCATATGAGTTTGAAAAACTTAAAGCTTGTGTCCAGAAGACAAATACACATCCAGAAATCGTAATAAACACTCCCCAAGGGAGAGTTATCCATGCTAACTTCAAAAGCTTTGCTACATTTTCACCGGTTAAAGGACCTTCGCTGCAAAGGAACGTTTTTTATGATTAACAATTTGACAAGCACAAAACAAACTAATGTTACAGAGGTTTGACGTATCATATGACTTTTACACCGTCACTTTTGGCCATTTAATGAGCAAACGAAAATCCATAAACACACACATACCCAGATAGAGAAACTGCTGGCACATTGGTAAATGCATATCTAAGCACATTTGTAAGATGACAAGGATATTTAACCAGAGACACAAAGGAGAAGCAGGAAAGATAGGTGCTAAACTCTTCTATGATTCAAATTGGCCATAACAATAACGTAGAATACAATCATCACGTACATTGATGCACATGAAATATGAAGCACTGGATTATATGTGTTTACTTGTAATTCAGCAATATAAGCCTGTGAGATACCATCTAATGTCTGCCCTCATGCATGCTCTCCGGAAACCCTCTCGACTAAGGAACAAGACACAGGTGACGAATAGATGAAACTGCACAGCATACAGCTGCATTGTTCAAGGAAATAATGTGAGAAAAAAATCTGGAAACAAAAACCCCAAAAATGACAAGGTAACAGACAGCAAACAGATTGAGAAATCAGTCTGGCTTGAAATCTCCTATTAGCCCAGTATTAATAAATGAGGAAAACAACATAAATTCATTCACTTGAATAAAGAAAACTAGACTCAACATTAAGTCTTAAAAATGAACGGATATCATACATAAATTGACATAACTGAAGTTAACATTTGACAACAACAACAAGAACAGGCCAACTATTCCAAGCATCATGGAATACAGAATAGTTACATGAAATCGGCTAATGATTTACATGAAAATGGTCTTTGGAGTGGCATAATTAGAGAATGACTAGCTTATATACAGATTTGCATACACCAAGCAAATATCATATTCAACGGAAATGTAAGCACGTTTAAGCTTCTGGTTCAAGTAGTAGAAAACAAAAGTTATGGCATACAACGGCATGTCGAGATTAGTTATCAAAGACGAATTAAGCCAGAACTTCGATGCACGAAACCGATTGAACAAGAGATGTTGATCAAATCCAATGTGAGGGTGAATCTAAGTGATGGTAACAGTTCTTACCGCATAATCTTCCTCGGTTAAATGCCTGACAATCCATGAATTGAAGATGAACGGAATTCCCCGAGACAAAAACTGTGTGGCTATATGCGAAGAAACATAAAGTTTTTAAGAACGAAAAAAACGGAATTGATTGCGACAATAGAAGATGATCATAGAAACTAACCCAATAAATACTTGAATGTGCGAGAAAGATTAGCAGCACGGTCTCCATCTCCAGCTCCAACGGATCGATCATCGTTAGAAGAGGTGTTCGCCATTTTTAAGATCAGTATCCCTCAAAGAATCCCTGCATCGAGATACAAAGGGGTTCTAGTTTCAAAGAAGATTCCCACTAAGGGTAAACCCTAAACTAAACCCCCACTTGTTTTCTATGATAATTTCCATTAACATTTACTTCTCAAATAATATATTACTCATCAATTTCATTAATTGATCATGAAATTTATTAAGTTTTGGCTATAGTAAGTAAGAGCTTTGTATTATTGTACTTGAAGATCATTACTGATAAGATGTATCGGATCATTTTTCTTTTAAAATGTAATTAATAGATTGTTTTAATGTTAAAAGTGATCGATGATTCACATCAATTTCTTATTTTTTTCACCTTTAACTTTTTTATTCACATGATCCTTCGTCATATACGTAAAATTTCTTATGTAGTATATTGGTTGTTTTCGTGAAAATCCTTAAAATTTCTTATGTAGTATATTGGTTGTTTTCGTGAAAATCCTTAGCTTGTGCAAAACCCAAAAAGTGCATGAAAAGGTATAACGTGATAAACGAGTAACAAGGAAGCAACAATATACAACCATTATATGAAAACCTCTCAACCTAATCCACCATAGTAACTTAATTGTCGACTTTCGGACCCTACCTTCTCTATCTCTCTAGCTCCCCTCTATGCTACCTACATATTCTCACCGTAATCTCAGGGTGCTCATTTGGTTCGTCGGATTCCGACGGAATTGGAATGGTCAATTTCGTTGACCAAATTCCATTGTCATGTTTGGTTGTCCATGGAATAGAATTGAGTTCCAAACATTCCTTCAAATGTGGATTTGATCATTCCTTCACAAATCAGATGGAGGTGAAATCCATTCCAACCAATATTTTAAAAATGACAAAAATACCCTCCTTAGTAAAAATACCCTTCTTAGTAAATATACCTTTTCATGCACTTTTTGTAAAAATGACAAAAATACCCTCTATAGTAAAAATACCTCAATTCTACCCACACCAAATACAACCAGAAAAAAGAAGCAGCACTTCAACAACATTTTAACATAGTAAAAAGATGTTGCAATAAAGACCACCTCTGGGCCAAGTTTAGATCAAAATTGACGCAAAACATTCCAAGTCTTGAACACCAAAACTTAATATCACTACAACAGAAATGAAATAAGACAAAGTCGTCAACAACGGATAAGTAAATAGAGTTATGATGATCAACGGTAACGGCGAAGAGACAAAGTGTTGTTTCTCTTCCAGGTAGCCCTTCTCGAAGGACGTGCCTTGTGGTTCAAATGTCCCTTTCCACGCAGTCCTCTGTACTTCTTACCAGCAGACGTGAGTCCTCGAAGCTCTCTGTGCTTGTGCACCGGATTGCATATCCAGTTGATCCTTGGATCGTTGCGAATGGCAGCATGAGCTGGATCCACCAAGATCACCTCAAAGTACTTGTAAGTTGAGTCCTACATCAATCAACACAGAAGGTAATGAATTTCTCCCTGGCATAATCAAGGGTAGAATTGGAAATCATGCAATCACTTTAAAAAGTGAACTTTTATTTTAGAATAGAGTAATGGCGCATTAACTATCTGGGAAATTTGCAGGATAAAATAAAGAGTTGGGCATTATCATAAAGCAGTAAGATTTTTGTGAAACAAATAGAGCATTTGCTTAGAGAGACAAAATAGAACAACTACATAAAAAAATAGGCAGATGTTTATAGATATTAAGACCAGATGCATACCTCATTCAGCCAGTAAGAGTTGAGGACCTTAAGACCACCCAATTTCCTCCCGGCTCGTTCCTCAGCAACAGACCTCTTGCTACGTTGAAATTTCAGCTGAGTGACACCCTGGTTTGTGGGCTTTCCGTACACAATACCCTTAGGAACTGGCCTCTTCCTTCCACCACGCCTCACACGAACTCGATAGATCACATAACCCTGTAAAGGTTATCATTCAGTTAGCAATACATGTGAAATATCCGTCACAAAAATTCTCTACTGTAAATATGCATGCTTACGAGTCTTCTATTTTAATTAGTAGAGCTATGTAACACTGTTCAATAACTTGGTATGTGTGTATTCGTGACTTGGTTTAAGTCCAAAGTTTTTAGGCCTAATTACATTAAAGATAACTTGGGTCTCAAACCTTTTAACCACTGCACTTTATCATTTTGACATATTATGATCATGTACTATACTAGTAATCATTGCAGTGAACCCAGTAAAATTAAACACAAGTTTTGAGATCAAATATCCATAATTTGTTTTTGGAATCATATACTAATAATTGTTCCAGTGAAACCATTAACAGTATACACAACTTTTGAAATTAAATAATCATAACAAATCAGCTCGAAGTTACCAAATACACAATAAAGCATACAAAGTAAACAGCTAGAAAACCAGTTAAAGGTACATTAACTATAGAGTCAAATAAGTATGTTAAACTTCTATCTTCCTCTGTTCAAGATTACTACTCCATCCCAGTTTAAAGATTTTCCGAACTATAACAAATTATTTACCCCTTATCATCTGCAGCCCATTGACGTTATTGTTTTTTGTCCACAAAGAAGTCCCATGCTTTGATAATATGGTGTGAATTTAACAACTAATTACCCAATCACTTCCATATAAACCTGGATTTTGCTAGTTAATATAGCACGTTATACCATTTTAATTGAATGCAACAGCTCAATCAATTTTTATGAAGATGAGTTTCATCCAAACGGATAATATAATTAATCAAATTCATGGCAAACGTGAGAGCATTTTAAGCACAAACAAAAACTATATTGATTATCTACAATACCAAAACAGTAAGAGTTCCAGACAGAATGTTGCATTATGCATTCTATCATTTAAGCATTTGATTTACTCGTGAGTATCAATCTTCTGTACACGGCATTTCCGCAGGAATAAGGAAATGCAAAACGGCAAGATGATTAAATGGCCAAATGATGAATATTTCATTCAATATGAATCAACAATCCAGAATATAGCCAAGTATATCAAACAATTAGCTAAGCGGCTTGCTTAATAAACCGATCAAAAGACTACCTGCTTGGCTTTGTAACCCATACGACGAGCCTTATCGGGTCGGGTCGGGTGAGTAACCCTGACGATGGAAGGAAGCTGGCGGTACTCCCAACACCTCACTCTCTGCATAAATCTCATGACATCCGACTGCTTCTTCCTCCATAGCTCCGACACATAGGTATAAGCACCTGTTAACGCCATCCAAATCACAAGCCATTTCAACAAATCAAAACAAACAAACACTAAAAGTAGATCAATATACGAAATTCAAGCATGTTTGCGAGAAACTGTAGATGGATCTTGAAGAAACTGAGAGAATCGAAAGAAGTCTTACCCATTGTTGCACTCTCTTCCGGCTTCCGGCTTCGATCTCAAGAGAGATGGCTGCTATTTCAGTGTAAGAATATGAAGCTAAGGTCTAAATTAGGGTTTTTGAATCTAAGGTAGAAAAGGCCGAGATGGGCCGAGGCTCTATTGGCCCATTTTGGAATGGGCTTGAGTGTTTTTAGACTTAGAGTTAGCCCGTTTTATAGACACACACAAGCACAACAACACATGGGAGATGATGGGACGGGTTATTTGTTTGGTTGATCGAAAAACAATTCATTTCAACTCCACTTCACAAAATAAATCTTTAATATTTATATTATTTAACTAAATGATAATTATTAGAATGTGAAATTAGGTATTATAGTTTTCGGTTATAATTAGGTAAATTATATTGGTGGTATGGGTGAATTCGGTTTCTAACTTTTTCATTTCATAACAATCAGAGTTATTGGAGTTAATATCGTCAGTTACGAGTATTATGAGGGATAAATCATTATTTAGACAACAACAAAGACCATAGCTGAAATTCACTCTAAAATTAGTTGTGATTCACGTTTTATTAATAAAAAAGGATTAGGCTTAATGCCTAGGAGTTCAGTCAGTTTTCATCATTAATATATAATGGCAGTGGCGGAGCCACAACCAAGGGGGTGGGGTCTCTAGACCCCAGTCAACTTCTAATAGCATCTTCAACAGCTTTGCTATAATTTTTCTAAAATAGAGAATCAAAAGTTAAAATCTCTAAAAAATATTACATTCATCTCCAACAGCTTTGCTATTTTAGAGATTTTAACACAAATTATATTAATATAATATTCTTTAATTTATATTCTCAATGCACTTTAAAAGAAAAACTTAATATAAAATGATAAAAGAATTATGTTATTGGTGGATTGAATTAAATAATTATTTCTCTCTCCTATTTAGAGAATTATAGAGAATTCTCTATATTTAGAGGTTTCTCCAAGAATCTCTATTTTAGCAATCAAGATAGCAATGCTGTTGGAGAAGAATAGCAAACAAAAACTCATTTTTTCTATTTTAGCAACGTTGTTGGAGATGCTGCAAACAAATGTAATTTGCTTTAAATTTAACCTCGATATTTGTAAATTTTTCATGAGTTTAACAACTCAGACACCATTGAATTTTTGGGCTGACACAATTGAGTTTCCAAAAGTTAAAAGTTAAAACCTCTCACAAATCTCCACGTATGCATGTATTCCTTTGAAAACTCTATCCACCAACCTTATATTTTTTTCATTGTTTTTAGGCTTTTTTTTTAATTATTTGTTAGTATTACTTAATTACCTAATTGTTATTAGTTTTTTATTGTATTTGTTGCTAGATTGTTGATTGTTAAATAGGAATATTGGATTTCATATGTATTTGTAGGGGTTTATGTTAATATGGTAAATAATAGTATAATTTACTTATCTATATATAATATATTTATCAAATACATGTGCTAAGTTTTTGGCTAATTGTTAAATTTCTGGTACGATTCCGATTTCTAATTTTGATGTTCATGTGTTAATGTTATTGTTATTTATATTGTCTTAACTGATGGGTTATAGTTTATTGATATATAACTTATTTATTCTTTAGCTAAAAAAAGTAGGAAAGATTTAAGAAGATGAAAGTATAATGTATGTATCAACACCTGACCCAATAGTGGTGGTATTCCGGAAGCTAGCTCTACTTATTCAGTTCCTTTGAAAATTTAGATCTATCATCTATCCAAAATAAAATAAAATTCAGAGCATCACCCTAATCAAATTAATGAAATAAGGTGAAAATATTTTATTAGAATCCGACCCCAGTAACCAAAAATTCTGGATCCGCCACTGTACAATGGTGTAACTGAAAATATGTTATTTAAATCACAATTTCCCAAATTTAAATGTATTAAATATAAAGGCAATATCTTTTCCAAAACCGACCATTCTCGTGATGAAAACTCATTAATCAAAATATCTATTCAACATGGAACCAAAACTCAATATTCCCACAAAAGTAAGCCACATGTCAACGTTTTTCGACAAAATTCCAAAATATGTCTAAATTAAAATCTAAAATTTCAAATCGATTTTCGACTTGCTAAATGTTTGTCCAAAATCTCAACTATTTTTGGCGGACGTGCTTAACTTTTTTTATAAGTTGCTTATTGTTTTTATTTTATTTTGAAAATAAATGTTTCTTTTATAATTAGCTATAGTATTTTTTTTAATGTTATGTTGGTGGAAATTTCAATATGGAGATAGATTTTAAGCTTCTTTTAGTTTTAAGCCCATAATAGGCGCAAATCGCTCGGTTTGGAAAATTTCAAAACCGCCATTGCAGTTTGGTTTTATGGTTTGGTGGGATTAAACTGTCCAAACCGGATTGCGAACACCACTAGGCAGAAGAGTTTGGGAAAAGGTTAAAGAAGATGTAGTTGTATACAAGGAGAAGTGAACCCGAAGCCAAGAATGTTGTAATATGAAGAGAAACACAAGACGAGTTTGTGACATCGCAACAATGGAAAGGTGTGATTTTGATGAGTTTTGATGGAGAGGGGGTTGGTTTTGATGACCATCACAAGCATTGGTTTTGGCGAGTTTTCAGTCGTCTACGTTGGATTTATGGATGGGAATGCAAGAAGGCGAGTGTGTGTGCGCTCCGCGAGAACAAGTAGTAGTGGTGGGGTAGGCGAAATGATGGGTGGGAAAGGGGAAGGTGAGGGGGTGGGTGTAAGTGGTCGGAAGTGATGGAGGTCGTGAGAATATGATATTATAGAGAAGATCATGTAGTCTACATTTAATATGGAGTAATGCTATATGCAACCCATTTTATGTCAAAATCTAGTCAAGTCATGCATTTGTAATGTAAAAATATGTCTTTATTTTGATATGCGTGAAGAGGAAATTAGTAGGTATCAGTACATTTAGCAATATATATGTGTGTGTGTGTGTGTGTGTGTGCATTCGGTGGCGAACCCATGACTTTTTTTGCACAACAACCGGTATTATAAACACCATAAAGCAAGTACAAAATGTACAAACAAATAAAAAGCCACTCCACATACCAAAGAGCGGCTAACCAACCAAAACCAAACAACCCAAACAGCTCCGAATAAGCCAAAACCCAAACAACCCAAACAACCGCGACCAAAACCAAACAAAATAGCATTACACTCACGCTACCCAAACATCAACCTTGACCATCCTTCGCGTAGTAGATCCTGCAGAAAGACACCTTCCTTGAGCCATGTTCCATCAGTTGTACAAGACAAATGGTCTGAATGAATCAGACCCTTACAGGCCTCAACAACAGCGATTTAACAGACCATCCATTGTTTGTCGTCTCATCACCTGCTTCAGACCAAGAAAAGAAAACACGTAGTTCCTCGTCGACGTCTTCCTTTATCTTTTATGATGCGGTCCCGAAAACTATGCATCACCACAGGAACTGGAGAGTTCCAGTCCCTGTTCAGCCGATCATAATTCAACCAGCTCCTATCTTTGCATCTCTGCTCCTTTTATCAACAAAATCAATAGCATTCGATCGAGCCCAAACAATCTACCCTGGTTTTGGGCGAGCGAGTGCGCCTTTAAATTGGATCAAATATAGGCAAGAGTGCTCAATGTGTTTTTAACCAAAATTCCACCCTTAGAAGGATCTTTTAAGTTTGTTTGTTGATTTTGATGGACTTTTTTTGTTAATTTTGAGGGAATGTTCGGATTTTTGGCTGATTTTGAGAGCATTTTTCCCTTTTTTTGTAAAAACTAATCTAAAAACTCAAAGCAAATAAATAATGTAACAAATCAATGAAATCATGTGTTGGTGCAAGTGTACGAAAACAAATTTTATCATAAACACTTGGCAATCTCGTTATTTTGATGATTAACAAAAAAAACGACTTCTTATGTTTTCTAACATTTGTTTCTTTTGTGCAAAAATAAGTTTTTTTTACAAGACTGATACGGATCTGATTTTGGAAAGTGCGCCATTACAACTATTCAAATCTTCTATTTCGAGAAGCATGCCGCCAAGATCCGGTCTGAAGATTTAAATCCAAAAAGCCTTCCGAATGTTTTTTTTCGGATCATTTAACGGTAAACACTCAAACAAAATCAGTAAAATACCTGGATGATTTTTAATCTTTTTATCAAAAAAAATTAGGAAAAAGAAAAAGCAAAATCATCCTTGTGTTAAAATCAGATCTTAAAAAGAATATATGTTGAGTGTGTAATAACCCCAAAGTGGATATTTTGATTTAAATGAAAGCTAAAGGGGTAAATTGGTTTATTCCGAAAACATTGAGGTTAAAAGTGAGAAATGAGAAATCAATTCCCTCATTTTGTTGTGCGCGGCTTTTGGGGATGAGAAATAGGAAATCATTTAGGGTTTTGTGTGTGCTGCACCGGGAGAAAGGAAAACATGGACAAAGAATTAATTGTGAGAGGTGTGTGTGTCATGCTACACCTCGAGAGAGAAGGGAAGAAAGAATTTGGAGAAGAGTTGTGTGTGTGCTTGTCCTACTGCACATCGAGAGAAAAGAAGAGCAAAATTAATTAAAGAGTCATGTGTGGTATTCTTGTTTTGGGTGCCGAGAAGGAAACAGAGAGAGATGCGGTGAGAGAGAAGGGGCAGCGAGAGAGAGAGGCGACGGAGAGAAGGAGATGGTGGTCGCCGGCGGTTGGCTGTTGGCTGTGGTCGTCGGCGGTTGGCCGTCAGTGGTGGTCGCCGGCGGTGGTGAGGATTGGCAGCAGCTTTCCGTTTCGTGAGGTTTTATTCTGGTAAGAAACCTTTCCCATGTGTGTCCTCTTTTGCAAGTATTATAGATTGATAAGTTCTAGTTGATCTCAGTTTTGTAAGTTGAGAAAAAAAAACAAATGAGAGTATTAATATAGAGTTTAATTCTAATCCTTATATGATATTGTTAAAGTTAACTCAAGTGTTGATTGTGGAAACGGGTTAAGAGTATAAATGGGGATAACACTAATCAAATGCCTTTAAATAACTGATTTAGATTTAAATTGGAAAGTATGAGTTCGAGGTCATCGCATGCTAACTCTGGTAAGAGATTGTTAGAAAAATCATTTTATAGTTAAGCCGATTAAATTGAAGTAATAAGGTTATGTTCGTAATCGCAATGTACCGGGATTTGGTTTACCGGTACTTGTGTTAATTACCGGTACTTGTTTTGGTTTACCGGGACTTGCAAGATTTCACCGGTATGGTTTGTTGGGCCGTGAACCTGCTTATTGGACCGAACATAAATCTTTAGTGGACCGAAATATAAACAATGAAATGGGTCGGTGACTTTGTTTGTTAGGACGGTGGTCTTGTTTTGATAGTTGGGCCGTGGATATTCTTCTAGTGGACCGAAATGGTGCTAAATAGATGTGAGAATTTAATTAGACATAGAATATTAAATTAATCCACAATCTAGATTGTTTATTTGGGTTGTGAGACGTCATTGGTGGGAATTGGAGAAATAAAAGAATTAAGATCCATATTTCTTTTAATAATTAAACCAAGATGTGAGTTTAGTGATATTAAAGTTTAGACCCAGTAATAAGTAAGGTGAAGTGCAGATCTGAAATCCTTTGGGTCGGGATAGAGTAAAGATTTAAGAGAGTTGGTGAGGAAGGTTCTAGTCTATCCTGAGACTTACTATTCCGTTGCTTTTAATACTAGGTGTTACTCTTAAAATCTGAAGTTCGAGAAAGGATATTGCTAAATGCCAGGTGAGTTTTCTAACTAAAATACGTGATCTTACGTGTTTTCCAACGAAGGTGATTATGTGGAAATGCCTTGTCGTTTTACATGATTTTTTTCCGTAAATGAACGTTTATTATTTCACAGATCAGGGTATGTTATGAACATGATTTATTTACCAGTTTTACGAATGCTTTCCCATGAAAATTTTACTCTACTGAAAAGATTATTCAGCAATGAAACGAATTGTAAGTGTATTATAAATCTCCTGTTTTATGACTATGATGGTTTATGTGAATGCTATGTGGAGTCGGTCTGCACTGTGGGATCAGAGATAGATCCTCGGGTTCTGATGATCCCTTGGATATGTATGACAGACCGGTAGGTTGGAATTTGTTTCCTCCTATTCGGTAGAGGGGAGTCCGTGGGGGCTCCAAGGAGGGCGAGAAGGGAGTCTGCTGGGGCCCTGATCGCAAGAATGTTTATGTGATCCATTACACAGTGCAGTACCATGAATGAGGTTTATGTGAAAAATGTGAACTGTTTTATAAATGACTTTTATAATGATGATGTACACTGTTTATGGAGGGAACTCACTAGACCTCATGGTCTAACCCTCACTTTTCAAAACTAAAACCTTTTCAGGTGAGCATATAGTTGAAGGCTCTGGTGAGTGAGCAAGAGCAAGTTAGGGAACAGATGCAGCTAGAGACTGTACCAGTACCTCTTATAGAAGTTAGACTATTCTCAGTTGTGTATAGGTTGTTTCCGCCAACCTTAGTCTGAGATTGATGTAAAGAGAATTTTGAGACCCGATTTTGTATATGTTATGATCTAACGCTATGTATGACTTGTTGCGTAAATTGGGTTGTTACAGAGTGTTTAGGTATATGAAGCATTAAATGCAAAGTTGGTTCATTAAATGCATTTTGCTGTAAAAGTCAATGCGGACGTCCGCTTGGTCCATGTTCGCGCTGTTGTTGGTTCCTGACACGCATCTATCTTCAAACGACTATGTAAACATAATTGCATAACATTATGACTAATCAATTAGTGTCAAATTTAGGACAAGTGACTAATATCAAATTTAGCGCAAACAAATAAGGCATGTAAACAATTCAATGAAATCATATAAACATATATCATAATTGTATAACATTATAAATTTATCACTAATTAATTTAGGGAAATGACTGATATCAAATTTAGGGCTATTTTGAGTTAGGTTTGAGACAAAACCCGAATGAAAGATTGAGAGGTTGATTAAGTGAGTGTGAGAAAATGTGAGTCAGATAAAGTGACTATATGGAGAAGGCGACTGTCCGTTATTCGTGTGAGGTACAAGTTGCAACCATGGCAGGTGGAACAGAACACTAGGGGTGGAGGCCTGAGCTTCTATTTCTGTTTGCTTTAATTTAACTTTTTTGGAACTCGTGCTCTGTAACACCCTCAAATTTGGAACGGACAACTAACTTTAATTTCAATAAAATAACCAAAAGTTGATAAAATCATCTCTACAATTCATTCCTGGAAATACCTCGGAATTTAAACATTTTAATTTCCACAACTAAAACTTAAAACGGGCGTTACTTAATACAACACAAGTTGCTAGTTCCAAACATATGCAGAAGATTCACTTAATCAAAATCATCACTCGTGCACTCTACTAGCACTCGCCACTTCACAGTGTAGCTAAAGATACTCCCAACCTGAGCCTGTTGCACATGCCGACAAATAAAAAGGGTTAGGCTAACGCCTAGTGAGTTCAAGCATTTTATCATGACTATATAAATTCATAAATAGAGAGGAGTGTAGTTTTTAGTCATGACTTCAAAAAACTTACTTTACATACAAATCACCCATTTTCCAACTCACACAATTCCCATGCTAAAATCTTTATTATAACATGATTTCCAAAAATAGACTTATTCACAAAGTCAACGAAAAGGTGAAATGGCATTTGATACTCAAAATGATTAAACGCATAATTATTTGCCATTATCCCAAAACATCCCAAAACATGGATGAAACATAATCCACAACTCATATAACGTGGAAAGTAATTCTCATAAATATAACACGTCACCGAAAACATGGATAAACATAAATACCCAAAACAACACCTTTCGGTGACGGGGGAGACCCGTATACATTGCACGTGACGGAACACTAAAGTGGGTCACCTACTATGCAATAAAAACACCCACGTGGATTACTCTCGTAAACTGAGCTCAATCACTCCAAATCTATTGCCCGCGAGACTAGGGAGCCCCTAACTTCAACCACTCCAGGTCTATACATTGGGTCACTCCAAATCCACAACGGCACATTTGGGATTACACCTTACTACCCATGAGACGACGCCCGACCATATAGGTCAACGCCTTACTTATCATGGATCCCGATGCCTATCCCGTGCTAAACACATATATGGAATTACACCTTACTGCCCATGAGACGACGCCCGACCATCTAGGTCCACGCCTTACTTATCATGGAACCCGATGCCTATTCCGTGCTACAAAAGAACTAACGTCTCGTAAACTGAGCTCAATCATCCCGATCTCTTGCCCGCGAGACTTGGAAAACTCAACAGCCTATGGATCCATAGCTAACAAGGTCTAAACATTATACGACCCCAAATGAATAAACAAATGCATTCAAAACATGCAAATTCCCAATAACGTAATTCATGATCAAAACTCAACTTTGAGCTATCAAAACTGTACAAATATCCCCAAGACTTGATAAAAGTCAATACCGAGCCACAAGTTCAACTAACTCAAAAGATAGATTATGAAAAGTCACAAAATGACATCAAATATAACAACACACGCCGTTTGCCGGTAAATACCTCAATTCTATGAAAACCCGAAATAAAACCTTGGATCGGGATAACCCTCATTTCCAAAAGGACTCAACCTTTACATTTTCAAAACATCACATGAAGTACTATATGCATATTTCCAAATATCCACAAAATGCATTTTCATAACAATTAGACTCCATTTTTCACATAAATCAATAACCCATTTTCATATAGGATTTATCTATCACATTTTTCCAAATTATCCAAAAGTAGTGGTTTACAATGTTTACCACAATTTATACCTCAGAAGGTAAAATCCACCAAATAACTTAACATCGAATATTTTCAGGTAAAACACATAATTACTTGGAAATATAACATTTTGGCATGTACAAAGTTTTCGCAAAGTAACTTGAACTCACATTTGCTAGATTTAAGCTAAATCTAGATTTTTCCCAACGTATGCTCCTTTGATGAAATCCGAATCCTTAGGCCAAATCTTCCAAAAACCTAGATTCATAAGTTTCCAACCATCAATATTTACCCCAAACACTTAGAATCATTTCCCCCAACGTATTACGTCCAAATTCACTCATCGAAACCCTAATTTCCAAAATAAAGAGAAGAGAAGATTACTTTATTCATCAAGTGAATCCACCAATCAAACACTTCTAGGTTACCAAGATGAACTTCAAACTTCCTTTCTTGAAGAAGATGGGAGGGGATTAGAGAAACCCTAGAAAATGGAGGTGATAAGGAACACAAGTATTTTGCTAGAAATCTTTAACAATGCTCTTTAATGGTAGCTTGGTTGCAAGATGAAAACCCAAATCAAACCCTAGCTTTGGAGTGAAGAAGGAAAGGGTTTTGGGAGAGGAAAATCGCCTAGAGAGAAAGAGAGGAAACGATCTTGGATGATAAATGAGAAAGAAGCTAGCTGAATCCCTATAAAACCCGAGCTGGTACAGCAATCCAGCACCCTGGCGCGACATTGACAGGGCGACTATGCCCTTGGCATTGTCGTCAGGGCATAGTCGCGACCTCTAGCCACCTTTCTGTTCGATTTCTCAATTTGTCCCTCCATCGCGACATTGACACTCGCGACTATGCCCATGGCATAGTCGCTGGTCATAGTCGCTGATGACCTGCCAGCCGCTGCCCAAACTCTCTTTTGACGTCCGAAACCGATTCTCAAGTTCGTGGATTACAGTTGATTGAATAGAATAGTTGTATGCATGAAATTCGCGTATAGACACCTCATTAATTAGCCAAGGATTCGGGGTGTTACAATCCTCCCAACCTTAAAAGAGATTTCGTCCTCGAAATCTAGTTCTCGCACTTCCAACGGTTATCGAGTTCAGACCTATTCATGTTCCTTCAATTTCCAACTGAGACTTAAATTGTCCTTCTTGACCGAGCTTCCCCAAAAGTCTTTGTATCGATGCTCACACCTAATATCCCCTTAGGCTCATCACACTTACATCCGAGTAACGCTTAACTTACCAAAGCAACTTATAACCACAAGACTTCAGTTGTCTCCCAACCTTAAATGTTCCATGCTCCCCCAACGTCAACTTCAAACCCCCCCAAATAATCCCGCTATTGAACTAGCATTTAATCCTAACGGATTCTATTAATGCCAACACTAACGGTCATCAATGACCCCTCATTTACACCACTCCCAAGATACGTCCAATTATCAATTATTCAACCGTTAGATTCTCTTACCGCACAAGGATAGTCATTTCACTAGGGCCACTTATCACATTTTGAACATCTCAAGATTACTACAACTATCACCATCATTCCATTAAATCGGACTACAATCCTCCGATTACCCTAACGGTGCTTGGCCTCAAGCCCAAACGTTGACACCTAGTTATACCATCAAATTTTGAATCACAACAGACTCAACACCCGAGTTTCACTCGTCGAGTATTCCCATCAAGATCAAAATTATCAATACAGTGTCTAAAGGGTCTCACATACGAAAGTTGACCAAGACCCCAAACTAAGATCCCCAACAAGAAAGGTTACTGCCAACCTCACTATAAGTTACTGCGAATCAATTCCCTTAATTACAAAGTGTATCATTCCCGCAGCCGATACCATTCGGCCTACAGTACTATCACGCATGGAATGCCCAACCTTCCACCAACAAAGTGCTACACACACTTACTCTTAATTGAGTTATTTAACCTCTCCAAGGTCCCTATGAGTTCAAGGCTTCTCAAGCGAAATGTTTAACAAATATGCCAATCGATAAAGTTCATAAAACTTTTAACATAAAGGTTTTCATATCAATCTAATTGTACGCATAAAATCCACTACTATCAATTCATTAGTTGTGCAAAAATGGACATACTCGTCCCACATATGAAATCATCTTGAAAACCATTTCACCAAAATTTATATCGTTAACAACTTCTCGGAAAGAAACCGATACGGTCCTAGCATGGATTGATCTATGTTATGCACGTAAGGTATTTCCCTCATTAAATATTGTGCAACCAAGGTTTATACGTGCCTCAAAAGGTTTGAATGTCATTCGATTCCAAAATTCCCTTTTTAAATCATGAAATAGCATGAAATAAAATTTACCACTAGAGTACTCACACGTCAGTTTATTTCACAATCGGTGAAACAATCCCATAATGGTACTTTGGTTAAAACATAAAACGGTTTGTGCCAGTTCCAAGTTTAAAAGAAGGCTTGTGGCGTACTGGTTAAAGCTTGTGGGGGATGTGGCTAGTAACCCATCTACCCCAAGTTCGAATCCAGGCGCTTCCAACTTGTGGCCACTGGGGATAAACTCAGGACTGCACGCTTTAGCAGCTGGGGCAATTGCCTCACCTTGCCGGGATTAGTCGGGGCAATGTCCTCGGATACCCTTCCCAAAAAAAAAGTTTAAAACAAAATCACTACGTGTTCATCGTTCGAAGATATTGACTAAAACGTCCAGAAGAACTCTCAATTTGGAGTATGCACATAAACTTGTAACACTCTCTTATTAGATTTCTTGAAACGAAATTACATGTACCAAATCATTCGTAACAAATTCCAAAAATGAAATTCTTTAAATCAATGTTCAAAATCTTCTCACTTAGTCATATAATGACATAAGAGTAAAACACTTTTAACCATGCCCACACATTAACGTGTTTCCCCAAAACTTGGGAGAAAATAAGCGTTTATAATTGGTTGACACCAAAAATAGTTTAAATCGACTTCGAACGTCGGATCATACAAACAATGTGCATTAGTGTTCCAAAACATCAATAGTTTCATGCACTCTATATTTAGATAAATAATTTTCCAAAATTCCCATCACGAGGTATTTACACCAAAACTTCACACTCGCAAAATAAAACGTTGACACGATAATGTTTCAAATTTACTCGTTAGTATACTCAAAATACCCATTTTCCCCAAAACCAAAAAGGTTTACAACTTTCCAAAATCGCTCATCAAATCGAGGTTGACCGAAGTTCAACAACTCACACATTCGTGTTTTCAAAACGTTTCATATCGTAAGCCGTGCATAAATCTCTCAATCTTAAAACGTATCTTTGATCATATGACCCTCGCTCATGTAATGCACTAATAAAACATTTTCATTCCCGACACATTTATCAAGCCTTCTAGGGTTAGTGACTACCAAATTATGCACACCCTTGGATCAATACCATGCGTTTGCAAGAAAGGACAATAAAACAGTCAACTAGTCGGAAGCACATAAAGCGAATCTTTAAGAAATACAATCTGCATATTATTTCATGCACTACTCATGCCACGTATAAGTCCATTTGTACAATTAGATAAATTGCAACAAAACGTGCTAACACAAACCTTTAAAAGAGAAACTACGCGACATCAAAATTCCCAAAACGTTCCATTTGATTGCCTTACGGCTCAAATAACACTCCTCATTAAAACCCGAATGAGTCAAAATACTCAATAAACTCCAAAATCAATACACGCAATAACTAAGGTATGCGCCTTATAAAATTTGTACTCACACGACCCAACACGTCGTAAAATGAAACTTCGTAAAACTCCCTGGGCTTAATTGCCTCAACTCAACCAAATGGTGCCCAGCCTTTCGCTTCCGACAATCAAATTGCATAACACAAAACTATGGCCAAAATGCCAAAACTCCCAAAATTCCCTTTTGTTGTAACACGATCTAAACAACACTTTCGATAAAACTTCCATTAAATTAATTTTCCAATAAAACTCCACTTAAACGTAATGGAAGATAACTTTCCGTCCAAACCTTAACATATGTGGAGGAGATCCAATGTTAAGGTCATAAGCCGTAGTTACTTGCCCAATGTCTTAAACATCATGAAAATATGGATATCACGGTATCCGAAAGTAACGTTGGACAATAATAAAATAAAGCCAGTCCCGGCGGAGTTTGCAACTCCCACAACAAAATAATTTCATGCAGGTTCAAAACCCATGATTTAAAATCTTGTGCATTTGCTAAACATTTCCCAAAATTTGTAACACAATCCATATAAGGATTTGAAACACAAGAAATAATTGGTGCAAATTCATTTTCAAAAAATAAAATAAAATTTGTGCATGTCCTAGTCGGCACTCAACATCTCAACCCATACTACTCCAAATCACTCCGGTCACACTACCATCATCCGGATGTTCAAACCTCTTAAGGTAAAGCTGGGATTTACATCGGTTATCCTTATAGTTCTTTATCGAATCAAAATCGTTTCAATAAATCCATGGTTCTAATCTAACCATCAAATTTCGACCCGAAACGGTCCACTTAAAGCAATTATCATGCTGATTGTCACCCAGGTGACTAATACTAAAATCGTCAATCTTTTCCAACAACTATTCGCTTTGGAACTTCTTTACTACCCCAACGGTCTTCACGTTAGAGTAATTCAAGTATGCACATGTAACCAGTAGGTTCACCATAACACTGGCCAGGTGCAATTTTGAACGTACCGTACATGCTTATCCTTGCTACCCTCGACGTGATTCTCGTTCCTAGTGACTCCATCAATCTCAAAACATCATATCTTAACGTGCCTAATAGTGCAATTTCTCTTTCTCTCACTTAAAGATCGCTAGTTTGAGTCTAGGTATTCAAAATCAACACCTAATTCTCTCAAACTTATGCTCTGATACCAACTTGTAACACCCTCAAATTTGGAACGAGCAACTAACTTTAATTTCAATAAAATAACCAAAAGTTGATAAAATCATCTCTACAATTCATTCCTGGAAATACCTCGGAATTTAAACATTTTAATTTCCACAACTAAAACTTAAAACGGGCGTTACTTAATACAACACAAGTTACTAGTTCCAAACATATGCGGAAGATTCACTTAATCAAAATCATCACTCGTGCACTCTACTAGCACTCGCCACTTCACAGTGTAGCTAAAGATACTCCCAACCTGAGCCTGTTGCACATGCCGACAAATAAAAAGGGTTAGGCTAACGCCTAGTGAGTTCAAGCATTTTATCATGACTATATAAATTCATAAATAGAGAGGAGTGTAGTTTTTAGTCATGACTTCAAAAAACTTACTTTACATACAAATCACCCATTTTCCAACTCACACAATTCCCATGCTAGAATCTTTATTATAACATGATTTCCCAAAATAGACTTATTCACAAAGTCAACGAAAAGGTGAAATGGCATTTGATACTCAAAATGATTAAACGCATAATTATTTGTCATTATCCCAAAACAACCCAAAACATGGATGGAACATAATCCACAACTCATATAACGTGGAAAGTAATTCTCATAAATATAACACGTCATCGAAAACATGGATAAACATAAATACCCAAAACAACACCTTTCGGTGAAGGGGGAGACCCGTATACATTGCACGTGACGGAACACTAAAGTGGGTCACCTACTATGCAATAAAAACACCCACGTGGATTACTCTCGTAAACTGAGCTCAATCACTCCAGATCTATTGCCCGCGAGACTAGGGAGCCCCCAACTTCAACCACCCTAGGTCTATACATTGGGTCACTCCAAATCCACAACAACACATTTGGGATTACACCTTACTGCCCATGAGACGACGCCCGACCATATAGGTCCACGCCTTACTTATCATGGATCCCGCTGCCTATCCCATGCTAAGCACATATATGGAATTACACCTTACTGCCCATGAGACGACGCCCGACCATCTAGGTCCACGCCTTACTTATCATGGAACCCGATGCCTATTCCGTGCTACAAAAGAACTAACGTCTCGTAAACTGAGCTCAATCATCCCAATCTCTTGCCCGCGAGACTTGGAAAACTCAACAGCCTATGGATCCATAGCTAACAAGGTCTAAACATTATACGACCCCAAATGAATAAACAAATGCATTCAAAACATGAAAATTCCCAATAACGTAATTGGTGATCAAAACTCAACTTTGAGCTATCAAAACTGGACAAATGTCCCCAAGACTTGATAAAAGTCAATACCGAGCCACAAGCTCAACTAACTCAAAAGATAGATTATGAAAAGTCACAAAATGACATCAAATATAACCACACGCCGTTTGCCGGTAAATACCTCAATTCTATGAAAACCCGAAATAAAACCTTGGATCGGGATAACCCTTATTTCCAAAAGGACTCAACCTTTACATTTTCAAAACATCACATGAAGTACTATATGCATATTTCCAAATATCCGCAAAATGCATTTTCATAACAATTAGACTCCATTTTTCACATAAATCAATAACCCATTTTCATATAGGATTTATCTATCACATTTTTCCAAATTATCCAAAAGTAGTGGTTTACAATGTTTACCACAATTTATACCTCAGAAGGTAAAATCCACCAAATAACTTAACATCGAATATTTTCAGGTAAAACACATAATTACTTGGAAATATAACATTTTGGCATGTACAAAGTTTTCGCAAAGTAACTTGAACTCACATTTGCTAGATTTAAGCTAAATCTAGATTTTTCCCAACGTATGCTCCTTTGATGAAATCCGAATCCTTAGGCCAAATCTTCCAAAAACCTAGATTCATAAGTTTCCAACCATCAATATTTACCCCAAACACTTAGAATCATTTCCCCCAACGTATTACGTCCAAATTCACTCATCGAAACCCTAATTTCCAAAATGAAGAGAAGAGAAGATTACCTTATTCATCAAGTGAATCCACCAATCAAACACTTCTAGGTTACCAAGATGAACTTCAAACTTCCTTTCTTGAAGAAGATGGGAGGGGATTAGAGAAACCCTAGAAAATGGAGGTGATAAGGAACACAAGTATTTTGCTAGAAATCTTTAACAATGCTCTTTAATGGTAGCTTGGTTGCAAGATTAAAACCCCAAATCAAACCCTAGCTTTGGAGTGAAGAAGGAAAGGGTTTTGGGAGAGGAAAATCGCCTAGAGAGGGAGAGAGAGGAAACGATCTTGGATGATAAATGAGAAAGAAGCTAGCTGAACCCCTTTAAAACCCGAGCTGGTACAACAATCCAGCACCCTGGCGCGGCATTGACAGGGCGACTATGCCCTTGGCATTGTCGCCAGGGCATAGTCGCGACCTCCAGCCACCTTTGTGTTCGATTTCTCAATTTGTCCCTCCATCGTGACATTGATACTCGCGACTATGCCCATGGCATAGTTGCTAGTGACCTGCCAGCCGCTGCCCAAACTCTCTTTTGACGTCCAAAACCGATTCTCAAGTTCGTGGATTACAGTTGATTGAATAGAATAGTTGTATGCATGAAATTCGCGTATAGATACCTTATTAATTAGCCAAGGATTCGGGATGTTACATGCTCATGTTTGTTTCAATATGTATTTAATGTTTTTTAAAACTAATGGTCTTTCACTTTCTCCATGCTCTAGATTTCAGAACTAAAGTTGAGCGAGGGTTAACCAAATAACGTAAATATGTGCAGGGTTGACCCAAACCTCCTTCAAGAGAAGCTTTAATTCGACCAACACTAACCATCCACCAACAACATGTTTGTGTTATAAATTTAGTTTTAAAATATTTCAGGACACCCTCAAAATCAAGTAGGTGCATCTTTAAGACGCCTACATTTTTTTTCCTTTATGATAATCAATTGAGTGAGTGCATTAGACCCTTGCTCGGTCCTTAGTAGGTCTGCCTCCGTTTGCATTTGGTCTGCCCCTTAATAAATATATATATATATATATATATATATATTATACCATCTAAACTTTTAATAGGAAAAGTATTAAAAACCATAAAAATACCAAATGATTTTCACATCATAGTTTGCTTCATGGACGAAAAAAACGAAATGGAGATCGATAGTGACTTAGAAAGTAATTTTCAGAAATCGAAGACAAAAATAGTTATAAATAACAAACTACATGGACGAAAAGCGTAGTGTAGTCAATATAATATATAATCAAATAAACTCATATAGGCATGGGAATGAGAGCCACCCCATTTTGGGATACCGGTGTAGCTGCCCTGGTCGGGGCCTAGGACTACCTGCAAGACCGAGAACCAAGAATGGGAACGGAGATACCTAAAAGTTAAAAATCGGGAATGTGGATGTGTCCTGGTAACGTGATCCCCGACTTGTCTCGTCCACGTATATTAAGTATATTATATAGTTATTATTAAATATAGTATTTATAAAGAATTGGATTTAGTATCTTTTAGATTTAGAAAGAATATTTTGACATTTTCTTCTAAATACAATTTTTTCCAACTTGTGTTACCTTTTAGATAAAAAAAAGCGAAGAGTCGAAAGCGTTTGAACAAACAATTACATATTATTTTGTGATTTTGTTCACATATGAATATTTGATACTCCATAAAAGCAAAAAAAAGGAAAATATGCGAGATTTAAATATGAATTATTTTGGATATTTCATATAAACGAGAAATAAAATTCCTGATTCCTGTTCGGGATGGGGATATCCCAGTGGAAACGGGATCGGGATTGGGATTGGGATTGGGGTCCGCACCCCATTCCTATTCGAAATTAAAGATGGCCAAAAACCGGTATCGGGGCGGGGCGACCCCAAATCAGTCCAATTCGAGACCTGGCATAACCGGTCCCGGTCTTGACTAAAAACCTATGGCCCAATCTCCATGTATTGTAATTGATCCCGAACTGGGCCCAAATTGGTCGTAATATTTTTTTTCTCCAAAAAACAGTTTTGAACATATAAAAAATATTGTTTGAAGATTTTTATGGGCAACATCTTATTGAAAAACACTTTAAAATCTCTTATTGGGTCATTCGAAGACACTTTAAAATTGTGGTTACCTCACAATCGGGATATGGTCCATATTTTGAAATAAGTACATCAAGGGTCCATGTGGTTTGCATTTCGTTTCGACTTCGGTCATGTCCCTAACGGAGTTAACTCCATTTCGTTAACTAAAGAGGTAGTATGGTCTTTCTATTTATTAGGTCAAAAAACCTATTTATATTCCAATAAAATGATATCACGTGTCCCCTCTCTTCTCTTACCTTGACCCTTCCCTCCCTTTGACTTTTTCTCTCCCTTCCCCCAACGACGGACCCACTTTTCCTTCCCCACACACTCTTCCTTCACCTGAAATGTTATACACACACACACATACGTATACACACACACACATACGTATACACACAAACAAGAGATACAATACTCTACCTCATATTCGTCTCCGAAAACTCCTTGATCACTATCTACGACCATACCCATACATACCCATACACACACATAGAACACATACCACCATTTCTTTCACACATGTATTATGGTGTGTGTGATCTGTGTATATATTTGTAGGGTGTGTAAGAGACGTGTATATTTTTTGGAAAATAAACAGTTGCAAGTGTGTGTGTGTATATATATATATATATATTCTCTCTCTCTCTCTCTCTCTTATGAGAGTTGCAGGTGCAACTTCCAAAAGTTTCAGTTGTTCTTCAGTCTCTATCAAAGTATTAGAAAATTTGATCAACATCTTATGTCCTTATACAAAACACTCATAACACCCACCCACTCACCCACATACATGGAAAATACTATACTCCATTAACACCATTGACGAGACTCACAAAAATGAACATCATCCATCCTGTTTTACTCAGTTAAAGCCCACACCAAACCTTTTCCTCGGTGTGTTTAGTACCCAATTACCAATACCACAACATCAAACATAAGGGATGTTGCACGTGCAGGTTCTGATTTGGGTGCTCAAGAAAAGTATAGGTTTTAGGTAGGCAAATGAGTTTAGATTTAGGTTCAACTTATTAATTGCTTGGTTTAGGATCAACTTATTAATGGTTTAGGTTTAGGTTCAAATTGTTATTTGTTTAGGTTTAGCCTCTTTTGGGCATTTTTTTTCTTAAAATGAATGTATATCTCATGTATGAAATGTAAACAAAAGCTTTGAATGTAGCAGGGCTTCTAAAAAAATTGGAACGTCCCCGCTGTCCTTTTTCGATGATCCTCTGTGGTGGACATTCATGAATGAATAAGGGTGAAGAATACTGTAAACCTCAAAATTAAATATAGGTGTCATTGTGAAACATTTCTACGATTGTTTTTTAACTGATCGACTGATAACATCCGATTTAAGATGGTTAATCTCCTAAGAACAAAAACGAGGAAGAGAGAGATGGAACCAAATTTTCTGCATATCTCATTAACAAAAATCAAAGCTAAATTTAAAGGAAACAAAGCTACTAATAAGGAAGGTGGTAACGTGTTGGACACACTACACCAAATGTTGTCTTAGACAACAAGTATTAATTTCCTATGTTGCTTAAGATGAGCTTAGGCAACAAAGGTTATTATATGTTGCCTAAGTTTCCTCTTAGGCAAAGTATGGTTCTATGTTGCCTAAGTGTGACCTTAGGCAACGTATAAATGATTGAATGTTGCCTCAAAGTATCTTAAGCAACATCTTAGCATATTGTGATATTCATCGATTATTCAATTCATAAAGTACCTTTTTCCTCTCTTTTAGATAGATTATTTTGCTTTATCCCAACCTTTGAGTCATTTTATTCCATTATTTTACTTTTTTTTAATTCATGGAGCTAATTATATTGATTTTACCTGTTTTTACTACTTAGGATGACTAACTTGTTCTTAGCTGCAGGCTGTTGTTGCTCTCATTACTACAACATTGGAGTATAGAAGATGGAGTGGGTTGATGACTTGGCAACTTATCTTTTGGAGCAAATAAGCAATCCATTTCCAACCAGCTTAGTTAAGAATTAAATCTGATGTTCTTTTGGAAGTAATGGGATGTGTACTTCTAGTTTAGTTAAAGTATAAAACTTGTAAGACAATAGTACTTGTAATGTACCTTTTAGATTCACTTTTGGATATTACCCTTTTGTCATATCTTGCTTGTATAAATAGAGATGCATGGTTAGGGTTTTAGATAGTCTTCCATCATCTACAAAACTGATGTGAATTGCTCTGTAGTTTAATTTTACAATTTATGCAAGTAATTTTGAATCCTTAATTCTTTTCTCATCTAAATCTATAGTGGTAGAGTGTTGCAACATTACTGACAATATTGTTGTTCCATTCTATTACTTTTAATTTATGCTCTTTATATTCTTGTCTTTTAATTTATGTAATTTACATATTTGTTATGCATTTACCTTCTGTCCTTTACATTTATTGTATTTTATTTTCAAGCATGAGTAGCTAATTTCTATAGCTTGGGTGTGAGATTAAAGGGTGAAGTTTAAATCAAAGAAACGTGGACATCGTTTCTCAATAATGATGTTCACCATTTCATGTTAAGTTTTATAAAAGATCCAATATACTCCTTGACGTTTTGATCACTTTGAAAGTGTTGAAGTGCCATGGCATCAGGAATGAGCCATCGATATGCACGTCAATCCGAATGACAAAGGAAGTAAGACTTGGAAGAGCTACTGACAAAGGAATTTGTCATCTCTGTCTTTCGGCTTGATTATTCCCGATAAGTTGGTCATTTCTCATGGTGTTAAAAGTGTAGAGTGGTATCAGGAATGGACCACTCAAAACACATCAACTTAACTGATATGGGGTCAACTCGGAAGAGTGATTTTTAACAAAGTAATTTGTTTATCCATATACTTGAAAGGCATTATTTGATACTATTGATAGTCATGATACAACTACAGGAATGTGTTGATTGAAAGCTAGATCATTAGTAACATGATGAAGATCCGGAAGGGCTTCCCGAAAAGTAGATGGTGAACTTAGTTGTTGCTAGACAAATGCTGTAGCATTGCCACAACATTGGTCCGCTGGAATTTGTATTTAAGCTTCATCCCAACATCTTGTACCATTGCTTTCTCTTATTATTTGTGTAACCATTCGGTGACAACTCCAAACAAACAATATATCCGAATTCGTCATCTGAAATCATTTCTTTTCTTGAACTTTTATTGCACTTTTACTCAATCTCTGTGGGACGATACGTGGCTCTCACCACTTTATTAATTGAATGACGACATTATATCTCATTGTATGCTTGCTTTGAGATTTAATTTGCACACGTCTATTGGTGTATAAAAAGCACTGTCAATTGTCTTAGTTGAATGTTGACCGTTCGTATATTTTTTTAAAATCAGTCAAAGTTAACTTAAGCAACATATAATCCATTTCTTTTGTTGCATAATATATTTCTTAGGCAACATATTTTTTTGTGTCTATGTTGCCTAAAGTAAAAAATATTAATAATTTTGGAAACAACTTTTCTTGTATCTATCGGCGAATTTTAATAAATAAAAAAAATTAAATTGTCTTGAATTATAAAAAGATAAAAAAAATAATTGTAATTTTTATAAATTATATGTGTAGTTTTATCGAGCCAAATATACATCACATGGATACATATACTATAGACATGCATATAAACACGTAATAAATCATCATTGATATTTTGGGCCTTAATAAGACATAAAGTGTCTTCTTAGGCTATAGTAGTTCTTAATAAGCTCTGGTGATTCTTAATAGGCTATAGTGGTCTTAATGGTCTTATCAAACCCAATATACATCACATGCATATATGTAGTACTAACCTGCATACAAACACATAATAATCACCATTGGTGCTATTGGGCATTGATAAGTCATAAAACGTATTGTTGGACTATAATGGTTATTAGTAGGCTTTAGTGGTTCTTAATAGGCTATTGATAACTCTCATTTTGAGTGTTATTTACATTTTTTTGTGCTCATTTCTTCCATTTTAGTGCATGTTTCCCTTTATGTGTTCGTGTTTCTCTTTTTTATTTAATTATTTTAATTTGGAGCTGTTGAAGATTAAAGTTTGTGTTTTTATGGTTGAAGGCATCATTTTTGGGTTAAATGTTGGATTGCAGAAAATGGCTACTTTGTTCGCCACTGTGGTGAGCGTCGTAAATCCGAGGACAACTGAGAAATATCATTTTTTGCATGTATTATTTTGCCCATTTTCAGCTGCATTATGGCATTCTTGAAGGTCAAACTCTAGAGACCAAGGAAGATGAAGAAAAGACAAAAGCAAAACCCATATCTTGGTGTAAGGATTTGTTTACTCAGAATGCCTACCTAAAAGCTTAAAGAAGATAAAGAAAAGGTTGAGCTTTCATGAAAGAGTGGAGGAATAAGCAAACCAACCTTTGGGTCCATTGATGCTTGAGCTCTTTGAAAAACCCTTATGGGTAAAAGCCTCCATCACCTTTTTCATCCCCCCTTATAAATAGAAGCCTTGGATTTCATTTAGAGGAGAGCTCCAACAATGTAGAACACTTCAGTCATCTATCTCTTCTATTTTATTTTTTTAGGTAGTTGTAGTTGTAATTTACTTTCTTGTATTAAATTTCCAGCACTGTTGGCCACTGTGGCGACATAAGTGGCCACAATTTGTAGTTTATTTCTCAATGCAAGTAATCTTTATGTATTCTTCTTCTTCTACCATGTCTTTTACTTTAATTATGAGCTAAAACCCTCTTGGGTATGGGTATGAGCCAACTCTAAGACTAGTAGGCAACACTTGGGTGTTGTCATCATTGCTAACTCTTAGACTTTGTCACTTGAGTCAAGACTTCAACTCAACGCGGACAAGCCGATCACTTGTAAGTGTTCAATATTAGATCTTACACAAAGAGATGGGCGGATCCGGAAATACGGCTTGAGTGATGCATAAAGATTTGAGAGAGTCTTTCATAACCACATAGAGATACGGGTTTTTGCATGATTTCAACTAAGGTTCGGGATGTCTGTCGACTTAGGTGTCACAAAGAGATTTGGGCATCTATATCCATACCGGTGGAGTTAAATCGGCAAGTCTTGAGTTGACGATAGTGGCAACTTTGTGGGGACAAGTGACCACTCTCTGTAGACATCACTTTCAAGAGGAAGGGGTTTTTATGGATGTTCTGAACCAATTGTTTCTGACTATATTGTTACTACGTCTATCTTAGATAATGTTTGTACCCACATCCTCTCTTTTAACCATTTAATTACTTTAATCGTTATTTAGCATAAAACTCACAAATATTGATATTTTCTTCTTCTCTAATTGAAATCATTGTATTCTTGACCTACTGCGCGAAACTCTGAAGTCCGATCCCTGTGGATACGATCTCGGTATTACTACCACTTTATTACTTATAGCGATAATAATGTCCGGTGTGCACTTGCACCGCCACTGTGGCAACACAGGTGGTCACTTCTGTGGACCTATATGATTTCCGCTATCAGCTATAGTAGGTCTTAGTGATCTTAAAGAGTCCAAAACACACCACATGCAAAAATGTAGTACATACATGCATGCAAACACACATAATAAGCCACCATTGGTATTTTTGGGCCTTAAAAAGACATGGAGTGTCTTATTGGGCTATAATGGTTCTAAACAACCTTTGATTATTCTTAATAGGCTATAGTGGATCTTAGTGGTCTTATCAAACCCAATATACACCACATGCATATATATATATATATATATATATATATATAGAGAGAGAGAGAGAGAGAGAGAGAAAGGTTCAAACGAGGAGCGTAACAATTTACGAGAAACGCGAGGAGCACCGCCCATGTACAAAATCACATGTGATTCACAACAAAATCATATGTGATTAACAAATGCAAAGCGCACGGTTTGTCCCGCGGTTTGCAAAGCGCGCGGTTTGTCCCGCGGTTTGTGTTGTGAATCACATGTGATTTTGTACATGGGCGGTGCTCCTCGCGTTTTGTTAAATTGTTACGCTCCTCGTTTGAACTCGCCTCTCTCTCTCTCTATATATATATATATATATATATAGCCTTAGGTTCAATAGAGAAGTCCAAATATTTAGAGAAATAGAGAAGTGATCTTGGCCATTTATTCGGTCAAGATCGGTTATAATTGGTCAAAAGTTGCGGCTTTGACTGGTCAAAAATTGCGACTTTGACTAGTCAAAAGTTGCGGCTGTTCCAAAAATAGAAGGGCAATTTCGTAACTTTTACAAAAAACACGGGCTGAGTTCATATATGAATCTGTGTGATTCACATATGAACTATACGTTCATATATGAACCTTTGTAATTCACATATGAACTCTTTATAACTAATTCATATATGAATCTTGTGATTCATATATGAACCTTTGTGTTTCATATATGAAACTAATTAACTGTAGATTCATATATGAATCAGTTGAACCAATTAACTGATTCATATATGAACCTTTGTAATTTACATATAAACTTTTTTTAACTAATTCATATATGAACATTTGTGTTCATATATGAACCTTTGTGATTTATATATGAATTTTTTTAACTAATTCTCATATGAACAAATTAACTGATTCATATATGAATCACAAAGATTCATATATGAATTAGTTAAAAATATTTTATATGTGAATTACAAAAGTTCATATATGAACACAAATGTTCATATATGAATCACACAAATTCATATATGAACCTGTCCCGCGTATTTTTTACAAAACTACCCCTCTATCTTGTGCAGACCACGTGCAGACCACGCGAGGAATTATCCTCTGCTTCTCGGTCAAAGTCGCCGATCTTGACCGAATGCATGGTCAAGATCACTTCTCTATTTCTCTAAATATTTGGACTTCTCTATTCAACCCTTCCCTATATATATATATATATAGAGACTTGAGATCATGTGAGACCAACCTATTTCCGTGAGACCGTGAGGCCAAAAAATTAACACTAAACCTTCACAACAAAAGTCTGTGAAGGTACTGTGATGGTAAACCTTCACAGTGTTTTTGCTGTGAAGGTTTATTGTTTTTCTTACCTTCACAATAAATCACTGTGAATGTTTAGTGTTAATTTCTTGGTCTCACGAAAACAGGTTGGTCTCACGTGAACCCAACCCTATATATATATATATATACTACATATATAAGCATTTAAGCAAAATGTCTTAAAGACAAGTTTTTATGCAGTGTGTACAACAAATTAAAGCACAAAATTTGAAAAACTCTTAATTGCAAGTCTTTATGCATAGTTTACAAATATTTGATGCATTGATTTTAAAACCGGTCCAATAAGAAAGTACACGACTGACTCCAACAAACCCATACCTGCTACCAGTCCATACCTCCAACATTTTCCCAACAAACCCATACCTGCTACCAGCCCATACCTCCAACCTTTTTTCTGAAATGGAGAACAGAAACGTATGGCTTCCTTCCACCTCCTCTCTCTTCCCCACGATATCAACCATACCCAATCTCTTCCCCACGATATCAACCATACCCAAGTACAACCTTCATGACCATACCCTCAAGATCACCATACCCAAGTACAACCTTCTTCATCCACGCCTTCTGATTTCAACATTTCATCAACATATAAATCAAGACCATGGACGCCTTCTTCATCTGCACCTTCTCTGCTTCAACATTTTTCTTTCAAATTGTTGCCATCGGCGCCTTCTGATTTCAACATTTCTCCTTCATTTGAGGTAAAAACCCTAACTCTTACATTTCAATTCGATTTTTTGCTCTTTGATGTTTGTAAATAAACATATGTTAAATTTGGGTGTGTAAAAGATGATATTGAATCCAAACCAAGAACTGGTGGGGAAATCTAAACTACACATCAACTTGTTTCACATTTAGCTAAGGTGAAACTACACATCTAAGGTTAGGGATATTTGAAGAGACCTGTGTTATATACTTCATGATTTTAAACTTTGATGTTTAGAGGATTTCTTGATTTTAAACTTTGACTTCCGTTTTTTTGGCTAAAGGCGTCAGGGATTTGATATTCTTCCAAGCTGCTGTTTTTTGGGTTCTTTTTTATTGAGTTTTTTTTATGAACCAAACTGTTGTTTTTAGGTTTCTTTTGTATTGAGTTTTTTTTATGAAGAAGTTGCTGTCTTTTTAGGTTCTTTGTACTTATGTATTGAAATTTAATTACCATGCATTTTGAGATTACAACGGATCTTAAGCATGTAGACATCAGTTTGATATGTTGTTGGCAATTGTTGCTCAATCTGTAGTTCTGTACTATATTTTATAGTAGTTACTTATCTTCGTTCTATGTTGATCTGAATACCAATGCTCTTATTATAAGTGTACTCTAGATTTACAACAGAGTTGAAAAACAACACCAATAATATACTTGTCTTGCAGGGTATGAATTTGATTACATTTTTTATTGGACCATATTGAATTATCAACAATCACAGAAGAGTAAAACTCAGCCACATTTGAAGGTTAGTATTTTTGCAATTTAGTTTATCTCTTCATGCAGTACATTTATTTCACAGTGCTTTGCAATGTATATCATTTTTCCCATTTGTTGTAATGAACAATGCATAATTTGCAGCACATGAAAGCAGCAGTGGAGCGTGGTACTGTGCACACTAAACTCACCTTTCTCTGTGTAAGTTTCCTTAAATTCTCTTCTTTGTTCCCATGATCTTTTTGATGATTACCTGGATTTTAAGAAAATCAATAATCTTTCTGGGTTTTCCTCCTTGGGTTGTTTGTTCCTTAAATTTTCCAGAACCTTTTTGGTAAATATTGTGTGATACTTTCATTTATAGTTTACATGCAAACAAGAATTTTATACACACACACACACACACTAAGCTCATATTTCTATGTCTCTTTTCCTTTTTTAAGGGATGAGCAACTAGGTTGACTAGGTTTCAAACCCCCTAAAACATAAGTTTTTAGTTGTTGGCTTGTCGACGTTGGTGGCTAGAAACTCACCACAGACGAGGGGGGAAGGTATATTTTTGTAGAGTTGTATTGCAATCTTATGTTTAGGGGTAGCAATTCAGTATTGGGTTTTAGTTGAGAAAACTTATGTGGAACTATGAGAATACATCATGTGAAGCTTTAACAGGTATTTGGCATGAATGGCTAATCTTGATGCTATATTGAGGATTTTTTATTAATTAGTAGCAGCATACACAAGAGGATAGTTTTTATTCACCATTTTAGGACTAGAAAATTAAGTACTAACGTAATGATATATTGTTGGAAGTTGGAACTAAAACATAGGGATGCCGCATGACAGAAGGTTTCCATGTCAATGTCTTAAGTGCACACTGTGTGTTCAAATCATTCACTCAAACTTGGTATGGCAATAGAAGAAATTCAGGAACAATTAGATATATATTTAAAATAAGTTTAATGTTTTCAGATACATTTTCTGGTTTGAATCTCAGCATATTTTTTGGTGATCGTTATGGAGAAAATCAACAATCATATTTGTTCTTTATCCTAATAAGAATGGTACACATGCACACTAAACTCACCTTTCTCTGTGTAAGTTTCCTTAAATTCTCTTCTTTGTTCCCATGATCTTTTTGATGATTACCTGGATTTTAAGAAAATCAATAATCTTTCTGGGTTTTCCTCCTTGGGTTGCGTCTTGATGCTAAAGTTCATGCCCCTCCAGAAATAGTAATTTTTGTCTTTCTTTTTTTTCCACTTCTTCAAGGGTCATGAATTTGTTTTATTTATGCTATTACAAAACAAATAATGGAATTACCATTCTTTATTTCGTTTTTGAAAGTTTTGAAGGACTCTCAGGGGCTGGATTGAGGAGAAAATCGTGTGGGCTGAAGAAAATTATACAATCTTCCCCAAAGAAAGACCAATATCTATAAAAAAAGGTCCGCTTTCTCTGCAACATGCATGTCTCTATTTTTATGTGTGTTTCATTTTAACCGATTCACTTTGTCTACTACATTTCTTTCAATGTATATACTGATCTCATTAATTTCCTCTTTCTTTCTTCATTTTGTCTTGGGTTCTGGTTGATGGGTACTTGGTCAAATTTACATGTTATGTTTATCACTAAAATTACTAAATCATTTGAGTTTTGAAGTTCACAAGGTTAGGCTGTCAGGTTTTTTTATTGTCTTTGATAGTTAAAGTATGCAGGTTAATTGATAAATTAGGTTAATGATCTTTAACATTAGTTTGTATTTTGTATGTGCATGCTTTTGACTCCCAAATTATTTATGCTGCTTTCTATTCATGAAAAAATGGACCCCTTTAAGTGTTTATGTCCATTCAAGTTTTGTGCAAAAAGTTGTAGATTATATGATTCACTAAATCGACTGAATGAAACTGAAAGTGAAAGCGAAAAAGTGTTGATTTTTGGCGATTGGTTGTTGTTGTGAAAGCGAAAAAGTGTCACAATGGTGGTTATTTGTTTAAAGGCCTATTTTAATATATTGGATCGTAATTGATCTTATTATTAATTGCTATTTTTTCCCTACAGGAGCTAGGATTTCAGTGTGACAAAACTCAAGGTGAATGTTGTGCTAAGTTTGCATGCCATCTGGATTGTTTTGCATGGCCCAAACGTGATATATAGTTATCTACCTCAAGGGAGCCATGGTTTGAAGGTGCAAACTAATTAATTCAAAGTGTTTATGCTTGTACACACAAACTGATTTACGTGTTTCTTCTATAGTGGATTTACTAATATGTTGATACAGTTGCTAACACAAAAGTTTTTTAGGTTTGCATTTTATTTAGAATACGATAAGAGGTACACCATCTTGACTATTCTGTTCATGTATGACTCAATTTATTTTTTTGAAAATAATGCAAAGTGTATGAAAGTTATACTCACATGTTCGTTATCAAATTACTACGAGGACCTTCCTTTCAGATGATTATTTTGGGTGCATGTTCTTGAACAATGGGTGGAGACTTCAGAAAGGGGGATGGATGCTCTGCCACTTCAGTTGTTGCCCATGCTCATACAGAAAAACGGCAAGTCGAAGCAGGACAAAAAGTTGTTGAATTACGAGCACGTGGATCACAAAGGAGCTGGACAATATATTTTTAGTGTTCTTAAATGTTTAAGTTCCAAATATTATCTAATGTTGATAATTCACCAAAACAACCTAGAAATTTTCTCCAAGTTTTGCATGTTGGTACATCTATATGATCCAAAGAGATAAGAGTGCATGTGTGTACTTGTAGCATCATAAGTGGAGTATTATAGACGAGTTATTCTTTTAGCTATTTTATAGGACAATTTTAGAAGTTTTATAGATAAATAAGGTACAAACAACTAATTACTATTACAAATATTGTATAATATATTTCTATTAAAATAATTACATTTTTTATGCAGGACTAGCTTAAAAATTTACACTTCACGTATCTTATTATACTCTGAATCTATTGATGTGTGTTATTACATATGATTGTAATTTCTGTTTTGCTTATATATGAATTTCAATTTTTGTAACTATTGAATATATGGGTTTGGAAACTCCACACTCTTGATGCCTTTTTCCTAGATATCTTGTCAATATACCATATTTTTATTTTAGTAAATGATTTGCAATTAAACCATAACAAACTATAAAAATAAAGTTGATAGGGATGGACTATAATAAAAAACAAAAGCATGAGTGACGCGTGAGCTATTGTTTTCATAAATGTGATTCACCCGCGCTGCATCGCGCGGGTACACAACTACAACTAGTATATATATATATATATATGCATTTAGACCAAAGTCTTAAGTACAAATTTTTAAAGAACATATACAACACTTAAAAGAATCAAATTCAAAAATCTCTTAATTACCGCTTTTAATGCACAATGTACAAGTTGATTCATGGTTTTAAACCCCACGAGCCGACACCAGTACACCATCAAAACTATTCACTTCAACCCATACTTTCTTCCACCAAAACTGGTCAGTTCAGCCCATGCTTTCTTCCACCAAAAGTGGTCACTTCAACCCATGCTTTCTTCCAAAACAATATTCTTTCTCCCTATTTCAGCTCTAAAAAGTTTGAAGAGTTTTCTTTCCAACACCAACACGACTTTTAGGAGGATCAGACCATTCTTTCTTCAATCATTTTTGTTACTCTGTATTCTAGCTCACACATGCCAAAATGGAGGATTTGACGTCTTCAAAGAAGAAATCACCTGGTATCAAAATGTGAGCGATCTTGTTGTCATTTTGATTGTTTGAAGTTCAAAACTGAACCATAGAAGCAGATAAACATTTTCATGATGAACATAATTCAAGCCTGGTATGGTTGTCATTTTTTGCCCCAAGTGGTTTGACCACTGAAATTAAGTCTGTAGAGATGCACCATGAAGCTATGTTAAGAATGTTGTTGGGTTCAATGTTAAGAATGTTGTTGTTAAGGATCTTAATAAGCGTGGGTACTTTGCTTCTACTGATATTGACACTGATGATAAAAACCAGGTCTTTATCTCTATATCCCTTCCTTTATACCAAGCGATTGTCTTTTCTGTAAACTTTTTTTGTCCTTTTTTTCTTTAAACAATTTCAGGTTTTTTTATCTCACAAAATGATGATTATTGGTGATAAAAAGATGGTTTATTTTTGCCATTTTCTGCAAGTTTAACAGTGTTCAACATGGAGGACAACTTGCAGTAGATTCAATGGAAGGATCAATGGAGACTAGAAGGTTTTTTAAATACTCCACTATTTTTGCTATTTTCTTTTAAAAAATATACTCAAATTTATGCTATTCTCCAATCTTTTCAATCAGATACTTCCAAGGCTAGCTCATAATCCTGAAGCCGCTAGGAAAAGCCGATTAAGAAAGATATTATTAACCTTTACTCTTAATGGCCTTTCAAATTGTACTTATTTGGTTAATTCGTTCAATGATTTGCTTAAACAAATTCCATAATTGATGAAGGCTTATGTTCAACGGCTGGAAAATATCGGCTCAAGCTCTCACAACTTGAGCAAGAGCTTAAACGAGCTCGTCAGCAGGTATTCTCTCTTGCACTTTTAATAAAACCCTACCTTTTGTAATTAATTTTTGTTTTATTTTATATTGTGTTTACCTTAGAGCATCTCCAACCGCACACGGTAAATCCTTTGATTTGCCGTGCCGAGCCCTACAATCGACCCGCAAACGGCAAAAAAATATGCCGGCCTTGAATTTCAGACGCCAAATATGGCGTACAAATTCAACACGCCAATTTCATGAGGCCCACCACTTTCAACTAAAGTTAATATATTTAATTAATAAATAGTTAATAGTAAATAAAATAGGGAAATTAATTAAAATGCCACAAGTTTGAAAGGGACTTACCAAAATACCCCAAAAAATTAATTTCTTACCAAAATGCCATAAATTTCCACGGTGAGAGCCCTCTATAGCGGGCAGGGACTGAAAGTGAAAAATTTTGCAAGATATATTTACACTTTCAGTCCCTGGCCCCCGCGATCGAGGCCCGCGATGGGGACTGAAAGTGTAAATAATCTTGCAAATTTTTTCACTTTCAGTCCCTGCCCGCTATAGAGGGCTCTCACCGTGGAAATTTATGGCATTTTGGTAAACTTTTCAAATTTTGGGGTATTTTGGTAAGTCCCTTTCAAACTTAGGGTATTTTAATTAATTCCCCAATAAAATATGTTATTTTAATGTGGGGTCCACAAATTTGGTGTTTTTTTTAGCATGGTTGGAGTTGAGGGTTTTTTTTATGTTGGGTCCACCAAAATTGGTGTTTTTTGTGTTTTTTTTTGTGCCAATGTTGGAGATGCTCTGAGACGTTTGCTAAGAATCTTCCATTGGGATGGTTTGAAGTTAGGGACATGCGGTAGACGGTTGCTGTTAAGAAGAAATGAATGGTTCGTTTTATGAAAAGATATATAGCTGGAAATAAGACTGAAATAAAAAGTGACCCATGCAAGCCTATGAAGTAATCATAAGATCTGGTCCTTGCTTCAGCTTCATTTATGTTTTAGTTATTTAGGTTTATATAGTAAAGGGAATATTTTGGGGCTGTTTGTTTGTTCACTTTTACCTGATGAGCGCTAACTGTGGTACGAGTCGTTTCCCTTGCTTACCGGGTAAGACTCTCGGTCCTTTCATTAGCTCTTACCGGGAAAGATTTTGGTCATTGCCATATTAATTCGATAGGTAATGTGACTTGGTAAGCGTTTGGTAAACGGCCCCTAAGTGAGCAAACAAGTGCCCCTAACATTATTGTCTTTGAAGCTGGTTAGGATTGCCAACAATAACTTTTTGCTCAAATGTTCAAATATCAAAACTGCACATCACTTTCACGTTTATCACTAAATTTGAAAACATAAGAAACAAACTTCCAAATTCCACATCCAACAACACTACTCACGGATAGTTCGAGATTGCTTCACCTCTCACCGGTTCTACTAAATACAACTTTGATTCTTCCCCAACTAACAAACGATCTTCCCAGAATTGCCACATTTCACAATTCAACTTAAATTGAACTTGGGATCTGGTAGTGAAAAACATTTTCCGCTACAAGCCGAGTCGAGTGGTTATGAATTGCATTTTATTTTTAAATCTAAAGTATTTAAATTATAAATAAAAATTCAATTATATAAGCTATACCTAAAAACAAGAGTTTGCAATTCATTTTCAACCATCACTTGTGATTCATATTCTATTCAAACATAAAACAAGAGATTGAATTAAATTTTCGTTCTTGGTTTACAATAAAATTTCTTTCTTGCAAGAGATCTGGTGGGAAAAGTTTTCCTAAATTTATACCATCGGAAGCATGTTCCCTTGCGGCATTCTTGCTTTTATCTACCTGAAAACTTAAGCATACAACTTAATACATACATACAATTTTCTAAGACTTTAAACTCCATGAAAACTAATTAAAACACGTTTAATTTAAAGATAGACGATGAATCCTACTTAACAATGTAAAATACTCAATAAGTTTATGTTTTCCAATGAAAAATTGAATTGATTTTTTGTCCTCGGTTACAAGAAAATTTGGCATCTCGTGCATTATACGGGTAGATAGCTAGTATATATATATATATATATATATATATATATAGAGAGAGAGAGAGAGAGAGAGAGATGTTCATTTGTTAACCTCCCATTTTGTATTAACTTTATTAACTTCATCTTAGGCATTCATTTTCTTGTTAATGGTTGAGATTAAAACCATTAATTAATTAATTAATTAAATCGTGTAATTAATTCTCCCATTGAACACAAATGAAGAGGGTAATTTTGGAATTTGACACAACCTACTTTTTTCTATTAATTAAGGCGTGTAATTAATGTTCATATAGTTGAACATATTGTTCTTATGTTTAATCCAATGTTCCTAATTATTCAATTATATATTCATATTGGTTCAATTATATGTTCATATTTGTTCAATTATATGTTCATATTGGTTCAATTATATGTTCATAATTGTTCAATTATATGCAAACAACAGATTGTTCATATATGAGCAACTATATGTTCATTCATGTCCGATTACTCCGAAATTACATGGTGTTACTTACTAGTTAATTACTATTCCATTTAGAGCATGTAATATTGATGTCACATCATGTATGATGTGCAAATATTAAGGCTATGCATGAACAAGGATGAAATATAAGCCTAAGTGAACCTATATGAACAATATATATTTGTTATATTTGTTCATGTTCAAATGAACATCTACATCTACTATCTCTTCAACGTCGTTGAAAACAACTTGATCACTCATGTTCATGATGCAACAATAGGAATTCAAACACTAATTTGATAGAAAAGACTACAAAATATTTGAGAAATAATAATATAGCTAGAATCAAGGAGATTTTGATTTTTGTAACTCCTTTAATAAATCAATGTAATAAAACATAAACATGGAATTCCATCCATGCCCCTATTTAATGGTTATATATAAATTTGAAACCACCAACTAAAATGGATTCCTATTGGTTGAATGAAGTTAATAAAGTTAACACAAAATAGGAGGTTAACAAATGAACTCAACCCGATATATATATATATATATATATATATATATATATATATAGGGATAAAAAATTGTAAACCTCTAAATGTGTGTAAACTATGTAAACTTTGGATTTCATAGGTTATTTTGATGAAATTGTTTATTTTGATGAAAATGTTTCATATCATTCATTTCTTAATGAAATTGTTTCATATATTTGTGTTTTTTATGTGAAAACGAAAAAGTTTCATCAAACTGAGAAAATATATGAAACAGTTTCATAGGAATGAAAAAAATATATGAAACTACATAAAAAAACACAAATATATGAAACAATTTCATCAAAATAAACAATTTCATGAAACAATTTCATCAAGAAAACCTATGAAATACATAGTTTATACGAAAAAAAGTTTACAAAATAGTGAGCCTCTCTCTCTATATATATATAGTACTGACCTGCATACAAACATGTAATAAATCACCATCGATGCTATTGGGCCTTGATAAGTTAATAAATGTATTGTTGGGCTATAATGGTTCTTAGTAATCTTTAGTGGTTCTTAATAGATAAGAATGACAACATCCAGATCAACATATTAAATAACATGTTTCCATTCACTGATCTTCCCAGGGATTGAATGTCAAACGAGCGTACATTAGGTTTCTCCTTGTTGCAATCTACTTCCATAGGTAATCATCTAATCTCTTGTGTCATTACATGATTATTAAATTGTTAGTTATAAAGACCACATGGAGTTTATAATTTAATGTTCTTTTCATCTTGACTCAGGTACACAGGAGTGACTGGGGCGATCTTTCTGGAACTGTCGACTACAAAGCCTTGAGGATATGATAGCTAGATTATCCCTTCCCCATCCTAGCTAGAGTTATTGTTATGTACATACATTTATTTTTTGATCGAATACCAATTTTAGAAAATTGAAATTGTTATTTGATGTGTTTTTTATATATGTGATACAATGTATAGGAAAATAGATATAAAATTAGTATTAAAAAATCAAATATTAGCGACGGATCAACAACGAATATGTTGCTAATAATGGTCAGTTTTGTGGTGATATCAAATAGAGTATGTTGTCTAAGACGATGCCTTAGGCAACACGTGCATAAATTGAATGTTGTCTTACAGTTTGTTTGAAGCAACATATGTTTTTTCCATATGCAACATAACATAACCTCTTATGCAACACTGAGAATGCAACATTGCTTAGGCAACATGGGCTTGTTGCCTAAGTCTTGGACAACACATAAACTCCTCTTAGGCAACATTTTTCATTTGTTGGTTAAGTGACATTTAGAGGTAGTGACACTATAACCAACCAAACCTTGATTACCAATAAACTAGGAATAAAAGGAAAGCATGATCCCTAAAATTTAGTGTAGATACATGTATATATGTTTTTGCACTTTTAAGGACTTATTATCTAATACTAATTTTTATCAATATCCCTTTGAGCTGACCCATGTATAGATTCCTCTTCAATTGGGATGTCATGCATTCTCATTGTACTTATAAAACAAATGTTTTCATCATATCCATAGAATATGAAGTTTTGTGCTCTTACTTTTACCTATTAAATTAAACCCTTAATTTTTCTGTAGTACAAAAATTAAGACGTTATGTACAAATTAATATTGAATACATAAATATTTGAATTTTTATAATAATATATTCATTTTAATAATTTATGTAAAGGATAAAAATGAAAGCTTAACGACTTTCTGAAAGTAATAATAGAATTTTCATATGAATTGATCAAGTTTGAAATGCATTTCAAATTTAAAAAGCTATTTATCTTAAATATAATTAAAAAGTAATATAAAAAAACAAGTATTTAACTTTTTTTAATTTGATACATATATATATATATATATATATATATATATATATATATATATATATATATATATATATATAGGACGGTAATCAAATGAGAACCGTAAAAAAGTTGAGAACCGTGAAAACCGATCTAAACCATTAATTGATTGAATCTATTATGGCTTAGATCGATTCTCACGGTTTTCAATCTTTTAATTATAACCATGTGATCAAAATTTTAATTATAACCATGAGATCAAAACCAAATTACGGCTTAGATCGATTCTCATGGTTCTTAATCTTTTTTTGGTTCTCACATGATTTAACCCATATATATATATATATATATATATATATATATATATATATCCTTATACACATTTTTTTCTCCAATTTTTAAACCTGATTTTCAAAATTCTAGCCACAGACTATACACATTCGTGTATAGTCATACAAGATTTATAATTTATAATTTATAATTATATATTTATAACTTATTAATACGTTTGAACTTTATAAACAATTAATCAATTGAAAAACATGTTAAAATACAAAATAAATGTTGAACTCACTAATACAACTCGGGTTGGGAAGTATCGCATCAGCAAATATCGCTCTTCTTAATTTCCAAAGTGGGTTTGGAAATTTCACTTCGACCCAAACTCTATCTGATCAAAGGTGATGAAGGCTATAAACGGACAGTACGATAGTCTTAACAATGACCGCGAGATAGCCGGCACTCAAGGCCCATGCATGGTCCAAAATCTTACAGATGTTGCGATGGTTAAACGAGAAAGGTTTGAGCATCGATGATTGATAGGTTGGGTTTACACCCCCCTAAATCTATCGCAAGTGTACGGGTCGAATCAAGTAATAGTACTTATAAAGTACGGGTATCGAACCAAAGGAACCAGGTGTCAAGTACCACAATGACTGTATAAATTATTAACTAGACTAATGTAAGTTGATTTGGATTGTTGATTATCGGAACACGAATTAAAACTTTAATTGATTTAGGTAAGAGAAGGAGTTGGAGGGTTGGTTTTCCTCATGAAAACAATCAATTAGCTAAACAAGTTTGACATGATTGAAATAACTTCAGGATGAAAAGCATAATCACAACCCATTACTATACTCTATCAAGCTATAGCAAAAATCATTCAAAACATTGTATAATCTTTCGATCTAAACAATTATAATTGAACAATCAGTGATTAAATGCCACAGAGAACGACATATCATATTTCTATCTCAAAATCGTTCAAGACATAAAGGATTAATCAAATCTCAAAACTTTTCTCAAACGTTAAAAGATTCATAAAATCAAATAATAGTTGATCGGACTATTACAAGCATTAAGAACAATCCCAAATGTTTCATCCATCGAAATCAAACCAATCACATCTATCTGTAAACCTAAACGATTATCAAACCATGATTCAAACCAACCCCCCAACATGAACGAATTAGTTCATGTTGGGGGTTTCAAAACTCAGAAATGAAAAGATGGAAATGAAAGTAAACATGTTTGTTCTACAAGAAATGAAAACTAAAGACTCCCTGAAAAGCTTAAGCCGCAGATGAACGTGCTCGATTCGCCTTGTGATTCTCGTTACTTGTTGTTTCTAGCCTCCTACTTGCCTTCAAAAATCGCTTCTTTGCTCCCAAAAACGCCTAGAAAGAGTCCCAAGCCGTTACTGCTTCTAATGCCCTCAACCCTAGCAGATAAATAGAATAAAAACGCTCAGGGCCCCAGCGCGTCTGGCGACGCGTGTGGAAACGCGCCCAGAAATGCGCAGAGCACTGGAGTGTGAATTTGGCAGAGGACTGCACGTCTGGCAGCGCGTGTGGAGACGCGCACAGAGGCGCGCAGAGCACTGTTTGGTCCTCAAAATCTGATTTTCTCCTTTTTGCACTGGACTGTTGTAAACTTGCTCCGATTGCTCCAAAACTCTTCCATCATCATTCATTCATAAAAACCTGTACTTTCTCATTAAAGCCATTAAATTCTTACTATTTTACTTGGGAACTTACAACAAACAGACCGATTTCGGGATCAAAATAATGTCGTAAAACGACATTATCAACAACCCCAAACCGAGCGTTGCTTGTCCCCAAGCAAAACAGCGACACAAATAAGCATTCAACTACTAACCCAACGATCGCAATTTCGTGTTGTCGAGAATATCATTAGAGATCTCAAGTCAACTCAACTACCACCACGAATTACCTATGAGATGGACACCCCCAAGAGACCTAGATATGGGATTCTAAACATCACAACTTTGGGAAAAGGGGTTATCAAGGACCACACCACACTTGAGTGTACATAGAATAAACACACACATAAAGAGGATTTTGCCTTGACCCTACCTCATGGGTTTCTCTCTTCGCTCGAGCCCTAGGTTTCACACATGTTGTCATGCTTTTAGAGGTTGGGTACAAGAATTCACAAAGTATGCATGAACAACAATTAAACAATGACGCACCGTTGTACACAAATTGATCTCAGAAGGAATCCACCTATCAAGACTAGGACACAGGAATGTTGCTCTGCTTCTCTTTTAGAAACTCTCTATGCTAATTTAGATCAATGGGTCATGGTTGCTGCTTTTGTATGGAGATCAATAAGTTTATGATGATGATTGGGTGATCTTCTCGTTTTCTTTCGCTCATACTTCTCAAGTCTTCCTTTAGAACCCCTACACTGACCCCTCAGTTTTGTATTTATTATTATTTTTGGCAAACTCCTTTATGACTGAGTTGTTGGGTTTGCGTTTTTTTACTGGGGGTGCTACAACGGGTAACATTTGGGTCTTTTGAGTTATGAACAACAGTGGGTATAGCAGCAACTAGACAACTTGCACATGGTTTGTTCACAAAGATAGGCAACAACTTCACTCCTATTCCTATGGATGTCTTTGATAATCGAATGCAAGTTATAGTAAGATCAGGCTATAACAACGACCAAAAGATTTGAATAAAAAGTGTATCGATTAATGCATAGTCTCTCAGAATCGAAGTTAGCAAATGTGTGGCTCAACAACTCACGGGTGGTCTCCAATAATGTCTCTATGTGTGCATTCACCTAGATCCAACCTCGTGCTATATTATCCCTTTTAACTTCTCCCCCCAAAATTAGTGTTTTCGAAAACTCACACTAAGTCATGCTAAAAGGTCGCACACTCATCACTAAAGACAAGGTTATCGTTCAATCCACTGAGATCAACAAATGATAGACTCGACAAACCACCCCACACCAGACATAGACATTGTCCCCAATGGACCAAATAGCGTACATGAAATAAGCACGAAATAGAGAATCGGTACAGCTAACAGTAATTATGCCACCCCAAACCTAATCTCTAGATTAGGTTTGTTTTCACAACAAGGAATCATAAAACGATAAAGTTCAAGTGAAAACAGGGACCCCAAACCTTGGTGAAACCGAGGTTTGTAAAGAGGTGTTGTGTAGATACCTTTCAGGATGCATGCGCGGATCACTGTTCACCCATTTTTGCCCTTTCTTCAGCTGCCTTGCTCTTGGTCATATCGGAATTGCTTTCAGAGATCAAAACTAAACACAAACACAAACACACTAAACACAAACACACAAAACACAAACAACAAACAAAAGCAAAAACACACAATATAGGAAATTGCTAAAATAAAAAAAATAAAATAACATTAACCCTATGGTGGGTTGCCTCCCACCCAGCGCCGTAGTTAAAGTCATGGCATGACTGTGTGACTCTCAACTTGGCTCGGTATCGCTTGTAGAATTGAATCGCCCACCTATACGATTGTTCCTTATTTCCCCCACATGCGTTTTCCTATTCTTACCAGTTTCTGATCCGAACTGCTCTGTTCTTGGTTCACCTCTATCTTCTACTTATTTGAGAACATGGAAGGTTACCTTCTCATTCCCCACTCTGAAAGTCATCATACCTTCTTCCATGTCTATCAAAGCTTTGCTTGTGGCTAAGAATGGTCTTCCCAAAATCAATGGCATCTCAACATCTTCCTCCACATCTAGAACTACGAAATCAACTGGAAAATAAAACTTTCCAACCTTTACCAAAACGTCTTCCACGATTCCATAAGGGTACTTCATCGATCTATCTGCAAGTGGAAGTGTCACGTTCGTTGGCTTCACTTCCCTCAAGCCAAGTTTCCTGAAAATGGATAAAGGCATTAAATTAACACTTGCACCAAGATCACATAATGACTTACTGAAATTAGATTTTTCTATTTGAACGGGGATAGTAAAACTCCCTGGATCCTTAAGCTTCGGGGGAAGCTTGTGCTGAATGATAACACTGCACTCTTCAGTAAGTGCAACCGTGGCATGCTCCTCGATCTTTCTCTTCTTGGACAAGATGTCTTTCATGAACTTGATATAACTTGGCATTTTTGCCAGTGCCTCCGCAAATGGAATATTGATGTGTAATTTCTTGAAAATGTCAAGAAATTTCTTGAGTTGTTCCTCATCCTTATGTGCCTTCAACCGATTTGGAAACGGTAGTGGTGGCACATATGGGTTGCTTGTCGGCTTTAATGGAGTGCACTCTTGTTCCTTCCCCTTATCTCTATTCTTTGACATTTCAATCTCTATCTCCTCTTCTTTCTCAACCTCTTCTACCTTGATGGGATCCACTTCAGTACCTTCAGCTTCAGTGTCATCAGTTAATGGTTCTCGGATAGGGTCTATAATCAACTCCTTTCCACTTCTTAAATGAATCGCCTTGCACTCCTCTCTTGGTATTCGTTCAGTCTGACTAGGGAATTGACCTTGAGTACGGGATTGCAGTGCTTCAGCTATTTGTCCGACTTGTCTTTCTAACATCTTGATTGAGGCGGTATTTTGGTCAGTTGTCGCCTTCACATTTCCCACTGTACTTGCCAATCCTTCAACCACACCTTCCATCTTTGACATGAATTTCATCATCATGTCTTCTAAACCTGGCTTCTTTTCTGATGATTGCCCCTCTTCATTTCTCCTCTGATTGTAACCTGGGGGACGATAAACATTGTTAGACGAAAAAGAATTCGAAGAGTTAGAATGGTTACCATACTGCTACTGCTGTTGCTGCTGTCCCATTGTTTCCTTGCCCGGGCCTTGTTGAGGTTGACTCCAAGAAAAATTAGGATGTCGCTTCCATCTCTCGTTATAAGTGTTAGAGAATGGGTCATTCCTCGGCCGATTGTTCCGGTTCTGATTCTGAATGAATTGAACTTGTTCCGGCGATTGATAATCTTGAGAATTCATGAATTGGTCTTGACCACCCATATCGTTCTGAACATTCGGTTGCATAGTCGCTCCTCTCATTTGATTAATCAACGCAGTCAACTGTGCCTTTATAGCCTTCAACTCCTCTGTTTCTTGCACGCCTGCAACTTTTCTAACATCAGATCTTGGAGTGGAATAGCTATGTTCTGCTAGATTCTCTATCAACTCGACCGCTTCCTCATAGGACTTGTTCATTAAAGCTCCACCTGCAGCAGCTGTGAGGTCATTCTTAAACTGAGGATTCAATCCCACATAGAATGTTTGGATAATCATCCATTCTTGTAACCCATGATGTGGACACTTCTTGAGCATCGCTTTATATCTTTCCCATGCTTCGTACAACGACTCTTGATCCCATTGCGAGAAATGCGTGATGTCTGATAACAGTTGAGCCGTTCGCCCCGGTGGAAAGAACTTGTTGAGAAAAATTGTAACCATGTCGTTCCAAGTTCGAATTGACCCCGGTGGTATATTCTCTTCCCAAGTAGTGGCTCGATCCCTCAATGAAAACGGGAATAACCGTATCTTGATCGAATCTTGATCAACCCCATTCACCTTAAAAGTATTGCATATCTTTTCGAAGGCGCGCAAGTGTGCATAGGGGTCTTCAGTTGCTGCACCTCCAAACATGTTCGACTGCACCGATTGGATGGTACCAAGCTTGATTTCAAAATTATTAGCAGCTATCGGAGGTGCATATGGCCCTCGTTGTGCAGCGCCCATGTTTGGATTGGCGAAATTCCTCATTGGTACCCTTTGTGGTGGTGGCGGTGGTTGATTGACATTGTGATGGATCCCATGATTGGCGTTGTGATTGAGATTATGATTTATCCCATTGTCGACACCATTGTTGACATTGTTATTGATATTATGGTTGACGTTGTTGTTGAGACCATGATTCGCGTTATTGTGGTTCTGATTGTTTACATTTGCATTTGGAATTGGTTGACCATTACCCATGGGCATCCCCTCTTCCCAATCATCTCCAACATGGTTGTTGACGTCGGCCATTCTGTTTCGTGCTTGTCTTCTTAGATCTCTGGTGGTCCGTTCTATTTCCGGGTCGATCGATAGCAATTGCCGAAAAAGTCTCCTTCTTGGCATAAACCAGGAAGCAACCTGAAACGGAGAAGATAATAATTTCAAGACCCAAAAAAATATATGAACTTTCAAAGAAGATTATAATAAAATAAAAACAGGATGTCTAATGTAATAACTTCTAAAAGCTGGTAGTGATATTCACACAAAACAGGTTCCCCGGCAGCGGCGCCAAAAACTTGATAGGTTGGGTTAACACCCCCTAAATCTACCGCAAGTGTACGGGTCGAATCAAGTAATAGTACTTATAAAGTACGAGTATCGAACCAAAGGAACCAGGTGTCAAGTACCACAATGACTGTATAGATTATTAACTAGACTAATGTAAGTTGATTTGGATTGTTGATTATCGGAACACGAATTAAAACTTTAATTGATTTAGGTAAGAGAAGGAGTTGGAGGGTTGGTTTTCCTCATGAAAACAATCAATTAGCTAAACAAGTTTGACATGATTGAAATAACTTCAGGATGAAAAGCATAATCACAACCCATTACGATACTCTATCAAGCTATAGCAAAAATCATTCAAAACATTGTATAATCTTTCGATCTAAACAATTATAATTGAACAATCAGTGATTAAATGCCACAGGGAACGACATATCATATTTCTATCTCAAAATCGTTCAAGACATAAAGGATTAATCAAATCTCAAAACTTTTCTCAAACGTTAAAAGATTCATAAAATCAAATAATAGTTGATCGGACTATTACAAGCATTAAGAACAATCCCAAATGTTTCATCCATCGAAATCAAACCAATCACATCTATCTGTAAACCTAAACGATTATCAAACCATGATTCAAACCAACCCCCCAACATGAACGGATTAGTTCATGTTGGGGGTTTCAAAACTCAGAAATGAAAAGATGGAAATGAAAGTAAACATGTTTGTTCTACAAGAAATGAAAACTAAAGACTCCCTGAAAAGCTTAAGCCGCAGATGAACGTGCTCGATTCGCCTTGTGATTCTCGTTACTTGTTGTTTCTAGCCTCCTACTTGCCTTCAAAAATCGCTTCTTTGCTCCCAAAAACGCCCAGAAAGAGTCCCAAGCCGTTACTGCTTCTAATGCCCTAAACCCTAGCAGATAAATAGAATAAAAACGCTCAGGGCCCCATCGCGTCTGGCGGCATGTGTGGAAACGCGCCCAGAAACACGCAGAGCACTGGAGTGCGAATTGGGCAGAAGACTGCGCGTCTGGCAGCGCGCGTGGAGACGCGCACAGAGGCGCGCAGAGCACTGTTTGGTCCTCAAATTCTAATTTTCTCCTTTTTGCACTGGACTGTTGTAAACTTGCTCCGATTGCTCCAAAACTCTTCCATCATCACTCATTCATAAAAACCTGTACTTTCTCATTAAAGCCATTAAATTCTTACTATTTTACTTGGGAACTTACAACAAACAGACCGATTTCGGGATCAAAATAATGTCGTAAAACGGCATTATCAATGATCTAATGGTCAAGCAAATTGGAGACAACAACAACACTCTGTTTTGGCACGATAACTGAACAAGAGACGGAAAATTAAAGGATTTGTTTCCCAGATTATTTGCACTTGACAACCGTAACTTTGCAATAGTGGATGATAGAAGGGGGGAAGAAGAGTTCAGATGGAAATGGCGCAACTACACCAAATGTTGCCTTAAACAACATATGTTAATTGCCTATGTTGCTTAAGATAAGCTTAGGCAACGAAGGCTAATATATGATGCCTAAGTTTCCTCTTAGGCAAAGTGTAGTTCTATGTTTCCTAAGTGAAACCTTATGCAACGTATGAATAATTATATGTTGCCTCAACTATCTTAAGCAACATCTTCCCTTATGTTGCCTTAGTTGTATAATGTTTTTTTTTCAAAATCAATGAAAGTTATCTTAGGCAACATAGTTTCTTGTTTCTATGTTGCCTAAGGTCAAAAATATAAATAAATATAGATAGTTGAAAACGTAATACTCGTTGACGGATGATTTAAGGTTGACAATTAAGTTGACAACTAATTTTACTTAGGCAACATATAATAGATTTATTGGTAACATATAATAATAACAATAAAAATCGATGGATTTCTAATAAAACATATTTTTTATTTCAGATCTCATAGAATTTATTGGACTTTGATATATATGTTATTATTTACAATAATATATATACTATTTAAACTATTATATATAACTTATATATGTAAGATAATTAAATGAGAATTTAATTAAAATATCCAAAGTTTGACTTTGACTTACCAAAATACCCATTTTCTCGACCAATTTGCCGAAATACCCATTTTTTCCGCGACGGATCCCGCGATCGCGGGATAGGGCACACGTGGCCCGCTATTATGGCCAAAAAGTCCTGCGACACCCCCCAACTTTCCCCGCGTTTACAGTTTCGGTCCCTCCCCGCGACTAACCCCGCGACCATCCCGTGATCGGCCAAAAAAATGTCATTTTTGGTCCTTTTTGCACGAATCTTTGCATGCTTTTTACTGTTTTTTCCCACAATTATTGTACTTTGAAGACCAATTTGTGGTTCAAATTTACTGGCATGTTTGATATTTCATCCATAAATATCAGTAAAATGCAATTCATAATTCACACCATTCCATCCTTCTTTCTTGCTTTCTTTCACTTGCTTTCTTTCTTCAGTAAACAAATGGCATCGTCATCTAACCCATCGTCTACACCTGAAGGAATGCCACCTAAACTCCAGAAGGCGATAACAACAAAGGAAAAGGAGATAGACCAACTGACAGAAGAGTGGAAACAGATGATCGCCAGGAAGAATGTCCACTTGACAAGGATCGAAGTGGAAGAAAAAGAGATCAAAAGGATGAAAGGGGATATAAAAGAGAGGGATGCTCGTATTCGTCGAGAAAAAGAAGAAATTCACCACATTACGCAAGACTTCGCAATTCTTCAAGCGAAGGTAAGCGAGAAGCAAAGTTGGATTGATCAAACTAAAGCAAATTTTCAGTAGCTGTTGCTTTAGTACTTTGTTGTTTATGTGTTGTTGTTTTGTACTTTTCCAGTTCGATATTGTTGTTTCGTTCCTTTCCTGTTTGTATGTTGTTGTTTAATTTGTCATGAATAAAGGTCTTTAATTTGTCTGAAAACTAGTGTTTAAGTAGTCTGAAATTTGTGTAAAAAGTGGTCCATATTAAAAATACAACTCCTAGATGTTATACAAGATTATTTCATAACAAACACATACTAATCAATACAGTACAAAATTATCCAAATTTAAGGCTACGGCTAGACGATGGTTTGGTTTTTGACAATCCGAGTCGACTTCTTACATGCTCTGGCGAGACGAGTCTCAAAGTGTTAAGCTCCACTTTCTCGATGTACACTTCAATCACAGTATGGCCGTCAACATACTGGCGTATGTTGGCTACATCTTCGTCGGTACTCAATTCTACCAGTCCAGTCAAGAAGTCTGCATTCGGCCTCTTAAAATACAACCTATTATATTTTGGTTCTTCATAGTCCAACTCTTTCATGATCTGTTCAAGCAGTTGCATAGAAAGATCCTCCACATCTAACAAGTCAACATAAATTTCTAGACCACGAAAATAATGTCTTTTGGGTGGTTCCGTGAAGTACCCACCATGTAAAGCCCGTGTCCCGGTATGTTTATTAATTAATTTTTAATTATTTAAATGTTTATCTTTATTTGTTTTTGGCTAGTGGTTTGGTGTCAAAAAGGACCAAAAATGTTAGCCTTCGTGTCTTTTGTTATAGATTGTGAGATGAGGTGTAGTTGAGGGACTAATGGTGCAATTCTTGGAACTTGTTGCATGGGTCTCGGCCCATGACTTCAAATCCATTCCCGTTTTCCTTTTTCCTTGTAAATCAAGCAAACCAAACTATCCCCTAAACCCTATCGACTCTTCTCGTTTTCCTTGTGTTGTGCGGCCGAGAGAGAGAGAAACGAAGAGAGAGAGAGAGAGATCGCGAGAAAGAGAGAGAGGAGAAGAAGGAACCAGCGGCAGCCACCCCTCGCCGCCGCTGTTGCTGTCGCCGGAGGTCGCCACACCCGCTGTCGTCGGAGGTCGAGAGGGAGGAGATTGGTTGTAATGGTGAGACGTCGTCGTGGGGTAAGTAGCTCTCTCGTTCGTCTCGTTCTTTTCTTTTCCTTTTCGTTTTCCGGCGAGACCACCACCGCCGCACGCCGCCGCTGCGGTGGCTGTGGGTGGAGGGCGGTGGCAGTGGGTGACACTCGTAGCGTAAAACCCGAATCGTTTAAGCCTTGAACCGTTTTTATAAATCGTGATTTTATGAAAATTCTAAGTGTACTGTCCAGTTTTCGCGTGATCATAACCTTTCTGTCGTAACTCCGTTTGAGCCGAAACTGGCGCCCACGGTTCAAGTTCAGGGTCGGGCACGTTTTCCGTGTTTTAGCGGAAAACTGGTTCGGTCTCTAGCTAGGCGAAAAAGTGGTCGCAAGTTCGGCGATTCGTCATTTTATGTGTAAAATTCTGGAATCTGCCACTGTTTTGTGTAGACCATAACTTTCTGCTCATAACTCGTTTTGAGGTGAAATTAGTGCCCAAAGTTCCCAAATCGAATTGGGAAGGTTTTTCGTGTTTTGCCGAAAGTCTGATTAAGCCCTTAGCTAGGCTGTATGGGGCTGTTTGTTCAGGCTGGACCGAAAACTGGCAGTTTTGATAATCGTTCGTATTTAATTCATATTTAATTGTAGAAAAATCGTTAGGAGGCGTATAATATGTCCTTGAAACCCTATCTCATAGTACTTTCTAATCATGAAATAATATTGGGAATTTTCTGGGTTTAAAGGGGTCGAAACAGGTCCCGAACAGACCTGTTTAGTGAGAACGGAAAATAGTTTTAGTGACGGTTTAAGCGTGTGTCGTGTCGTAGGATCCGGGTCTCGTATTGACACGTTTTAACATGCGTTTAGGTGCTGGGAAGTGACCGTAATTGTGAAGCTTGAATTGTGTTGTTAAGCTAGGCGCGCATTCGAGGTGAGTTCTCTCACTATAACTAATGTCGGTTATTTTTACATTACGTTGTGTGTATGTGTGGTAGTTCTAATTGCTCGTGGTGTGGGGTTAAATCGTGGGGTGTCTAGTCGGATCTCATAACGGTTGTTTTATCATTGCTATAGTACGTGTGTGGTAGCTTTATGTGATTGTGCTGTGGAACCAGATAGTGGGGTGTCTAGTTGATACTATGTTGTTACGTTAACTCGGTGGGACCGAGGATCCGGCGGGGCCAGAGATTTTATACGCGGGTGGCGTAGTGACTTGGTGGGGCCAAAGGTTGTATACGCGGGTGGCGTATGAACCCGGGGGTGCCGGGTTGCGAAGGTTGTATACGCGGGCGGCGTATGAACCAGGGGGTGCCGGGTTGCGTTTGCACGGTTGTCGTGTGGTCGGTGGGACCGACGTTTGCCTATTAGGTGGGTTGGTGTGAGTATGCACATCTATGATTTGTTCGTAGACTTGTATGCTGTTTATGTGCAATTATCTGTTTATGGTGGTGTGGAAATAACTGTGTTATTTATGGTGTTTGAATTCACTAAGCTTCGTGCTTATCCTTTCCCAATAGATTGTGGTTTCAGGTACGGGCGACTCCAAGGCGTGACGAGTACACACTGGCGCACGAGGAGAGCTGGTTGCTTTATGGTTTTTAATAATTAAACGTTTAATTCCGCTGGTCTTTATTATGAAGATATTAATTATGAGTTTGCAAACGAAACGTTGGGATCATTTAATGAGTTGTTATAAATGAAATGTTTATTTAAAAATTTAAATTTGCTTGTAATTTTTGGGACGTTACACACCATGGTGGACTTTCATGGTGACCAACTGTGGATATGCATCTGTTGATGAACATTAATTAATATAGTTAGTTCGTAGAACAACGGTAGTAACAAGCAAAACTCAATGAAACATGCACACTAACCATATAACTCTTTGCCAGTGTCTGAAAGCGATTCAGATAAACGCCTAAAGCACCAAACATGAAGGTTTGGGGATGCCATGTAAGAATACGTTAACGAATAATATGTTCTCGTATATGTGTTTTACGACTAATCTAGCGTGGGTTATTTATAGGCAAATGTGGATGCTTTTACTGCACTTAGGTCCCTGTCTTTGCTCTAACACAACTTAGGTCCCTGTCTTTCTATATAACTATAATATCCCGGGTTAATCCGTTAGTTAAAATCCAATTTCCGTTAATTTAGTTAACTTTAAAGTTTAAGGTTTAGGGTAAGTTTGGTTAAATTAAAGGTTTAAAGGTGTTTTGGTTATTTATAAGGAGTACAAGGTCTAAGTGGTAAATATATTTAGATATTAGCCTTTAGAAGTCCAGATATTTTTACAAAAGCAGAAATTCAGTAGGTGTGTGTGTGTGTTTTTTGAGAGCAAAAGAAGCAAAAGAAGAAAGAAGGGTTCTTGTGGTTAAGACTTCATTTGGTGTACTTGGAAGAGAAATTGAGGTATGTTGCTTTACATTTTATGTCTATAATTGCTAGTAAGTAGTTCCTATCGGAGTAGAATCATCAAATTCATGCTTGTGGCTAAAATCTGTCGAATCTGGGTAAAAATGGGGTAAACCGACAGAGGTGTCCGGATAAGTTGAATGTGTCCGGATAGTCCTGTTGATAGTGTCCGGATGGTTATGTCGATAGTGTCCGGATAACGTTTTAAGGTGTCCGGACGAGTGTTTATCCGGGTAAGTCTCTTTTCTTATGTTTTCCGGATGAGGTAAGATGCCGGGTGGTGTCCGGATTACTTTGGTATCCGGATGTTGTCCGGATAGTTGTGGTGTCCGGAAACGTCAGGTTGTCCGGATTAGTCATGCTGTCCGGAAAATTGTGTTGTCCGGATAGTTCTATTTTGTCCGGATACTTTAGCTGTTTTGGTCACTTTTGAGGATTTGAGTTATCTAGAGTCCTTGGTCTTCTAGTATGTTTTATGTGATCAGTTGGTAAGGGGATATTTGTATTCAATCTATTTTCAGACTCTGTGGATTTGAATTGAAAGACTGAATCTTTGGAAAAAGGCTTGGAAGGGTTTTGTAAGCAAAGCAGGTGAGTTTTACTTTAAAACGTTTTCAACTAGAATATATATATCTGTGTTTATATATATATACGAGATGGATATGTGTGGAATGGATATACGATCAAGGTGTGAATATTTTGGGTTTATAATATAGTAAGATATTATATTTATTGGTGCATTACACTACACAAGTGCACAGTAGTCGGGTTCCGGTGAGCGGACCGGTGAGTAGTCGGGTTCCGGTGTGCGGACCGACGGGTAGCCGGGTTCCGGTGTGCGGACCGGTTGTTGATTTATTAGTTGGCTTGCTACCAACTAATATGGCCATTTGTGGAGGAATAAGGTGAATGAGATGTACACGATGCACGAGTCTGGATTGGTATTTAAATACGTGTGGTATGCTTATATTTTACGAAAGAATTACCAAATGTTTATCTAAACTATTTTGATACAAAGGATTTACATAAAAGGTTTTATAATGATTTTGGAAAGGACCGGGATTAACTCACTAGACCCGTTTGGTCTAACCCTCATTTTGTTTTCAAAAATATGTTTTCCAGGTTAAGGATCGGAAGGAGAGGATGAAGTGTAGGAAGCTTTTGATGGATGTTGATTAGGAGGCTTTTATATATATATATTTTGTAATTTATGAGACCGAAGGGACCGTACTTGGTTTGTTATGAAATTTTCGTTGTAAATCAATGATATGTATGCATGTTATGTTATATGTTGTATGCTATGGGATTTGGGTCGTTACAATAACCATTACTATTCTCTCCATTTAGACTACTACCATTATGATCATCATCCCATGTTCTGTTTCAAGTACCTTTCAAAAGATAACTGGTCCCAATCAAGGGAAATCAATGTTCAGATCAACGTACATATTGGCATGTTTGATAAATTACAACAGGCCGATAAAGTAGATAAAATCATTTTATATATCAAAACAAGCGCACTAAACATACAATATTTATCGTCCCAATCAAGGGAAATCAACGTTCAGATCAACGGTATCATATGATATAGTTCCATGTGGTTCAAGTTCCGACGGGCCCGCAGTGTTACTTAGTTGACTGCTTGTGCGTCTACTCCTTGGCACGGTTGAAGGGGCGGGATTTGGACACTCTCCACGAGTATGTCCTACGCATTGGCACCGAGTACATTTTCGCTGTATCGAACCTTCACCACGTGATGGACGTCGGTTGTTCTTTCTCGATCTCCCGGTTCTGTTCTTATCGTTTAAAGGTGGATAGCATGGCGGAAGGGGGTCAGGTGGATAGCATGGCGGAAGGGGGTCGGGTGGATACACCCATGCTTCAGGGGGTCCAGCTGGATTTATTACCTCTGCGTATGTTCTCCGGTAACTTTCGGACGTGAAGAAACTTACAGCCAAGTCGCTGCAATCTCTACGACCCATATGTCTTGCCGCAGCGATGGCATGGCCGCAAGGTAACCCAGATTTTTGCCATTGGAAACACGAACAAACATGGTCGGTCATATGGACAGTCGCGTGAAGATGGTTATCCTGAACCTCGTACCTCCCATACCCATTTTCGCGCACCCTCCATTTCGACGCGTGACGCGCCGTGAAGAGAACTATCTCCTCCGCCTTTGGTGTGAGACTATTTTGCAGCTCAGCTCCTTTTCGGCGTCGAAGTTGGTACCACTCTTGTTGAAAGCTCCGAAAGTAGTCCATAAGATTAACAATCGGACATCTACGCGCAAAACGGGAGAGTGCATTCACCGACTCTGCACTATTGGAGGTCAGAATGTCATACCGTTGTGCAGGAAAATGGGCCACGGACCACCTCTCCGGTCCAACATCGTCCATGACTTTGGCTGCTTTGTCGGCACTAACTCGTAGAAGATTCATGTACCGGTCAAACTCCCGATCCGTATATGCTCTGCATGCCTTCCAGTAGACATCCTTGTAGGTGGTAATACGTTTGTCCTGGGTTTTGGCGTTCATCTCCAAATGTCGACAACATAAGGCGTGAGGGGCGTTTGGGTATATAGCAGAGATTGCGACGCTTATGGAAGGAGTCCTGTCGGACATAAACACCAACCCTTGCGGGTCTCCGATAGCTTGTCTCAACATGTACAGAAACCAAGTCCACTCGTCCCCGGTTTCGGACTTGGCTACTCCGAAAGCTACTGGAACGGTGGAGTTATCCCCGTCCATGGCAACCGCCAGGAACATCATACCCAAGTAAGGGCCCTTTAAATAGGCAGCGTCTATTACCAGGACACGACGCAGATTTTCCAGAAATGTGCGTATCTGCAAAAACGTAGGTGGTTTCCATTTGTAAATGTTATAGTTTATAATGTGTAAACACATGACGTGTTAAAATACGTACCGCGGGTCCAAAGGCAGCGAAGCACATCTCAAACCGTCCATGTGAATCGGTCCTTAGCTGGGTGACAGTACCTGGATTCTGCAGCTGCAAATTATATAAATATGCTGGGAGTCGTTGATACGACTCCTCGAACGTGTCTCTCACCAATAGCAGTGCCCTGCATCGCGCACGCCAAGCTTGGTGGTAACCAATCGTGACGCCGAACTGCTGGTGTACATCGTCCATGATGTCCTTTGGACGCAATGACCTGCTAGCATCAAGAAATTTGTTTTTCAGTATCGCACCCAAAGTCCTTTTGGTGGCTTGTTTGTGTTTGGGATTCAGTTGCGTCCTCGTACAAGTGTGTACGTCGTGCAACTTTTTAATAAGTAACGCCCCTCCTTTCTCTCCCGCGGGCCTCGCGTACATCCTCCAATTACAGTTTTCTCTCGCACATTGAACTACGTATCTGTCTTTGTCGGATCTCGGCGTGACACTTTCGAAACCCTCTTCCATGAACTTAAGTCCCACCTGACTTGCCAAGTGATCATTCGAATCAAATATCTGACCTTCTTCTAACCGTAAACTGCGATTATAAGGTACAGGTTCGTAGGTTTGTGTATGGGTATTCTGGTCTGGAAGAATAGGGGGCATATCAAAATAGTCATTTAATTGACTAAATGATTTATTACTAGGGGTATATTATTCGTGATCATCACTATCGGTATCTGATCTGTCTATATCAGCATTACCCGTTTTGAAAACATAGGTTTCGTCATCAGCAACTCCAGCACAGCGTCCTTCTTGTGGTTGTTGTTGTTGCGTCTCCGGAACATAAGCAGGAATACAGTCCTGAAATTGAGAACCAGACTGCTCCATTTGGAGGTCTTCGTCATCAGCGTCGTCATCACCTTCGTCGTCACCGTCGTCGTCACCGTCGTCATCACCGTCGTCGTCACCTTCGTCATCGTCTTCGTTGCACACCGAGGATTCAGCATACACATAAAGTAATGGAGGTCTTTCTGATTCGGCTGCAAAGTGCATAAAACCAGAGATATCCCCATCGTTGCATAACTCCACAAATGACCCATCACCATTCTTGAATGCTAACTTGCAAACAGCAGAAGGGTCGATTTCACATTTTTGCATGGCGTATGCAACAAACTTCTGATAAGAAAAGTTTACTGGCAATTTTACACCATGCTTAGATTTATAAGCAAAATTCCACTCATTGTTTTTTTTCACCCATTCACCATCGTAACAGAAATATAGCCTAGCTTTTGCAACAGATGAACTCATTTTTTCAATGGTATCTCAAAAACAAAATACTGAAGAAAGAAAGCAAGAAAGCAACAAATAATGATGGAATGGGTGTGAGTTATGGATTGCATTCTACTGATATTTATGGATGAAATCTCATTGAGGAAGATGAATTGCAACCACAAATTGGTCTTCCAAGTACAATAATTCAACATTGATGAAACATGCCAGTGAATTTGAACCACAAATTGGTCTTCAAAGTACAATAATTGTGGAAAAAAACAGTAAAAAGCATGCAAAGATTCGTGCAAAAAGGACAAAAAATGACATTTTTTTGGCCGATCGCGGGATGGTCGCGGGGAGGGACCGAAACTGTAAAGGCGGGGAAAGTTGGGGGGTGTCGCGGGACTTTTTGGCCATAATAGCGGGCCACGTGTGCCCTATCCCGCGATCGCGGCGTCGCGGAAAAAATGGGAATGTCGGCAAATTGGTCGAGAAAATGGGTATTTTGGTAAGTCAAAGTCAAACTTTGGGTATTTTAATTAAATTTCCTAATTGAATGCATATATTTATATTTATATGATCTTTAAAATCTTCAAAAAAAAATTAGATTTTTCCAAAATTTTCCCCAATATTTCCCTCCTCTTTTTTTCCGGTTTCCCCCTATCTATTTTCCCTCTTCTATTTTCCTAAACCGTTACACCTCCTCCCCCCAAAAAAACTAAGAAACCCTAATCTCTTGTCTCCCACAGTCCCACGCCTCCCTCCTCTGCCTCCCACAGTCCCACGCCTCTCATCTCTCGTCCTCCTCTTCTCGCCGAGAATGATGAAACCTAGCTAGTACCACGAAACATAACTCGGTCGACACATAGGGCGTCTCAAATAAGGAGTCTTGACCCCCATACCCGGAAAATCACTCGTCGATAAAGGCTCACGGTTCCGACTCGACGGCTCCGTAATCTACACCCCGTAATTATGTCATGTAAGAATATTTCAATCTCTTAATTTTCTTCTCTGTTTTCATATGTTTGTTGCAAATAAGTTATTTTTCTTCTCTTTTTTCATAGTCTTCTCTTGCCAAATCTCAAGACTTATATAGGGTTTCTTGAAGAAATTTTTATTGAGAATTAAAAAAAGGAAATGACAAGTCAAGAAGCTTGGCGGTTTATATATGTTCTGCTCGACACCCGTCACTGATTAATTTTGCTTCATTGTGCGTAAAATGTGCTCACTCCCATATATAATCTAGAATATATAATTTATTGTTATGGTTGCTTTTGATTACAACATTCCATGGATCGCATGTTTCACATATAAAGTTGCTTTTTCCCTATATTCTTTAGGTCTTCTGATGGAAAATTGATTGATTTTAGAATTATAAAAGTATGACCAAGCATTTAACAAGTTCTTGATTTGCTATCTATTTTATATCTAATGTTTTGCTTATTAATTTTGCTTGGTTTTACTATATTGGGTAAGATTTGCTTAATAGAACTTGTTGGGGTTGATCTTGTCTACACTTTAATACAGGTGTTCAATTCAGACCTACCAAATGTTGGTCTTCATCTTATATATTGGTTTAGATTCAATTAAAAGTAGTGTTGTTTGTTGTTTCTTGCATGGTGAAAATGAAGATTATGCTAATTGAAATGGTTTGATATATAGGAACTGCATTTGCCTTTGCTGCTTTCTTCATAGTGGTGTATACACGGTATGTTCTACACTGTATCTGTATGCCTGTGTTGTTTTTTCTTCAGAGTGGTGTATACAATGTTTTGCAACTGCTTTTCTTTGTGTTGTGTGGTCAATTGTATGCTTCTCTTCAGAGTGGTGTATACAATGTTGTCCTATAGATCATACCCCATATGAAACTCTTTTTGTTGTAATTTAAAGTTTTCTAGCCTATGTTTACACCAACAATTGTTTTTTGGTGATTGCTTTTTCATTGATCTTCCCAGGGATTGAACGTCAAGTAAGTATATATTAGGTCTCTACTTGCAGCAATCTGCTTCGATGCTTATCGGTAGGTAATCATCTAATCTCTTGTGTCATTACATCATTGTTAAATTGTTAGTAACAAAGACCACGTGGAGTTTATAACTTTATGTTCATTCTTTTTTCATCATGACTCAGGTACACATTAGTGACAAGGGCGATCTTTAAGGAATTCTCGACTACAAAGCTTTGAGGATATTATAGCTAGAATATCCCCTCCCCTTCTAGCTAGTTAATGTTATGTACAAACATTGATTCGTTGATCGAATACCAATTTTAGAAAATTGAACTTGTTATCTAATATGTATTTTATATATGGGATACAATGTATAGGAAAAATAAATATAATATTAATATTAAAAAATCAAATATTTAGTGACGAATCAGCGACAAATCCGTCGCTAATAGTGGTCAATTTTGTAGCGATATCTAAATAGATTAACTTGTTTTAAGTGTGTATAAGACAACATATGCAAATAGAGTATGTTGTCTAAGACGATACCTTAGGCAATACATGCATAAATTGAGTGTTGCCTTAGAGTTTGTTTGAAACAACATATGTTTTTTTCATATGCAACATAACCTATTGTATGTTGCTTAAGGAGTTTGCTTGCCTAGGTTTTTATGCAACATTGAGAAGGCAACACTGCTTAGGCAACACATAAACCCCTCTTAGGCAATATTTTTCCATTGTTGCCTAAGTGACATTTGGTGTAGTGCGCAGAGAAATTCGAAATGGAAGAGAAACTGAAGACCTATTGCAACTATCTATGAATTTGGAAGGTATCAACATAAACTCTCTTGGTGATAAATGGAAATGGAGACTTTATTGCGACGAATACCTTTCTGTCAAAGCTACGAGAAAAAATTGAGTCTTTGATGCTTCATTACGGAGACTTCACAACTAGATGGAACAATTTAATTCCTTCCAAAATCAACATTTTTTGCTGGAGGGCATCACGAGGTCGCATTCCTGTTAAATTAAAGTTGGCCGACATGGGTATAGACCTCGATAATATGCTATGCCCGTTATGCAACCAAGACGATGAAACGGCAGATTATTCTCTTTTCTCGTGTGATATATCTGTTGTCGTACGGAGAAGAATGGAAAGTTGGTGGTTATTCCCTTTCTCTTCATTTCATTCTTGTAACAACCCAGTCTAAAATAGAGCATGCATAACATAAATATAAGACATTACAAAACCGGGTCTCAATTTTTTTTACATCTGTCTCAAAATTTGGTTGGCGGAAACAACCTATACAACTGAGAATAATTCTAAGTTCTAAAATAAGTGCAACTCTGTCTCTAACTGCATCTATACTCACGTTCTGCTCTACTCACTTACTAGAGCCTCCTACTGCTTGCTTACCTGAAAAGGTTAGTTTGAAAAAATGCGAGAGTTAGACCATGAGGTCTAATGAGTCCCCTCAATTTAACAGTTCTCAAAACATTTAAAACACTTTAAAATTATCAAAGCACTTTACATAAAACTTTCACGGATAATTCCGCTCCCGTAAATGGCACCCTGAAGTCACTCAAAAGTGACAACGAGTCAGTCTCACGCTGCCTTACTGGGTACACTCTCCCATGGCATAAACGGAACCTCCCCCCGACGTGAGCACAGGCGGAACCCCCCCCCCCCCCCCCCCCCGACATAGCCAATTTACGTCTAACCCAATGTATGCATACATCTCATATAAACATTCAAACAAGTAAAATCATGCAATTAAACATGGCAATTCTACTCATTAACTTTCTTCTGAAAACATGTTCAAAACACGTATTTTTAGTTAGAAAAACTCACCTGGCTTTCTCGCTTTCACTTAAGCTTTCGATCTCTAAGTGGAACACCTATCATTTTTAGGAAACGCATATCATAAATCTAACAATGAATACTCGAGCTTACTTCCGAACATAACCCGCAATTACTCAAGTTGATAAGTTATACTTCTAGTCCGAAAATCGAATTCTGAACTTTGCTACTCGACCCAAGTGAAATAGTAATCGGATCTTTAATTAAATATTGGACTCAAATTAAATACCGGATCTCACTGAAATTAGACTCCGGCTTAAGGCCCAAACGAAATGGATTGAAATTAATGGATGCCCTCTCACGTGACCCAAACAATTTGAATTGCAATTAATGGATGCCCTCTCACGTGACCCAACAATTTGAATTGCAATTAATGGATGCTACCTCTCACGTGACCCAATCAATTCTCATTCCGGGTCCATTCTATAATGTTACCGGAACTTGATTTTAAAACATACCGGATCCAGCAGAGGCCCGGTTCCGGTGTTTACTTATTTGCCCATACCGGATCTCGTTTAAAAAGTAACTTCCGGATCCTTTTGGGTTTTGGTCCATTCCGGGTCTTAGGACTTTGGACTCCGGATCTTAAGTTCAACAATTAATTTCCGGTTCTTTAATAATATATGGGCCCAACCCATGTTCCGGAACACATTAAGAAATAGCAATTCCGGATCCAAATCAATATTCCGGTTCTATGTTTAAATTCCGGATCTATTCATTTAGACCAAAGAATTAATTCCGTATCATCCTAATACATTCCGGACTTCTGCATTTTTGTCCCAAACGATTACACTTCCGGTATTAAATATTAACTACGACACTCCGGAACTAAAATAAATGTTTTCGAAATGGTGCGATTCGAGATAAACATCTCTGTGCAATTTCTTTTACATGGAAAAACACTCATTTCAACAAGACACTGCAAGAGAGCAACTATTCATTCAATTTTCATCCAGAACTCCAGTTTTTCTTAAATCTTAATTATCCTAATCTCAAATTAATAGGAGACGAGGGTAAAAGAGTTCAAATCGTTACCTGATATTGATTGTTTGAGATTCTCCCTTCCTTCTCCCCAAAGCTGATTGAAATCAATTGCTTCCTACTCTGCTCTCTCTCTCTTACCAGCCGCCATTCACACACACAATGATTAGATTTTAGGGTTTTGTGCCCACACTTGGTGCTTATATACTTCCAACAAATTTACAAATCAGCCCCCTCATATTTTAGACTTCATATTTCTTCCACCCAAAAAACATTTCTTAGCAAAAGAGAACAATAGAGACTTGGTTATTACAATACCTCCCCCTTAAAAGAATTACGTCCCCGGACTTCCATTATTGAAAAGTTGAGGGTACTTGGAACTCATGTCCGCTTCTACCTCCCAAGTTGCTTCATGTCCCTTATGATACCGCCACTGAACCTTTACTAGTCGGACCTCTTTATTCCTCGTTTTGCAAACCTTGCTGTCTATGATTTCTTTTGGTTCTTCTTCGTATGTCAATTTCTCGTCAATGCTGACATCTTCTAATGGAATGGCCACATCAGCCTCGACCAAACACTTCTTCAGGTTCGAAACATGAAATGTCGGATGACTTCCTCTCAACTCTTCCGGTAAGTATAATTTATACGTTATTGCTCCAACTCGCTCAGTAATGACGAAAGGTCCCACATATCTCGGTCTCAACTTTCCTTTCTTTTCGAAGCGTACTACCCCTTTCCAAGGCGAGACCTTTAACATTACTTTGTCGCCCACTTGAAACTCGATAGGCTTCCTTCTTTTGTTTGCATACTTCCTCTGTCGATCTTGTGCGATTCTCATTCTTTCACGGATTAGCTCTATCTTATCTGCAGTCAACTGCACAATCTCTGGACCTGCCAACTGTCTTTCTCCCACCTCGTTCCAACACAACGGCGTACAACACTTCCGCCCGTACAATGCTTCAAATGACGCCGCTTGGATGCTCGCATGGTAACTATTATTTTATGAGAACTCTATCAACGGTAGATGTACTTGTAACATCCAAAAAATACAACAGGACATACATATCAATAAGTCATAACATTTACAAATCTGGGTCCCAAAATCTCGTTACATCATTCACAAGCTAAGGTTGGCGGAAACAACCTATACACAACTGAGAATAATCTAACTTCTACAAGAGGCACTTGTACTGTCTCTAGCTGCATCTGTACTCTATCTTGCTCTTGTTCACTTACCTGAGCTCCCTACTAATCGCTTACCTGAAAAGGTTTTAGTTTTGAAAAGCGAGGGTTAAACCATGAGGTCTAGTGAGTTCCCCCCGTAAACAGCGTACAACGACATTATGGAAATCATTTTATAAAACGCATTCACATTCTTCGCATAATCATTCAACTATGGTACTGCACAGTGTTTAAGGATCACATAACTAGTCACATATCCGAGTAGGAAGGAAACGAATTCCCTTCTACAAGCTGCCCATATATCCGAGTAGGAAGGAAATGAATTCCCTCCTACAAGCTGCCCAAAAATCCGAGTAGGAAGGAAATGAATTCCCTCCTACAAGCTGCCCATAGCCCAAGGGATCATCGGATCCCGAGGTACTCAGATCCCACTGTGCAGACCGACTCCACATAACATACACATAATTCTTCATAATCATGAAACATGGAATCCGTATAACACTTTACAATTCATTCCATCTTACTGAATAATCCTTTCAGTAGAACATACTTTTCATGGGAAAACATTAGTAAAAGATTGTAAATAAATCATGCTCATAAACACACCCTGATCAGTAAAACATTAAGATTTTATTCTCGTAAAAATCATGTAAAATAACATGGCATATCCACATAAACACTTTCTTTGGAAAACACGTAAGATCACGTATTTTAGTTAGAAAAACTCACCTGGTGCTCTTACTTCTTTTTCCTAATCTGATCCAGACTTCCAATCGATCTTCCTGAATGAATGGACAAAACATATAAGTTGAACACTTAACTTTCCGGACAACACTACTTTCCGGACAACATTACTTTCCGGACAACACTACTTTTCGGACACCTTGGACTTTCCGGATACTAGTACCCGGACACTCTTCCTTTACGGACACAACTATCCGAACACTAACCCTTTCCGGACACAACTATCCGGGTACTAAAACTTATCCGGAAACTACTACCCGGATACTATAGACAGCACCCGGAAACCCCCCACTGTCCGGACACTATTGTCCGGACGGGGCGACGTCCGAAAACCACGGCTGGACGAAAACAAAATCTCAAAAGTGACTAATGAACCCATTATCTTCCATAAGTTCGATTAGACAAACATAAGGGTTCATCCACCAATTCTAAACATCCACTTAACCCATCTTCTTACCTTTAAATCGATACTTACTAATCAAAAACCTTAAAAACCCCTTTTAAGAGCATTTGGTGAAGAACACAATGAAATCAAAGGCTTCTCACCAAAATACTTAGACCACAAAGAGGGAAACAGTAAACAATCAGCAGCAAGAAGACTAGAGGAGATTACCTTCTTGATTTTCCTTTTTCTTTGCTACTTCTTCCTTTCCTTTCTTCCTTCTAGCCGCCAAACCACAAGAACACAAATAAAACTGATTTCTAAAATCATGCCCTAGGGAATTGTAGCTATATATACTTCTCAAGAATTTCCAAAAGGTCCCTCAAGTCCAACTTTCATTGCTTAGACTTCGGCCACCAAACTTTCATCTTTTCTATAAAAACCCGGTTGTTACAACACTCCCCCCTTAAAAGAATTCCGTCCCCGGAATTCCTTATTAGAAGAGATGCGGGTATCTTGCTTTCACCACAGCTGACACTTCCCCAAGGTAATGCATGTTGGTCCCGAAGGGTTATACAAGTTTGTAGAAGGGGGGGTTGAATACAAACACACGATTTTTACTTTCTAAATTGTTTATTGATAAATCTTAAAACAATTTACAACTTGTTGCGGAACAAGATTAAGGATAAACCTAATCTAAACAAGTTAAGAACACTAAGTTTCTTGCACTAGAAATAAGATAGAAAGGAGATAAGAATATTACGAATAATATTCTAACACTAAGAGAGAAAGAAGAAGATGGCCGAGCACTTCAATTTTGAAGTAGGGTTCTTCTTTATATACTGCATGCATTTAATGCATGACAGTGTTACTTTACACGTGGCAGCAGCTGAGTGGTTGCATGTTTTGACCTTTGTAGACAACCTTAGTAGCCGCATGGTGCACAGTGTAGAATCAGAGTTTGTTGTACGATTCTAGACAGAAGGGAGGTCCGTTCTGACATTTCGTACGGAGACGTGCAAGGGGGTAAGACAAAAGTAACTTGCAGAGGAAGACTTCATGATCAGCGTTCGTTGAAAAGTACTTTATCAGCGAGTGATAAAGCTCAGCGATTGCTGAAGTCTTCTACTTGATACTTCACGTTGAATGGACAGGTCTTGCTTCGCTGATATCCGTATCAGTTCATTAGTAGACTTGTCGCTGGTTCTTGGGCTTGATCTTCGACTTCAGCGTAGAACCTATGTTGACGTGAGACTTGTCTTCATGGATCATAAGTAAACAACTATAACTTATCAACGATCATCAAAGAGACTGAACAGGCTCAGAGCTACTGGATGAATAATGTTCGCTGAATGTCTAATCTAAAGAACGAGAGTTCCTATCAGCGGTACTGTAAAGTCCTAGTACTTATCAGCGATAGTGAAACTCCAATACATATTGTTTACTTACAATTTTCACTAAGTGTTTAAGAGAGAGTCATTATCAAATCACTGAGGGTTTGATAATCTCCATATTTCTCAAAACTTGATAGCTTTGCTCTAAGTGTTCTTAGTTGTTTTGTTAGTATACTTTGTGTAAGATTGTTAGAATAGTTTATCTGTTCTTTTCCGCAACAGTCTTAAGTTTCTATGTGTAATTCTTGTTGAAAGATTTTCAATAATAGAATTAAAATTGTGAAAATTTTGAGTATTATATTCAACCCCCCCCCCCCCCCCGTCTACAATACTTGTTATAGCCATCTGGGACTAACAGTAGGGTTCTTTTTGGGATCTGGTAGAGGGACAAAACGGTTTTCCCTGGTACTGGCTGGAAGTTTTAGAGCATGTTTGATATGGTTGGGGGTGATATTGGAAGTACCATGGTCTGTGTCACAGAGAATGCCATCGACCATTTTCTTTGGGTCTTTGGGTGAAGGAACCTGAGCACGTCTGGCAGTATACCAGAACTGAGCTAGTAGAGAACGATGAGCAGGGGGTGCAATGGTGAGAGCGTATGAAATGGGGCAATTTTTAAGAAAGTTCACAACATTATCAAGATGTGTGACAGGTTTGTTTTCAGGGAAGTCGAAGAGAGCATAAGGATTATTATGTTGATAAGTAACCTTCTTGAGATCGAACTTAACCTAAGGAGCCTTTGTGATTTCAGTGACCTCAGCAGCAATGGAGGTCTTATCAGCAAGAGATTCAGTAGTAGATGCCATTTCTGTCAATCACATATAAACATGAAGAAGAGATAAAGAACAATGTCTTAATGTGGAAAGATTTTCCAAATAAGATGTTGTTGATTTTTTTGTCCATTTCATTCAGACCAAAGATGTCTTAATGAAGATTAGGGTTTTTCTTTGTTTTGAAAAAGAAATACAAAACATGGAGAGTATGTGTTTTCCAGTTTCTATTTGAAGAAGAGATTCTGGAAAAACATATGAAGAACAAGTTTAAGAGTTTTGTTTCAAACTTGAAGAACAACCATGAAGGTTGTGTTCATAAAATCATGAAAAGAAAATGATTTTATTTTAAAAAGGTTTCTTTTGTTTGATCTGTTAATAACAAGAATAAGATCAAAAACAAGTTAATAAAAGGTAAATAATAAGAATATTAACCTTTCGAAGTTTGAAGAAGATGAACAGTTCTTGAAACAAGAGTTCGAGATGCAACAGTAATTCTTTTCTTGAAGAAGAAGTTGTTCGCGTAAAGGAAAAATATAAACTTGAAAGTGTTTATATAGTGACAGTAGAGAGAGAAAAACTAGAGCGGGAAAGTTTTTCATCATGACACGGACACGTGTTTGCATTTGATTGGATGAGAAAACGAAACGTGCAAACGTGTGTCAGAAAAAGAACGTGCCAGGGTTTATTCGTTTGATTACGTCACAAACGTCTTTTCACATTTTAGGATGTCTCTGAGGTTTTTGAAATACTCAGGGACATTTTGAAAACATGAAGCACTGAATAGAAATATCAATGTTAGGTTTTAGAAATTTCAAAGTATCGCTGATAAGGAAGAGATATTCAACTATATTTTTTTTTGAAACCTTGCATTCATTTGCGAACGTCAGCGAGTAAAGAAAACATACCTTGATATCAGCGAATCAAGTTTGTTCAGAGAGAAAATGATAGAATGGGTTATATAAGTTGGTTTTATCCTTTTGCTGATCAAATGCGAACCGCTGAAGATTTTATTCTTCAAAGTTCAGCATTCCAAGCTCGCTGATGAGAAAGTTAAATCTTGTCTCATCAAGAGGTTTGGTGAAAAGATCAGCTAACTGAAAATCAGTTGGGATAAAGTGAAGTTCTATATCACCATTCATCACATGATCTCTGATAAAATGATACCTGATTTCGATGTGTTTGGTCTTTGAGTGTAGCACTGGATTGTTGGCTATAGCGATGGCACTTGTGCTGTCGCAATAGATTGGAATTTTCGAGAGCTGAAGGTCATAGTCCAGTAGTTGATTTCTTATCCACAAGACCTGAGAACAATAGCTTCCAGCAGCTACGTACTCAGCTTCAGCGGTGGAGGTGGACACTGAGTTTTGCTTTTTACTTGTCCAACTCACCATCTTTCCACCTAGGAGCTGACAGCCTCCTGTGGTGTTTTTCCTATCCATCTTGCAACCTGCAAAATCACTATCTGAATAGGCGATTAGATCAAACCCTGAGTCTTTGGGATACCAAAGACCTAGGTTAGGAGTACCCTTAAGGTAACGAAAGATTCGCTTTACATCGATCATATGAGATTCCTTAGGTTCAGCTTGATATCGTGCACATAAACAGGTTGCGTACATAATATCAGGTCGACTAGCTGTAAGATACAGAAGAGAACCGATCATCCCACGGTACGTCGTGACATTAACAGGTATTCCAGAGGGATCCTTGTTTAGTGTCAGCGGTGGTGCCATAGGGGTTTTCATAGCTGAACTCTGAGTTAAATCAAATTTCTTCAGCATGTCTTTAACATACTTTCCCTGATTAATGAAAGTTCCTTTTTCATTTTGTTTTATCTAAAGACCAAGGAAATATGTTAGCTCACCCATCATACTCATTTTATACTCTGCTTTCATCCTTTCAGAGAAACGAGTACAAAGGTCAGGGTTAGTAGAACCAAATATAATGTCATCAACATATATCTGAACAAGAATAATATGACCTTTTACTTTCCTGAAAAATAGAGTCTTATCGATTTTACCACGCTCAAATTTTTCAATATGGAGATAAGTAGAGAGAGTGTCATACCATGCACGAGGAGCTTGCTTTAAGCCATAAAGTGCCTTATCCAATTTATAAACATAACCTGGATGCTTAGGATCTGAGAATCCTGGAGGTTGTTCCACGTAGACTTCTTCATTCAGCTTTCCATTTAGGAACGCTGACTTAACATCCATTTGATAAACTTTGAAGTCTTTGTGTACAACGTAAGCTAAGAATAGACGAATGGCTTCTAGTCTTGCCACTAGAGCAAAGGTTTCGTCGTAATCTATACCTTCCTCTTGTCTGTATCCCTGAGCAACGAGTCGAGCCTTGTTGCAGGTTACAGTTCCATGTTCATCCAACTTGTTTCGATAGACCCATTTAGTGCCTATCACTGACTTGCTGATGGACGAGGAACAAGCTTCCAAACTTTGTTTCTTTCAAATTCAGTCAGCTCTTCTTGCATAGCGCTGACCCAGTTTGGATCTTGGAGGGCATCATCTGTTTTCTTTGGTTCAATCAGAGAAATAAAGTTAACAAATAAGCAAATGTTACCTGTACTTCGTCGAGTCTGAACACCAGCGTTTGGATCACCAAGAATTTGATCAATAGGGTGATTTATTGTCCATCGTTGAGCCGGAGCATGAGTCGCTGACTCAACTTGAACTGGAGGGGCTGAAGATGAGGCTTCAACAACTTCTGGTATATCAGCCAATAGAGGACGAGATTCAGATATTATTTCATTCACTGATTGCTGAGAAGTAGATGGAATGTCTGAGACATTTGGTTCAGAAGCAGGCATAGTGTTTAGAGGAACAGCTGAGACCCATGATGTTTCAGCTTCACTATTCTGCATGCTTGGAATGATAGTAGGACCATCATCTTCAATGGGATGAGTATAAGGAGTGGGAACGTCTTCTAAATCACCAAGATGAGAAAACATCCATTGATTCAGTTCTTCAGTATCAGCAGAAGGTCTAGAATTCGCTGAACGGGATTCGTCAAAGGTGATGTGAATAGTTTCTTCAACAGTCTGTCTTCTTCGATTGAAGACTCTGAAGGCTTTGGAGATTGAAGAATATCCAAGAAAGATTCCATCATCAGCCTTAGGATCAAACTTTCCAAGGGCATCTCTGTTGTTCAGTATGAAACACTGACATCCAAAGATGTGAAGAAAGCTAATTGAAGGCTTTCTCCCATGAAAAAGTTCATAGGCTGTCTTTTTGAATCTTTTGACTATCAGCGACCTGTTTTGCGTAAAACAAGCAGTGTTGACAGCTTCTGCCCAAAACTGAGTAGGCAGGTGAGAATCGCTGAGCATTGAACGTGCAGCTTCAATGATAGTTCTATTTCTTCTTTCAGCGACTCCATTTTGTTGCGGTGTTCTCACTGAAGAGAAGTTGTGAGAAATACCCTTACTCTCAAAGAAGGAATCAAGAGAACTGTTTTTGAATTCAGTCCCATGATCACTCCTTATTGAGCGAACGGTCATATTGTTCAGGACTTCCATTTTCTTGACAAAGGTGATGAGTTCTTCAGGGGTGTCACTCTTAGAACGGAGAAACATTACCCAGGTATAGCGAGAGAATTCATCAACTATGACCAGTGTATATTTCTTTCCAGCGATGGATTGTTTGTTAACAGGGCCAAACAAATCCATATGGAGAAGTTGTAGAGGAGATGACACTGAGGAGACTTGCTTTGACTTGAAGCTTGCTTTGGTCTGCTTGCCTTTCTCACACGCTGAACATATGGACTCTTTGGCATATGAGTGTTGAGGTAGACCAGTAACTAACTCTTTAGAAGAAAGAGTATTCAGTGTCTTGAAGTTTAGATGAGAGAGCCTCTTATGCCATAGCCAGTTGACATCAGATGAGGCTTTTGAGAAGAAACATGTGTTCTCAGTGGTTGTTGAGTCCATGTTTATTACATAAACATTTTCCAAACGATAACCGCTGAGAGCTATCTTCTCCTTTTTGTCAGCGACAAAGCAGGATTCCTTAGTAAAGATTACTTTGTTATCCATGTCGCAAAGCTGACTGATGCTTAGAAGATTATGCTTCAGCCCTTCAACATATGTGACTCTTCTGAAGGTTGTTGTACCATTAGAGAGTACACCAAACCCTCGGGTATGTCCTTTTCTGTTTCCACCGAAAGTCACAGAGGGACCCTTCTCTTCCTTATACTCAGTGAGCAGGTTCTTCTTACCAGTCATGTGTCTAGAGCATCTGCTATCGAGATACCAGATACCCTTCTTAACCTGCAAACAAAGAAAGATTAGTTTGACTTGGGCACCCATTTCATCATGTGTACACACTTGTCAGTGGAGGTAGATGGAATGGAAGGTTCAGCAGTCTTCACAACATTTGAAGATTCAGCTTTATTTTCAGTCTTCACTTTGGTTAATTTCTTAACCTCAGTGGTCTTCTTTGCCTTGGGGGCATTGATCTTCACCTTAGCTATCTTTTAAGCTTTGGTGGCTGTAGGGCACTTACTAGCAATATGATTTGTAAGTCCACAGTGATAACATTTCCTATAACTCAAAGTAGTCTTAGGACCATTTGCATGCTTAGCCGTTAGTTTTAAATGATCAGGGCTAGCACAAAGTATACCTTTGGCATTGGAAATGAGAGGAACTATTAGTTCTTCAGATTTCTTAACAGTTATATCCACTTTAAGTCTAGGAGTAGATCGCTGAATAAATCCATGGATCTTGTTCTTAGAAGTAGAGGGATAAGTCACTGAAGCTTTAGAAGCATTCAGCTTAGGTACAAAGGTACCCTTATGAGGTTTTTGGTTAAAAGCAATTCCTTTATCTTTGTCTTTAGAGACTGAGGTAGGTTTTGGATAAATAATTTTCTCTTTACCTTTAGAAGTTAAGGTTGAGATTTCCTCAGGGATGGGAGGTTTTGAAGAGGAACACTGAGAAGAGAAAGTGTCAGGGATAGAGGATACGAACATTCCAAACTTAAGCATGGAATGGTCAGTGGTTGGTTCTAGAGTTTCATCTTTGTAACCAAGACCACGTTTATCACTCAGGGGAATCTGAGACTTAATTATCTCAGTGATCATTGTTGAGGGTTTATACCATCCAACAACAGTAGCTTTTTCAGCTTTTAATGCAGCGATAGCTTCTTCGCGCTCGATTTTGACTAGCTGATTTATATGAACTTGATCTTTAAAATCTTCTTCAATTTTAGAAAGCTTTTCTATTTGAAGGTGACAGTTTTTAAGCTGTTCAGCGAGATCAAGGTTTTGATTTTCAATAACTGTTTTGCCATTCATGGCTTCATATAAACTTCTGGTCAGCAGATCGATTTTTCGAAGACTGTCAGCTTCATCAATATTTAAAATATTGGTAAAGAAGGAAGGTGATACCTTAGTAGCAGAGGTTGAAGTAGAGGGAATGTCAGACTTTTCTTCCTCATCTTCAAGTTTGGCCATGAGACAGAGATTGGCTTCATCATCATCTTCAGAGTCAGATGATTCTTCTTCGTCAAAGGCAGCCCAATCATAGTCATCCATCAGGCCTTTGCCTTTCTTCTTAAAGGTTTTCAGCTTTGAATACCTTTCTTTCATCTCTTTGTATTTTTCATCTCTAGTCCTGGGAGTAAAGTTTTTCTTGGGAAAAGCTGAGGATCTAGATACTTTCTTTGACCTGCACTCGCTAGCAAAATGTCCTATCTTTTCACAGTTATAGCAAGTAGCAGTAGCCTTATCAATAGGAGTTGATGATCTTGGCTTATCAGTAATAGCAAGAGGTTTGTTCTTTCTGAAATTTTTCTTATTGGCGAATCTCCTGAATTTATTAGAAAGGAGAGCCATGGATTCATCAAGATCTGAAGAGTCAGGATCTGATGAGCATTCAGAGTTAGTCTCCAACTCAGTGATAATGATAGTAGATCGCTGAGTGGTAGGTGACTCTGAGATTAAAGCAACATGGGTGCTTTTGGAATCTTTTACAAGATTCTTCTTAAGATGACTCGATTGTTCATGATTAAGCATCGTGCCATATAAGGTAGAAAGAGTCATGGATTTTAGATCCTTTGATAGCTTGAGACACATTGAATAACTGTCCCAGCTTTCAGGTAAACATTCTAAGAACTTTGTCAGTACTTCAAAGTTAGAATATTCCTTACCAACAGTTTTTAGATCTATTATTAAGCAGTTAAAACGTTGATGTAATTCAGAGAGAGATTCATTCTTACCACAAATGAAGCTTTCGTACTGTCTTACCAGGTTGATCTTACGTGAGTCCTGGACTTCAGACGTACCTTCATACTGAACACATATTGTGTCCCACATGGCTTTGGAGGTTTTCAGGTTCATGACGGAATGGTAGACTTCGTCAGGAAGAGCCATGGAAAGAATGGATCTGGCTTTGGTGTCAATTGCCACTTTCTTCTTATCTTCATCAGTCCACATATGAATTTCCTTGGGAACCAACCTTTCTGGAATAGCAGCTCTATTCTCAGCGGCTGGAACTTCAGGATCAATTCTAATAGGAATATATGGGCCGTTTTCAAGATAATAAGGCATAGTAGGGTCTACACCTTCTAAGAAGAGAATCATCCTATTTTTCCACAGATTAAAGTTATCTCTGGAGAATCTAGGGGGTTTTGCAAGAGAACCGTTGTCAATATAGTTAGTGTTTGTGTTGGTAGCCATTTTAAGAAATAGCAATGAAGAAGAGATTAGTATAGATAAGATCTTGTTTATGAGATTAAACAAATCTGCTCTGATACCACTCGTTGGCCCCGAAGGGTTATACAAGTTTGTAGAAGGACACGATTTTTACTTTCTAAATTGTTTATTGATAAATCTTAAAACAATTTACAACTTGTTGCGGAACAAGATTAAGGATAAACCTAATCTAAACAAGTTAAGAACACTAAGTTTCTTGCACTAGAAATAAGATAGAAAGGAGATAAGAATATTACGAATAATATTCTAACACTAAGAGAGAAAGAAGAAGATGGCCGAGCACTTCAATTTTGAAGTAGGGTTCTTCTTTATATACTGCATGCATTTAATGCATGGCAGTGTTACTTTACACGTGGCAGCAGCTGAGTGGTTGCATGTTTTGACATTTGTAGACAACCTTATTAGCCGCATGGTGCATAGTGTAGAATCAGAGTTTGTTGTACGATTCTAGACAGAAGGGAGGTCCGTTCTGACATTTCGTACGGAGACGTGCAAGGGGGTAAGACAAAAGTAACTTGCAGAGGAAGACTTCACGATCAGCGTTCGTTGAACAATACTTTATCAGTGAGTGATAAAGCTCAGCGATTGCTGAATTCTTCTACTTGATACTTCACATTGAATGGACAGGTCTTGCTTCGCTGATATCCGCATCAGTTCATTAGTAGACTTGTCGCTGGTTCTTGGGCTTGATCTTCGACTTCAGCGTAGAACCTATGTTGACGTGAGACTTGTCTTCAGGGATCATAAGTAAGCAACTATAACTTATCAGCGATCATCAAAGAGACTGAATAGGCTCAGAGCTACTGGATGAACAGTGTTCGCTGAATGTCTAATCTAAAGAACGAGAGTTCCTATCAGCGGTACTGTAAAGTCCTAGTACTTATCAGCGATAGTGAAACTCTAATACATATTGTTTACTTACAATTTTCACTAAGTGTTTAAGAGAGAGTCATTATCAAATCACTGAGGGTTTGGATCAACAATGCCACTTCTGACTCAATCGACCACCTCATTAAATTCGAAACATGGAACATTGGATGCATTCCCTTCAGTTCTTACGGTACTCTAACTCGTAGGCTACTGTTCCTATGCGATCGGTCTTAACAATAGAAGATTAAATAAGGCTTCTCACGCATCTTTACTTCCTTTAAGAAGGAACTTGGCGGAATCCCCCCGCTACAACACGGGATTCATTTACTAAGAGACAATCACTCACTTGACAGCTTGGCACAAGGCCAACCCTGTACATCCCGACAACTCACAACCCCGAGTTCCTTCATCGTATCACAACTCTCAACCCTGCACCACCCAACAATCGCCTATGCAGATAACATTTCCCTTTCTCGGACCACCTAGACCACAGTTCGTCAATCATCTCATATCCTCACTACTTCACCACCCCATACTCATACGTAACTAAGAGTAGTAACCTCCAAACCCATCGTTGAAGTGTTCACCTACTCAAATTAAACTTATCCTAAAACACATTAATTCCTCGCTGATTGCCACGTTCGTTCAGTCATATAAAACATAATTCCGGTCATCCTCACAACCACTGGGAGGAGTAACCCTGGTCACACCATACTATTCTCACTAGCTTAATCACTGCACGACCAATTCGCTTAAACATTTCTCACAAAGTCACTAATTTAAATCATTCAGTTGTCTTATCCACTTCTTTCCTGCACAAAATCATACACAATTCCCTTCCTCAATACTCTTTCCAAAGTTCGCACACTTATCAATGACAATCTACACATTCTTTGATCTTCAACTATTACCTTCTCGGATAATCCTTTCACTCATCGGAACAATTCTCAATCATTAAAGATTTCGCATCTACTACCCCACATTTTGATTAACCCATCCATCATCTTCTTTAACTTACATTGATTTCAAGAATATACTTACTTAGCGACTCACATAGCCAGGAAAACGCTTGGTCTCTCATTTGGGCAACCTCCCGCCACCACTCCGTCATTCTATCCCGAACATAATCATACCACAACGTCAACTTACACCCTACGTGCTCCAATAATCTGGTTAACAAATCGAACACCTCATCCGAAACCCCCAAAAAGGCTTTTATCTGATGCTTCCTCTATCTCTAACATCACATCACTACGATACTAGCTGGCACATTTAGCTTGACAATTACTGTCGCTATACATCCGTACACTTTTTGTCCATAACATCACACTGCAGACCAGATCTCTCATGATCATTCGCCCAATTCGAACTTGCCTTCAAATCCTCCCGTATACATAATCAAGTCTATCTCGCTACTTAGTCCTTTCCCAACTTGTTGAACTATAAATCACGAGTTCTCAATTAGCTCAAACGCAAACATTCTAGCTAGCTCTTTACGATCCGAGCCCTTTCATAGACACGACACATATTCTTACTGACTGATATAGTCTACACTCACTTCGTTTGTGCTACACGCCTTATCCTTCTATGGACCATCCATACCTCGTAAATGGAACGCTTATACAACAACGGTCTCTCACTAACTTAGCACCCCACAAGGTGTTCTATCAACTTTCGCTCTTCTGGTTCAAGCCTTCAGCCTTAACCATCTTGCACCGTTGCCGACTTCAGCATCAAAAGTCGACCTGTTGATACTTTCTTAACCTATTCTTAAACACGGGTTTCTTACGAAACCTAATCCTTCCAACATATCATAATCAACTTCATAATCCGTCTCCCTCATTTCAAAACCTACTCATGTAACATCAAAATTTCAAGATCACCTTAAGACTCTTATTCAACATCGAGGACGTCTCATTTCTGCCTCAGCACACTACTCACAACGAGTTGCTAATACCACACCTTGAAGGCTTCAAGTCCTTCCTCCGGACACAACCGTCCCTTGACAACCGTACTTCCAGTTATCGACCCAGGGTACAGACCCTCATACAACCGATATTAAAATCCACTTCTGACTCTTCCACCGTCCAAATCTCTTCTTGAACACATATATCAAAGCTACAAACGTCCTCCCCTACACCAACACCTCTCCACTCTTGGAGTTCTTCCGTAGCTCAAAATGTAATACCCTATGACCTAGTGAGTTCATAGCCTTCATGCATGATAACGCAGTAAATAAATCTTTTCGCACCTTTCATCATTTTCAATAAACAACAATTGGAAACACTTGGGTACACATGACCCCATCACGCTTATAACTTCAATGCCATGCACAACGATTCGAGAATCGTTTGCATGCATCTTCCCGTGAACCTTAATCTTACTCAATCTGAACGATGTTATTACGACAATAATACGTTGAATGAAAATCCTTTCATGCGACACAATTCTTGAAAGAAATTACCAACACCAAGTAAACCAGTCGGTTCTCACACCCTTTTATATGATATCAACAGGTTAAAACTCATTTTGATTGTAAAAGTTTTGCTGGCAAACGTTTTCTCGACCTTTTTGTAACAATTTAACTTATCATGAAAAATGTGAAATATTTTGCGAATCGTTAAGTTCAAAATTTCATTGTGCAATGTGAATGAAGTCACCTTTTTCTTTAAACATACGCTTGCACATTCTGACTCATTTTCGATCAAAATTAATATTTACGCATTTGACTTGAATCGTGAAAATTTCATGTTACGTATAAGAACGCTATGCATGATACTCTACTTACAATTGAAGGCTACTCACTCTAACAAGGTCAACCGCTTTACTCATGCATCTTATCCTTGACACTTACCTACGACCAATGGTCGCCCTCTCGGTCATGCAATAACTTGCTGTACATGCTTTCCACATCTCACTTACTCAACCATTTCATACTATTTTCGCTTTGATCGACTATTTCACTTTCTACTTTTAAATGCTTTCAATTCACTATAGGTATCTTATTCCATTTATCCTGCCATTGAAAAGCTCGACTAAGAAGTCAGGGCACCATTGCTACTTTCAAGGTTTCGACACTGTCCTTCCTTACCATCCTGACTGATCTATCCCATGATTTCTAGAACTGGGACTCTCCCGAAACAGGAGTCTTACTCAAACTCAAACATTCATCCTCTCCGAATTCACGAAGAGCTACCTCTAGACAACTCATAACACTCTATACAACATTTCTTCTCTATGATGTATACATACATCACATCATAAGTGACTTCTCATGAAACTTACCCAACAAGGGGTCTCAATCTACCCCTCAGGGATCTTGCTGACATTCTAAAGTACTGGAACACGACATAAACACTAGCTTCTGACTACCACTTCGGAATAATAAGGCAGGTTAATAAGGCAGGTTAAGCACATACATGTACCTGTAAGTTTGCAATTACACTGGCCAGGTGGAATCTCAAACTTACCTTACATGACAGTCCTTAGTACCTCATTAGTCCTATATCTACTATAGTGCCCTCCTAACACATTTCCTGATTCTCAGTTGTGATTTCTATTCCCAAGTTTAAGTTTAGGCCCGTCCGATCACCTAAATCCCTTAAACTATGGCTCTGATACCATTTGTAACATCCCAAAAATACAACAGGACATACATATCAACAAGTCATAACATTTACAAATCTGGGTCCCAAAATCTCGTTACATCATTCACAAGCTAAGGTTGGCGGAAACAACCTATACACAACTGAGAATAATCTAACTTCTACAAGAGGCACTTGTACTGTCTCTAGCTGTATCTGTTCTCTATCTTGCTCTTGTTCACTTACCTGAGCTCCCTACTAATCGCTTACCTGAAAAGGTTTTAGTTTTGAAAAGCGAGGGTTAGACCATGAGGTCTAGTGAGTTCCCTCCGTAAACAGCGTACAACGACAATATGGAAATCATTTTATAAAACGCATTCACATTCTTCGCACAATCATTCAACTATGGTACTGCACAGTGTTTAAGGATCACATAACTAGTCACGTATCCGAGTAGGATGGAAACGAATTCCCTCCTACAAGCTGCCAATATATCCGAGTAGGAAGGAAATGAATTCCCTCCTACAAGCTGCCCAAAAATCCGAGTAGGAAGGAAATGAATTCCCTCCTACAAGCTGCCCATAGCCCAAGGGATCATCGGATCCTGAGGTACTCAGATCCCACTGTGCAGACCGACTCCACATAACATACACATAATTCGTCATAATCATTAAACATGGAATCCGTATAACACTTTACAATTCATTCCATCTTACTGAATAATCCTTTCAGTAGAACATACTTTTCATGGGAAAATATTAGTAAAAGATTGTAAATAAATCATGCTCATAAACACACCCTGATCAGTAAAACATTAAGCTTTCATTCTCGTAAAAATCATGTAAAATAACATGGCATATCCACATAAACACTTTCTTTGGAAAACACGTAAGATCACGTATTTTAGTTAGAAAAACTCACCTGGTGCTCTTACTTCTTTTTCCTAATCTGATCCAGACTTCCAATCGATCTTCCTGAATGAAGGGACAAAACATATAAGCTGAACACTTAACTTTCCGGACAACACTACTTTCTGGACAACATTACTTTCCGGACAACACTACTTTCCGGACACCTTGGACTTTCCAGATACTAGTACCCGGACACTCGTCCTTTCCGGACACAACTATCCGGGTACTAAAACTTATCCGGAAACTACTATTCGGATACTATAGACAACACCCGTAAACCCCCCACTGTCCGGACACTACTGTCTGGACGGGGCGACGTCCGAAAACCACGGCTGGACGAAAACAAAATCCCAAAAGTGACTAATGAACCCATTATCTGCCATAAGTTCGATTAGACAAACATAAGGGTTCATCCACCAAACCTAAACATCCACTTAACCCATCTTCTTACCTTTAAATTGATACTTACTAATCAAAAACCTCAAAAACCCCTTTTAAGAGCATTTGGTGAAGAACACAATGAAATCAAAGGCTTCTCACCAAAATACTTAGACCACAAAGAGGGAAACAGTAAACAATCAGCAACAAGAAGAGTAGAGGAGATTACCTTCTTGATTTTCCTTTTTCTTTGCTACTTCTTTCTTTCCTTTCTTCCTTCTAGCCGCCAAACCACAAGAACACAAATAAAACTGATTTCTAAAATCACGCCCTAGGGAATTGTAGCTATATATACTTCTCAAGAATTGCCAAAAGGTCCCTCAAGTCCAACTTTCATTGCTTAGACTTCGGCCACCAAACTTTCATCTTTTCTATAAAAACCCGGTTGTTACAGTACTTCCCACGACCCTTTGAAGTCGATTATGCACGCTTGAAGCATATCCTCTAGCGTCTGAATAGTTCTTTCACTCTGACCATCCATTTGGGGATGATAGGCCGTGCTTAGCTTCAGTTGCGAACCTAACTCTCGTTGAAGACTTCTCCAAAATGCTGACGTGAACCGACTATCACGATCAGACACTATGGATCGCGGCACCCCGTGCCTAGATACAATCTCATTAATGTACAATCGGGCTAACTTCTCCAACGAATCCGACTCCTTAATAGGTGATAAATGCGCGGACTTGGTGAGAATATCCACAATCACCCAAATCGCATTGTTACCCTTCAGAGTCCTTGGTAACTTCGTAACGAAATCCATGGTGATGTTGTCCCATTTCCACACTGGTATCACCGTAGACTGAAGTTCTCCGTACGGTCGTTGATGTTCTGTCTTAACCTTCAAACACGTCACACATCGCTCCACAAAGTGAGCGATGTCCTTCTTCATTCCCGGCCACCAATAGAACTGTCTTAAGTCCCGATACATCTTATTCGTCCCCGGGTGCATAGAATATCGCGACTTATGCGCTTCTTCCAAGATGCTTACTCTCAAGTTTCCCAACTTGGGAACCCACACCCGGTCTTTCATACACTTTAATCCACCACTGTTGACTCTGAACAAAGATGAAACTCCAACAACTCGCTCGTTCTTTACATTCTCCTTTAGCAACGCCTCTTCTTGAAATTTCTTAACTTCATCTAGAAGGTTCTAAGTTGCCTCGACTCTGAAAGCCACCACTTTGGTCGACTCTCCTCGTTCCTTCCTACTTAACGCATCAGCTACAACATTCGCTTTACCCAGATGGTAAAGGATTTCACATTCATAGTCGTTCAGTAGTTCCATCCATCTCCTATGTCTCATATTCAATTCCTTTTGATCAAACAGGTGCTTCAGACTCTTGTGGTCGGTGTAAATCTGGCACTTCACTCCGTACAGGTAGTGTCTCCATATTTTCAAAGCGAACACCACCGCCGCTAGCTCCATGTCGTGAGTAGGGTAGTTCTTCTCGTGCTCTTTCAACTGTCGAGAAGCGTAGGCTATAACCTTCCCGTTTTGCATTAAAACACACCCTAGCCCGAGCTTAGAAGCATCGCTGTAGATTACGAAACCTTCTGATCCATCTGGTAACGACAAAATCGGAGCGCTGCTTAAACTCTCTTTCAGCTTCTCGAATGCGGCTTCTTGCGCTTCGGTCCACACGAACTTGACGTTCTTCCTTGTCAAAGCGGTCAATGGTGTGGCTATACGAGAGAAGTCCTGAATGAACTTCCGGTAATAGCCCGCTAACCCAAGAAAACTTCTCACTTCCGATGGCGTCCTTGGCGGCTCCCAACTCTTAATAGCTTCGATCTTAGCGGGGTCCACCTTGATACCATCCGCTGACACTACGTGACCCAAAAATTGAACTTCCCTTAACCAAAATTCGCACTTCGAAAACTTGGCGTACAACTTCTCGCGTTTCAACAATTCTAACGCAGCCTGAAGATGTTCTTCGTGATCCTCACGGGTACGTGAGTAGATCAGAATATCGTCAATGAAGACGATCACACACTTGTCTAATAACGAGCTACATACCCGGTTCATCAAATCCATGAACACTGCTGGGGCGTTAGTCAAGCCAAAGGGCATGACTAGGAACTCGTAGTGCCCGTACCTCATATGAAAGGCTGTCTTGGACACGTCTTCCTCTCTCACCTTTAGCTGATGGTAACCCGACCTCAAATCTATCTTCGAAAAGTAACTCGCACCTTGCAACTGGTCGAAGAGGTCATCAATCCTCAGAAGCGGGTACTTGTTCTTTACGGTTACCTTGTTGAGCTTACGGTAGTCTATGCACATCCGCATAGATCCGTCCTTCTTCTTCACAAAAAGTACCAGCGCTCCCCAAGGCGAAGAGCTTGGACGAATGAAACCCTTGTCTAATAACTCTTGTATTTGCGTCATCATCTCCTTCATTTCTGTCGGTGCCAGACGATAGGGCGCACGCGCAATCGGTGCCGCCCTGGACATCAGATCTATTCTGAACTCTACTTGACGATCTGGGGGTAGACTCGTCAAGTCATCCGGAAACACTTTCGGGTACTCGTTGACTATTGACACATCACTTACTTCTTTCTTCTCTTTCTTAGCATCTAGCACATAAGCTAAATACCCTAGACATTCCTTCCCCAGACACCGCCTAGCTTTCAACATCGAAATCATACATGACTTCCTATCTCGACGATCCCCATATATCACTACTTCCGTCTTATCCGGCAAGGCGATACGAATCAACTTCTTATTGCACACTATGTTAGCGTCATTCTCCGCTAACCAATCCATTCCTAGTACCACGTCAAACTCAAAGGAAACGAGTGACCATCTACGTCTATGCTACACCCCTTATAGACTTCTTTCACCCAGACTCGACTATCATCAGCCACTTCTACCTCAAACCCAAAGTTCAACCTCTTGGGTTTCACTTGCAATTTTCGAATAAAGTTAGGTGACACAAACGAACGGTTGGTGCCCGAATCAAACAATACTTTAGCATAAATCGAGTCAATTGGGAAAGTACCTGTCACCACATCAGGCGTATTCACCGCCTCCTCAGCTGACATGTGGAAAGCCCTCGCGCGAGCCGGCTCTAGCTTTCTCTCCCCGCCTCTTCCTCCGCTACTACCGCCGTCACTCCCAGTAGACCCTTTCTTTAACCGTGGACATTCCCATTTGAAGTGATCTGGCGAACCACACTGAAAACATGACTTCGAACTGCGACAGTCTCGAGCCATGTGCCCTGTTTTCCCGCACTTGAAACATCCATCCTTACCTGCCAAACACTCTCCCTTGTGCACCCGGTTGCACTTACCACATGGCTTCTCTCCTTCTCTAGGCCCCACCCGCAGCTCGGGTCTAGGCACACTCGACCTCTTTCCATCCCTGGTTGGTCCTTCCCACTTCCGCTTGTCTCCGGCCCTCTCTGTCAACTGTCTGTTCTTTTCTTTCTCAGTAAGTTCTGCAGTATCTACCGCGGCTTGGAAAGTAGTCGGACCCTTCACTTGTACCAGTTCTCTCACACTGCTCTTTAATCCCCAGATATATCTCTCAATGCGCCTCTCCTCAGTAGGCACATACAGCTCCGCAAACCTAGCCTTCTCAATAAACTTTGACGTGTATTCTTGGACTGACATCGTCCCTTGCTCTAATCCCAGAAATTCCTCTTCGAGCTTCTTAACCGCTGTTAATGGGCAAAACTGTGCCTTGAACCTCTTAACAAACGATTCCCATGAAGTTCCCTTAGTTATCTCCGATCCTTTTCCCCCTGTCTCAATATCCCACCAATAAATGGCCTCAGACTTCATCATTGACATTGCAAACAATACCTTGTCTTCCTCAGCGCACTTGCTTGTATCGAAAGCTAATTCCATCTCTCGAACCCACTTCAAAGCCAGTACGGGATTGCCTTCTCCGTTGAAAGTCGGCGGCTTGCATGATGCAAAGGTCTTAAACGAACATCCTTTCACTGTCTTCGGTTCATTGGGAACAACCGGAGTTGTTAATGAATGGTTTCCTATCTCAGTACGAGGTAAGCTGGTCGCCTCAGTCTTCTTCTCACTGTCACTCTTAGTTTGCCCCTCTGACGTGGTCTTAATATGATTATCTAACACTGCTTGCAAGGTTTCTTGTAGCTTGCCCATCTCTGCAGTAAACTTCTCCTCGGTTACAAAAACTGGTGCGGCACCTGGTCGACGCCCCTTTTTAGCTTTCTCTTTCTTTGCGGGCGCTGAACTCTCGTGTTCAGATATCTCTCGTACCTCTGGTTCCTCCACGCTCTTTGCCTTGCGCCTAGCTGGCGCTTTTTTTTCTTTGCCTTTAGTGGCCGCTTCTCCCACTTCAGTCGCTGCCTTTCTTGGTGTCGTCCCCCTTCCTCTTCCACGGCCCCTACCTCTCCCACGAGTGGCCGCCGCCCTCTGGGAATTTACTGGCCCATCCTCCGCCAGTTCCTCAACTCGCAATGCCTCTACATGGGGCATAGTCTCTTTGTTCGATACTTCCTCCACGATGGGTATCGATCTACTCCTCAACGCTCTTGTTGACATTCTTGATTACTGGCACACGACAGGTAAACTAGCTTAATACTACAACATCGGAATAATAAGGCAATTTAAGCACATACATGTACCTGTAAATTTGCAATTACACTGGCCAGGTGTAATCCCAAACTTACCTTACATGACTGTCCTCACTACCCCTTTTAGTCTTATTCAAGTAATAGTATCCTCCTAGCGCATTCTTGATTCTCAGTTGTGATTTTCTACTCCCACAGTTTAAGTATAGGCCTGTCCGGTCACCTAAATCTCTTAAACTATGGCTCTGATACCAACTAACAACCCAGTCTTAAATAGAGCATGCATAACATAAATATAAGGCATTACAAAACCGGGTCTCAAAATTTCCTTACATCTGTCTCAAAATTTGGTTGGCGGAAACAACCTATACAACTGAGAATAATTCTAAGTTCTAAAATAAGTGCAGCTCTGTCTCTAACTGCATCTGTACTCACATTCTGCTCTACTCACTTACTAGAGCCTCCTACTGCTTGCTTACCTGAAAAGGTTAGTTTGGAAAAATGCGAGGGTTAGACCATGAGGTCTAGTGAGTCCCCTCAATTTAACAGTTCTCAAAACATTTAAAACACTTTATAATTATCAAAGCACTTTACATAAAACTTTCACGAATAATTCCGCTCCCGTAAATGGCACCCTGAAGTCACTCAAAAGTGACAACGAGTCAGTCTCACTCTGCCTTACTGGGTACACTCTCCCATGGCATAAACGGAACCTCCCCCCGACGTGAGCACTGGCGGAACCTCCCCCCGACTTAGCCAATTTACGTCTACCCCAATGTATGTATACATCTCATATAAATTTTCAAACAAGTAAAATCATGCAATTAAACATGGAAATTCTACTCATTAACTTTCTTCTGAAAACATGTTCAAAACACGTATTTTTAGTTAGAAAAACTCACCCGACTTTCTCGCTTTCACTTAAGAAACACCTATCATTTTTAGGAAACACATATCATAAATCTAACAATGAATACCCGAGCTTACTTTCGAACATAACCCACAATTACTCAAGTTGATAAGTTATACTTCTAGTCCGAAAATCGAATTCTGAACTTTGCTACCCGGCCCAAGTGAAATAGTATTCCAGATCTTTAATTAAATATTGGACTCAAATTAATACCTGATCTCACTGAAATTAGACTCCGGCTTAAGGTCCAAACGAAATGGATTGAAATTAATGGATGCCCTCTCACGTGACCCAAACAATTTGAATTGCAATTAATGGATGCCCTCTCACGTGACCCAACAATTTGAATTGCAATTAATGGATGCTACCTCTTATGTGACCCAAACAATTCTCATTCCGGGTCCATTCTATAATATTATCGGAACTTGATTTTAAAACATATCGGATCCAGCAGAGGCCTGGTTCCGGTGTTTACTTATTTGCCCATACCGGATCTCGTTTAAAAAGTAACTTCCGGATCCTTTTGGGTTTTTGTCCATTCCGAGTCTTAGGACTTTGGACTCCGGATCTTAAGTTCAACAATTAATTTCCGGTTCTTTAATAATATATGGGCCCAGCCCATGTTCCGGAACACATTAAGAAATAGCAATTCCGGATCCAAATCAATATTCCGGTTCTATGTTTAAATTACTGATCTATTCATTTAGACCAAAGAATTAATTCTGGATCATCCTAATACATTCCGGACTTCTGCATTTTTGTCCCAAACGATTACACTTCCGGTATTAAATATTAACTACGACACTCCGGAACTAAAATAAATGTTTTCGAAATGGTGCGATTCAAGATAAACATCTCTGTGCGATTTCTTTTACATGGAAAAACACTCATTTCAACAAGACACTGCAAGAGAGCAACTATTCATTCAATTTTCATCAAGAACTCCAGTTTTTCTTAAATCTTAATTATCCTAAACTCAAATTAATAGGAGATGAGGGTAAAAGAGTTCAAATCGTTACCTGATATTGATTGTTTGAGATTCTCCCTTCCTTCTCCCCAAAGCTGATTGAAATCAATTGCTTCCTACTCTGCTCTCTCTCTTACCAGCCGCCACTCACACACAATGATTAGATTTTAGGGTTTTGTGCCCACACTTGGTGCTTAGAGCATCCACAATGGGAGGTTCATCCTCTCCACGTGGATAGATGAACCGGTCCATAAATTTGTTTGGCCATTGTGAAGAAAAGGTTCATGGTGATGTGGACAAGAAGAGGTTCATCTGCATGAACCAGTTCATGTGGAAAGAAATTGGGACCCACTTATTTTTTAATTAAAAAATCTAGAATATAATCAATTATTTTTGTATTTTTAATTTAAAAAATATGCCACATGCACATCATAAATACATATATCTAACAAAATAATTATTATTATTTACAAATATTGTTTTATTTGTTTTAAAAATTACAAACCTTAAACCAATTTCACTTTCCACCGTCAAATTGTTCCTTAATTTCACATTCTAAAATTTACTTTAATTATTTTTTTCAACATCACTCTAATTGTTGCTTAACGTCTACTTATAAATAAATTAATTGTCTTTTAGTTATAATAAGTAAATTTAACCAATATAATTTATATTATTATAGTTTTTATTAATCTAACCATGGACCGGTTCATGATTGAGTGTGAAAGGTTTATAAAATGTGTAGGAAAGAGAAAACTGATGTGACAGAGAGAGAAAGCTGATGTGGCACAACCATGAACCTCTTAAGAGGTCCATGATTTTCGGATGCTCTTATATACTTCCAACAAATTTACAAATCAGCCCCTCATATTTTAGACTTCACATTTCTTCCACCTAAAAAATATTTCTTAGCAAAAGAGAACAATAAAGATTTGGTTATTACAATTCCTTTGGAGAGGCTTTAGAAGGACTTGATTCGGCCCATATCACTATGTTGAATCGCAAGTGCTTGAAGGTTGTTATGGTCGTCACATGCTACTCTATCTGGAGCTTTAGAAACAAAACCACATTCGACAATCCAGCCCCTAAAAAAGAAGACCTTTTTGAATCGATTATAGATAACATTTTTAGATGGATGGTGTATAGGCATAAGGTGAGTTTGAAAGACGTGTTTTCTTGGAGAACCTATCCTTTATACTGTTTTTTGTAATTCCTTGTTTTTGTTTCCGCTAGCTTCAAGCTAGCTTTTAATGTATTGCCGTTTCCAATAAAATAAAACTCAATTCATTCTTTTAGAGCCATACAAAAACATAAAATAAAATTAATAGAGACAAAATAGAAATACATCAAATTAAAATGTATATTTTAATTAAAGAGAAGAATATTAGTTCAGTTATAAAATCAGATTTTAATATATAAATATATTTTCGAATTTAATGGGATAAATAAAAATAAAAATAAAAATAAAAAGAGTAGCTAGGATCCAATTTGTACGGTGTCACAAAACGTAGATATCTACAACTTGGCACAACTACGATCACACACCATAGGAACGAGTCAACCAGATGAGAAGATCGTTTGGACCGGGAATGGGTAGCGGTCGAGGCGGTGGTGGTGGTGGCGGTGGAGGGATGATTAAAACAGCCATCAGGGGTGGAATCGGCGGTGGCGCATCACCAGAACCACCACCCTACTCCCATTTCACCACAAGATCAACCACCAGTAATAACCACCACCAACCCATAAACACTGCCCTTTCTCTCTCATCCAATAACCTCCACCACCCTGCACCAAAGTGGGCGTCTCTGACCACCAGCGAGTGCGAGGAGTCTGATTGGGAATGCATCGACGATGATAGTGAAAGTAGTTGTCATGTAAATACTGGGGTTTCTAATTCTAATTCTAATGATGATTGTGTATTTGGTAGCGTTCCATCCAAACACGAAGTTCATCACGCATTCTCTTCTCTCCAAGAGTACGTATCAAAATCATTTCTTACAAAATACTATATATATATATATATATAAAATGATCATGTAATTAATTATATCATCAAATCTGCTATTTTCAATTTCTTTCACAAAATAAATAAAATTAATATTGGTGGGGTTGTATTTGACGAACATTTATTTAATTAGGGTTGTTGATGGGATGATCGACAAGGAAAAGATTGTATCATTTCCGACGAAGACGACGACTAGTTGTTATTTTCAGAAATGTGGATCGGATGAACTAGATTGGACGGAGCCGTCATTGGACCTAATATGCAACAACTCAAGGAGTAGCGAGTTGCAGCAGGTTCCTAGCTCTAGTAGAGTTTATGATGCGTTTCATCTAATGCAGACCGATCCTTCGGTTCAGGTACCTACCTACTATACGAATTGAGTAAATCATATATATATATATATATATATATATATATATATGTAATTTGTTGGACCTATATAGAATAAGTTTGGGTATGATATGATAATGTGATTAATTAGTTCATCCAATATATTTTTTGACAGAACCAAAACTAATTGATCATGAGATTCTAGCTCTAAGCACTTATGTAGAAAGGTAGAACATCATCCAAACTTCACTTACTCTGGGATTGCTTATTTAAAATAACTTATGCTAAAAGTGCTTGTGATGTCAATCTGGGGTTTTATAAAAAATGTTTGGATTGGTTTATGGTTGTACCAAAATGTAATAAACTAATAAGTTGTTATTTAGGAGTGGTTTGAGAATACTTATACATATAAAATAACGAAAAAACTGATAAGTTGTTTTAAAAAGTTAATAACTCCTTATCACCGGTACAAGTAGTTTCCCATTTTTTTCATATCCAAACAAAAAAAACTGCTTATTACCGGTACCACACTGAAATAAGTTAATAAACAATTTAAGTAAACAATCCCAAACACTCCTTAATGAGTCTAACAAAAGTTCAATTACCGACCAATCAGTACATTTTGTAAGCATTATATGATGTGAATGTCAACTTTTAATTACCGGCCAGTCATTAGATTTTGTAACTTTACCTTAATTATTGGATGAACATGATAAAAATTGATAATCTTACCCAGTGCCGGTATGAGCAATTACAAGGTCTGAGAGTCTTACATGATAAAGTGAGACTATGAGACTATTTACAAAATGTTGAATATGATGTATTTTAATGGACTAAAATGTTATTCGTTAAGTTAGTGAAATTAAATGTTGACTATTATCGGGTAAACAACCTGTATGATAGTTCATTAATTTTATATATTTAATTTGAAGGCATTTAAATTGTCCAAAAAGTTATCCTTGTTGATATGATATGCATATATATATGATGGTGTACGTAGCGAATGGTGATTTCGTTGTCATCGGACAAGGCTGTTTGGGATGCTGTTATGAAGAATGAGGTGGTTCGTGAGCTTCAGGAATCAATAGGTGAAGAAGGTTCGTATGATCGAGCTAACTTATAATCGATTTACTATTTAAATTGCATGTCGTGTATGACTTAATTTCATTTTTATTCAACTCGATCTTATTGTTGCAAAAAATGCTCAAAAGACACAGGTTGTATTATTAAATTAATTTCAAATTAATTACAGAAAAGAGCATTTCGGAGGATGATGTTGATGGTGGTAATCCAGTGAAGCAAGTTCTTCGTTGGATGTTTGTGAATACCAAGGATAAAGTGGTTGAAATGGTAGACAGAATAACCAAGATTGTAAATGACTTGTTGGTTCAGCCCACCAACACCAACACCAACCCCAACCCAAAGAGAGATCAGCTGGGTACTACTGCTTCAACTTCAACCTCACCCTCACCAGCAGCATCTCATGAGTGGTCATTTCAGGAGAAGCTTACAAACTCTTTCTTGCTTTCCATCATGGTACTGTTGATTGTAGTTGTCACCCGCGCCACTCGCAAGGCTTGATTAACTCATGTGATGCATCATATATATAATTAATTTCACACACACAGACACAGATACATATTTTGATCATCAAATCTCTTATATATGTACTGTGAGGCCCACAGACTTGGTTTACCAATTTAATTTAGGATGTATTGTGTTTTTTCAATTTTTAGATGCATAATTATATATAGGCAGGCAGGCATGCATGCATGGAACTAATTAATTAAGAGAAATTAGCAGTAGTGATCATGCATTATAAATGGCATTACATGAATATTGCATGGGAATTAATCCAAAAGCCAAAAAAATACCATGCATCATATATCTATCTGTGTAGAAAGAAAGAAAGAAACAAGGAAGGTAGTAGTATAATAGCCTACGTACAGCTAGCTAGCTAGCTAGCATTAGAGCCATTGTTGGGCAGAGTCAGGTGCAAACCAAGCTGCAGGTGGACTAGTGTTGGAGAAGCATGATGAAGAGGATGAGGTGATTATCCTTTTTTGTTCATGGCCCTTCATGTATCCGTATGCTGCTGTTGCTTCACTCTTCATCACCTCCAACTTCAATTTAAAATTAAAAAAAAAATCCATTAAAGTTCAATTTAATTAATCAGTTTCAACGGGATACATAAATAAATAGTACTCACATGAGCAGTAGAAGAAGATGGGTTTGTTGGGATGTCATTGAGGTTGATGAGGGCTGTCGTAGTGCTCTTGTTAATATTATCATCAGTGGTGGTGGTGGTAGAGTCATTGTTTAATGTTGTAGTTGGATGGGGGGGTTCTGAGACATGAGTGATGGTGAGTGGTCGTCTCTCGGGCACAGGCTTCACCGGAGATCTGGCAAGCTGGTGGTTAAGGTGGCGATAGGAGGAGGAGGAATTCACAGAAGGTGGAGTTGGGACCACCTCAACCTGATGAACCACACTACTACAAGAGGTGTTGTTGTTGTTTGGCCACAAGAAAGTACCCTGTGGCCTGCAAAGTCTGAACCCACTCTTCAGCCTCTCTATCTTGGCTGCTTTTCCCTCAGCACCTGCTGCTGCTGCTGCTGCTAATTCCTTGATATCATCCTGTTTTGGCTTTTCTGAACTTTTTTCAACATCGGAGGACGTTCCTGTCATGGTAATTAATTCTGTGCTTCTGCTTGTTTCCTTACCACCCTCTGTCTCCATCCATGCCTGTATATATATAAACATGCATGTTTCCAAATGTTTTTCATACAGATACACCTAGCTACTGTGTCCTAGCTACATCATATATATATATATATATATATATCTTTTGGTAATTTCTCCATATTATATATATATGGATATACAAACATAGACAAAATAAAGTCAATTGTTGTAAAAATGGATAAAAGCCTAATTATATCTTTTGTCCTATCTACCTTCCCTCGCTTCTTCGATCATTTGAATCTTAAATTTGATAAATAATTAATTAAGAAAAATGCTATCATATTTATTAAGTTTCTTAAAAATTTAATCTTTTTAATTGAAACACTAAACATTGGAAATTCTTGGACTTATCAACATATTTATTGTATTTTTGACTGCATTAATTGAATGACTCACCTCTATCTTCTTTAGGAAATCTGAAATGACCAACATATGTTCCCTGCATTTTTCCTGCCAAAGAAAAGAAACGTGATTGAATTAATGAATGAGATCAATTATAAGCCACGAGAAACAAAATATTGTACCTTTGAGTAATCTACATCAGATTCTGAATTAAGAAGCAAAGAATTACTGAGATCAACCAATTGCTTTGGACTCGTGTCAACACATACAAGAGCTTGATGACTAATTTCATCTTGCTTATTCTTCCAACTCAACTCCTCGATCTCTCTGTTTATATATACATATATATATATACACAGAATGGTCTAATTAAATTAATGAAACCATAAATTAGCTAGCTAGTATCTTAATTACCATGCATGTTCTTCATCATTTAATAATTAATCTGACCTTCTCAGTCTTGCCACTTCTTCCTCATATTGCATCTTGGATAAAAACTCCCTTCACGTGAACCACATATAATTAATTAATAAACCACCAACAACTAAATATTCAAACTAGGCCTTAATTTCTTCTTTTGCAAATGGAAATATAAAAGGTAGGGTGGCACCTTTTAATATTTGAAATTTCTTGTTTGAGATGATTGAGTTCTTTTGCCATAATGGGATCCTGGATGGGAGAATCTCCGGGCTTCCAACCAGGTGGTGGGGTCCAAAAAGGGTCATTAACTCCAGCGTCCTTTCTTATTTTAACAAGATCAGCACTTTCCAGCCAGTATTCCATTGCACCCTCAGCATTATGCGACCGCCGGAAACGTAATTGCCCACCAGGTGCCACCTTGTTTGCCACATGCTTCAGTAGGTGGTCTAACAGCCCAGTGTCACCTATCCTCTTGCGTGCTTCAACTCTAAGCGCCGGCCTTGTAATTGGGTTGCCGATCATTGCTTGCTTTTCCTGCATTGCTTCTAGAAGACTTTTCTCCGCAGCCATGTACCTTCATTTTTCATACACATGTACAATTATATAATTATATATACAACATATATGATATGTATGAACTTCAATAATTAAGCAAAAGTTGTTTCTTTAATTAACTAATTACCTCTCCTTTGACCATCTATCAGTGGGATCTCTGAGTGCTAATTTTTTGCATTTCTTCATAGGCTTTTTATTTACTTGCCATAATTGGTTCACTTGTTTAACCCGCTTTCTTTTTCTCAAATTTCTGCTACTTTTGATCAGCTTTCTTTTAAGATTATGATCATCATCCTCCTTTTCCTCTTCATCTGCTTCATCATCAACTTCTTCCTCCTCTTCCAATTCATCATCGTGTTGATGTTTCACTTCTTCTTCACCTTGAACGAAGCTTGAAGAAGATTGGGTTTTGCTCATCTCTCTGTGTCTCCCAATAAACACAACTTGCCTTCTTACACCCCACCTTACCATCTCATTGCTCTTCAGTTCTCTCGCCAATCCCATGTCTTCATTCTTGATAATAACTTGAGAGTTAGGGTTCACCACCCAGAAATCTTGCAAATGCTTCTTCTCTGCAAATTCTTGAGATGGGACTTGCCGTAAAAGCACTTTTCCGGCAAGCTTTATTCCCATCACAAACTTCTCATCTAATGCAGGATACATCTCCGATATACCATTGCTAAAATAAGTGCGCAATGACAGAATGCTAGGATACCTAATAGCAACATTCATGTCTGTCTTCTCACTCACCTGAAAATCATCAACATACTGAAAAATTAAACATTCATTAATTCTATCTAATCAATAAAAGGGTTTGTGTGTTTTTTTTTATTATAAATTTTTTGAAGTAGTTGATTACCATAACAACACGAGTGGACCGCAGCTGAAGAGGGGTTCTCGGAGGAAGGTTTTTGTGATATATCTCGTAAACTGAGCCTAGTTCAACGTCTGCTTCTGGGACTTCATCTGTTTTACACATAAAGTCATGTTGACCAGCCATCATCGAGAAACGAGAGAAATAATTTGGGTGTGGAAGTGGCGATGATATATATATATATATATAAAGGATAAATTTGAAACTCTATAGGGTTTACAAACCGTTGCTATCAAGCAGAAGTTGTCTGGCCAAAGGTGAGGTTTGTGTTGGTGCGCCGTCTAGTACGCTGCTTGTTTCTTCCCTTTTCAAGCTCATCATCTCCTGCACCCACTAATGCTTTTCAATACACAATCATGTACGATATATACATATATATATATATAGAGAGAGAGAGAGAGAAACACGCGCGTACGTGCTGTAAGAAAAATATACTATTTCTAATTGAAGAAAGAAGAAATGAAGAATATATACACTATTCTTCATTTGATCATTATCAGGCTAGATCTTTTGGTTTTTCTGTTTGCTGTACAATATCACGAGAAAAGAAATAGCGCGTGGGGGTAAGGAGCGTGGGTTGGAATGTAGAGAGAGAGAGAGAAAACAAAAACAAAAGCAAAACGGGTTACTGTAACTGATCAAAAAGCAAAATTCTGATTATAATGCAACGCAATGCCATGCCCTAATTGCACCATGACAGGCTTTTAGAGAGAGAGAGAGAGAGAGAGAGAGAGAGAGAGAGAGAGAGAGAGAGAGAGAGAGAGAGAGAGAGAGAATGTTTAATTACATGGTTAGCGCTAATGGTGGCTCTTTTTGATCGTTTGCGATGGTAAGTTTCCATCTTCACGTACTCTCGGTAATTAAGCTGTAAAAGTCAAGTGTTAAATTCAGGATGTAAAACTTTTAGTACTGAAAAAAAAGATTAATATGTTTCTATAAATCTCATGCAATCAATTCTTCATCAATCATCTGTAATGATCGCTTATATTTGTCAAAGAAAAAAGAAGAAACAAACGATGAATTTTATGATAGGTTTGGCGATATCAATATTTACTGTCATTTATCTACCAAAAATACAGAAAAACATACGGCGTTTTCATGATTTTGCATCATATAAGAAGAAATCCATCTATAACTTTTATTAAACAACATACTTTCATTTATGAACAGAAATAAGAAGATATCGATATCACTCGCTGATTCGCAGACACACTCTTCAACACATCACATGCACACACACGCATTTGTCTGTGTGTGTGTGTGTTCATCAGCAGATAACACATGAATATGTGTATACACAAGAAAGAAGAATCAGCAGAAAAAAGGCACAAAAAATACATTCGTCGTTAAATGATTTGCAATGGTTTGACTATAAGATAAAGTTAAAAACCTCAGAAAAAGTCGGAAGAAGAGCATTTATTAAGCTCATTGACTCCGTGGACGCATTCATAAATAGAAGGATATCAGATACATCAAGACACGAAAGCTGCAATCGATAACTTACATAAATACTCAAATACTCCCAGATCTATTCTTCCTAAAAGAATTAAATATTCAAACTGTTCAAGTTTGTCTTGTACTACAGACATCACGAATAAATCAAAATAGAAAAACAGTAAGAATCATACTACATTCAATCAACTACACACAAATCTAATTGAAGTGACGGAGAATAGTTAGTATACCTTTTCAACGCAGTTGGTTTATAATCAAAACCCTAGCTAGCGAGTTGGTTTAAGCCTGCAATTAACACGACGTTGCTCTTCAGGATCGAGATATCTGAGTGTTGAATAAACGGATTGAAGAATTAGAGAGAAAAGGATGAAGAATTTACGTAAACCTCCATGATCATGGAGAAGAAGGTTTCTGCAAATAATCACCTCTCAGATACTTGTAGAGAGAGAGAGAGAGAATATCGTTCTGTTAGAAGATCTTAGAGAGAGAAAGCGAGGTGCATACGTGCCGCAGCTCACGTGTTTTTGTAATAAGCACGGATGGCAATGTTGCTTCTCCGACTTGTAATTTTACCACCATGCCCATGCCCCCTACCATCCAACCATATGTAATCTTTTCCATTTTGGTTGTGGAATTTGGCTAATATGACGATTTTTACACGATACATTCAATTTCATTTTAACTATTACAATATGAAAAATATTATTAAAATATTTAATATATTATAAAAATAAAAAGTGCAAATTACATAAAAAGTGATGGTATTTTTATTTTGTTCCTTTTCTTTTGGGAAATTAATTAAAATACCCAAAGTTTGACTCTGACTTAACAAAATATCTAAATTCTCGTCGAGTTTACTAAAATACCCAAAATTTCCGCAGTGGGCCCCGCGATCGCGGTCCCACGTCCACGTGTCACGACTGTTTGGCCAAAAGTCCTGCGGAAGCCCCTCAAGAATGCCCACGGTACACTTTTGGCCCCTCAAGAATGCCCGCGGTACACTTTTGGCCCCTGTCCCGCGGAGGTACCCCGCGATCGCGGGATGGACGTGACACGCGTCGACACAGGGTTGAAACCCTAAATTCTTTAATGTGTCAAACCCCCCACCCCAACCCTAATTTCGGCCGCTATAAGAGAGAGGGCGGGGGGACCTTATTTGGCCACCACTTTCATTAAAAAATTTCTCTCTCAAACTCTCTCAATTTGTCGTGTGGAATACGCGCTCGGTCTATTTGAAGATGGCTCGTGTTACTCGTTTGATAAGTTTTTCCTAAGTTTCTTGTACTTTTATGTATGTTGTTATTTTAAATTATAAAATATATGATATGTATGTTGTTAGAGTGTTTTTAAGTTTGTTGTATGTTGTGTTATTTGTATGTTATAATGTTGTCTTTATTATATATGTTAGAGTTTTTTTTAAAAATATGTTAGAGTGTTTTTTATAAAAACATATGTTAGTGTTTTTTTTATAAAAAGATGAGTGTTTTTTATAAAAATAAATGTTAAGAGTGTTTTTTTATAAAAAAGATGTTAAGAGCGTTTTTTATAAAAAAAAAGATTCTAAGAATGTTTTTTATAAAAAAAAATGTTAGTGTTTTTTTTTAATAAAAAGATGAGTGTTTTTTATAAAAATAAATGTTAAGAGTGTTTTTTATAAAAATAAATGTTAA